>JAWHQI010000103.1:5422774-6778467 GCA_033032865.1 Dactylorhiza incarnata | reverse complement strand
AGGATCTTGCAGATTTCATGAATCAAGAAATAGAAAAGGCAACAAAACAATATACCTTTACAGTATTGAGTCGATACTCAACCAAGATGCTCCTCACTGATTTCTGGTAGAACAAATCTTGAGTTCCAAAACCTGAAATGGATCGGCCCCTCTACAGAGATCTACACAAGCGGAGGAGAACCTCAATGCCTTGTCAAACAAGGAATAAGTCGGAGAAGAAAAGCTCTCAGCATCCCCACAGACTGCTAGATCCGAGACAGGGGAGGCGGCAACTGTCGGAAGAGGAGAGAAGCCCTAGCGGAAATTTTCCGGCGCTGTTCTCACAAATCACGAAAAACGGTCGGTCGCAAAATCTGTCTTACATACTTACAGAACCCTAAGATCGTGAACTGTTATATACCAAAGGCTGCGTTTGACGAACTCAAAGAGATCTACGTTTGACAAACTCAAGAAGATCTGCGTTCGATGAACTCAAGAGATCTGTGTTCGACGAACTCAAGAGATCTGCGTTCGACGAACTCAAGGAGATCTGCGTTCGACGAACTCAAGGAGATCTGCATTCGATGAACTCAAGATATCTGCGTTCGACGAACTCAAGAGATCTGCGTTCGATGAACTCAAGAGATCTGCGTTCGACGAACTCAAGGAGATCTGCGTTTGACGAACTCAAGGAGATCTGCGTTCGACGAACTCAAGAGATCTGCATTCGACGAACTCAAGAGATGTGCGTTCGATGAACTCAAGAGATCTGCCTTCAACGAACTCAAGAGATTTGCGTTCGACAAACTCAAGAGATCTGCGTTCGACGAACTCGCTACACAAGCCTTTTGCCATCTCAGCGGCCGACGAATGCCTTCAATTCATCTATACATAAGTTCGGCTATACTCTATAACTGAATTCGACTATACACTATAACCGAATTCGACTATATAAATTCGGCTATATAAATTCGTCTAAACCCTTAAGCCAAATTTTGACTTAGCCGAATTCGTCTAAACCCTTTAGCCGAATTCGTCTAAATCCTTTAGCCAAATTTCACAGTTCGTCTAAACACTTTAGCAGAATTTGTCAAGTATAAATCCATTCGCTTAAACCTTTTAAACGATTTCCCATTGAGACATTCTCAACTTAATTCCAGACAGTCACAGGATTGTTCCTCCACTCATATCCTATATAAGCAAGGCCAACTCAATTCTTTCTCCAATTTATCCAAGCACTTTTATGTGCGACCCTATAGGCTCATATTGCGTTGGCAGTAAGACTTACTGTTGATTGCTTTGAGATCACCTTAGAAACTCCAACATGATCATGTGCGACCTAAGTCTTGGGGACTAGGTGCGTAGCAGAAGGTGAGAAAGGGCCTGATGTGCCTAGCTTCGTTGGCCTCGCGGGCCATTAACGGGCACAAGGGGAAGCCGTACCCGCGCCAAGCAGTTAATTTACCCGGCGGTATGAGCACGGGCAAAGCTGAACTGAACCCGTCCCTTAGCCAGTTAGTGATGAGGTCGCACCTCCGTTTCACTGAGGGAATTTTAGGAAAAGGAACTTTAGGACGAGGAGGTCCTGATAGTAAAGCTCATAGTTGTCTAAGTTGAAATAAGACTTAGCGTGGAGGCGTAACTCGTGGAGTATGCCAAAGTGTGCCTTGAGAGCACGAAGCGGACGACTGTGAAAGCCGACGCTAGTGTTGTTTGTTGATATATGTGTATATATACTGCTAACTCTTACCTGCAGGGAAGGAGTACTACCGCCCCGAGAATGGGGTGGGGTCGTTATAATCTTGGTCAGCTAAAGCTGGCCGGTTGCTTGTTTTCCCACTCTTTGGTGGATTTGTTTGCACAGGTCCTGGCGAGACGAGCAGGAAATAGCGGGTTGGAGCCCCTACTGCTGTGTTGTACTATGCTGGCCCTCGAAGGCCTTGTTTTTATGTTTACCATTTTCATGTGTGGCCGGCCTGCGTGCCGATGTATGGAAGCCACTTTTGTTGTAAACATTTTATAAACAAACTTTGTTGTATTTTCATTCCTAGTTATTAAAGTGGACAAGTTGTGAACAGGTTTTTCCTTAAATTAATAAATGCCTCCGTTGTATGACACTGTGTGCTGGAATGGTTTTCTTATAAATTATTTGAAACTAATTAAGTAACGCGCTCTTCTGTTTGTTTAATATGGCTTGGGGTCCCGACCGGACCTACTGCTATATTCTATGTAGTAGGGAGGGTGTTACAGGGTGCGAGCGGATAATTGTGATATCTCACTGTCGACATCGGGCCCAACTTAACTAGGTGAACTCAAAGGTTGAGTGCCTAGAGGCATATGGTTGGCATGCACCATATGATGGATGTGAATAAAGAGTTATTCACCAACCATACAAGAGTTGCATAATGATACAATTGGCAAGTGTTGTCTACCTAAATAACCACATTATGAGAGGAACGTCAAAGCGGACTCGTTGTGTTGGTGAAATATAGATCTTGTCCACTAAGAAAGCAGCTCGCTTAACCTCTCTGAATTGATATTAAGGGTTATCAATTTGAATTAAATAGTGGGAGTATTTAATAAAAGTCTTTATTAAATAAAATGTATTTTGAAATATAATACTGAAATTAATTTTGCATAATTTTGTAGAACTTCCATGGCAAGTGAATCTCACACCACCTTGTCCCTGAGAGCTATCCTTGAGAAGGACAAGCTCAATGGGACTAACTTCCTTGACTAGTGTAAAAACCTGAGAATTGTTCTTAGGCAAGAGCGTAAGATCCATATCTTGGAAGAGGATCCCCCCGATGTGCCAACCGAGAATTTGTCCCGAGCCAACAAAGATGCTTACAAGAAGCATCAAGATGAATCCTTAGATGTTGAATGCTTCAAACTCGCTACCACGAACTCTGAGCTTCAGAAGCAACATGAGAATATGTGTGGTTTTGAGATTATCGAGCACCTGAAGAAAATGTTCCAAGGGCAGCTCGACAAGAGAGGTTCGACGTCTCGAAGGCTTTATTTCAGTGTAAAATGGGAGCTAGAGACCCAGTGGGAACTCATGTACTCAAGATGATTGGGTGCATCGAGAACCTTCAGAGACTGGGGTTTCCTTTAAGCCCAGAGTTGGCTAAAGATCTGATCCTGCAATCATTGCCGGACAATTATGAGCAGTTTGTCTTGAACTATAACATGAATAAGATAGATAAGACACTGCCCGAGCTCCTAGGCATGTTAAGAACTGTCGAGAACAACATGAAGAAGACCAAGCCTGCTAGCCCCATATTGATAGTGCATAAAGGCAAGGGCAAGGCCAAGAGATTCAGGAAGACTAAGGTGGGTTCTATGTCTTGCCTTGATCCCAAATCTTCTGCACTGAAAAGGAAGGGATTAGCTAAGGAAGGAAACTGCCACCACTACGACAAGACAGGGCATTGGAGGAGGAACTGTCCCCTCTACATCTAAAGAAGAAGGGAAGTGTGACTTCCACTTTAGGTATATTTGTTATAGAAGTAAACATGTCCTCTCCTTCATCTTTGGTATTGGATACCAGATGTGGTTCTCACATTTGTACGAATGTGTAGGAACTATCAAGGAGAAGACTGCTGGGTAAAGGAGAGGTAGACCAACACATTGGAAATGGAGCAAGTGTTGATGCTGTTGCCGTAGGAGTGTACCGTCTTTCCTTGCCCACTGGGCTTATTATAGAACTTTATAATTGTTATTTTATTCCTGCTATAACTAGAAAAATCATTTCTATTTCATGTTTGGACATGAATGGTTTTTCATTTATTATTAAGAACAATTGTTGTTCTATTTATAAGAATGATGCTTGTTATGACGTTGCTCAAATGTTTAATGGCTTGTATGTTTTGAACATAAATCATCCAATCTATAACGTAGAAAATACCAAACGACTAAAAACTAATGACTCTAACTCTACATATCTCTGACATTATCGTTTGGGCCATATAAATGAGAAACGTGAAAGTAGAGTTTAGTTCTTATTATATATATTAAAGGTCTTGATTAAGTTTTACTTTCAAAGTAAATGATATATATATATATATATAGATAAGTGCTGATTGAGAAATAACAAACAGTAAGAGTGCATATAAAAACACAACACATAAAATAAGAAATAAAACAAACAAGGTATAACACATCTAGATGACACAAGAAATATAATAGTTCCCCTCAACTGGGTACATCTACTCTTCTACCCGCTGGTAGGAATCCACTAGAGGTTGTTGATCAGGTGCCCTCACACCAAGGTGTTTTTGTTCAGGTGTCCACACACCAATGGAGGTTTGATCAGGTGCCCAAATCACCTATAAGCTTTTGATCAGGTGCTTATAAACCAAGATGCAGGTTTTTGCTAAGGTGCCCTGTCACCGGGAGTAAACATTTGAAGGGAGTTTTAACCCTTTACAAGATGAGAGAAATAAAAGAAAACAAAAGATATGTTGTTCTTCTCTTGGCTGAGAAGACACTTGATGAAGATGTTGAAGAGAGCCCCCCTGTCTGATTTAGTTTGATGACAGCTTGTGGATGGAGCTTCTTCTCTAGATTGCATTACTCCTCTTCTTCTTGCAGTTTAGATCCCTGAGCAAATGATATTTGATTTGGTGTCCCAGGTTGTAGATGATCTGCAAAAGAAGAGTTAGCAAAAATAGAACAAGATAGAGTAATAGAGTTGTTCTCTGTTTTTGCTGATGTTTTCTTTTTCTCTTCTTCTTCTTCTTCTCTTTTTTCTGTACAGAAAATGTAATATGTATTCTGTCTACAATATGTATACAACAATAGTGATATAATCTGTATATATATATCAAGAGAAAATAGCTGTATATATTCTGATATATATTTCTGTCGAGAGAGAGAGCAGCTGTAGGTTATAATCTGCTGTATATTTGTATAAAGAGATGTCTCCTGCTGTCGTATATAGAAGTTGTCCTCTTTCCTGGATAATTTGAATCCTTGCCGACCAAAGAGGAAAGGAGTAATATCTCTTTCTTTTCCCAGAACCTCGAGCAGAACAATTTCTTTCTTTAGCTTGCTGCAACGACTACAACATTTATTGTTTTGCTGCCAACGACTATAACATTAAATGCTTTGACAGCTGTATTGTTAAGTCAGCAATATATATATATATATATATAACAATATATATAAAATAGAATAAATAAAATATTGCTTTATAAATAACTCCGTCAGCATGTATATAATATTTAATGATATAAAATAATACTGAAGAAATTCGTCGAGCTGAGGTTCAAGTTCGTCGACCTCATCATTTGATTCGTCGACCTGAACATTTGATTTACTATTTCTGAACATCTGCTGAATATTCGTCGAACACAGACTTGAGTTCGTCGAATGGAACTGTTCGTCGAACGCATAGACTTGATATTTCGTCGACCGCTAAATTTTGAGCTGTTCGTCGAATGCAGACTTGAGTTCGTCGAACGCAGGATTTCGTTGACCGCTGAGACGGGGTCTGTTCGTCGACCGCTGAGATAATCTGTTCGCTGAACCGCTGAGACGGGATCGTCGAACGCTGAATTAATGGATTTCATCGAGCGCAGAGTGAATACTTTTCGTTGACCGCAGAGCGCCGTTCGTCGAACGCAGGATGCCGTTCGTCGAACGCAGAGAACATATATAATTTTATTCTTTCTCTTATTTCCTGCCTATTAAATATATATTTTTAGCCTTCTTTCTTAATGAGATTTGTTCTAAGTTATAATATGAGTTATGCTATAAGCTTAGATACTAAAGGTGGATCCTAACTCAAATCAAAACTAAGATTCCAACAAAACGCATATCCTAGCTCCATAAAGATGGACTATAAGACTCATTTGATTATGAATCATTTAAGAGATGCGAGTCATGTTTATTAGGCAAGATGACAAAGGCCCCTTTCCCTAGTTGTAGTGAGAGGGCTGATGATCTCTTGGGTATAATACATATTGATGTATGTAGACCCATGAGTTCTATGGCTAGAGGTAGGTACTACTACTTCGTTACATTTATTGATGATTTCAGTAGATACAGATATATATATATCTTATGAAGTGTAAACCTGAAACCTTTGAAAAGTTCAAAGAGTTTAAGAATGAAGTAGAGAACCAACTAGGGAAAAGGATTAAGGCACTCCGATCTGATCAAGGTGGTGAATACCTGAGTCATGAGTTTTGTGATCATCTGAGAGAGTGTGGTATTGTATCACAACTCACTCCACCTAGAACACCACAACATAATGGTGTTTTTGAGAGGAGGAATCGTACCTTATTAGACATGGTGCGATCGATGATGAGTCATGCAGATCTGCCCATTTCCTTTTGGGGATTTGCTCTAGAGACAGCTGCTTTTACTTTAAATCATGCTCCAACGAAAACAGTTCTAAAGACACCATATGAGATATGCACTGGGAAGCGTCCTAGTATGTCTTTTATTAAAATTTGAGGCTGTGAGGCATACGTACGACGTCAAATGCCTGACAAGCTGGAACCCAAATCGGATAAACATTTTCTAGTGGGGTATCCTAGGGAGACCAAATGGTACTATTTCTACCTGCCAATTGAGGGCAAAGTGTTTGTCGCAAGGACTGACATCTTTTTTGGAGAAAGAGTTCTTATCCAGAAAGACTGCAAAGGTAGAACTTGAAGAAGTTCAAGAACCACAAACTGAAAACGAACTTGAGTTGCAAAACTGAACAAGGACTACAAGCAGTTGTAGCTGGAGAGCCTGCTCAAGAAACACAAGTCCTATGTAGATCTGGTAGACTAAGATTTGAGCCTGAGAGATATGGATTTCTCGTGTCTCAAATAGGTAATGTGTTGCTAATGGATCATGATGATGAGCCTATAATCTACCAAGAGGCTATAAATGGACCAGACTCCAAGAAGTGGCTTGACGCCATTAAATCTAAAATGGACTTCATGTATGCAAACCAAGTTTGGACCATGGTGGAACCACCTGAAGGGGTATGACTCATAGGATGCAAGTGGGTCTTCAGGAAGAAGACCGACATGGACGGGAATGTACAGACATTCAAAGGGCGATTAGTGGCTAAAGGTTTCAAGCAAATTCATGGTGTTGACTATGATGAGACTTTTTCCCCTGTCGCTATGGTCAAGTCCATTAGAATTCTGCTTGCTATTGCTGCATATTATGACAACGAGATCTGACAAATGGATGTCAAAACGGCTTTCCTAAATGGAAACCTCCTTGAGGAAGTGCATATGACACAACCCGAGGGTTTTGAATCTCCAAATGAAGCCACTAAAATATACAAGTTGAATTGATCCATTTATGGATTGAAACAATCTTCTCGAAGTTGGAATCTACGTTTTGATGAGAAAGTCAAAGAGTTTGGTTTCATCAAGAATGAAGATGAGCCTTGTGTTTACAAGAGAATTAGTGGGAGCATAGTTGTCTTTCTGATACTGTATGTAGATGACATACTGTTGATCGGGAATGACATTCCGACCATGCAAGTTATTAAGAACAACCTAGGGAACTGCTTTTCTATGAAAGACTTGGGCGAAACGACTTATATACTTGGTATTAAGATCTATAGAGATAGATCGAAGAAATTGCTGGGTTTGACCCAAAGTACATACATTGAGAAGGTGCTGAAATGGTTCAGCATGCTTGAGTCCAAGAAGGGATTGTTACCCATGTTTCATGGTGTGAATCTCTCTAAGGACCAGTGTCCTAAATCTTTGGAAGACAAAGACCGCATGTGGTTGATTCCATATGCTTCGACAATTGGATCAATCGTGTATGCAATGTTATGTAATCGACCCGATGTCTCCTATGCTTTGAGCATGACAAGCAGGTATTAGTCTGATCCTGGTGATGGTCACTGGATAGCTGTCAAGAATATCCTAAAGTACTTGAGAAGGACTAAGAATATGTTCTTGGTGTTTCGTGTAGAGGAAGAGCTCGTTGTAAATGGTTACACGAATGCTAGCTTCCAAACTAATAGGGACGATTCAAAGTCCCAGTCAGATTTTGTATTTTGCCTTAATGGAGGAGCAGTAAGTTCGAAGAGTTCCAAGTAAGAGATAATTGCCTATTCTATGACAGAAGCAGAGTATATCGCTGCAGCGAATGCAGTAAAGGAGGCTGTGTGGATTAGGAAATTCATGGACGAGCTAGATGTAGTTCCTAGCATTGTTGATCCCGTTGTTCTCTATAGTGACAACAACAGTGCAATTGCCCAAGCTAAGGAACATATATCTCATCAACGCTCCAAGCATATACTTCGGCGGTTCCATCTTATTCGGGAGATTGTCGATCGAGGAGATGTGAACATATACAGAGTACCGACTAAAGAGAATATTGTGGATCCACTAACGAAGCCTCTTGTGTAGAGAAAACATGATTGCCATACTAGATCAATGGGTATTAGATACCTGAACGATCATCTCTAGTGGGAGTCTTATGGATTATATTTGTGTCGGTTGTTATTCATATGATGAATAGAGTATTTTATATTTCTTTTTACATTTATGATAAGTTCTTTTATTATGTCAACTATTTCTATATGATAAAATAATTTGCATAATAAATGCCCTTAGAATGTTCGCTTCCATAGGAGTTCAAGTACGTGACTTGAATGTGAGGGCCCATGCTTATAAGAACTTCATTTTTAAATAGTCCCTGGTCGGTGTATCATCTTAGAAGCTAAGGGCAATGATGGTATAATTAGACTAGCATGTGCGTTGACTGATGACCAGTTCTCATAGGTCATGATATTGTGATATCAAGTCATCACATAGATACTTGTTAGTGAACAAGTTATACTAGACAGACCCACCATGAGACCACTTTGTGGATTGTTATATGAATATGTCACAAGTTGGTCTCATATGGCAATGGTGTTTGTGGTTCTTTAACCTGAAGTCACATCATTCATCAAGTGAGGAAGAGTGTACTTTGATGCCATCAAAAGTCTTCCTTGAAGAAGGTTGATGATAACAGTGGTAATTAGGTATGCTACGATTCATTTGGATGTTTGTATATGGATAGACATGGGATTTGTCCTCCTATATGACATGAGTTACATCCAAGGGCCCCCTTGATGGAATGAGACTGAGAAATGCATGAACATGCTTGGTTGAGTAAAAATGGGATATTGAGCTCACTAATTTCAGACAGTCTATTTTAGATCATGAAACTAGGATTAAATAATTATGAGGGTGACATGGTCCATGCCTCTAGTTCTATCCGAATGTAAAGGACAAAGGGACATGACAACACTAAACATTAGTCAGAACAGACTTATTGAGTTATGAACGCTTATTGCTTGGGTAGCAATGATGTACTGCTAGATGCCCCTCATTGTTTGTGAGACTTTTGTTGATACTTTGTGATCAAGTGGGAGACTGTTGGTATTTCTAAGGCAATCTCAAAGCAATCAACCAATTAGTCATACTGCGAACGCAATATGAGACTATTGGGTCACACATAATAGTGTTGGAGAAGTTGGATGAAGGATTGTGTTGGCCTTACTAATAATTCTAAGTCTAGTTAGTTTAATTAGGTTATTTTTAGGTTATCTACTCTTACTTTTTGCTTATTGTTGTTTACCTAAATGCAATTTTGGTTCATTTTCCTATTTTTAGTGCTAACTTAAGTTTTCTGAATTTTCAGGTCAAAAATGCAAAATTTCCTAAGTCACGCCCTAGGTCACGCCCGTGACCTAGGGCGTGTAAGTTGCTGTTTCCAGTTAAGCTGCTGCCACCATAATTCAGAAGATCTAGTCAGACGCGCCCAATGTACACGACCATGACACACAAGTCACGCCCGTGACACGCAAGTCACGCCCGTGACCAGCCCGTGAACAGCTCAGATTCGACCAGCTGACCACCGAATTGGTCACACCACTGTTACACGGGCGTGCTTCCAGTCATGCCCGTGACTGCCACGTCAGCCAGCCGCCAGCGCCCATGATCGCCGCCAGCGCCCATGATCGCCGCCAGCGCCCATGACCGGACTAACCACCGAAATGGTCACGCCCTCAGTCACGGGCGTGACCTAGGGCGTGACCCATCAAATCGCGTCAGAATCGTGCGCCGAACCTGATCCAAGCCACAGAATTGATTAAACAATGTCACGCCCCTAGTCACGAGCGTGACTGAGGGCGTGACCGAGGCAGAAAAATTTCTATAAATTGAAATGACCTCCAAGCTTTCCCCATTCAGTTTTTGGCAGAGAGAACTGGTGCTACTACTCTATTTTCAGTTATTTTCGTGTTATTTTATTCTCTTTCTCTCTCTCTCTCTCTCTTATTTCAATGCATTTCCTTTTCTAGTTTTCATATGAATGTTGTAATGCCTTTGTAATTTCCTTTCATAGTGTATTACTAATGCTTAGTAGGCTTTCCATGCAAATGCAATTTCAGTTGAACTTTTGTTTAATAAAAATTGCATGTTTTTGTTCTCTTAAAATCTTCATCATTTCTCTCTCCTACCCCTCCACCATGAGTAACTAAATCCTCATAGTACTCGATTTTGATGATCTGAGGATGAGTTGATCAAGTTATGATCCTTTAGTCTTCTTTCACTTTCTAAAGTTTTGGGCCTTAAATTTACTCTTAATTAAAATTAAGTGGAGCTATATTATCGATGTATAGTCCACACCTTTGCTTTCATTCTTGGCTAGCCAAGAGGCCGATAGTCTGAAGTGAGCACTTAAGAGTAAAGAGAGTTACACACATTTCTCGAGAGAGAATGACGTAAATCTCCTGGATTGGAGTCAAACCCAATAGCGGGGTTCACCACTTAAAGCGAGTTTTAGGTATTCGAATACGGGACGAGAGTTCAGTCTGATTTTCCTAAACTCAGTTGGGCATATCTTCGAGAGAAGCATGTTCAAACTATAGGAACCCCCACGGTCAAGCTACCCTTACTTTATTAAGTTTTAAGTTTGCTTTTGAATTTTGATCAACTTAAGCCGAAGTAAGTCAAGATCGAGTGCTATTTCTTAATCATCGTTTAGCCGTACTTTTATCCAGCTTTTATTTCAACTTAGCAGACAAAACCTTCCAAAAAATTATTAAGATAAAATAATAGTAATTCGTTTGAGTATAAGTAATCAACGGTTCTCGGATTTTAATACGACACTTGTGTTCCTATACTACAGTTCGATAGGTATACTTGCCTTCTCGGATTGCTAGT
Source organism: Dactylorhiza incarnata (assembly GCA_033032865.1). Lineage (NCBI taxonomy): Eukaryota > Viridiplantae > Streptophyta > Magnoliopsida > Asparagales > Orchidaceae > Dactylorhiza > Dactylorhiza incarnata. Next base: position 6,767,299 of record JAWHQI010000103.1, on the reverse strand, counting down.
TCGGATTTTATTTCGTGCAAGCGGAATTTTAATCACCAAGTTTTTTGGCGCCGTTGTCGGGGACTCGCATTTTGTTAATATTTTGAAAGAACGAATCTATTACTTTTATCATCTCTTTTTCTCTCCTCTTTCTTGAAAAACAAAATTAATTCAAAAAAAAAGAGAGACCTTTTCTTTTTCGAATTTCTCAATCTTATTTTCCCTTCTCTCTTTCTAGTTTATGACCCGAGCAAATCCGTCAGAACTTGTAAACTTGGACCAAGAACTTGAGCGTACTCTTCAGAGAAAATCGCAAGTTCAAGATCCTACATTCCAAGAACTGGCTGAGGATTCGGAGTCGGTTGTTAATATGGGCGAACCTAACCAAAATGAAGTCCCCAACATGGTTGCGACCCCTGAATGGACTATGTCCCATTATGCAAGGCCTAACCTGGAAGGGACGGAAACTAGTATAGTCCGCCCTGCCATAAATAATAATAATTTCGAACTAAAGCCAAGCATAATTCACATGGTGCAGCAATACGTGCAGTTCGACGGATTACAAGATGAAGATCCGAATGCACATATTGCCAGCTTCCTTGAAATCTGTGACACCTTCAAAATAAATGGTGTTACGGATGATGCAATTAGGCTAAGACTCTTCCCATTTTCTTTAAGAACAAAGGCTAAGTAGTGGTTGTCAACTCTACCTAGAGGTTCTATCACCACTTGGGCCCAGTTAACTGAAAAAATTCTAACTAAGTATTTTCCACCTGCGAAAACTGCTAAGCTTAGAAATGATATTTCTTCTTTTTGCCAAATAGATTCTGAAACGCTATATGATACCTGAGAAAGGTATAAAGAATTCTTAAGATGTTGCCCTCATCACGCTCTGCCTGTATGGTTACAAGTGCAGACGTCTTATAACGGGCTAAATCAACATACTAAGCAAATGATAGACGCCGCTTCCGGTGGTACCTTAAATAACAAAACCTCGGAAGCCGCTCTTGAACTATTTGAGGATATGGCCATGAACACCTATCAGTGGAATGTGCCAAGATCCCGCCCAAACAAACCTGCAGGTATGTACGAAGTGGATAACGTCTCCCAGCTGGCACTACTAGTGGAAATGCTTAGCAAAAAGATATCTGAAATGAATGCTCCTTCCACACCTCAGGTTTGGGAATTCGCAAAAGCCACCTCCGAACAAGCTGATTACGTAGGCAATAGAAATGCTTATAATAATTATTCTGCTTCTAATTTTCATGCACCTGGTTTTCAATTACCGAATAATTATAATCCTGCGCTGCGTAATCACCCGAACTTTTCTGGGAGTAATCCTGCAAACACAACTCGCCCGCCTCTACAAAATGAATTTACACCACCTCCACCCCCTGTTAACTTTCAAAAACCTCCATCTTTGGAGGAGATGTTTTGAAAATATATAAGTACGAACGAAGCAACCGTCCGGAACTTAGCCGGATCCGTTAAAAATCTAGAAAACCAAATCGGGCAGCTCGCCAAAATAATATCCGAGCGACCGCCCGGGACTCTTCCCGCTAACATCGAGCCCAACCCGAGAGAGCAAGAGAAAGCTGTAACTCTTCGGAGTGGGAAGCAAGTATCCGGTCCGGTTAGCGAAGAGCCCGAGGCAAGATCCGCCCCTATTTTAAAAACACCACTCACTCAAACAGATTTTATCACTCCACCTCATATTTTCAAAAACAACCCCGCCCCGCCTTATCCTTCTCAACTCAACAAGGAAAAATTAGATGATCAATATCATCGCTTCCTGGAAATGTTTAAGCAAATACACATCAATTTGCCCTTCCATGAAGCGATATCACAAATGCCCAAGTACGCTAAGTACCTGAAGGATCTTCTAACTAATAAGAAAAAGCTAGAAAATCTATCGCACGTAACTTTAAATGTTGAGTGTTCCGCCGTCCTAACAAATAAATTACCGAAAAAGGCTAACGATCCGGGTAGTTTTTCTATCCCATGCCTCTTTGGTGATCTATTTGTAAAGAACCCGTTGGCCGACTTAGGAGCAAGCATCAACTTAATGCCATTCTCCTTGTTTAAGAAGTTAGGAGTGGGCACCCTTAGCCCCACACGTATGAGTATACAACTAGCAGATAGGACGATAAAATATCCGCTGGGAATTGTGGAGGACGTGCTCGTAAAGGTAGACAAATTCATCTTCCCGGTGGATTTTGTCATTTTGGACATTGAAGAGGATGTCGAGGTTCCCCTAATCCTTGGCCGCCCCTTCCTTGCCACCTCCCGTGCTATCATTGATGTGAGTAATGGTAAGCTATTCCTCCGAGTTGGAGATGATGAAGTAACCTTCTCCATAACACCCTCTATGAAAAATACCCTAGAAAATGACGATTCGTGTTTTTTCTTAGATGTGTTAAGTGAAGACCCTTCTTTTTGTATTTCTGAAAATGGTTCTTCTTCTTTTTGTTCATCTTCAAACACCTCCACTGAAATATTACAAGAAATGAAAATGGCCATTGCTCCCACCCCCTCAAATTTTCAAATTAAATCAAAATTTTTTGAAGAAATTACTTTTGAAAAAGAAAAGTCTTTCAAATCTTCATACGAGGAACCTCCCACATTAGAACTTAAAGAACTACCCAATCATTTAAAATATGAATTTTTAGAAAAAGACTCTAAGTTACCAGTAATAGTGTCGGCCCATTTAAGTGGATCTGAAAATGCCAAATCGCTAAAAGTTTTACAAAAGCACCGCCAAGCAATTGCTTGGCAGATTTCTGATATTAAGGGCATAAGTCCATCTTTCTGCATGCACAAAATTCTAATGGAAGATAATTCACATAATTCTATTCAACCTCAACGCCGATTAAACCCAAACATGAAAGAAGTAGTAAAGGGTGAGGTCGTGAAATTATTAGACGCAGGAATTATCTATCCAATTTAAGATAGCAAATGGGTAAGCTCCGTTCAAGTAGTTCCTAAAAAGGGAGGTATCACGGTAGTGTTAAATGACAATAATGACTTAATCCCAACACGGACGGTGACTGGGTGGCGTATGTGTATTGATTATCGCAAAATGAACGACGCCACCCGCAAGGACCATTTCCCCTTGCCATTCATCGATCAAATCTTAGAACGATTATCCGGCCATAGCTTTTATTGTTTTCTCGATGGTCTCTCGGGCTACTTCCAAATTCTCATCTCGCCCGAGGACCAGGAGGAAAACGACGTTTACTTGTCCTTTCGGCACCTTCGCCTATCGAAGAATGCCGTTTGGCTTATGTAATGCGCCGGCAACATTTCAACGATGTATGTTGGCCATTTTCGACAAGTACGTAGAAAGTATTATGGAGGTATTTATGGACGACTTTTCTGTGTTTGGTGATTCCTACGATTTTTGTTTAGAAAATTTAGAAAAAGTGTTAGAACGGTGTGAGGAGACCAATCTCGCCCTGAACTGGGAAAAATGCCATTTCATGGTACGGGAGGGATTGGTTTTAGGTCATAAGATATCAGCAAGAGGAATTGAGGTCGATGAAGCAAAAATAGAAGTGATCGAAAAACTGCCACCGCCAACCAACGTTAAGGCCATAAGAAGCTTTCTAGGACATGCCAGTTTTTACTGGCGATTTATAAAAGATTTTTCGAAAATTACCAAACCCCTCACTCATCTTTTAGAAAAAGACACTCCATTTATTTTTGATGATACCTGCTTATCTGCTTTTCAATTAATCAAAAATAAGCTAATAAATGCGCCAATTATGATAGCTCCAATCTGGGACCTTCCATTCGAAATCATGTGCGATGCAAGTAGCTTTGCGGTGGGAGCTGTTTTAGGACAACGTATATCTAAAAACTTCCACCCTATTTTCTACGCAAGTAAAACACTTACATCCGCGCAAGAGAACTATACCACAACGGAGAAAGAATTATTAGCAGTTATTTTTGCATTCGACAAATTTCGACCTTATATTACGCTTTCAAAAATTATTGTTTTTACGGACCACTCGACCCTCAAATATTTACTTTCTAAACCGGATGCCAAACCACGCTTACTTCGCTGGGTCTTACTCCTCTAGGAGTTCGACTTGGAAATCCGAGATAAAAAGGGGGCTGAGAATTTGGCCGCGGACCATCTTTCACGATTAGATAACCCGTTTATTGAAGATTTAAATGAACAAACTTTTAATGATTATTTTCCCGACGAGAAGTTATTATCAATCAACACTACTCCTTCTCCTTGGTTTGCAAACTTCGCCAACTACTTAGTAGCTCGAGTCCTCCCAAAAGAATTTTCCTATCAGCAAAAGAAGAAATTCTTCTCTGACCTGAAGAATTATTTTTGGGAGGACCCGTATCTGTTTCGAGTTTGTGCAGACCAAGTAGTAAGGAGATGTGTTTCTTTCGAAGAAGGACAAAATATTTTCAAACACTTACACGAAGGACCGACTGGTGGGCACTATCAAGCCAATCAGACCGCTCACAAAGTGCTAAGTGCAGGCTTTTATTGGCCTAGCCTTTTTAAAGATGCCCAATCGTTTGTGAGACGGTGCGATAGCTGCCAACGGGCCAGAAATATCTCAAGAAAAAAAATTTAATGTTGCAAAATTATTTCCTCGAGTGCGAAGTTTTCGACCTTTGGGGAAATGATTTTGTAGGTCCTCTTCCTTCTAGCCATGGTAATAAATACATTTTAGTTGCGGTAGACTACGTGTCTCGATGGGCAGAGGCCCAAGCTCTTCCTACCAATGACTCCCGAGTCGTTATTATTTTCTTAAAAAAATTATTTTCTCGATTCGGTACTCCTAGGGCCATCGTTAGCGATAGGGGTTCGCACTTTTGTAACGCACAATTTGCAAAAACACTTTTAAAATATGACATTACACATAAGCTTTCAACTGCTTACCACCACCAAACTAACGGCCAGGTCGAGGTAGTGAATAGAGAAATCAAACATATTTTAGAAAAAACTGTTTCCACCTCACGTAAGGACTGGTCACATAAATTAGACAATGCTCTATGGGCTTACCGAACAACGTACAAGACCGCCATCGGTTGTACACCGTATCGGTTAGTATATGGGAAATCGTGCCATTTACTGGTCGAATTAGAACATCGTGCTTTATGGGCCCTTAAATTTTTAAATTTTGATCCCCACTCCACCGCCGATCTTCGAAAATTCCAACTCAACGAACTCGATGAGTGGCGCTCCAATGCGTATGAAAATAATAAATTATATAAGGAACGAACGAAATGCTTTCACGATAAAAATTTAATGCACCCGAAAACATTTAAACCAGGCGACCAAGTATTACTTTATAATTCTCGTCTACGTTTATTTCCTGGAAAGTTAAAATCTAGATGGTCAGGTCCTTTTAATGTAAAGGAAGCTTATCTGTTTGGAACTGTTTTGATATCACACCCAGATAAGGGTGATTTCAAGGTTAATGGGCAGCGTCTAAAACTTTATTTTTCTGGTGACAATGTTGACATGGACAGTGAAAAACTTCTTTTGTCTGGACTGTAATAATTTGGATTAACTTTTGAACTATATTCTTTTAGTCGAGCTCAAACGACATTAAACAGAGGGCGCTCTTGGGAGGCAGCCCAAGGTTTTTAAAATTTGTTGTTTTAATTTTTCTTTGGCCCTGGGCGGCTCCGATACTCTCAACTTCGGCGATCGCCTGCTTCAACATTGCTGGTTTCAAGAAAAATTCAAGATGATATTTCATGAAGATTCAAAGCGCCAACAAGGGGGAGCGGCATCACACATCCTTTCAAGCCCATAAATCCAGGGAAGTGCCTGTTTCAGTTTTTCAGTTTTAATTTCTTTTCTTAGTTACCCCTTCCTTCACTCTCCTTTTCCATTGAGGACAATGTCTATCGTAAGCTTGGGGGAGAATGTCTTCTTTTCTTTTCTTTTGTTTTAGTAGTCTAAATTAGATTTTGGTAAAATCAATAGTACCCCTTGCTTTATGTTTTGTTTTTCCCAAAATATTTTATATAGCCTTAGTTAATTTCAAAATTTCTAATCCTACTTTTAATTATGTTTCACAAGTAAATTGTTGACTCATGTAGTGTTCTAATTCTAGGTAGCATGTTAATCTGAAAAGTTTTTTCTAAAATCTTGTACTTTCCTTATCGTTTTCTCTTTTATCTTCTTTACTTTCGTAAAAATTCTTCATCCACTATTTTCCTCTTCATTTTTAGATATATTTTGCAAGGTTAACTTTTGATTTGTGTAGTAAATGTGAATAATCCTAGACGCTTATTATTCTTATTTTCAGGATAAGTTCATTAGTCTTTATTTAATATCTAGGGCTTACTTTTTGAAATCCTTCAAAACTCATGCTTTAAATAAATTTAGAGAGCAATGAAAATGATTTAGGCCATTTTTTTTAAGTTTGAGCCTTCATGCCAACCCTTAAAAAGAAACCCTTTGTTAGCCTCTTTTGAGCCTTTTCCCATGTTTTATTGTCACCTCCACTTATCAAATTTTTCACCAAAGCCAAAATTTCCAAACCTATTTGAATCACACTAACACTTTGAGTTTTATTTAAATTTCTAAAAGAGTGTGATTGGTTTATTGCATGGAGAGCTTCAAAGAAAAGAATTTGCTCAAAAAGAAGATATTTTAAGCATATTTGTATTAGTTATCTTTGCCAAAATTTACAAAAAAAAAGGCTATGAAAGAGAAAGAAAGAAAATATGCTATATGCTTATAATGAAGGGTTGCCTCTTATCATTCATATCGAAAATTTTATAAAACTCATGTTTATGGTTTAGTGTGATTATAGCAATCACTTTTATCTTCGATTTCCATTCCAAATCATATGCCTAAACCAAACATTTCGGTCCTAATAAAGTCCTCTTGATTCATGCTCCTAAATTTGCTTTAGCTAAGTAAAGAAGAAAAGTAGAATAGTTAAGTCTTGGGTATGAATTTAGATCCTTGTTCTTAGAATGATATAATTATAATTTGTCTCTTAGGGTTTAGTAACAATTCAATGCACTATCTCACTTGTTACTTTGCTCAATTTTATTTTAAAACTTTTTAGTTAAAATTTTGGATGATTAATTTTTGTTAGTAAAGGGTATAAAAATTAAGCTTAAATAAAGTACTTATTTTAGGTTTCCTTTTCACTATTCTCCCTATTTGGAATTTCGCAAGGTACTCTTGTTTAGCATAATTAAATCTTTTTGATTAGTCATTTTGTTTTATTAGCTAAGCATATTTCTTTGCTTGGGGACAAGCAAAGTGTAAGCTTGGGGGAATTTGATAATGCTAAATCTAGTTAGTTTAATTAGGTTATTTTTAGGTTATTTACTCTTACTTTTTGCTTATTGTTGTTTACCTAAATGCAATTTTGGTTCATTTTCCAATTTTTAGTGCTAACTTAAGTTTTCTGAATTTTCAGGTCAAAAATACAAAATTTCCTAAGTCATGCCCTAGGTCACGCCCGTGACCTAGGGCGTGTAAGTTGCTGTTTCCAGTTAAGCTGCTGCCACCATAATTCAGAAGATCTGGTCAGACGCGCCCAAAGTACACGGCCGTGACACACAAGTCACGCCCGTGACACGCAAGTCACGCCCGTGACCAGCCCGTGAACAGCTCAGATTCGACCAGGTGACCACCGAATTGGTCACGCCACTGTTACACGGGCGTGCTTCCAGTCACGCCCGTGACTGCCACGTCAGCCAGCCGCCAACGCCCATGATCGCTGCCAGCGCCCATGACCGGACTAACCACCGAAATGGTCACGCCCTCAGTCACGGGCGTGACCTAGGGCGTGACCCATCAAATCGCGTCAGAATCGTGCGCCGAACCTGATCCAAGCCGCAGAATTGATTAAACAATGTCACGCCCCTAGTCACGGGCGTGACTGAGGGTGTGACCGAGGCAGAAAAATTTCTATAAATTGAAATGACCTCCAAGCTTTCCCCATTCAGTTTTTGGCAGAGAGAACTGGTGCTACTACTCTATTTTCAGTGATTTTCGTGTTATTTTATTCTCTTTCTCTCTCTCTCTCTTATTTCAATGCATTTCCTTTTCTAGTTTTCATATGAATGTTGTAATGCCTTTGTAATTTCCTTTCATAATGTATTACTAATGCTTAGTAGGCTTTCCGTGCAAATGCAATCTCAGTTGAACTTTTGTTTAATAAAAATTGCATGTTTTTGTTCTCTTAAAATCTTCATCATTTCTCTCTCCTACCCCTCCACCATGAGTAACTAAATCCTCATAGTACTCGATCTTGATGATCTGAGGATGAGTTGATCAAGTTATGATCCTTTAGTCTTCTTTCACTTTCTAAAGTTTTGGGCCTTAAATTTACTCTTAATTAAAATTAAGTGGAGCTATATTATCGATGTATAGTCCACACCTTTGCTTTCATTCTTGGCTAGCCGAGAGGCCAATAGTCTGAAGTGAGCACTTAAGAGTAAAGAGAGTTACACACATTTCTCGAGAGAGAATGACGTAAATCTCCTGGATTGGAGTCAAACCCAATAGCGGGGTTCACCACTTAAAGCGAGTTTTAGGTATTCGAATACGAGACGAGAGTTCGGTCTGATTTTCCTAAACTCAGTTGGGCATATCTTCGAGAGAAGCATGTTCAAACTATAGGAACCCCCACGGTCAAGCTACCCTTACTTTATTAAGTTTTAAGTTTGCTTTTGAATTTTGATCAACTTAAGCCGAAGTAAGTCAAGATCGAGTGCTATTTCTTAATCATCATTTAGCCGTACTTTTATCCAGCTTTTATTTCAACTTAGCAGACAAAACCTTCCAAAAAATTATTAAGATAAAATAATAGTAATTCATTTGAGTATAAGTAATCAACGGTTCTCAGATTTTAATACGACACTTGTGTTCCTATACTACAGTTCGATAGGTATACTTGCCTTCTCGGATTGCTAGTTCGGATTTTATTTCGTGCAAGCGGAATTTTAATCACCACTTACTCATATTGGATATGAGTGGAGGACCAATCCTGTAACTGATTGGAGTTGCGTCGAGAATGTCTTGATAAAACACATAGTACTCGACGTTGCATCGAGATTGTCTCGATGCTACGTCGAATTGTCAAGTAGTACTCGACGTTGCGTCGAGATTGTCTCGACGTTACGTTGAATCGTATCGACGATACAATTTGTACTCGATGCTTCGTCGAGATTGTCTTGACGTTACATCGAATCATATTGATGATACAATTTGTACTCAACGTTGCGCCGAGATTGTCACATTGTTGCGTCAAATTGTCTCGACGATACATGTTACACTCCAATTATGTCTTTGGTCTGCGGATGATGTGTTTTATTCCCTGAGTATAAAATAGGAAGTGATTAGGTTTCCAAGTGTGATAATCCCTTTTTGGTAAAACCTATCAGAGCCGAAGCAGAAGTGTTCTGCATAGGTCTCAACATTCCGCGAGATCATTGCCGCCGCATCTCCTTGTCGTCGGTTCTAGCAATTCATGGGAGACGCAGAGGGCATTCTTCCTCCATCCCAGATCTTGTTGGACAAGAGTCGTGGGGTTCTCCTTCACTGTGTTCACTTCTATAGAGGTGCTGATCCATTTCAGTACTTGGAACTCAGAGTTTGTTTTGGAATCAAATCTAGGAGCATCTTGGTTGAGTGTTGACTCAATCCCTTTCAGGTATATTGCAATGCGTTGCTTCTCATTTTATTTCTTGATTCATGAAGTCGCAAGATCCATGATTCTTTTGGGTTGTTCTTGTTTTTTTTTTCCGCTGCGCACGTATGATGTGTTGTTTAATAGAAAACCCAACAATGTTTGGGGTTTTTGCCCGCTGAGTGCTCCTGCTCCGGTGCAGTGGAGGTTATGATGGTCTTGGGGGCAGGAGAGTTGCGGGGGTGGAGGATAACCCTGTGGTCCCAAAGGTGAGAGGTGTGAGAACTGTTGGAACATGGTTTTCCGCATCCCTTTGATTTGAGAATAACAAATCCTACTTGTATTTGATCTTGTTGCCATTGTATTTTTAGCATGTAGGTTTGGACAGTTATGACACCAGGTTGCTGAAACAATGGTCTGACACTAACCACAAGCTGAAGGATTGAAAGTTGGTTAACGTCAGGCGTTAAGCTTAATGCTGGGCGTTAGCGCTAGACAAAATCGACGTTCGACGAAATGCATATCACGACGTTCGACGAAATGTGCTCGACGAAATTTTCGTTCGACGAACTAGAAGCTGCGATCGACGAAATGAAGCCGCTGAGAACGGAAGCTGGGTTTGACGAAATAGAAACTGCGTTCGATGATCTTGCGTTCGACGAAATTTCGATCGACGAATGATGAAGCCCGTACGACGAAATGTGTTCGACGAAATTATCTGTTCGACGAATTGGGGTGCCAGCTGATTAAAAATGAAACTTAACGCCAGGCGTTAGATGTTAACGCCAGGCGCTATCCGTTCGACGAAAATGGCGTTTGACGAAGATGCTGTTCGGAGATGGCGTGCCGTCTGATTAAAGAAAGAATCTCAATGCCAGGCGTTAGTCTTAACATCAGGCGCTATCCGATCGATGATTTTGGCAAGGAGAAAGCAGCCGTGATTGCATGCGGAACATTAGGAATGATTTGCCCAACGCGCCGCGTTAGACTTAACGCCAGCCTAAAATAAAACATTCCAAAAGTGCAGAATCTCCTTCCTCTTCTGAAGATCCGAGCCATTAATATATTGCTATACATGGTCAACGCCAGGCGTTAGGACTTAACGCTGGCGTTAGCTCAAATTTTAAAAATCGGAGGATTTTGTCTTCTCCGACTACTGATTGTTAAGAGCCCTCTTCCAGCACTTCAGAAACCTGGTCAAGGCCGTATTTTCCAGACCATCATCTCCCACACATATTCAAGCAAAGAATTCAAGGAGGACCGGATCAACGCTTATACAACGCGAAGAACGCACGCTTCGACTTCAAGAATATTCAGCGTGCCTTCGCGATCTCCAGAATTCTTCTTGGGAGTTTTTACTTGAATTTAATATTTGTCTTTTATTTTTATATGTGTAATCAATTCGTGAATTCGCCTCGTGTTGGCGACTGGGTCTGGGTAGACTTAGGGAGAAATTTGCCTCGTGTTGGCGACTGAGTCTAGGGAATAGATCTAGGGGGTGCTCGAGGCCATCTGGGGATAGGAAGTCTATAGCGGCTTGAGGCCGTATCTGGGGAGAGATCGGCTAAAGTCAACCAGTTCGTGGGGATATGAGTCGGTATAGAAAACAAAAAGAGTTTTCATATTTCTCGCCTCAATCTCTAGCGACATAGAGATTAAATTTTGTAATCAAGTTTATTAATGATAATCATGTCTTTTTGATTTAATAAAATTGATTTGCTACTCTTTGTTTTATATTCACTATTATTCAAATAAAATATTAAAAGTTTTCTATTAAAGCTTAAGATTTTTAAAACCCTTATTCACCCCCCCTCTAAGGGCGCCTATAGATCCAACAAGTGGTATCAGAGCCAGGTTATTTCAAATTGGTCTAACAACCGGGAATAATGGCGTCTCATGATCTCGCTTTTTATGAGGGGCAAGGAATAAGTAGACCTCCACTTTTCACCGGAACTGACTACAACTATTGGAGAACACGAATGCGTTATTTTCTAATTAATTTAAATCTAGATGTCTGGGCGAGTGTTGAAACTCCATATACGACTCCAACGTATATTGTTGAAGAAGTTACCATGGACAAACCTAGAGATAGGTGGGATGATGGGGATAAAAATAAATGCAAAAATAATGTGAAAGCTATGAATGCCTTATTTTGCGCATTAGACAGGACTGAATTTAATAGAGTTTGTGCCTGTGAATCTGCTTATGACAATTGGAATTTGCTTGAAATAACTCATGAAGGTACCTCGTAGGTCAAATACTCTAAGTTATTCCAACTGGAATCAGAATTTGAAAGATTCAGGATGGATCCAAATGAGGACGTCGACTCAATGTATACTCGCTTCACCAAGATTGTCAACGCTTCAAAGATTCTTGGAAAAACTTTCTCAAATGGTGACTTGGTGCGAAAGATCCTTCGGTCTCTTCCTCCAAAGTTCAATCCGAAGGTGACTGCAATCTCCGAATCGCATGATCTAAGGCGGCTCCAGATCGAGAGCCTCATTGGGAACCTCAAAACCCATGAGGTCGAACTCAACATTCAAGATGAAGAATACAATAAGGAGCCAAAGAAGAAAGCCTTGGCACTAAAGTCAAGAAAAGAGGATGACGATGAGGAAGATGACGAGGAGAGTCTCTTTGTGAAAAATTTCACAAAGTTCATGAAGAATCCAGAGAGAAGAAATACGTTCCGTAAGTACTTTCGAAAAGGAGCATCTTCCAAAAAGGAGAAAAAGGAAAAATCAAGCGACGAAGATGAAGAGCGACCTCCTCCTGAGTGCTTCCACTGCAGGAAGACCAGGCATATACGAAGCCAATGTCCAAAATACCTGAAGGAACAAAAAGGAAAGCGGCATAAAGGAAAGGAGAAGAAGGTCTTGAAGGCGGCAACATGGGATGATTCTTCATCTGGATGCTCAAGCGAGTCAAGTTCAAGTGAGGATGGTGAGGCAAACTTGTGCCTCATGGGGAAGGACCAAGAATCTACTGATGACGAGTGAAGTGTCCAATGCGACACCGAGGTAATTCCCTCTACTTATGATGATCTTTATGTTGAATATTTAAAAATGTGCAAATCGTTTGGAAGAAACTTAAAAGATCTTGATCTCCTAAAAACTGAAAATAAAATCCTTTTAAAACAAAACAAAAAATTAAATAAAGAACTAAATACATTGGATAAAGAATTGGTGTCTTACCAAAAGAATGACAACCATTTGGCAAAGGAAAAGGAACTTGAATGCGATCTTTCTAAGGCTCTCTCGAATATCGAATCACTCATAAAAGAAAAGGGAGACTTAGAAAGAAGATTGAAAATATCTCTTTCTCAAATTGAAAATGAAAAGAAAAATTTCGCAAAGAGATGTGGAAATTTAGTAAGCGAAAACTTTGCCTTAAAAACACAAATAAATGATCTTAATATGGCAATAAAAAAATTTGGGGTTGGCCAAAAATCAGTGGACATGATTTTGGGCAGCCAGTGCCATGGATCTGCAAAGTTTGGGCTGGGTTATGTTTTAGAAGCCTACCGCCCAGCATTGACTACTAACACTGGCGTTAGCTCTTCTTCCAGAAATCAAAACTCTTTTCTTAAAAATAATACCTTCACTCCCTCTAACTCTGCATCCACTAGCAAGGGTCAACAACATTCTCTGAAAAAGGTCTCAACCCCTTTTGTTGCTTGTGCCAATTGTTTATTTTTTGGCCACTCCACCGATTCTTGCAGGAAGAAGGTAAAGCGCACTGTAAAGCAAATCTGGGTACCTAAGGTCTCCACTTATGTTATGGGAGGAACCTCATGGGTATCCATATCTTCACTGACATTTTCCTCTTAGGTATGTTGGAAGGCTAAGGACAAAGAAGATATGTGGTACTTGGACTCAGGTTGCTCCAAGCACATGACGGGCGATAAAGCAAAGTTCATTAGCCTCACTAAGAAGAAAGGAGGAACCGTGACTTTTGGTGACAAAGGAAAAGGAAGAATACTGGGCGCCGGTTCAGTGGGTAACGACTCTTTCTCTCTTACTAATGTCTTGTTTGTAGAAGGCTTAAAACATAACTTTATCTCTATTAGTCAATTATGCGATAAAGGCCTTAATGTGTTATTTGAGTCTTCTACTAATCTCTGCAAAATCATTGATCCTAAGTCTAATAATATTGCACTCACTGCACCAAGAATTCATAACGTTTATTTAATTGCGTTTCATGATCTATCACGTGCATCTCTTAAATGTCTTATATCTAAAAATGAAGAACATGAATTATGGCATAGGCGTCTTGGTCACTCTAGCACCAAGTTGATTTTAAAATTATCAAAAAATAAAATTGTTAGAGGATTGCCAATCCTAAATGAAAACCTATATTCCTTATGCTCACCATGCCAAAATGGAAAATTTTCAAAAACATCATTTAAAAGTAAAATTGAAGTATCCACCTCAAGACCATTGCAACTAATTCACATGGACCTTTTTGGGCCAATCAGCACTTGTAGCCTTGGTGGTAAAAAGTATACTTTTGTATTAATTGATGATTTTTCAAGATTCACGTGGACTTTATTTCTTACCTCCAAATCCGATGCATTTTCTGAATTTTTAAAACTGTGCATTCGCATTCAAAATGAATTAGACTTAAAAATTAAATGCATATGGTCGGATCATGGAGGGGAATTTGAAAATGATAGTTTCACCACTTTCTGCAATAATCTAGGCATTAAACATAAATTTTCCGCTCCACGCACCCCCAACAAAATGGTGTGGTGGAGAGGAAAAATAGAACCCTTTAGGAACTCGCACGCACTATGTTATCCGAATATGGGTTACCTAGATCTTTTTGGGCTGAAGCGATAAATACATCGTGCTATGTTATAAATCGTATCATGCTTCACCCTATTTTGAAATTAACTCCATATGAATTATATTACCAAAAGAAACCTAATGTATCTTACTTTCATGTTTTTGGATGTAAATGTTTTATTTTAAATACTAAAGATGCATTAGCTAAATTTGATGAAAAATGCGATGAAGGAATCTTTCATGGCTACTCTTCTACTAGCAAGGCATATAGGATATGTAATAAAAAGACTAAAAAGGTTGAAGAATCTATTCATGTGAAGTTTGATGAACTTGTGCCTTGTGTATATGCTAATAGTACAGGAAAGGATGATGAACCCATCTCACCTTTGGTGCTTGATGACATTGAACCACTTGGAGAGGACAAAGTTGGAGATTCGGTGCAAGAAGAAGTTGTGCCTCCAAGCGTACTTAGATTCACAAGAGATCATCCAAGGGAGCTTGTCATTGGAGAACCATCAAGAGGGGTAATGACGCGTTCTTCCCTTAATGAATCTTTTTCTAATATATGTTTCATTTTTGAAATTGAACCAAAAAATGTTTCTACCGCTTTAAATAATGAGTTTTGGTTTATTGCTATGAATGAAGAATTAAATCAATTTGAACGAAATAGGGTTTGGAAGCTTGTTGAAAGACTATCTAATCACCCAGTCATAGGTGTAAAATGGATATTTAAAAATAAATTAGATGGAGATTCAAAAACCACTAGGAACAAAGCTAGATTAGTAGCACAAGGTTATTCTCAAATCGAGGGAGTAGATTTTGATGAAACATTTGCACCCGTTGCTCGCCTTGAATCGATTAGAATTTTTTTTAGCTTTTGCGAGTTATAAGAAGTTCAAATTATTTCAAATGGATGTTAAAAGTGCTTTCTTAAACGAGATAATTAAAGAAGAAGTATATGTCGAACAACCCCCCGGATTTATTGATGAAAAATTTCCAAATCAGGTATATAGGTTAGAAAAAGCGCTTTATGGTCTAAAACAAGCGCCCCGTGCTTGGTATGAACGCTTAACATCTTTTTTATTAATGCACGGTTATAAAATGGGTAGTGCCGACAACACACTCTTCATTAAGCATATTGATAATGAAATAATTATTTTACAAATATATGTTGATGATATTATTTTTGGAGCCACTAATGAAGAGTTGTGTAATGAAGTAGTACTAGTAGTGCAAAATGAATTTGAGATGAGTCTAGTTGGTGAATTAACTTATTTTCTAGGCTTTCAAATAACTCAAAGAAATGATGGAATCTTCATATATCAATCTAAATACGTACATGACATGCTAAAACGATTTGGATTTGAAAACTTAAAACAAGCTAGTACTCCAATGAGCGCGTCACTAAAGTTAGGAAAAGATGAAACCGGAATTTCCATTGACCAAACTTTGTATAGAGGAATGATTGGATCCTTATTGTACCTTAGTGCATCTAGAACCGACATTATGTTTGTCGTATGCCTATGCACTAGATTCCAAACAAACCCAAAAGAATCTCATTTAAAAGCGGTAAAACAAATTTTTCGATATCTAATTGGGACATCTAAATTAGGTCTTTGGTATCCACATAATGACTCTTTTATATTACATGGATATTCTGATTCTGATTATGCGGGTTGTTCTTTAGATAGGAAAAGTACTAGTGGTACATGTCATTTCTTAGGTCCTTCTCTAGTTGCATGGTCAGGTAGGAAACAAAACTCCGTTGCACTCTCAACCGAGGCCGAATATATTGCACTAGGAAGTTGTTGTGCCCAAGCATTATGGATGACTCAAACCTTAGAAGACTTTGGAGTTCATCTAACTAATATTGAACTAAAGTGTGACAACAAGAGTGCCATTGATTTAACCAACAACCCCGTTCATCACTCAAGATCCAAACACATCGACGTTAGACATCATTTCATTACGGATCATATAAAAAAGGAACATGTTCATGTAAACTTTATTGGAACTGATTCACAACTTGCGGACATATTTACCAAACCTTTACCAGATTCCCTCTTTGCCCTACTTAGACTAGAATTAGGAGTCTTAGATATAACAAATTGATAATCACAACATGCTATGTCTCCTTCGATATATACAAAAAAATTATATATATATATATATGTTTTTTCTATATAAAATATAAAAATATTTTAAAAAAACCCATCAAAATATGCTTAATTTAGCCTTCAAAACATATCAACTTTCTCTGAAATTTCTACCCTAAGAAGGTCTATGTACATACTATCTATGCCAAAGAATTTTTTTTTCAAAAACCTTAAAAATCGAGTACTGTTTGGGTGTTTAACTAGTTAACTCCAGGCGTTAGCTATTTTGGCCAAATTGAATCTATGATTTTTCCAAAATATTTCTAATATTTTTCTTATGATTTTTCCTCTGTTTATTTTCTCATACTTGAAAGTATTGTATTATTAATTTGGTTGTTTTATTCCAAAATACAAAAAAATTCAAATAATTCAAAATGATCAAAAATATGTTTTTGTTATTTGTTTTGCTTTAACTCCTTACAAAATTATGGTTTGACTATACAACTTCACAAGAGCAAACATCTTAGTTATTTTTGTTTCAAAAAGGTCAAAATTGTTTTTGGCATACTCTTAAAGATAACCTTCAATGTCTAATTTTAATTTCAAATTTCCTAAACATTGTGTTTATCTTCATGCCTTGACCTTAATCTGATTATGTGCAATGAAATAGTCTATAGATAATTGTGTATGATTGCCTAGCATGCCTCTAAGTATGAGTAATGATTTATGTTAATCAATGAATTATACACTCACTATTTTGGTAATCTACATGTGCTCATAATCTTATTCTTGCATGATTGTGTAGTGTAATAGTTTTAACATAATAAGTTGTATGTCTAAATTACCTACACCATCTTTTAAAAATAAATTTCATGCACAATATAGAAGTGTTGTTTCAATAATATACATGTTTGCAACAACAAGTGAATTCGGAGACCTTTGGCCCAAAATAAAACTCTGAAATAAAAAAGTCAAAGATAACTCCACCAAGCACTACTCACCCTCCTGATAAGTCTTAATGAGCATTGTGAGGTTGAGCACCTTGGAATGAATTGTAAAGTGTCTTGTGCAAGCATATTTTTTTCTATCACTTCTATTTGTACACCGGATCACTAAAAATATAATTTTTTATAAAAAAATGCTTATGTGATCCCCCAAGCAATACTCCGCTCCCTGATAAGTCTTAATGAGCATTGTGTGGGCGAAGCACCTTGGTAGTTGTATGTATTTTATGTGCTTTGAAATTTTATTCATGATGTGATGTGTGAAAGTAATTATATGATTACAATCTTAATATTGTTGTTACTATTTCATTACATATGTCATGTGCTTTGATTATTTCACTTGTATACCTTTATCAAAACACCTTATGCACACATTATTGTTTTTCATAAAGCTTCTACTCATGAGAATTGGATACTAATGCAAAATTACATAATTCTCTAAAAACTCAAGTAAAAGCACTAGATTGCAATGCATGACTTCTACAATGTTTTCTTTACTTGAAATACGAATTGGTTACATTGTGGTTATTATCTTTTTGAATATGTTAATTCATGCTTTCCTATTTGTTATGAAAATTTTCAATGTTAAAATGCTCAAACGTGAAAAGTCTAGACATATTATTGGAATGATCAAACTATTACAAAAATACTACTCTTATTTGTTTTGTTTTTGTTTTCCACATTTCTCTTTTGATCATGTACTTCAGGTTCTCATGCTTATTTCTAAGGATTTGTCTTTCACTTGTTCTTGTTCAAACAAACTTGCATCTATCTTAACAAGTAGAATCACTCTTAAAATTAATTTAAAAAGGGCAAGTGATTATTTTCATTAATTTCTGTCACGCTTATCATATATTTTTCCGCTGTGCTACTCTCTCCCTTAGCTCGATCATGACTTACTTTATGACTACACAAAACTCTTAATCCTCTCTTAGTTATGTCCCAACTTTTATCTTCTTTATTCTAGTTTTGTTTCACTCCACCCTCTTTTGCTAATAACAAAGGGGGAGAATAAAATGCTAAATCATATTGATTAATGGAGTAGGATTCACTAGATTAAGGGGGAGCATGTATCTAGTTTATGGGAGTATACACTAAGGGGGAGCATTTTTGAAGGGGGAGCACAATGTTCAATGAACTATAATTCCTATCATTATCTTATAATTACTGGGTGTCATATAACTTTATAAAAACACAAATTCTTTATATATGAATTTGATTTATCTCTATTGGATTTGTTATTATCAAAAGGGGGAGATTGTTGGAACATGGTTTTCCGCATCCCTTTGATTTGAGAATAACAAATCCTACTTGTATTTGATCTTGTTGCCATTGTGTTTTTAGCATGTAGGTTTGGATAGTTATGACACCAGGTTGCTGAAACAATGGTCTGACACTAACCACAAGCTGAAGGATTGAAAGATGGTTAACACCAGGCGTTAAGCTTAACGCTGGGCATTAGCGCTAGACGAAATCGGCGTTCGATGAAATGCATACCACGACGTTCAACGAAATGTGCTCGACAAAATTTTTGTTCGATGAACTAGAAGCTGCGATCGACGAAATGAAGCCGCTGAGAACGGAAGCTGGGTTCGACGAAATAGAAACTGCGTTCGATGATCTTGCGTTCGACGAAATTTTGGTCGACGAATGATGAAGCCCGTTCGACAAAATGTGTTCGACGAAATTATCGGTTCGACGAATTGGGGTGCCAGCTGATTAAAAATGAAACTTAACGCCAGCCATTAGATGTTAATGCCGGGCACTATCCGTTCGACGAAAATGGCATTCGACGAAGATGCTGTTCGGAGAAGATGGCGTGCCGTCTGATTAAAGAAAGAATCTCAACGCTAGGCATTAGTTTTAACGCCAGGCGCTATCCGATCGACAATTTTAGCAAGGAGAAAGCAGCCGTGATTGCAGGAGGAACATTAGGAATGATTTGCCCAATGCGCCGCGTTAGCCTTAATGCCAGCGTTGATATTACCTAAAATAAAACATTCCAAAACTGCAGAATCTCCTTCCTCTTCTGAAGATCCGAGCCATTAATATATTTCTATACATGGTAAACGCCAGGCGTTAGGACTTAACGCCGACGTTAGCTCAAATTCTATAAATCGGAGGATTTTGTCTTCTCCGACTACTGATTGTTAAGAGCCCTCTTCCAGCACTTCAGAAACCTGGTCAAGGCCGTATTTTCCAGACCATCATCTCCCACACATATTCAAGCAAAGAATTCAAGGAGGACCGGATCAACGCTTACACAACGCGAAGAATGCATGCTTCGACTTCAAGAATATTCAGCGTGCCTTCGCCATCTCTAGAATTCTTCTAGGGAGTTTTTACTTGAATTTAATATTTGTCTTTTATTTTTATCTGTGTAATCAATTCGTGAATTTGCTTCGTGTTGGCGACTGGGTCTGGGTAGGACTTAGGGAGAAATTTGCCTCGTGTTGGCGACTGGGTCTAGGGAGTAGATCTAGGGGGTGCTCGATGCCTTTCTGGGGATAAGAAGGCTAGAGCGGCTTGAGGCTGTATCTGGGGAGAGATCGGCTAAAGCCAACCGGTTTGTGGGGATACAAGTCGGTATAGAAAACAAAAAGAGTTTTCATATTTGTCGCCTCAATCTCTAGCGACATAAAGATTAAATTTTGTAATCAAGTTTATTAATAATAATCATGTATTTTTGATTTAATAAATTTGATTTGCTACTCTTTGTTTTATATTCACTATTATTCAAATAAAATATTAAAAGTTTTTTATTAAAGCTTAAGATTTTTAAAACCCTTATTCACCCCCCCTCTAAGGGCGCCTACAGATCCAACAAGAACTAGGGTCAAAAAGTTGACGAATGATCAAAGGCATGCGAAAGAGCAATAAAGAGCTTACCTGACACAGGCGCGATTCTTCCAGGAATAGCTAGAGGGGCGGGCTCTTGGGCCGGGGGAACACCTCCGAGGGCAGGTGGGGGCATGTCGGCATCTGCCGGGTTTGTCCCGAGTCCGCCTCCCGCCACCTTCAGGTTCAGCGAGTGATTGAAATTATCAAGATATCGCGTCACAGTGGTTAGCTTTAAAGCGAGATGGATTATATTACCTTGGCAGTGTTGTCAGGTGGGTTGTTAGAGAGGGGGGGGGGGGGGGGGGGGGGGGGGAGGAGTCTCTAACACAGACTCCCTCGCTGCCAGGTCCTGCCAGACTACCCTGGCCTTCTTTAGCTGGTAAGGCTTGGAAGGATCCATCATTGTCGAAAGCCAGGGGGCGTATCGAGTGGACCTGGAAGTACTCTCCCCCTCCGGGGCAGCGAG
This sequence comes from Dactylorhiza incarnata, assembly GCA_033032865.1. NCBI lineage: Eukaryota > Viridiplantae > Streptophyta > Magnoliopsida > Asparagales > Orchidaceae > Dactylorhiza > Dactylorhiza incarnata. The sequence goes on along the minus strand of JAWHQI010000103.1, from coordinate 6,746,488 downwards.
GCGATCCATCAACCCTTGCGAGAGTGATCTCGACATTGGACTCATGAACGTCATTGGAAAAGCGAGAGCTTAGAGGTGAAAAAGGGAAACAGTAACTGGAGGACGGGCACTCTCAAGGAAACAACCTGGGATATATTTATAGCAGAAGGGAGGGGCCCACCAAAAAGATTCCTTCCAGGTCAGCAAAGCACTCACCGAATATTGGTGGTTGGACTTTTCTTTCCGAGCGTAGGACTCACACGCAAAGAGCGAGGATTGTGTACAACCCCGTATTCGCCGAGTGGGTCCCCAGGTCCTAAAGGGTCAAAAGGCAAGATATAGGTCAAGAAGAGAACTCGCCCAGGTCAGGAGAGGCTGGGGAGCCTCCGGGCGAGTGCGAGCCCAATCAGCAAGGCATTCTCTTGCTTAGGAGGACGAGTGCGCGGGAGGCCAGATGAGTGAGGGAGGAACCCCACTCGCCAAATGAGCCAGGTATCAGGCAAGTGGTGCCCCCACAGACCACTCGCCCGGTGGAATCTAGTGTGCGAGAAGCCTGGCGAGTGGTGCCTTCACGGATCACTCCCCCAAAAGGCTTTAGGGAGGAAATGACCTAGATACCTTTCGTGGGCTGCCAATAGCCCTTCAAAATAGCGGAGTAGGGCTGTTAGCAGACCAATTTGGGATGCAATTAGTAAAACTAAAAGGCGGATTTATGTTATTTGCAGACCAGACTAGAAAATCTATAAATAGACCCTTAAGGGCACCTTGGAGGAGATCCGATCTTTTGTGCTCTCTCCTCCTAGGCATGCTTTGGTTGGCTGTTAGTGCCCTCCAAGGTGCCCGACTGAGCATTGGTTTGGGAGGGAAAGCTCTCTAAGATCTTCCAGGTGTGTGGCGGGACCTCCTCGCTACAGCCTTGGGTATGTTCTTGGTTTTCCATCAACTGTCAAGTGGGATTGTGAGAGAAAAGTAGGTGTGGGCTATACCCCCCAGTGGGTCCGAACTCAAGAGACCAGTTGCCGGTTTCAACATTATCTACTTTTTCAATTTTACAATTTCCAATTTCCAATTTCGAGGACATGATATGGCATGAGGTGATTGGGCTCGACTTCTAAGTTCTAATTCTATTTTCTGCCCTAGTCCGAGAGAAGCAAATGTTATTAGGCGAGTCATCGAGAGAAGCCATCACTTGTATGAGGTTGATGTCAATGCTGGCTTCATTGGCTTATTGTGCTTGACTTCAGCCTAAATAACCTGTCTTAGATCGAGCAGACTGCCAGAGATAAGATGTCAGAGTTAGTCGGCGTAGTGGTGGTTGTGCTTGTCTTTGATCCAAAGAAGAGTATCAAAGAACCATCACTAGATTTTAACCGGTATATATGCCTTATTGATCTTTGGACCAAGTTTTTGATGGTTCAAATAGATGAAATATTTGTGGTTTTGTATATACTTGGGGAATTTCATCCGCCTAGAGCTTTGGCTCAAAGATTCATTCCTAGTTTCTTATTGTAATACTTTATACTTGAGTAGTTTTATTTTCTCAAGAAGAATAGATTTATATTTTTACTAGAGTTGTCACAGTTCCAGTTCAGTTCTGGTTCTACTAAAATCGTGAATTGAACCGCTAAGGTAACGGTTCTTCAAATTAGAACTAAAACCTTATTTGGTTTGACCGATTCCTGTTCTGATTCCGGTTCCAGCATAATTCTTTGAATAGTCACGTTAATAGTTCCGATTCTGGTTCAACAAGAACCAAAACTAAATCGGTCACTGACGGTTCGGTCCAATTCTATGCGGTTTGATCCGGTTCCAATCGGTTATATGTGTCATGGTTTTAATCATTTTATAACTCAATAATTTGAGTAATTATATGCAGTCACAATGATTATTATCTCTTTTAAAAATACATATTCAAAAAGAAAAGAAGCATGAGGTGAGGATAAGAAATCTGCCAATTGATGCTTGTTGGTCTTCTACGATGCCTATTTCAGGGTTGAGCAGAGGAGTTAAGCGAAGAGGAAGCAATGGACATGAAGGAAACTTAAAAGTAGGATGTCCATAAAGAAAATATAGAGATATCTGGAGGAGTTGAAGGCAGAAAGATCATCTGGGGAGTGGCTAAAATTGCACGAGCTCGGGGATGTCTCTAGATTGCTTCGTTGAAGGCCTACTTTCTTGAACAATTACATCGTTCCATCGGTAAAGAGTCGACAAGGAGGACTCTAGTGAGGAGCAGAACAACTAGTAATAAAAGAGGAGAATAGGGAACGCGTAGAGCCCTAATTTATTGAGAGATGAGTGGGAAAATGAGAGAATCGCGTGGGTGCCATTGATATACGACTAAAATGGTTTGCGTGGGTGCCATTCAAACCAGAACCCGAATAATTCGCGAACGGTTCGGTCCTGTTCTTTGCGGTTCAGGTTCAATTTATGATTTTTGGTTTTAAGTGATAACTCTAATTTTGACTGATGTAGAGATGCCAAATAGAGGAAGGCGAATAAGAAAAAGAGATTGGGCATAGCTTGGAGGTCCTGCTTCGCACCCTGAAATATATAAGAACCCCCTCTCTCAAACTAAATGTTGTGCTAGGTTGGGGGGAGAGGCAAGCTTGTAGGGCGCGCTAGAAAGCTCGCGGTCTCTAAACGAGGGCTCTTGTGGGTTGATGTCACTGCCTTTTCCCCTAGACAATATGTTGTTTTTATAGGTGGCGATAGGGGGAGTATGCCCCTAGGACCATATGTGGGACCCACCCATGTGCGAGGTCGATCCGATTGTCGGTGAACTGAGGTGAGCAAATTTTTGGATCTTTAGGCACCCTTAGAGGGAGGTCAATAAGGGTTTTATGGAATTTAAATCTTATTTTAAAAATATCAGAGTTTGTGACCAAAGTTTCGGAATATTTTATAGGAAAATATATTTTAATATCTCAGATAAGATTATATTGAAGATTAATTATAAAAGAGATCGGATTTTAATATTTCTTCGCTATCGCCAGCGGTAGTGCTAACGCCTGGCGTTAGCTACAGAGATTGAATTCTAAGAGTGGATTCGAAAAGGTAATTTACAATATATTTAGCTTTAATATTTTTGACAGAAAACATAATTAAAAACTTTGTTGAAAATAAAATAAAATCAAATGAATGAAACAATAAAAGACATGATTTTATTTTATAAGAAATTGATTACACAAATGTTTGATTTCTATAACGCTAGAAATCAAGGAAAATATAAAAATCCTTTTTTGTTGTTTCACGGGTCCTTCTCCCAAGGGCCGGGTTGCTATTGCCTATCTTACCCCAGATAAGACCTGTAGCCAACCCCTAGATCTAACCTAGACTTAGTCACCACACACAAGACCGTGAATTCCCCCTAAGCCGCACAAGGACCTAGTCGCCAACAACCGCGATGAATTTCCCACGGAATCCTCCCCGAAATCCGACGTTCTCCCCGAACAATTTCTTCTAACCACTTATAAAAAATGATAAAATAGTAGAGATTACAAAATAGAAATAATGTAAGAGAAACTCCCCAAGAAATTTTGAAGGTGAAGATGAAGGCGATGTGGAAATTGGTGTTCTTGATGCTTTCGCCCTTCTTGTTGAATATGCGTTGTAGACCTTCTCCTTCAAAATATTCTTTTGATCTTCATGTTAGCCCAAGGGAGTTCTCTCAATGTCTGGATTCAAGCCTCTCTCAAAGTAATCGGAGCTATAGCTTTGATGGATGTGAGAGCTCTATCTAAAGAAGGAAAGATCCAACCTTTAAATAGATTTCGGAAGTTACCGCCAGTGGTAGCATTGTCGCGCCGTGCTAGCATCATTCTCGTTATTGTGCTACAATGTGTCTGCCTTCATGGTGATCGTGCTAACCACCACAGATCATGGACCTACCGCGCCGTGGGAATCCCTAATATGTCGTGTTAGCTTCCATCATTTCATCGTCGAGAAACCGTCTGCCGTCAGTCTTCTGTTGTCATCCCATCTACCTCTAGCGATAGGAGTTACCGCTCCACGATAGCTCTAAAATCAGAGCTCTAGTATGTCTTCCGTCATTTATTCTCTTTCAATGTTTGTTTGTACTTGTATGACCTGCACACTATAAACACACAAAATACAAGATCTAATGCAACACAATATTTATTGTTCTCAAATCAAGAGATGCGGAACATAGACTCCAACGATTTCCCCCTTTTTGATAATAACAAATACCTGTATGAGAAATTAGTGAGTTTAAGACTATTTGTGTTTATATATAAGTGCAGTAATAAAATATTCATGAATAACAGGTTTATAGCGTGATATATATAGATTTGAAAGTAATAATGCATACTCTTCCTATATGAGGTCCTCCCCCTACATAAGTGTTCTCTTATAATTTACTCCCCCTAAATATCTAATTTACTAGAATTTTCACTTTATTCTCCCTTTTTTGATTAGGGATAACTTATTGGAAGGATAATCGTGATCGAGCAAAGAATAAAGTATGCACCTCCTATATAATTACTCCCCCTACATATATGTTTTTTTTGAATCTTTTTAATGTACTCCCCCTAAAAATTAGATTTATGCAATTTATGCTCCCCTTTTGGTAGTATCAAAAGAGGATTTAGGTGAGTGTATGCAATTAGAATTAATATGTTATATGCATAGAAGAAAATAGGATGCAATATAAAGTAAACATTCTTATTTTAAGATACCACTTGTTAAATAAAATAGTCATGAAAGAGCTCAAGTAGTAATCATAGTGGAAGAATATAATAAACACTCTTAAAAATAAACATCATTTTAGAAGGTAAAAACATATAAAAGATAATGAGTGTTAAATTTGAAAAGTAGATGTTTGAGTTAAAGAGTCAAGCGATGCTATTTTGAAATAAAATTGCAAGCATGATTTGAAAGTATCAAGAAAAGATAAGAACTACAATGTAAACTAATTTGCATTTCAAGTAAAATTAAACATTGTAGTGGTCATGCTTTGCTATCCAGTGCATTTACTTAAGTTTGTAGATAATTGAGTAGATGTGCATTAAGATCCAATTCTCATGAGTAGAAGTTTTAAGAAGGATAATGATGTGCACAAATAGTATTTTGATAAAATATGCAAGTGAATCAATCAAAACACATGACATATATAATGAAATAACACAACATTAAAATACATAAATAATATTACTTCCATAATATTTAATGCACATAAATATTGAGTACAACTACCAAGGTGCTCTGCACACACAATGCTTATTAAGATTTATCATGGTGCAAAGTAGTGCTTGTGGGATCATTTTTATACTTTTTAGCTTTATTTTCATTTTTTTGTGATCCGGTGTACTAAGAGAAGTGGTGTATAAACTGTTTGCTACAAGGTACTTTACAATTCTTTCCAAGGTGATCAATCTCACAATGCTCATTAAGACTTACCAGGAGGGTGAGTAGTGCTTGGTGGATTTTTCCTTGTCATTTATTATTTGCTTTTTAGTTTAGTGACTAAGGACTCCGAATTCACTTATTTTGCAAACATAACATTTTATTTTTAAACCATATTTATCTAAAGAATAAGTGCATGAAAGACAAAGAATTGTAATAACCAATTCAATGTTGTGTAGGTAATCTATTTATGCATTTTAATTATTTATGTTATTACACTACACAATCATGCAAGTATAAGATTGTAAACACATGTAGATTATCAAAAATAAGTGAGTGAATAAATCATTATCAAACATAATACATTACTTATACTTAGAGGCATGCTGAGCGTTCCTGCACATGTTTTCTACAATCAATTTCATTGCACATAACAAGATGATTTTCAAGACATGACAAATACAAAACAATGTTTTTTAAGAAACTTGAAAATTAAATTAAACATTGTATTTAATCTTTAATTGATATAATTTATCATCCTTGACAATGGCAATGAATAACAATTAGTTTTTATGAATTTTTGAAGGTTTACACAAATACAAAATAATAAGCACACAGAGGAAAAAACATACTTTTGTTCTTTGAAATTGTTTTGTAATTTTGTATTTGATTTTTAAGTATTCAAATTTAAATATTTTCCTAGAAAACATAGAAGTCTATAACAAGTCTATCAGTAAATGATATTCTATGCCAAAGAAAATGCAAAAAGAAAAGAATTATCGATTTTACGCTACCACTGGCGCTAGTACCACCGCTCGGCGCTAACAACAGAGAATTTTTCTTTTGCTTAGGAAACACGTGTTTTTATAATTTTTCATTCTGATTTATCGTGATTCATGTTTTTTAAGATAAGTTGTACTAAGTACCACAAAGAGTTTTGAATAATAATGAAAAAGTTACGGATTTAAGAATTTTGCCTAAGTTGTCAAAATATGTTATTTTTCAAAAATAAATACTTATGTTTTTCAAAATCATGAAGACCCAAAGAGTAAATAGTATGAAAAACACAAGATAACACATTTGCATAAAAATATGCATGATTGAAATGATCATAAAGAGTGAAATAATGTTCATGCAATGTATATAATATAAGTATGTCTAAGATCAAAATACCCTAGCTATATGTCTACACCCTAGCGCTGTACTAAGTGACGGATGCGCATGAGGAGTTGCACACATGCCATATGTTGGGGTCTTAATCCCATATGCATAGAAAAGATGACGCTCAACCTAGAATTCTTTCCCCCCAAGTGCCTCGCAAGGCCCTACTGGAACCCTCCCCGGTTAAGGACAAGACATGACTTAGAGTTTAGGTCTCTAATGTACATAATTCTACGCCTCACTATTGTGAGACACATCATGCAGGTGAATAATCATGGACATCCTATGCATTTAATCCTATGAATCAATTCCTAAACTATTGGTTTGCATGTATTTAATCATAGAGTTTTGATCTATAGACATAGAATGAAGTGACAACTCTATTTGGTTTCATCTTGTTGATATCAAGTTAATTTTAAGATCTAAATATAATGAGATACACACAAACAATAGTGATGATTAAAGTAGCAAAATAATTTTTCAGAAAATAATAATTAGAGAAATCAGAATTTTTAGGAAAATAGGCTACCACCTGCATTAGTGATAACGCCTGGCGTTATCAATAGAGTTACAATTTTTGATTTAAAAGACATGATTTTTGAGATCTTTTTATTCCAATTTTCCTTGATTATGATTTTTTATTATAGAGACTATCATGTGCAGCAATGAAAATTGACAAACAATAAGTTGCGCATTTCAACATTTTAGCCTAAGACTCCTAATAGCCTATGTAAATCCATTTTTATTGAAACTAATTTCATTATTCTTGATAATATCACTTAACAAATTCAACATTCAATTTATAATGATAATATAAGACATTTATAGGCAATGGATTTAAAAAGGATAAAACCTAGAAAGAGAATAGATATGTAACTTGAAAATTATATGACTTTTTATTCAATTTAATTCAATTTGATTTTTTAAACATAAGGATTAATTTGTGTAAGTCATATCCCATAATATATAAAGTGACCATAGCGTGTTGGCTCAAGGAAAAGACAAAAACTAACAAAAACAAAAAGGAAATTATGCATATCATGAAGTCAAGTATTGATATTTTATTTTTAATTATTTCTACTTCATGCAAATGATTGGATACTAATCAATGAGAGATTTAGGTATCGGAAGGGGTCCAAGTGGGATGGTTCCTTTGGGTACCAAATACATCATGTTGGATTTTGGGGAGATAGTGATGAATGGACCCTTACAGGTGAAGTTAGCATTTTATTTTTAAATTTTGGCCTCCATTCATACTTTGGTTTAATATTCTTATACTTCAAATTTCCATAAATATTGTCAAAAGTAGTACTTATAGGAAATTTGAGAACATTCAAATCTTTGTTGGGAGATGATAAATGAGGATTAGAAATAAATATTCTACTAGGTGCATGATTTATAAAGTTTGAAACACTAATAGATGCCTTATTCAATTTTGAAGATAAACTAGAAAACAGATTCGTAAAAACATTTGAATTTTTTTGCACAAGTGATTTTAGAGATTCTAGTTTATAAGATAGAACATTATTTTCATTTATCACTTTTTCATTGTGTTCTTTTGAAATTAAAAATCTTTTTCAAAATCCTTGAATTTTCTTTAAGATCATTGAAATCAAAATAAGGTGTAGAAATTTCAACTAAAGAGCATGAAAGAGAATTTGACACATTAATATGAGATTCTACTTTGGTGTTTGCTTTTAACGTTTCATTTTCTAAACGTAATATGGAATTAGCATTTTCAACTTTAAAATTTTACGTTTAGCAAATTCAAGCATACGAAATGTAGAAATAGAATTTGTTACAAAAAGAGAAGATTTAGTTTGTCTTACTTTGCTATGGGATGAGAAAAGATTTGAACACAAGGTTCCTTTGATATCTTCTTGGCATTCCTCTTCCATAGTTAAGTTTCCATCTTCTCTTCCGCTTGATGTGTTGTCCTCATTTGAGTGCAATATTGTGACTTTGCATTCTTCTCTTTTTTGATAGATCTTCCTCCAAGCATGAGTCTTCATCAGTTCTTCTCTTGGATTCATAAGGAATTGCTCTTGTCCATCATCTGTGGAAGGAAGACTATAAAAATTCTCAAGAAATTTCCAAACTTCATAAGCAGTAGGAAGTGTATAAATAAGTTTGAAAATATTTTGATCTAGTGCACAATATAGACTATTCATAGATTTGGCATTTAAAAATATTTCATTTTTATTTAGAATACTTGGGGCATTTTAATTGTAATATTCCAAACTTCAATATCCAAAGATTTAAGAAATTTTTCCATAAGAGTTTTCAACCCATTATAATTTTCACCCAAAAATAAAGATGGTGATAATGATTTTTCATTTTCATAAAACTTAGCCTCTCTAGAAGATGCGAGATCATGAAGCGCCATTATTCCGAGTTGTGAAGTCATAATGGAATAACCTACGCTCTGATACCACGCGTTGGATCTTTAGGCACCCTTAGAGGGGGTGGGGGGGGGGGGGTGAATAAGGGCTTTGTGGAATTTAAATCTTATTTAAAATATCAGAGTTTGTGACCGAAGTTTCGAAATATATTATTGGAAAATATATTTTATATCTAAGGTAAGATTATATTGAAGATTACTTTTAAAAGAGATCAGATTTCAATATTTCTTTACTTTCGCTAGCGGTAGTGCTAACACCTAACGTTATCTACAAAGATTGAATTCTAAGAGTGGATTCGAAAAAGTAATTTACAATATATTTAGCTTTAATGTTTTTAACAGAAAATATAATTAAAAACATTGTTGAAAATAAAATAAAATCAATTGAATGAAATAATAAAAGACATGTTTTTATTTTATAAGAAATTGATTACACCAATGTTTGATTTCTATAACGCTAGAAATCAAGGCGAATATAAAAATCCCTTTTTGTTGTTTCACCGATCCTTCTCCCAAGGACCGGTTGGTTATAGCCTATCTTACCCCAAATAAGGCCTCTAGCCACCTCTAGATCTAACTGATAACTTCTCTAAATGAAGTTATCTATGATCTATTTTTTGACTTATCAATAGCTAAAAATGTGGAAATGGTGTTTAAATAACCTTAAAATGAAAGTAAAATTTATATTTATGATTGTATGGCTCATTTGGTCCTTTTGCAATGTGTTTTTGCTAGATTCACCAAAGGAATTCATTGGAGGATGGAAAACTGCCTAAAAATATTGACGCGGGCAAAAAAGTATCAGAAGTCAGAAAAAAGGTTACAACCTTTTTTTAGGTGAAATAAAAAACATAAAATTTAAAGTTAGTGTCGTTTCAAAAATGGAAAGACACATTCAATGGAGGCGGTTCCGCACGGTTTTGGCAGAGTTTTAAGAGCAGTTTTTGAACAAGAGGGGGAGATATCAAGAGAAAAAGAGGAGAACTTGGAGATCATCTTCGAGAAGAAGGTCTAGGGCTATTCTTCTGGATCTTGGAGACGGACGACTTCGGGAGCATGCTGAGTACAAATTCCTGCATTTACTGAAATTTGATCATCATGTGCTGTAAGATCTATACAATTATGTGGTTTTCTTCCATCGTCATGGGCTAACTTCTCTAGATCTTGTGTTGTGAAAGTACCTTGTCTTATGTGATGATAAAATCTTAAAACTATTCTTTGTGATTTTGTGGTGAATTTCATTTATCGATTTAAAGATCTTTATTATGTGAATTTCGGTTCATCATCATTTTGTTGCGTTTCATAATTTGAGAGAGGAGCTACGTAATAAGTTGATGAAGATTTTATTTTCATGCTTCATAATTCGAGAGAGGAGTTGCATGAATATTCCACCGAGATTTTTATATTTTTACCGCGCTTCATAATTCGAGAGAGGAGTTGCGCAAGTATATCTTAATTTCGTTATAGCATTTGAAGGGAGAAAGAGATTTCCCCTTGATGTTAGTAACTTTGGTTTTCGCTCTTTAAGCGGTTCTCTATCTCACCAAATGGGGATAAAAGAATTAGGGACTTCCGTTATCGAGAGATACAGATTTCTATTCAAAAATCGTTGCAAGGTTTTTCACTACATACGTTGCACAAAGATATTTTCACATTGTCATCGCACTAGATTTGGGAAATCATGACACAAGATTATTTCTCCAAATAGTAATTTTAATAAAAGTTTTTCTCCAAGGATTTGTAGTGTACTTCAATTAGATTTCATTCATAGTTGCCTTTAAATTTCAGAACCCTGCTAATGAATCACTTGGATTTAAAGAAAAAGAATAACTAGTAGTTGCAAGCACTGAATCATCCACCTCTCCGTGGAAACGATCTTAACTCTCACATTATAACTTGACACGACACGTGCACTTGCGTTTAAATTATACACCGGTTATGGGCGTATCGAGTTTTTGGCGCCGTTGCCGGGGAGGTGCGACGTATTTAGTGTTTATTTCTTGCAATATTAGTGAAGCTTTAGTAGTTAAAGCTCAAGTTTGTCTCTTTTGTTTATTATTGTTACTTTCAAAATTGTTGTGCTGCTTGATTAGTTTATTTGTGCATTGTCATAACTGTTATTTTGTTGTCTTGCTTAGTGTATGTCCAGACATCGAATACCAGAACTTTTGCCTTTGAACCTAGAGATCGAACGAACGTGCAGACAGAATAGAAGAGCGATTCGATTAGAACGTAATAATTCGACAACCATGAATCTAAATAATCAAAACGATCCCAATGAAAATGATCAGGATGGTTTAGGACAAGAGGGTCGGGTAGAACATAATGGGAAACCTGCTGAGATTAGGAGAACCTGTAGAGAATATAACATGCCTTTTAGGGGAGGTCTACACTATAGTATCATTAAGCCTGCAATTGTAGCGAATAATTTCAAAATTGACTCCATGGCAATGAACTTAGTGCAACAAAAACAATTTAGTGGACTAAATCATGAGGACCCAAACTCTCATTTACGGACATTTAGGGATGTGTGTGACACCTTCAAGATAAATGGTGCGTCGGACGAAGCGATTAGACTCCGCTTATTTCCATTCTCTCTGTCGGGCAGAGCGAAGGAATGGCTTGACTCCCAAAATGGTCTCACCACTTGGCAGCAAGTGGTTGACTTATTTTTAGCTAAGTACTTCCCACCTGCTAAAACTGCCAAAATGATGTGAGATATTAGCACGTTCACGCAAGGGAATGGGGAAACATTGTACGACGCATGGGAGAGGTTCAAGGAACTTCTACGAAAATGTCTGCACCATGGTTTAGCGATGCACCAACAAGTATGGACTTTTTATATTGGCCTCCAGACCTCTACAATGATCCAAGTAGATGGAGCTGCTGGAGGATCCCTCATGAAGAAGTATCCCGAGGATGCATATGCTATCCTTGAAGATCTATCATCAAACAATTATCAATCGTTTGACCGACAGGCTCCTTCTTCTTAGGTAGGTGGTCTTTACAAAGTTGATCAGCTAACCTCGTTCGCTGCGCAAATTAATGCCCAATTTAACTCTATGAACAAAAGGTTAGATGCGCTGACATTAAATCATAATCAAATGAACCCACAAGTGAATAGCATAATGGTGACCCCTACTATGAATCCATCATTCACTATAGAACAACTTGCAGACCACTCTACTTTTGGCTATAATGAAGAAATTAACTATATAAGAGGGCAACCTAGATATAATAATAATAATAATAATAATTTAATTCTAAATTATTATAACCCAGAGTTGCGAAACCACCCTAACTTTTCATGGAAGAACAATGCCGGTGTGGCACACCCGCCCGGTTTCAACTCAAACCCACGTCCAACTCAAAATGTTAATTACAATCAACAAGGACCTTCTAGAAAATTAACCGATGAGATCCTCATCGAATCCATGCAAAAGAACGATACACGCATTACTAGTTTTGCGGGTTCACTTCGTGTAATTGAGTCTCAATTGGGGCAAATCGCTAATGCATTGAATCTTAGACCTCAAGGGACACTCCCAACGGATACCACACAAAATCTGAAAGGAGATAATCAACATTGTAAGGCAGTCACTCTACGAAATGGCAAGGAGTTGGGTAGTGAACCGATAAAAGAGCATGCAAAGGATAATAATGAAAACGAATTAGAGGAGTGACCCCTTGTACCCCCAATGATGGGGCAATACAAGAGGATAATATCAAGGAAAGAGAAGTAGAAGTGTTAGGAGAGAGAAAGAAAGAACTCGACCAACATTTCCAAAAGTTTGTGGAGATATTTAAGTACAAATCAACATCCCATTCGCCGAGGCATTGGAGAAAATGCCTAGATACATAAAATTTATGAAAGATATCCTCTCCAAAAAGAGAAAATTTGGAACGAATGAGACGGTAGTACTCACTCAGGAGTGCAACGCTATTCTTCAAAAAAGACTCCCACCAAAGTTAAAAGAACCCGGGAGCTTTACCATACCGTGTTCCATTGGATATAAATTTGAAGGCAAAGCGTTATGTGATTTAGGGGCAAGTATCAATCTAATGCCACTCTCAATTTTTAGGAAGTTAGGTTTGGGGGAGATTTCCAAAACCTCCATAAACTTGCTATTGGCAGATCGGACCCTAGCATACCCAAAAGGGATAGTTGAAGACGTGTTATTAAAGGTGGATAAGTTCATCTTTCCTGCAGTCTTCGTCGTTCTTGACATGGAAGAGGATAGAGAGGTTCCGATTATTGTAGGCAGACCATTCCTAGCGACAGGAAGGACTTTGATTGAGAGGGAGAATTAACGATGCGAGTAAATGATGAACAAATTACATTTAATGTACTCAAGGCGTTAAAATTTACCCACCGAGAGGAAGACAATATGGAGGTGGTCAATCATATATCTATATGCGACTACATGCCAAGCTCACTCTCTGATGAACAAGATGATTTGTTGAATTGTTTATTAACGAAGGATGAACAATCCGAGCAGGAAGAAGTGATTCAAGAATGCTTACAAGCATTCGAGAAGCAAATAGCGTGGTTTCGTAAGCCGGAACCGTTAGAGATACCGAGAAATCCATGTCGGCTTAACCTTCCATTGTTGAGCCACCATCACTAGAGTTAAAACCTCTACCCGATCATCTCACTAATGCATTTCTAGGGGACGGCAACGCACTGCCGGTTATCATCAATTCCAACCTATTACCTGATCAACGTGAACGATTAATAAAATTACTTAAGCAATTTAAAATGGCCATAGGATGGACCATCGCTGATATCCAAGGAATAATCCCCTCATTATGTATGCATAAGATTCTTTTGGAAGAATCATTTAAGGGGTCAATAGAGCCTCAATGCCGTTTAAGTCCGCCGATGAAGGAAGTGGTTAAGAAGGAGATTATTAAGTGGTTAGATGCGGGTATTGTTACCCCATCTCGGATAGCCCATGGGTATCACCTGTGCATTGTGAACCCAAAAAGGGGGGTATGACGGTCATCAAAAATGAGAAGGATGAGTTAGTATCTACTAGGACAATCACGGGGTGGAGAATTTGCATAGACTATAGGAAGTTAAACAAAGCCACCATAAAAGATCATTTCCCTCTTCCCTTTCTTGACCAAGTCTTAGATAAATTGGCAGGGAATGATTTATTCTATTTTCTTGATGGGTATTCAGGTTACAATCAAATTACTGTCGACCCCGCTGATCAAGAAAAGACCACATTCACGTGTCCATATGGGACTTTCGCGTTTAAGAGGATGCCCTTTGGTCTATGCAACACACCTGCCACCTTCCAGCTTTGCATGATTGCTATTTTCTCTGACATTATGGACTCAGAAGGAAGATCGACGACCACTGAGAATTAGCGTATTCGTTGAACGCAGAAGCAAGATCGTCGGACTCAGAAGGAAGATCGACGACCGCTAAGAATTGGCGTGTTCGTCGAACGCAGAAGGAAGATCGTCGAACTCAGAAGGAAGTTTGTCGAACGCAGAAGCAAGATCGTCGAACTCAGAAGGAAGATCGTCGACCGCTGAGACTGGGCAAGATCATCGAACGCAGAGAAGACGCGGTATCATCGACTTCACCAAAGTGGCCTTGTCATTGAGAAGACTAAAAGAAGGCATGTCGTTTGAAGAAAGACAGGTTGAAAACTAGCAGCTGCTGAAAGGCATGTCGTTTGAAGAAAGACAAGCTGAAAACTAGCAGCTGCTGTAATCTCTTGTAAAGGCTTACGGGCCTATTTGTCTAGCTTGAGGGCTGGAGAGCTGTGAGGCTTGAGGGCCAGGGCAGTGGACTTGCGGGTCCGACACCGTCTAGCTTGCGGGCTGGAGAGCTGTGAGGCTTGAGGGCCAGGGCAGTGCACTTGCAGGTGCTTTTTGTCGAGCTTGCGGGCTCGGGGGCAGTAGGGGCTTGCGGGCCTAGGCTGTTGGGACTTGCGGGTCCGTATTGTAGGACTTGAGGGCCCGAGTGTCAAGCTTGCGGGCTCAGGGACAGTAGGGGCTTGCGGGCCTAGGCTGTTGGTACTTACGGGTCCGTGTTGTAAGGCTTGAGGGCCTGAAGTTTTTGGCGAAGTTTTGCCGATCCTAGCACACTGCTGGGTAGGCGCAGTGGGACAGAGGACTACTCAAGACACCCGGTCTTGAAGAACCTCTATAGATCTTTTGTGTGCTTTTTGTTGTTTGCTCTTTACTTTACAGATCTACTAACCAGAAATCAAGAACACCACAAAGGGGATAACATAATTTGAAAAACCTATTCACCCCCCTCTAGGTGAGATAGTTGACACCCAATAAATAACAAGTGGTATCAAAGCGATGTTGTTCAAAGAAAAGCTTAACAGCTTGAACAGATCTGCCATTGGGTGTCCAAATATCATAGCTATGGATTCAAGAATAGCTATCTGTTCCAAGGAGAATTTTGCCCTTTGGAAAATAAGAGCAAAAATATACATGGAGGCAATTGATCCCCGAATGTTCTTGATTATTCAAGAAGGTCCCTCCATGACAATGTTGAAAGATGAGACTTTTCTAGTCAACTTGGACAAGAAAGACAAAAACATCATAGCTGATGCAGTTGATACTCTTATACTCCAAAAGTTGATCCACTGCACAACAACTAAGGAGATGTGGAACTCACTGACAGTCCTCGTGGAAGGATCCTCCGAAGTTAGAAGTACTACAGCTGAGGGGAAGAATAAAATCCTGAGTTATAGCGACTCAAGCAACTCAGATGCAGAGGAGGAAGCTCAGTTTGGACTAACCGTCCTATCTGAATCAGAGGAAGAAATTCAGGATGAAACAACACCAGAACAGGTAGGCATAAGGGCTCCATTATCTAATACCGATTTAGCTTCTGAAATGTGTCCCTCAGAAACTTATGAGGATCTTCTTGAAGAACTCAGAAGGAGCAAGGAGATCTGCAGGAAGCAAGCTGACGAGATCTTAAATCTTCAAGCCAGAAACTCCGATCTCTCGGAAAAGGCTGAAAGGCTGACTCTGGAGAACGCAGATTTCTGCCAGCTCAAGAGAGACTACAATGCAAACTCCAACCTTGACCTGATGTGCAAGTTTGGAAAAACTATGAAGGTGCTGGTAGATAGCAGGGAAGCATGCTACTCTCTCACCAAGGAGATTATGCTTCTAAAGAAGGATAGAAATAAGGTGGGCTTCCTGAAGACGAGGGCTAATAAAGTCAGAAGTATGGAGGACAAATCTTCCATTAAAGGAAACCCAGTAGCAAGCTCCTTCAAACCAGAGACCCCCCTCCACTGGTTAATGGTTGTTGCTCCACTCAAAGAAGGGAGATGGAATGCTTTAAGGAAGATAGATCAGACAGACCCTGCGGGATGAAGGCTAGCTTTGGGAAGGTAAACTTACCCTCCATCAGGAAGGCTAGGCAACCCAATCTTAGGAATCTCAAAAAGGGGAGCTCCACAAGTGAAGCAAAGAACATGCCCAAGACCTCAAAGGTACCCCAGAAAGTTGTCAGGAGGCAGGAACTTGCTGAGTTCAGAATAGAGAAGAGATCAATAAAGAAGAATGAATCTAGAAGGGAAACTGTGAAAGGCGACAATCACATCTACCATCAGCACAACTCACCTTCTGTGCTTCATTCATTTGTTCACACACAAAGAACCCCAGCTCATAAAGTCAGTCAGAAAAGGCGATTCAGCAGGTTTGAATGCTGACACTGTGGCAAGACAGGCCATTTTGCAATTGATTGTTGGTACAATCCAACTGCTCCAAAGGTAACGAATGCTAAGCCTGCAAAATGCTTTATTCATTACAACTATGTATATCCTGGAGTAATTAAATCCAGTATGCCTATTAATGCTAACAAATTCAAAGGACCCAAATTCTTTTGGGTTCCTAAGGGATTGTAATCTTGTCTTGCATGTAAGACCCCAAATCTGAAAAATCAGATTTCTGGAATCCAGCACTATCGCCGGCGATATCGGCTATCGCCCGGCGATAGCGTTCTGTCGAGAAGGGTTCTGGAGAGGCTGTCGGACGGCGTTAAGTGCTAACGCTGGCGACACAGTGGCATGTGTCATGCACTGTTCGCAGCGCTGGCGTTGACGAGTCAAAGTCGGTTCTTTACCGCTGTCGCCGGCGACAGCTCCAAATCGTACTTTGCAGCCGAAATCGTGGCCATTTATGGCACTTTGACTTTGGGGGCTGTTTTGGATTGAGGAGGCTCGGTGGCTGCATAGGGTTGCCGAAAACCCCCCTTTATTCATTATTCTCTTAAGGTTTAAGTAAGAGAGAGAGAGAGAGAGCTTGGAGAAGGAGATGAATAGGGTTTTCCAACCCTAGAGCTCATCTTTGGTGGAGCTACACGCATCGGAATCCCTCATCGTTGGTGGCTACGCGTAGAGGAGGGCTATACGCTCCTTTCCATCCGTGCCAAAAATCAAGTTATGACTTCGAAGCGGCGTCTAAGGGTAACGATCACTTCTACCCTCATTTGGACATGTTCTAGTCCATTCCTTGCATCGTTGAGGCCCCTACCCAAAAGGGTGAGGTCGTGGCCTCCGACGGGTCGATTCGTGTTATCCCCGTCGAATCCTGCATACATGTAGAGTCCATGCATGAAATGGACGTAGGCGCGCTGTGTGAAGCCCATTCGAGACGGTTCGTCCGGATTGGTGATGCTTTTTGATATTGTGCGTGCCGGGGGAAAACCCCGTGTTGATATCCTGCTTCGTAGGACTAGAGAGTGCTACTGCATGCGCAGCAATGCCTGGGGGTGTGCCCCGGGAAGCACCCGAAGTTAGAAGCAGAAAAGGAGTTCTGCTCACTGTCGCTGGCGATATTGACTATCGCCAGGCGACAGCTCCCAGACTTGTTTTTGGTGATTTTGTGTGTTCTGAGGCAGTGGGAGTGCTACTGCATGTGCAGCAATGCCTGAGGGTGTGCCCCGGGAAGCACCCACAGCTAGAAGCCAAAATGGAGTTCTGTTCACTGTCGCTGGCGATATTGGATATCGCCAGGCGACAGCTCCCAGACTTGATTCTGGTGATGTTGTCGTGCCCACCTGTTGAGAGGACCTAAGGCCTGTGTGCCCGACCTGTGAGGGTGTCCTGGTGGATGACTTAGCGGCCCGTAGAGCTGGCTAATAGAGAATACCTGGGCTGAGGGGACGCCATACCCGCTCTTCGTGTTGTACAATGAGAGCTGTGAACAACGGGCATTTGGCGAACCTGAAACCGCACCATTGCAGCACCTGATTAGTGAGTCTCGTACAGCATGTCGGGAAGCAATGGGAAAGAGTCTTCAGACTACGGGATGTTCACAATTAAAGTATGGGGGAGCCCTGGTATTCGGGCCACCGACTTTAGCCTCGAAGGGCAGAAGCCATCAAAAGTGGATGGTGGTGGAAGGCGGAGTACACCAAAGAGTGCTTGAGAGCACGAGACGTGGAAGCCATTCCCACGTTTGTGATTGTTGCATATGTATGAACTGTTGTGGGCTTTGCTAGTCGCACTCTTATATATATATGATGTTGAGGTTGTTTTGCTGGGATGATTAGAACTGCCACCCCCTCGAAGGGGTGGGGTCGTTGTAATTTGGTCAGCTTTAGCTGACCGTTGCCCTGTTTTGCCACCGTTTTTGGTGGGCTTGTTGTACAGGTGCTGGACCGAGCGGGAACATAGCGGGCTGAAGCCCTTGTGATGCTGCGGCCCTTGAAGGCCTTTTCGATGTTCCTTTTTGCCTTTCATGTATGGTCGGCCTGCGTGCCGATGTTGGTAAATTGTAAGGCCGTCGTGCCTAAATTTTGTGTTGTAAAACATTTATTCCTATTTTAGTAAAAGTGGACATACCCGGGTATGGGTTTTGGGGTTTATCTTGTCTCTTTTCAGCTTCCGCATAGAATGCTCTGAGTTAGGCGTCGTTGTATAGTGTCGTTCGATATTTCAATTAAGTGACGTTCCCGTTTGTTTTGTAGTATATGGCGCGGGGCCCCGGCCGGACCTTCTGTCATATGCTCCCGAACGGACGGGGGTGTTACAAATTGTTATCAGCTTCTAAGGTTCCGTGTCCTTCTAAGGAATTCGTGGACGAATTCTTTTAAGGGGCGGTGAGCACGTGTGTGCGCTACCGTTGAGACGTAAAATAAACCCAAAAATGTCCACTTAGGAATAAAATGTAACAACAAACCAACAATTATTGCATGATTTTGGAACCTAAGTGTTCCTTTTGTTGTTAGTTGCGACTGTGCTATGGCCTAACTGTGTGATGCACTTGTGTAGGGCACTCGAAGTGCAGCGGGACCATCGCGTCCCTGTGATGTGAACGAGAGTAGCGGGTCTGCTGAGGCCCCTACACCTCCGTCTGCTGAGATGGTTCGGCTAGTTACAGAAGCCGTTCTAGCTGCGTTGAATGGCCAGCCTGAAAGGCAAGGTCAACCGCCGGTGCAGGAAGTGGCCCCAGAGCCACTAAGAGTGGAGCAGGTCCCCGTGAGGCGTGCTGCTGAGCAACAACTGAAGCGCTTCCTGGGATTTCGACCTCCTCTGTTTACCGGGGTTGAATCCCCAGCTGAGGCCGAGGACTGGCTGTCGCATGTGGAGCAAATTCTGACAGCGACACAGTCGGATGAAGCGCAGAAAGTGACCTTCGCTACTTTCTTGTTGGAAAAGGAAGCCAGGCGGTGGTGGGATGAGGTAGAGAGACGCCAGTTCGCGGGAAGGCGACTGGTTGATGTGCCGATGGAAGAGTTCTCGAGAATCTTCCTTGCAAGGTATGTGCCTCCGTCGCAGCAGATCGCGATGGAGAACCAGTTCTTGGCTCTAACGCAGGGTGATAGACTGGTTGATGACTACCTGTATGAGTTCACCCGCCTCGGATGTTACGCTGGTACTTCTTTTGATGACGAGGGGAGAAGGGTGAACAGGTTCTACGGTGGCTTGCGTATTGAGTTGCGGTACCTTCTGACAGGGCCGTTGACGCAGGATTTCATGACCCTCGTTGGTTCAGCCCGAGCTCTTGAGCAGGACATGCTCAGGGAGAAGGGCAAGGTGGCTGTGGTCGAGGCAGTGCCGGAGGGCAAGGCGCCGAGTGCGGCGAAGTTGCGGAGGTTGAATCGCTGGAAGAAGGCTCGATTATCTGGGCCAGCTCCCTCTGCTTCGGGCGCGTCGTCTGGACGTGGCCCTCTTACTTGTGGCAAGCCTGGCCATTTCTCTCGGGATTGCCGCAGTGGGCTTCCAAGGTCAGAGAAGAAGACTGGGCCACCTTATTCTGAGAAGGGGAAGGCGGCTGAGTCCACTGCATCCCGTATGGCTCCTCCACAGCCCAGAGTCTTCAATCTCGGTCAGCAGGAGGCTATCAAAGTCAAGGACGTCGTGACAGGTATAATTTAAGATACAGTCTTTACTGTTTTATATACCTGTTTTAGTGTTCATGCTAACCTTGTTTGGCGGCGTTGGCTTTGTTTATGTTTTAGGCATTCCCGCGAGAGCGCTTTTCGATACTGGAGCTTCGCACTCCTTCTTATCATCGGACTTCGTCCAACGTATTGGTGCGCCGTCGATTGCTTCTGCAGACGGACTGGAGGTCCTACTGCCGAATGGATATTCGATGCGTGTGGAGAGGAGTTGCTGCGTGAAAGTTCTAGTTGGAAGTCAGGAGCATGACCTGAAAGCATCGTTACTCCCCCTGGTTGAGTTCGATGTAATCTTTGGCATGGACTGGCTGTCGGAACAGCGTGCGTGCATCGATTGCACCACCAAGGAAGTGAGGTTTGGGCAGCGTGCCGATCGCGAGACGGTCTTTGCGGGCATGCGTGGATCGAGCAAGATGCTGATGTCTGCTCTCCAGGTGTCCAAGGCAGTGCGATAGGGAGCAGAGTTATTCTTTGCTCTAGTGGAGGCTTCAACGCCGAGGCCCAGCCTAGCGGATGTTCCGGTAGTTTCAGAATTCCCCGATGTGTTCCCGAGCGATCTCCCCGGTGCTCCACCGCAGCGGGAGATAGATTTCACGATTGAGTTGGTGCCAGGCGCTAAGACTGTGGCCCACTCTCCATATCGTATGGCTCCGAAGGAGTTGGGGGAGTTGAAGCTGCAGTTGCAGGAGCTGCTTGAGCAGGGCTACGTGCGTCCGAGTTCCTCACCTTGGAGTGCACCGGTCCTCTTTGTCGAAAGAAGGATGGTAGCCTGCGGCTTTGCATCGATTATCGGGAGCTGAACAAGCTGACCGAGAAGAACAAGTATCCTCTTCCGAGGATAGACGACTTGTTCGACCAGCTCGTTGGTTCGACAGTATACTCGAAGCTGGACTTGAAGTCCGGCTATTATCAGGTGAGGATCAGGGAGTGCGACATCCCGAAAACTACCTTCAGTACCAGGTACGGGCAGTATGAGTTCACCGTGATGCCGTTTGGGCTGTCTAATGCGCCGTTGGTGTTTATGGACTTGATGCACCGGACTTTTCGAGAGTACCTCGACCGGTTTGTAGTCGTCTTCCTTGACGACATACTAGTATACTCTCAGTCCGAGGAGGAGCACGGTGATCACCTGCGAGTAGTTTTGGAGGTTCTGAGGAGGAACCATCTGTATGCCAAGTTCTCGAAGTGTGAGTTCTGGCTACCTTCCGTGGCATTCTTAGGCCATGTGGTTAGTGGAGAGGGTGTGGCGGTAGATCCGGTGAAGGTTGCGGCCATCAGGGAGTGGCCTGTTCTTTCTACTGTAGCCGAGGTCCGTAGCTTTCTCGGGCTGGCCGGCTATTACAGGCGCTTCGTGGAGAACTTCTCACGGATCGCGTTGCCTCTTACGACGCTGTCACGGAAGATGCAGGAGTTTATTTGGACGCCCGCGTGTGCGCAGGCTTTCGAGGAGTTGAAGCGGCGGCTTACCACGACTCCGATCTTATGCTTGTCTTGCGGCACGGAAGGCTACGAGATCTACACCGACGCTTCTAGGAGCGGCCTTGGCTGTGTTCTGCAGTAGCATGGCAAGGTAATAGCGCACGGCTCTCGCCAGTTGAAGGTGCACGAGCGGAACTATCCGGTCCACGACTTGGAGTTGGCGGCCGTGATATTTGCCCTGAAGCTTTGGCGGCACTATGTGTATGGCTTGAAGATCGACATCTTCACGGACCATAAGAGCCTAAAGTACCTTCTGACGCAGAAGGGGCTGAATATGCGTCAGCAGAGGTGGATGGAGTTCCTTGGGGACTACACTTTCGAGATCCACTACACTCCCGGGAAGGGGAATGTTATCGCAGATGCACTCAGTCGCAGGGCTCCAGCGCAGGCCAACTGGATTCAGATGCATGATGAGCACCGGATACGTGACCTGGAGGCCTTGGATATTTCTTGCGTAGAGAAGAGGAGCAGTGCCGGTGCCTGTTTGAGTTGGACTGAGGTACAGTATGACCTCGCAGATAGAGTCCGCCAGGCTTTAGAACTCGATCCGAGTTTAAAGCGCTACGCGGAGGAGGCTGGTGGTGGGCCGGATGCCCAGTTTCAGGTGTGTGACGGGTTGCTGTGGAGAGGCGACCGTTTGTGCGTCCCCAAGGTGGGTGAGCTGCGCGATGAGTTGATGTACGAGGCGCATCGTACAAGGTATTCAGTTCATCCGTGGAGCACGAAGATGTACAAGGACATGAAGGTCCTTTTCTGGTGGCCGGGTATGAAGAGGGACATCGCTCACTACTTGGCCAAGTGCCACACTTGTGCGCTAGTGAAGGCGGAATGTCAGAAGCCCGGTGGCTTTTTGAAGTCATTACCGGTTCCAGAGTGGAAATTCGATGACGTTTCCATGGATTTCGTGCATGGGCTGTCGAGGTCGCTGAGCGGGAACGATGCCATCTGGGTAGTCGTTGACCGGCTGACGAAGGTGGCGCACTTTATCCCCAACCGGAGGGATGACTCGGTGGAGAAGTTGGCAAAGCTGTATGTTGATACAGTAGTACGACTGCACGGGGTGCCCCGTAGCATCGTCAGTGACCGAGATGGACGCTTTACTTCGAGCGACTGGAGGCTAGTCAACCGTCTATTGGGTACGAAGCTGCAGTTTAGCACGACCTTTCATCCTCAGACGGATGGCCAAACTGAGCGTACCAACAGGACAATGGAGGACATTCTCCGGATATGCGTCCTGGATTTCGGCAAGGGGTGGGAAGATCACGTCTTTCTTGTTGAGTTCGCGTACAACAACAGCTACCAGGTGAGTATTCATATGGCGCCTTTCGAGGCCCTCTATGGCAGGAAGTGCCGCACTCCCTTAGCTTGGGCGGAAACGGGTGAGACGAAGCTCTTCAAGAGCAAAGATGTCGAAGAGGTGACTTCGACGGTACATATGATCCGGGAGAGGATTTTGGTTGCGCAGGATAGGCAGGCGAAGTACTATAATGTGAAGCACCGCGACGTCCAGGTCGCCGTTGGCGATTGGGTTTACTTAAAGATCAGGTCGTTCAAGGGTGTATCCAGGATTCGGCGCTTGAAAAAGCTGAGTCCGAGATACCTTGGACCGTTTGAGATCATCGAGCGCGTCGGCGAGGCGGCTTATAGGCTTGCACTATCGGCGGAACTGAGAGGGCTACACGATGTATTCCACATCTCCGTGTTGCGGAAGGCAGTGCAAGAGCCTACGCATGTGGTCGCGGTGGATCAGGTGCCCGTGGATAGTGGGCTTAAGACGGCGGTCAGGCCCGTTAGCATCGAGGATGCTGAGGTGCGTCAATTGCGGAATAGGGCGATCCGTATGGTAAAGGTCCGTTGGGACAACTGCGGTCGCGAGGAGCTCTCATGGGACCGTGAACAGACCATGATGGAGGAGTTCCCCGAGCTATTTCGGTGACGTTTATCTCTCTTTTTCCCCTTTATGTAAAGACCTTTTTGGATATATATATATATGCATGTTTTTACAAATTTCGGGACGAAATTTTTATAAGGAGGGTAGGGTTGTAAAACCCCAAATCTGAAAAATCAGATTTCTGGAATCCAGCACTATCGCCGGCGATATCGGCTATCACCCGATGATAGCGTTCTGTCGAGAAGGGTTCTGGAGAGGCTGTCGAGAGGGTTCTGGAGAGAGAGAGCTTGGAGAAGGAGATGAATAGGGTTTTCCAACCCTAGAGCTCATCTTTGGTGGAGCTACACGCATCAGAATCCCTCATCATTGGTGGCTACGCGTAGAGGAGGGCTATACGCTCCTTTCCATCCGTGCCAAAAATCAAGTTATGACTTCGAAGCGTCGTCTAAGGGTAACAATCACTTCTACCCTCATTTGGACATGTTCTAGTCCATTCCTTGCATCGTTGAGGCCCCTACCCAAAAGGGTGAGGTCGTGGCCTCCGACGGGTCGATTCGTGTTATCCCCGTCGAATCTTGCATACATGTAGAGTCCATGCGTGAAATGGACGTAGGCGCGCTGTGTGAAGCCCATCCGAGACGGTTCGTCCGGATTGGTGATGCTTTTTGATACTGTGCGTGCCGGGGGAAAACCCCGTGTTGATATCCTGCTTCGTAGGACTAGAGAGTGCTACTGCATGCGCATCAACGCCTGGGGGTGTGCCCCGGGAAGCACCCGAAGTTAGAAGCAGAAAAGGAGTTCTGCTCACTGTCGCTGGCGATATTGACTATCGCCAGGCGACAGCTCCCAGACTTGGTTCTGGTGATTTTGTGCGTTCTGAGGCAGTGGGAGTGCTACTGCATGTGCAGCAATGCCTGGGGGTGTGCCCTGGGAAGCACCCACAGCTAGAAGCCAAAATGGATTTCTGTTCACTATCGCTGGCGATATTGGATATCGCCAGGCGACAGCTCCCAGACTTGATTCTGGTGATGTTGTCGTGCCCACCTGTTGAGAGGACCTGAGGCCTGTGTGCCCGACCTATGAGGGTGTCCTGGTGGATGACTTAGCGGCCCGTAGAGCCGGCTAATTGAGAATACCTGGGCTGAGGGGACACCATACCCGCTCTTCGTGTTGTACAACGAGAGCTGTGAACAACGGGCATTTGGCGAACCTGAAACCGCACCATTGCAGCACCTGATTAGTGAGTCTCGTACAGCATGTCGGGAAGCAATGGGAAAGAGTCTTCGGACTACGGGATGTTCACAATTAAAGTACGGGGGAGCCCTGGTATTCGGGCCACCGACTTTAGCCTCGAAGGGCAGAAGCCATCAAAAGTGGATGGCGGTGGAAGGCGGAGTACACCAAAGAGTGCCTGAGAGCACGAGACGTGGAAGCCATTCCCACATTTGTGGTTGTTGCATATGTATGAACTGTTGTGGGCTTTGCTAGTCGCACTCTTATATATATATATATGCTGCTGAGATTGTTTTGCAGGGATGATTAGAACTGCCACCCCCTTGAAGGGGTGGGGTCATTGTAATTTGGTCAGCTTTAGCTGATCGTTGCCCTGTTTTGCCACCGTTTTTGGTGGGCTTGTTGTACAGGTGCTGGACCAAGCGGGAACATAGCGGGCTGAAGCCCTTGTGCTGCTGCGGCCCTTGAAGGCCTTTTTGATGTTCCTTTTTGCCTTTCATGTATGGCCGGCCTGCGTGCCGATGTTGGTAAATTGTAAGGCCGTCGTGCCTAAATTTTGTGTTGTAAAACATTTATTCCTATTTTAGTAAAAGTGGACATACCCAGGTACGGGTTTTGGGGTTTATCTTGTCTCTTTTCAGCTTCCGCATAGAATGCTCTTAGTTAGGCATCGTTGCATTGTGTCGTTCGATATTTCAATTAAGTGACGTTCCCGTTTGTTTTGTAGTATATGGCGTGGGGCCCCGGCCGGACCTTCTGTCATATGCTCCCGAACGGACGGGGTGTTACATTGCAGGTAGTCCAAGTGCCCACCAGAAGCAAATTTGGGCCTTGGACAAGGTGGCTGTTCTGACCCATCGGTAGAACAGCAAAATTAGCACACTAACAATCTTAGTGCAGGATTGGTACCAAAAGACAACATCCAAGCAGGGCGGAAGAATGCCTTAGGCAGACGCGTTAGGAAGAATGTGTATCCTCGACATGTTTTAACGACAAAATTGTATCGACGGAACAGCGTCTAAATAACGTAAATATTATTAAATTAGATAAATAAGAGCCGCTCGATGCATCATACATCGATTCCTCCTCGATAAACTCAAAAATGAGTGCACGCCCCTTCACCTACTCCCACTATAAGTAGAGTGAATGTCTAGGATGGAGCTCATTTGCCCTAATACATTCCTCGACAAACCACCTCTTCGTCTCCCAGGAACAATGCCAACTGAAAAAGGAACAGGCGAGATTCTGTGGGAGCGAATGGAAGCTCTTATAAAAAAAGCAGTAAACAAAATCAGGGATGAGATGAAGGAGGAAGTAAAATCAATAAAGGAGGACATCACTCAACTGCAAACTCAACATGCAGAGTCCACGGTCCTCATCATGAACAGACTCACCAACCACGAGCAAACCCTAGACGCTCGTCTTCTGCAACTAAGAAACTTTATTGATGTCAGGGATAAAAAAACTCTTGAACAGATATTTGAACTGAAGGAGTCCGTAATGCAAGAAATTCAAGACGGGGAAAGGATGATTAGAGAAGAAATTCAGGAGGAAATCAAGGGAGGCATCGCTGCCTGCTCGCATCAAGCGAAATGGGTAAGTAATCAAGTAAAGCAAGCGCTTCAAGTTACCCCCTCTGAATGCATACTGAAAGAAATCGTTGTCTACCTAAATCACCTAGAGGGGGGTGAATAGGTGATCTCTACTGCGATTGTGGAATAAATTTTTTGCACATACACAACAAAAAAAATTACAGCACAGAGACACAAGATTTATAGAGGTTCCCCAAGGGTGGGTACTCCTCTCTCCCGCTCCGCCTATCTAGCACTTCAGGCTAGCGTCGGCAACTTCACCAAAACTCGGATTTATCAACAAATCCTACACTCGGAGACAACGACTCCTACAAACTCGGAGAACAACCTCTCCTACAAACTCAGAGTAAACAACTCCTACAACTCGGAGTAAACAACTCCTACAAAATAACTCAGAGTAAAAACTCCTACAAGAATTAAATAAAGTTTGAAACGAAACTTCTCTTGAATCTCAATAGAGATTAACTTCAGATCTGGAGAGACTGAATCTTCTTCTTCCTTTAGAGTGAAAGCTTGGATCTTCAAGGATTAGGAAGAGTAAAGAATCGGCAAACCTGATCTGAGTAGGCCCTTTGATTAATTTGAAAAGATCTTCAATATAGAGAGCAGCAACTAGATCAAAGGCCTTCTTATCTGAGAAATCTCTAGCAACACTGAAGAACGAATCTTGAGCGGTGCACTTTAGATCTCAGAAACTGGTTCAGCAAGAGAGAAAGAAAAATGGCTAGCTTCTTCTTTTACAATCGGGTTATCTCTTTTTCTTCTTGGGTGGTTTGCCCTAAAAATAAAAGATTATTTATAAGGAGACCTTCAATGGCTCGGGCGACAAACAAGGAGGGATCACCACGTGTACTGTACATGGCGGCCAACCCTAAATTTCAAAAACGAAACATAAATTTGAAATCCGTCTGTCCGTCATTCGTCGAGACTTTACGTGAACATTCGACGAATTGACTTAGCCATTGAAAAATACTGATCAAAGATTGAAAACTGTCTTCTATTTTCAAGTGTCGGAATTCGTCGAGAGTTCTCGAGAACATTCGATGAATTGACTTAGCCGCACATTTTCCTTCACAAGTCTGCCTTTTTCACTTCTGTCTGCGTTCGTTGATATTCGTCGGGAGTTCATGAGAACATTCGACGAATAGACTTAGCCGCAGAAATTCCTTCTTTAAACTAGAAATTTGGCTTCTGTCTGGATTCGTCGAGATTCATCGGAACTTCACGAGACATCTCGACGAATTGACTTGGCAAAAATTTCTTTTCTCCTGAAAACCTGCTCCACTCCTCAAACTTGAAAACCTTTAGTTATGAGTATCTGAAGTACACCCCAATAGAGAGATTACACATGGACCAACACTTTGTTCTACACAATGAGGGATTGCATTGTCTAGAACTGTGTTTGGTGATCCATTGCAACCTGACTTTGGTGTGCACTTAGCATTAAGACCTGTCATAACACATCTAAACAGAAATCATCAAATACATCCTCAATTCAATTTAGTTCACTAGGGGACATCTTCAAATCCAGGTAATTGTGGATACAATACCCAACACATACCCACTGAACTCTCCACCAGCTCCGACTCTGAAACTGAATCGGGTGAATCCGCAACAACCAGAAAGAAAAGGAAATTCTCCTGCGAAAAGTACAGGAAGAAAAGAGTAGATGAGGTCCAATTAGACCCAGATTCTAGCCGGTGGAGTCCTCACTCGAACGAGATCATCACTGAATCTTGGATAGCGTTTGGACACGGTCAGAAGGACCATGAGAGAGTGTACTCCTCCATCGAATGGAATCGTCACATGAAAGATCTGGAAGAAAGAACAAGACATAAGACGGCTTTTCCCCATGGTCCCCCTCCTCCTCCAAAGAAGATTCCAAAGCCGATGCACTTCTACAGAAGACAGAAGAAGAAGGAAGCAAAGGAAGCCAGCTACAGCAAGGCATAAGAAGACATTTCATTTAAAAATGATTGAACGATAGTCATTTCTTAAGTTAACATTACATAAAGAACATTTGGTCCAGTTAAACGACCAGTCTTATATATGGACAATTCTAGTATAAGAACATTTATATATGACTGCTTATAAGGCATATGCCTGTGATATTATTGTGGCATGCTATTCTTAATGTGCATGGTATTCATAAAAATGCAATTACTGCTATGTCTATTTATTGCCTGCTGATAACTGATAACGTGCCCTGCACCTTGTGTGCTTAACTAGCAAAATAACATACATGGCTCTATGCTAGAAATCAGTTGCGGGTTATGCAGGTTATGCAGGTTATGCTAGACATCAGATGCAGATTATGCAGGGTGCAAGGAAGACAGGAAAAGTACATCAGGGACATGTCAATTCCTTGGTGGAAGACTGATCTCTTGGAGCAGTAAGAAGCAGACAAGTGTGGCAATCTCAACAACAGAATCAGGATATATCTCGGCTAGAAGCTGCTGTGCCCAACTGCTATGGATCAAACATCAACTTGAAGATTACAACCTAAAGATGACCAAAACACCCCTGTTTTGTGACTCTTCAAGCGCAATCTCAATTGCTAAGAATCCTGTATCTCATAGTAGGACTAAGCATATTGAGATCAGGTATCACTTCATCAGGGAGCATGCGGTAAATGAAGATATCACCCTTGAGTTTGTCCCAACAGACAAACAAGTGGCTGATATATTTACAAAGGCCCTATATGAAGCTAAGTTCAACTTCTTCAAATTCCAACTGGGAATGTTGAACTTAGAATAATTCTCTACTTATTTTTCACTAATTCCTTTCTAGATGATTGGTTGGACAACCTTTCAGGATTTGGATGAACTATAACCGAGAAAGGGGGAGCCTTGAACTATTGTCTCCTAAGAGAAGTGCTCCAGAAAAGAAGTCAGAAAGGGGGAGAAAGGGCATCAAATGTTCAAGACAAGATGCTCAAAGATAGGGGGAGCAAAGAAGTAGGGGGAGCCATTAAAGAAGAGACATCAAATCTAGGGGAGCTACAAGCTTGATGATGTACTCAGAAAGTTCAGCAAAGTTAAGTACAATCTTACATGCTCAAAGTTAAGATTATAATATTTATTGTCTAGTGAAAGTAGTCTTGAATTGAGATTCTGGCTTCTTCAAATAGGGGGAGATTGTTGGGAATCTTGCCCCCATGATTACTGATTTGAAGAAGTCACCAAGTCAAGAAAACTTCACTTTGTATTTGATCACTTCTCTAGCTTATAAATCTCAGGAAGATAGAAAAACAAGATTCGTCGAACGCAAAAGGGAGTTCGTCGAACGGAGAAGGAAGATCGACGACCGCTGAGAATTGGCGTGTTCGTCGAACGCAGAAGCAAGATCGTCGAACTGAGAAGGAAGATCGACGACCGCTGAGAATTGGCGTGTTCGTCGAACGCAGAAGCAAGATCGTTGAACTCAGAAGGAAGATCGACGACCGCTAAGAATTGGCGTGTTCGTCGAACGCAGAAGGAAGATCGTCGAACTCAGAACGAAGTTCGTCGAACGCAGAAGCAAGATCGTCGAACTCAGAAGGAAGATCGTCGACCGCTTAGACTGGGCAAGATCGTCGAACGCAGAGAAGACGCGGTATCGTCGACTTCACCAAAGTGGCCTTGTCGTCGAGAAAACTAAAAGAAGGCACGTCGTCTGAAGAAAGACAAGCTGAAAACTAGCAGCTGCTGAAGCGTCGACATAACATCACTCATGTCATCGAGAGAACAAGATGAATAAGACGACAGACAGCAAGACAGAAGATCTCAATGACACAGTTAAAGATAGCATATCGTGGTATATGCAGAATCGCCTGTATGTCTCGTATCGTCGAGATACCTGCTTCAGAAGCAGAAGCAAGAAGAGTTGAAGATCTTCCAAGCTCAAAGGGATCGACAAATTTCTATCGTCGAGATAGTTTCCATGTCGCTGTAATAATGGAAATATCGTCGAGACAGATTCAAAAGTTGCGGACGCTCTGTCAGCATTTAATGCCATTGCCTGATTATCTAATCAGCGCGTGCTCTTAAGGAAAGGAGCGTCTGACACTTAAGGTACTTTTTCAGAAGATCGTTGGGGACCTCGCAGTCTTATAAAAGAGATAAGAGGTTGCCCTAACACGGAATCAATTAATCGATCAAAAATAAGAGAAAGCTAAAGAAAAAGAAAGAATCCCGCCGCTACACTTCAATAGAATAGTATTCTCGGCAGAGAAGAAGAAGATAGTGTAGAGAGCAAGCATCAAGTGCTCTTTGAAGAATCAGACATCATCATTGACTGAAAAGTAGTCGATCAACACCAGGCAAAAAGAAGTGAAGGCTGAAGATCCAGTGCTGAATCTCCAGATCAAGAAGAATTTTCTTCAACCTAAAGAAGCCAATCTTCATCAGGCTGAAGTCGCCAATCACCATCAGGCAGAAGTAACAGTTTCTTTTTACTGTAATCTCTTGTAAAGGCTTTCGGGCCTATTTGTCTAGCTTGAGGGCTAAAGAGCTGTGAGGCTTGAGGGCCAGGGCAGTGGACTTGCGGGCCCAACACCGTCTAGCTTGTGGGCTGGAGAGCTGTGAGGCTTGAGGGCCAGGGCAGTGCACTTGCGGGTGCTTTTTGTCGATCTTGCGGGCTCCGGGGCAGTAGAGGCTTGCGGGTCTAGGCTGTTGGGACTTGCGGATCTGTATTGTAGGGCTTGAGGGCCCGAGTGTCGAGCTTGCGGGCTCGGGGATAGTAGGGGCTTGCGGGCCTAGGCTGTTGGGACTTGCGGGTCCGTGTTGTAAGGCTTGAGGGCCTGAAGTTTTTGGCGGAGTTTGCCAATCCTAGCACATTGCTGGGTAGGCGCAGTGGGACAGAGGACTACTCAAGACACCCGGTCTTGAGGAACCTCTATAGATCTTTTGTGTGCATTCTGTTGTTTGCTCTTTACTTTACAGATCTACTAACCAGAAATCAAGAACACCACAAAGGGGATAATAAAATTTGAAAAACATATTCACCCCCCTATAGGTGAGATAGTTGACACCCAATAAACAACAGTTGTGTAGAGATGAACCTAGTATTGAATTGGGAGAAGTGTCACTTCATGGTTCGAGAAGGCATATTGTTGGGTCATCATGTTTCTAGGAATGGGCTAGGGGTGGACAAGGCAAAGTTAGAAGTGATAGAAAAAATACCTCCACCCACAAATGCGAAAATGCTACGAAGTTTCTTAGGACACGCCAGTTTCTATAGAAGATTTATCAAAGACTTCGTGAGAATAGCTAAACCATTGAGTGGACTTCTAGAAAAAGATGTTAAATTTTATTTTAGTGATGATTGCTTGAAGGCGTTCGACGAACTAAAATATCGTTTAACCACAACACCTATTGTAGTAATATTGGATTGGGAAGAGTCATTTGTTCTTATGTGTGACGCGAGCGAATATGCGGTAGGAGTTGTTTTGGGACAATTGCGGGATAAGATATTTCATACTATTGCTTATGCTAGTAAGACCCTAATCGATGCACAAGTCAACTACACTACCACCGAAAAGGAACTTTTGGCGGTGGTTTTTGCATTCGAAAAGTTTCGCTCGTATCTCCTATGCACAAAGGTTATAGTGTACACCGATGACGCTGCGATCTATTATCTCATGGATAAGAGAGACGCTAAGCCACGGTTGATTCGTTGAGTACTTCTTTTGCAAGAATTTTATGTAGAGATTAAGGATAGGAAAGGATCGGACAACCCGGTGGAGGATCACTTATCTAGGATTGAGAGTACACATCCTTCACTGAATTCTGAAGTGGAAGAGAGATTTCCCGATGAGTGGTTATTAGCTATTTCGGAGAGTACCACACCTTGGTATGCTGATTTTGTAAACTATCTCGTGAGCAACATTATGCCCTCCGAACTCACATATCAACAAAGAAAAAAATTCTTACACCAATTACGGTCATATCTGTGGGGCGACCCTTTGTTATTTAATATCGGGGCCGATGGAGTGTTGAGACGCTGCATACCCGAAGGGGAGATGAGAGCAATTTTAGAAAAGTGTCATAACTCCCCTTATGGAGGTCATTTTATGGGTACTCGGACAGCTATGAAGGTACTAGAGGCAGGATTTTTTTGGTCAAATCTATTCCGAGACTCAAACTTTTTTGTTGAATAATGTGATAGGTGTCAAAGAGTTGGGAATACAAAAGAAAGATGCAATGCCCATGAACATCATGTTAGAAGTAGAATTATTTGATATATGGGGCATAGATTTCATGGGTCCCTTTGTTAACTCGAATGACAATATTTACATTCTGTTAGCAGTTGATTATGTATCTAAATGGGTAGAAGCGATCGCAACATCCAAAAATGATGCAAAGGTAGTCTTAAATTTTTTTTAAAGAACTTTATATTCAATAGATTTGGAGTTCCGAGAGCAATTATTAGCGATGGCGGAAGTCTCTTTTGCAATTCCCAGATTTCATCATTGCTAAGAAAATATGGGGTGGCGCATAAGGTCCCATTAGCTTACCATCCCCAAACAAATGGCTTGCGGAGTTGTTGAATAGGGAGATTAAGAAAATTTTAGAAAAGACGGTGAGTGTCAACCGTAGAGATTGGTCGCAAAAGCTGAATGATGCATTGTGGGCATACCGCACCGCATTCAAAACACCACTCGGCTTAACCCCATATAGGCTAGTCTATGAAAAATCTTGTCATCTGCCTTTAGAATTAGAGCACCACGCCTTTTGGGCGATCAAAAAGATTAACTACGATTTCCTGGAAGCAGGCAAGAAGAGGCTACTACAACTAAACGAACTGGAGGAGATTAGGATGCAAGCCTATGAAAATTCGAGAATTTTTAAGGAGCGAACTAATAAATGGCACGACCAACGGTTGAAAGAAAAACACTTCGAACCGGGACAATTAGTTTTATTGTTTAATTCCCGTTTGAGATTATTTCCCGGAAAGCTTAAATCACGTTGGTCGGGACCATTTATGGTCAAAGAAGTGCATCCGTATGGCGCGGTGACTATTCTGAACGAAAGTGATGGAACCGAGTTTAAGGTGAATGGAGAAAGACTAAAATTATATCTGCGAGAGGATGACAACAGAGCGGTATCGTGCTTGACGTTTCTGTAACCTAGCACCGTCCTGCCGGGACGGTAAATTGGGCGCTTGATGGGAGGCAACCCATCATTTATGTTTTTCTTTTTTTTCTTTTACATTAGTCTAAAAATTGGAAGATTGTTCTTTCTTCAGAAAAGTCGTGACCTTTTTCTTACTGCCTTTTTCCTTCACAATTAAGCGAAATCGCTAGTTCAGTCTATGTTTCTTACAATCCGGTTCAGCTTCACAAAGCCTAACCCTTCCCCAAACCTGCGCCTTTCTGGTCGGCAAACGACGAACCCTATCCCTTTTCAGGCGAACCCGATCGACGAACCTGATTGATGAACCCTATCCCTTTTCACGCGAACCCAAACGACAAACCCTATCCCTTTTCACGTGAATCCGATCGATGAACCCTATCCCTTTTCACGCGTCCCCGAACGGCGAATCCTCTCTGCGTCCCGTTATCATCCCCGACCGGCGACCATCCTCTCATATCTCTGTTTACGAGTGGTGCTACTGCCCAGGACTGCGACATCTTTGTTAGCAAGGGAGACGGCCGGCGACCCCTAACCTCAACCTTCCTTCCCAGTTCTGCATTTTAAAAGGTAATCCCCTTCACCCTAACATTATCCTTTCACTTCTATTCGGTGGTTGTAGTCAGGTATTCAGTGTTTTAGGTTTCCCCAATTTTTGTAGTTGTGATGTCTTCAAAAAGGAAAGGGAAGGGGAAACTCAAAGAGGTGGCAAGGAAGGATATGAAATTGGTGAATGATGAAGCTTTGGTGAGATACGAATCCCTCAAGTCCATGCCACTGATTTTTGAACGGGGGTTTATAATGGAGAGAGGGGGATGGAGCCTCCCTTATACACTGCATATCAAAATGCTTCAACGGGAAACGTTCTGCCATCCCCGCACTGAAGCAGTTCTCCCTTGGGTTTTCGAATTTTATGCCAATGCAGTAAGCATGGTGAAGGAGAAGGTCATGATCCGGGGAAAGTTTATTGATATTTCTGCAAATTCAATTAATGATTTCTTCGAGTTAGGCAATGACGAACATTATGCTAATTTGAGTGAAACCATTGATCCGACTGACTTGGTACCTGTTATTTGCAATTCCCTCGAGCCAGAGTGGTCAAGGAAACCTATGAAAGCACTGGAATCTACCTCATTATCGCGGGAGGCCAAGGTTGGGTTTCTCTTCATTAATGCGAGCCTCATGTCGACTCGTCACTTGAACGATGTCACTTACGACCACCTTGTTATCATCTACTACATCTTAAAAGGAATAAAGTTCAATGTGGGCTAGGTAATCAGCACGAGCATCAAAAGGAAAGCCTGGAACGATAAAACGAAACAACTTTG
The DNA here is from genome assembly GCA_033032865.1 of Dactylorhiza incarnata. Taxonomy (NCBI): domain Eukaryota; kingdom Viridiplantae; phylum Streptophyta; class Magnoliopsida; order Asparagales; family Orchidaceae; genus Dactylorhiza; species Dactylorhiza incarnata. The sequence goes on along the minus strand of JAWHQI010000103.1, from coordinate 6,711,553 downwards.
GTTCCCAACTTTAATAACTGAGCTATGTCAGAGGTATGGAGTAGAACTTGGTGACGGTGATTTGATCATACCCATTGCACGACATATCACAAAAACTGTTGTAGAAGTTAACATCAAGGTGGTTGATGGAGATGATGGAAGAAGGCAAACTTCGAAGGTCGACAGTTTCCGACCCGCCATTTCTTTGTCGGGCAGTACACTAAGGAAGGTGAAGATTCCATCCAGTGTGAGTGCACCTACTTTGGAGGACGTGCTGGACAATGTTGAGTTCATGAAGGCATATCAAAGATGCCAATATTTATATTTCAAATCCCACATGGATCATATGCAGAAAAAGCAGGATCTTCTCTTAAGGAAAGCAAAGATACCTGTAGAAGATGCCGTTTTTGATTTCCAGTCACAGTTCGATGAGGAGGGAAATCTCTTGAATGAATATGGGGATGAACTTAACCCAACCGAGTACGTTGACAGTGCCTCAAACAATGCATAGGAAAGCGCAAAAGACGACGATGGCAATGCTTAGTTATCATCAAGTTTTTATTTTTGTTATTATAACATTAATTTGAACAATATGCTTATGGTACTGTGACATACTTTGTTTTGATATTTTCGATGACCAGTTTTTGTGGTTGGATTGCATACATATGGTCTTCTTTTGATGGCGCTTTTATTATATTCACATTCTAGCCACACTATTTATTTTGTTAGTCGTGCTATATTACTGCAAATGCTTACATGATTATGTTCATTATGATTGCTTGGGCCAATGTCACTCTTATGAGTTAGCAATTAAACTTAAGATGCGAAGTGAGTAACATTTTCTAATCATAGTTGACAATACCTTAAATGCTTAAGATAATCACAATTGTGGACTACATGAAAATGGCCTTGGATTTTTTCTTTGCTGTGTGGTTTGCTTTTGGAAATGTTTTGTTTCCATGTTCTCCTAAATATTTTAGAACAATCTTTAATGACACAATACTTCCCATTCGTGCGACTATAAACTTTTGTTTTAACATGTTTTTCTAGTACACGACATGCGTTTGCAGATTGCAATACTTGGGACAGTTTTAGGATGCACCAACTCAGAACGGAGATCAATGGATACATCGACAAATTTTTTTGGGACATTTCTTCGGTCATTTGGCTTTCAGGGGAGTATTTAAATTTCAAATTTTCTGCATTCTTTTGCTTTTCTATCTTTAATTACATGTTTAATCATAATATTTTGCCCTGCGTAATATAGTAGCTTTGCTAGGGACTAGCAAAGGTCAAAAGTATGGGGGTGGGGGTAGTTTAACCCCTACTAATTGGGTGAGGATGATTTTATTTATTGATCCTAGTTTTTGTGAATAACCTATTCTAGAGTATATGATACAGTCAACTTATGCGGATACTCAATCTTAGGGGTTCACACCATTTCAATTTGAAATTAGCAAGATGGGTCGAATTTCTTTTAAAGATTTCCTTTTTCCACATTACTCTTTAAAATAGTTTTCTTCCTAAAACTAGACCCCGATGGACTTCTAAGAATAATAATGAAAGGGTGAGCAATAACCGAGTTGGAGATGAAAACCAAAGCATTGATGATAGATAGTTATGATGATTAGTACTTCTCTTTCATCATTTCACGCCATACTTCTTCAATTCTATCACCATTTATACCCTTTCAGTTTGAACTTTGAATTTTTATGCATAATTTCTCTAGGCTTCTATTTGGCAATTCTTAGTATGCTCTTCATTTATGATTGGTTATTAAAAAAAGAGAAAAGAGTCGTAGTGATATGTGGCCTAAGTGTGTGTACACCTACTTAGAATGATCCCAACTATAGACTCTAGAAATCAGAAGAAAAAAAATATGTGTTATAGTGATATGCGGCCTAGGTATGTGCATTCATACCTGGAATGATCCCAACTATGATTATCAATTTTAAAAAAAAAGGAGAAAAGAGTCGTAGTGATATGTGGCCTAAGTGTGTGTACACCTACTTAGAATGATCCCAACTACGGACCCAAATTTACCTCATAGTTTGGAGAGTTGCTAAGAATTTTTCATCTAGTGAGATGCATTCCACCATCCATACATACTCTAACCAAACCAAAGTCATTCTCATCATCAAATTCATGACGTCTTTTCATACCTAGCTACTAAATCTTGTGGAGGTTAAGTCGAAGACTCAGCCTATGCTAATCCTTTCTTAATCATTATATGAAGTTTGATGGAAAGTTGAAGGGAAGTAAATGATTTTACAGGTTTGCACACACCACAATAGAAATTTTTAATTGAGATTCTTCTTCCATCAAGTTAATAAAATCTTGAATGTTTTGAATATTTAATGATTGACTTATCCTAAAGTAGTTTTATCGGTACTCTTGACTAGGTTTCGTTTACTCTTTCTTGAGAAAAAGGATCTTGGAAAATTTCAACTTTTGATGTATATCACCTCACTTAATTTGATGATTGGAATTGTCTTTGCTAGAGACTAGTAAATGTTTAAGTATGGGGGTGTGATAACCTCTTTAAATGAAGTTATCTATGACCTATTTTTTGACTTATCAATAGCTAAAAATGTGGTAATGGTGTTTAAATAACATTAAAATGAAAGTAAAATTTATATTTATGATTATATGGCTCATTTGGTCCTTTTGCAATTTGCTAGATTCACCAAAGGAATTCATTGGAGGATGGAAAACTGCCTAAAAATATTGACCTGGGCAAAAAAGTATCAGAAGTCAGAAAAAAGGTTACAACCTTTTTCTGGGCGAAATTAAAAACGTAAAATTTAAAATTAGTGTCGTTTCAAAAATAGAAAGACACATTCAATGGAGGCGGTTCCGCACGGTTTTGGCAGAGTTTTAAGAGCAGTTTTTGAACAAGAGGAGGAGATATCAAGAGCAAAAGAGGAGAGAACTTGGAGATCATCTTGGAGAAGAAGAAGGACTAGAGTTTATTCTTCCGGATCTTGGAGACGGACGACTTCGGGAGCGTGCTGAGTACAAATTCCTGCATTTACTGAACTTTGATCATCATGTGCTGTAAGATCTATACAATTATGTGGTTTTCTTCCATCGTCATGGGCCAACTTCTCTAGATCTTGTGTTGTGAAAGTACCTTGTCTTGTGTGATGATAAAATCTTAAAACTATCCTTTGTGATTTTGTTGTGAATTTCATTTATTGATTTAAAGATCTTTATTATGTGAATTTCGGTTCTTCATCATTTTATTGCTTTTCATAATTCGAGAGAGGAGCTACGTAATAAGTTGATGAAGATTTTAATTTCATGCTTCATAATTCGAGAGAGGAGTTGAATGAATATTCCACCGAGATTTTTATATTTTTACTGCGCTTCATAATTCGAGAGAGGAGTTGCGCAAGTATATCTTAATTTTGTTATAGCATTTGAAGGGAGTAAGAGATTTCCCCTTGATGTTAGCAACTTTGGTTTTCGCTCTTTAAGCGGTTCTCTATCTCACCAAAGGGGGATAAAAGAATTAGGGACTTCCGTTATCGAGAGATACAGATTTCTATTCAAAAATCATTGCAAGGTTTTTCACTACATACGTTGCACAAAGATATTTTCACATTGTCATCGCACTAGATTTGGGAAATCATGACACAAGATTATTTCTCCAAATCGTAATTTTAATAAAAGTTTTTCTCCAAGGATTTGTAGTGTACTTCAATTAGATTTCGTTCATAGTTGCCTTTAAATTTCACAACCCTGCTAATGAATCACATGGATTTAAAGAAAAAGAATAACTAGTAGTTGCAAGCACTGAATCATCCACCTCTCCGTGGAAACGATCTTAACTCTCACATTATTACTTGACACGGCACATGCACTTGCGTTTAAATTATACATCGGTTACGGGCGTATCACTAACCTATACCTAGTCGCCACACACAAGGTGGTGAATTCCCCCTAAGCCGCACAAGGACCTAGTCGCCAACAACTACGACAAATTTCCCAATGAATCCTTCCCAGAATCCGACGTTCTCACAGAACAATTTCTTGTGCGTGCATTTTTAGGAAAAATGTTCAACACAAAAATTATAGATCTCGACGAGATCTACAATTTTCGTGTTGAACACTTCTCCTAAAAATGCATGTATAAGACGTATTTTCAAAAGGCGCATAATAACTCATAAAAATTGGTGTGTCAATAGCCAAAACTGGTGTGCTTATAACATTGCCATATATATGACATATATTTTCATTAAAACGCTAGCTCCCGAGCAAAAAACGTGTGCGCTGATAAATTTATTTATGCTCCCGAGCAAAAAAGATAGAGCTAGTGCAATGCGCGCGACTGAAAAAAAATGTGCTCGGGAAATAAAACGCGCATCCGAGTGAAAAGCACGTGCTTGAGCGAAAAATGGGCGCTCGAAGTGTACAATTATTTCACCCCTGCGCACAATGAAAAAATATGCGTGCATGCGGGGCCAGTGCGCGATCGTTATTTTTATTCAAAAATTATATTAATATGTTTTAAATTTTTTGATTTGTTTTGTGTAAAATTTTATGGAGGGAAATTTTCCTCCATATATTTCATTAATGTGAGAGGGAAGGAAATAGACAAAACTTAATAAACTAGAGGAAGAGAACGGCGCACGGCGACGGTCGAGAAAGAGAACGACGATGGCGGCGGCCGTGAAAGAGAGAGGTGACGGCGGCGGCGACCGTCGAAGAGAGGTGAGACAACGGCGGCGGCCGTACGTGAAAGACATTGCTACATACAGCTCGCAAATAGATGTTTGTGTGTTTGGTTGTCTGTGTCTGTGTGTGTGCATGTGTCTGTGTTTGAGCCCCGACACATGCAATACGCGCTAGCACTCAAGCAAAAAAGGAAAACTACACGCACGAGAGTGTTTTTGCGTGCGCGCGAGAGTGCATTTGCGTGCGCGCGAGAGTGCATTTTCGTGCACGCGGATTTGTGCGTGATTTTATTTTAATTCCAAAATTATATTAAAAAATTAATGTCATATTAATTTGCATTCATTTTTACATTTAATATATTTTTAATTTTTAGTCTTGTTTTGTTCAAAATTTTATGGAGGGAAATTTTTATCCGTATATTTCATTCATTCATGTGAGAGAGAGATAGAACTGCATGAGAGAGAGGCAGAAAAACTTTTATAAAAAGTTAAAGATTTATTAAAAATACATGTCGCAATAGTACCACATATCTGCGAAAGCCGCGCACGGATGTTTGCGAGTTGTAGGAGTACTGTCGTCGCGTTAGAGCACTATCGAGGCGGGGTACTGTCGCGTGCATACAAAATATTTTTTTTTTCAAAAAAAAATAATAATTCAAAACTTTGATAATAAAATAGTACAAAAATTGAAAATAAAATATGATACATTTTTGTAACAAAACTTTAATAATAAAATATTACTATTAGTAAGGACAATGTCTTTGTCACAAAAAACTTTCATGATGTGGTTACAATTGATACTTATTGTGAGAAAAGTTTTCTATTTGTAACGTAACATTAGTATTGTTACAAATATTTACAGTTATAGTAACGAATTAATTATTATTGTAACAAAATTTAAAATATTCGTTACAAAAAAGTACTTTTTTGTAACAACAAAAAAACTTTGTTACTAAATATAACTATTAGTAACAAACTGTGTTTCAGTTACATTCCAGTCCTTACAACAAGTGCAGTTTGTTGTAGTGTAACGATCCCCCCAGATCATCCTAGCAGACTCCGGGGTGGGGTCACCGCACAGCTGCAAGTATGCTGCAACAAGCAATATGTAATAAATTAAAAGTACAAATAAGTTACATAGGGTAAAGTCTCAAGCACAATCAATCTTCTAGGTTGAGCATATAAAATGGGGAACCTAGGTTGGGTTCACCCGAAGGTTTCCCCATAACTGCCTAAGCAACAAAGTATGAATAAAACAAGCCGTCATGTAACAACACAATGCGTGTGGGTACTCACAACCACATGAGTTCATGCACTCATGTAAAGCACAACTACTCAATAAGGCGGTCTAGGTCATCTCCAACACGAGCATCACAATAGGAGGTGTAGATTTCTCTCCGGTCTAACATATGTTTAGGATGTTTAGGTCATCTCCTAGTAAATCCTCATATCACATCAAATCCAGGATATACAATCCCAAAAATGATCTGAGCATTTTCTGGTCTTGATAATTACGCTTGACAAAGCCTCTCTCATGATCAATCAACATACAAATGGATTTACCTAGGGCTAAATTGTATGGTGCGGGTTCAGTTCAACTTTTACCCATTGTTCAAATTACCATGGAATCAACCACTACTATAATGTCTCATGCACGTCGAACTACATGGTGTGGGTGTAACCTCACCTCAGCCCATCTCCATTAATCATAAGACAACTTATATTTACAAGGTAACACATTCACATCCTCACGATCGGCAGATATAACTAACCCCTCGACATCGCAGTATTACCGATTCATTGTTCTATGTAGGGGTGTGCAAAAATAACCGAAGAACCGAGAAGCATACCAAAATTGAACAGAAGGAAATGGTTCAGATCGATTCCAAATAGGTTCAGTTCGAGTCTGGTTCTCATAATACCAGAACCTACAATTTGGTTCGGTTCCCAATTCTATAGGTCGGGTACCCAGAACTGACCCGAGAACCAAAATCACTGCTAATTTTTTTTGAGATAATGGTTATAGTAGTATGACTTAATACATGAAAATGATTGATAATATAAGCATATGGCTAAAGAAAATATTTTTTGAACGCGTATAGGTATATGACTTCAATGTTATAGAGAGCCATTATTTAATTATATTGAGACATTGGTATTTGTATGGCAAAGAATCATGAGTTGGAATAGTTTTTTTCTTTAAATTATTTCGAGACATGGGTAGAACCGAGAACTGAACTGAAGTGAACATGTCGGATCTGGTTCTATACTTTAGGACTGTGGGGTGGTTCCGGTTCCAAAAATTTGGAACTGAACCTATATGGGTTGGTTTAATCAAATCGATCTGAGTTGCACCTCTAGTTCTATGGTTTCTCAATCACATTATAATGTATTCTCCACATGACTATATCACACCCATAACCATTTGGTATTTCACTTGGAAAAGAGGATGTTCCATACTAACGAATCCAGGTCCATAACCGTGGGTTCCAATGAGTGAGATCTTGTAGCACTTATCAATGAGGCCCTATCAATTAGTATTACACAGAAGAAATCTATTATAGAAACTAATACAATTAGATCAACTCTTCATAGAAAAACTTGAGATTTTTGATCATAGATAAGATCGGTTCAGGATCATGGGATCCTTTTCTATCAGATAGAAAGGGTGGTTGCACAAAATGTACTTCTAATTAAGTAATTGCCCCATAGATCCTATATCTATATATGTGAAGAAGAATTAATGCAAGGGCGGGGATTCTGATTTGTACAAATGGTACTTCAAACTTGGAACGAGCATGAAGAAATAAAGATACTTCTTTATCTTTTGAGTTGTTCTGCCAGATCAGTCGCTCAAGACCATTGGTCTTCATCCAGGCCCAATGAAAAGAATTGGATCACTTCTTATAGATTCATTGAGAATGATTCTGATCTAGTTCATGGCCTATTACTGTTATTATTATAAACTATTAGAAGTAGAAGGCGCTCTGGCTCTGGCGGGATCCACACAGATAGAAAAAGATTGTAGTTAGTTTGATAATAATCGATTGAAATTACTTCTTTTATTTGAATGAAGGAATCAGTTTGATATGATGCAAAATGGATCTTGTTCTATCGTTGATCAGAGATTTCTATATGAAAAATACAAATCAGAGTTTGAAGAAGGGGCCCTCGATCCGCAACATATAGAGGATGATTTATTCAATCACATAGTTTGGTCTCCTAAAATACGACACCCTTGCAACATTCTATTTGATTGTATCGATAGGCCCATTGAATTGGGATTTCCCTATTGGACTAGGTCATTTCGGGGAAAACGGATCATTTCTCATAAAGACGATGAACTTCAAGAGAATTATTCGGAGTTCTTACAGAGTGGAACCATGCAGTACCAGACACGAGATAGATCTTCCAAAGAATAAGGTTTTTTTCGAACAAGCTAATTCATTTGGGACCACGCAGATCCAATCTTTCCCCTCTTCAAAGATCAGCCCTTTGTCTCTATGTTTTCACGTCGAGAATTATTTGCAGAAGAAGATATGTCAAAGGGACTTATTTCTTCCCAAACAAATCCTCCGACATCTATGTATAAATGCTGGTTCATCAAGAATACGCAAGAAAAGCACTTTGAATTGTTGATTCATCGCCAGAGATGGATTAGAACCAATAGTTCATTATCTAATAGATCATTCCGTTCTAATACTATATCCGTGATTTATCAGTATTTATCAAATTTGTTCCTATTTAACTTAATGCTATTGGATCAAATGATAAAGCGACATTGTTGAAAAAAAGATGGGTTTTCCCAGATGAAATGAAACAATTGATTCATGTGACAGTAGAAAGATTCCCCATTCCTTAGCCGTAAAGATATGTAACCATAAGGGGGGGGGGGGGGATTCAGTGGAATATAATTGGGTGGATGGTAGAGTCATGAAAACACTTGTTTCTTCCATCCTCTTGACCTTAGCTCCATGGAACAATATGCTACTGATGAAACATAAAAGAATTGAAATCTTAGATCACTAAGTGTGGATGATATGAACTGCCTAAACAAATATTCTTGAACATCGAAAGAGACTATTACTCGCTACATCAAACAAATTCTACTAATGAAACTATATAAATCCATTGAAAAAAATACATGTCCGCTGAAATGGTTATTGTTATCTGCACCCATAACAAATCATTGGTTTCATTGAATAACAAAATAAAATAGATATATCTTTATCTACATCTAAGTTTGATGGACCTTCTCAATTGGAAGATGTCCCATATGTATAATACACATTCCAGTTGACCGAGCCTCATTCTCAATGTTTTGTTCCGAAACAAAGATATGTACAGAGGCAGATTTGTCATATTCAGATATTCATGACCAAGAGGTACGATCCTCTTTCGGATAGGCCCTGAAATGAGAAGGAAGGCTGGAATTCCAACATATGTCTTTCTATTCTCTAATTCACCCAACCTGATAGTACCCAATTTTATAGCATCCAGTGCCAAAGTCACAGAATGGTTAAGTCACTAATCCCTAAAACAAACAATGTAATTGAAAGCATCTAGTTGCTACCTAAATCACCTAGAGGGGAGTGAATAAGTGAATTCTATGGCTTTACGCGGAATTAAAAACTTGAAATGAAAAGCACACAGAAACAAAGAGCACACACAAACACAAGGATTTATAGTGGTTCACTGGAATGAGTACGTCCACTTTCCCGCCTCACCTATCTAGCACGCTCGGCTAGACTAGGGTACTACACTAATCTCAGATTAAAATAATCTTACAACTCGGAGTATACAACTCCTACAAATTCAGAGAACAAACTCTCCTACACAATCTCGGAGAATAAACTCTCCTACTCTCAATCCTCTAAACTAGGATCTACAAGAACTCGGAAGAGAAACTTCCTACAAGAAAGAGTAAAGGGATTTTACAATACTCTAGATTGAAAAATCAATCACTTAGATTCTCAAAGAGATTCAGCTTGTTCAGATCTGAAAAAGGAGATCTTCTTCTTCCTTGATTGAAATGAAAGCTTGATCTTGAGAAAGGAAGAAGAAATCTTGGCTTGAACGAACTTGATCTGAAACCTTATCGAGACAACAAGATCTGTAAAGGCACTTGAATGAATCTTAAATCTGTGATCTTGTTGTATCGAAACTTGGAGAAGAATCGTGTATTAGACTTGTTGGCGGCAAAATGGCTCTTTGCGAGAATGAGAATAGCCGACGGCGATTTGCGATCTTTCTTAAAATGAGCACGATTAGGGCTGAACAAAATAACCTTTAGGTATTTATAGATCCTTCTCAAATGGCTATAAACGAAGCTTAAGGAGGGACCTCCACGTGTACTGTACATGGAAAAGACCTAAAAGAAAAGCCGGCTGCGATTTTAAACAGAATGCGCTCTGTCAACATTCTTTGAGTGAATTCGTGAAATCAATGATTACTCGATGAATTCACTTAATGACTCAACTAAATGGACTTAGCAAAAAGCGCTGAGACGGGAAGAAAGAATATTTTGACCAATCGAGAACATCTCGAGTGCACTCGACAAATTCATCGAGTGTTCACGAGAAATTATCAGACCACTCAACTAATTTGTCAAGTGTTCTAGAGTGAACACAACTTTACTCGACGAAAATACTTAACAATTTTCTCTGAGACCTTTCGAGTAAACTCAACAAATTAACTAAGTCTTCACGAGATGTCTCGACGAGTTCGACGAAAATTCTTGAGAGTACTCGACGAAAAATGACTTGGACGAATTTTCTTCCATTCCTGGAAACAACAACTACATCCTCTTGACTTCTCCTCAGTGTTTGAATATGAAGTACACCCCAATAGAGGGATTTCACATGATTCGATACATTGGTCTACTTAATGAGGGATTACATTGCATAGGCCTATTTTATGACTCATTGAAACCTGATAATGGTTTGTTCTTGGCAATTAATGTCCTCTAAACACACAACTAAGGTGACACACCAAATACAATATAAATTCATCTTAGTTCAAGGGACATTTCTTCAAATCAAGGTTATTGTGGCTATAATACCCAACAATCTCCCCCTATTTGAAGAAGTCAGAACCCCATCTACTAAGGTGAATTGCACAGATAATAAATATAATCGCAATTAAAGAACATGACATTATGAAATTAACAATATGAACTGAAACATCAAAACATTAATATATATATATTATAAGTGTTTGTCATAGGTCACACGTAGGTTCAGGGCATCTTGAACTTTTCCTTTCTGCTTTTCTCCAATTGTCTATCAAAATATTCTTTTGGCTTTTGGTAGTACTTTGGAGGTGGAGGTTTTTCTGGATTGTTATACCCATGTATTCTGAAGTGAATTTTTCTTTTCAGCAAAGCAGCTTTATACTTGTTATATTCTTCTTGGCTGTAATAATCCTGATAATTTATAATTGAGATGTTAAGAAGCTTGTAGGTATCCAAGATAATGACCTTGGAGATTGGACTCCAAACTTCTTGACCAGCTCTTCTATCTGCAATAGGTTCTCTGATCACTATCCCAGCATCTCTTCTTACTGAAGTATCTGATCTGCTTGCAAAAGGACCTTCCCTATACTTCCTTTTCTTTGTTGCAGGCTCTGATGGATCAGCAACATCTTCTTAATTAGACCATACCTGAGTATATTGAACCGGAGGGATAGGAGGTACATCCTCATAAAATTGCTCAGGGAGGGTTTGATCTTGAGGTCTTCCCATCAAACCTTCATACATCCACTAGAAGCTTTGATGGTTGTAGACATTTGCTTCATGGAATTTGCTCTCAACTTCTCTGCTTAAATCATGCATTTGACATAGAATCTTCTCCTCCCCCTTTCTGAGTTCTTCATTCAGGGTTTGGAGAATTTCTTCCTTGAAGCTTGCCAAATCAGCAATGACTTTATCTCTGCTGCTTTCTCCTTGCTGATATATGTTTCCTTGACCTTCTAAAAGAGTTGTTGAATTGTCATAAACATACTTCAGTCCTTCATTAGTGTAGCTCACAACTTTAACACCATTGAAGAAGTAATTTTCTAACTCATTCTTCATGTTAGATAGATTATGCTTGACCTCAGTTAGACCATTGCTTAGTCCAGCTTCCACTTCTCTTACCTTGTTAAAGATTTGCTTCATGGAGAAATCAAAATGCTCTGCATGAGATTTGAGCAAGGCTTCAATTGTTTGTTGCAACTCATGATTTGAAGATGAATCAACCGGAGCATGAATACTATGATTAGAAGGTGTGCCAAAGCTCTCATCATTGAATATAAACTCATTTTACTGAACTCCCCCTAGAGAAGGCACATTCTGAAGCAATGAATTCTCTTGAGCAGGAGGTACAGACTGCACATCCTCTCCTTCTGCATCATCAGGCAAAATCACTGTTGCTTGAGCTTGATCTTCTTCCAGATTCTCCCCCTTAGAGTCTGCAGGGGTTTCCTTTTCTTGGGCAACCTTTTCCTTATCAGGAACTAAATCTTCAGGCTGAGTACCTGTTTTAACACCTTCAGAATATGGGGCATCATCAACATCATTATCATCATCATCATCATCACCATCATTATCACCCTCATTATCACCCTCATTATCATTACCACTATCTTTTTTAGTTTCAATATTCTCAGCATCACCAACAGACAACCTCTCTGGCTCTCTTGTAGAAAGAGCATGTATCTTTTCTGTGTAATGCCTAGGAACCAGATTGAATCTCTTCTCAAGATTGAAGAAAAATGCATCAAACTAACTTTGCAAGCTTGGAGGGGCCAGCTTAGCTGGAGAGGGCTCTTTCTGAACATCTGATTCTGGATCTTTAGGGCTCCCCCCCGGACCGGTGAAACATTTGACTGAAAAAAAACCCTTGATGGAGAGGGTTTGAATGTATCTAGGTACTACATAAATCACCTTGAGGGGGGTGAATAGGTGAGCTCTATGGCTTTTTAAGCGGAATTAAAATCTATAAAAATAAGCACACAGAAAACAAAGAACACACACAACACAAGGATTTTATTGTGGTTCCCCAGTATGGGTAATCCACTTTCCCGCCTCACCTATCTAGCATGCCCGACTAGACTAGGCTACTTCACCAATCTCAGATTATAAATAATCTTACAACTCGGAGTACAACTCCTACCAGCTCGGAGAACAACCTCTCCAACAAAAATCTCAGAGAACAATTTCTCCTATAAACTCGGAGATCAAAACTCTCATACAAACTCGATCCTCTAAACTAGGATCTACAAAAACTTGGAAGATAAAAATTCCTACAAGCATATGTAAAAGGAGTTTACAAAACTATAGATCGAAAAACCAATCTCTTAGAATCTCAAGAAGATTCCACCTCTTCAGATCTGAAAGAATTGATCTTCTTCTTCCTTGAAAGAGATGAAATCCTGAACTTGAACATGGAAGAAGAAATACTTTGTCTTGAACGATTTGATCTAAATACTTGATGACACAACAAGATCTAGGAATCACTTGAATCAATATGAGCACAAAGATCTTGTTGAGTTGAAACTTGATGAAGAATCGTGCACTGAACTTGTCGGTGGCAGAAGATCTTCTGTACGAGAACGAGAAAATAGCCGACGGAAAATGCGAAGTTCCTTTTTCAAATTAGCATGATTAGGGTTAAAAGAATAATCCTTTAAGTATTTATAGCACCTCTTCAAACGGCTATAAACAAGTCTTAAGGAAAGAGGTCCACGTGTACTATACATGGAATAAATCCCTAAAAGGAAAAATTGCATCGAATAGAAGAAAACACGCGCTGTCAACATTCATTGAATGAAGTCGTCGAATACAGGATTACTCGACGAAGTCATATTATGACTCTACAAATTTGACTTAGAAAATGCGCTGAGACGAGAAGATAAGAAATCTTAGATCACTCGAGTATTTCACGAGAGCACTCGACGAATTTGTCGAGTGTTCACGAGAAATTGACAAACTACTCGATGAATTCATCGAGCGTTCTCGAGTGAACAAACTTTTACTCGATGAAAAATACTAGACAATTTTTCTAAGACTTCTCATGTAAATTCGACGAATAGCTAGGTATGCACGAGTTGTCCCGATGAATTCACTTAGATTCTTCGAGACCACTCGACGAAAAGCACTTAGACTATTTTCTTCCACTTCTGAATTCAGCACCTACTTCACCTTGTCTTTTCCATAGTGTTTGAATATGAAGTACATCCTAATAGAGAGATTTCACATGAGTCAACATCTTGGTCTGCACAATGAGAGATTACATTGCATATGCCTGTGTTTATGACTCATTGAAACCTGACATTGGTTTGTACTTAGCAATTAAAGTCCTGCAAACACACAACTAAGATACTCCATCAAATACAATATCAATTCATCTTAGCTCAAGAGAAACTTCTGCAAATGAAGGTTATTGTGGCTACAATAATCAACAATCTCCCTCTATTTGAAGAAGTCAGAACCCTGTCTACTAAGGTGAATTGCACAGATAATAATCATAAGCATAAACAAAGAGCATGACATAAAGAAGTAAACAATATGAATTGAAATATCAAAACATCAATATAGATATATAAATGCTTTTTAAATTTCAACAAAGCCACATCACACATCTAAGGCATTTTAGCCTTCCCCTGCTTGCTCTTCTTCATCTGCCTGACAAAATATGCTTTGGTCTTTAGGTAATATTTTGGAGGAGGTGGAGGAGAATCTGGATTGTTTTATCCATTGTATCTGAAATGAAACTTTCTTTTCAGCTGAGAGGCCTTGTGCTTATTAATCTCTTCTTGACTGTAGTACTTCCGAGGCTCTTCATTTGAAACATCAACAAGCTTGTATGTGTCCAAGATGATTGATTTAGAAATTGGACTCCATACCTCAGAGTATTCTCTTCTCTTTGCTACTGGCTCCCTGATCTCTATACCTGATCCTCTCCTTTCAGAAGGATCTGTCCTTCTTGCAAAAGGGCCTTCACCAAATTTCCTTTTCTTAACAGCAGACTCAGATGATTCAGGAATATCTTCAGGAATATCTTCTGGAAAATCTTCAGGGTCAGACCATACCTGGGTATACTATACTGGAGGAATGAGAGCTATGACTTCATAGAATTGCTCAGGAAAGGCTTGATCTTGAGATCTCCCAAGCCTTCAATCTTTTATGAAGCCATTAGAAACTTTGATGATTAAAAACATTAGCTTCATGAAACTTACTCTCCACTTCTTTCTCAAATCATGCATTTGACCTATAATTTTCTAATCCCCCTTTCTGACTTCTTCATGAGGGTTTGAAGAATCTCTTCCTTGAGGCTTGATAAATCTTCAATAACTTGATCACTTGTGCTCTTCCTGTTGAAACCGATTTCTCGGTCTCTCGTAGAGCTCGGGGCCCTCACCGAAATGAGGGGCGGCTAGCCCTTACTGATCCCTCGAGGAGGGTAGACGGAAGATTAAGAAATTGACTAAGACCTTAGTCACAGCGAGGAGGTCCCTCCACTAACCCGGAAGATCGTTGAGCGCTTCCCCTCCCAAGCCAAAGCTGAGACTTGGGCACCTTGGAGAGCTCTGGAAATGCTAACCAAAGAAAGCCTAAGGAGAGGGAAGCTGAAGTGACCTCTCTCCAAAGGTGCCCTTAAGGTCCTATTTATAGATTTTCTGATCTGGTCTGCAAATAACAGGATTCCGCCTTTTGATTTTACTATCCGCACCCCAAATGGGTCTGCTAACAGCCAAGCTCCGCTGTTTGGAGAGGCTAAGGGCAGACCACCAAGGGTAAAAGGGTAAGTTGACCCTAACGATTTATGGATAAAGGATTGTGAGAACCTTACTGTCGGAGCTCTCGCATGTCTTCTCGCGGATCCTGCGCGGCGCCTCTTTTAGAGGGTCGCCTTGCGAGAACCCAGCTGACAGAGCTCTCGCGGGTCTTCTCACAAATACTGCTCGCGGCGCCTCTTTTAGAGGGTCGCCTTGCGAGGACCTCGCTGGCCCATTTTGATGGTCTGCCGAGGTCTCATCGGCTGGGGGCCGATCTCGGCGAGGTCTGGATCTCGCAACTCCTGTCTCGCTCGGTTTCCTTGCCTGGCGAATATCGGGGTTGTACACAATCCCCGCTCTTCGCGAGGACAAATGTCCTCGCGAAGAATCATCCAACCCCTGATATTCGCCCGCTCCCGGATGACCTGTCAAGAATCTTTGGTGGGACCCACCCTGTGGGCTATAAATATCGTCCCGAACCCCCATTGGCGCGCGCCGTTACTTTTCTTCCTTCTCTTACTTTAGTTGCCTGGAGATGCCGATTTCCGAAGAAGCAGAGGCTCGCCTAAGGGCGATGAGAGCTGGCGGGCTACCTTCCAAGACCAAGGTCCCCGCGTGGATGAACCGGCCGTCCCCTGCCCAGTCGCCGAAAGTCAAGAAGGCGAAGGCGGCTCGTCGCACCGGAGACGACTCTGTGATGCTGGACTCCTCCCCGGACAATCGTCACCCCGAGAATGTATGAGCTACTCGAACTTACGTTAATAAATTGCTCCTCATTCATTTCTACTTGCAGGATACTTTGCCGAGCGAGATCGTTGGAGAACTTGCTGAGGGGTCTCGGAAAAGCCCGCAGGTGGATACGAACCTCGCTGGGAAAAACACCACCGGTACGATCTGGATCTCGCATACCGTAATATTTCTGTCAACCATATATGACCTTCGTTACTCTTTTCTTACAGTCTCGCCCCTGAAGTCTCCGGTCTGCCAGTCGTCGCGACCTCCGTCTCCGCTTCCGCCTCCTGACAAAATCATAGACAAGCCTAGATTCCAGCTCTTGACGAGCGAGGAGACTGGGGGTTCTGCGCCGCCGAAGATCCCTCCTACCAACAGTGCAGCCTACCCCGCCGTCTTGGGCAAATCTCTCTATCCTCACTACGACAACGTGTTCCAGGGTCGTCCCTCGACCTCTCGTCTCCCGCTTGGTAAGTATTCTGACCTCGCCGGAACCCTGCGCGAACTCACGCGCGCCATCTGACCTCTTCGTAATATCTTGCAGACAATACCAAAAATCCGCCTACCGATTCCGAGCTGGGCGACGACGAGATGTACCCCCTTCCGGACCAGGTGGAGGACTTCTTAGGGGATCTTCGAGACCCCGAGAGGTTGAAGCAGCGAACCCCAGAGTTGCTGAGGAAACACGGGAGGATGCTGATGGATCTCAACATGCAGGCGAGGCGGGACCGAGAAGCCGCCGAGGACAGGCACGCGGTTTTAATGGAAGAATGTGCGAGGATCCGGCAGGCGAGACAGCGTGACCAGGATGAGAGCGCCACGACGCCGGAGGTTCATATAGCTAGGATGAGAGACTACGCCTTCCTCACGGACAGGGAGGGTCGTTTGGCGGAGGACTATTATAATTCTAGGGTACCGCCGAGGTCCGGGTCGCGGGGTGGGGGCCGGTGGAAATGGCTACCCCATGATTCTTGCTAACTGCTATGTTATGGAATTATTTGTAATAGGTGTCGCTGTTTTTTGAACGATCTCGCTATGTTTCTTGGCTCGCGTAATTGCCACTGATGCTGGCTTGTCTGACAATCATCATTATTTTTTTATGGTTTCTCGCTCGCTGTCTATCGATCTATTTTAATTGTTATATTGTGCTCGCGAAGACCCTCTATTCTCGCTAGACGTATCCCGCAAAAAAAAGTTTATACTAACCTTGCAGGTCCATCTCGCCCATGGACATGATGTGATGTTTTTACTGCTACCCGCGCTCGCCGACGCTTGGACTTCTTCCAGCCCTTTTGCTTTGGCTATAAATAGGCGGTTTTAACTGAGTCAACCACCGCATTTACTCTCGACCTTCTTCTTCCTCTGCTTCAGAGCTCTCGCTTCTTCTCGTTTTCGCATTTCATCCTTTCTCGCAGGTTGCTAAGATGGGCGGTGACGCGGAGTCGGAGGGTCGGCGAAGGGTCGCGAAGGCCTTCGCCGAGCATAGCTTCTTTACTTGTAACTTGACGGATGAGGAGTACTTCGGCGCGGTCGCTGACTACGTCACCCCCCCACCATTTGAGGCACGCCGCCCTAGCGAGGATGACGTGATCAACGACCCATTGGTCGACGAGTTGGCCATTCCTACCGCACATTTCGCGGTCGGTCTGCGCCTTCCCTTGTGGCCGGAAGTCCGCCAGGTAATAATCGCTCTTGCTTATTTCCCATTTTTTTATTTTGCCACTCGAGTTTTGCTCGCCGTGCAGACTAATCCTGTTCTCGCTGCGCATTAGGTGCTTAAACACTATGGGGTGGTTCCCGGCCAGCTCACTCCTATTTCCATGGCGGTGGTCACCGCCTTCGCCTGCTACCTTCGCGAGGAGCGCATCGAGTTCAGCCTCCCGGTCTTCCGGAAGCTGTTCTCGTTCCGCGCCTACAAAGATGGGACAGCCTACTTCGTGGGCACGGGTCCGAAGGTGGTCGAGACCGTCAACAAGGCCCACTTCTGGGCCCAGAAGTTCGTCGTCGTCAAGGGGAACTTCGACAACATTCCCCTCTCGCCAGTTCAACATAGAGAGACTACCTACCGGCCCACCGCCCTCGGTGGCCATGACGCCCTCCTCCATCAGTTCTTCTGCAAGAAGAACTTCGAAGTCATCTACCTCCGCCGCAACCTAGATTCGCTACCTCCGGTTCTCGCCGGAGAAGGTAAAGATCTTGCCTAACACCTTTGTCTTTATTCGCTACCATATCGTACTTATCCGAACTATTGTTTGTTTCTAGGCGAGCGTGATCTGCCCCTTCATCCCCCTTACGCGAGCACCCGGAAAACCGACGCTACCATGGATCTCGCTACCATAGGGGTGGAAGCTTGCCAAGGCGTCGTCACTCCGGCCGAGCCCTCTTCTCGCAAGAGATCGGGGGCTTCTGGTAGTCATGCTGCCCCTTCGAAATCTCTGCCCAAGAAGAAGAGCAAGAAGAGCATGGTCTCGCTCGCTCCTTCGACGGGTAAGGAACCTCGCGAGGCCGCCTTCGACGAGTTTGACCTTACCGGCCTCTCGGGGGGCGAGGATGAAGAGCCCTGCCAGGAGGCGGTTAGGACCTCCGTCCTCCCCATCCCGGTGAACCACTACAACTTCGGCCTCGGCCAGAGGCGCCGGGACGAGACTGGTGAGCCCCTCGTCACTTGGAAGCCGGAGACCAACAGGGTGGATATCTCCTCCATCCTCCCCTCCTGGGTGGAGAAGGAGACCGTCAGCGGTCATGCCTTCGACCTCGCGTTCGCTCTTTATGGTCGCGAGGATGCGGGGTCTTATAAGGATGAGACCGCGAGGACCCTTGCTTACGAGAGTGCGAGGTCCCAGCTGCGCTCTGCCGAGCTCGCCCACATGGCGGGGAGGCGTTGCTTACAGCTGGAGCTTCAGAATGTGGAGCTCGCGAGGGCCTACCAGGGGGTTCTTGCTGAGAACACGCAGCTGAAGGAGAAGCTGCTCGTCGTGGAGGGCAGTGTGGTGAGTCATCTAGACCTCCCCCATCTTCCTTTCCCCTGGCCGTTTCGCCTTTCTAATTGAACTTATTTGAAGGATGTCAAGGCCGCCGGGAGAGCCAACGCTCGCATCGAGGATTTGGAGGGCGAGGTGGCTGGGCTGAAGGCCCTAAACTGCGACTTCACTCGCGCCGTTGTTCCCCCCTCACCTCGCCGTTTAGAAGAAGACCGGCGAGCGCGAGACGAAGAAATCCGCGTGGGATCTATAGAGTCAGCTCGCTACATCTTTTCGGTGGTGAAGGCGATCGGCCTCTTGGCTGATGATGCGGTCGACATGACTTTGGAAGACGTCGTCCCGGAGCTCTTCCTCCCCCTTCCGCCCGTGAAGGACAGTGATGACGAAGAAGGATCTGCGGGTGGTTCCTGAAGCTCGCCGCTATTCTTTTCTTTTGCGCTGTAATTATGATCGGTGAGATCGCCGAAGATTGTAACCGAACTATGAAATGTAGAATGCAAATTTTGCTTTGCTCATCGTGCCTTCCTTTTCCTGTCTTGCAATTTTCATGCGTTGAATGTCTCGCCCTCGCTTATCTCGATATCCGCCTTCGCGGAGGCTATTCTCGCGATGATTGTTCTCGCGCCACGCGTTATTGATTAGATGGGTATATGCTACTTTGGTTGCTCGGACCTTTCGCCGTTTGCCTTGGGATTACTACCCTTTTAGTTATGCGTATTTTCTCTAGGTTTCGCAAGGCATTTTTCCTCTTGGCGAGAGCTCGCCTCTTACCTGGTGCCGGCAACCTTTCTGCCGAGGACCAGTTGTTCTGGATCGCATAAGATTGATTCTCGCCACTCGCATGGTGTGCGAAATTTCTCTTTGCCGAGCGGGCCTGTCCGCCGAGCGAGACGGAACCTTCCAGTATAAAGACCTGTCATCCTTGTCAGCCTCTCCAGAGATCAACCAGAACCCCCCGTCTAGGTAAGAGCTCGGGAGAGGAATCGATCTGGGGCATTCCAGCACCAACATATCCAACCTTGCCAACCTCTCCAGAGATCAACCTGAACCCTCCGTCTAGGTGAGAGCCCGGGAGCGGAATCGATCTGGGGCATTCCAGCGCCAACATATCCAACCTCACCAGCCTCTCCAGAGATAAATCTGAACCCCCCGTCTAGGTGAGAGCCCGGGAGCGGAATCGATCTGGGGCATTCCAGCGCCAACATATCCAACCTCGCCAGCCTCTCTAGAGATCAACCTGAACCCCCCGTCTAGGTGAGAGCCCGGGAGCGGAATCGATCTGGGGCATTCCAGCGCCAACATATCCAACCTTGCCAGCCTCTCCAGAGATCAACCTGAACCCCCCGTCTAGGTGAGAGCCCGGGAGCAGAATCGATCTGGGGCATTCCGGCGCCAACATATCCAACCTTGCCAGCCTCTCCAGAGATCAACCTGAACCCTGCGTCTAGGTGAGAGCCCGGGAGCGGAATCGATCTGGGGCATTCCAGCGCCAACTTATCCGACCTCGCCAGCCTCTCCAGAGATTAACCTGAACCCCCCGTCTAGGTGAGAGCCCGGGAGCGGAATCGATCTGGGGCATTCCAGCGCCAACATATCCAACCTTTGTCACGCCGGCACGGCAGTAGTTATAAGCATCATAAAAAAGGAGTAAGACATTAGTTAAACAACATAATAAAGCTCTCAAGGGTAAAACCTTTTCAAATCATCCCCACTTTGGGCTCGGTCGAGGGGTACCCCTTCCACATCCTGGAGGTGATACCCCCCCTCGACTTGAGCACCTCGCTTACAATATATGTTCCCTCCCAGTTGGGGTTGAGCTTACCTACCGCGGCCCCTCTGCCGACCGCATCGACCTTCTTCAGGACTAGGTCTCCTTTCTGAAAGTGCTTTATCCGGATATGTTTGTCGAAATATCGAGCCATCCCCTGCTTGACCTCTTCCTGCCTGATGGCGGCCAAGTACCGGAGTTCTTCCACCAGGTCCAAAGACAGCCTCTGCTCTGCATTGTTATCTTCTAGCCACTCTTCATCCCCCTCGCTCGCAGCGATCACCCGGGGAGTCTTTACCTCAAACTCTATGGGGAGAATGACCTCGGACCCGTGAGAGAGCTTGAATGGAGTCTCCCCGGTGGCGGTATTCGGAGTAGTCCTCATGGCCCAGAGGACGGAGGGTAGCTGTTCCACCCAGTTTCCCCGAAGGTTCTCCACTTTCTTTTTTAATAGGTTAACGATTATTTTGTTCGCCGCCTCCACCTGCCCATTGCTCCTCGGGTGGTGGACCGATGCGAACCTGAGGTCAATGCCGAGCTGAGTGTAGAAGCCAACAAATTCTTCACTGGCAAACTGCGACCCATTGTCCGTCACTATAGCTAGAGGGAGCACGTGTCTGCAAATTATCTCCCCCCACACAAAATTCCTTACAACCTGAGAGGTTACCTTAGCGAGTGCTTTCACTTCTACCCACTTGGAGAAGTAGTCGATCATGACCAGCAGAAACTTCCTCTGGCCGCTGGCTTGGGGGAAGGGACCGACCAGGTCCAGCCCCCATATGGCGAAGGGCCAGGGAGCCGTGATGGTCCGGAGCCTTTGAGCTGGGAGGAGTTTGAGCGGAGCATAGAGCTGGCACTTCGGACACTTTCTCGCGAACTCTGCCGCATCCTTGTTGAGAGTGGGCCAGAAGTAGCCTTGCCTCAACACCCTCCCTTCCAGGGTCCGACTCCCGGAGTGACTGCCGCACTCCCCGGAGTGGATTTCTTCTAGGACTCTCGGAACCTCCTCCTCGGAGACACAACGGGCCAGGAGTCCCGAGAGGGTCTTTCTATATAGCCCTCCTGCATGCAAGGAGTAATAGGCGGACTTATACCTGAAGCGTCTCTTGTCCACGTCCTCTCCACGGAACCTCCCGGAGGACAAGAAGGTGATGAATGGATCCATCCATGAGGCTCGTCGGTCCACCTCCATCAACTCTCCTTCTTCGATGGAGGGCCGGAAGAGTTCCGAAGTCGTCCCTCCCGCTCGGGGACCGAACTTGGCTAAGAGGTCCGCCTGGGTGCTCTCCTCCCTTGGCACATACTTGATGGAGAAGGTGCGGAACTGCCCGATGATCCCCTTGACCTTTTCCAGGTATAGTAGGAGGGTCGGGTCCTTTGCTTCAAACTCTCCCTTGATTTGGCATGCTACCCCCATGGAGTCCGTTGAGACCTCCACGTCCTGCACCCCTTGTTCTCGGGCCAGCCGAAGGCCCGCTATCATTGCCTCGTACTCAACCTGGTTGTTGGTAATTGGGAAATGGATGTTTAAGGCTTGCTCAATCCGGCTCCCCTGGGGACTCACCAGGACTATCCCCCCTCCATAGGAGTACTTTCCCGATGCTCCGTCCACCAACATCTTCCATGCCTCTGGGGGAGGTGGCCCGTGCTCCCCCACCTCAGTCGCGTAGTCGGCTATGAAGTCTGCCACCGCCTGAGCCCTGATGGACGTCCTGGGCACGAACGTGACATTGAATTCACTTAACTCCACGGACCACTTTGCCAACCTTCCCGAGTGCTCCACCCCTTCCATGATTTTATGGAGCAGGTGGTCTGTCACTACCTTGATTGAATGAGCTTGGAAGTAAGGCCGGAGCCTCCGGGCCGACACCACCAATGCGAAGGCTAACTTTTCCAGGATCGGGTACCGGAGCTCCGCCTTCCTCAGCACTCGGCTGACGTAGTAGATAGGGAACTATTTCTTCCCCTCCTCCCGGATCAACACGGAACTTACTGCTTCGGACCCTACCCCCAGGTACAGGGACAGGTCTTCTCCTGGCCTCGGCCCCTGGAGCAGAGGAGTCTGGGTGAGTTGTTCTTTCAGAGCCTGCAAGGCTTTCCCGCACTTCGGGGTCCATTCAAACTTCTTGTTGCCCCACAGCACCTTGAAGAAAGGCGCACACTTTTCTCCCGCCATGGAGAGGAACCTGCTGAGCCCATCCAACTTCTCTGTGAGGCTCTGAACCTCCTTCGGATTCCTCGGCGACCCCAACTCCATCACCGCCCTAACCTTGTCCGGGTTAGGTTCCACTCCCGCGGGGGTGAGCAAGTGGCCTAGGAACTTTCCTCGGCTCGCCCCGAAGACACACTTCAAGGGATTGAGTTTCATCTTGTACCGCCGCAGGGTCCCGAACGTCTCCTCAAGGTCTTGGAGGTGAGACCCAAGGTCTCGGCTCTTCACCATGAGGTCATCAACATAAACCTCCAAGTTTCTTCCCTTCTGCTCGCGGAAGACTCTGTCCATCATCCTTTGGTATGTGGCCCCTGCATTCTTGAGCCCGAACGACATCATCTTATAACAGTAGCATCCATCCCCTGTGATGAAGGAGACATCTTTGATGTCTGGGGGGTGCATGCGGATTTGATGGTAACCTGAAAAAGCATCTAAGAAAGACATCACAGGAAAACCGACGGCTGAGTCAACCAGCGCGTCGATTCTAGGTACGGGGTAACAGTCCTTAGGGCATGATTTATTAAGTAAAGAAAAGTCGATACACATCCTCCATTTACCTCCTCCCTTTTTCACCATAACGACGTTGGAGACCCAGCCTGGATACTGGAACTCCGATACAAAGCCTGCCTGTAGTAGCTTGCCCACCTCCTCGCGGATGGGCCCTTCCAGCTTGTCGGCGATGGCCCTCCTCTTCTGGCGGATGGGGCGGGTGCCGGGGTCGAGGTTGAGGCGATGGCAAGCCACATCCGCGTCGATCCCGGGCATTTCTGCGGCGCTCCAAGCGAAGACGTCTACGTTCTTCTGTACGCAAGCCAGAATCTCCGCTTGATCTTCCGGGTTGAGACCTCCGCTGACCCAGACCTTCTCCACCACCCCCAGCCGGGTGGTGACCTCGAGCTCCATGACCTCGTCCACAGCCTCCAACCGGGACTGCTCTCCCCAATCCCTCTCCTCCTCGGCACAAGTGAGAGCTTGGGTTCCTTCCTCGACCTCCTTCTCTACCAACATCAGCTCCTCCGCCCCTCCCTCCTGGGCCTTCTCTTCTTCTTCCTCTCCTTCTGCCCGGGGTCCCTCAGCTACCCCTTCCTGGGCATGGACTTCATCTCCCGCCAACTTCTCCTCGGCTACCTCCTAACCTCCGGCTTCGGCCGCTTCCTCCATCATCTTATCCCATTCCTCCGCTTCTCCCATCCAGGAGATGGTGTTGACAGCCGTCACATAGCACTGCCTTGCCACCTTGGGATCCCCCTGATACGCACCTGGACCCCTCCGTCGTTGAACTTAAGGCATTGATGAAAGGTGGAGGGGACACAGCAGAACGCGCTGATGAGTGGCCGTCCGAAGATGGCGCTGTAACTGCTTGGAGCGTCCACTATGACAAAATGACAGTTCCTGGACTGCCCACCCAGGGTCACATGAAGTCCTACTCCCCCTTCCACTTCTTTCCTCTCCCCCGAGAATCCAAACAGAGGGCCATCCGAGGCCAACACCCTTCTAGGCTCCACCTCCATCCTGTCAAACGCCTTCTTGAAGATGACGTTGACCGAACTCCCGTTGTCCACTAAGATTCGGGAGACGGTGAAGTTCTCGACCGCCGTCTGAATGACCAGCGCGTCGCAGAATGGGTCCTCATAGCCCGGCATGTCCTTCTGGGTGAAAATGATTTTTTCGGCCGGGGGGGGGGGGGGGGGGGAGCGGTGGATGTTGAAGCTACGCTCCGGCGGTAGATGGTATGGAGGCTAGCCTTGCAGGTCGCCTCCACCCCCACCCCCCATGGATCACCCCGATCCCTCCCCTATTCCCCACATCATTTCTATCTTCACACCTTTCCCGATCCTCCTCTCGAGGTTCGACCTCCATGATCCTTACTGGCTGCAGCTGCTGTGGCGCGGGCGCTCTGCCTCTCTTCACTTCCAGGAACTCCGGGCAGGTGTCCGTTGAGTGACCTTCCTCATCATGGAAGATACAATATGGCAACGTCACCTCCCCTGCATCGGCCTCCGCCACCCTATTCCTTCTCCTCCTAGCGGCTGCTGTTTCTACCTCGCCTCTCCTTCCTCTTCCTCTTCCCCGTCCAATTTCCATGGCCTATTGGGGAGGGGGAGGCATATGCATCGGACCTTGCCTCCACCCTAACTGGGGGGGTCTCCATTGACCTCCGACGTGGTTACCCCTTCCTGGGCCGTAACCCCTTCCCTGCCCTTGCACCCCTCTGCCTTGCGGCCTCCATCCCCCTTCCGGGGCCCGGGGCTCTTCCCTTCTCCTGACCTCCTGCTGCCTCACCTCTGGCTCACTGAGCTTTGCTAGCCTCTTGGTGAGCTCTGGGTTGGCTTCTTCACTCGCGACTTCCTCCGACACCCTCTCCATCAGCTCCTCATAGGAGACGGGGGCCTTTCTTTTCAACGCCATCTTGAAGAAGCTTTCTTTCAACCCGACCGTGAAGGCGAGTTGGAGTGCGAACCCAGGCATCTCCTGAGTGTGCTGCACTTCCTCCTGGAACCGATCGGCATATTGAGCCAATGACTCCCTGGGTTCCTGCTTCACCTTGAAGAGGGAATCAACGTCCTTCTTCCTCTTTTTTGAGGTCGAGAACCTCAGCAAAAAACTTCGGCGCAAATCCTCGAATGCGTAGATTGATCCTGCAGGGAGCTGATGGAACCAGTCCCTGGCCTTCTCCTTGAGGGTGACGACAAAGAGCCGACACTTGAAGGCATCTGACATCGTCCTGATGGAGACCGAGTCTTCAAAACTCTGCAGGTGCTAGACAGGGTTATCCCTACCATTGTAGTACACCCGATCCCACTCTCCAAACCCCCCTGGGACGGGTGCGGAAAGCACCAACTCGCAAAAGGGGCTTCCCCCTCATGTCACCCTTTCTGGCTCCACCCGCCCCCCAAGCTCTCTCGCTAGACTTGAGCTTGCCGGGACTGCACTCGCGAGGGCGGCGCTCGCCTGAACCACCCCGACCGTCGCCGCATCCTCCTGGCGCGCGCTTGCTTGCGCCGTGCTCGCTGGGACAGAGCTTGTCGGCACTGAGTTCGCCGGCCCGGCGCTCGCCGGCGCGGAGCTCGCCGGCCTCGGGCTCGCCGGACTGGCGAACAACACTCGCCCCTCCCTGTCCTGTTCTGATCCAACGACAACTTCTTTTCCAGCCCTTCCCCCCGGGGCATTCTCGCCAACCGTGGTTGGGGGAGGGGTCACCTGAGGTGTTGGGGTCGCAAACTCATTTCACAGAGCTGTGACCGTAAACCCCAAGGTATCGAGCACTTTCTTTCTGAAATCTGCGAGCATCCTGGCCATCGCCACCTGGGGTGTCTCACCGAACTCCTCGCCTTGTTCTTCATCTCCCGCCATAACCTTTCTCTGGAACTTGCTTGAACCAGCCACGCTCCACGCTCACCGCACCAAAATGTTGAAACCGATTTCTCGGTCTCTCGTAGAGCTCGGGGCCCTCACCGAAATGAGAGGCGGCTAGCCCTTACTGATCCCTCGAGGAGGGTAGACGGAAGATTAAGAAATTGACTAAGACCTTAGTCACAGCGAGGAGGTCCCTCCACTAACCCGGAAGATCGTTGAGCGCTTCCCCTCCCAAGCCAAAGCTGAGACTTGGGCACCTTGGAGAGCTCTGGAAATGCTAACCAAAGAAAGCCTAAGGAGAGGGAAGCTGAAGTGACCTCTCTCCAAAGGTGCCCTTAAGGTCCTATTTATAGATTTTCTGATCTGGTCTGCAAATAACAGGATTCCGCCTTTTGATTTTACTATCCGCACCCCAAATGGGTCTGCTAACAGCCAAGCTCCGCTGTTTGGAGAGGCTAAGGGAAGACCACCAAGGGTAAAAGGGTAAGTTGACCATAACGATTTATGGATAAAGGATTGTGAGAACCTTACTGTCGGAGCTCTCGCATGTCTTCTCGCGGATCCTGCCCGCGGCGCCTCTTTTAGAGGGTCGCCTTGCGAGAACCCTGCTGACGGAGCTCTCGCGGGTCTTCTCGCAAATACTGCTCGCGGCGCCTCTTTTAGAGGGTCGCCTTGCGAGGACCTCGCTGGCCCATTTTGGTGGTCTGCCGAGGTCTCATCGGCTGGGGGCCGATCTCGGCGAGGTCTGGATCTCGCAACTCCTGTCTCGCTCGGTTTCCTTGCCTGGCGAATATCGGGGTTGTACACTTCCCTTGCTGAAAAATGGAACTTTGACCTTCTATTAGAGCCTTGGAATTGTCATACACATGCTTTAAACCTTCATTAGTACAACTAACAGCCTTTACACCATTTGTAAAGTAATTATCCAGGTCATTTTTCATGATAGATACAGAGTGCTTTACCTCTGCTAGAACATTATTTAAATCTATTTCAACCTCTTTAACTTTATCAAACACTTGTTTCATTGAAAACTCAAAGTACTCAGCTTGATTCTTGAGCATGGCCTTAATAGATTGGAGCAGATCAGAATTGGACGTGGAGGCATCTAGAGCAGGAGAATTCTGAACTGGAGGTGTGCCATGGCTTTCATCAATAAACATAAGCTCTTCAGACTAAGCTCCCCCTAGAGAGGGCACTTTCAGATCCATTACATTATCCAGAGCAGGAGGTGTAGAGTGCACATCCTCTCCTTTATCCTTTTCAGATAGGATCTTTGTGGCAGAAACTGGACTGCCCACTTTCTCAGGCTCCCCCTCAGACATTGGAGGAATCTGCTCATCAATACTAATAACTCCACCAGATGTGGTTTCTTTCTCTATAGACACTTCTTCTTTACGAGAATGGTGAACACTTTCTTTCTCAACAAGATGACTTGCCTGGACTGGCTCTGAATCAGGCTTATCACCACCACCACCACCATCATCATCACTATCAGCTGCATCACCATCAACAACATTGTCATCATCACCTTCATCATCAGCAATCTCATTGGCATCATCCTTGCCAAGATCACTACCCTAATTATCACCAACAGCAGCATCACCATCAACATTAGCAGCTTCCTCATCCTCAGAATCATCAATATAAATCCTTCCAGGTTCCCTCGCAGGAAGATCAATTTTCTTCCCTAAAAAGTCCACATGAGCTAGATTGAATCTCTTCTCAATATTGTGAACAAAGGCATCAAGTTGAGCTTGCATATTAAGAGAGTTTTGCTGAGCTGGAAGGGGCTTTTCTGAACAATAGATCTTAGAGCTTTGGAGCACTCCCCCTGGGCTGATGAGACAACAAGAGCTTGAGAACTCTCCCCCTGAACTGCTGGGATATCTGATTGTGGAACAGACCTAGAAGGAGAGGGTTCATTCCGTTCCTCTTCTTCTTCTTCTTCTTCTTCTTCTTCCTCTTCAACACCTTTCATCAATCCTGACATTACTATCTTTCTCTCCCATCTTGACAGAAAGGAAAAATCTATCTTCTTCAGATGATGAATGGGGCTTCCAGAATCCATATCAAACTGGTCTCAATCCAGTTGATTTAGGTAAAGGGTGATGATCCTTCCGAAGTTAGGAATCATCAAGCTTGCTTTTATCTTTTCAAATAGAATCAGACCCCCAATCCACCCTTTTCCTGCATATCACGACTGCGACTAACTTGAACATGTCATTGCAGAGGTAGTCATGGGAACCTACCTTGCAAAGCAAAATTTTCCCAAAATATCAGAAAGGAGCTTTCCTTCTCCATTCATGTACTTCGTTCTAACTGATGTAGTTCCTCTTGGCAATCCACACAAACAATCCTCTTCCTCAACTGCCGGCCAACGCAGATATCTTAACAACCTAGAAGGCTTCATATTTATCACCTAATCTCTGATAGTTGACTTGATTACCTCTCCACTGTGTCGAACTTTAGCATTCTTAAAGAAGTCGAGAACGTCTCTGTCAAGCACGCGACAGGGATGTTCAAGAGAGAATGACAAGCCAACTTCTTCCAAGCAAAGAACTATGTTTCAGAATTCATCAGTTGCGCTGGCAAAACCTGTCCTGACCAGTTCTCCCCCTACCTGAAGCAAACTAGAACTCTTGCGCGACATCCTTGTTTGAATCGATGGAGAAAATCGGCATGGAAGATGAATCGTTGGAAGAACTTGGCGAGGAAGATGAATTGACGAAAGGGTTTCGACAAAATAGAGTGTGTGACTCATGAAATCTGTAAAACAGATACACACACACACACACACACATATATATATATATATATATTAATGTTTAAATGAAATGGAGGCGCATACCTGGAAGATGAAAAGACACTTCTGATCCAATAATAGGTTTAAAAATCTAGAATAAAGGCATTCGATGACATTTGACTTGACGATTCGTTGAAATGACTCGAGGCAAGTCTGCAATTCGTCGTCCACGAAAATAACTTTTCGTCGAAATGATTCGTGATGACTCAACGAATTCATTGAAATGACTCATCTAATTCTCTTGATTTCGTTGACAAACCCAATTTTACGATTTGAGCTTGTTTCCTTTGTCTTTTCTTCAATATTCCTTGTTCATCATACCAAGTTCTAGCTCGAAATAGTTGAACTTGGTCTCATCAAGCGGCTTCATGAAAATATCGGCAACTTGCCTATCTGTCGGGACATAACAAAGGTTGATGTCCTTGTTCACCACATCCTCCTGGATGAAGTGATAATGAATCTCTATATGCTTTGTCCGGCTGTGAGAGTCTGGATTGTTGGGAATTGAAATTGCACTTGATGAGTCAGAGAACATTGGAATATCCTTAAACTTTATGTTGTAGTCTTCAACTGATTCCTGAGCCACATAAGTTGTGCACAACAACTGCCTGTGGAGATATACTCCGATTCAGCAGTTGAGTTTGCTATACAATTCTATTTCTTGCTACTCCAAGAGACAAGCCTCCTTCCAAGGAATTGACATGTCCCGGAAGTGCTTTTCCTCTCATCCTCGCTACCTGCAAATTCAGCATCTGAAAATCTAGTTAGTTCGAAGTCATTACTTCTTGGGTACCATAAGCCAAGATTCAGTGTGCCTTTAAGATATCTCAAAATCCTCTTTGCAGCGGCATAATGAGATTCCTTTGAGTTCACCTAGAATCTAGCACAAACACATGTTGAGAACATAATGTCTGGTCTACTTGCAGTAAGGTAGAGCAAGGATCTAATTATGCTTCTGTATTTGGTTTCGTCAAAAAGTATCCCTTTCTCGTCCTTGTCCAGAGTCATATTTGAACCCATTGGAGTCCTCATTGAGGTTGCATTCTCCATTCTAAATTTCTTAATTAACTTTTTGGTGAACTTCGTCTGAGAGATGAAAATTCCATCTTCAGATTGTTTCACCTGAAGCCCTAAGAAATACTTCAGCTCACCCATACAGCTCATTTCAAATTTCTCTTGCATTAAGTTAGAAAACCTTTTGCAAAGGTTATCATCCGTAGATCAAAAAATAATATCACCGACATAGATTTGCACTAGCAAAATCTTATCTTTTATTTCCCTAAGAAATAATATCTTATCTATCTTTCCTCTTGTGAATTTGTTCTCAAGAAGAAAGCTAGAGAGGGTCTCATACCAAGATCGGGGTGCTTATTTTAGACCATATAACGCTTTACGTAAAAAATAAACATAGACAGGGAGAGAGGAATCACCAAAACCTGGGGGTTATTCTACGTATACTTCTTCCTTAAGATTACAATTAAGGAAGGCTGACTTCACATCCATTTGATGGACCTTAAATCCCTTATGAGCAGCATACGCTAGACACAACCTGATCGCTTTGAGTATTGCCACTGGAGTATAAGTTTTATCGAAGTCGATCCCTTTTTCTTATCGGTAATCTTGGGAAACAAGTCTGGCCTTGTTCTTGATGATTACACCGTCTTCATCCAGCTTGTATCTGTAAACCCATTTTGTTCCGCTGACATTTTGACCTTTGGGCCTTGGCACTAGCTTCCAAACATTGCATCTTTTGAACTAATTGAGCTCCTCTTACATTGCAATGATCTATGAAGCATCCTCTTTGGATTCATCAAATTTCTTTGGTTCAACCTGCGAAAGAAAACTCAAATGCAAAACTTCGTTAGTTGTACCTCGTCTTGTACCTATTCCGACTCTGGTATCTTCGATGATTTGATTTGTTGGATGATCTCTCTGATGTCTGATCACCAGATTTCTAGCATCATCCTGGATAGCAGGTTCTTCTACTTATGGTACATCTTCTTGTCCTTGAGGTTCTTCTTCTTCATGTATGATTAGATCACTTACTGAAATTGTCCCTTGATCATCCTCTTTGATGACTTCTTCCAAGTTTAGTTCTTTCAGTTTCAAACCTGCACCTACATCTTCAACAAAAAAAGCAGAAGAGCTGATGTGAAACATACTCATCTCATCAAAAACAACATTTATTGATTCTTCTACGACTAGTGTTTTCTTGTTGAAAATCTTATATGCCTTACTATGGCTACTATAGCCTACAAAAATACCTTCCAAACACTTTCACTAAACTTAGTTTTGTAATACTTCCCGTTGTTAAGTACGAAGCATTTACTGCCAAAAATTCTAAAATAATATATAGTTGGTTTCCTGTCCTTTAGAAGTTCATAAGGTGTCTTATGATGGTTCTTGTTGATTAATGCTCTATTTTGCACGCGACAAGCAGTGTTGACGACTTCTGCCCAGAAATATTCCAGAAGAGAAGAATCAGTCAACGTTGTCCTACTTGCCTCTATGAGTGTCCTATTCTTTCTCTCGACAACTCCATTTTATTGTGGAGTACGAGGAGAGGAAAACTCATAAATGATACCCAAGCTTTCACAAAATTCTGTCATATCCCCAGATTTGAATTCTGTTCCGTGGTCACTTCTGATTTTAACTACAGAGCAGTTTAGTTTATTCTGTTTTTGCCTGACAAAATTAGTGAAAGAGTCAAAAGTATCTTACTTGTGTTTTAGAAAGAATAACTAAGAAAAATGTGAGTAGTCATCAACAATTACCAAGGTAAAAGCTTTACATCCTAAACTCCTAACTGACATGGGACCAAATAGAGCCATATGAAGCAGATATAAACATCTGGTAGAATCTTTGCCAATTATTCTCTTAAAGTTAGCCTGAGTCTGCTTGCCCATTTGGTATGCATGACAAGGTCTCTCTTTAATGCACTTAACATCAGGTGCGTCACGCTCCAAGCTGTGAGAAAATAACATATTTATAGTTTTGAAATTAATATGTGCTAGCCTCTTGTGTCATTGATCACAAAGAGATGCACTATCATTTGCCAAAAAGCATACTGGTGTAGAAGAATCTAAACAAATAAAATTCAAGCAGAAAATATTTCTACTCCTAGTGCCTGTTAAAATAGTTTCTGACGTATCAGACGACTTTATCAAACACTTATCCTTGTAGAACTCAACTATATATCCTTTGTCACAAAGTTGACTTGTGCTAATAAGATTATGGTGTAATCCCCTAACATAAAATAAGTCTGTGAAAGAGACTATACCATTGGTAATCATACCGTAGCCTTTTGTGATCCCCCAATCAGATCCACCAAAGAAAACCTTTGGACCATCCTTGACTGGGGTGTAGTTCTGCAATAGGCTTCTTGTTCCATTCATATGCTGCGAACATCCACTGTACAAATAGCATATAGGCGTGTTGTTGGCCTTTGGCATACCTGCAATCAATAATCAATTGCCCCTAGGAACCCAAAAGGATTTGGGTCCTTGGCTTCTTGTTAGACGACTTGCACTTGGA
This sequence comes from Dactylorhiza incarnata, assembly GCA_033032865.1. Lineage (NCBI taxonomy): Eukaryota > Viridiplantae > Streptophyta > Magnoliopsida > Asparagales > Orchidaceae > Dactylorhiza > Dactylorhiza incarnata. The sequence continues at coordinate 6,678,750 of JAWHQI010000103.1, read as the reverse complement.
TTGTTAACATTGCGAGTGGTCGGCCTTGCATTGTTAACTAGTGGAATTCTAGCATTCTTTGGATTAAACCAACAATCAATGGCAAAGTGACCAACTTTGCCACAGCACAAACAGTCAAATTTGTTGTAACTTCTTTTTCCCTCCTCCTTGAATTTTTGAACGGGGGGGGGGGGGGGGGGGGTCTAGCAGGGGCTACCGACTTGGAGGTAGAAGCCTCGTGATTGTAGCAAACACACGACTCCTTCTCAAGTGGTTTCGTCGTAACATATTTCACTTTTGGTGCTTTCTTTGCAGATGGTCCATGCACGAATGAACCATTGTCCTTGAGGACTATCTCTTTGTAAGGTGCTTTGAAAACAGTCATTCCGATGCTTCGGGGATGGCTCCATCCTTGGTTTTCCTTACTTGACTCAACATGAGTTGGTCTCGTAAAGTGACCATACGATGTTTTAAAGTCATATGTGTTTGTAGGAAACTCTACCTTCTTGAAGGAAGGTTGACTCTGATTAGCCTTACCCTTGCCTTTAACGGCTCTTTTCTTAGCCGCCTTACTTTTCTCGGTCTGATAACCAATACCGCTACCCTTCACAGGAGCAAAAAGCCACCAATGAGAGGAAGGATGGTCTTGGGTTTAGAGAAGCTTTCCACTAGCTTTTTCTCTACCAATAGCTTTCCTCCAACTCAGTTATGGATTTCTCCTTCTACTTTAATAGTTCAACAGAGCTTTGGAGTTTGTCCTTCAATATTTAGACTTCATCTCTCAAGGGAAGTATTTTTTCAATTTCTTCTCTCAGATTTGATTCCACGGTCTTGAGAGACTCAATCTCTTTTGACTGAGATTTGACTACCTTGCGGCACTTGTCAAATCCTTTCAATAAGGCTTTATACTGAACTAATATAGCGGAGTCTTCCTTTGAGGAGCAGCCTTCATCCGCAATGGAATCCATGTCAGATTCAGAAAGAGGTGTATGCGAGTTTACCTTCCCCTCATAGGGGGTGGCATAGTTTTCATCATCGGTCTGAGCCATGAGCCAAAAATAGGCTTCTTCGTCTGAGCTTGACTCGTCTGAGTCGCTGTCGCTCAGAGTTTTTGACTTTTTAGCCAAAATGCTCTTTTCCTCCTTCTTCTTACTTTTGAAGGATTTCTTTTCTTCTTTTCTCGACCCATCCTTCTTTTTGTACGGGCACTCCGCAATCACATGCCCTGGCTTATTACAGCAGTAGCAAATAATGTCAGTCAAAGAATGTTTGTTCGGTTTACTTTTATACCTGTCGTTGTTATAACCCTTCTTGTGATGTTCACCATCACGTCTTGATCTTCAGTGATCCGATGAGGAGGATTGACCTCTCCTCTGCTTCCTTTTTTTCAGCAATCTTATGAAATACTTGGAGAGTAGGGAGAGCTCTCCATCGGACATGTCTGAGCTTGATGAGCAAGCCACTAACTCGTCATCTTCCTCTAATGACTGTGTCCTTACCGGTACCATGACCTTGCCTTTCATTGACCCTTCGGCCTTCAGTGTTATGGAATTCTCCTTTCCAGAAGTCCTGCTGCCTTCTTCTTCAGCTTTCCTGATGCTGAGCTTCAACTCATGGGAAAGAAGCTTCCCAAATAGAATTTGTGGCTCCATGGTAGCCAATTTTCTGAATTCCCTGATAGCAATGGCCTTTGTATCCCATTCTTTCGTCAGGGATCTCAAGAATTTATCATTCAGTTCACCAACAGTGAATTCTCTATCATAGTTCCTTAGACCATAGACGATCTCGAAGAACTTCTCATACGTGTCAGAAATTGAGTCCCTTGGATCTTGCTTAAATGCTTCATACTCTTGATTAAGCAATGATCTTTGATCATCCCTTACTTCTTCCATACCTTCCATCAAGACGACAAGTGAATCCCACATCTCTTTAGCAGATTTGCAATGGAAGAGATTCTATAGCATAAAATCATCCACAACACTGATAATTATATTCTTCGCCTGCTTGTCCAAGGTGACAAGAGCAATCTCGTCCTTCATCAAATCAAGCATCTTCTTGGGAACTTGAACAGCATGGTTGATGGTAGATGTCATCATTGGAACATGAGAACCTTCTTCAACTATTTGAAAGATCCTTGGGTCGGTGGCTTTCATGTAAAACTTAACTCTTTCCTTCCACATGGGGAAGTTCTCCATTGTGTAAACAGGAAGCTTCATGGTAGAATCCTTGTTTATATCCATTCCAAACATGGTGTCTTAGAACAACTAGATGGAGGAGTTTGTTCAAGGTCACCTCTTAATGAACAACTTGTTGGAACATGGTCTTCCGCATCTCCTAGGTTTGAGAATAACAAATCCTATGTGTATTTGATCTTGTGTGTTTAAGTGTGCAGGAAAACAAGTCCACATGACTCAAGGATAACATAAGAAAGTTGCGCCAAAATTTGAAGCCAAAATTCCAACATGCCCGCTAGCACCGGCGCTAGCGCTAGTTCTGATTTGAGAAAATTTCAGAAATAATTATGGAAGGTGCTAGCGCCCGGCAATAGGAGCTAACGCAGGCAGTAGCAACTGACATAGGCGGTATCGTCTGGCGCAGGCGGTAGCACAAACCACAAGAGGAAGGCATCCAGCTTGCTTAAAATGAAGGATTCTCACGCGGAGAATATAGCCTAATCTGGGATAGCGCCGGCGGTAGCGATAGCGCGGAGCTAGATCCAAGGCTATAAAAAGGACCCCTTGAATCCGTCTTCTTCATCCTCTCCCACTCCCAAATTCTAGAGCTTCGTGCCACTTCATATAGAGGAAGGTTTAGAGAGATACTCCCACAAATCCATGAAGGCTTAAGGAGATCCACGGAAAAGATTTCAACACGCGTCATCATCATGATGAAAGACCGCATCGACTACGATCATACTCTGCGGGTCTTCGTCTACTTCTCCAAGAGATCGACATAGAGGGAGTTTTTATATTGTTGTCTTTTTATTTCACATCTTTTCTGTAATCGTTTAGTGAACTCGCCTCGTGTTGGCGACTAGGTCTGGGTAGGAGTTAGGGCAGAAACTCACCTCGTGTTGGCGACTAGATCTAGGTTAGGTCTAGGGGGTGCTCGAGGCCATATCCGGGGAAGGATTGGCTAGAGCGTCTTGAGGCCGTATCCGGGGAAAGATAGGCTAAAGCCAACCGGTTTGTGGGGATACGAGTAGGTATAGAAAACAAAGGGTCTTTCATATTTCGCCTTGATTTCTAGCGTCATTGAAATCGAATTTTGTAATCAATTTTATTAATAATAATCATGTCTCTCTTTGTGTAATAAAATTGATTTGATATTCATTTCTCTAAATTGTTTATTATCCTCTCTTTCATTATAAAATAATTTAGATCTTTATTCAAAATCACTATTTTGATCTCTTATTATTTCAAATATTCCAGAATATAAGAAAAAGTTTTAAGACCCTTATTCACCCCCCCTCTAAGGGCGCCTACCGATCCAACACAACCTTCCTCTAATACCAAATGAAAGTATCTAATTGCTACATAAATCACCTAGAAGGGGTGAATAGGTGTGTTCTATGGCTTTTTAAGTGGAATTAAAATCTATAAAGATAAGCGCACAGAAATCAAAGAGCACACACAAACACAAGGATTTTATAGTGGTTCCTCGGTATGGGTAGTCCACTTTCCCGCCTCACCTATCTAGCATGCCCGGCTAGACTAGGCTACTTCACCAATCTCAAATTATAAATAATCTTACAACTCGGAGTAGAACTCCTACCAGCTCGGAGAACAACCTCTCCTACAAAAATCTCAGAGAACAATTTCTCCTACAAACTCGGAGATAAAAACTCTCCTACAAACTCGATCCTCTAAACTAGGATCTACAAAAACTTGGAAGATAAAACTTCCTACAAGAATATGTAAAAGGAGTTTACAAAAACTATAGATCAAAAAACCAATCTCTTAGAATCTCCAGGAGATTCTACTTCTTCAGATATGAAAGAATAGGTCTTCTTCTTCCTTAAAAGAGATGAAATCCTGAACTTGAACAGGGAAGAAGAAATACTTTGTCTTGAATGATTTGATCTGAATACTTGATGACGCAACAAGATCTAGTAATCACTTGAATCAATCTGAGCACGAAGATCTTGTTGACTCGAAACTTGATGAAGAATCATGCACTGGACTTGTCGGCGGTAGAAGATCTTCTGTACGAGAATGAGAAAATAGCCGACGGAAATTGCGAAGTTCTTTTTTCAAATTAGCACGATTGGGGTTAAAAGAATCATCTTTTAAGTATTTATAGCACCTCTTCAAACGGCTATAAACAAGTCCTAAGGAATGAGGCCCATGTGTACTATACATGGAATAAAACCCTAAAAGGAAAAATCGCGTCGAATAAAAGAAAACACGCTCTGTCAACATTCGTTGAAGGGACTCGTCGAATACAGGATTACTCGACGAATACATATTATGAATCGATGAATTTGACTTAGAAAATGCGCTGAGACAGGAAGATAAGAAATCTTAGGCCACTCGAGTATTTCATGAGAGCACTCGACGAATTCGTCGAGTGTTCACAAGAAATCGCAAACAACTCGACGAATTCATCGAATGTTCTCGAGTGAACAAACATTTACTCGACAAAAAATACTTGACAATTTTTCTGAGACTTCTCGAGAAAATTCAATGAATAACTAGGTCTTCACGAGTTGTCTCGACGAATTCACTTAGATTCTTCGAGACCACTCGACGAAAAGGACTTATACTATTTTCTTCCACTTCTGAATTCAACACCTACTTCACCTTGTCTTTTCCATTGTGTTTGAATATGAAGTACATCCCAATTGAGAGATTTCACATGAGTCAACACCTTGGTCTACACAATGAGGGATTACATTGCATATGCATGTGTTTATGACTCATTGAAACCTGACATTGGTTTCTACTTAGTAATTAAAGTCCTGCAAACACACAACTAAGATACTTCATCAAATACAATATCAATTCATCTTAGTTCAAGAGACATTTCTTCAAATTAAGGTTATTGTGGCTACAATACCCAACAAAGTTGATGCCTTTCCTCTTCTTCATCGTCTTCTTCCTCATCTTCAGGCTTCTTCATACCAGGCCTCACAATCTTCCTTTCCCATCTAAAAAGAATTGAATAGTCAATCTTTTTCAAATGATGAATGGGGCTTCCATAGGACATATCGAACTGGCTCCCATCCAGTTGATTAAGATAAAGTAGGACGATCCTTCCAAAATTAGGAACCATCAAACTTGCCTTGATCTTCTCAAATATGATTATACCCCAGCTCACCTTCTTTCTGCAGAAAATACCTGCTACTAGCTTGAACATATCATTTGAAAGTTAGTCGTGTGAGCCTACCTTACACAATAGAAATTTTCCCAGAATGTTCGAGAGAATTTTTCCTTCACCATTCATATTCTTTCTTCTGACATCAGTTGTTCCTCTAGGCAAACCACAAAATAACAAGGCTCTGTTATGATCTTCTTCATAAAGACAATCCTCTTCTTCCACGGCTGGCAGCCTCAGAAGTCTAGACAATCTACATGACTTCAACTTAATAACTCTGCCCCTTACTGTCGATTTGATAACATCTCCATGATGATGAATCTTGGCATTCTTAATGAAATCCAATACATCCCTGTCTAGCACACTACATGGGTGTTCTAGAACAAAGGAGTGACCGACTTCTTCTATACAGAGAATGGCATTCCTGAACTCATCAATTGCGCTTGCGAATCTAGTGTGAACTAGCTCTCCCCTACCCGAAGGAGTCTGGCGCCCTTGCGAGACATTGTGACTTGAATCGACAGAGGTTTTCGGTGAGAGGGAGATGAATCGGCAAAAGATTTTGAGAAATTGGCGCGTGTGACTCGTTAAACCTTTAAAACCTTTATATATAGTAGAGTTTTGAAGTGAGAGGAGGCGCGTACCTTTTAAAGGAAATGACTCTTTGGATCCAATAATTGGAGAAATTAGGTTTAAATTATGGGAGAGAAACATTCGACAAAATTGTCCTGAAGATTCGTCGAAATAGCTCGAGTAATTTCTTCAAATCATCGAAAGGACTTAATGAAATTAATTTTTTGTCGAAACAACTCTTGAAGACTCGACGGATTCGTCGAATTTACTCATGTAATTTCCTTAAGTTCTTTGGAAGATCAGATTTTCTGATTTTAGTCTGATTCCTTTGACTTTTCTTCGAGAATCCTTATTCAGCATACCAAGTTCCAATTTAAAATAGTTGAACTTGGTCTCATCAAGTGGCTTCGTGAAAATAACTGCAACTTGCTTATCCATCGGGACATAACTGAGGTTGATGTACTTGTTCTCCACATGCTCCCGAATGAAGTGATAACGTATCTCTATGTGCTTTGTCCGGCTGTGTGAGACTGGATTGTTATCAATTGCTATGGAACTTGATGAGTCATAGAACCTGGGAGTCTCCTTCAACTTTAAGTTATAGTCTTCTAGCTGATTTCTGATCTATAGAAGTTTTGCACAACAACTGTCATTAAGGAAGGCTGACTTCACGTCCATTTGATAGAGCTTAAATCCCTTTTGAGCAGCATACGCTAGAAACAACCTGATCGCTTTGAGTCTTGCCACTGGAGCATAAGTTTGAGCAAAGTCAATCCCTTATTCTTGTCGGTAACCTTGGGCAACAAGTCTGGCCTTGTTCTTGATGATTACACCATTCTCATCCAGCTTGTTTATGTAAACCCATTTTGTTCCGATGACATTCTAACCTTTGGGCCTTGGCACTAGCTTCCATACTTTACATCTTTTGAATTGATTGATCTCCTCTTGCATTGCAATGATTCATGAAGCATCCTCTTTGGCCTCATCAAATTTATTTGGCTCAATCTGCTAAAGAAAACTTAATTGCAAAACTTCATTAGCTGTACCTCTTCTTGTCCTTATTCCTACTCTGGTATCTCCGATGATTTGATTTGCTGGGTGATCTCTCTGATTTCTGATCACCAGTTTTCTTGCATCATCCCTAATACCAGGTTCTTCTGCTTCTGGTACGTCTTCTATTTCTTGAGGTTCTTCTTCTTCAGGTATAATTGGGTCATTCTCTGAAACTTTCCATAGAGCATCTTCTTTAATGACCTCTTCCAAGTTTAGTTCTTTCGGTTTCAAGCATGTACCTGTATCTTCAACAAAAAAACACTAGAAGAGCTGCTGTGAACCATACTCGTCTCATCAAATACAACATTTATGGATTCTTCTACAACAAGAGTTTTCTTGTTGAAAATCCTACATGCCTTACTATGGCTACTATAGCCTACAAAAATACCTTCAAAACATTTTTCACTAAACTTAGTTTTGTAATACTTCCCATTGTTAAGTACGAAGCATTTACTGCCAAAAATTCTAAAATAAGATATAGTTGGTTTCCTGCCCTTTAGAAGTTTTTAAGGTGTCTTACAATGGTTTTTGTTGATTAGTGCTCTGTTTTGTACGTGACAAGCAATGTTGATGGCTTCTGCCCAAAAATATTATGGAAGAGAAGAATCATTCAACATTGTTTTGCTTGCCTTAATGAGTGTTCTATTCTTTCTCCTGGCAACTTCATTTTGTTGTGGAGCACGAGGACAAGAAAACTCATGAAAGATACCTAAGCTTTCACAAAGTTCTATCATAGCCCCAGAATTGAATTCTGTTCCGTGGTCACTTTTGATTTTGATTACAGAACAGTTTAGTTCATTCTGGATTTTCCTACCAAAATTAGTGAAAGAGTCAAAAGTATCTGACTTGTGTTTCAGAAAAAATACCCAAGCAAAATGTGAGTATTCATCAGCAATTACCAAGTGTTGGGAATAATGCCCAACAATGTTCCTGCTTTGAAGCAGTGCTCAGATCAATGATAAACACACTATGTATTTGATGGTATATTTTATTCATGGCTGCATAAGATAAACCATATGTCCAGTAATTTTCTAAGTCCAAAATCATCTAGAAGGACTGGACATATCGTTGAGATGATGTACATATCGTTGAAATACATCAAAGCTACATCACTAGTATCAAGATTATAAAAGTAACAAAAATTCACTAAGTAAAATATCGTCTCAAGACTTAGTAGATAAATTGTTGAGAAAGGAAACATATCGTCGAAACAGTTTCAACTATATCATCTTAAAGAAGGCTTATAGTTGAGAAAGACTAAGTTCAGACGACTCGACGACATCGTCTTGAAGAAGATGCATAGACTTGAAGGTTGAATAAAGTTTATCGCTGAGATAACCCATTTAGTCCTGAAGAAAGGATCATGTAGACAACATTGGCTTGAAGACTTTATATCGTCTAGAAGATCATGATGACATCTTCTTGAAGATAGACTATCGACCTAATGAATAACTCTAAGTCATATAAAAGAAACATCTCGATGATATCGTCTAGAAGAAGCAATATCATTTAGATATCAAGTAAAGTCTTGAAGAAGGATGTATGTCGATGATATTGTCTTAAATAATGGCCTTGAAGACTGAAGACATATTGTATATATGGAAACATCTCGACGATATCATTTAGAAGAAGCAATATCGTTAAGATATCAAGTAAAGTCTTGAAGATGGAAGTATGCCGACGATATCGTCGAAAAGATTAAACATCGTTGAGATGATCAACATGATATCGGCTTGAAGGAATTTTATCGTTTTGACATATGCAAACCTGCATTTAATGTGTCGGTCTTCTCAGAAATTGATATACAGGGAACATGCATGCCGCCTATCTTGCGCACCAATCAAGGTGTAATAAATGATATATTCTGTACAGAATATAGTCGTTGCACAGTATTTAATGAAAAATATTATACTTCTATATTCTGCAAGTTCCAAGAACTGCAAGGCATTTATGATAATTTATTCAGCCATTTCTCTCAAATATTCTATCGGGCAAATTATGGAAGAATTCAGTAAGGGTTTTATGCAAAGTTATAGGAGAATATACAAGGAAGAAATTGTCGATTTCAGATGAGACTTCACTTTTTCACAATATACTGACTCTGATCAAACAAAAGAAAAGAAGAGCTCAAGCAGAAAATCTTCATCACTTGGCTGAGAAGACAAGAAAGAATCTTCCTCTATAAAAAAGTGCATTTATCAACAAAGGAGAAGATTCAAAAGAAAGGCTCTATAATCCACAAGATCACCGAGCTTACATTTGCAAGAAGAAGAAGTCTGCTATTCAAAGCTTATATCTTGAAGCCTTCTCTTCTACAACAGAACAACATCTTTCTTATTCTGTAGGGTTCTTTGTGAACCTGAGCTTGTAGGATCTTGTAACAGATCTGAGTTCGTAGGGTTCTGTGTGAGCCTGAGATTAGTAGGGTTCTTAGTGAGCCTGAGTTTGGTAGGATCTTGTTGAAGATCTAAGTTGTTATAAAACTTGCAAAGTCTGAGCTTTGTAGGGTTCTGTGTGAACCTGAGTTTTAAGATCTGATTATTGAGAAGAGATCTGAGTTGGAGAAGTTGCCTAGTCTAGATGATTGCTAGATAGGTGGGAGGGACAGTGGACTACCTCTAGACACATTATCTTGTAGAGAACCACTATAAATCTTGTGTGTTTTCTGTGTTGCTTTTGTGCCATGATAGATAGATCTTAAAGTAGCAAATAATATTGAAAACACCTAATCACCCCCTATAGGTGTAGATTATAGACAACCCATATCTTTCAATTGGTATCAGAGAAGGGTTAAGTTCAAAGGCTTAATAACTTAGAATAAGATCTACAAGTTCTTGATTGGGTTGTGATCTTTCAATGGCCTGTGAGCATCAACAAGAGATGGGATCAATGAGGCTGCCTATCTGCACCAAAGAGAACTTTGCCATCTGGAAGCAAAGAGTCAAGTTGTTCCTGGAAGCATCAGATCCCAGAATATTCATGGTTGTTGAAGAGGGACCCTATGTCCCCAAGACTGGTTCAATGACTCCAACAACTCCTTCAGTCCCTACAACTTTGTCACAGTTTACCAAGGAAGATGTAGATTTGATAACTATGGATAAGAGAGCAAATCACATACTTGAAAAATGCAATTGATAATTCTACATCTCAAAACTTAAGTCATTGCAAAACAACAACAAAATGTGGGATTCCTTGAAGGTCTATTTGGAGGGAACTGAAGAAGAAAACTCAAAGTAGAACACCAGAGAAAGGCCCATGGCTCTTGAGGGTGAAAGCTTGAGGATTACCAAGGACACGATTCATATAATTCTGAATATAACTGGAGATAATGAGGCTTCTGATGCAAGCACATCAGAATCTGATGACATTGTTAAAGAACCAGTACTCTTCACCAAGCAGTTCAAAAGAAAGATGCCTAGAAGAAGAAGAGATAGCTATAGGACATCCTCCTCAAACTCCAGAAGATCTAGTCAACATGATAAGTTCAAATCCTCAAAGGAGGTAAGGTATAACTCTAAACTCAGTGAATTTAATTTGGCTAACTTAGTTTGTTATCACTGCAAGAAGATAGATCACATGATTGTTGACTGCCCCTCCAAGAAGAAAGAATCAAAGAAGAAGAATGATATAAGAAGTCCAAGGGACAAAAAGAAATCTGACAAAGGCATCATTGCTAAGAAAATCAGAACACTTAGTGATTCTGATTCAGATTTATCAGAAATTAAGGAAGAAGCTCTCATTGGCCTCATGGCTATAAAATAGAAATCCAGGATGACAACACCTCTCCTGGGAAGGTACTTATTAGAGCTTCCTTATCTGTCTCTGATTCTGAATCAATAAAAAATTTTCTATGCGTGAGAGTAAGTGTGGATCTGCTTGCAATAGTATACCCTCAAGATCCCTACATGAGGTTGAATTTGAGCTAGTGCAGCATAATGAAGCCTTGTGGATTGCTTTGAAAAGAAGCAAGAAGCTTCTTATAGCTCAATCTAATGAGTTAGCATCCCTGAAATCTGCCCAATCTGAGCTCCAAGAGACAGTTGAAAAGATGAATGTCATGAGCAAAGAAATGGACAAACTCAAGGATGTCACAAAGCTCAAAAATGCTGAGTTGGGTCAGAAGAACAAGGTTATCAAGGACCTTGAGGAAATGCTATTTATTGGATCGGTAGGCTCCCTTAGAGGGGGGGGGGTGAATAAGGGTTTTCAAAACTTTAGTGATATTTTAAAGACTTTGTAATAATGCAAGATTAAGACAATAGAAAGTCAAGTAAAACAATTGAAATAAAGTAGAGACATGCTTTATTATTATCAAATAAGGTTTTACAAAAGTTGACTTCTACGACGCTAGAAATCGGTGGCGATGAATAGTAAACTCTTTTTGTTTTCTATCCCGACTCGCATCCCCACGAACCGGTGGCCCTAGCCTATCCTCCCCGGATTTGGCCTCAAGATGCTCTAGCCAACCCTTCCCCGGATGTGGCCTCGAGCACCCCCTAGACCTAGCCTAGATCTAGTTGCCAACACGAGGCGAGTTTCCCCCTAAGTCCTACCCAGACCTAGTCGCCAACACGAGGCGATTTCACTAACCGTTTACAAAAAGAATATGAAATGAAAATAAATAAAAACTCCCTTCTGAAGTCGGAGGCAAAGATCCAATGTAGAATAAGCGTTGTAGAAGCGGACTTCGTTTGGATCCGGCGTGATGAGAGTCTCCTTCAGAAGTTTGTAGAACTTTGGTAGGACATCAACTTTCGGCCAAGATAGCCTCTGGAATTCTAGCACTCTATCTCTCTCTAATATCTCTTTGATGCGTCTGAAACGAGAGGAGAGGAGTCCTTTTTATAGCCTCAGCGCTAGCACCTGCGCTAGCGCTACCGCCGGCGCTATCCCATATTAGGACACATTTTGCGTGGCAGAATCTTCAATCAGAGGAAACCATTCCCCCTTGCCAACTGTGTTCCTCGCTATCGCCTTCGCTATCGGATATCGCCTCGCGCTATCTCCTTCTATAAGTTCTCCCGGCAATTTCGCTTCGAGCCAATATTTCGTCGAACAGGAATTCATCGAACGTCGTTAGCGCCTGCGCTAGGACTACCGCCAGTGCTAGTAGATGTATTGGATTTGTTGGCTCAACTTTGGGGGCAACCTTCTTATGTAATCCTTGAGTCATGTGGACTTTGTTATCCTGCACACTTAAACACACAAGATCAAATACACATGGGATTTGTTATTCTCAAACCTAGGAGAAGCGGAAGACCATGTTCCAACAAACTCCCCCTTTTGATAATAACAAATCCATTAATGATAAATCAGAGCATTAATATATAAGCATGAAGAAACATACTTGTGTGTGTGTGAGAGTGATGACTTAGGATAATTTTAGCATTTAGCATTTAGAATTGCTCCCCCTAAATACATGCTCCCCCTAAGTGAATGTTCTCCTAATATGTAAGCTATCATCTTAATTAAGCATTATAGTTTGATCGCAGATTGATATTTATCATGTTAGTTCTCCCCCTTTTGTTATTAGCAAAAGAGGGTAAGGAGACATTACTAAAAGGTTGATAATAAGATAAAGGCATGATCGAGCTTGTAGAGAATGAAATGAGAAGGAGTTTTAGAATTATTTTCATCACAATATTGTCATAAATCAGAGTTTGTAGCATAACCAAATAGAAGGTAAATGTAAAGTTGCGGAAGACTTAGAAAAATACAAGCAAACATCTTTTGTAAGACATGATAATTAATTAATAAAATATAGGAGTTTAATTTTATAAGGAAGATGTTTTGTAAACATTTTAAAATTAGTAATAAATTAACCAAGCATGAAATAATGATATTAGAAAGATAGTACTACAATGTTATGTTAATTCATAGTTTCAAAACATACTAAACGTTATAGAAAGCATGCTAGGTTATCTAGTGCATTTCATAAGTAAAGAATAGTATAGAATTAGCATTAGGATCCAATACTCATGAGAAGAAGTGTTATGGAAGATAATGATGTGCACATAAGTGTATTTTTGAGTAGAGTAAACACATATTTTAATCAAAAATACAAGTAATATGTAAAGTAAGAGCACAATAAAACACAAATAATTTTACTTCCACAAACTTCAATGCACGAAAAAAATGTACAACTACCAAGGTGCTTTGCACACACAATGCTCATTAAGACTTATCAGGGTGCAAAGTAGTGCTTGGGGGATCACCTAGTTTTATTCTTCAAGATTGATTTTTATTGTGATCCGGTGTACTTAAGAATAAGTGGTTTTTATTTTGAGAGAAAGTTATGGTTTGCACAAGATACTTTACTATTCTTTCGAAGGTGCTCAACCTCACAATGCTTATTAAGACTTATCAGAAGGTTTAAGTAGTGCTTGGTGGAGTTATCTTTGTCACTTTATTTTATGATTTTTGTTTTGTACAAAGTTCTCCTAATACACTTGTTTTTGCAAACCAATAAAATTTATGAAAAAAGATAACCACTTTTCTTAATTTTTTAAAAGTGCAAATAAAGGAGTGTAGGTAAGATACTTGTGCAATTTTAATTCATTGTAGTAATACAAAACATGTACAAGCATTCTTTAGGTTAAACACAAATGTAGACAATGCCAAAATAAGTGAGTGAATAAAGATCATTATCAAACATAAAACATTTACTCATACTTAGAGGCATGCTACGCATAGTTCTACACAACTTTCAATATAATTGATGCACATGGTAATAGATATATCAAAGCATGATGAAAACAATGTTCAAAGAGTTTGAAAAAATAAAATGCAACATTATAGAAGTCCTAAGGAATAGATTAAATCATGCTTGATTCTCATACGAAAATTCATACAGTTTTTTTTGATAGTTTCAGTGTTTTATATTTTTGTATTTGAATTTATTTTTCAAAAAGACAAACTTTAAGCAAAAAGCAAGACATATTTTTTTTGTAATTTGGATTTTGTAAAAATAATAGACTTTAAACAAAACATACATTTTTTTGTAGTTTTAACTTTTGTATTTTGTATTCGATTTTTCAAAAATAGACTTTAAACAAAACATATTTTTTGTAATTTTAACTTTTGTATTTTTGTATTTGACTTTTCAAAAAAAAAAAAATAATAATCAGAAGTGTAAAAACAAATAGTATATATAGATTAATATATTTTAAGGAATTTTTCAAAATTTTAAAAATACAGAAAAACACATAAGTACGCAAGCGCCGGCGTTAGCGCTAGCGCGGGAAACAGTACACAATTTTTCATGATTTTGAATTTTTTGATTGTTGATCTTGATTAAGTGTCCCAATAGTAGTTTCATACTGAAATCTCAGATTTTTAGGAGATGTTTTCGATGGTTAAAACATGCAAAAATTGTGTTTTGTGAATGTGTTTTAACTCGAAAGATCTAGGATACCTAACTCAAGACGTAATAATCGAAATCTTGCATCAGGAAGAGGTTTAGTAAATATGTCAGTGAGTTGAGAGTCTGTGCCAATGAAGCTTACTTTTACATGCTCTTTCTTGATGTGATCCCTAATGAAATGATGACGAACATCGATGCGTTTGGATCTAGAGTGGTGTACGGGATTATATGTGAGGTCTATTGCACTTTTGTTGTCACATTTAAGATCAATGTTTTTAAGATGAAATCCAAAATCCTCTAGTGTTTGACTCATTCATAAAGCTTGTGCACAACAGCTACCAAGTGCGATATATTCGGCCTCCGTGGTGGAGAGTGCAACTGAAGATTGTTTTCGACTAGACCAAGCTACTAAAGAGGGTCCTAGAAAGTGGCAAGTACCGCTAGTGCTTTTTTGATCTAGTGAACACCTGGCGTAGTCCGAATCGGAATAGCCATGGAGTGTGAATGAATCATTGTGTGGGTACCATAATACTAATTTAGATGACCCTAATAGATAACGAAAAATACGTTTTACCGCTTTTAAATGAGATTCTTTTGGATTGGCTTGAAAGTGAGCACATAAACATACGACAAACATTATATCTGGTCTAGAAGCACTTAAGTAAAGAGGAGATCCTATCATTCCTCTATATAGCGTTTGATCAATTGAAATTCCGGATTCATCTTTTCCTAGTTTTAAAGAAGCACTCATGGGAGTAGAAGCTTGTTTGAGATTTTCAAATCCAAATCGTTTAAGCATATTGTGAACATATTTTGTTTGACAAATAAAGATACCCTCAGTTTGTTGTGAGATTTGAAAACCAAGAAAATATGATAGTTCTCCTACAAGACTCATTTCAAATTCATTTTTCATTACTAATACTACTTCATTACACAACTCTTCATTAGTGGCTCCAAAAATGATATCATCAACATATATTTGTAAAATAATTAGATCGTTATTATTATGCTTAATGAAGAGTGTGTTGTCGGCACTTCCCATAACATAACCGTGCTTTAACAAAAATGATGTAAGTCGATCATACCATGCACGGGGCGCTTGTTTTAAACCATAAAGCACTTTTTCTAATTTGTAAACATGATTAGGGAATTTTTCATTTATGAAACCGGGGGGTTGTTCTACATAAACTTCTTCTTTTATAAACCCGTTTAAAAAGGCACTTTTAACATCCATTTGAAATAGTTTTATTCGTTTAAAACCTGCAAATGCCAAAAATATTCTTATAGATTCTAAGCGAGCAACGGGTGCAAAAGTTTCTTCAAAATCTACCCTCTTAATTTGAGAATAACCTTGAGCAACTAAGCGTGCTTTATTTCTCATAATCCTAGATTCACCATCTAATTTATTTTTAAAGATCCATTTTACGCCAATAATTGGATGATTAGATGGTCTTTCTACTAGATTCCAAACTTTATTTCTTTCAAATTGTCCTAACTCTTCATTCATAGCCAAAAACCAAAATTCGTCATTTAAAGCGGTGGAAACATTTTTAGGTTCAATTTCGGAAACAAAACAAATATTTGAAAATATTTCATGAAGAGAGGATCGAGTTCTTACCCCAGTAGAAGGTTCCCCAATGACTAGCTCTTTTGGATGATTTTTTGAGAAGTTCAACACACTTGGAGGTACATATTCAACTTCATTGGACTTCTCCTCCTCTTCTTTGGACGGTTCCTCTTCGTCGTGCTCCAAAGATGGTAAAAGTTCATCATTTGTACCTGTAGAAGGCTTCTCTGCACATGGAATAAACTCATCAAATTTAACATTAATAGACTCTTCAACCTTACTCAATCTTTTATTAAATATTCTATAGGCTTTACTGGTTGAAGAATATCCAAGGAATATTCCTTCATCACATTTCTCATCAAATTTTCCTAAAGAATCTTTTGTATTAAGAATAAAACATTTACATCCAAATACTTTAAAATATGATACGTTAGGTTTCTTTTGAAAATATAGTTCATACGGTGTGAGATTTAGTGATGGGCGAAGCATAACTCTATTCATTACATAACATGATGTGCTTACGGCTTCGGCCCAAAATGACTTAGGTAATTTATATTCAGATAACATGGTGCGTGCTAGTTCTTGGATTGTCCTATTTTTTCGTTCTACAACACCATTTTGTTGAGGTGTGCGTGGAGCAGAGAACTCATGCTTAATACCTAACATTTCACAAAAAGATTTAAAAATTTCATTTTCAAATTCACCTCCATGATCTGAGTGAATGCACTTTATTTTTAAATCTAGTTCATTTTGAATACGAGTACATAATTTTGAGAATTCGCAAAACGCATCAGATTTGGAAGAGAGAAATAAAGTCCAGCAATATCTTGAGAAATCATCTATTAGAACGAAGATGTATATTTTGCCACCAAGACTTGCGGTGTTAACGGGACCAAAGAGATCCATATGAATTAGTTGTAATGGTTTTGAAGTAGAAATTTTGTTTTTGCTTTTAAAAGATGATTTTGTAAATTTTCCTTTTTGGCATGGTGAACATAATGAAGATAAATTTCCATTCAACTTAGGCAATCCTCTAATCAATTCCCTTTTTGCTAGTTTTAAAATGAGCTTTGTACTAGCGTGACCTAAACGTCTATGCCATAATTCTAATTCATCATTTTTGGTTATAAAACATTTTATAGATGATTTGGAAAAATCATGAAACGAAACTATGTAAACATTGTGAATTCTAGGTGCAGTTAGTAACACATCTTTTGTTTTAAGATTAACAATTTTGCAAAGATTAGTGGATTATTCAAATAATACGTCTAATCCTTTATCACATAGTAGCTTATAGATATTAAGTTATGTTTCAAACCTTTAACATAAAGAACATTTGAGATAAGAAAAGATTCGTTACCCAATGTACCAACTCCCATGATCCTTCCTTTACTGTTATCACCAAACGTTACGATCCCTCCTTTCTTCTTTTCTAGGCTAAGGAATTTTGCTTTGTTGCCCGTCATGTGCTTCGAGCAGCCTGAGGTCAAGTACCACACATCCTCCGTTTCCTTAGCCTTCCTGCAAATCTAGAGAGAAGATGAGAGTAAAGATCCAGATACCCAAGAGGTACCACCCATAGAGTAAGTGGATTTCTTAGGTACCCAGATTTGTTTTAAAGAACGTTGTTTTATATTCCTGCAAGAGCTAGGCGTGTGTCCAAACTTAAGACAATTAGCAAACGAAATAAAGGGAGTTGAGACCCTTTTCTGAGTTTCTACGTTGCTCTTGTTAGATGATGTTTGGACGTTAGAAAAAACATAAGATTTCTTATCAGTTGAGCTACCGCTGGCGTTAGTAGCTAGCGCTGGGCGGTAGGGTTCACTTTTATATCCGACCCCAAATTTTGCAGAACCATAACATTGGTTTCCCAAAATCATATCCAGGGATTTTTGACCAATCCCGCATTTTTTTATGGCAATATTGAGGTCATGATTTTGTTTCTTAAGAAAAGTATTTTCTTGTACAATCAAAACACATTTATTTTCAAATCCCTTTTTATTATCAATTTGTAGAAAAGTGGTTTTTAGTTTTCTCTCTAAGTCCTCCTTTTCTTTTGCAATAGTTTTGTTTTGTGCAAGGGCCTTAGAAAGAGAAAGTTCAAGTTCTTTTGTCTTAAATAAAGAGTGCTCACACTCTTGACATGAAACCTTTCTCTTCTCAAGGTAAATCAATTTTTTTGTGAGCTTATGATTTTCTTTGATAATAGCTTCATTTTCACGATTTAATATAATATTATCTTTTATACTTTGATCATAGGATTTGCAAGTTAAAACAAATTCATCATAGAGTTCTTCGAAAGTAGGAGGAATTACCTCAGTGTCGCTAAGAACACTGGTGTCGTCATCGTTGCTTTTTGCCATTAAGCATAAGTTTGCTTCCTCCTCGCTACTTGACTCAGCCTCGTTTGACTCTTCAGAGGAAGAATCATCCCAAGTTGCGGCTTTCAGTACCTTCTTCTTCTCTTTTGCTTTGTTTTGTTCTTTTTGCTCCTTTGGATATTTTGGGCACTGACTCCGAATGTGCCCGGTCTTTCTGCAGTGGTAGCACTCTGGTGGTGGTCTTTCTTCTTCATCTTCGCTTCCTTTTTCTTTCCTTGATGAAGAGGAAGATCCCATTCGTCGAGTATCCTTTTGGAAGTATTTGCGAAATGTGTTCCTTCTTTCCGGATTCCTGATGAACTTCGTGAAGTTCTTCACCAGGAGACCTTCTTCATCTTCATCATCATCTTCGATGCTCTCCTTCTTTGACTTTAGCGCTAGCGCCTTTTTCTTTGGCTCTTTGTTGTATTCATTGTGTTGAATCTGGAGTTCTACCTCATGGGTTTTGAGATTCCCAATAAGGTTCTCGATCTGGAGCGTTCTTAAGTTGTGCGACTCCGAGATAGCTGTCACCTTTGGATTGAACCTTGGAGGTAAGGAACGAAGAATTTTCCTCCAAGTCCCCATCTGAATAGGTCTTTCCAAGTGCATTTGAAGCGTTGACGATCTTGGTGAAGCGGGTGTACATCGAGTTAATGTCCTCTTCGGTATCCATCCTGAATTTTTCATATTCAGATTCTAGTTGGAATTGCTTTGCGTCTTTCACCTGCGATGTACCTTCATGAGTTACTTCCAATTGATTCCAAATATCATAAGCAGTTGTGCATGCAGAAATTCTATTAAACTCAGTCCTATTTAAAGCGCAATATAAAGCGTTCATTGCTTTAGCATTATTTTTACACCTTAGTTTGTCATTATCGTCCCATTTATCTTTTGGTTTTGCTAATGTCGCCTCTCCCACTACAGTTGTAGGTGGAGAGTACCGAAATTCTACCATGTTCCATACTTCTACATCCATGGTCATAAGAAAACACATCATTCGATTTTTCCAGTAGTTAAAATCTGACCCAG
Source organism: Dactylorhiza incarnata (assembly GCA_033032865.1). Classification (NCBI taxonomy): domain Eukaryota; kingdom Viridiplantae; phylum Streptophyta; class Magnoliopsida; order Asparagales; family Orchidaceae; genus Dactylorhiza; species Dactylorhiza incarnata. The sequence continues at coordinate 6,659,507 of JAWHQI010000103.1, read as the reverse complement.
TAAAGAGAGGTGGTCGACTAACCCCTTGACCCTCAGGAAAAGCGAGATCATGAGACGACATTATTCCCGGTTGTTAAGCCGATTGGAATAAAACCTTCTCTGATACCACTTGTTGGATTGGTAGGCGCCCTTAGAGGGGGGGGGGGGGGGGGGGGGAATAAGGGTTTCCAAAACTTTAGTGATATTTTAAAGACTTTGTAATAATGCAAGATTAAGACAATAGAAAGTCAAGTAAAACAATTGAAATAAAGTAGAGACATGCTTTATTAATATCAAATAAGGTTTTACAAAAGTTGACTTCTACGACGCTAGAAATCGGTGGCGATGAATAGTAAACTCTTTTTGTTTTCTATCCCGACTCGCATCCCCACGAACCGGTGGCCCTAGCCTATCCTCCCCGGATTCGGCCTCAAGCCGCTCTAGCCAACCCTTCCCCGGATGTGGCATCGAGCACCCCGTAGACCTAGCCTAGATCTAGTCTCCAACACGAGGCGAGTTTCCCCCTAAGTCCTAGCTAGACCTAGTCGCCAACACGAGGCGATTTCACTAACCGTTTACAAGAAGAATGTGAAATGAAAATAAATAAAAACTCACTTCTGAAGTCGGAGGCGAAGATCCGCTGTAGAATAAGCGTTGTATAAGCGGACTTTGTTTGGATCCGGCATGATGAGAGTCTCCTTCAGAAGTTTGTAGAACTTTGGTAGGACATCAACTTTCGGCCAAGATGGCCTCTGGAATTCTAGCACTCTATCTCTCTCTAATATCTCTCTGATGTGTCTGAAACGAGAGGAGAGGATTCCTTTTTATAGCCTCAGCGCTAGCGCCTGCGCTAGCGCTACCGTCGGCGCTATCCCATATTAGGACACATTTTGCGCGGCAGAATCTTCAATTTGAGGAAACAATTCCCCCTTGCCAAATGTGTTCCTCGCTATCGCCTGCGCTATCGGATATCGCCTAGCGCTATCTCCTTCTATAAGTTCTCCCGGCAATTTCGCTTCGAGCCAATATTTCGTCGAACAGGAATTCGTCGAACGTCGCTAGCGCCTGCGCTAGGACTACCGCCAGCGCTAGTAGATGTATTGGATTTGTTGGCTCGACTTTGGGGGCAACCTTCTTATGTAATCCTTGAGTCATGTGGACTTTGTTATCCTACCCACTTAAACACACAAGATCAAATACACATGGGATTTGTTATTCTCAAACCTAGGAGATGCGGAAGACCATGTTCCAATGCCAGCTTCTCAATGCTTAAGTCTGTCCTTCCCATTATTGATAAATTCTCTGCCCCATTCATAGGTGGTGTAGGATTTGGTAAGGAGACAGTCAAGGGCAAGACATATGATGTCCAACCTTCTTTCAAAGAGAAGCTACTGCCATCAATTTCTCTGAACAGGAATCTGCAGATGGTCATCTGACCAGTGCCAGCTCTACAAGAAGGAGTATACCCTCCAACCCACATAGGAGAGCAGGCTTTGGGCCAGGTGCTTTTAAAGCACCCCTTGAAGAGACTCAAGTGAAGAATCCAGGTTCTCATGTCCATGGATCTGCAACATCAACACTCAAAAGTAAGGTAAAGACAGCCTCCACCAAGCCTGTTCCCAAGGCGGTGAACCAAAAAGTGGTGAGACCAGCTCAACTACATACACACAATTATGAGGTTCACCCAAGGCATATTAGGTCAGGAATATCTGCTCTGCGAACCCTGTGTTCTCATGAACAGGGAGCTCCAGGAATTCTTTGATGGAGCATGAATCAATCATTCAGAGACCATCCTAAAGTCTGTAGTGGCTGTAAAGAAGATCAAAATGTCTGCCAAGAGCTTAGGAAAAGCCTTGAGGATTCCAAGACTGGAGAAAGAAATTGAAGAGGAAGATCTGACTGCTGAAGACCTTTCTGCAAGATATGCCTGGTGTGGACACAGTGACAAGACCTATGGGTATATTAAAAAGGCAGAATTCAACCAGAAGGGAAAACTCCTAGAAGACATTGTAGGGAAAGTACTACTGTGCAAGTCTAGTTCCCATGACAGGATTTCCAAGGAAATGTTTGAGGCAATGTGCAAGATCATTGTTTCAAAGAAGACAGACAGGAGAAAGTTTGTATTCCAAAGGATTAAGAACACCCTAAAGACCCCTTCATTTGGTAGAATCTTATATATCTTCCTCCTGAATACCCTTGGGGATGTGGTGAAGAGAAACATGGGAGCACCTATACATTATTCAAAGAGGTTAGATTCAAAGATGTTGGATAGATGGGAGAGAGTTATCTCCAAAACTCCAATGATTACCCAAGAAGCTGAAAAAGGAAAGAAAAAGAAAGCTATGATAGTTGATTACTCAGAGGAGGAAGGGTCCTCTAGCAGTTCTTAAAGAGGAGGAGCATCATCACTTCCAGACCCAAACCTGTCCAAGGTTATTGAAGAAAGAAGAAGCCCAATTCTGGGTAGTGATCCAGTTGAGGGGGAGTTCCTAGTTGGAAGCTCAACCCAAAAAACTGAGAGAGTTGATAGGGAGTCCCCACATGGTTACTCAGCCCAAGACATTGAGAGAGTTGAGGGGGAGCCCTATCTGGGGTGCTCTACCCTGGAGGGTCAAGCTGAAGGACCTGCAGCTGAGAAAGTAGTTCAAGAGAAGGATGCTCTAGAGAAGGTAGCTGAAGACAATGTGCCAGAGAAGGATGGAAGTTCTGATCCCCAGACTGGGCATGAACTAGTTCTTATCAAAGGCAAGAATGTGCTGGTGGAAGAAGATGAGCAGATGCAGGTAGACTCTCCTGACCTTCTGGCTCAAGGCAGTCCTCCTAGAGGTTCACCAAAGGAAAATGCTGCTCCAGTTGTGGATGCAGCTGGACCATCTATTATATAATCAGGCTCCCTATTCTACATGATCTCATCTTTGCTTAATGTTCAAAGGGAGAAGATAGAAATGTTCATTCTATAGTCTGTAGATGACCTAAGGCAGGAAATGAAGGCTGAGCTGCAAACTGTAAAGGATGATTTACATCATCTCAACACTCAACACACTCACTTCTTTCACTTAGCAGCTCCAGCCATGGAACATGTTGGTGAGGAGATCAATAAGGTTGGGCATCAGTCTCATCAGATCATCCAAAACCAAGGCACTATGTCAAGGAATACTGAGAGAGCTCTTTAACAAAAAATATGGTTTATGAATTCAGATAGAGATCAAATTCTCAATAGAATGGAACTGAATACTCAGAACTTAGATGAACATCTGCTAGAAGTAAGAAATAACTTCGATGAGGCTGAACAACACCTATATGAGAGGATAAACTTGGTACAAGTAGCTCTTGATGATCACATTGTTGAAGAAGTCCTAAAGGGGGAGAAAACAATGATAAATGCTGGCTCAAATCAAGCCATGTGGACTGTCAATCAAGTTAAGCAAGCTTTATTGAAGCCTCCCTCTGCCTATGAGTTAACAAAACCATATGTGAGCACTGCCTCAGAGGTATATGGCATAGAAATTGGAGAATCTGTGAGCTCAAAGAAAAGGAAAAGGATTCAGAGCAAGAGATACAGGAAGAAGAGGCTAAGGGAAATTGAGCAGGATCCACAGTCATGCAAGTGAAGTCCTAACTCTAGGAACCTGATCTCAGAAGCCTAGATGGAGTTTGGATACACTCAAGATGGGTCAGAAAAATTTTACTATTCCGCTGACTGGAATCTGCATTTAACTCAAATGGAGAAAAGGAGAAATCACAAGCTAGCATTCCCTCATGGTCCTCCTCCTTCTCCAAAGAAGATTCCAAAACCAATCAACTTCTATGAAAGGCAGAGGAGAAAATGAAAGGGAAACAACAATAGAACCTGACGATCATAAAATGTTTTGTCTAAAAATGACTTGGGTAAATGACTGAAATATTTTGTTTGAAAACGTTATCTCTATTTGTATCATGATGATAGATGAATCATATAATACTTGCTGAATGTATTCAAATTTTGATTCTATTTATCATTTAACATTTGTCATTGAAGTGAGTTATGACTTCTTCAAATAGGGGGAGATTGTTAGGAACAATGCCCAACAATGTTCTTGATTTGAAGAAGTGCTCAGATCAATGATAAATGCACTATGTATTTGATGGTATATTTTATTCATGTCTGCAGAAGATAAACCATATGTCCAATAATTTTCTAAGTCCAAAATCTTCTAGAAGGACTAGACATTTCATTGAGATGATATACAAATAGTTGAAATACATTAAAGCTACATCACTAGTATCAAGACAATAAAAGTAATGAAAATTCACTAAGTAAAATATCATCTCAAGACTCAGTAGATAAATCGTTGTAAAAGGAAACATATCGTCAAAACAGTTTCGATGATATCGTCTTAAAGAAAGCTTATAGTTGAGAAATACTAAGTTCAGATGACTCGACGACATCATCTTGAAGAAGATGCATAGTCTTGAAGGTTGAAGAAAGTTTATCGTTGAGATAACCCGTTAAGTCCTGAAGAAAGGATCATGTAGACAACATCAGCATGAAGACTTTATATCGTCTAGAAGATCAAGACGATATTGTCTTGAAGATATACTATCGAGCTAATGAATAAGTATAAGTCATATAAAAAGAAACATCTCGATGATATCGTCTAGAAGAAGCAATATCGTTGAGATATAAAGTAAAGTCTTGAAGAAGGATGCATGTCAACGATATCGTTTTAATGAATCGCCTTGAAGACTGAAGAAATATTATATATATTGAAACATCTCGACGATATCGTCTAGAGGAAGCAATATCGTTAAGATATCAAGTACAGTCTTGAAGATGGAAGTTTGTCGACGATATCGTCGAGAAGATTACACAACATTGAGATGATCAACACGATATCAGCTTGAAGGAATTTTATCGTTTTTACATATGCAGAGCTGCATTTAATGCACTGATCTTCTCGGAAATTGATATACATGGAACATGCATGCCACCTATATTACACACCAATCAAGGAGTAATAAATGATATATTCTGTATAGAATATAGCCGTTGCATAATATTTAACGAAGAATATTATTACTTATATATTCTGCAAGTTCCAAGAATGGCAAGACATTTATGATAATTTATTCTGCCATTTCTCTCAAATATTCTATCAGGCAAATTATGGAAGAATTCAGTAAGGGCTTTTATGCAAAGTTACAGAAGAATATAAAAGGAAGAAATTGTCGATTTCAGATGAGACTTGACTTTCTCACAACATACTGATTCTGATCAAAGAAAAGAAAAGAAGAGCTCAAGCAGAAAATCTTCATCACTTGGCTGAGAAGACAAGAAAGAATCTTCCCCTATACAAGAAGTGCATTTATCGTCTAAGGAGAAGATTCAAAAGAAAGGCTCTATAATCCACAAGATCACTGGGCTTACATCTGCAAGAAGAAGAAGAAGACTGCTATTCAAAGCTTATATCTTGAAGCCTTCTCTTCTACAATAGAATAACATCTTTCTTATTCTGTAGGGTTCTTTGTGAACCTGAGCTTATAGGATCTTATAACAGATCTGAGTTGGTAGGGTTCTGTGTGAGCCTGAGATTGGTAGGGTTCTTAGTGAGCCTGAGTTTGATATGATCTTGTTGAAGATCTGAGTTATTGTAAGACTTGCAAAGTCTGAGCTTGGTAGGGTTCTATGTGAACCTGATCTAATTATTGAGAAGAGATCTGAGTTGGAGAAGTTGCCTAGTCTAGCTCATTGCTAGATAGGTGGGAGGGACAATGGACTACCTTTAGACACATTATCTTGCAGGGAACCACTATAAATCTTCTGTATTTTCTGTTTTGCTTCTGTGCCGTGATCGATTGATCTTAAAGTAGCAAATAATATTGAAAACAACTAATCACCCCCTCTAGGTGTAGATTATAGACAACCCATATCTTTCACCAAGGTATAAGCTTTACATCCTAAACTCCTAACTAGCATGGGACCAAATAGATCCATATGAAGCAGATATAAACATCTAGTAGAATCTTTGCCAATTATGCTCTTAAAGTTAGCCCGAGTCTGCATGCCCATTTGGCATACATGATAAGGTCCTGCTTTAATGCACTTAACATCAGGTGCATCACACACTAAGATGTGAGACAATTAAATATTTTTAGTTTTGAAATTAATACGTGCTAGTCTCTTGTTCCATTGGTCACAAAGAGATGCACTATCTTTTGCCAAAAAGCATACTGGTGTAGAAGAATCTAAGCAAAGGAAATTTAAGTAGAAAATATTTCTACTCCTAGTGCCTGTTAAAATAGTTTTTGATGTATCAGACGACTTTATCAAGCACTTGTACTTGTAGAACTCAACCATCTAGGCTTTGTCACATAATTGACTTATTCTAATAAGATTATGTTGTAATCCTTTAACATAAGATGCGTTTGTGAAAGAGACTATTGTTGGAACATGGTCTTCCGCATGTCCTAGGTTTGAGAGTAACAAATCCTATTTGTATATGATCTTGTATGTTTAAGTGTGCAGGAAACAAAGCCATATGACTCAAGGATAACATATGAAGGTTGCCCCAAGTTTGAATCCAGAATTCCAACATGTCCACTAGTGTCGATGGTAGTACTTATTGCAGGCGCTAGCTCTGATTAGAGTAATTTCGGGAGGCAGATATAGAAGGAGATAGCGCCAGGCAATAACATCTAACATTGGCAGTAGCAGTTAGCGCAGGTGGTATTGGGTAGCGTAGGTGGTAACACAAACACAAGAGGAAGGTGACCGACTTGCTTACATTGAAAGATTCTCACGTGGAGAATATTTCCTAAACCCGGATAGTGCCGGCAGTAGCGATAGTGTAGGTGCTAGCTCCAAGGCTATAAAAAGGACCCCTTGGATCCATCTTGTTCATCCTCTTATGATCCTAAATTCTAGAGCTTCGTGCCACATCATATAGAGGAAGATTCAGAGAGAGACTCCCACAAATCCATGAAGGCTTAAGGATATCATTGGAGAAGATTTCAATACGCTTCATCGTTATGACGAAAGACCGCATCGACTATGACCATACTCTGTGGGTCTTCGTCTACTTCTCCAAGAGATTCATATAGGGAGTTTGTATATTATTGTTATTTGTTTCATCTCTTTTAAATCGTGTAGTAAATTTGCCTCGTGTTGGCGAATAGGTCTGGGTAGGACTTAGGGCAAAAATTTGCCTCATGTTGGCAACTAGGTCTAGGGTGTAGATCTAGAGGGTGCTCGAGGCCATATTTGGGAAGGATTGGCTAGAGCGGCTTGAGGCCGTATCCGGGGAAGGATATGCTAAAGCCACTGGTTCATGGGGATATGAGTCGGGATATAAAACAAAAAGGATTTTATTATTCGCCTTTGATTTCTAGCATCATAGAAATCTAGTTTTGTAAATTTTTATCAATAATAATCATGTCTCTTTTTGCAATGAAATTGATTTACTCTTCATTTCTCTAAATTGTTTATTTCTTACTCTTTCATTATAAAACAATTTAGATCTTCATTCTAAATCACTATTTTAATCTACTTAGTTTTCAAGTTTATGAAAATATAATAAAAGTTTTTAAAACCCTTATTCACCCCCCTTTAAGGGCACATACAGATCCAACAAGTGGTATTAGAGCCAGGTTATTCCAAGTCGGCTTAGCAACTGGGAATAATGGCGTCTCATGATCTCGCTTCTATTAGTGGGGGGAATTTTTATGAAGAAGAAAATCACAAGCACCACCTTTATTTGAAGGGAGAAACTATAAAGGGTGGAAAATTTTAGTGGAAAGATTTCTTAAAACTTTAGATATCGAAACCTGGAATGTTGCAATTATAACACTAGTAGATGAAACAAATAAAAAAGAACGTCACCTAAATGCAAAGGCTTTGAATAGTATTTTTTGTGCTTTATCTCAAGAAATTTTCTAATTGATATATTATTTTTCTAGTGCATACAAAGTATGTAAAATTCTTAAAGAAATGTATGATTTTCCTCTCTCAGGTATAAAACAAACGCAAGAATTGGAGAACATACAATCCTGCACAGATGTTCAAGAAAGCTCCTCTCCTGATGAATCATTGGTGTTCACATCAAGAGAAAAAGGAGAAGAAAATTCATCTATGACGGAGGAAGGCCTAGAAGACAATAAAGGAACTTCATGTTCACATCTTGTCTCTTCCGATAGCGTTGTAAGAAAGTCTAATTCTTCTTCTTGTGTGATAACTTCTATCTCTACTTTCCATATACTAAAAATAGCTAAACGTAAAATCAAGAAATTGAAAATTGCTAATAAAATATTACGTTTAGAAAATAAAAGGTTAAAAGCTAATTCAAAATCTAAATGTGATGTGGCTTCTCCATCTTGCCTTAAAATTGAAATCTTAAAACCTTGTTTTGATTGTAATAACATTAAAGAAAAATTCAAGGATTTTGAAAAAAAACTATTAATTGTAAAAGAACATAATAAAAAATTATCTTTAGAAAATTCATCTTTGAAAAGTGATTGTGCTACATGAAGAAGTTATAAAATTGAAATCAAAGAGATGGATGAAACATTTGAGCAATTTAGAAATAATTATCAAACTCATATTGACTCTATTGTTTTCACTCTTAAAAATAACACAATTGCTTATAATAAAGCTAGACATAATCTAATGATCAAAAATGATAAATTAAAATAAAAAATCAACTTGCTTATGAAAAGTATAAATACATATTCACAATATCAAGCAATATCTAAAAGCAAGTTGAATATGAATATGAATATCTTCACTAAGCCTAATAATGGGAGTAAGAAACACAAAATTTTTGAAAATAAAAATCCAAATCACCATTATTTAAAAAATCATGTATCTCCCAATTTAAATTCAAATATGCAAAAAGTTCCTATGAACAATACTTTCGATAATCACAATGGAAATTTGATGCATAAGAATAACAATAAATCAAGATTTGAATGGAGGCCCAAAATTAAAAATGAAATATTAAATTCACAAAAATGACCCATTCATCACTATCTACCCACAAACCAATACGTTATATTTGGTTACCCAAAGGAACCACCACACTTAGTCCCCTTTGGATACCTAAAACTCCTATTCATTAAGATATCATCAAATGCATGAAGTAGAATGATTTCAAAATGAATTACAAAATACTCAACTTCATGATATTCCTAATGTTCCTTTTTTTTTCTTTTTTTTGCTTAAGTCATCTTGCCATGGTCACCTAATAGAATATTTGAAATGTGACTGTTAAAGCCTAAATGAAGTTTACAAATCAAATTAAATCAAAAGTAAAAGTCAGTTTTCTTTCATTTATAAAATGACCAATCTTCTATTTTTAAAATCATTGCCTATATATATCATATAGTATAAATTAAACTATAAATTTGCTATAAGTTATTTTAATTAAATCAAGTTATTAGGCTATTAAGCTCTTTAGCCTTCATCAACAAAATTAGAGAAATAACATGATCTAAAAGAAAGTTCAAGATCTAAAAGAAAGTTCAATTTTCAATATGTTCTTTTTTCTTTTCAAAATAAAAATTGTATTGTGTTGACTCATTGATGTCAAACATGATCTAAACCATCACTATTGTTCACCTATCAAAAATCACATATATATTCAAAATCATAATTAAAAAGAAAATCACTAAAATGTATTGAAAGAATTTACCATCATAATGAATATTGAATTCACATGCACCACCATGATTTATTGATGTCCTTGCTAAAAGTTTCTAAAATCATATATCATAATTCATATCAAGAATCATCTAAAAACAATTATTTCAATCACATTTATATGAATTATATTATGATAATTAGTATTATAATTGCATACCATGGTTGATGTATTATATGTGTATTGTGATTTATTTCATGTTTAGACCTTAGAATCATCTTGATATCAATAAAATCAAATCAAATAAAATCTTCACTTTAGTCTAGGTCAATAATTTGAAACACTATCATACTTTGGCATAACATTAATCTCAAACTTATCATACTAACATTATCACCTAAAGAATATTAGTGTCTATGTTAGGTTTTATATGTTTGCCAAGTAATACAGGCTGGGTATTTTTTCTCTAGGGCATACTTATTTTTATTCTTTGCATGAACATCATTTCATACCATAATCATTTAAGTCATGCTTATTTAGCTTATTCAAACATGATATCTTGTGTTTATAGTTCATATCTTTTCCAGTTTACATTATTTTGATAAACGCCAGTCTTAGACAAATCAAAATGAAGATTTAAGAAAATATATCTCATGCGATGTTTAGTCATATAAGAAAACGCTAATGTTTCATGCAATTTGCACTATCTAGGCATCTCCAAAAATTCTGAAATTTCTGAATGAAACTAATCTTTGGACATTTTATCAAAATCATAAAACAAAATTTTCAAAATCTCAATATTTTGCTAATTGTTGCCCGTGCTAGAACTAGCGTCGGCGCTAGCTCGAGTGTCCAATTTTTTGTATTTTTTAAAATTTCAAAAAATCACTAAAAATATGTTCTTTCATATGTACTACATATTTTTTTCATTTCTGACTTTATTTGATTTAAAAAAAAATTAAAATACAATATTACAAAAGCCAAATTACAAAAAATATTTTTATTCACTTCCTTTCTTTGTTTATTTGCTTGATTACTATTTTTATATGCAAAATCAAATATAAAAATATAAAACAAAGAATTATCAAAAATTATTTTTTGAACTTAACTTTTCTATTTACATGTATCTTGCGAAAGGGAGATTTGGGATGTCACCCCATCACATATCCTAGTACCGATGCGAACCCCGCATAGGATAGACCTCGAGAAGTCTAAGATCAATTTTAAGAGTTCAAACTTTAAATCAAAATTATTTAAATAAATAAATAACTGTATGGACTTTATTGTGAAAAATCAAGCGTGGTTTAATCTATCATTTAGATCTTCTACAATGTTGCAATTCATCTTTTAAAACTACTTTGATCATTGTTCTTATCATGCTTTGATATATCTAATCACATGTGCATCACTAATTTTGAAAAAGTTGTGTAGAACCAAGCTTAGCATGCCTCTAAGCATGAGTAAATGTTTTATGGTTGATAATGATTTTTATTCACTCACTTATTTTGGCATAGTCTACATGTGCTTTTAATCTAAGAATGCTTACTTATGTATTGTAATTGTACAATGAATTAAAATTGCACAAGTATCTTACCTACACTACCTTTATTTGCACTCTTAATATTTAAGAAAAGTGTTTGTGCTTTCAAAATTTCATTGGTTTGCAAAACAAGTGTATTCAGAGAACTTTGCACAAAACAAAAAAATCATGAAATAAATTGACAATGATTACTCCACCGAGCACTACTTGAACTTCCTGATAAGTCTTAATGAGCATTGTGAGGTTGAGCACCTTGGAAAGAATAGTAAAGTGTCTTGTGCAAACCTTCATTTTAAAAAAAAAACCACTTATTCTTAAGTACACCGGATCACAAAAATCAATATTGAAAAATAAAGTGTGTAATCCCCCAAGCACTACTTTGCACCCTGATAAGTCTTAATGAGCATTGTGTGTTCAAAGCACCTTGGTTGTTGTACATTTTTTGTGCATTAAAGTGTGTGGAAGTAAAATTATTTGTGTTTTATTGTGCACTTTACTCTACATATGTCTTGTATTTTTGATTAAATCATCTGTTTACTCTATTCAAAATACACTAATGTGCACATCATTATCTTCCATAACACTTCTTATCATGAGTATTGGATCCTAAAGCAAAATTATATACTACTCATGATTACAAAAAAAATGTTTCTTGTATTTCTATAAGTCTTCTGCAACATCACCATATATTTTTTACCTTGCACTTTTATGCTTATATCAAAGTCTTAAATCTCAAAATTCCTTTTTCAACAAATGGTAGACTTGCTTGGTAAAATTTATATTGGTTGTTCTAACACGAATATCATTTATGTTAAAAAATCCGATTCATTAATGGATTTCAAAATAGCTATGTGAGCTTTTTTTCAAAAAATTCAAATAAAAATATAAACCCATATGTTATGAACTTATCATTAGATTTAAATGCTACATGTTTCCAATGATTATTATCCCATGATTACATATCTCACCATAGCAAGGGCGTAGGATTATAGGCATTAGATACCCTAACCTCTAAGTCATTTCTTGTCCTTAACCGGGAGGGTTCCAGTGGGGCCTTGCAAGGCACTGGGGGGAATGAGTGCTAGGTTGAGGTTTTTCTAGTGTTTGCATATGGGACTAACACCCCAACCTACGACATGTATTCAACTCCTCATGACCATCCGTCACTTTGTATGGGGCTAGGGTGTAGACATATTATCTTGGTAGATTGGTTACTTGGAAATCATTACCTTTTTATGCTAAAAACTCATTATCATTTCATTTCCTCTAAAAGCTCGATCATGCCTCATCTTTTTATCAAAAATCCTCTTTTTATGTCTCTTGCTTCCTTACCCACTTTTGTTAATAACAAAAGGGGGAGAACTAACATGATAATAATAATCGATATTAAAACTAACATGAATAATGATTAAGATGATAGCTTACATATTAGGGGAGCATTCACATAGGGGGAGCATGTATTTAGGGGGAGCAATTCTAAATACCAATATCGACAATTATCCTAAGTGATCACTCTCACACACACACAATTAGGTTTTATCATGCTTTCAATATTAATGCTCTGATTTATCATTAATGGATTTGTTATTATCAAAAGGGGGAGTTTGTTGGAACATGTCTTCCGCATGTCCTAGGTTTGAGAATAATAAATCCTATGTGTATTTGATCTTGTGTGTTTAAGTGTGCATGAAACAAATCCATATGACTCAAGGATAACATATGAAGGTTTCCCCCAAGTTTGAATCCAGATTTCCAACATGTCCACTAGCGCCGACGGTAGTACTTAGCGCAGGCGCTATCTATGATTATATCAATTTCGGGGAGCATATATAGAAGGAGATAGCGCCAGGAGATATCATCCAACGCATGCAGTAGCAGTTAGCGCAGGCGGTATCGGGCAGGCAATAGCGCAAAGCACAAGAGGAAGGCATCCGTCTTGCTTAAAATGAAAGATTCTCACACGGAGAATATTTCCTAAACTAGGATAGCGCCGACGGTAGCGATAGCGCAGGCCCTAGCTCCAAGGCTATAAAAAGGACCACTTGGATCCGTCGTCTTCATCCTCTTATGATCCTAAATTCCAGAGCTTCGTACCACAGCATATAGATGAAGATCGGAGAGAGACTCCCACAAATCCATGAAGGCTTAAGGATATCATTGGAGAAGATTTCAATACGCTTCATCGTTATGATGAAAGACCGCATCGACTACGATCATACTCTGTGGGTCTTCATCTACTTCTCCAAGAGATCCATATAGGGAGTTTTAATATTGTTGTTATTTGTTTCATCTCTTTTAAATCGTGTAGTAAATTTGCCTCGTGTTGGCAACTAGGTCTGGGTTGGACTTAGGGCAGAAATTTTCCTCGTGTTGGCGACTAAGTCTAGGGTGTAGATCTAGGGGGTGCTCGAGGCCATATCCGGGAAGGATTGGCTAGAGCGGCTTGAGGCCGTATCCGGGGAAGGATAGGCTGAAGCCACCAGTTTGTGGGGATACGAGTCAGGATAGAAAACAAAAAGGATTTAATTATTCACCTTTGATTTCTAGCGTCATAGAAATCTAGTTGTGTAAATTTTTATCAATAATAATCATGTCTCTTTTGTAATGAAATTGATTTACTTTTCATTTCTCTAAATTGTTTATTTCTTACTCTTTCATTATAAAACAATTTAGATCTTCATTCTAAATCACTATTTTAATCTACTTACTTTTCAAGTTTATGAAAATATAATAAAAGTTTTTAAAACCCTTATTCACCCCCTCTAAGGGCGCCTACAGATCCAACAACTATACAGTTGGTGATCATATCGTATTCTTTTGTGATTCCCCAATCAGATCCACCAAAGATGACCTTTGGACCATCCTTGATTGGGGTGTTGTTTTGCAATATGCTTCATGTTCTGATCATGTGTTGTGAACAACCACTGTCCAAATACCATATAGGCGTATTGTTGGCCTTTGGACAAACCTACTATCAATAATCAATTGCCCTTAGGAACCCAAAAGGATTTGGGTCCTTGGCTTCTAGTTAGACGACTTCAACTTGGGGTGTTAACATTGCGAGCGCTCATCCTTGCATTATTAACTAGTGGAGTCCAAGAATTCATTGGATTAAAACAACAATTTATGGCGAAATGACCAAATTTGCCACAACACCAGCAGCCAAATCTATTGTACCTTCTTCTCTCCTGCTTAACTCTTCGAACGGGGGGGGGGGGGGGGGGGGGGGGGTCTAGCAGGAGCTACCGACTTGGAAGTGGAAGCCTCATGATTGCAACGAACACATGGCTCCTTCGCAAGTGGTTTCGTAGCAACAGGTTTGACTTTCAGTGTTTTCTTATCTGACGGTCCATGCACGAATGAACCATAGTCCTTGAGGACTATCTCTTTATAAGGAGCTTTAAAAGCAGCCGTTTCGAAGTTTCAGGGATAACTCCATTCTTGGTTACTCTTACTTGACTAATCGTGAGTTTGTCTCGTAAAGTGACCATAAGATGTCTCAAAGTCATAAGTATTTGTAGGAAAAATTACCTTCTTGAATGAAGGTTGACTTAAATTAGCCTTGGCCTTACCCTTAACGGCTCTTCTCTTAGCAGCCTTACTTTTCCCAGTTTGATGACAGATACTGCTACCCTTCGCAGGAGCTGAAAAGTCATCAATGAGAGGTAGGATGGTCTTTGGTTTAGAAAATCTTACCACTAGCTTTCTCTCAACCACTAACTTCCCTTCCAACTCAGTTATGGATTTCTCCTTCAGCTTTATCAGTTCAACAGAGCTTTTGAGTTCATCCTGTTGGGAAAAACCCCTTTTGATTTAACATAACAAATTAACTAGAAGTGATTTTACTACTTAGGTTTTTTACCCACATTGTATAGTAAGGGTAATAGGGTCATTAGATGTCTTAGGATGTCTCACTCAACTTAGAGTGTCAAGACCAAGTCAAGATAAGTCTAAAATCAGTTAAGTTAAGTCTTACGTCGAATACAAGTCGACGCAACTTTGACTTGATATCAACGCAACTCTGAGTTGATGTCTAAGCAGATCATTCAGCCTGTCGAAGTATAAGTCAAGTCGATGGAACGTCGAAAGGAACTCGACGCAGAAGATAGAGCTTGTCAAATCGATCTAACAAGTCGACGCAACGTCGACTACAATTCAATGCAGAAGTGAAGAGATCAAGTCAAAGGCTTCAACTCGGCGGGAACATCGATAAGGAATCGACGTAACCTCGACATCTGAGTTCATCCAAAGCTAAGAAGAAATTTGAAGCCACGTCAATAAGAACTCAGAGTTGCATCGACATGAAGGTTGATGAAGTCGACGCAACGTCGAATATAGTCAGAAAAAGGAAGCTTTCCTAGCTGTCCTTTTAGGACCTTTTTAGAAGGACCACCAGGCTTGAGATAGTTCTCCAATGACTCGTATGTTGCCAAGAATAGAATGAAGCATTCCAGGACACATCAAATCACTTTTGGAAGCTATTCAAAATGGATTGACGGGTTGAGAACAAAAGAAAAATGGAAATTTGGTGAATTACTTTTCAGGACAAGCCAAAAGGAGAAAGGCTTTTGAAAATTCAATCAAACACAATAAGTATGCAAAAAGAGGAGAAGACAAACCATGATAGTGATTACATTCGCCTAGCTGTCGATTAGGGTCTTCATCTTCTTCCTTCTCAAACCCTAAAAGACAGATTCACAAAAGAACTCTCTTTTGCACAGGAACATAATCTGTTGCTTCTTCTTCAACATCATAAATCAATATAACTACTACAAGTGTTGAGAGAAAAAGGATCAAGCAGAACAACCATTGCAAACTATCACTATTATAAGCAAGGGTTTATTATTTCAAATCCAGTGAAAGTAAGATAGAAGCATCAACAAAGTTTTTGTAGAATTCTGAAAACAGAATTCTCTTCTTCTCCCTCTCTCTCTTTCTCCTTCTTATTTCCCTCACTTGTACAGAATTGTAAGAATCCATCTACCAATGTATTCAATGGTTCAAGATCTCCTTATCAAAACATCTGAGTGATTCAAGATCTCCATATCAAAAGATCTGAGTGGTTCAAGATCTCCTTATCAAAAGATCATTGGTTCTAAGAGTCTCCTTAGAAAAAGACTCAGGCAGAGGTTGTGTAATCCTACCAGGGAGGTAGAAGAGAGGACTACCTACATTTTAGGGAACCTCTATAAAAATCCTTGCGCCTTTGCAGTGAATTTATGTGTTGTCCCCTTTGATTTTTCTGTGTGTATTTTTAGCAGACTTTATTTATTCTGCACGTGGATTGTTGTGTGCATAATACCTTAGTTATTTTTATTGTATGCTTAGTTAGGGTAAATAATAATTAAATCTCTATTCACCCCCTCTAGAGAATTCTCAGAGGTACACTGTGCACTTTCAATTGGTATCAGAGGGAGGTTGATCATTAAAAGGTTAACACCTTGATCAAAAGATCTCCTACTCTCATTTATTCATTTTAAAATTAATTAAAACTTTTTTAAATAAAATGAGTTCTAAGAATTATGCATCAACAAGACCTGCAGTGTGTAATCAAAATAAGTTTACACTATGGAAGGCCAGAATAAAACTCTATATGAACTCTATTGATGATGAAATTTTCAATGTCATCCTTACAGGTCCCCCAGTCCCAATAAGGAAAGATGCTAGTGGAAAAGTTACACAAAACCTAGTCCCCAGAGCAGAGTGGACTGATGCTGAGAAGAAGGTCAAGACATGTGATGCTAAGGCAGTGAACATTCTGGTCTCAACTATGTCAGATGACATATTCCAAAAAGTTGCTGGTTGCAACTCGGCCAAAGAGATCTAGGAATCTCCCTCCAGATTGGTAAAGGGCAGCTCTGATGAAAGAAAAGACAAGAAGTCACTTCTTATATCCCAATATGAGAACTTCAAGAAAAAGACTGATGAAAGCATAACAAAGACAGATTCAGCCTCATCATAAATGAGCTGAGAGGGCTTGACAATGAAATTTCTCTGACAGAAATTAATGACAAGCTCCTCATGTGCTTCCCAAGCACATAGGACTCTAGAATCTGAGCCATTAGAGATTCTAGATGCCTTAGAGAGATATCAACTGATGCTCTGCTGGGGAAGCTCAAGTCCTATGAGCTTCTACTGAAAAGCAGGGCTGAGTTAGAAGCCCAGGAGAGAATAACAACTCCTAAGGGAAGGACTCTTGCATTAAATACTGCTAAAGCAGAGTCCTCCACCACTGAAGAAGAGATGTTCAATCTCTTGGCTAAAAAATTCAAGAAATGGGTCAGGACAGAGGACTCTAGAAGGAAAGATAGGAGTTCATGCAAGCCAAGGTATGACAAAACTTCTAAGCAGGAGATTATCTATTTTTCATGGAGAAAACCAGGACACTTTGCCACTGAATGTCCTGAGGAAGAAAAGAACAAGAGAAACAAGCTGAGGAAGGAGCACAAGAAGAAATCCTTTAGGAGGAAGGACAAGAAAGGAGGGAAAGGATTCATTGCTAAAACCTGGAGTGATTCAGACTCTGAATCAAGCTCCTCCTCATATGATGATGATGAAGAGTGTGGACCAGAAGAAGTCTGCTTAATGGCTCTGGAAGACTCCACTGCTTAGAATGAGGTAACAATCTTTGATGACTTTGACTTCCCCTCAAGAGATTTTAAAGAATAATGCTTTAAAGAATTCTGTCAAGACTATATTAACAGCCAAAAGGAACTTAAAATAATCAGAACAGAACTAGAAAACCTTAGGAAAGATAACTTGTACTCAGTATGATCTGAGGGATAAATTATATAAGAAAGAAAAAGAATTATATTTATTAGATAATGAAAATTCTGATCTAAAGAAAGAAATCACAAAGGTAAAAGCCTTTGAGGACTCCCTCAATGGAAGGAGTCAAAAGCTTACAGATATCTCACAAAATCTCTCCAAGAGATTTGATCATCTAGATCTAGAATCACTACCATCCACTAGCACACCATTCTCTAGCAAACTTGATTGGGAAAATCCTGTAGTGTTATTTAGGTATAGACCCAATAATATTTTAGAATCATGTGAAGATCATAATAATAATAACCCTAATAAACTCACCATATTTAATAGGGTAAACATTGGTACTCAACCAGGGTTTTAGGCAAACACCCCTTAGAGAAATCAAATAAAAATAATAAAAATCTTAATAAAAAGAATCATACGTCGAATAGAACTCGGCGCAATTTTAAAGATGCATCGAATGCAACTCGATGGAGTTCAGCATATGTTTCGACATCAATTTGAAGCAAGTATGTGGGCGTGTCAAATTATATTTGACGCAATCAATACTCGGCATTGAATTATTATCGACAGAACTATACAGACACGTCGAATTACATTCGACGCAACTCTAAAGATGCGTCGATTTCTTCTCGATGCATGTTTCCTGCAAAGATTTATAAACCAGCTACCATTATTCCTAGATGTTTCTGGTATTCTAAACTTGGACATATAGCCAAACATTGTTGGCATAATAATGCAACAATTCTTCACCTTAAGGGGTATACTGAAAGACCCTCTCACTCTTTCATAACTCCATATGATGATAGAAGAAAGAGACCCCAACATGTGAGGGTCTATACTAATGGTTGATTTCATGTGCAGAAGGGAGGCTGTTCAACCACAAACCAACAGTGGTATATGTACAGTTGAAGCTCCATGCATATGACTAGAGCAAAAGAACTGCTGGAGAACTTCAAGGACAAGGAAGGGCCTAAGGTAATTTTTGGAAATTCCCACTCTTGTCAAACCAAAGGATATGGTTTTCTCAGGATTGGGGAAGTCTCTTTTTCTAAGGTAGCTTATGTTGAGGGACTTCAATATAATCTAATCAGTATTAGCCAGCTGTGTGATGGTGAATACAAAGTTGTATTCACCAAGTCCTTATGTCATATAGTTAGCTCTAGATCTGACCAAATAGTATTGACTGGTCTTAGGAAAGGTAAGTTCTATGTTGTAGAAATTGAGTACACAAAGTCAGAGATCTACTTATTCAACTCCCAGTTATAAAATAGTGAGTTGTGGCATAGGAGACTTAGACCTTAACTTTAAGACCATTGCCAAACTCTCGAAGCTCATCCTAGTAAGGGGCTTACCAACAGGTAAGTTCAATAAAGACCATTCCTGTAGAGCCTGCCAACTAGGAAAGCAGATCAAAGCATCATTCAAACCAATTGGTAAGAATGATTCCCCCAAAATCCTATTCCTGTTGCACATTGTTGGGAACAGTGCCCTGCAATGTTCCTGATTTGAAGAAGTGCTCAGCTCAATGATAAATGCAAGTTGTATTTGACATTCCATCTAGTTCATGCTTGCAGGAATCGACAACATGTCATGTACTCTAGTTATTTTACTAAGTACTATGTCGTCAAGAAGAACAGGCGATATCATCGATAATGCGTGCTTGTCGTCGTAATGACGGGCAAAGCAGTAGCCGCTGAGAAGCAAAGTATTCATCGAACGCTGAGACGTGGCGAGATCGTCGAACGCAGAGAAGACACATGACATCGTCGTGTGGAATACATGTTGTCGAGAGAACATATGATTACGACGATACTGTCAGAGATAGAAAGATCGCGACGAAAAAGTCAGAGACAGTTTGCCGTCGTAATGATGCAAATATCCTGAAGACAGAATTCAAATCTTGCGGACGTGATGTCAGAAATTAATGCCGCCGCCTGATTGTCCAATCAGTGCGTACTCCTATGGAATGGGCGTTTGACATTAAAGGACAACAGATGTTATCATTATGCGGCTTATCTATCCTTTAAAAGGGAACAGTATTGCCCTAGAACAAAAGAGAAGTTTTTTTTTCTGTGCAAGAAAAAGAACGAGAAAAAGTATCCCGCCGCTCTTCAATAGAACAGTAGTTTTCAGCGGAGAAGAAAGAGAACAAGATTCAAGAGTTCTCATAAGAATCAGTCATCTCCATTGACTGAGAAGTCGCCGTTCAACATCAGGCTAAAGAAGAAGATTGAAGAAGGAGCTGAGCTATAAAGATCAAATCTAAAGCGTCCTCTTCAACCCTAAGAAGCCGATCTCCATCAGGCTAAGTTGCCGATCAACATCAGGTAGAAGAATCAGTTTTCTTTACTGTATTTCTTGTAAGGCTTGCGGGCCAATTTGTCTAGCTTGAGGGCTGGAGAGCTGTGAGGCTTGAGGGCCAGGGCAGTGCACTTACGGGTGCGTCTTGTCGAGCTTGCGGGCTTGGGGGCAGTAGGGGCTTGCGGGCCTAGGTTGTTGGGACTTGCGGGTCCGTGTGGTAGGGCTTGAGGGCCCGAGTGTCGAGCTTGTGGGCTCGGGGGCAGTAGGGGCTTGAGGGCCTAGGCTGTTGGGACTTGCGGGTCCGTGTTGTAAGGCTTGAGGGCCTGAAGCTTTTGGCGGAGTTTGCTGAGTACAGCACATTGCTGGGTAGGCTCAGAGGGAGATAGGACTACTCAAGACACCCGGTCTTGGGGAACCTCTATAGATCGTTGTGTGCTTTCTGTGGTTTGTTCTTTATTTTTTAAATCTATTAACCAGAAAGAAGAAAAACCTAAAGGGGGATTTTATAAAAAGAAAAACATATCCACCCCCCCTCTAGGTGATTAAGTAGACACCCCATAAACAACAAGTGGTATCAGATCTTGGTTGTTCAAAGAAAAGCTTAACTGCTTGAACAGATCTGCCTTTGGGTGTCTAAGTATCATAGCCATGGAGTCAAGAATAGCTATCTTCTCCAGGGAGAACTTTGCCATCTGGAAAGTCAGAGCAAGAATATTCATGGAGGCGATGGATCCAAGAATGTTTTCGATTGTTCAAAATGGTCCCTCCATGACAATGTTAAAAGATGAAATTCTTCTTGCCAGCTTGGACAAAGAAGCTAGAAGCATTCTAGCTGGTGCAGTAGATCTGGCAACACATCAGAAGCTGAGTCGTTGCTCATCAGCAAAGGACATGTGAGACTTCTTAGAAGTTCTCATGGAATGGTCAGATGAAGATTTTAAAGAAGATACCTCTCATGAAGAGGCATGCATCAGAGCACCACTGACTACTTTAGATAGTGAATCAGAAGATGATGATTTCTCTGGAGCAAAAGAGGGGATAAGAGGACGTACCCCTGTCTCCTACAGACTGTGACTCTGAGGATGAAGAGGTTCATGGACTAATGGCTCTATCAGATGAAGAAGATCATGATGAATTGCATCATGATCAGGTATGCACCACTCACACATCTTTACTACCCGCTTCATTTAAGAAAACCAAGAGTGCATCAGAAAATTATTTATCTTCTGAAGATGATGCAGAAGACTGCTCATCATGCAACAATAAGAACCATGGTGATCTATTAGAACAGTTTGGTGATCTCTTGGAAGCTCTGAAGAAGAGCAAGAGGCTTGTTAAGAAACATGCTAGCGAGCTAGAATCACTCAAGCCTCATAGGGTTGAGTCTGATAGGGAACTGGGTATGTCCTACTGTAAGGACACCAATCCACATGAGCTCAAGAGAGTCATAGACAAACTCTATGATGAGAGAAGCCAAAGGGAAGAACTTATCAAGAAACTTGAGAGTGATCTCCTTAAGGAAAGAAGCTTGGTAGCTCAATTCTCTAAGCCCAAAACTGTTCAGCCCATCATTGACACCTTCTCATCCTATAAAAATAGGAGGGGTTAGGTTACAAGGAAGGGGCAACAGATGCTGGGAATGGAGAAAGGGGCAAAACTAAAGCTAAGCCTCAGATCACCTTTCAGAAGGTAGTGCTTCCCTCAAACAGGTATGATCAGGACAGTGTCCATGGTCACTGGATGAATGGAAGCTCCCCTAGTCATGAAAATGCTCATGACTATGGAAAGAGAAAGGGCATGGGGATGAGCGCATTGAAGGCACCCCATGAGGAAATCCAAATGGCCCATCATGGACCATTTGTGTTTGGTGTCCCAGCCCCCACACTCAAGGATAAGGAAGCAACATCTTCCCAATCTCTTCCAGATAAGAAGCAGACTGGTAGCCACAGTATAATCAAGTCTCACTTGATCATATCTGATGCCATCAACACCATGTCAGCTACAAAGCTTACATCCGCTGCTGATAATCAGATAAAGCCAAGAAGGAACAATTATACTAGAGCAGCAAGTCAGCTCTTGGCTGAGAGAGATAGGAAGAATGTTGATGCCCTCTCTACTGAACATACTTCAAAAATTGTTCAGAAAAGAAGGTACAACATCCATGAATGATGGTGCTGTGGCAAAGTGGGACACTTTGCCATCGACTGTTGGCACAACCCTAGTGTGCTTAATGCAAATGAGAGACCTCCTGGACTGACTGCGGTGAGTAGAGGGATTCCCTATTATGCTAACGAGAACTTAAGACCTAAGTCACCTTGGGTTTCTAAGGGATATTAAAATCTGTTTTGCAAGATAGTCCAATTAGCCAATAAACAAGGCTAATGGACAATAAGTGCTCCAGGCTCAACTCTGGACTAAGACAAACTCACCACACACTAAGGTGCACTAATCTAGGGGGAGCTGGAAGTAAAGATAAGTGGACATTCCATCGAAGGGGAGCAACCGGCTCAAGGAGACTTAGAGGCCACGGTGAAGGTATACATGTTAATGTTTATCACATTAACACATCTTCATCTAATATTGTAAAGGTAATCTTTCAAAAAAAAACCATATCGTCGGAATGGTCATTAGTATAGTCGAAAGATATGCATTACGACAATACCCAATCGTCAGCGGACTCTTAATTAGGTCTAAGATCAATCAATACAGCTAAACTCAAGTTAGTCAGACATTTAACAAATGACACTTCGACTTCCAACTCGGACACTATAAATATGGTCAAATGCCTTAAGGTTAAAACGCTCTCTACATTAGCCCTAAAAAGCCGTCGTGTTCCCCACGTCATATAAGAGTGATCGAGTCGACTGAGCTGAAATCCTCTGGAATAAAAAATATGGCGCCAAAGAAGGAAGATCTTCTATTTGAAGGATGTGAAGTGGTGAGGAATGGATTCTCAGAAGGCTCAGAAGAAATCCTGGTCACCATTAAGCTGCTCGAGACCATCGGCCTAGAATTCGCCCTCTCTGAGCCCACGGTAATATTAAGAAGAGAAGTGCTGGAGTTCTACTCGAATGCCAAGGGTGGCTCAAAGGGAACATCTATGAAGAGCGTAATCAACGGGATAAGTGTCAAGGTAAACCCTAAAAGATTGAACACGGCTCTTTGGATGCCGGTCTTTGCCAAGGGGGAGGAAGATGAAAATATCACCCAGGAAGACCTTGACAAGGCTCTGGCATGGTGCAGACACTCCAGCAAGACCTATGGGTCTCTGGAAAGGAAGAGATTCAATCAGCAAGGAAAGCTGATGGCGAACATAGTGGGAAAGACCCTCCTCTGTAAGGTAGGGTCACATGATAGAATAACCAAGCCCATGTTCGAAATAATGACAAGGATAATTCTGAGTAAGAAGACCAATTGGGGTTAGCAAAATTTTAAGAGAATCCAAGAAAGCTTTCAGGCCCCGAATCTTGGAAGACTTGTATCACTTTATCTTCTGCTTTCCTACCCTGAAAGCTTCAACAAAAAGTATGGAGTCAAAATACATCACATGAAAAGAATGGACATCAAAATCCTTGCAAGATGGGAGAAAACTCTGACTTTGCCTCCCACCAAGACAGAAACTGCGGAAGATGCAAAGAGGAAGGAAGAAAGCTCATCTGAAGAGAGTAAGTCAGGGAACAGCTCTCCTCCATGTGGCTCAGAGGCAGCTACCGAAACACGACATGTCGCCCTCCAGACCTCTGATCTAAGTCAAGGATTCTAGATATCTGCAGGCACAGATCCAAGAGGTGCTGAAACTGAGGGGGAGAAAAACAATGAGATCCCTGCTCAAGTAGAAACAGTGATCCAAAAGATCATAGGGGCTGAGGATGCTGAACATTCTGAGTCTGCAATGCAAGAGGACAATCAAGAAATCCCTGCTGATGGAACTAGTAGTGATCAGCAAGGCCCTAAAAAGGTGAGTAAGCCAAGCCACTCACCAACAGGAAAATCTCTATCTCCAATACTGGAAGGGGATGAAGAAGAGGATCAAGAGGAATCATCTACAGAGAATAGACAAGAAGAGCCCTCCCTTCTATCTCAAATAAAGATGCTCCTGGAAGAGCAAAGGATAAAACTAGAAACACATGTCACCTCTGCCATCAATGATCTAAGAAAGGAACTGTATGCTGAAACAGCAAACCTAAGAAATGATGTGAAAAGCCTACAAGATTACAATACTCGCTCTCACAAAGCTCTAACTAACCTAGGAATCAATCAGTCATCGATTATCGGCAGCATAGAAAAGGCCTATGTTGCATCAACCAAGAAGATGGCTGAACACACAACTGATCTTCAAGGAAGTTTAGATCACCACAATAAAGAGCTCGACAACCATTTGCTTGAGACCAAGAATCACTTGGAAGCTGGAATTCACATGCTCAAAAACAAAATATTAGCCTCCGAAGAGAACCTCCAAAAAGGGATATCTGAAGAAATCATAAAGGGGGAGAGATCAATGATAAATGTCAGCTATGATCATGCCATCTGGACCTCGAACACGATCAGGGAAACAATGAATCTTCCTTCCTTGTGTTATGACGAGTCTACCATAGGTCCCTGTACAGATATGGAGAAAGAAACAATTGAGACTAAAGAAATTAGAAAGAGAAAGTACAGGGAAGAGTTGGAGAAAAAGGAGCAGGAAGTCGGTACCAAGAAAGCAAAGAGAGCTGCTGATACCAATGCACCAGATATATAGATGGTTAAATATAGAAATGTCAAAACTCTTCTGAATATTCTGAACATTTGTCAAAAATTCTGTGTTTACTTAATTTTGCTGAAATGACATCATAACGTGCTTGTCTGCTTAAATGTTAATATCTGTTATGAGAATGGCATTTATCATTGAGTGGGTTATGACTTCTTCAAATAGGAGGAGATTGTTGGGAACAGTGCCCTACAATGTTCCTGATTTGAAGAAGTGCTCAGCTCAATGATAAATGCAAGTTGTATTTGACATTCCATCTAGTTCATGCTTGCAGAAATCGACAACATGTCATGTACTCTAGTTATTTTACTAAGTACTATGTCGTCAAGAAGAACAGGCGATATCGTCAACAATGCGTGCCTGTCGTCGTAATGACGGACAGAGCAGCAGCCGCTGAGAAGCAAAGTATTCATCGAACGCTGAGACATGGCGAGATCGTCGAACGCAGAGAAGACACAGGACATCGTCGTGTGGAATACATGTCGTCGAGAGAACATATGATTACGACGACACTGTCAGAGATAGAAAGATCGCGGCGACAAAGTCAGAGGCAGTTTGCCGTCGTAATGATGCAAATATCCTGAAGAAAGAATTCAAATCTTGTGGACGTGATGTCAGAAATTAATGCCGCCGCCTGATTGTCCATTCAGCGCGTGCTCTTATGGAATGGGCATCTGACATTAAAGGACAACAAATGTTACCGTTATGCGTCTTATCTGTCCTTTAAAAGGGAACAATATTGCCCTAGAACAACGGAGAAGTTTTTCTTTTCTGTGCAAGAAAAAGAACGAGAAAAAGTATCCCGCCGCTCTTCAATAGAACAGTATTTTTCAGCGGAGAAGAAAGATAACACGATTCAAGAGTTCTCATAAGAATCAGTCATCTCCATTAACTGAGAAGTCGCCGTTCAACATCTGGCTAAAGAAGAAGATTGAAGAAGGAGCTGAGCCATAAAGATCAAATCTAAAGCGTCCTCTTCAACCCTAAGAAGCCGATCTCCATCAGGCTAAGTTGCCGATCAACATCAGGCAGAAGAATCAGTTTTCTTTACTGTATTTTCTTGTAAGGCTTGCGGGCCAATTTGTCTAGCTTGAGGGCTGGAGAGCTGTGAGGCTTGAGGGCCAGGGCAGTGCACTTGCGGGTGCGTCTTGTCGAGCTTGCGGGCTCGGGGGCAGTAGGGGCTTGCGGGCCTAGGCTATTGGAACTTGCGGGTCCGTGTGGTAGGGCTTGAGGTCCTGAGTGTCGATCTTGCGGGCTCGGGGGCAGTAGGGGCTTGAGGGCCTAGGCTGTTGGGACTTGCGGGTCCGTGTTGTAAGGTTGAGGGCCTGAAGCTTTTGGCGGAGTTTGCCGAGTCCAGCACACTGCTGGGTAGGCGCAGAGGGAGAGAGGACTACTCAAGACACCCAGTCTTGAGGAACCTATATAGATCATTGTGTGCTTTCTGTGGTTTGTTCTTTATTTCTTAAATCTATTAACCAGAAAGAAGAAAAACCTAAAGGGGGATTTTATAAAAAGAAAAACCTATTCACCCCCCCTCTAGGTGATTAAGTAGACACCCCATAAACAACACACATGGGCCTATTTGGCCCCATCTTCACTCAAAGCATAGCATGTAAGTCCTATACTTTAGTCATTGTTGATGACTTTTCTAGGTTCAGCTGGGTGTTCTTTCTAAAAGCTAAGTCAGACACATTCAAGATCCTCTTAAGATTCATTAGACAAATTCAATCTGAATTCAATACTCAGGTTGTTGTGTTCAGAAGTGATCATGGTACTGAGTTTGAGAATCAGTTAATGTGTAGATTCTGTGAGGATGAGGGGATAAGGCAAAGCTTTTCAGCCCCCAGCAAAATGGGGTGGCTGAAAGGAAAAATAGAACCCTAAAGGATCATCCTTCAACACAAGTTAAAGGAGACTTGACAGTTGGAATCAAGATAAGGAAACATCTCACAAGTGAAACAATGATAAAATGCTTCCTCTCTCAGTATGAACCCAAGAAGTTTGAATAAGCAGACAATGATCCTACTGGATATCTGCTATACAATAAGAGCTAACACAATTTGAGAGGAACAAGGTTTGTACATTGGTTGAAAGACCAAAGAATTACCCAGTATATGGCACCAAATGGGTATTCAAAAACAAAATGGATTCAACAGGAGTCATCATCAGGAATAAGACCAGACTTGTGGCCCCAGGATACACACAAGAGGAGGGGATTGACTTCAACCAGACATTTGCTCCAGTAGCAAGACTGGAGGCCATCAGAATGTTTCTGTCATATGCAGCTCACATGAAGATCAAAGTCTATCAGATGGATGTGAAGAGTGCATTCCTAAATGGAACTCTTCAAGAGGAATTGGATGTGGAGCAGCCCCCAGTTTTGTCAATCCAACTATTCCCTCTTTTGTGTATAGGTTAGATAATGCACTGTATGGTCTCAATCAAGCTCCAAGAGCTTGGTTGAGACCCTATCCACTTTCCTTCTGAAACACTCCTTTGAAAGAGGGAAAGTGGATAAAACACTCTTCACCAGAGCACATAAGAGTCAGCTTTTGCTAGTACAAATATATGTAGATGACATTATATTTGGGTCAACAGATCAATCTCTCTGCAAAAGGTTTGCTTACCTAATACAGTCAAGATTTGAAATGAGTAGCATGGGGGAGCTATCCTATTTCCTTGGTCTTCAAGTAAGACAAAATGCAGATGGCATTTTCATATCTCAATCCAAGTATACCAGAGAACTCATCAAGAGGTTTGGGATGGAAAATGCCTCTGTTATGAAACCCCCATGGTACTAGTGTTATTTTGAATAGATATGAAAAGAGTAAATCCTTTGATCAGAAGACTTACAGATCAGCCATTGGCTCTCTTCTCTACCTGACATTTAGCAGACCTGATATAATGTTTGCTACCTGTATATATGCTAGGTTTCAGGTTGATCTAAAGGAATCCCACATGAGTTCTGTAAAAAGAATACTCAGATATCTAAAGGGTACACCTGAACTTGGCTTGTGGTATCCAGCTGAATCTAGATTAGAATTAGATGGCTATTCAGATGCAGACTATGCTGGATGTAGGCTGGACAGAAAAAGCACCTCAGTAACATGTCAGTTCCTGGGTGCTAGATTGATCTCATGGTTCAGCAAGAAGCAAACCACAGTCTCCACTTCTATAGCTGAAGCTGAGAACATAGCTGGTGGAAGCTGCTGCTCACAAATATTATGGATGCAAAATCAGCTGTTAGATTACAACTTTTCCCTTGTCAATTCCACAATATTCTGTGACAGCTCTAGTGCTATTTCTATAGCTTCCAATCTTGTTCTCCACAGTAGAACTAAGCACATAGAGATAAGGCACAAAAATTTTGGCGCACTGATTTCAGAGCTGCGTCGAATCAAAGCTAATATAGAGATAATATTGTGGATGCAAAATTTCACAAAAAATGTTAAATCGGAGCTGTGTCGAATAAGAATCAACGCACCGTCGACTTCTATTTGACGTTAGATTCGAGAGCAGATTGTGATAGTTCCATTGAATAGCATCCGACGTAGCGTCGAATATATATCGATGCTCACATCGACATCATGGTCTCTGAACTATATTCGGAGCCGCGTCGAATTCTTATCGACGTTACGTCGACTTTGCAAAGCGTGCACAAAATTTTGGCACGCTGATTTCATTTATTTTTTATGTCACTTCGAATATAACCCTAAGTTGCGATGATTCATCTATTCATAGCAACTCAGGCATTCGACTCGATTGTGGTTTTTCAACTTCTCTCCCTTTCCCTCTCCTTCATTTTCCACTCTACTTCTTTCTGTCTATTTTCTTGCAGGTACCCACAAAATTTCAATGGCATCTCCTTCGAAGCAATGATATGTTATTGAAGCAGTTAATCTTGCCCTCGAGACATTGTTATCTCAGTTCAGTACTATGTATCTTGACTTATCCAGCGATTTCTATTGCAAGCTATGCGCCCAACATAGGAGTTTGCGAGACCTTACGTCTGAAATAATGGCTCTGGATGCAGAGATGAGATTGTCAGCAATTCCTGCCGATGTCTTTATATCCTTCTTAAATGATATAAAGCAGGAGGAGAGATGTATCAGTAAGAAGCCCCCTCAAGACTCAATGTACACTACATCTCTCCCTCTATTCTCTGTGTCTGAAGGAGAGCCTGCCATCACCTCCAAACTTCATTCACTCCCAGCATCTTCCTCTCCTCCAAGAATCCTGCCTCTAATACAGGGGGAGTCATCAGAAAATGGGAAGAGTGATCTCTTTTCTGAAGATATTGGATACTTGAAAGGTGTGCAACAGTAACATGAGACAACAGCTTTGTCCATCACTGAGACACATGGATTTTGGACTTATTCTGAAGAGTCTACAACATCCCCATCCCCAGTCAAGCAGGTTGACCAGGCCTCTACATTTATTCCACTATCTGAGTCTGCTGACCAGGTACCTGAATCTATACCATCCTCTTCAAAACCAGCTCAGCTCCCTCCTGTACCTATTCCGCCTGTCCAAGCATCTGACTTCAGAGGAAGACCTCCATACAGGGGGAAATGTCAGGGAAGAACCTTCAGAGGAAGATATGGAAGAAGTATACCAATTTGGGAAAGGTATACAAAAGAGCAAAGAAAAATGTACAAAAAGGATAGATACTATAACAAAACATGAGAAGGTAGAGATGCCTGAAGACAACTGGAAAGAATATACTGATCCAAAGCTGGATGAAGCCCTGAATGAGTGTAGATGAAGAGAGCAAGATGATTATGAAGCAACCCAAAGGGAACTAGATAAAAAGAAACAATTGATCATTGAAAGGCTGACAAAGGGGAAAGAAGCGGTAGAGAAAGAAGAATTAGAAGAGACATTCAAAATCCCCAGCACTATATTCAATCTCTCCAAATATGTTGCAAGGAATCCTCAAGAAAAACTCAAGGATGAGAAAGGTCAACAAGGTAAAAAAAGGGTCTTGGAGTCAATCAAGACTTATAAGACCTTCAATACCAAAAGAAAAGAAAGATCACCTTCAAAACAGCTCCAGTTGCAGGTGTTCCTTAGTCAACATTTATAGTACTAGATCCTGATTTTGAGGATATAGATCTAGAAGAAATTAATCTGCTGACAGCCAAAGTTATCAGTATGGGAGCAAAGCTTAGTAATGTATATCCTGAAATTGAAGCTGATCTGGAGAACTGTTCAAATGGCATGAGAAAATCCAGAGGATTCCAGAGAAAGCAATCCCAGCAAATTTCAAATATATGGAGAGAAAGTCCAGAAAAATATTTGAGCCCTTGACAAATTTTCTCAAGAAGAAAAAGTGAATCATGTCTTGGATAAACTAATTCTGGTAAACACCGAGTTATACCAATCAGTTACTTTTTATTATAAGGCATGCAATTTTATTCTATCATATAATATTGTCTATAAACGTCTTGTTTGTATTTGTATTTGTATTTAGGTCAAAGTTTGTGTAAAATCACTTTAAAATAAACTGTAAAATTTGTCAAGATAAATATGTGGAGATTGTTGGGAAAAACCCCTTTTGATTTAACCTAACAAAATAACTATAAGTGATTTTACTTCTTAGGTTTATTACCCATATTGTATAGTAAGGGTAATATGGCCATTAGATGTCTTAGGATGTCTCACTCAACCTAGAGTGTCAAGACCATGTCAAGACAAGCCTAAAATTAGTTAAGTTAAGTCTTGCGCCGTATACAAGTCGACGCAACTTCAACCTGATATCGATGCAACTCTGAGTTGATGTCGAATCAGATCATTCAGCCTGTCAAAGTATAAGTCAAGTCGACGGAATGTCTAATGGAACTCGATACAGAAGATAGAGCATGTCGAATCCATCTAATAAGTCGATGCAACGTCGACTAGAATTCGATGCATAAGTTAAGAGATCAAGTCGAAGGCTTCAACTCGACGGGTACTTCGATAAGGAATTGATGTAACGTCGACATTTGAGTTCATCCAAAGCAAAGAAGAAATTCGAAGCCACGTTGATAAGAACTCAGAGGTGCGTCGACATGAAGGTAGATGAAGTTGACGCAGCGTCGAATACAATCAGAAAAAGGAAGCTTTCCCAACTGTCCTTTTAGGACCTTTTTAGAAGGACCACCAGGCTAGAGATAGTTCTCCAATGGCTCATTTGTTGCCAAGAATAGAATGAAGCATTCCGGGACACCACAAATCACTTTTGGAAGCTATTCAAAATGGATTGACGGGTCGAGAACAAAAGAGGAATGGAAATTAGGTGAATTCCTCTTTAGGACAAGCCAAAAGGAGAAAGGCTTTTGAAAATTTAATCATACACAACAAGTATGCAAAAAGAGGAGAAGATAAACAAGGATAGTGATTACATTCTTCTAGCTGTCGATTAGGGTCTTCATCTTCTTCCTTCTCAAATCCTAAAAGATAGATTAACAGAAGAACTCTCTTTTGCACATGAACATAATTTGTTGCTTCTTCTTCAAAATCATACAACAGTAGAACTAGTACAAGTGCTAAGAGAAAAAGGATCAAGCAGAACAACCCTTGCAAACCATCACTATCATAAGTAAGAGTTTATTATTTCAGATCCAGTGAAAGCAAGATAGAAGCATCAATAAAGCTTCTGAAGAATTCAGAAAACAGAATTCTCTTCTTCTCCCTCTCTCTCTTTCTCCTTCTTATTTCCCTCACTTTTACAGAGTTTTATGAATCCCTCTACCAAAGGATACAATGGTTCAAGATCTCCTTATCAAAAGATCTGTGTGGTTCAAGATCTCCTTACCAATAAATCTTTGGTTCTAAGAGTCTACTTTGCAAAAGACTCAGGCACAGGGTGTGCAATCCTACCAGGGAGGTAGAAGAGAGGACTACCCACATTTTGGGGAATCTCTATAAAAATCATTGTGTCTTTGCTGTGAATTTTTCTGCTGTCCCCTTTGATTTTTCTTTGTGTATTTTTAACAGACTTTACTTTATTTATTCTGCCTGTGGATTGTTGTGTGCATAATACCTTAGTTATTTTTATTGTATGCATAGTTAGGGTAAAGAATTTTTAAATCTCTTTTCACCCCCCTCTAAAGAATTCTCAGAGGCACACTGTGCACTTTCATATCCTTCAAGAGTTGGACTTCATCTCTGAGAGTAAGTAATTTTTCAATTTCTTCCCGCAGATCCGATTCCACGATCTTGAGAAACACAATATCTTTGGCTTGGTATTTAACTACCCTGCGACATCTGTTAAATAACTTCAACAATGCTTGGTGCTGAACCATTAATTCTGATTCCTCTTGAGAAGTGTAGCCTTCATCCGCATTGGATTCAGCTTCAGACTCAGACAAAGGAGTGTGAGAATTTACCTTCCCATTATATGGGCTGTCATAGTTTTCCTCGCCAGAGTGTACCATGAGCCCGAAGTAGGCTTCTTCGTCTGAGCTTGACTCGTCTGAGTCGCTGTCGCTCAGAGTTTTAGACTTCTTAGCCAAGAACCTCTTTTCCTCCTTCTTAGTTTTGAAGGATTTCTTGTCTTCCTTTCTTGATCCTACTTTCTTCTTGAATGTGCATTCAACGATCATATGCCTAGCTTACTATAACAATAACAAATGATATCAGTCGAAATATGTTTATTCGATTTAGTTTTAATACAAAGGTGTGACATATGAAATTAATGAAAATTTTCAAATTAAATGATCAGTAAAAATCCCTAATAAATTTCCAGAGGTTCAAAACTATAATTCAGATGTCCTTCCAAAGTTTCAAAATTTTCCAACTCATTTTCCTCATTAAAATTTTAATAATTTACAATTGTGACAAGTCATGATTTTTGATAATAATTAGAGAATAATCTCTGGAATTTTCTACAAAATTTTCAGAGATTTCAAATGGTATTCCAAGTGATTTCCTAGAGCCTCGCAATTTTCCACAACATTTTAATCACAAACATTTCACTATAACATAAAGGGGGCATATTTTAATTTAATCAATTAATTAGGATTTTAACTCCAAAAATCCTAATGTCCACTGAGGTAATGTATTATATCATAACAAAGGTGTGACCAAAATTCTAAAGGCTAAGATCCAGCTAGATGTTCTAAGTTCACAAATTACCCATTTTGGCTACATGCACACCATTTCACTGATGCAGGACGTCGGGGCCCCGATCACACCCAGTGGCATCACACCAGCTAGCGGACCACGACCAAGCACGCCTGCTAGAAGGACTTCAGTCCAGGCACCCCAACCCGTCTCCGCGCATGTTCTCAGCATGCCGGTTGTTGAGGCTGGGGCTCGATCCCCAGACCTCCTTGATAAGAACCACTCCTAATAGGCCTTATAACCAACTAACCTGTTAGGATAAGGCCTGTTAGGAGTGGTTCTTATCAAGGAGGTCTGGGGATCGAGCCCCAGCCTCAACAACCGGCAATGCTGAGAACAGGCGACGGGTTGGGGTGCCTGGACTGCAGTCCTTCTGGCAGGCGTGCTTGGCCATGGTCCGCTAGCTGGTGTGATGCCACGGGGTGCGTTTGGGGCTCCGGCGTCCTGCATCATTCACATAACATGGAAGGACATGCAAGTGGAACAACCCAATATGCATTGGTCAATTGCACTCAAATTTTGACAAATGCCAAATGATGACCTAATAAGCATGCCACCCAAATTTGGGGTCATTTTGAGCTGTTCAACTCCTTAAATCAAATTAATATGATAAACCAAATAATGAATAGAACTGTAGAAAAATGTTCTCCTAAAAATTTGATTTTTGGGCACAAGGTAGTCCTAGGGTACATGCATGCATGACCCAAATTTCAGCCCCATTAGAGTTACTATCTATGAGATATTTAAAATCTATGATATGGCCTATATTAGGACCAGTCCCACCAAAAGTGGTGCTGAGGGAGCTACAATGCTCCAAATTGAGTGAACTTAATTTCTAAAAATACTAGAGACCTAGAGCTACACTTTTCATATTGGGCAGATTTTCTAATTTAGCATTTAAGTATTTTCTAAAATTTATTTAAGATCATGCATAAATCTTATTAAACAGCATTTAAATAATCCTTGGTCTGCATTTATCAGATCCACCAGATCTAATGGCTAGGAAGTAGTCTTCCTCCTTGAGCCAAGGGCTCAGATCCCTCCTTCCTGGAGGGATTTTTGAGCCCGATCCCAGCCATCTGAGGCCATCTCTGGCGAAAAGGGCGACACTACCACCTCCGGCCGAGGGTTGGCCATTGATAGTCGGCGAAATGGCAGTCGGAGGTGGGCTGTAGATGAATTGGTGGGGGGATTTGAAAGAGCTTAAGAGCTCGAATGGGAAAATGGTCGTTTGGCTGATTCTCAACTAAAATAAAAAAGAGAAGATGCAGGATCTAGCACAAAGGGAGGAGAGGAGGAATGCCGGCCTGATTGGAGCTATTGGAGTGTGTAACCCTCTTGGGGACCATGGTCAAACTCGTCCTTGCATCCATGGCTCTCTCTATGCACAGGGGTCGAATCCTTCAATTGATAGGGGTCCTCCATCTCTCATCTCACTGAAGCTTGTGGAGCTCTCAATTAAGGCTGTGAAGGGGTATATGGGGGAAAACATGATGAGGGTTCTCGGCCAAAGGGGAAAAACTGAAGTTTACCTCCACTTGGCCTCATGGAATCAAAGCATTGATGCCAAAAGCTATGGGGAGTTCAGAGAGAGGCTTGGTAAGGGCATTGAAATGCCAAGTGGAGCTCTCCACATGAATTCATGTATTTGTCCCTTTCCAAATTGGGGGAAATATCAAATTCACCCCTAGCATGCCATCCCTTTTCAAATCCAGAGTGTCAAGCATGGTAAAGGGTGGTTGGGCTTCAGAACGGGCATCTATTGAGTGCCTTAGCCCATAAGAATTTGATTTAATTTCATATAAGCCCATTTTAGGCCTATTTGACCAAGTGTTGATTTTTGAGTTAACTTGGACAAATTGATGAGTGGGCTGACTCCAATTGGTGGCCATGGGTCCATGATCACAAAGAATAGTGAATTGGACCATGGTGGGGCTCATATTGGGTCAATTTAGCCTAATTAGGCCAATTTGGTGTGATGATGACCAAGGGTTGACTTTGGTCAAATTGATGAAATTGAGTGGCACAATGGGTCAAAGTTGACTCCTTTAGCCTCCATTGAGGGTTAAGTAGACTTGGTGGAAGATAATTAGGTCAATTGAGCTCTAATTGGCCCTAAATTAGGTGGTTTGACCTATTTGTGGATATAGTTGACTTTGGTCAATTTGATCAATTTGGTTGACCCCAATGGGCCTTAAGGGACCCAAGGAACTCCTGGGGGGGGGGGGGGGGGGGGGGGGGGGGTTTATGAAGAGTTTGTGCGGTCAACTTGTCATTTTGAAGCTTAATATCAAGCCTTAAGCCTTGGAGTCAAATTTGGTTATTTGCACACCAAGGTGATTTTCATCTATTCACTTTGGTTCTTAGGGCTATTTTGACCTCTTATAGTAATGTCATGATCTAGTCATCACAAAATGTGCCTTAGGTGTCTAGTTGTTCTGGGGATGTTACATATATTCAAGATCTATGTTCTGCTAAATGCACATTAAGTGTGCATGTACACAAAAACATTTAGGATGTCATAGATTCCATTTTACCAAACAAATTATACCAAATTTTCTACCAGAGGTTCAACATGGTATAAGGATGAGACTACAAATTTTTGGATATTTTAGCAAGTGTTTTAACCATTATAATTTAATTAATTAACTAGTGTGACAATACTTATATTTTTCCTTAAAACTTAGGAAAATTATAATGCAAAAATTCTACAAAATTTTGGAGTATTCCCTGAGTTCATGATACTAACAAGTGTCAAATTGCACAACATTTGGGTGAGTAATCAGAGATCTATCCAAGATCCAAATCCTTGTTATGAGCACCCCATGCATACATGAGTATTTTTAAGGTCAAAACATTCAATGTGACAAATATAAAAATTCACTATGCCAAATGTTCTAACATTTTTACCACATACCACATATGGCCTAAAGTTGGATCTACAAAATTTTGGCCCTTTCTCAAGTCGATTTGACCCCAAATATTTCGTTAATATCAAAAGTGTATTAAATTTAAATAATCTTATTTCACTATATAAAAATGTTCACCAAAAATTTCAAAACTCACAGAGAAGGTGTATTTGGTCATGTAATATGCATGTATAAAATTTTAGAGCCAACCAAGTTATATACAAAATTAAATGCAAAAAATATTATTTTAATACACTTAGTGTGACAGAGATTTGTAATAGGGATATCAGGAGCTACAGGGCACCCCCAGATAATGTGATATAGCTTTTTGGAAAGCCCGGACCAAGGGCTACGACTTTTATGTTGAGCCCACGTCTGGATCACAATGGATCATGTCTGAAATCGGGCTTGACAGAAACTAGTCAAGTGTGAAGGATTTTGGATTTGTATTAAAATGCTAATATATGGTGTGTTAAAAGCAAATCTGCATAGATCTTAAGGGAAATCTGACGACTCTTGGTTTTCTTCTTTCTCTAGACGATGGTAAAGATGAGCCTGGCCTTCCTCCCTACAATACTCCGCCAATAGGCCGCCTTTTCACATGAAATCAATTTCGTTAGCTTCATTTCGAGGAGATTAATTGATTAGTACTTGTTTAAAGGTAAATGGTGGCCGAAATCCAAAGTTCTAGCATGGGCATTTTGAGCCTAGATCTCCAAGAAATTTTGAAATCAAGAGCTCAATTGAGGCTCGGTTTTCATCTCCTAAGGATCTAGGAGGCTAGCATTAGGGGAGTAGAGCGGAAACTCATTTGTTTGGAGGCTATAGATCGGGTTTGATGTGTTGGAGGCATGGTGTGAACTTGGGTGGTCGGCTATGCTCAAACTCCTCCTCCTGAGCTTAATTTATTCAGGGGAACCCTTGGCTCAACTCCTTGAGGTGCAGTGAAGGTGATGAGAGAGTGAAATCAGGAAGTGGGGAGTGGAATGATGAATTGCCATTAAGGGTGGCCGACCCATGCCTTGTTCGCTCCTCCTAGATGCCATGTGTCTTCTTGTTGTCGGCTGGTTGGAATCAATGGGGGAAGCTCCTTTTCTGGCTTTGGGAGCATGAACAAGGCCCAAGTGTCATGCCCTCTTCCTCCACATGTAAATTTTGGGGAAAATGACCATTTTGCCATTGCAAGTAGGCTACATGCCAAAATTCAGAGGGAATCTTATGTAATTCGTTTTTAATTGTTGGAGGTGGCCGATTAGGGTTGGCTAAGCCCATTATAATTGAGATTTGGGCTTAGAAATTCATTTTGGGGCTTATATGACTAAATTTGACTTTTGAGTTGGCTTTGGTCAAATTGATGATGTGGCATGCCCCACTTGATGGTCATGAGTTCCATGTCACCCCATGAAGTATATTAGGTCATAGTGGGGTCAATTTGACCATAGGAAGACCAATTGAGCTCAATTGGAGCTAAAAAGGTTTAGTTGACCCAAAGTTGATTTTGGTCAAAATTGATGATTTGGGTGGCCCGTTCAAGTTGGTCAAAATTGGAGATTTGGGTGGCCCATTCAGGTTGACTTTAAGATTTTAGACATAATTCCCAGTCACATCTCACTCAAAGGGGGACTAGTTTAATTTGGGATGTTACACAAGGTGAACATCGAGCCATGCTCCCAGAAGAAATCAAACAAACCCATGATTTGCTTCATCCCGGCAGGAGTGCACTGAGACACCCGCACGTCACAATGCTTTAAGATTTCAACCACCTCCTCGCATGGAGGCATGCAGAACTTGAACCTCATCGACAATTCTTACCACGTCATCCAACCTCTCAGGGGATTTTGTACTCGCTCCTCAATATGCGGTATTTTTATCTCCAGCCCTGCAGGTATCCCATACCGCTTTCTCCAGACATCAACTTGCTCGACAGTAAGAGACGAGTGCAACCGCATCAGCCTACCCTGCGAGCAATGTCGTAGAACCTGAAAGGAAAATTACGCATAAGTATTCGCAAAAGCAATATTTCAAGTGCACCCACGCTAGTCTCCCCCGCACGCACCTGATGATCAGTACACAACCAACCTGCACAAAGCAATCGAGCATGAACTGAGCATACAAGACGCGTAGGAGTGCACCGCGCACACAAGTCACGCGGGAGTGCACCCCGCATACACAAGGGCATGGGTTTGCACCCCGCGTGTGGGCCCTGCGTGTGGATACGCATGAGATGCATAAATGTGCACCTCGCACATGCGTGCCCGAGGCACGGGTACAAACCCTATGTTTTTTGTGCAAGTGCATCCCACGCGTGCCCCATATAGAAATGCCCTGCGCACAAGTGCCCGTGTTTCCTTTTCACTGCCTTTGACTTCGCTTACCTCCTTCTGCACTCCTTCACCTGTCTCGGTCATGGCCACCACAAACCATTCTCCCGCAGAAAGTCCCCTCTCCCCTTTTGCTCTGGCTCCAAATTCCTGGGACTTTGGGTGGAAAATGATGGGGTCTCCTTCAATTTATAGGAATTCTGGGCTACGATTAGCCAGAATTCCTTTATCCCAATTAACTTAGTGGGAGGTTATGGGGAAAACCACCGCATACACGATCAACGCACCTGATCCACATACAATAAGCATGCTGACCACTGCATGCGCAATCCCCATGTACGTTCCATGCACCAAAATTGCTCCAAGCCACTAAGGCAACTGCCACGGTAATTAACCGCGATCGGCCAACCGGCCACCGCCGCACTACCCACCGGACGACCACCAGGAGGCCGCCCACCGCCAGGCCATTAGCCACCACGGCCGGCCTCCCTCGACTGCATGGCCGCAAGGCCCCTACGAATGGCCTCCCCAAATCGGCCGGCCTTGGCCACCCATGCTCCTGGTGCGCGACTGCAAGGCCCCTGTGGCCATGGCGCGCGGCTGCAAGGCCCCCGCGGTCGGCCTCCATCGGCCGGACGCCCTTGATCGCGCACCCATTGCGTGCAGATGTGAGAACCCTTCGGTCACCCCTCTGGCCAACCGCGCTTGGTCGCACTCCTGCGGCACGTGACCGCGGGAGCCCCGCAGTCGGCCTCTCTCAGCAGCCGCCCTCAGCCATGCGCCCGTGGGGTATCCCTACCCGGCCGGCCCTCACTGGTCGGGACATGTCGTCTGTTGGCCTCCTCATCACTGGCTGCCGCCAGACCGCTACCGTCTGATCATCCCCACACAATCTCCATCGTCTGATGAACGGGTAACCACCCACATAACTACCAGTGTAACCACCCTTTATGGATGGGTGTAAGTATCCGAAATTATATCAGTCGCGCGTTGTAAAATTCTTAAATAATAAGTGTCATAAACTATATTAAATCAGAATGCCAATAACAATTAAGGTGGTTACAACCTGTGAATAACTGCAGAATTACCATAACCATCTCTAAGGCCGATAAATAGGGCCTTAGTATCTCC
This sequence comes from Dactylorhiza incarnata, assembly GCA_033032865.1. Classification (NCBI taxonomy): domain Eukaryota; kingdom Viridiplantae; phylum Streptophyta; class Magnoliopsida; order Asparagales; family Orchidaceae; genus Dactylorhiza; species Dactylorhiza incarnata. The sequence continues at coordinate 6,620,082 of JAWHQI010000103.1, read as the reverse complement.
TTCATTTCCATCCTTTTCTCCTCCGGCTTCTCCTCCTACGTGCAAAAGAGTTCCTCCGAGAATCTTCATCGACTTCAAAGATCCCCTTGAAGGCCTTCAAGCACTTCAAAGATCCCTCGAAGATCTCCATCTTCACTCAAGCTTTCTTCCACACGAGGCTCTCGCGCACAGTACACTCATAGTTTTGCACCTCTAAGTCAACAACAAGCTCCACGCTCCATACTCCTCCAAAAACTGCAAGATACACACCGAAGACATCAAGATGCGTAGAGCACGCCAATCAAGGTTTCGAGCATAAGCAGAAGACCATCCAGGCCCCATAGTGCGGTGATACCCACCATGGCCAAGAAAAATACTTAGCTTCGATAGTTATGGCCTGTCACCCTCTGAATGCATATCTCTCTCCCCTGCAAGTTGTAATGAGAAGCGGACTGTCGCCCTTGCATTATCGCAAAAGTTATGTACTTCATAAGCCAGATAGTGATACTTTGGTCGGCACCGATATGCCACGTGTTTTTTCACCCCTTTTTGGGGTGTTTGATGGTAAAAAGGGTTTCTTGTCAGCCGCATCATTTCTCTGTGACAGATTGTGTGCTCGGCCATTCCTAGGTTAAGACGGTCCAATCTAGGCCGGTTATAGAAGCCTTGAGTGAGCTGCAATAATAGTGGAAAGACCACACAGTAGCAAATGCTTCTCCTCCACCAACATAAAGATGGCGAACAAGGGGTTCACCAATGCATGAAGCTTAACAAACCCCAGCACTAGCAAAAACTCCAGCTCATGACCCTTCAAGCGATGACAACATTTGGGAAGTGACTTCCAAAGCTATGGCAGGCCCCAGGAGTTCTTGACATAACCAAAGAAGGTGTTCCCATGGTGACGGTCTGCCCAGTTTTCAAACTCGATCCAGTGTTTGTTGCTATGGACTTCGATACGCCCACCTCCATCGGTGCGCATTTCACATCATTCTCTAAAAAGGTCAAAGGTGTAAACCCCCTCCTGGTAATTGAGCATGAACGAGGGGAAGTCTTATACCAAGAACAGTCGCTTAGCGGTGGTCCCAGCACACGGGCCAACATAAACTACAAGATGCCTATTCTGCTGGCAATGTTCTATTCATCACAAACCAACCACATAATTGCATAATAATTAAAGAGCATGAAGTCCAATGATTCACTAATAGTATAAAAGGCACACAATTATAAAATGACAATAAGGACAATGTCTGAAACATATTCAAATTACAATTTTCTTATAATAGACGTGGAAGCTCTCAAAATCTCTCATCCGCTATAGAAAGGTATCTGGATGCATTGCGTCGTCATGTCAGGCCCTGTCTCCCTGGCCTAGTGATCCTCCTGTGCGGGGTGCTGTTACTGTGGTTGCGCGTGCTCCTAAAATGATGTGGTATGATGACCATTAGTTAAAAAGATTGAGCGGTTTCGACATTCACTCCCTCAATGACTCATAGGCAATGTGTGGGAGGATGGAAATAAAGGCTACAATATAAGCAGTAGTGTATATACAAGCAGGTGACAAGTCAGAGTATAATATATGATAGCAGTTGATATTCAATGAGCATGGTATAAACAATTCTATATATTGCAGCAACAATAAGAGCAAGTAGAATCAGCATAAAAGAGCAGTATGTAAAAGTGCAAGAAACATGGTACAAAGGTAACTTAACTTATAAAGATGCCCATACAAATTTATAAGTTAAAGGTCATTTTAAAAGGTAAGTAACTCATCATATAAAAGAGCACATACTAATTTAAATAATGAGGGTCTTGTTGTATGCGATGAAATGAATGCAATGAGATGATATTAAATGTTGACACACACATGCACTTACTCACACATATGACTCTATGTCAATATAGACCTTTAGTTCCCACTCTTTGGGGTATCCAATCCCTCAGACACCCCCGTCGTGCTCAAATGGTGGCAGTGGAGCGGTGTCTCCACACCTAGGTGGGTATACACACTACCATACCTAGGCGCATACACCTCAACATGTTAGTTTGTAGAGCCTTTGCATAATCTTGCTCCCACCAATGAGACCAGACCCCCATGGCTTTAGGAAAAGTCATCGGGAAAGCATCTCCAAGACGACGGTTGAGCTGGCCCATTAAACCTCAACCCCTCTAGACAAGTATACATGCTTCTGTCAGTGTGATGATCATACACGCATCATCGACCCACAAGTAACCCCATGATTAGGATCGTCATGCACATTCTATCACCCCTTGACACATGTATGTTCAAATTATTTATTCTTGGGTTTATAATCCAAATTCACTCTCTTTACCTTTCATTATCGTAATATTTTGCCAAAAGTTCACCCCTTTAATTTACATTGCATATACAGTAGATATTCACTTCGGTGTAGGGACATAGTCCAAGATATTTCAAATGAGATCCTAGGGATTACTTGTGATTTTGTATTATCGTATAAATTTTCTCATATTATAAGGGCCTAATGAATTATATTAATCTTGGACTTCCCGAGGTCTACCTGGTGAAGGGATCACAGCGGTACTAGAAGATATGATGAGACGACACCCCAAATCTCCCTTCTCAAGATATTTAATATTTGGGTTTCTAATTTCCTTTATTAATCTATTGGTGTTGAATAAGTGGTGTTGTGAGGGTGAGGTTCAAGCGTTTGTTAAGCGCACGCCAAGGGTAAGGTTTCATATGTGATTTACAAAGTTCCACTCCACTAAATGACCTAAGGTTTCTTCCAGATGTTAGTGATGGACTAAATGAGTTACTACCCAAATTTGCTTGAATATTCAGAGAATTATAAAAGTTACAAATTTTACTAACTGCACACCATAAGTTCAATCCACGTGGAATTCACCCAATTCCTTTCACCCAACTGAGCTAAAATTTCTACCAGAGGTTAATGGTAATCTAAATAAGGTTCTACAAAAATTTGATTGAATTATAATGATTATTCAGAGAATTACACAAGATACAAATATTTACTAATTGCACACCATAAGCAAAAGCTCATGTAGAATTCACCCAATTCCATTCACCAAAATGACCTAAGCGTACAAGCCTCCTTATCATTCAAATATGGTTCTTTACACGTGTATCAACTTATAAGATCCAAACTCAATAGCATAAAACATATTTGTATGTGTGAAAGAGGTTATGATCCAATTTCAAGAGTGGTTGTAGTTTGATATTCCCAAACCGAGTTAAGTTACTTTAATCATATTTTAAGGGGCACACACCTATGGTAATAATTCATTAAATGAGGATCTAAGGAAAGTACTAAACAATTTCCAACAATGTTTTATAATGATCTTATTATGTTTGACTTCTTATACAAGGGCAAGAATGACTAAAAATCATGAACTAAGATAACTCATCTCACAAGGCCCTAATATTTTTGTTGGATGTCATTCCTAACATGTTTATGCCACTGAAAAATAATTGATAGTTTAATTCAGCTATATATATATATTAATTCCATTAATACTCTTATGTGACAACAATTGCTTTTAGTCTTAAAACATATGAAAAATATGCCCCAATAATTCTACAAAATTTTGGATCTCTTTCTAAGGTTGTCCTACTATCCTGTATCAATTTTCAAGTCATTTGGATAAGAAATTAAGAGGGAAGCACAATTTCCAATTTTTGATATTTGCACCCCAAGTCTACATGACACTTTCCTAAGTCAAACATACATGGGATATTTCCTTCAATTCTAAGCCTAAGGCCTTAATATTTTTACTGGATATCATTTCAAACATGTTTATGACACTATAAAAATTTGAGGGTGTAACCCAGCCATATATATATATTAATTCCATTAATACCTTTTTTTCTAATTCCATTAATACCTTATGTGACAATAATTTCATTTAATTCAAAACTTATTAAACATGTGCTCCAAAACTCTACAATTTTTTTTGGAGACCACCCTAAAGTGTTCTTACCATCACAAACAATTTTTAGCTCATTTTGATGGGCATACTGAAATATATTCAAGATCTAAGTTCTGCTAAATACACACCAAGTGTGCATGTACACAAAAACATTTATGATGCCATAGTTTCCATTCCACCAAACTAATTATCCCAAATTTTCTACCAGAGGATCAACATGGTATAAGGACGATACTACAAATTTTTGGATATTTTACCAAGTGTTTTATCCATAATAATTTCATTATTTAACTAGTGTGACAATAGTTAGATTTTTTCTTAAAACTTAGGAAAATTATACTCCAAAAAGTCTACAAATTTTTGGAGTATTCCCTGAGGTCATGATACTTACATGTGTCAAATTGCACAACATTTGGGTGAGTGATCAGAGATCTATTCAAGATCCAAATCCTTGCTATGAGCACACCATGCATACATGAGTATTTTCTAGGTCAAAACATTCAGTGAAAAATATCAAAATTCACTATGCCAAATGTTCTAACATTTTTACCACAAACCACATATGGCCTAACTTTGGATCTATAGAATTTTGGCCCTTTTTCAAGCCGAATTTGTTTACCCAGAAGACCGCTTCCGAGTAACCCTTCTCACAGACCGGGCGGTCTGAGGATGCAAGTCGTCTGGTTCAGTCTCAACAGGGTCCTTCAGCATCACCCAACACAAACCGGGCGGTCTGATAGAATTCAGATCGCCTCCAAGGATTGAAGATCACCAAGGATCAAGTCCAGAAGGCAAGCCGCGGTCTCAAGTCGGATACCTCCCGGGTTACGCCATGGAGACTACCAAGGATCAAGTCCAGAAGGCAAGCCGCGGTCTCAAGTCGGAGATCGCTCGGGTTGCGCCATGGAGACTCAAGGCTCAAGTCCAGAAGGCAAGCCGCGGTCTCAAGACGGAGACCGCCCGGGTTGCATCATTACCTTGATCGCAGTATCTTCAGTCTCCGGCCAGGATAGATCGGAAGCGCAAGCCGTCAAGTCGCGCGACTTCTTTCTTTTCTCCTTTCTGTATCCCGTCACTGCCTGCCCGATTCTCCTGTACCCGGGCAGGCGGTTATTTTATCCCTTCCCGTTCGGGCAGGCCCCCAAGCCTATAAATAGGGGGCGGCGACGTTCCCAAGGCACGCACACTCGAATCTAGGAGCTCGCTTGTTTGAGCTGCGGTCTCGAGTTTCTTGCCTTGCGACCTGTGTGACCGGCCGACTTCTACTTTCCTGCATCTGTAACCCGCTGTAACTTCTTTGTTTCAATCAAGGGAGAGCCCGTCGCAGGAGTGGCATTCATCATGATGGGTGAAGTCTGGCCTTGACCGCTGTCAGCGGTCTCATTTTCTGTAACCAAAAAGTAACCGACAGCCCGCAGCCTCCAATTTCCTTCGGAGGTGCAATTTTGGATTCAACAGAAACACGCGACCTTCAGATCGCGGACTATCGGTGAAACCTTTGTCAACATGTCAGACCGCCAGTTCCCTCTTGGAGATCGCTCCGACCACAATGAATATTCTCTGTGGGAGGCTTTTGAGCAATCAAAAAGGGAAGCCGAGCGGGCTCAGAAAGCGACTGATCAGCGTTTGGACGCAATCAGTCGGGCTTTAGCACTGTTAACCGAGTGGTTAGTCCCACAGCAGACCGCGATTAACCAGGCAGAGAGTCTGGTCCCTCCTCCACTTCCTCCTTACCCGCTACCACAAGTCGCCAACTTCCAACCACTGCAAGAAGGTTTTGCGGCCAGGCAAAACTTCTACCAAGAAACCGCGCACAGCATGCCGACCCGAGTTCTTGATTTCTAGGGGGCGGCTTCTCATGCTGTCCGCCTTTCATACCCACAAGAAGGCGCGGCCCATCTTTCCTAACCGCCTGAGGTCACTGCTCATCATTCTTACCTGCCAGAAGCCGCTGCCCGTTCCACCTACCAGGCGGCTTGCCCGCGAGTATCCGCAGTTCAGGCGGCTTATTATTCTGCTCCTCTGCTGTATGAAGATGTTGAAGATAATTCTCCCTTCGTGGACGAAGTTCGAGGGGAGCCAGCCCCAAATAATTTCCGGGAGCCACATCGGCCGGCATACAACGGAGAAACTGATCCAACCGTCCATATTCAGGCCTTTGAGTCGGTCATTGCTCTGAGGACCCTCTCGGATGCAACCAAATGTAAACTCCCTGTGACATCCTTTGAAGGACAAGCAAGGGAGTGGTTCTATGGGTTGCATCCCAGGTCGATTAGCTGCTTTGCTGAGCTACGCAGGGAATTTTTGCTCAGGTTTTCTACTTCGAGAGAGAGGAAAATGGCCCGGCGGCCCTTTTTGATATAAGGCAGCGAGAGGATGAAATGTGGGCCCGTTTCATGGACCATTTCCAGAAGGAAATCATGGAAGTTCAGAATGTAGATCCAGGCTGTACAGGGTGGCCCTCATTCATGGCTTGAGGGAAGACCCCCTAAAATTCGAGGCAAACATAAGGGGGCCAAGAACTTATCAGGAATTGATAAGTTTGGCCAACATGTTCATCAGAGGAGAAAAAAGCAATCCTGGCTATGTTGCGAAATTGGTAAGCACCAAGGAGCAATCTAATCCGTCCTTCAATCTTCCACCAGCAAACCAACCTCACTTTGAGCCCCGTTCCCAGAGGGGAAGAAACTATAAACACAAACAACCCTTCATCGGCCATCAACAGTTTCAGGATCAGAAACCGTCATTGGCCATCGCATCCGCTCCATCCGTTCCTCTACCACAAATAATGCCAGTATACCTGCCACAGTATGCTTCGTAACCACCTCCAGCTATTCCATCCACCCAGTATGATGACTCGCAAGAGTCATTTACTCCTCTGAATGTTACCATGGACGAAGTCGTCCAAATCCTCCAGAAAAGGCCCGATTTCAAAAGGCCCACTCCTCTGAAATTGGATGTTCGTAATCGAAATCCGAATCTTTATAGTGAATATCACAAGGAGGCAGGGCATCTAACCGAAGATTGTTGGGCCCTCCGCTTGTTGATAGAAAGGCTCTTGGGAGAGGGAAAACTCCGAGGCCTAGTCCGGAAGGAAACAACTGCTGAACCAGACAATGAGAAGAAGAAGGAAACAGTGGAGGTAACTTGGGAATGCGCCGACGTTGAAGACACCGGCTGCTATGGAGATATTCACCCTTCAACTGAATGCATAGAGGTCAATGATGTGGTCCCCCTGGGGGACATATATTGCATTCATGGAGGGGCTGGAGCAGAATCGTCTCGTAAATCAAGCATTGGGAGAGTCCTGAAGCAAGAAGTGGCGGCGACCACAACTTCTGCCCCTGAAAGTACGATCGTCACTTTCGGTCAAGATGACCTTTCTCCAAATGCCAATCCCTTTGAAAATGTCGTAGTGATTAAAGCCATTATTGAAAATTATACTGTTCATAAGATCCTGATCGACACGGGCAGCTCAGTTAATCTCCTCTTCCGTCCAACCTTTGATGCCCTGAAGACTGGGAAGCCTCTGCTTTCCACCAATGAGCCCCTTTACGGCTTCTCTGGAGAGAAGAAGGAGGTTGAAGGTTCTATAAAGCTCCTGGTTTCTCTGGGAGGAGTGGTCAAGCTGATCAATTTCGTGGTGGTGGATGCCCTAAGCAACTACTGCGCCATCTTCGGAAGGCCAATTTTCAATGCCTACAGGGCAGTAGTATCCACCTTCCACCTTGCTCTTAAATTTGTTGTTGAGGGAAGGCAGTATCGGATCTGAAGCAACCCGAAGGTGGCTCGGGAGTGTTATGTGTGAACTGTCCATATGATCACCGACGTTCCACTTCCCGAGACCACGGTTGAAGTTCTTGAAGTTGCTGAAACTCCAAAGGCTGCTGAATTAGGGAAAGATCGACAAGGGGCTCACCTGGAACCTGCCCAGGCGACCCAAGAAGTCCATATTGCTGAGGGGGAAGACAAGAGGTTGGTCATCAATTCTGAGCTGCCAGAAGAGGAGAAAGTGCAACTGATCTCCTGTCTTCTAGAGAACCTGGATATCTTCGCCTGGTCAGCGGAGGATATGCCAGGAGTGGATCCGGACATGGCTTGCCATCATCTGAACATATCTCCTGAGTTCAAGCCAGTCAAACAAAAGAAGAGGGAAGTGGCGACCAAGCTGGTGGTGCCCATCAGAGAGGAGGTTGCCAAACTCCTGAAGGCGAACTTTATTTTTGAAATACAATCCCACGTGGATGTCAAATATTGTAATGGTTAAAAAATCCGGTGGGAAGTGGCGCATGTGCGTGGACTTTACCAAACTAAATAAAGCATGCCCCAAAGATTGCTACCCTCTGCCTCGGATAGATGTTTTAGTAGATTCCGCGGTTGGGTATAATTTTATGAGCTTTCTCGATGCGTTTTCTGGATACCATCAAATCAAAATGCACAAACCTGATATCCCGCACACTTCATTCATCACGAACGATGGGTGTTACTGTTATCTCGTAATTCCCTTCGACCTTAAAAATGCAGGAGCAACGTATCAAAGAATGATGGATACGGTTTTTAAACATCAAAAAGGCAGGAATCTTGAAGTTTACGTTGACGATCTCCTCCTAAAAAGTAAAACATTTTCAATACATTTGAAAGACCTCATAGAGACGTTCGCTACTCTACGAAGGTAAAAATTAAAATTGAACCCATTGAAATGTGTGTTCGGAGCAAACAAGGGGAATTTTCTCGGGCATCTCCTCACTCCCGATGGCCTTGCACCGAACCCAGATAAGGTGAAGGCCATCCTCGATATGATTCCTCCTCGTAATACTAAGGAGGTCCAGCAACTTGGAGGAAGGTTGGCGGGGCTGAGCAGGTTTATTTCCAAATCAGGAGATAAAAGTGCTCCATTCTTTAAAACACTCCGAAGAGGATCAAAGTTTGAATGGAGCGAAGAATGTGATAAGGCTTTTGAACAGTTAAAAATGCAGTTGACTTCAACCCCTCTACTTCAAAGTCCCCGTGAAGGGGAAATATTGTTCTTATACTTGGGGGTCGGCCCAGATGCAGTAAGTTCTGTCCTCGTCCGGGAGGAAAAAAAGAAACAATTTCCGATCTACTATGTCAGCCACATCCTCAAGGATGCAGAAACCAGATATTCGATCTTGGAAAAGCTAGCTTTGGCTTTGGTTATGTCATCACGAAGGCTCCGCCCTTATTTTCAAGCTCATCCTGTCCAAGTAATTACAGATCATCCTCTGAGAAGTATTCTTGAAAAGCCAGACCATTCAGGGAGGCTGGCTAAATGGGCTATTGAATTCAGCGAGTTTGAAATATCTTATATTCCCAGAATGGCAATCAAAGCGCAGGTCTTAGCAGATTTTCTGGTTGATACAACAGAATCCAGTCCTGAACAAGTAGAGAAATCCCCTCTGGCTTGGGTTGTTTTTGTGGATGGGGCTTTTGGTAAAAAATCTGTGGGAGCCAGAGTAGTATCGGTCAGCCCAAATGGCATCAAGCTTGAGCAGGCTATCAAATTCTTCTTTCCAGTTACAAATAATCAGGCAGAATACGAAGCACTTCTGGCTGGTTTGAGGCTTGCAAAGGAACTGGGCATAGAACACGTGCATGTTAAAACTGATTCACTAGTAATGGCTTCTTAGGTTTTGGGAAATTACGAAACAAGGGAGCCAATTCTGAGGAAGTATCTGTTGCTGGCTAAGAAGGAGATCAGAAGGTTCAAATCGTTTATCATTTAGCATATTCCCAGGTCACAGAATGAAGAGGCGGATGAATTATCAAAGTTCGGTCTTCCATCAGGGGGAGTGACCTTTGAACTTTTTCATTCGGCAACAGATGAAGGGGAACTTATGCAAATCGATCAGAATCCTTCCTGGAAGGATCCTTACGATCTATTCTTATCAAAAGGAGAATTCCATCATTCTTATCAAAGACAGAAATAGATTTAGAAGAAAGGTGGCCTATTATTACTTTATAGCGGGAGTCTTGTACAGTAAAACTTTGATTTCTCCCTCAGCGCGGTGTGTTTCCGAGGACGAAATTCCAACCATACTTCAGGAGGTCCATTCCGGGGAATGTGGTAGCCATTCAGGGGCAAAGACTTTGGATAAAAGAATCTTGTGGCAGGGGTATTTCTGGCCAACCATGAAAAAAGATGTTGAAGCATTTGACAAGCGAGGTGTTCAGTGTCAAAAGTTTGCTCCTCTTCAACATCTGCCCGCTCAATCACTGAGATCAATAACTGCACCCTGGCCCTTCGCAGTTTGGAGGATGGATCTCATCGGCCCCTTTCCGATCGCTAGAGGCCAGCGTCGTTTTATCATTGTGATGATTGATTACTTCAGTAAGTGGATTGAGGCAAAAGCACTGGCGAAAACTACAACACAGGTCATCAAAAACTTCATCTGGGGAGAAATAGTTTGTCGGCATGGAATCCTGCTAGCAATTGTCACTGACAATGGTCCGCAGTTCAACAATTCAGAAATGATAAACTTCTGTGATCAGGTTGGAATTGATCTTCGGTTCTCCTTGGTACATCATCCAAGGACCAATGGTCAAGTGGAAGCAGCAAATAGACAAATCCAATAGCTTTTGATGAAGAGAGTCTTGAATCAAAGAGGGAATTGGGCAGAACAACTCCCTTCCATCCTTTGGACTCTCAGTACTACTCCGTCTTCAGCTACAGGGGAGACACCATTCAAATTATCTCATGGCTCGGAGGCAGTCATCCCAATAGAATTTGAGGTGGTCACCCCCAGAGTTGTATATGCAAAGGAAGGAGGAGAGGCATGGATAAAAGATAATGATGAAGCTATCAAATAGAGTCTGGATTTGATCGAAGAGCTTCAGGATGAGGCGACTATCAGGCAGGAGGAAGTAAAGAGGAGAATGGCCAAATACTTGGACAAGAATGTCAGGGTGAAACATTTCGCAGTTGGTGATGTTATACTAAAGAAGGTTGATGATGCAGCCAGAACTGGCAACATCGGAAAACTAAATCCCAACTAGCCAGGGCCTTTCATTGTCAAGGAGGTACTAAAGAGTGGGGCTTATCGACTCCAGACAAGTGAAGGAGATGACATCTCACGCACCTGGAGTGGTGATGATCTTAAACGGTTCTATCCTTAAAATGTCTTCTTCATTTCTTGCATTTTTTTGGATATTAAATTAAAAACCCCATAATGACACTTCTCCATGTCTGGTGATTCTTTTTTCTTTTTATATATATCACCCTCACTGAACCACGGAGACATCGCCAAGTTCTACTCGAACCCCCTCGGATTGTAGTCATTAGCGTAAAACCACGAAGACCATGTGTAGCGGGGAGTTTTCACACACGTATAGTGGTAGCTTGCCAATTCCCGTGCGGTGGTCTTCAGAATCTTGGATCCCGGCTGATATCTAACACACCCCTGCATCAAGGGAGGTCTAGGTGAATTTTAGCTCTATCATGCCCCGAGAGGGATATAGTTACAGCTTTGATGATCTTTCTGAGAAAAGCAATGTTCGCCACTTAGGCCCACCTGCCCATGTGATCATCTTAGTCTGTGGCCATCGAATACTCCAAGGTACTCTCAAGCGATGCCTAAACGGGACCCATAATTGAGTTGATCTCTTTGAGGAAAGCAATGTTCGCCGCCTAGGCCTACCTGCCCAATTGATCAACTCGGCTTGTAACCCTAGGCAAGAGAGCAGTTGAGTCGCTTACAGCCCTTATGACCACTTGAGGAAAGCAATGTTCGCCGCCTAGGCCCACCTGCCCACTTGGTCATCTGGGTCTGTACTTGTCTTTATCTTTGTTTCTATAGCTCATATGACCACTTGAGGAAAGCAATGTTCGCCGCCTAGGCCCACCTGCCCACTTGGTCATCTGAGTCTGTGGCTATTGCTTATTGCATTACAGAGAGTTATCTCATCTCATATGGTCCTTTTGGACCATTTGAGGAGGAAACAGGATTTCTACAGGTATATCGCAGACCGGACGGCTTGATTTTTAAACCGGGCGGTTTGAAATAAATAGGTACCGTAATTATCAGACGGTCTGATTATTAAACCGATCGGTTTAAAATAAGTTGGATACCATAAAATGCCATAAGGTGGGTATCAGGATATCAAGCATAACCGTGCCCGATCGGTCTCATCATTCGATTTGTAATTCTATCATCTTTATGGATATTAGTTATATCCGTTCGGTTGGAAACGGGCTCTTCACAAGGAAGTAATTATGATTCTTGTGGGGATGGAAATCATTACAAGTGTCAAGTCTCTAACCGCCTGAGTTATATACAGGTCGCACGGGCTTATCAGTTAATATTTATATTCACAAGGATGGGCCTTACAGAAATCTAAATTATGAGTCGTTCGCATTAAATATTAAACTGCGCGACCTTTTGGTTGTTTTCCTATGACTTGGTATTCTCTATCTTGAGAAGCAATTATGTAAAACCGGGCAATAATCACGCGGCTTTGTCTCAAATATATGGAACCATCTAAATCACACCGAACACATTCAAATCACATGATCCATAATCAGCATTCTATATCGGCTTAAAGTTATGTTCAGTTTCTGTTTATCCTGAGGCATTCATAACAAGATAAGGCAGAGCTTGAATTTCTATCCGCTCAATTATATCTTGAAACCGCGTCGACTACTCATCAAGATACCGTGGTTGATGCTTTTTCGGGTTATATCGAATTCGCTTAATCAGGATCGAAGAAACAGGACGCACGAGCAGGCTTTATAATTCGATTAACTGTCTAATTGGAATTCTAAAATTCAATACTCTGACCGACCGGGTTGTTGTTAAACCGCACGACTTGGTTAAAAGAGAAGGAGACCTCAACAATCACAAGTAAGTCGCAGAAAAATAGACAGCAAAACAGGTAAGAAATTTCTATTCATTGGCAAAATATCTTTACATCATTTTTATAACCGACCGGCTGACAAAATCAAGCTGTCGGTTATACAAAATAAAGAAGCAAATACAAAAAAGATAAGCATAACTATTCGTCCGGCTTGAGCTTTTTAGCTGCAGGAGAATTCGAGTCCTCACTTCCGTCAATGTTTACATCGGGCGAGTAGCCTTCACTATTTGATGAGGAACTCGACGAACCACTGCTTGAGTTACCCGAGCCGTCCGACTTCTGCCGCTTAGACCGTCCGGCTTCTTCTCCGGAGTCGCTGGACTCCGAGCCTGAACTGCTTTCCTTCTCATTGTCAGCAGCGGCCTCTTGCTTCGCGGCGGCCTCGTCAACCACGGCGGCTTCCCTATCCGCGGCGGTCTCATCCTCTTCGTCTTCAGCCTCTTCCGAGCCACTAGACTCGACCTTATCCTTCCCCTTGGCCTTGCGATTCATCTCATCGAATTGGCCCTTCAGGCCGGGGAAGATGTCTGGGAAAGTGGAATCTTCGAAACCCGTAGCCAAACCGTCGCGGTCTCTCAAATGGTCAAGGGCAGAGTCAATCCTGTTGGCAACATGTGGAAAGACCTCGTCCTGAATGGCCGGGTTGTCCACGTCATATTGATGCTGTAAAAAGAAAAAAAGGGATTAAGGCGCACGACTTGAAGGAACAGATCGCATGAATATTTGTCAGGACTTACCGCCACAATCTCCCTTAGCTGGGCGATCTCCTCGGACTGCTCAGCACTTTTCTTTTCCAAATATACATGGGCTGAGACTAGCCGCTTATATGACAAAGCCATAAAGTGATTAGCCGCGAAGCCCCACGCACCGGCTTGCGCGGCTACTCGGGAAAGATCCTCTTTCGGGACCTTCTTTAATCTCTTCAATGTTTTTTGACCATACATAGCAGCCCCGGCGGCTAGTGCATGACGGCTAACTCTTTCGCTCCCCCAGAACGGGAGCGCGGTTGAAACTTGTACACAATCCCCATCTTTGTGCCAAAGGATTGTCGGTTTGCCCTTCAAGTCGTGCGGGTTGCTACATGAGCGAAGGAGCTCAAACTCTCCTGAAGAAGCCGAGCTTTCTTCCTCGAATAGTTGCGGTTTGGTCTTCCTCTTCCACCTCTCCATCTGGGTCAAGACCAGTACGACCGGGCTGACCGGTTTGTTCCGCAGAACAACGGTAGCAGCTGCAAAGCAAGATTGAAAAGTGTAACTAAGCAGTCCAGGCGGTTAGAACAGCGGGTTGCAAAAAACTTACTATCCTCAGGTCGGATATTTTCCAACTCAGCGAAAAGCGGGACATAATGGTTCACGTCAAGCCGCTCATTCTCTAAGAATTCGAAGATTTTTAACTCGGCCTCCCCGTCTTGACTGTCTGGAAATCCGCCGCACTTCGCACCTGCGGGTTAACCTGCAACAACCCGAGGTGGCCTTCGAATATTGCATAGCGTTCTGACCAGCTTGTCACCTTATTCGCAAGGTTGACAACCTTCATTCCCCGACACCCAAAGTAGAGGTGCCCTCTAAAAATCAAGGTCCCGACATCTGGGATAGACCGCACGGGGAAGAATTTTTTGAACAGGTCAATCGAAAATTTAACCCGTTCAGACTGCAAATAAGAAATAAAACTGTAGATGGAGGCGATGGAGTTCGGCGGAAGTTGCCCGGGCACAACTCCGTAGTGATCAAAAATAGCGATACTTCGAGGGGTGGTGGAAGCCTGAAGCCGCATTCAAAATGATCGATGGGAATTGCGATTTGATTCGGGGTGGAAGAGTTTATCCTTTCATCACGGAGTGGAAGCCGCGCGAGTAGGGGACTCCCTGCCATGTACTTCTCTATGAATTCGTCCAACTCGGCTTGGGTCAGACGTCACTCCTTATGATTAGCAGAGTGAAAAGCGAAGGCCGCATCAGTTCGCACGGCCTTAACTTTCTCAGCTCGCCTCGACTTGCTCTTAGACCGCGCCATTTCTGAAGTGTAAATGAATCTCGGGGACGACTACTACTTATAGGGATCAACGATCTGCAAATAGTAAAACCATGTGGTGAATACATGGTCTAACCGCGTGGTTAGAAACCTGCATGACAAGCTTAACAAAGAGGCACAACAAAGGAAATATTCATAACATAGATCGCACGGTCAGTAATCTACAACATCATATTAATTAAGTTCTAGGAAAATTTCAAGCATACATATCAGGTCGCGCGACCTGTCAAGCAGTTCGAATAACAGTGGAAAAATCCAAAGACAGACATCAAGTGTTCAAAGCCAATTCGCACGAGTTATAAAAAGACAGTAAAAGGGTTATCAAACAAATATTCAACGAACATATTCTCCAAATAATATTACACATTGTTTCTTAAAGACCAATCACGGTCGACGATTCTCAACGGAAGGGTCTTCGCGATGAAGCCGAGCGACTTGATCACTAGTTTGATTAAGGAGGCAGTAAATTTGGCCTGAATGATAGTGAGGATGATTAATCATACCATGAAGCCGCCCGACATCCACCTCAACCCGCGCAGCAGAAATCACGCGAGTAGGAATTCTAGTGGCTTCATCGATCATATGATCGACTGCCCTAACTTGGGGAGGATCTGAAGTCGCTCCAGTAGTCGGGCGGTTTGACAATTGATCCCTATCATCATTCATAGGTCGCCGGGTTCCGCCGATTTCCCTGGTCTAATGTAGATATTTCTCTTGGTAGTAACAACAATCACTATCAAGTTTTGAAATCGCCTTCTTTTCTCTCTCAAGCCGCGCGGTTAGCGCAGCCCTCTGGTCCAGTCGTGCTTTCTTCTCGGCCTCCAGGGCAGATCGAGCGGTTTCCAGTTGAACCTCCAACACCTTCTCTCTTTCTGGCCGTGCCTTCTTCTTGGCCTCCAGTTCAGCCCGCGCGGCCTCCAGCTGAGCTCCAAGCGCCAGTTGTTATTCTTGCCGCCCTTTCTTCTCAACCTCCAATGCAACCCGGGAGGCTTCTTCTCGACCATCAATCTCCCTTATCTTCACCTCCAAGCCGTTCAGAAGGTGTTGAAAGTTGGGCAGCTCCTCCTGTCCAGAGTTTGAGCTCTGTGCGAGGCTGGGCACCTAGGACAGTGGCAGAAGACTAGATACGAGGTCGCCCGGCCTTACTACTTCTTCTGGTTTGTCTACAAAGGAAGAAGAGAGAATACGGTTAGGACAACCGAAGGCAAATCATATGACAAAGTATTATAAGATAAAATGCCTGAATGCACAGGTCGCCGCGACTGTTCAGGGTCCATCCTACGGCACTGCTCCCTCCAAAACCACTCATTCTGCATTCTCTTAATAACAGAAATTTGAGTCGCGGATGGGAAAAAACCTGAAAGCGGGTTCAATAACAAAGCATTCTTCTGAGGTCGCGGAAGGAAGAAGCGGACAGAGTTATAGCCCGCATCGCGTTTACCTGGTGCAAAAGGATTTGGCAGCTGTGGCTTGTCCAGAGCCCGCCTCTTTTCCTCCGCCTTCATTTTCATCAAACGCAACCCTGTCAACGTTGGGTCATCCTCCTTTGATGCGGGCTCCTCAGGTTTATCGGCATTCTTACCGGGGGGTCTGCATGGTTTGAGGTCTCTGGACTATCAAGAAGTTTGTCCCCTTTCTGGAGCTCATCAACACTTTTTAAGATATCGCTCAAGGTGGAGCTATCCACAGAATCCGGAATTAAACCGTCCGGGTTGGCAGCAGGAGTAACTGGTTCTTCAGTCTCTTCCTTGATACGCTGGTTGGTCTGGAGGCAGGACCCTAGTGGTTTCTTGTAAAGGTCTCTACTTTTGGCCCTCATCTTCCGGACCTTTTTCGCTATCCGCTCCGTCGCCGTCTCGGCTCTCTTCCTCTTCTTCTTGCCTGTCACCGGTTTCGCTGAAGGGGAGGGGCTGGAGTTGTCCTCCACCACTACCATAGGAATGGTCAACTCGTCCAGTTTGGGAGAGTTGTTCACCCCTTCTTCTCCCTCACGTATCAAAAGACAGGGGTTCCCAGAAGGGGTCACTTCAATATCAAAAGACGCTGCTTCTCCGGCTTTCGGCACTTCACTGCTCGAGCCCGCCTTATCAGAAAGGGCGGGCTCCCCGGTTTTCGGCAGAGTAACGCTTAAATCCACCTTTTCAGAAGGCGCCGGAGGATCCTTCGGTGGTATAAAACTACCCGCTTCGGGCTCCTCAGGCATTTTCGAGGTGGTTAGATTCATAGAGGGTTTCAGGTTTATCGTCGCGGGTTTCCCGGACCGATGACTCTTCTTGCGGTCCTTCTTCTGCCGTTATTCCTTTTTCCGGTCTCCACTTTTGTCCACATGGACCTGGAGGGGTTCAAGGAAGTTCATTTGGGTCAGAAGGTTGCCGGCTTGAAAAAGCCTAACCGCAGTTGGCGAGTAGCTTCCCGTGGATCTGGAGAAAATATACAGAATGAAGGGATCTCAAGGCTTTTTATAAAAGAACTTCAGAGCAAACCGGGCGCGGTCTATGGCTAGAACTAATATTTTCAAAATCTCCTTGGAAATTGAAAATATGCGGGGATTATGTTTACCCAGAAGACCGCTTCCGAGTAACCCTTCTCGCAGACCGGGCGGTCTGAGGATGCAAGTCGTCCGGTTCAGACTCAACAGGGTCCTTCAGCATCACCCAACACAAACCGGGCGGTCTGATAGAATTCAGATCGCCTCCAAGGATTGAAGATCACCAAGGCTCAAGTCCAGAAGGCAAGCCGCAGTCTCAAGTCGAAGACCGCCCGGGTTGCACCATGGAGACTACCAAGGCTCAAGTCCAGAAGGCAAGCCGCGGTCTCAAGTCGGAGACCGCCCGGGTTGCACCATGGAGACTCAAGGATCAAGTCCAGAAGGCAAGTCGTGGTCTCAAGACGGAGTCCGCCCGGGTTGCATCATTGCCTTGATCGCAACATCTTCAGTCTCCGGCCAGGACAGATCGGAAGCGCAAGCCATCAAGTCGCGCGGCTTCTTTCTTTTCTCCTTTCTGTATCCCATCACCGCCTGCCCGATTCTCCTGTACCCGTGCAGGCGGTTATTTTATCCCTGCCCGTTCGGGCAGGCCCCCAAGCCTATAAAAAGGGGGTGGCAACATTCCCAAGGCATGCACACTCGAATCTAGGAGCTCGTTTGTTTGAGCTGCGGTCTCAAGTTTCTTGCCTTGCGACCTATCTGACCGTCCGGCTTCTACTTTCCTACATTTGTAACCCGCTGTAACTTCTTCGTTTCAATCAAGGGAAAGCCCGTCGCAGGAGTGGCATTCGCCGTGACTGGCGAAGTCTGGCCTTGACCGCTGCCAGCGGTCTCATTTTCTCTAACCAAAAAGTAACCGACAGCCCGCAGCCTCCGATTTCTTTCGGAGGTGCAATTTCGGATTCAACAGAATTGAACCCCAAATATTTCACTAATATCACAAGTATATTAAATCTAAATAATCTCATTTCACTATATAAAAATGTTCACAAAAAAATTCCCAAACTCACTGAGAAGGTGTATTTGGTCATATAACATGCATGCATAAAATTTTATATCCATCCAAGTTATACACAAAATATGATTGCAATACACTTAGTGTGACAGAGATTTGTAATATGGATATCAGGAGCTACATGGCACCCCAGAGAATATGCCAAAGATTTTTTGGAAATCCCAGGCCAAGGGATACAAATTTTATGTTGAGCCAAAGGTCTAGATCGCAGGGGATCATGTCTAAAATCGGGCTTGAAAGAAACTAGTTAAGTGTGACAGATTTTGGATTTTTATTAAAATCCTTTTATATGGTATGCTAAAAGTAGATCTGCACATATCTTAAGGGAAATCTGATAGATAGTGATTTTCTTCTTCCTCTAGCCGATGACAAAGATGAGCCCGACCTTCTTCCTAATAATAATCCACCCACGAGACACCATTTCACATGAAATCAGTTTCATTAACTTTGTTTCGAGGGGAGTAATTGATTAGGACTTGTTTTAAGGTAAATGGTGGCCGAAATCTAGAGTTCTAGCATGGGCATTTCAATTCTAGATCTCCAAGAAATTCCGAAATCAAGAGCTCAATTGAGGCTCAATTTTCATCTCCTTAGGATCTAAGAGGCTAGCACTAGGGGAGTAGAGCAGAAACTCACTTGTTTGGAGGCCATAGATCGAGTTTGATGTCATGGAGGCATGGTGTGAACTTAAGTGGTCGGCTATGCTCAAACTCCTCCTCCTGAGCTTGATTTATTTGGAGGAACCCTTGGCTCAACTCCTTGAGGTGCAGTGAGGTGATGAGAGAGTGAAATCAGGAAGTGGGGAGTGGAATGAAGAATTGCCATTAAGGGTGGTCGGCCCTTGCCTTATTTGCTCCTCCTAGCTTGCATGTGTCCTCCTCTAGCTGTTGGTCGGCTGGAATAAATGGGGGAAGCTCCTTTTCAAGCTTTGGGAGCATGAACAAGGTCCAAGTGGCATGCCCTCTTCCTCCACATGTAAATTTTGGGGGAAATGACCATTTTGCCCTTGCAAGTAGGCTACATGCCAAAATTCAGAGGGCATCTTATGTCATTGGTTTTTAATTGCTGGAAGGATCCTATTTGAGTGGGCTAAGCCCATCAGAATTTAGGTTTGGGCTTAGAAATTCATTTTGGGGCTTATATGACTAAAGTTGACTTTGAGTTGACTTTGGTCAAATTGATGATGTGGCATACGTTCATGAGTTCCATGTCACCCCATGAAGTATATTAGGTCATAGTGGGGTCAATTTGACCATAGGAAGACTGTTGGAACATGATTTCCACTTCTCTTGGTTTGAAAATAATAAATCTCAATGAATTTGATCATACTTGCCATGTGTTTATAGTGCGCAGGAACTTCAGCTCTCAAGCCCCTATGAGTACAAAAAGAAAAGATGATCATGCGCTATCAATTCGATGCTCTGTTAGTTATCACAGTGCGCTAGCGCTACCACTAGTGGTAGCATCTACATAATTAGAAACATCGTCGAGAAGGAAGAAATGTCGAGAAAGGAATGTCTACGGGACGCAGATATAGCAAGTCCTACCGTGTCGCATTAAGGTTAATGCCCGGTGGTAGCCTTTGGTAGTCACATCATCTCGCTGCTGATTGAGGAGCAAAAGAGGAAGGAGATCTGACGGAAAGGAATGATATATCGCTAACACAGGGCGTTAGTGCATGTTACCGCGGCGTAGTATGAGGGGCAACCATATTTGGAGCAGAATGTTTCCAAAGATGACTTTATCCGCGTGCCAGCAAACATGCCTGAATAGCATACCACTCGGCGGTAGCGCTACCGCTGATACTAGATCCAGAGTCTATTCAAAGAGCGGCCCTTCTTCGTTAAGTTGGTTGATCTGCGAAAATCAAATCCATAATTCCTGACCATCGTGAGAGCCTCCATCTTGCAGCCATGAGAACTCCGTCAACGGTCATAAACGCAAAGAATTTGAAAAAGGAATGATCACGCACACAACATCTTCAAGTTCATTCTATGAGGGAGTTTTCAATGTTTTAGTTTGATTTTTGTTTGTAACTCTTATTGTTGTTCGTAAAGAAATTCGCATGTGGTTGGCGACAAGGGCCTTGCGAGGACTCGGGGAATTTTTCGCGTGGGTGTGGCGACTAGGTCTAAGGCTAGATCTAGGGGAGACTCAAGGCCTCATCTAAGGAAAGATAGGCTAGAGTCAACTGGTCATTGGGAGAAGGGTCAGTATAGAAAACCAAAAGGTTTTTACATTCGTCAAAATTCCAAGCGTCATTGGGATTAAATTTTGTAATCATTCAATAATATTATAATTTTGTCTATTACTGACTTGTCCTCTATGATCTGCGGAATCTAAACGAAAAGGAATCTCTCTGTTACTAACGCCGAACGGTATATTCTACCGCTGGCGATAGCAACAGTGACTCCATCTCTCTCGCTCTCCTTAATAATGATTCGTAAAATCATAAAGTATAGTCTTGAGTAAAATATTTTCATAAAATATATTCAGGTTATTTGTATAATTTCACTCAAGCTCAAAAAAGCTTTAGAACCCTTATTCACCCCCTCCCCCTCTAAGGGCGCCTACCGATCCAACAAGTGGTATTAGAGCTAGGTTATTCCAACACAGTCTAACAACCGGGAATAATGGCGCTTCATGATCTCGATTTTCATGAGGGGCAAGGAATAAGTAGACCTCAACTTTTCACAGGAACTGATTATAACTACTGGAGAACACATATGCGTTGTTTTCTGATTAATCTAGATTTAGATGTCTGGGCTTGTCTTGAACAACCATATACTACTCCTACATATGTTGTTGGAGATGTAACCACAGAAAAGCCTAGAGATAGATGGATGATGAGACAAAAGCAAAAGTAACGCTAAAGCAATGAACGCCTTATTTTACGCTTTAGATAGAACTGAATTCAATCGAGTTAGTGCTTGCAAAACTGCCTATGATATTTGGAATTTATTGGAAATAATGCATAAGGGTACTTAGCAGGTTAAAGGATCAAAGCTATTCCAATTGGAGTCGGAGTTTGAAAGGTTCAGAATGGATACAAACGAGTATGTTAACTCGATGTACACTCGCTTCACCAAGATCATCAACGCCTCAAAAATACTTGGGAAGACCTTCTCAAATGGTGATTTGGTGAGGAAAATCCTTCGGTCTCTCCCTCCAAAGTTCAATCCAAAAGTGACGGCTATCTCTGAGTCACATGATCTAAGACAACTCCAAATTGAGAGCCTCATTTGGATCTCAAAACCCATGAGGTTGAACTCAAAATCCAAGAAGAAGAAAACAACAAAGAGTCAAAGAAGAAAGCCTTGACACTGAAATCAAGGAAAGAGGATGATGATGACAAGGAGGACAATGAGGGTCTCTTTTTGAATAATTTCACAAAGTTCTTGAATCCGGAAAGGAGGAACACTTTCCTTAAGTACTATTGAAAAGGCTCATCATCAAAAAGGGGGAAAGGAAAAAGCAAGCGGCGACGACGTTGAGCAGCCTCCACTGGTGTTCTTCCACTGTAGGAAGACCAGCCATATATGAAGTCAATGCCCCAAGTACATGAAAGAACAAAAAGAAAAGCGGCAAAAAGGAAAAGAAAAGAAGAATGTGCTAAAGGCGGCAATATGGGATGACTCTTCATCCGAAAGCTCAAACAGGTCTTCCTCAAGCGACAGCGAAGAAGCAAATTTGTGCCTCATGGGAAGAAGCAATGAATCATCAGACGATGATTGCAGTGTCCAAAGTGACACTGCGGTACCTCCTTCTACATATGAAAATTTGTATATTGAGTATATGAAAACATGCAAATTTTTCAATAAAAGCTTGAAAGATCTTGATCTTTTGAAAACTAGAAATAAAATTCTTTTAAAACAAAATCAAAAGTTAACTAAGGAAGTGAAATATTTGGAAAAAGAGAAGGGTTCTTTCCAAGAGAATGATCATTTCTTGGGAAGGATAAAAGAACTAGAAAATGATTTGTCTAAGGCTCTCTTAAATATTGAATATTTTACAAAACAAAAGGAAAACTTAGAAAGAAGTTTAAAGAATTCTCTTTCTCAAATTGAAGATGGAAAGAAATTTTTTGCTAATAGGTGTGGAAACCTAGTAAATGAAAACTAATGAGTAGTGTTTATGCGTATTTTAATTATAGTATTTAGTTTAGTTTTAATTTAAAATTTCAAATATTATTTATATTTTAGTTTAAAATCGCATTTTTAATAATTTTTGTTCTAAATATAGTTTACTTTTATTTTTGCAGAATTTTGGGGAAAATTGGAGAAAATCACAAGTCACGCCCTCAGTCACGCCCGTGACCAAGGGCGTGTAACCAAAAGATCTGCGTTCGATGAAAGTGGAGCTCGAGTTCGACGAAAGTGGAGCTCCGTTCGATGAAAAAAGCCATGCCCCTGCGTTCGACGAAGCCTGAGCTGAGTTCGACGAAAGTTTGCCCCTGCGTTCGACGAAAGCTTGCCCCTGCGTTCGATGAAAGCTTTGCCCCTGTGTTCGACGAAAGCTTTGGCCCTGCGTTCGACGAAGTCTGAGCTTCGTTCGACGAACACTTTCTGCCGCGCCGAATTCCAGCCCACGCTGCATTAATTGAGGGCGCCCAAATACACGCCCGTGACCAGAATGTCATGCCCGTGACCAGAATGTCACGCCCGTGACTTTCCCGCGTGATCCCTGCACGCCGCCGAGACAAAAGCCACCCCATGCTGCATTTAATGAAGCCGCCCAAGTACACGCTCGTGACCAAAGTTACACGGGCGTGTAATGTCCGAATTTCTCTAGTCGTCACGCAAAGTCCACGCCACTGTCAGATCCGATGTCAGTAATGTTTACACGCCCATGACCGAGGGCGTGTAACTTGAATTTTTTGCTTATAAATTCAGAGGCTCTCCTTGAGTCCAGGGTTCAGAATTTTTGAGATGGAGAGGGGCTGCTAGAGCTGTTAGTGAAGTTTTTCAATGCTTGTTCATGTTTTTCCTTAAGCTTTCATGTTCTCTTTTTCATGTAATGTACTAGTTTTTATTTCTTACTTGCACTAGTTAATTAAAGCTTGTAACTTTACTTTCCTAGCTTTGTAATCTCTCTTTAAGCTTGTAATCGTTTTGATTTTCAATAAGATTAAGTTTGCTTCCTTTCATGTTCTCTTTCTCCTTAAGCACTTTTCCTTTCATGCAATATTAATTTTGCTTTCCTTTTCCCCCTCCACTATGTTTGAGCATTAAGCCTTTTTATTTTCGTTTAATCTTTTCATTTAGCTTGCATTTTGTCTTTATTTTAGTTAAGCAAAACAAACCTCAAAATTTCGTCGATAAGATAATGGTGACTTTCCTCGAAGTAGAAGTTATCAACGCGCCCCGTAGAATACGACCTTGATATTCCTAAATATCCTATACTATAGACGATAAGGTACACTTGCCTTAATCGGATATAGTTTTGGTGAAAATCTTCAAACCTTCATTTAATTTCAAAGCATGGAAAATCTATATCAAGTTTTTGGAGCCGTTGCCGGGGACTTTGCGTAGATATTTTGAAAAGAGGATAGCTATTAATTTTATCATGCTTCTTTTTATTTTATTTTGCTTTCTCTAAATTAAAAAAAAAATAGTTTTTTTCCTCTTCCTTTCTTCTCTTTTTAGTGTATGACAAGAGGTAGCACTTCGATTATTCCTTTTGATCCGGAGATCGAGCGAACCTTTTTGAGGCACCGCCGTTCTCGTGATCAGGAAAATCAAGTAGAATCCAAAGAGTCGATCGGGGACACTAACACAGCGAATATGGATCATAATCTTAATCCTCCTAATCTTAACGAGCCAAATCCTAATGAGGACGCGCAACAGACCATGTCCTATTATGCGCGGCCGAATTTGGAAGGCACACAGTCGAGTATTGTTCGCCCCACAGTGGCGAACAATAATTTTTAGATCAAGCCCAGCATCATACAAATGGTGCAACAATCGGTGACCTTTGATGGTCAACAGGACAAGGATCCTAATTCACATATTTCTTACTTTCTTGAAATTTGCGACACTTTTAAGATCAATGGCGTCACCGATGACGCCATTCGATTACGTTTTTTTCCTTTTTCTTTGCGGTCTAAGGCCAAGCAGTGGCTGGGCTCCCTACCTAGGGGATCCATCACTACATGGGCCGAAATGTTGGAAAAATTTCTAAATAAATATTTCTCGCCTTCAAAGACCGCTAAATTGCGCACGGATATTGCGTCATTCATGCAAATCGACTCGGAGACTCTCTATGACACATGGGAGCGCTTCAAGGAGCTTTTGCGTTGATGCCCTCACCATGCACTTGCCACTTGGCAACAAGTGCAAATTTTTTATAATGGCTTAAATCTCTCAACGAGACAAATGATTGATGCGACCGCCGGGGGGATGTTAAATAACAAAACCCCGGTCACCGCTCAAGAGCTTTTCGAAGAGATGGCCACAAATGCGTACCAATGGAACATGCCCCGAGCGCGGCCTAATAAGCCGGCCGGAATTTTTGAAATAGACGCTAACGCAAATTTGGCTTTACAAGTTGAGCGCTTAACAAAGCAAGTGGCGGAGATGTCTGCTTCCTCCGCCACTCCTCCTTGGGCTAATAACGTTTTAATTGAAGAACAGGTTGACTACATGGGAAATCCGCCTCGGCCTTCCTATAACCCCAATACCGCTCCGTATAACAACACATACAATGCGGGTTATAGGAATCATCTGAATTTCTCGTGGAGCAACCAAGGAAATGCTCAGCGTCCTACGAATTTAAATCAACCTCCCCCTAATCAACTTCTTAACTTAACTCCGCCTCCAAATTTGATTTCTCAAAATTTTAATCCACCCGGTTTTCCACCGCAACAGCAAAAACTCTCTCCGCTTGAAGAGGTTTTGCAAAATATGTTGCTACAAATGAAACGAACATCCGGAACCTTACCGGGTCGATAAAAAATTTAGAGAATCAAGTGGGCCAGCTCGCAATGATGATTTCTGAGCGTCAACAAGGAGCACTACAGGGAAATACAGAGCAAAATTCAATGGAGAGCACGCACGTGATTACACTCCGAAGCGGGAAGGAGGTGGTTCAAAAACAGGACGAACCCAAGGTAATTTCCTCTCCTCCTCCTCCTACTTTTAATTTATCTTCAAAGTTGCCCGCTACGTTAGCTCCACACGCTTCTCTTTTAGCTCCGCACGCTTCTCTTTCAGCTCCGCACGCTTCTATTTTAAATCTGCGCGCTCCTACTTCTAATATTCCGTATCCATCTAAATTTAAAAATGAGTGCGCCGAAAAAAATTATAAAAAAAATTTAGATGTTTTAAAACAAATCCATATTAATGTACCTTTCTGCGAGGCTGTCTCTCAAATGCCTAAATATGCGAAATATCTTAAGGAGTTGCTCTCCAATAAGAAAAAGTTAGAAGATATTTCGCATATTTCTTTAAACGCAGAATGCTCCGCGGTTGTACTCCACAAATTGCCTAAAAAAGCAAATGACCCGGGACGGTTTTCCATCCCATGTCTATTTGGCAATTCGTTAGTAAAACACTCCATAGCGGATCTTGGAGCAAGCATCAATCTCATGTCGTTCTCGTTATTCAAAAAGCTAGGTCTAGGAAATCCAAGGCCCACTCGAATGAGTATTCAATTAGCGGATCGTTCTTTAAAATATCTGATAGGAATAGTGAAGGACGTGTTCGTCAAGGTTGACAAATTCATCTTCCCGGTGGATTTTGTCATTCTTGACATCGAAGAGGATGCCGAAGTACCCCTCATACTCGGCCGCCCCTTCCTTGCCACCTCCCGCTCTATTATAGACGTAAGTAACGGAAAGCTCCTCCTACGGGTTGGAGACGATGAAGTTACTTTCGGCATAAATTCCTCGATGCGGAACACATTAGAAAATGACGATTCTTGTTTTTACTTGGAAGAGTGTTGTGAGTTCGATTCATCCCTTGAGTTAGTTTCATCGGCAAGTAGTGATTCCGAGCCCGTAGAGCTCTTTTATGTTGAAGAAGAAGTTTCTCACCCCACACCACCCGAACCATTACTGTTGGGTATTGTATCCACAATAACCTTGATTGTAGAAAGTCAACTTTGAACCAAGATTGAATTGTTTGTGTATTTGATATATTTTTCTAGTATTGTTCTTGCAGGTTCACATTGCTAAGTGTAGACCAATGTCAGGTCACAATGGGTCAATAAGCACAGTCTCATGCAATGTAATTCTTCATTGTGTGGGGTATGGGGTTGACTCATGTGTGATCTCTCAATTGGGATACACTTTATGATCAAGACATTCAAGATTCAAAGCTTGGAGTGCAGCATTGTTCTAAAGACAAAGGAAGAAATTTTTCCTAAGTAAACTTTTTGAGATATAATGGTACTTTTCGAGAAGTCCTTCTATACTCTCGAGAAGTCCTTGTTATTTTTCGAGAAGGGTTGTCTCAGAAGTCTTTCTCGAAAAAGTTGAATTTTTCGAGTAGTTATTTTCATCTCTCGAGAAATCATTGTTATCTCGAAAAGTCCTCTTAGTTTTCAAGAAAACTTCTTTTTCGTTTGTTTTCGAGAAGTCCTTCCTCTCTCGAGAAGTACTTTTGCTTTCGAGAAGTTTCTTATGCTCTCGAGAAGTCTTGTATCTCTCGAGAGGCCCTGTCATAATTCTTTGATATTCTCTTCTAAAGCTATTTTTCGAGAACTAGCCGGTTTCTCTCGAGAAGCCTTTGATCTCTCGAGAAGTCTGGTTCTATCTTTTCTCGTAAACTTTGTTTTTCCATTTTGACGACAAGTCTTTTCCGTCAAATTGACGTGACGTCTTTCCTCGCATTAAGGTTTAATCGTTAGGTCTTCATCTATATAATGATTGTTCCTTAAGAAAGAAATAACGATTCGGATTAGAAGATCAGAGTTCGTACTTTTCTCTCTTAACCTAATCTGATCCAAGATCGTCGTCAAGTGCCGTGCATCGCCATCGTTGGAGTTTGATCGTGAGTTATCTGATTTCGTCTCCAAGTGGAAGAAAAAGGTCGATCGATCATCGCCTCACACATCCTGTTTTCATTGGATCGATCAAGACCTTAGAAGATCTGATTTGTGCCGATTTGATTCTTCTTCTTCAACATCAAGCCGAAGCCATTTCTATCTCAAGAAGGAAGGAGATCATTATCAAATTATTCAGATCTGATCGTGATTCGTTAAGTATTGTTTCAATCTAAATTTACATTTGATTGTAGGAGAGATTGTTCTCCGAGTTTGTAGGAGAGGTATTCTCCGAGTTGTAAGAGAGGGTTCTCTCTGAGTTTGTAGGAGATTGATCTCTGAGTTGTAAGAGTTTTGACTCTGAGGATTGTAGGATCGTTCTTGATCCGAGTTTTAGTGAAGTAGTCAAGTCTAGCTGTGGTGCTAGATTGGCGAGGCCGGCAAGTGGAGTACCCAAGAATGGGGAACCACTATAAATTTCTTGCGTCGTCTGTGTTTGTGATTTGCATTCTGTGCTTTCTTTATTTCCAAGATTTTCAATTCCGCAAAAGACGCAGTTATCACCTATTCACCCCCCCCCCCCAAGGTGATTTTGGTTGGCAACTAGATATTACAATTGGTATCAGAGGAAACTGTTCTTGAAAGGTTACCACCTTGAATAGGATCTCTCCATTCTAATTGCTAACAAATCATGGAAAAGTGCAAGGAATCGTCTTCGTTGAAATTGCCAATATGCACTAAGGCTAACTTTCCTCTGTGGAAAGAAAGAGTCAGATTTTATATGAAAGCCGCAGACCCAAGAATCTTCCAAGTCGTGGAAGAAGGACCTCATGTGCCTATGACCGCTTCTACTATTGATCCAACCTTAAAAGTACCAACGAAAATGATGGACTTAACAAAGGATGAGATCGCTCTCGTTACTTTGGACAAAAAGGCAAAGAACATAATTGCCAGTGCAGTGGATGATTCAATGCTGCAAAACTTAATTCACTGTAATTCTGCCAAAGAAATGTGGACGTCTTTAATAGTCCTTATGGAAGGTACTGAAGAAGTAAGAGATGATAGAAGATCTCTTTTGAATCAAGAGTATGAGGCTTTCAAGCAGAATAAAAAGGAGTGCATTGCCTATGCTTATGAAAGATTCTTCAAGATAGTAAACGGCCTAAGGAATTATGGTCGGGAATTTACTAATGGTGAACTAAATGACAAATTCCTGCGATCCCTAACGAAAGACTGGGATAGCAAGATAGTTGCAATCAGAGAGTTTGGAAAGTTACCAAACCTAGACCCACAGAATCTGTTTGGGAAATTATTATCCCATGAGCTGCAAATGAATATTCGCAAAACAGAAGAAGATGAGAATAGAATTTCTAGCAAGGAAAGCACCTTGGCTATGAAAGCCGAGAGCTCCAGAAAAAGCAGAGCTTTATCTCCAGTTAGAACACAAGAATCTGATGATGAAAAAGAATCTGAAGCCGGCTCCTCCAGTTCTGAAATGTCTGATGGGGAATTTTCTCTAATCTCTCGTCAGTTTAAGAAATTGCTAAACAAAAGAAGACACATGAAGAATAAGTCTTCCTCTGAATATAGACACTCTCGACGTGATGGTGATCATCACAAAAAGGGTTCTAGCAATCATGACAGGTATAAATCTAAAACTGGTAAACATATCTCTTCTGACATAGTTTGCTATTGTTGCAATAAGCCAGGGCACATGATCGCTGGATGTCCTTATAAAAAGAAAGAGGGTGGAAGAAAAGAAGAAAAGAAATCCACCCACGGGAAAAGGAAGACTGAAAAGAGTCTAGTCGCTAACAAGAACAAAACTTTAAGCGACAGTGACTCGGAGAAATCAAGTAGTGAAGAAGAAGCCTACTTCGGGCTGATGGCTATGACTGATGAAGAAGAAGAACCTCCATATACTGGGAAGGTAAATTCATACACTATCTTATCTGATTCTGAATATGCCTCAGCTGAACAAAAGGATTATCTTTCAGATGATGACTCAAACCTCATGACCCAATATACTGAAATGCTTAAAAGTTTTGACAAATGCCGAAAGGTAGTCAAAACTCAGGCCAAGGAGATCATGTCACTCAAAGAAGTGGAATCTAATTTGAGAAAGGAAGTTGAACAACTTTCTTCCTTCAAAGAGGAAAACCAAATCTTGAAAGACAAGATCAAAAGCTCAGATGAGCTCCTTGATCGGAGAGAGAACTCTATTAAAGTTCTGGAAGAACAGCTAGCCGCTAAAAAGAAGCTAGTTGAAAAGTTTTCACAACCGAAAACCATTCTTCCAATCATTGATAACTTCTCTGCTAAAGCAAATAGCAGTGGTTTAGGTCATGTGGCTGGGCCAAGTAATTCTTCTAAGGGCACCCTTGCCAAGAAGAAAAATAAGAATGCTAAGAAAGCTACTATCGAAGAAAAAGGGAAAGCCCATCTAGAACAAGTGGAATTTAAGAAAGTTCTACTTCCCACAAATGCTTATGACATGGAAAGCTCTTATGGTCACTTGACACGACCAATTAATTTTGCGCCTGTCAATGACTATAAGGGGTGGGCTCGTCCTCAATACCTCGGTCAATGTGCTTTCAAAGCACCTTATGAAGAAGTAAATTTGAGAGATTATGGTCCTTATGTTCATGGTCCAAGTGCTGTTAAAGCACCAATAGTAAAGACTGTTGTACCTAAGCCAAAGGAGAAAGCGTTACCCTGTGTATGCTGTACTCATGAAGCATCCTCATCAAGAAGGATTGCTCCTGCTAAAATCAACGTTCAAAGAGTTAAGCAGGAAAATATTAAGAAAAGATACAACAGGTTTAACTGTTGGTGTTGCGGCAAAATAGGTCACTTTGTCGTAGACTGTTGGTTCAATTTCACCTATTCCAAAAGACCACAAGTTAACAATGCAAGAAAGACCGCTCACAATGTTAATGTTCCTCGTGGTGCTCAACTAACAAGGGACAAGGACCCAAAGTTGTTTGGGTTCCTAAGGAAAAATAATTTGTTTTTGCAGGTATGTCCAAAGGCCAACAATAATCCTATCTGGTATTTGGACAGTGGTTGTTCTCGGCACATGACCGGAACAAGAAGTCTTTTGCAAAATTACATTCCAATTGAAAACGGTCCAAAAGTTATTTTTGGCAGATCTGACAGAGGAATAACAAAAGGCTATGGTTGAACCGAAGAAGTTTCAAGAAGCAAATGAAAACCCCCACTGGATAGTTGCAATGGAAGAAGAGTTAAATCAATTCAAGTGTTGCAAGGTGTGGACACTAGTTCCAAAACCCAAGGATAAAAATATTATTGGAACAAAGTGGGTCTACAGGAATAAGTTGGATGAGGATGGAACAATTATTAAGAACAAAGCGAGACTTGTAGCAAAAGGTTACAGACAGGAAAAAGGGATGGACTTCGATCAAACTTATGCTCCGGTAGCAAGACTTGAAGTGATCAGAATGTTCTTAGCCTATGCTGCATTCAAAGGTTTCACCGTATACCAAATGGACGTTAAGTCAGCTTTTCTGAATGGTAACATAAAAGAAGAAGTATACGTTGAACAACCTCCAGGTTTTGTAGATTCTGAACATCCTAATTATGTTTACTTACTACAAAAAGCTTTGTATGGGTTAAAACAAGCTCCTCGAGCTTGGTACGAGACGCTGTCTAATTTTCTTCTTGAGAACAAGTTCACAAGAGGAAAGATAGATAAAACATTATTTCTTAGAGAAGTAAAAGGCAAGATTTTGCTAGTGCAAATCTATGTCGATGACATTATTTTTGGCTCTACAGACGACAATCTTTGCAAAAAGTTTTCAAAACTTATGCAAGGAAAGATTGAAATGAGCAGTATGGGAGAGCTAAAATATTTCTTAGGACTTCAAGTGAAACAATCTGAAGATGGAATTTTCATCTCACAGACGAAATTCACCAAGGAGCTGATTAAGAAATTTGGATTGGAGAGTGCAACCTCTATGAGGACTCCAATGAGCCCAGCTATGTCTCTGGACAAGGATGAGAAAGGGAAACCTTTTAATGAAACTTAATACAGAAGCATAATTGGCTCTCTGCTCTACCTTACTGCTAGTAGGCCTGATATAATGTTTTCTACATGTGTATGTGTCATATATCAAGTGAACTCTAAGGAATCTCACTATACCGCTGCAAAGCGAATTTTGAGATATCTTAAAGGTACACCAAATCTTGGCTTATGGTACCCAAGAAGTAATGATAGCGAGCTAATTGGTTATTCAGATGCAGATTTTGCAGGTAGTAGAGACGACAGGAAAAGCACTTCCGGAACATGCCAATTTCTCGGAAGAAGGCTTATCTCCTGGAGCAGCAAGAAGCAAAATTGTGTTGCAATTTCAACAGCCGAATCAGAATATATTTCTGCAGGCAGTTGTTGCGCACAACTTCTTTGGATAAGAAATCAGCTTCAAGATTATAACTTGAAGATAAAGAATATTCCAATGTTTTGTGACTCCTCTAGTGCAATTGCTATAGCAAATAATCCAGTCTCACACAGTCGGACAAAGCATATCGAGTTAAGATATCATTTCATCCGAGAACATGTGGAGAATGGGGATATCAACTTAAGCTATGTCCCTACGGATAAGCAAATTGCAGATATATTCACGAAGCCTCTGGATGAGACTAAGTTCTCTTTCTTTAAGACAGAACTTGGAATGCTCAACATGGAATAATGGTCAAGCAAAGGAGAAGAGAAGAAGATAAGTGAATTTTCTTAAGTTTTATCTTATTTTTATGTTCTAAAATGAAGCACAGGTTTATCATTTGCAAAGAAGAAAAATCAAAGAAGAAAAATCCAAGTCATCATTAAACTTTTCGAGAAATGTAGTTAACATCTCGAGAAATGACTTGCCTTCCTTGAATATGGATGAAGATAAAAGCTTTCGGAAAATTGACTTCATCTCTCGAAAAATAAATTCACACTTCTCAAGAAATGGGTTATCTCTCGAGAAATGCTCTTTCGGAAGAAGATCGGCAGAGTTCTGAAACTTCTCGATAACTTTAACAACCTCTCGAGAAATGTCTTATACTTTTCGAAAAACTTTAATTTCAATTTTCGAGAATATGAAGAGCCAGGTACGCGTGTATTTCATTTTCTTGAAATTAATTAAAACCAAATTAACTGTCACATCAAACCAAACTATATATAGAGTCTCGAAATGAATTAAAAGTTCACGCGAGGTTCTTCCATCCCCTCTCGAAAAGCGCCGACGTTTCATCTTCTTCTTTCGCAAAATCGACGTTCCAGTTCGACTTCAGACGGATCTTCTCTTATTCTAGCCCACATTTCAAGTTCTCCTCTCGATTAATGGCTCCTTCAGGAAAACCTAAGATCGGTGTCGGCAGTGAACTTGTGCGAGAAGGTCTCCAATCGATTTCAGATGAGTTTCAAAACCTCTTTTATCTTCTAGACGCAGCTGACCTGTCTTTCTTACTAGAACATCAATGTCGAATTCTGTTTAAAGAGGTAGAGGATCTATTTATCAATGTAAAAGTACACAAAAAAGGAAATAGGATGAAATCTAGCGTTGGAGATTTCAAAATCAAGATAAATCCAAAATCTCTTTCCAAATATTTGAAAGTTCCATTGGTAGAATATGAGGATACTCCAAGTAATGAGGATTGGGCTCATGCCCTAATCTTTTGTGGGTTGGATAAAGGAACATCAACTATTCGTAGACAAAAGATGAATGATGTTGGAAAATTGCTAGTGGACATAATTTCAAAGGTCTTACTATGTCATACTGGCAGCCTGGGTCATGTCTCTTCAGATGTTTTTAGCTTAGTAGGTATAGTGATTTGTGGAAAAAGATTCAGTTGGGCAGATTTTCTATTCAATAAGATTAAAGAAAGCATTATGAGTCCCAATTTTGCAAGAATCCCGTCACTCTATCTGAATCAGCTTAATCCAGATGTGTTTGACATGTCCAAAGGAGTTATTATACATCATTTGAAGAAGGTAGATGTTGTCACAATGAAGAGGTGGAACATCAGGATTATTAAGCCAACTGCAGATGCAGGTCTCCAGGGGGAGCCCATTTCTTCAGCTCAATCAGTTCCAGAGTATGAAGCTCCAGCTCCACCTCTAGCTCAGCAACACAGTCCAGTTCCAGATCCATCTCCAGCTCCACAAGACACCATTCCTTCAGCAGAATCAAGTCTTCCTCCTTCAACAGACACAGTTCTTCCTCCATCAGCTCAGGATCCATCAGAACAAGTTCCTACAGATCAAGTTCCTTCAAAAACTCCATCCATCCCAGATACTCAAGTTTTGTCAGATACTCCTATGGGAGACACTTCTTTGTTACAAGAACAGGTTGATCATTTCTCACCTCCTCCAGCTATTAATGAAGACAGAGTTGATTCCACCATAGCAGATGTGGTAAGTGAAATTCTAAAGGGTGCTGATGATGTGCTTAGCACTAGTGACCACATGGGTGGGTCAAGTGCTGACTATGATTTTAATCTAGAAGTAGATGATGCTTCAGTGCATGGTTCATCTCCTCCCCCAGTACATATTGAGGGGGAGCAAGAGCCTTGCTTAGAAACAAACAAGGTTGATCAGGAAAAGCCTGTTGATGAAGAAACTGAGAGAATCAACATATCTCCTGTGAAGCTCCAAAGTTCAGTTATTATTGAAGATATACCAGAAGAAGTTCTTCCAGCCCTTATTCCTCCATCTCGTTATGATGAAAGTACAATTCTTGGTAAAGTTGAACTTATGCTTCAAAGACAAAGTGCCAAAATAGATTACTCCTTCAGAGAAGTTCATGCAAGACTATCTAATATTGAAAAGGAAATGGCTAAGGAGTTGAAAGAATTCAAGACTAGTTCAGATCAACTGAAAGAGGTTGTTATTCAGGGAGGAAAGGCCATTGATCACACCATAGAGGGTGTAGCCACAGTTCTAGCAGAAGTTATTCAAGTGAGAAAAACTCAAGAAAACATGGCTTCAAAGGCTGAGGAAAATACTTTCAAAGTTATTGATGAGGTTGGACAGTTTAAAGATTCTATTCTCCAAACCCTATCTGTAGAAGTCAGAAAGGGGGAGGACAGTATAACTGAGAAGATGACTGGGTTACTGGATCAAACTCTTTGTGATTTTCATAGACATTTGATAAATAGGTTTGAGCAGTTGTCCCAAGGTGTCCAAAAGCAGGTCAATGAGTTAAAAGATTTCACCTCTAATACTGCTGTTTGGCTCCACCATGAAATCTTTCCTGATTTGGGTATTGACCCTGCTCAACCTCCTCCAAGTTTTGATCAAGTTCAGTCTGATGCTCCTTCAATTCCTCATTTCTCTCCAAGGCCAACAGGGCAGTTTGATGCTAATCCTTCAGTAGAGACTCACTCCTCCATGCATTATTCTAGGAAAAGGAAGTATGGTGATGGACCTTCTGCAAGCAGATCTGTTCCTGGCTCCAGCTCAGCAGGTTCTGGCAAAGCAGTGGTAGTTGAAACAAGGGTTTATACAGAACTTTGGAGTCCGGTTTCAAAGATTATCATTCTTGACTCTCTCAAGCTTGTAGAAGAAGGGAATGTGAAAGCTTCTGATCTGTACAACACTTCTGAATGGAAAAAGTATGAGACAAGCCAAACCAAGAGAAGAATCCATTTCAAGAATTATGGGTACAACAATCCAACAGCTCCAGAAGCTCCTCCCAAGTATCATCCAAAGCCATATGTTTATTTTGAAAGGCAAGAAATGTTGAGAAAGAGAAATGCAAATATCTGAAGCCAAGTCTTTGAAGATCTTTACAACGTTATTTCTATATGCCTGTGTGAACATTAATTCATTAGACAATCTTAAATCTAAATATAGTTTTTGGTTTTGATGTGACAATCATGTTTTATATTTAGATATTGTTTTTAATGTTCTTTCTAGTATATTTTTTTTTATATATATTTTATATTTGATACAATTCATCTTCGTAAGTAGGGTTCTGACTTCTACAAATAGGGGGAGATTGTTGGGTATTGTATCCACAATAACCTTGATTTGTAGAAAGTCAACTTTGAACCAAGATTGAATTGTTTGTGTATTTGATATATTTTTCTAGTATTGTTCTTGCAGGTTCACATTGCTAAGTGTAGACCAATGTCAGGTCACAATGGGTCAATAAGCACAGTCTCATGCAATGTAATTCTTCATTGTGTGGGGTATGGGGTTGACTCATGTGTGATCTCTCAATTGGGATACACTTTATGATCAAGACATTAAAGATTCAAAGCTTGGAGTGCAGCATTGGTCTAAAGACAAAGGAAGAAATTTTTCCTAAGTAAATTTTTCGAGATGTAATGGTACTTTTCGAGAAGTCCTTCTATACTCTCGAGAAGTCCTTGTTATTTTTCGAGAAGGGTTGTCTCAGAGGTCTTTCTCGAAAAAGTTGAATTTTTTGAGTAGTTATTTTCATCTCTCGAGAAATCATTGTTATCTCGAAAAGTCCTCTTAGTTTTCGAGAAAACTTCTTTTTCATTTGTTTTCGAGAAGTCCTTCCTCTCTCGAGAAGTACTTTTGCTTTCGAGAAGTGTCTTATGCTCTCGAGAAGTCTTGTATCTCTCGAGAGGCCCTGTCATAATTCTTTGATATTCTCTTCTAAAGCTGTTTTTCGAGAACTAGCCGGTTTCTCTCGAGAAGCCTTTGATCTCTCGAGAAGTCTGGTTCTATCTTTTCTCGTAAACTTTGTTTTTCCATTTTGACGACAAGTCTTTTCCTTCAAATTGACATGACGTCTTTCCTCGCATTAAGGTTTAATCATTAGTTCTTCATCTATATAATGATTGCTCCTTAAGAAAGAAATAACGATTCAGATTAGAAGATCAGAGTTCGTACTTTTCTCTCTTAACCTAATCTGATCCAAGATCGTCGTCAAGTGTCGTGCATCGCCATCATTGGAGTTCGATCGTGAGTTATCTGATTTCGTCTCTAAGTGGAAGAAAAAGGTCGATCGATCATCGCCTCACTCGTCCTGTTTTCATTGGATCGATCAAGACCTTAGAAGATCTGATTTGTGCCGATTTGATTCTTCTTCTTCAACATCAAACCGAAGCCATTTCTATCTCTAGAAGGAAGGAGATCATTATCAAATTATTCAGATCTGATCGTGATTCGTTAAGTATTGTTTCAATCTAAATTTACATTTGATTGTAGGAGAGATTATTCTCCGAGTTTGTAGGAGAGGTATTCTCCGAGTTGTAAGAGAGGGTTCTCTCTGAGTTTGTAGGAGATTGATCTCCGAGTTGTAAGAGTTTTGACTCTGAGGATTGTAGGATCGTTCTTGATCCGAGTTTTAGTGAAGTAGTCAAGTCTAGCTGTGGTGCTAGATTGGCGAGGCCGGCAAGTGAAGTACCCAAGAACGGGGAACCACTATAAATTTCTTGCGTCGTCTGTGTTTGTGATTTGCATTCTGTGCGTTCTTTATTTCCAAGATTTTCAATTCCGCAAAAGACGCAGTTATCACCTATTCACCCCCCCCCCCCCCCTCTAGGTGATTTTGGTTGGCAACTAGATATTACAATTACTTTTAGAAAAATTAAAAATTATGACGTCTTATGAAGAACCACCCGTATTAGAGTTGAAACAACTCCCCTCTCACCTTAAATATTTGTTTTTAGAAAAAGGTTTAAGCTGCCCATCATCGTTTCATCCGATCTTAGCAACTCAGAAATTTCTGAGTTGACTATAGTCTTAAGAAAGCACCACCACGCAATTGCGTGGCAATTATCGAATATTAAGGGTATAAGCCCTTCTTTCTGCACTCATAAAATCTTTCTCGAAGAAAATTCCCGCAACTCGATCCAGCCTCAACAACGACTAAACCCAAACATGAAAGAAGTCGTTAAGGCCGAGGTTATAAAACTTCTGGACACGGGAATCACGTACCTGATATCAGATAATACTTGGGTTAACCCAGTACAAGTCGTGCCAAAAAAAAGGTGGCGTCATGGTAGTTGCAAACGATAATAATGAATTGATCCCAACCCGTACTGTTACGGGTTGGCGGATGTGCATCGACTATCGAAAATAAAATGATGCCACCCATAAGGATCACTTCCCTCTACCATTTATCGACCAAATTTTAGAGCGCCTTTCGGGTCACTCCTACTACTGTTTTCTCGATGGTTTGTCAGGATATTTCCAAATCCCGATTTTGCCCGACGACCAAGAGAAAACCACTTTCACTTGTCCCTTTGGCACCTTCGCTTATCGAAGGATGCCATTCGGTCTTTGTAACGTGCCAGCTACATTCCAAAGATGTATGCTAGAAATATTTGACGAGTTAGTAGAGGAGGTGATGGAAGTGTTTATGGAAGACTTCTCCGTGTACGTTAACTCATTTAAAAACTGTTTAAAAAATCTTGAGCGCGTGTTGCAGCGATGTGAGGAAACAAATTTAGCGCTTAATTGGGAGAAATGTCATTTTATGGTCAAAGAAGGATTAGTCCTTGGCCATAAAATTTCGGGCAAGGGGATCGAAGTCGATAGGGCCAAGATCGAAGTAATTAAAAAACTCCCCCCTCCAACAAATGTAAAAGCTACTAGAAGTTTCCTAGGCCACGCGGGGTTCTATCGGCGCTTTATACGAAATTTTTCCAAAATCACAAAGCCGTTAACCCATCTTCTCGAGAAAGAATCATCTTTTCTTTTTAACGATGAATGCCATTTAGCCTTTAAACTTATCAAAGAGAAACTTATAAACTCCCCGATTCTAGTCGCCCCAGATTGGTCGCTCCCTTTTGAAATCATGTGCGACGCGAGTGATATTGCGGTTGGTGCCGTTTTAGGCCAACGGGTGAGTAAGTATTTTCACCCGATCTATTATGCGAGCAAAACACTCACGTCGGCACAAGCAAACTACACCACGACCGAGAAGGAACTTCTAACAATCGTTTTCGCTTTTGATAAGTTTAGGTAATATATCACGCTTTCCAAAGTTATTGTCTTCACAGATCACTCTGCGCTTAGGTATCTCTTAAGTAAATCGGACGCCAAGCCTCGTCTTTTGCGATGGATCCTCCTCTTGCAGGAGTTTGATTTAGAGATCCAGGGCAAAAGGGGAGCCGAAAACTTGGCGGCCGATCACCTTTCTCGATGAGAAAATCCCTCCTCGGAAGCATTAATAGAGGCCGACATTAACGATAAATTTCTTGAAGAGCGCCTCCTAGCTCTCGAAAATATTAATTCATCTTCTACCCCCTGGTTTGCGGATTTGGCTAACTATTTAGTAGCCCGGGTCCTGCCAAAAGAATTCTCGAGTCAGCAAAAGAAGAAATTCTTTTCTGATTTTAAGAATTACTTTTGGGAGGACCCCTTTTATTCCGTGTTTGCGCAGACCAGGTGGTGTGAAGATGCATCTCAAGTGAGGAAGGCCTTAAAATTTTACGTCATTGTCATGAGGGACCCACCGGTGGTCATTATCATTCGAACCGAACTGCAAGGAAGGCACTGGAGTCAGGCTTTTATTGGCCCACGCTCTTCAAAGATGCTCACACCCTTGTAAGTACTTGCGACAGTTGTTAGCGGTCGGGGAACATCTCTCACCGGGATGAAATGCCCCAAAATATTTTCTTAGAATGCGAAATTTTCGATCTTTGCGGTATTGATTTTGTTGGTCCTCTCCCTCCCTCGTATTCAAACAAATATATTCTCGTTGCGGTCGACTACGTGTCGAGGTGGGCAGAAGCGCAAGCTCTCCCCACCAACGATGCGCGAGCCATCGTTAATTTCTTAAAAAAATTATTTTCTCGATTTGGCACGCCGCGCGCTATTGTGAGTGATCGGGGCACCCATTTTTGCAATAGTCAATTTACAAAAATCATGGCAAAATATGGTGTCACGCACAAACTATCCACTGCATATCACCCACAAACGAGCGGCCAAGTCGAAGTTGTTAATCGAGAATTAAAACGGATTTTAGAAAAAAGTGTTTCAATTAATCGGAAGGATTGGGCAATAAAGCTCGATGACGCGCTATGGGCCTATCGAACGTCGTACAAGACCGCTATCGGTTGTACACTGTATTGAATGGTTTATGGCAAGGCTTGTCACCTACTGGTCGAATTAGAACACCGCGCATTTTGGGCACTTAAGTTTTTAAACCTCGATTCCACTTTAGCGGGCGAACAAAGAAAATTCCAAATGAACGAATTAGATGAGTGACGAGCGAATGTGTACGAGAGCAATAAGTTATATCACGATAAACACATAAAATTTCCGAAAACTTTTTTGCCGGGCGATCTCGTCCTCCTTTATAACTCTCGCCTTCGCCTTTTTCCGGGTAAACTAAAATCCCGATGGTCCGGACCCTTTATTGTTAAAGAGGTTTGGTCCTATGGGAAAATTTTAATTTCCCACCATGAAAAAAGGTTCCTTCAAAGTTAACGGGCACCGCCTTAAATTATATCTTCCGGGAGAGTTAACTAATGAAAAGAGTGACTCAATTTTACTTCCTCCTATAATATGATCGGCAAGTGGGTCAAGCTACGCAGCCTTAAACAAAGCGCTTTTGGGAGGCACCCCAAGGTTATTTTTTTATTATTTTTCTTTTTATTTTAACATGTTTTGTAGGTAACCGCCGCTTCCCCCGCATCTTCATAACTAGGGAAGCCCTCTTAACCTCTCCTTCTTTTCTATTTTTATTCTTGTTTTGTCTTGCACTTTATTTTCTCTTACTTCATACTTAGTTTTAAACATTGGGGATAATGTTTAACTTTAAGTATGGGGGTGTAAATAGTTCTTTGTAAATAGTTCTTTTTAAATTAGAAAATTTTCAAAAAAAAATTTATAAAATATATTTTCTTATGTTTTCTTCTTTTTAAGCACTTGTAAAACCCAAAAAACTCAAAAAAAAAATTAGAAAATCGAAAATTTAAATTCTCTGAAAGGACGCTTTGGGCTTGAATTCCCATCACAGCCTCTAGTACCTTGCGAGCCCTTCACCGGGTAGACCTCGGGAAGTCTGAGAATTAACAAAAACATTTTAGTTTTTTTTAGTTTATGTTTAGTCTTTTTTATTTATTTAGATAATATCAAAAATCCAAAAAAAGATAATATAAAAAAAATATTTATGAAAAGCTTAGAAAGAAAAACAAAAAAAATATAATACAAAAATCTTATACCTCTCCTATTTGTTGTTTTTGTGATTTCTTAGAAATCTAGTTGAGAATATTTATAAGCATGTTTAGGTTTTTAATTAGCTAAAATTTTGATTATCATAGTTTGTTAATTTTAAATTTGAGGTAATCTTGTTTTAAGAATCATCTTATGATTTTAATTTGATTAGAGAACTTATTTAGCATGACTTCTCTTTTTACTTTTAAATGGCTTTATTTTGTAGTGAATTTGCTAAATCTCTTTAATTTCAATTATATTTTCTTCTAACTTTTTAGATCTTAGGAAATTTAATTTTACTAGAATTTGCTCTCAAAATAATTTAAAACTAGCTAGATTTATCTTCTCTACCCTACCCCTTTGATGGCATAAAAAAAGTATTTTAAAAGATCATATGTCATGGGAATAAGAGGATAAAATTCATTATTCCCTAAACATATGCACCCAAAATCATTTAAAAGATTATATGGCACGGAGTAAGAGGATAAAATTCATTACTTCTAAACATATACATTAGGGGTTTTTATTAGAAGAGAAAAAAGGAGAAAAAAATATTCATGATGAGGATAAATTCCATTTCCTCCATTCAAAAATATCTCTTCTTATGCCAAATTTTATGAAATTCCCCTTAGCCAATTATCATTGTTCTAGATTTATTTTAAGATTATGGAGAGAGCAATATTTAGTAAATTACTTTTCCTTAAGTCTCTTTTAAGATAGAGTTCTTATAATTTTAATTTAATCTCGTTTTAAAATTTCTACAATATTGTTAAACTGATTAATTTTCTTGAGAAGTCCTTGCCTAAACATTTTTCCCTCTTTTCAAATCATCATCATAATTTAGGACTTAACTCCTCCTTGAATTTACTCTTAATTTAACTTTTGGTTTAAATGAAATTTTAGTTTAAAATTAAAAATTTTTAAGGATGTCTTATAAATTATGTCTCACACTTTTGCTCTGGAATAGCAAAACCTCAAGTATGTTGGTAATAGATGAGTAGTATTTATGCATATTTTAATTATAGTATTTAATTTAGTTTTAATTTAAAATTTCAAATATTATTTATATTTTAGTTTAAAATCACTTCTTTTATAATTTCTGTTCTAAATATAGTTTACTTTTATTTTTGCAGAATTTTGGGGAAAATTGGAGAAAATCACAAGTCACGCCCTCAGTCACGCCCGTGACCAAGGGCGTGTAACCAAAAGATCTGCGTTCGACGAAAGTGGAGCTCGAGTTCGACGAAAGTGGAGCTCCGTTCGACGAAAAAAACTATGCTCCTGCGTTCGACGAAGCCTGAGCTGAGTTCGACGAAAGCTTTGCCCCTGCGTTCGACGAAGTCTGAGCTTCGTTCGACGAACACTTTCTGCCGCGCCGAATTCCAGCCCACCCTGCATTAATTGAGGGCGCCCAGATACACGCCCGTGACCCGACATGTCACGCCCGTGACCAGACATGTCACGCCCGTGACCAGAATGTCACGCCCGTGACTTTCCCTCGTGATCCCTGCACGCCGCCGAGCCGAAAGCCAGCACATGCTGCATTTAATGAAGCCGCCCAAGTACACGGCCGTGACCATAGTTACACGGGCGTGTAATGTCCAAATTTCTCCAGCCGTCACGCAAAGTCCACGCCACTGTCAGATCCGATGTCAGTAATGTTTACACGCCCTAGGTCACACCCGTGACCGAGAGCGTGTAACTTGAATTTTTTGCCTATAAATTCAGAGGCTCTCCTTGAGTCCAGGGTTCAGAATTTTTGAGATGGAGAGGTGCTGCTAGAGCTGTTAGCGAAGTTTTTCAATGCTTGTTCATGTTTTTCCTTAAGCTTTCATGTTCTCTTTTTCATGTAATGTACTAGTTTTTATTTCTTACTTGCACTAGTTAATTAAAGCTTGTAACTTTACTTTTCTAGCTTTGTAATCTCTCTTTAAGCTTGTAATCATTTTGGTTTTCAATAAAATTAAGTTTACTTCCTTTCATGTTCTCTTTCTCCTTAAGAACTTTTCCTTTCATGCAATGTTAATTTTGCTTTCCTTTTCCCCCTCCACTATGTTTGAGCATTAAGCCTTTTTATTTTCATTTAATCTTTTCATTTAGCTTGCATTTTCTCTTTATTTTAGTTAAGCAAAACAAACCTCAAAATTTCGTCGATAAGATAATGGTGACTTTCCTCGAAGTAGAAGTAATCAACGCGCCCCGTGGAATACGACCTTGATATTCCTAAATATCCTATGTTATAGACGATACGGTACACTTGTCTTAATCGGATATAGTTTTAGAGAAAATCTTCAAACCTTTATTTAATTTCAAAGCACGGAAAATCTATATCAAAAATAACCACTTAAAAGCCCGAATCCATGTC
This sequence comes from Dactylorhiza incarnata, assembly GCA_033032865.1. NCBI lineage: Eukaryota > Viridiplantae > Streptophyta > Magnoliopsida > Asparagales > Orchidaceae > Dactylorhiza > Dactylorhiza incarnata. The sequence continues at coordinate 6,577,278 of JAWHQI010000103.1, read as the reverse complement.
CTGAACAAGGCTATAGAAAAATTCGGAGCTGGACAAAAAACTCTTGACATGATTTTGGCCAACCAAAGGCATGGAAGTGCACTGGAAGTTACCGCCCGACGCTACCTGTTACCGCTGGCGGTAGTGATAGAACAAATAATTCATATAATAATATATCTAAACTATTTTCTTCTGGTTCCCCACCCTCCAGCAAGAGTCCGCAGAAAAATTTGAAAATGTTCTTAACCCCTTTTGTGTCTTGTGCTAAGTGCTTTCACTTTGGACACACCTTGGAATCTTGTAGGATGGAGGGACGATGTGCGTTCAAGCAAATATGGGTGCCTGAGGTTTCCACCTACTTTATGGGAGGAACCTCTTGGGTATCCAGATCTTTACTCTCATATTATTTTTTAGGTATGTTGGCAGTCTAAGGAAAAGGAGGACATGTGGTACATGGACTCGGGATGCTCCAAACACATGACGGGAGATAAAGCAAAGTTCCTTAAACTCACAAAGAATAAAGGAGGAATGGTGACGTTTGGGACAATGGAAATGGAAGAATCTTAGGCATCGGTACAGTGGGTAACGACTCTTTCTCCATTACAAATGTCTTATATGTAGAAGGTTTAAAACATAATTTAATCTCTATTAATCAACTGTGCGATAAAGGTCTTAATGTTTTATTTGAATCTTCTACAAATTTATGGAAAATTATTGTTGCGGGTCGCTTAAGGCTCTTGGTAGACCGGTTTACTTGAACCACCTTAGCTCGGGAGCGAACCAAGCGCGCAAACAGTCAATTTGAGATTCGTTGATTACACTGGGACTTTTTAGCGTGGAAAACCTGGAAAGGGTACAAAACCACGTGGTCGGAGCTGTGCCGACCAAACTTCCACTATCTTCTGGGGGTTACAATTATAGACTTAGAAGTCGAGCGCGATAGGTCGCTGCTCGTTACAATAATAGAGAGAAAGAGAGAGAGAGAGAGAGGGAATTCCGAAGGTGACAGACCACCTCCAGAAAAACTAAGCCCTTTCTCCTTCTGAGAAAGGCGGAGAACAAAAGTGAGAAGGCCCTGGAGAACAAAAGTGAGCGCGCTGAGTCGGCTTTCGGGAAGAAGGAAATCTTCAAGTCCGAAGGAGAATTCCGCGAAAGTCTGCAAGAAGCTCTCCCGGGTCCAGAAGGCAAGGTCCTTTCAAATGAAGCCATGGGGCTCCTTTTATAGCTTTGGTCGGGGGTAGTTTGGTAATTTCGCTGTTGTAACTTCCATAACTACCTGGCGGACGAATCATATTTTCTGGTTCGGAGCACACGGATCGCCATTTTTCGTAAATGATCATCTTGCCCTTCGAGCAGTTCGGGCAGTTTGGGCAGTTTGGGCAGTTTTGTTGGAGGCGAAAAAGGCGACAGGTTGTTCCTGAAATCTGAGAAGCTAGAAAGACAAAATGTGAGCATGCTAGAAAGACAAAATGTGAGCGCTCTAGAAAGACAAAATGTGAGCGAGTCGGAAAAGTGAGAATGTTCTGAGCGCGCTCAGAAGCGTTCTGAGCGCGCTCGAGCGCAAAAAGCGTTCTGAGTGCGCAACGATCGTGAGAGCGTTTTAAGCGTTCGGCGAGCGCCGAGGCATTCTGGGAGCCTAGTGAACGCGGATGTGCTCAATGCGTGGTGTGTACTTCGGGGCATTCCGTGCATGCCGTGAATGTGAACTTATGAGGGGAACGCATCGTGAGTGCAAGAGCATACCGTTCATTGTGATGAGGGTACGATTGCGGGGGCGCCAAATGTTCGACCGAAGCCTCTTGCTGCGCGGGTGGAAACTCCGCAATTGGGGAGTGCAAATTGCACTCCCCAATTGGGGAGTGCAAATTGCACTCCCCAATTGAGTGCAGTTGTGGGAAACTCCCCAATTGGGGAGTGCAAATAGCACTCCCCAATTGGGGAGTGCGGCTATGGGAAAACTCCGCAATTGGGGAGTGCAAAGCACTCCCCAATTGGGGAGTGCCACGTGAGGGGGCTGACCAAGTCAGCCCCCCAAATGGGGCGCTGACTTGCTCATCGCCCCCTTTGGCACTGGGGGGTGCGGCAATGCCGCACCCCCCTAATTGATTATGGGGGGTGCGACAATGCCGCACCCCCCTGCTTGGCATTGGGGGGTGCGGCAATGCCGCACCCCCCTAATTGATTATGGGGGGTGCGGCAATGCCGCACCGCCATGTTTGGCATTGGGGGGTGCGATAATGCCGCACCCCCTTATTTGGAATTGGGGGTGCGGCATTGCCGCACCCCCTAATTGGTGTTGGGGGTGCGGTATTGCTGCACACCCCTTGGTGCGGCATTCGCCGCACTTTTTTGGTGCGGCAAGTGCCACACCCTTCTGACATGGCGCCTTTCCAATGCGGCGGGTGCCGTGCCATTTCGGCGCGGCGCGTACCGCGCCATTTTGGCGCGGCGAGCGCTTGCGTGCTCAGCGGTACCTATCTGGACACGTGACACGGAACCGCATCCCGTATCCTTTTTGCGGATGCATATCATAAGCCCCCCAAACATTCAGAGTCTGAATTACTATGCGGAGGAGTTCAGAGGTTTTGATTTTCCTTCGTGGCAATTTGGATCACTGTCATCTTCGTGTGACGTGCCGGAAGTTGTCGCTTGGCTCAAGTTGTGGGAGAGATTTCTATCTCGCCTTGAACGGTTACGTTGTGGGCTTGCTGCCCAATGGTTGTGTTGGAGATCAAGCTTGTCATTTCTGTATGGCATATACAAGTGTTTTGTTCTGGTAAAGGCCAGAGTCCCTTGTTGGACGATCCGAGTATTCTGTTCTGGGAGAGGTCAAAGTCCTTTGTCGGACAATCTGAACACTCTGTTCTGGGAGAGGTCAAATTCCTTTGTCGGACAATCTGAACACTCTGTTCTGGGAGAGGGCAGAGTCCTTTGTCGAACACTCTGTTCTGGGAGAGGTCAAAGTCCTTTGTCGGACAATCTGAACACTCTATTCTGGGAGAGGGCAGATTCCTTTGTTGGACAATCTGAACACTCTGTTCTGGGAGAGGGCAGAGTCCTTTGTCGGACAATCTGAACACTCTGTTCTGGGAGAGGTCAAAGTCCGTTGTCGGACAATCTGAACACTATGTTCTGGGAGAGGGCAGAGTCCTTTGTCGGACAATCTGAATACTCTGTTCTGGGAGAGGGCAGAGTCCTTTGTCGGACAATCTGAACACTCTGTTCTGGGAGAGGGCAGAGTCCTTTGTCGGACAATCTGAACACTCTGTTATGGGAGAGGGCAGAGTCCTTTGTCGGACAATCTGAACACTCTATTCTGGGAGTGGTCAAAGTCCGTTGTCGGACAATCTGAACACTCTGTTCTGGGAGAAACAGTACAATTGAAAATGGAGCTTCTGGTTTGGGTTTATGATGAAGAGTAATAAATAGAATGATATTTGTTTGTTACATTGATGCTGAAAACACGAGATACAAGTAAATACGTCAGGCGTAGAACAGGCTATTCTTCGGGATTGTCGCTCTGGGGATTGCTCCCCTGCTGGATCATTCTTGACTTGTTGATTCAGGATCCTTGGTTTGGAGAAATTTTTCAAGGAGTCCCCGACGTACGAATCGTTCGATTTCTGCGCTCAGTCACGAACAATCTTCTGTTTTGTGCCCGCGACCTCGATGATAGTCGCAGTATTTGGATTGGTCTCCAGAATTTGGTGCAAGAGCCCTAGGCCTCTGGAGAGAGGGATGATCGCGGATGGCAAGGAGAATGTTAGTTCTGGTTGTGTTCAGGGGAGTGTAGTCTTGATGCTGGCGAGATCTTCGGTCTCGGCTGGGATTGTCGTGATGCTTGTTGTTCTTGTTGGGAACTGTCTGCAGCGACGACTCCACTTTCTTCCTCTTTGAGCTCCCCTCGAACTGCCGGCGGTGTGCTTCGATGGCCTCATCGGCGGCTATCTGAGCTTCAACTCGGTGAACGAGGTCGGGGTAACTTGGTACGGTTTCTCTCATGAGAGCTGAGTAAAAGCCACTTGGGCGGAGTCTTCCAAGGAAGACTCCCCGCAAGGGTTCGGGATCGACTCCTGGGATCTGTCGAGCCTCCGAGGTGAAGCATCGGAAAAAATCCTTGAGAGTCTCTCCGTCATTTTGGCGGATTCCTGAGAGATGGGAGGGATCTCGGACAATCCTACGATTTGCGATGAACTGGTCCACGAACAGCTGCGCCATTTCTGCGAAGTTGTTGATGACCCCATCTCGCAGGGAGTGGAACCAGGTGCGCGCTTGTCCTTTCAAAGTTGTCGGAAACACTTGACAGATGAGTTGATTGGGGGCGCTGTAAATCCTCATGATGGTGGTGAAGTGATTGACGTGTTCCAACGGGTCGTCCGTCCCGTCGAACGTTTCGATGTTGGGAAGCTTGAAACCGTTTGGAACTGGATGGGCCAGGACTTGAGGTCATAGTGGGGAGCCATGGTGCGCGGGATGGCGGGCAAGATCTACGCGTCGCCCTGCTTGGGCGTACTCTTCATCTATCATATCGTGTATTTCTTCTCGCGTGGTTCTTTCTATTGCTCGATCAGGGGCAACTCTTCTTGGGTGATGATGACGGTGGTAAGCTTCTGGGTCTCTGGCTGGCGGGGCATGGTGAGCGGAACTTGTTGCGTTGGAGAATCCCTCTGAAGCTTCTTCCTCTTGAACGACCTCTTCGTTCGGGGCATGACTCAGAGCAGGCGGTGGCTGTGCGTTCAACGCTGGCGGTTGAACCGGAACTTGAGGAGCCCCGAGATTCCTTACGAGAGCCAACATCTCGGCTTGTTGTTCTTCAATCTGTTGCATGCGCCCTTCCAGCCTAGTTGCGGGCGCAGGCACTGCCTCTTCTGCGGGAGGCGCATTGATGAGCGAGTGGGAGGGAGCTGGGTCGATGCATCCTTCCGGCATTGGTCCTTCAGTAGTGCGAGCACTCTTCCTTGCCATTGCAGTTGGCCTTTAAAGAGTTTTGGGAATAGTTCCCCCAGACGGCGCCAAACTGTTGCGAGTCGCTTAGGGCTCTTGGTAGACCGGTTTACTTGAACCACCTTAGCTCGGGAGCGAACCAAGCGCGCAAACAGTCAATTTGAGATTCGTTGATTACACTGGGACTTTTTAGCGTGGAAAACACGGAAAGGGTAAAAAACCACGTGGTCGGAGATGTGCCGACCAAACTTCCACTATCTTCTGGGGGGTTACAATTATAGACTTAGAAGTCGAGCGCGACAGGCCTCTGCTCATTACAATAATAGAGAGAAAGAGAGAGAGAGAGGGTGAATTTCGAAGGTGATATACCACCTCCAGAAAAACTAAGTCCTTTCTCCTTCTGAGAAAGGCGGAGAACAAAAGTGAGAACGCCCTGGAGAATAAAAGTGAGCGCGCTGAGTCGGCTTTCAGGAAGAAGGAAATCTTCTAGTCTGAAGGAGAATTCCGCGAAAGTCTGCAAGAAGCTCTCCCGGGTCCAAAAGGCAAGGTCCTTTCAAATGAAGCCCTGGGGCTCCTTTTATAGCTTTGGCCAGGGGTAGTCTGGTAATTTCGCCATTGTAACTTCCATAACTACCTGGCGGACGAATCATATTTTCTGGTTCGGAGCACACGGATCGCCATTTTTCGTAAATGACCATCTTGCCCTTCGGGCAGTTCGGGCAGTTCAGGCAGTTTGGTTGGAGGCGAAAAAGACGACAGGTTGTTCCTGAAATCTGAGAAGCTAGAAAGACAAAATGTGAGCATGCTAGAAAGACAAAATATGAGCGCGCTAGAAAGACAAAATGTGAGTGAGTCGGAAAAGTGAGAATGTTCTGAGCGCGCTCAGAAGCATTCTGAGCGCGCGCAAGCGCAAAAAGCATTCTGAGTGTGCAACTCAATGCGCGGTGTGTACTTCAGGGCGTTCCGTGTGTGCCGTGAATGTGAACTTAGGAGGGGAATGCGTCGTGAGTGCAAGAGCGTACCGTTCATGGTGATGAGGGTATGATTGCGGTGGCGCCAAATGTTCGATCGAAGCCTCTTGCTGCGCAGAGGGAAACTCCGCAATTGGGGAGTGAAAATTGCACTCCCCAATTGAGTGCGGTTGTGGGAAACTCCCCAATTGGGGAGTGCAAATAGCACTCCCCAATTGGGGAGTGCGGTTAAGGGAAAACTCCCCAATTGGGGAGTGCCACGTGAGGGGGTTGACCAAGTCAGCCCCCCAAATGGGGCGCTGACTTGGTCAGCGCCCCCTTTGGCGCTAGGGGGTGCGACAATGCCGCACCCCCCTAATTGATTATGGGGGGTGCGACAATGACGCACCCCCCTGCTTGGCATTGGGGGGTGCGTCAATGCCGCACCCCCCTAATTGATTATGGGGAGTACGGCAATGCCGAACTCCCCTGTTTGGCATTGGGGGGTGCGGCAATGCCGCACCCCCCTTATTTGGAATTGGGGGTGCGGCATTGCCGCACTCCCCTTGGTGCTGGGGGTGCGGTATTGCCGCACCCCCCTTGGTGCGGCATTCGCCGCACTTTTTTGGTGCGGCAAGTGCCGCACCCTTCCAGCACGGCGCCTTTCCAACGCGGCGGGTGCCATGCCATTTCGGCGCGGCGCGTGCCGCGCCGTTTTGGCGCGGCGAGTGCCGCGCCATTTAGGCGTGGCGAGCGCTTGCGTGCTCGACGGTACCTATCTGGACACGTGATACGGAACCGCATCCCGTATCATTTTTACGGGTGCATATCAATTATAGATACTAAAACTAATGATATTGTACTCACTGCACCAAGAACTCACAATGTCTATTTGATTGCTTTTCATGATCTTTCACGTGCTTCACTAAAATGTATAATCTCAAAAAATGAGGAACTAGAATTATGGCATAGGCGCCTTGGTCACTCTAGCACCAAGTTGATTTTAAAATTGTCAAAAATAAAATAATAAGGGGTTTTCTTATGCTCAATAGAAACCTATCTTCACTTTGCCCGCCTTGTCAAAAAGGAAAAATTTCCAAAACTTCATTTAAAATTAAAAATGCAATATCCACCACTAGACCTTTACAACTAATTCACATTGACCTATTTGGAGCAATTAGCACTTATAGTCTAGGACGTAGAAAGTACACTTTTGTGTTGATTGATGATTATTCTAGATTTAAAAATTAAATGCATTCACTCGGATCAAGGAGGGGAATTTGAAAATGAAAACTTCACCACATTTTGCAATAATCTAGGCATCAAACACAAATTTTCAGCTCCATGCACCCCCAACAAAATAGTGTTGTGGAGAGGAAAAATATAACCCTTCAGGAACTTGCATGCACTATGCTATCAGAGCATGGGTTGCCTAGATCTTTTTGGTCCGAAGTGGTAAATACTTCTTGCTATGTAATAAATCAAGTCATGCTTCGCCCAATTCTGAAATTAACACCATATGAACTGTATTACCAAAAGAAACCTAATGTATCTTACTTTCATGTTTTTGGGTGTAAATGCTTTATCATAAATACTAAAGACACCTTAGCAAAATTTGATGAAAAATGTGATGAGGGAATCTTTCTTGGATACTCTTCAACTAGTAAAGCATATAGGTTGAAGAGTTTATTTATGTTAGATTTGATGAACTTGTTCCGTGTGTAGATTCTACTATTGCAGGAAAAGAAGAGGAACCCCTTTCACCCTTGGAGGATGAGGATAATGATCCACTTGGAGTTGATAAAGAAATAGAGGCGGTGCAAGAAAACTTCATACCTCCAAGCATGCTTAGATTTACAAAAGATTATCCAAGGGAGCTTATCATTAGAGAACCGTCAAGAGGGGTAATGACACATTCTTCCATTCATTAATCATTTTCTAATTTATGCTTTGTTTCCAAAATTTAACCCAAAAATGTGTCAACTGCTTTAAATGATGAGTTTTGGTGTATGGCAATGAATGAAGAACTAAATCAATTTGAATGAAATATTGTTTGGAAGTTAGTAGAAAGACCATCTAATCACCCGGTAATTGGTGTAAAATGGAATTTAAAAATAAATTAGATAGAGATTATTGAATCACTAGGAATAAGGCTAGATTAGTAGCATAAGGATACTCACAAATCGATGGGGTAGATTTTGATGAAACGTTTGCACTCGTTGCTTGCCTAGAATCTATTAGAATCTTTCATGCTTTTGCGAGTTATAAGAAGTTTTAATTGTTTCAAATGGATTTAAAAAGCGCCTTCTTAAACGGGATAATTAAAGAAGAAGTTTATGTTGAACAACCCCTCAGATTTATTGATGAAAAATTTCCTAATCATGTCTATAGGTTAGAAAAAGCGCTTTATGGTTTAAAGCAAGCACTCCGTGCTTGGTATGATCGCTTAACGTCTTTTCTATTAAGGCATGATTATAAAATGGGTAGTGTTGATAACACGCTCTTCATTAAGCATATTAATATTGAATTGATTATTTTACAAATTTATGTTATGATATTATTTTTGGAGCCACTGATGAAGAGTTGTGTAATGAAGTAGTTCAAGTGATGCAAAATGAATTTGAGATGAGTCTAGTTGGAGAACTAACATATTTCTTAGGTTTTCAAATCATACAAGGAACTGATGGAATTTTTATTTGCTAATCTAAATATGTACATGATATGCTAAAACCTTTTGGATTTGAAAACATAAAACTAGCTAGAACACCAACGAGCACATCTCTTAAATTAGGAAAAGATGAAGCTGGAATTTCAATTGATCAAACTATGTATAGAGGAATGATTGGATCCTTATTATATTTGAGTGCTTCTAGACCCAACATTACTTTTGTCGTATGCATATGTGCTAGATTTCAAGCTAAACCAAAAGAATTTCATTTAAATGCGGTAAAACATGACTCTTACTTGTTGGACATGTGTGTCACATCCCTTTGTTTGAGAATAACAAATCCCATATTGTATTTGATATTGCTTGTAGTGTGTTTATAGTGTGCAGGAACTATAGGTGCAATACTCCACAGGTAGAAGGCAGCATGGAACAATCTTTTGAAAGGAGCAGCGCTACCGCCAGCGCTATCGCTAACGCTAGTGCTATCGCTAACGCCGGCACTAACGCCAGGCGCTAGCTCAGTTGGTTTCGTCTCAGCGGTTTCCTTAGCGCTACCGCCAGCGCTAGCGATACCGCCTGGCGCTATCTCGAGTTCGTACACAGCGCCACGCCTTCGACGGTTCCGCAACCGCTCAACACGACCGCTACCGCCAGCGCTATCGCTACCGCAGGCGCTGTCTCAAGTTCGTGCAGAGAGCCACACAGTCGACGGTTTTTGCAACTGCTCCACACGAACGCTACCGCATGCGCTATCAGCTACCGCAGGCGCTAGCTCCAAGGTCTATAAAATGATGTGTTCTCTCTCGTTTTGGGTTAGAACTTCCAGAGACATTACTTGTGCCCAAACTCTCGTGATGCTACTCTGCCGAAACATCATCTCCCACTCAAAGCCAAAGAAGAAAATATGGAGAAGGAAGCCATCACGCTGCATCCGAAGAACGATCGCTTCGACCTCGCTTGTGCTTCAGCGATCCTTCATCCTCATCTCCAGAAATCTCAAGAGGGAGTTTGCTTGTTATTTACTTCACTTCTTTATTTGTATCTTGTAGTGAAATCGCCTTGTTTTTGGCGACTACGTCCTTGCGCGGCTTATGGGGAATTCTCCGCGTGAGTTGGCGACTAGGTCTAGGGGATTAGATCTAGGGGGAGCTCGAGGCTATATCCGGGGAAGGATTGGCTAGAGCGGCTTGAGGCCTTATCCTGGGAAGGATAGGCTAAAGCCAACCGGTTTGTGGGGATACAAGTCGGTATAGAAAAGGAAAAGAAATTTACTTTTGTACGCCTCCGATTTTTAGCGATATTGAAATCAAATTTTGTAAACACCCTTTTTATATAATGCAATCATGATTATATTTGTGTTTATTTGATTTCTCTCAATTGGCGTAAAATTTCATTATTGCAAAATTGTTATTACTAAATTGTCATCTAATTTCCTATTAATAAAAAACAACTTAGTAATTATCTAGAAAATTATAAAAAGAATTTTATTCCCTTATTCACCCCCCCCCCTCTAAGGGCGTCGTAAGATCCAACAAGTGGTATCAGAGCGCAGGTTATTCCAAACGGTTTAAAAACTAGGAATAATGGCGTCTTATGATCTCGCTTTTTTTGAGGGTCAGGGAATTAGTAGACCACCTCTATTTACTGGGTCAGACTATAATTATTGGAAAAATAGGATGCGTTGTTTTCTAATGACCCTAGATATTGAGGTTTGGAACATGGTAGAAGAAGAATACACTCCTCCTACATTTGTAGTTGGAGAGATAACTTTAGACAAACCCAAAGATAAATGGGATGATCGGGATAAACTCAAATGTAAAAATAACGCAAAAGCCATGAATGCTCTATTTTGTGCGTTAGATAGAAATGAATTTAATAGAATTTCTGCATGTACTACTGCATATGAAATTTGGAATCATTTGGAAGTTACTCATGAAGGTACATCGCAGGTTAAAGATTCCAAGCTTTTCCAACTGGAGTCGGAATATGAAAAATTCTGAATGGATGAAAGCGAAGATGTTGATGGTATGTACACGCGCTTCACCAAGATCGTCAATGCCTCAAAAGCTCTTGGAAAGACCTTCTCAAATGGCGACTTGGTCTGTAAGATCCTTCGTTCTCTTCCTCCAAAACTCAACCCGAAGGTGACGACTATTTCAGAGTCGCACAACTTAAGGACGCTCCAAGTTGAGAGCCTCATTGGGAATCTCAAAACCCATGAGGTTGAACTCAAAATCCAACATGATGAATACAACAAGGAGCCAAAGAAGAAGGCGTTGGCACTAAAATCAAAGAAAGAGTGCCAAGAGAATGAGGATGAAGATGAAGAAAGTCTTTTGGTGAAGAACTTCCGAAAGTTCATGCGAAATCCGGAAAGGCGAAACACTTTCCGGAAATTTGTCCAAAAGGTGAAAGATGGAAAGGGTCATCTTCAAAGAAGGAAAAAGAGAGCGGCAATGAAGAAGAGAGACCTCCACCGGAATGCTATCATTGTAGGAAGACGGGGCACATAAGGAGCCAATGCCCAAAGTTCTTGAAGGAGAAGAAAGAAAAACGGCACAAAGGGAAGGAGAAGAAGAAAGTGCTAAAAGCTAGAACATGGGATGACTCCTCTTCCTCCTCCTCCGAAGAATCAAGCGGGTCTTCATCAAGCGAAGATGAGGAAGCAAACTTGTGCCTCATGGTACGCGGAAACGACGGCGACGACATCAGTGTTCCTAGTGACACTGAGGTAACTCCTCCTACTTATGATGAATTGTTTAATGAATTTCTTGAAACTTCCAAAGCTTTTGATAGAAATATGAAAGATAGTATTTTATTAAATCGTGAAAATGAATCTCTTATTAAAGAAAATCAAAAGCTTTCCAAAAAGGTAATTATTTTAGAAACCCTCTCTCATGCCACTAAATTGGCAAAAGATATAGAAGAGTCACTTTCTAAAGCCCTCTCTCATGCCAAAACTCTTACAAAAGAGAAGGGGGAATTAGAAAGGAAATTAGAAGCCTCTCTTTTGCAAATCAAAAATAATAAAAAAGGTTTTGAAAATATGTGTGTCATGCTTGTGAAAGAAAATTCTTTACTTAAAGCACAAGTTCATGATCTCACCATGGCTATTAAAAAATTTGGAATAGGCCAAAAATCAGTGGACATGATTTTAGGGAACCAGTGCCATGGTTCTGGAAAGTTTGGGCTCGGATATCGAGGTGAGGGCTACCGCCCGTCGCTAGCCGCTAACGCCGGCGCTAGCACCTCATAACAGAAACCTAAAATTTCTTTTTCAAAATGCTTTCCTTCTGTAAATCAAATTTATTCCAACAAGAAAATTTTCCAGAAAAGGGTCTCAACCCCCTTTATTTCGTGTGCAAACTGTTATAGGTTGGGTCACACAACTAGTTCTTGCAGGAAAATAAAACAAAATACTTTAAAGCAAATCTGGGTACCTAAGGCTTCCACTTATTCTATGGGAGGTTCCACTTGGGTATCCAGATCTTTACTCTCATCTTCTTTCTAGATGTGCAGGAAGGCTAAGGACAATGAAGATGTGTGGTACTTGGATTCAGGATGCTCCAAGCACATGACAGGCAATAAATCAAAGTTCCTTAGCCTAGAAAGGAAGAAGGGAGGGATTGTGACTTTTGGCGACAACAGAAATGGAAGAATCATGGGAATTGGTACAGTTGGTAACGAATCCTTCACTATATCAAATGTTCTTTATGTAAAAGGGCTAAAACATAATCTTATTTCAATTAGCCAATTATGTGATAAAGGATTAGATATTTTATTTGAATCTTCTACTAATCTATGCAAAATATCTAATCCTATTACAAACAATATTTTACTAACTGCACCAAGAATACACAATGTTTATATTGTTTCATTTCATGATCTTTCAAAATCATCTTTAAAATGTTTTATTACCAAAAATGATGAACTTGATCTTTGGCATAGAAGGCTAGGACATGCTAGCACAAAGCTTATTGTAAAACTTGCCAAAAGATATTTAATTAGAGGATTGCCTAGATTAAATGGAAATTTACCTTCACTTTGTTCACCATGTCAAAAAGGTAAAATTACTAGATCCTCTTTCAAAAGTAAAAATGTTATTTCTACTACAAGACCTTTGCAATTAATTCCATTGGATCTTTTTGGTCCCGTTAGCACCGCAAGTCTTGGTGGTAGATTATATACATATGTTTTAATAGATGATTTTTCTAGATATTGTTGGACAATATTTCTATCATCCAAATCTGAAGCGTTTTGTGAATTTTCAAAATTATGTACTCGTATTCAAAATGAAAGTGATTTAAAAATTAAATGCATTCGCTCGGATCATGGAGGAGAATTTGAAAATGAAAAATTTACTTCTTATTGTGATATGTTAGGCATAAAACATGAGTTCTCCGCACCACGCACACCACAACAAAATGGTGTTGTAGAAAGAAAGAATAGGACACTCCAAGAGCTAGCACGCACTATGTTATGTAAATATAAATTACCTAAGTCCTTTTGGGCCGAAGCCGTAAACACAATATGTTATGTTATAAATAGAATCATGCTTCGCCCATCTTTAAATCTCACACCATATGAACTCTATTTTCAAAAGAAGCCTAATGTGTCTTACTTCAAAGTTTTTGGTTGTAAATGCTTTATCTTAAACACAAAAGATAGCTTGGGAAAGTTTGATGAAAAATGTGATGAAGGAACATTTCTTGGATACTCTTCAACTAGTAAAGCTTATAGAGTTTTTAATAAAAGAACTAGAAAAGTTGAAGAATCAATTAATGTGAAATTTGATGAGCTTGTTCCTTGTATAGAAAGACTTTTCGCAGGTAAAGAGGATGATCTATTACCTCCTTTGGAGCATGGTGATGAAGAACCTTCCAAAGAAGAAGAGGAGGCCAAGAAAGATGAATATGTACCTCCAAGCGTCTTAAAATTCACAAAGGATCATCCACGGGAATTGATAATTGGTGAACCATCCATCGGGGTAAGAACTCGCTCTTCTCTTCATGAATCTTTTTCAAATATTTGTTTTGTTTCCGAAATAGAACCGAAAACCGTTACTACCGCTTTAAATGATGAATTTTGGTTTTTGGCTATTAATGAAGAATTAGAACAATTTGAGCGACATAATGTTTGGAAATTAGTAGAAAGACCATCTAATCACCCGGTTGTAGGTGTAAAATGGATTTTTAAAAATAAATTAGATGGTGAGTCTAGAATATCTAGAAATAAAGCACGCTTAGTAGCACAAGGATATTCTCAAGTCGAGGGGATAGATTTTGATGAATCTTTTGCACCCGTTGCTAGATTGGAGTCTATAAGAATTTTTCTAGCATTTGCAAGCTTTAAAAGAATAAAACTATTTCAAATGGATGTGAAAAGTGCTTTTCTAAACGGGTTTGTAAGAGAAGAAGTTTACGTTGAACAACCCCCCGGTTTTATTAATGAAAAATTTCCAAATCATGTTTATAAACTAGAAAAAGTGCTTTATGGTTTAAAACAAGCGCCCCGTACATGGTATGAAAGACTTACATCATTTTTATTAAAGCACGATTATATTATGGGAAGTGCGGATAATACTCTCTTCATTAAGCACAATAATGATGATATAATTATTTTTCAAATATATGTTGATGATATTATTTTTGGATCTACTGATGAAGAGATGTGTAAAGAAGTTATTTTAGTGATGAAAAATGAGTTTGAAATGAGTCTTGTAGGAGAACTTTCTTATTTCCTTGGTTTTCAAATATCACAAAGAATTGATGGTATCTTTGTATGTCAAACTAAATATGTCCATGATATGCTTAAACGTTTTGGATTTGAAAACCTTAAACATGCTTCTACACCAATGAGTGCATCACTAAAATTAGGAAAAGATGAATCAGGAGTTTTTATAGATCAAACTTTATATAGAGGTATGATAGGATCTCTACTTTATCTTAGTGCAACTAGACCCGATATAATGTTTGCCGTATGCTTATGTGCTAGATTTCAAGCCAATCCAAATGAATCTCATTTAAAAGCGGCAAAACAAATTTTTAGATATCTCATTGGGTCATCTAGATTAGGATTATGGTACCCGCATAATGATTCATTTACATTGCATGGCTATTCTGATTCGGATTATGCCGGTTGTTCACTTGATAGAAAAAGCACTAGTGTACTTGTCATTTTCTAGGACCTTCATTAGTTGCATGGACTAGTAGGAAACAAAATTCGGTTGCACTCTCCACCACGGAGGCCGAATACATTGCATTAGGAAGTTATTGTGCACAAGCACTATGGATGAGCCAAACTTTAGAGGACTTTGGTTTTCATCTAAAAAATATTGAACTAAAATGTGACAACAAAAGTGCCATTGATCTCAGAAATAATCCGGTACACCACTCTAGATCCAAACATATAGATGTGCGTCATCATTTCATAAGGGATCACATTAAAAAAGAAAATGTAAGGATTAGTTTCATTGGCACGGACTCTCAACTTGCTGATATATTCACTAAACCTCTTCCCGATGCAAGGTTTCAAATGTTAAGGTTGGAATTAGGAGTCTTAGACATCTTAGGATGAAAAACATATAAAACGCTAATGTTTTATGCAATTTGAGAAATCAAGACATCTCTGATAATTACAAAACTTCTGCATAAGACTACTCTTAAGACCCCAAACCAATATCAAAAATAAAAAATTTAAAATTCTTGAAAAATTGTGTACTGTTTCGAGCGCTAGCGATAGCGCCGGCGCTAGCGTGGGTGTATGATTTTTATATTTTTTAAATTTTCTAAAAATCAACAAAAATATGTTAGTTTATTTGTGCAAATTTATTTTTGTGTTGCTGTCTATTTTATTTTTGTTTTATTTGAATTATGAAAAATCAACTACAAAAATTCAAAAATACAAAAATATGTTTGTGTGATTTTTTTGTTTTTTTTTATTAAAAAAATTTCAAAAAAAAACTGTATGATCTTTATTGCCAATATCAAGCATGTATGAATTCTATTATTTAGAATTATTTACAATGTTAAAACATATTCTTTCAAGTTACTATAAACATTGTTTTGCTTATCATGCTTTGATATATCTATTTAAAGTGCATCAATTGTATTGAAAAATATGTGTAGAACCAAGCTTAGCATGCCTCTAAGTATGAGTAAATGTTTTATGATTGATAATGATACATTTCACTCACTTATTTTGGTAATCAACATGTGTGTCTAAATCTAAAAAATGCTTGCTTGTGTATTGTATTTGTACAATGAATTAAAACTTGCATAAGTTTAGTGCCTACACTACATTTGAATTACACTTATGAAATTTAGAAAAGTGGTTAATTTTAAAAGTTGGGTTTGCAAAACAAGTGTATTCGGAGAATGTTGTCTCACAAATATGAACAAAAAATTATATATATGTAGACAAATATAACTCCACCAAGCACTACTTGAACCTCCTAATAAGTCTTCATAAGCATTGTGAGGTTGAGCACCTTGGAAAGAATAGTAAAGTTACTTGTGCAAACCTTGGTTATTACACCACTTTGTTAAAAATTATGTGCATTAAAAGTGTGTGAAAGTAATTTACTTGTGTTTTATTGTGCATTTTACTTTACATGTGTCTTGTATTTTGGTGGTTTAAATCAATTGTTAACATTGCCCAAAATACACTTATATGCACATCATTATCTTTCATAACACTTCTTCTCATGAGTATTGGATTCTAATGCTTTATCTTCACTACTCTTTAAATAAAAAATGCACTAGATAACCTAGCATGACCTCTACAATGTTTTGGTATCTCTTGAACTTAAAATTAAGTAACATTGTAGTATAATCTCTCTTTGATATGATCATTTCATGCTTGGTATCTTTATGAAAAACTTTGAGATTTCAAAAAGGTTAAAACATCTTTCAATTTTGAACTAAAACTCATATTTCTACTTATGCTTTTCATGCTTACAAAAAGATGTTTATTATAATCTTCCGCTTGCTTACAACTCTTATCTTTATATTTGAAATCTCTTATATATGCTATGCTTAAACTCTTTATCATTATTTATATTTTGAAAAGCTCGATCATGATATATAAATGCCTCCTTACTACCCTCACCCCACCTTATTTTGATAATACCAAAATGGGGAGATTAATTGAAGAAATCTATATATGAGAAATATAGATAAATAAGGGGCTAATTCATGAAATCTATCATTTAGGGGGAGTAACACATAAATTGCATTTATGTAGGGGGAGCATTAAGTTAGGGGGAGTATGCACATTATCATGCATATCATTTACTATAGTTGCACTTTTATCTTGTTTATCTTATCTATAAACACTATTGTTGATTTCTTGCTTAAAGGATTTGTTATTATCAAAAGGGGGAGATAGTTGGACATGTGTGTCACATCCCTTTGTTTGAGAATAACAAATCCCATATTGTATTTGATATTGCTTGTAGTGTGTTTATAGTGTGCAGGAACTATAGGTGCAATACTCTACAGGTAGAAGGCAGCATGGAACAATCTTTTGAAAGGAGCAGCGCTACCGCCAGCGCTATCGCTAACGCCAGCACTAACGCCAGGCGCTAGCTCAGTTGGTTTCGTCTCAGCGGTTTCCTTAGCGCTACCGCCAGCGCTAGCGATACCGCCTGGCGCTATCTCGAATTCGTACACAGCGCCACGCCTTCGACGGTTCCGCAAACGCTCAACACAACCACTACCGCCAACGCTATCGCTACCGCAGGCGCTATCTCAAGTTCGTGCAGAGAGCCACGCAGTCGACGGTTTTTGCAACCGCTCCACACGAACGCTACCTCAGGCGCTATCAGCTACCGCAGGCGCTAGCTCCAAGGTCTATAAAATGATGTGTCCTCTCTCGTTTTGGGTTAGAACTTCCAGAGACATTACTTGTGCCCAAACTCTCGTGCTGCTACTCTGTCGAAACATCATCTCCCACTCAAAGCCAAAGAAGAAAATCTGGAGAAGGAAGCCATCACGCTGCATCCGAAGAATGATCGCTTTGACCTCGCTTGTGGTTCAGCGATCCTTCATCCTCATCTCCAAAAATCTCAAGAGGGAGTTTGCTTGTTATTTACTTCACTTCTTTATTTGTATCTTGTAGTGAAATCGCCTTGTTTTTGCTGACTAGGTCCTTGCGCGGCTTAGGGGGAATTCGCCGCGTGAGTTGGCGACTAGGTCTAGGGGATTTGATCTAGGGGGTGCTCGAGGCCATATCCGGGTAAGGATTGGCTAGAGCGGCTTGAGGCCTTATCCAGGGAAGGATAGGCTAAAGCCAACCGGTTTGTGGGGATACAAGTCGGTATAGAAAAGGAAAAGAAATTTACTTTTGTACGCCTCTGATTTCTAGCGATATTGAAATCAAATTTTGTAAACACCCTTTTTATATAATGCAATCATGATTATATTTGTGTTTATTTGATTTCTCTCAATTGGCGTAAAATTTCATTATTGCAAAATTGTTGTTACTAAATTGTCATCTAATTTCCTATTAATCAAAAACAACTTATTAATTATCTAGAAAATTATAAAAAAGAATTTTATTCCCTTATTCACCCCCCTCTAAGGGCGCCGTAAGATCCAACATTACTTAACAACAATAAAGATCATAATTCATCCACAATGGTTCACCCTCAATTTATTCCAAGTCTACTTCCATTTTACTTCACGATACATGTAATTAAAATTATCTACTTAAGGGCTTTAAATGTCTCCTATTTTGATGAAGATGTAGATAGTGGAGAGAAGACTTAGTCTGGTGTAAAGTTATGTTATCAAAAGAGGAGAGTATGACACAATCGAGCTTTATATTCTATAATATGTTGTCTTCACAAGTATACAGTGTAACATCCCAACTTTTATTGGGTCACTAGACCCTAGTGGAACCAATAAAGTAACTTAATCCAAACCCCATGTCACAACCCGCATTTCCTCAGCAATTTGGAATATCAAAGTAGAGAAAAATACGCATCATGATGCCAATCATGCAGGAAACAACTGCAGACGCTCAGGCGGGAACCTATCTCTTGTTCATTACAAAACAGGTTTACATGATGACTCATTACTTGAAATCACTTATTAGGTTTGCGGTAAGAACTGTGTCTCTCAGTTCGTGGATCAACTGGTCCATGGAAGAAAGTATATATGTAATTGCAGCGGAAAAATACTTGGTATAGTTCAATTAAGGTCCTATATACACGTGATGCATGGACATAAAGGAAATGATATGTGTGAAATTTTCCGTAGATCTAGGAGTGAGCAGGAATTGTACAACTCAAAGTTACAGCCAACAACCAGAAGCACATGAAGCAAAGCAATCTTTAATGATAATAGCAGAAATCTTCATTACAGAGCGAGGTATACATGGCGAGATATGATTTCGCCAGTACACAAAACCAAAAAGAAAATACAGGCTGAAGTAAAAGATAACTAGCGGTCTGAACAAGAGAGACCGCCAAACCGCGCGGTCAGGGTGTTCGCGCGACTAGAAACGGAGACCGCACGAACAGACTACCGGCGACTTGAATCAACACCACTGAAGTCGCGACCTCCCGAACTCCACTGATTCTCCCAAACTCCAGCAACCCGCACTACAAGACACAAGACCGCCCGAACACCTTAGAAGAAGAGGTGATCGCTGCTGTCCGCACAATCCGCAGAAGCTGCACAAGGAAAGTTCAATCAGCTAACCGGTCGGTCACAAAAACGAGACAGCAAGAAAGAGACGCGAGCTCAGCTTACACTTGGTGCGATAATTTTGCTGCTACAGTGACTCCTATTTATAGGCGTGCAACCTGATCCATTAACCCCCTATGAGATAAAGTCACCGCCCTGACCGTGTGACCAAGACCGGTCAACCCGCGCGACCAGCAGAAGATCGCTCTACGCCTTGTGAGCTCTCCGACTTCAACCTGACCAGGAGATCGCCACTCCTTCAAGAAGCCGCGCGACCATGACAACCCGCGCGGTCATGATGCTCACCACCTGTGTTCGCCACACGAGACCTCCTCCAGAAACCGTGAACACAGCCAAGTCGACCATGGCAAGAACCCGCCAAGTCAACAAACACCAGTGTCCACATACACCAACAGATCGCCAAGGACCAGCTTATGCGAACACAAAAGAGGAGACCGCGCGGCTAAGAAGACCTTAGTTGACGCGCATTGACAAGAACCCAGACAGCCACCAGACCGGACTGCCCGAAACCAAAACAGCAACCCTGTGCGGTTACCACGAACCAGACCGCACAGAATAGAACCAGCCCGCCACGCGGTCATATGAACCAGACCGCGCGGCCTCACCTCGACAGCCTTGGACAGAGAATGGCGGTCAGGCCGAATTGACTGCGGCTAGACCGAATAGGTCAGACCGGTAGAAGTGACCACAAGATCGCGCGGTTAGACCAGACCGCGTGGTCTCCTCTCAGACCGCCAACTTCAACTTCAACATTTTCAACACTCCCCCTTGAAGTGGGAAGTTAAAAACAGCCCAAGTAAACTCCTCAGCCGAGTGAACGGCCGCTTCGCCAGCGCCTTTGTGAATATGTCAGCAACGTTGTCCAAACTATGAACATGCTCGACCGAAAAAGACCCCTCCAGCACCTTCTCACGAATGAAATGATGCTCGATCTCGATATGCTTGGTCTTGCGTGACACACTTGATTAGTAACCAGTTTGAGTGCACTCTCATTATCGCCGCGGAGCAAAGTCGGACCTCGAATCTCCTTATGGACATCTCCCACCAACCTCCTAAGCCAGATGGCTTCTTGAGCTGCCAAGGCTGAAGCCTTGTATTCCGCTTCTGTGGTAGAGATAAACACGGAATCCTACTTCTTGCCGCACCATGATATAGTCGTAGGGCCTGCCATGAAGATGAATCTAGACGTCGACTTCCGATCATCCGAATCTCCCCCGTAATCAGCATCCATGTACCCATGCACCTCGAAGCCCGCATCCCTCCTGTATAGGAGACCCATATCCCAAGTCGCCTTGACATACTTCAAAATATTCTTGGCCGCTAGTAGATGAGGCATCCGTGGTTCCGCCATATAATGACTCACTCTACCAACTGCATACGCAATATCCCGCCTAGTAATCGTTAGATAAATCAAGCTCCCAACCAGAGCTCAGAACACAATCGGATCTTCCAGAATCCTCCCCTCATCCTTCCGAAGTTTCATGGCCTTCTCTAGAGGTGTAGAGATGCACTTCCCTTCCTTCATGCCGAATTTCTCCACGATTCGCTCCGCATATCCAGCCTGGGACACCAGCATTCCACTTTCCTTCCTCTGCACTTCGAGTCCAAGGAAATGGTGAAGTTCACCCAAGTCCTTCATCTCAAATCTGATAGATAGCTCAGCCCGAAGCTTTGCTACCTCCTCCTTTGAATTCCCCTTCACGATCATCGTCGACGTAAAACAGCACGATGACTTGAAGCTTCCCGTTCTTCTTGACAAACAAGCTCGAGTCAGAGTCTGAAGCACCGAATCCACAAAATAAGAGATATTCTGCAATCTTCCCGTACCATGCCCTCGGCGCTTGCTTGAACCCATACAGGGCCTTCTTCAGCTTACAGACATAGTCTGGAAAATCTTCAGATACGAAGCCTGGCTGCTAGACCATGAAGATGTCATTGTCAATCTCGTCGTACAAGAAAGCATTCTTTACGTCGAGCTGCCAAATCTCCCACACAAAAAATGCCGCCAAGGCAATAACGAACCGTACTGAAGTCATCTTTGCCACTGGACTGAATGTCTCTTCATAGACTTCACCATATTGCTGCGAGAATCCACGAGCTACAAGGCGAGCCTTGTATCGCTCGATACTGCCGTCTTCCTTCTTCTTGAGCTTATAGACCCATTTGCACGTCACAGGGGTAATGCCCTTGGGCCTGGGCACCAGAGACCAAGTCTCATTCTTCTCAAGAGCTGCCATCTCTTCTTCCATAGCTATGTCCCACTGCTTCACGCCTTTAGCCTTCTTAAAGCTCACTGGTTCCCGCTCATCCAGGGGACCAACAAAGAAACATGAGACAAAGCTCACCATGTTTCCTCCTGTATAGCGATCAGGGGCAATGATCGTTCGCTTCGATCTCCTCAGCTCCTTCCCCTGACTCGCATTACCTTCAGCTACTTCTTCTCTAGCTCCCCTTCCAGACGTACTAGGAGCATCGCTCCCCCTGCTTCCTGATCCAGAAGCCTCCATCTCAGAACTAGAAATGGATGGACCACCTGGTGACAAAGGCAGCTCCACCTGAAGATTTTCCACAGCTTTCTCCGGCTCCTCCACCCTGCTTTCTGGTAACTCAACACCAGAACTTCCCTTGTACGACGTCACCTCGTCGAACACGACGTTGCGAGATACAACAAATCTCTGCATCTCCGGGTCCATGCACTTCCAGCCCTTCTTCCGATCATCATATCCCACGAAGACTAGCTTCCTTGCTTTTGCATCTAGCTTCGCTCGAAGCGCATAAGGAACGTGCACATAGCAAGTGGAACCAAACACCCAAAGGTGCGCTACGCTTGGCTTTTTCTTGAACATCATCTCATGCGGGGTCAACATATTGATGGGACTGAGAGGCATCTTGTTAATGACGTAGGCGACACAAGACATTCTTGTTGGGTTTTCGTAAATACCATTCATAATGATATGAACACATCAAATGTGCGCAGCGGAAGAAATACTAGAACAACCCAAAGAGTAAGGAACTTGCAGATCTCATGAATCAAGAGATTAGGAAAGCAAATGCAATATACCTTCGCGGGATTGAGTCAATACTCAACCAAGGTGCTCCAAGATGAAATCGGGTAGACAAAATCTGAGTTCCAAGAACCTAAATGTGTCGACTCCTCTACAGCGATCCACACGAACGATGGAGAACCCCAAAGCCTTGTCGAACAAGGAATGGGTCGGAGAAAGAACGTCCTATGTGTCCCCACGAACTGCTAGATCCGTTGAAGGGGAGGCGACGACTGACGGCGGCGATTAGGTCGGCGGACGGAACGAGAGCGATCAGAACACTTCTGTCTTCGGCTCTCCAGAAATCGCAAAAAGGCTCGATCTAAAACCGTATCCTTCGAAGACCTAATCGCGTTCCTTTTATACGCAAGGTATAAAATAGGCTATCTGCAGACCAGAGGAAAAACCAAACATTTCTGTCCAGATTTACATTCGCAGAATTCGACTAAACAATATAAAAGAATTCGACTCAGATTCCGCGAAACCATTTCGACAAATTCGTCTATATAAATTCGGCTATATCATTTCGTCGAAACCATTTCGTCGAACTGACATGATTCGGCTAAACCCTTTAGTCGAATCTATTACAATTTCGGCTAAACACTTTAACCGAATTTGATTAGTCGAATCAAGCTAATTCGGTTAAACCATAGGAAGATAGAGGCAGGCCCTTGACTAGATCTTTTACCGCCATAGCCTTCAGCTTATCCATCCTTACATGCCCCAACCGCTCGTGCCATATAACGGCACTATCATTTGTCCTCATCTTGTCAACATAAGAACTTGTCAATAAAACGAACAAGTCTTTTGCCCTTCTCCCGACGTGAACGACCTCAGCCTTTACTGCCTCAGCATTTCGAAGAAACCTCACTTCTGTTGGATCGAACAGAACGTGATACCCAGTGTCAACAGCGTTGGTCATGGAGAAGAGGTTTTTCCTCATTCCGGGCACATGATAGACACTCTTCAACGTTAGTGGCCCCCTATCATTGCCCAAGGAAACAACCCCCACCTTCTCGACAGTATGCACAGTATTATCAGCAAATATGATGGCATCATTACCTGAGTAAGGATGCGCTGAAGAAAGCTTCGACTCGTCCCCGGTGAGGTGATGACCACACCCCGAGTCCACGACCTAGTCCTCCTAATAGTTGATAGGAGTTGCAGCTCCAACAGAAGCCGAGAAGGCTCCTCCCCATCCTCCATTATTTTGCCTGGCCTCAGCTTCCTCCTTCCCTGCAGCAGCATGTCGTGGCTGAAGATTCACCCGGCAATCCTTCCGGATGTGACCAAGCTTTCCGCATCTAAGACATTTGGGTCTTTCTCCCTTCTTCTTCCCTTCAGCCTCGAGAGCATAGCCCCTCTCCCGATGTCCAGAAGTTGAAGGCCCATTGCCTCCAGCGGTCTTCTTCTTCTTATCCCATTTCTTCTTCTTCCCTATGAAGAGCACCTCGCCATCTCCCCCAGACACCGACACCCCCACCATCTGCCTTTCCAGACTCTCCTGCGACGCAAGCAGATTCTCCAGCTCCAGAAGAGACGGCTAATTTGCCCAACCCTGCACCGACATTTCAAAGGCCACATACTCCTTCCGCAAGCTGCGAATAATGTGCCTCTTCAGCTTCGCCTCAGAAATTAGCTCATCAGGATCCAGTGCTGAAATCTCAGCGCACAGGTTCTTCATATTCAGGAAGAACGTTGAAATAGACAGATCTACCTGAGCCGACCTAGCCAGCTCATTTTCCAGGAACTGTAGCCTCGCTACATTCTTCTTGTTAAACAGTCCATCCAGGGCTCTCCAGATCTCGGCAGCTGATCCACACCCTTAGTTGTGATCGAATAGGTCAGGTGATATTGCCCCTTTTTGAGTGAACTAAGCTTTCGCATTGATCCTCCTCCAATTCCTCACCTCATGACCATTATCCCCAGCTAGGGCAACTTCCTCCGTGCTCTCTCCTCCAACCACCTCCCAGAGGTCCTCGCCCAGAAGATAACTCTGCATGCACGACTTCCACTTCTTAAAGTTAGTCGACGTGAGCATCTTAATTCCAAGACCACTTGCAAAACCTGCTTCCATGGCTCTACCACTGGTTCCTTCTTCACAAAGGCGATGGCAACTTTGAGTTATTCACTGCTCTATCCACTCCAACCTCGCTTTGATACCACGTGAAATTTTCCGTAGATCTAGGAGTGAGCAGGAATTGTACAACTCAAAGTTACAGCAAACAACAAGAAGCACATACAACAAAGCCATCTTTATTGATAATAGCAGAAATCTTCATTACAGAGCGAGGTATACAAGGCGAGACATGATTTCGCCAGTACACAAAACCAAAAAGAAAATACAGGCTGAAGAAAAAGATAACTGGCGGTCTGAACAAGAGAGACTGCCAAACTGCACGGTCAGGGTGTTCGCGCGACTAGAAACGGAGACCGCGCGAACAGACTACCAGCGACTTGAATCAACACCACTGAAGCCGCGACCTCCCGAACTCCACTGATTCTCCCGAACTCCAGCAACCCGCACTGCAAGCCGCAAGACCTCCCGAACACCTTAGAAGAAGAGGTGACCACTGCTGTCTGCACAATCCGCAGAAGCTACACAAGGAAAGTTCAATCAGCTAATCGTCTGGTCACAAAAATGAGACCGCAAGAAATAGACGCGAGCTCAGCTTACACTTGGTGCGATAATTTTGCTGCTACAATGACTCCAATTTATAGGCGTGTGACCTGATCCAGTCACCACCCTATGAGATAGAGTCACCGCCCTGATCGCGCGAGCAAGACCGGTCAACCCGCGCGACCAACAAAAGATCGCTCTGTGCCTTGTGAGCTCGCCGAATTCAACCTCACCAGGAGATCGCCACTCCTTCAAGAAGCCGCGTGACCATGACAACCTGCGCGGTCATGACGCTCACCACCTATGTTCGCCACACGAGACCTCCTCCAGAGACTGCGAACATAGCCAAGTCGACCAAGGCAAGAACCCGCCAAGTCGCCCAACACCAGTGTCCGCATACACCAACAGATCGCCAAGGACTGGCTTATGCGAACACAAAAGAGGAGACCGCGCGACTAAGAAGACCTTAGTCGGCGCGCACCAACAAAAACCCAGATAGCCACCAGACCAGACTGCCCGATACCAAAACAGCAACCCTGTGCAGTTACCATGAACCAGACCGCACAGAATAGAACCAGCCCGCCATGCGGTCACACAAACCAGACCGCGCGGCCTCACCTCGATAGCCTTGGACAGCGAACAGCGGTCAGGCAGAATAGACTGTGGCTAGACCGAATAGGTCAGACCAGCAGAAGAGACCGCGAGATCCCGCGGTTAGACCAGACCGCGCGGTCTCCTCCCAGACCACCAACTTCCACTTCAACATTTTCAATAATATGCACATATCTAGATTTTGATTGGGTATGAAGATACCTGTACGTGACTTAAATATATGGATTTGACCTATAAAAGATGCATTGAGAATGAAAGAAAATCATTTTATAAATATAATGCACTTAGGCATAAATCATTCCCAGAGAGCAAAATACACGAGATCGAAAAGTAGTGGTAATAACTACCAAGTAAGCTACAATGTAACAAAAAGAGGCGCAATGGGCTTCAATAACCTGACACCAACCCATTGGCTTCAAACTAGCATGTCTGAACACAAGAAGAAAACTAACTACCACTACCTCGCAGCAGCGGGGTAAGACAGCAGCTACAACTCCCAAGGCCTCTGAACTACACCTCTAACTGCTACAGCTCTGAACCTGAGGCATTCAAATAAAAAAAGAATGCCTCAGCAAGGAAAGCACAAGCGGTAGAAAAACATAAAAGTCCTGCGAAACAAGGTAATAATAAGGCATAAGTGATGCCGACCAAAGCCAAATATTCAGAAAAAGAAGCTCCAAAGCATAGAGCTAGACAACGCACCGAGTGCTGAAGTACCTTTTTGAAATACAAGCATAGTTCATTTATCTTGTTAATTCTATTTATGAGACTGATTAGCTCAATTTAAACGGGGGCGGTCCTTTATCCTCTACCACCCAAAGTCCAAAACCAGGTGGTGGTCCTTTATCCACTACCACCCAAACACGGCCCACGGGGCCACAGGCCAAGCCAGCTGTTCATGCCCCTTAGAATGGCCACTATGCAAGGCTATACAAGAATCCCCACTGCCCCCAAACACGGCCCACAGGACCACAGGCCAAGCCTGTTATTCATGTCCCTTGCAATGGCCACCGTGCAAGGTTAAAGGCAATAGTCCTCATTAATTAATTTTAGTTACCACACGAGACTTAGCCCGAGTGACAATGCCAGAGAATTCTAAGGATAAGATCACAAATAAAGAAAACACCGCCCAAGTCATTTCATAAGAGCCTAGGGATTTCATGAGAAATAGACATAGATTTCTAGAGAAGTACAGGGATTTCAAGAGAAATAGACATAGATTTCTAGAGAAATACATGGATTTCATGAGAAATGAAAGAACAGTCTGCAGGGATTTCTCGAGAAATGCAGGGATTTCTAGAGAAATGAAAGAAATTTCTAGGCAGCTGCCAGATTCTTCTACAGGGGAACTTTAGACATTGATGGTAAGATCAAAAGAGTTCAAGAGTTTAACTAGCCAGGTAAAGCACTCCAAAATCAAGAGCTAAGCAGCGCGATAAGAACTCAAGCAAGAAAACAACACTTCAACGACAAAAGGGAAGGAGGAACTGCCACTTTCCTTACACCTTCCAAACTCGAATTTCTCCGCTCCAAAAGCTATAGATCGGCCAAGAACTCACCCGAGCACAAAAAACTGAAACTTTTCGGGCCAAAAAGAGGAGTTAGGTCACTACCTTGAGTCCAAAAACCCCTAAAAATAGGAAACTCTTACCACTAGAATGAAGATCTCGGCGAGAGCTCTTCAATTCTACTCTCCATTTACGATTCCATCCACTACAGCTCTCGAATCACCGGCCGGAAGAAGTTCCCATCACGCCTCTCCCGCTCTCGCAAGAATTCTGGTCGGCTCTTTGGAGAAGAAGAGGAATAGGGTCTTTTGGAAATTTTGTTATTTATATAAAACCCTAATTCCTTGTTTAAATAAATTAATAATTCTCTCATTCTATTTAAACTACGAGGGCGACTAAATCACCTCGGATTTTCATGAAATTCGCACCTTAACTGAAAATTTGCGCTACGAATCCAGAGGCGAAGTTAGAATTCAATACCGATGAGCCAAACTCGAGATTAAAATTCTCGAAGCTAAAATCTCAATAATTACTCAAAATACCCCCGAGTTTTCCCCTTAAGTCAAAATTGTGTTTGGAATGAACCAAAAGACGGGCCGATTATCTAGTCTATGCACCTCATTTTAGACACGTTTTCATTCATTTGTACTATTCCATGCTAGGTGCACCTTTAAGCCCATTCCGGTGTGCAATTGCGCTCCTTGTTGTTGGGGGTAAGCACATGGTGCTCCCCTTCCCTTCTTTTATGTATTTCTGTGCTGGACGTGTATTCCCAGCTGGCATATCTTGTTTGCAGGTGACCTGATCATCTCGTTTTCCCCCCCAAAGTAATTTCTATGCATATCGCACGGTCGTGCGTTTCCTTGACGCACGGTCTGTGCGGTCGTGCGTTTGTGTCTGGGAAGAAAACAGAGCATCGGAGTCTACTCGTGCGTTTTCACGCACGAGCGGTTTGCCCGTGCGTGAGTAAAACGCACGGTCGACCTGTGTATTCTTGATTTCAGAGCGTCGGATTTTGCCCGTGCGTTTGTACGCACGGGCGGTGTTGATCGTGCGTAAGCAAAACACACGGGCGGTGCAGCGTCTTGCCCAAGTCAAGTTTTATCATTTAATAACACACGGTCTGCGCACGGTCGTGCGTTCGACCGTGCGTGACCATTTTCTGACAGAATTTCTATTTAAGCCGCAGGTCTTGCCCTATTCATTTCTTCGACTTTTTTTCCCGCTCCCAGAGCTCCAGTTCCACGCCCTTTTCGCTGTCCATCGCCGCCCACCTTCAGGAGGTGCTCCGGGCTGGTTCTTCACGCCAATCTTGAGCCGAAGCTTCCTCTCGGCCTCCTCCTTCATCCTAGAGCTTCAAGGGAGATCTAGCCGCCATTACCTTCAAGCAAGAGGAAGTTTGCAACCTCTACCGGATCGTGAGATGAAGAAGACGGGTTCATTGGAGAGTCGTGACAGCTCTCTCTACCCCGGACGTAGTTGCGGACCGAACTTGGACGCGGATTGACAACCCGGCGATTCCAACCGTGAATCTACAACGAGCCTTCGGATTCGGTCGATCTCTTGCCTTGTTCTTCTCTTATTGATGTGTATATGTTGTAGATCTTTATTCTAATGATGAAGTGGCACTTAAACTAGTTTATATTTCTGTATATATTTCATGTCTATGTGAAATGTTTTGGTGTTTGAGTTGCTTGAGGTGCACCCCTTTCCATCCTCCATCCCGCCGTTACGTTTGTGTGCCGCACTAGCAATTGCTAGTGGCGTGCTTGTCAACGAGGTGCTTGCGACCCTCATCCGTATGCCTACTCTTCCATCCGCCTAGCGAAGCGTGGCATAGCGGCCCGTGTAATCCACTCGCCCTACGAAGCAGCGCGCTCAAGGCCTGCATAGTTTGATTCCGCTTGCCTACTCGTCCATCCGCCCTTGCGACGCAGTGCGCTCGAGGCCTGCCTAGTCTCCATCCCGCCAAGCGAAGCATTGCATAGCGGCATTGCATAGGAGTAGTGTAATATTTTCTCTTTATTTTTCCACAAACCAAATCCCCCGTTCCGCATCCATCCGATTAAAGGACTTCAATCTCAAGTCCTTCCTTGATAGATAGCTCCACCTTACTGTGTTTCTTCGAGATTCAATACTCGGGGATTACTCCTCATTTTATATTACTTGAACGATCGGTACACTACCGTTTCGTGCCGCAGTCTAGCTACCGCCTATAGCGTTGTGCGAGATTTGCGCAACAAGTTTTTGGCGCCGTTGCTGGGGAACACAGACGTGTGAGTTTTCTGGAGAGGGAGAATCTGAGATTTAAGCCCTTTTCATTTTGTTTATCGCATTTTTGCTTTATTTCTTCTTAATCTGTTCTACTATTTATATTAGGTTGTTTAGTAATTTATTGTTACGTGTAGTGTTGTGCACAATAGTGTTTTCTTTTTGAATCATTTTATCTTCACACTACGTGGGCGTCATTTAATATTCGTTGTCGTTGGTGTGGAGATATCTCTCATGCTAGTGATAGATTTTCTAAGGGAGATAGTAGCCCTAGCACTCCTGTCCCAACATATGGAGCACCGACTTCATCTGGTACTCCATATGCTGCGCGGAAGTCCTATGGCTATTCTGCTACGCCTTTATCGTCAATCTTCTTTTCGGCTTCAGCACCCGCTGTGCCAAAGAAGCCTATAAGGCAGTGCTTGTTTTGTCAGAGCATGGATCTTGCCTTTAAGGATTGTGTCGAGTATCTTCGCCAATTGGATGAGGATGACGAGCCAGATATTCGGATCGTTCCGACTCCTATTTCTGGCAGCACACCCTCAACATCTGGTTATGTAGCCATATTACCTTCATCTTGTGAAGGGTATGATGTGGACACGGTCACCAGATGTGTGGATGATCTGTGCACTGACATGACTGAGCCCATCTCCCTTGTACATCCATCTCCTAGCGTAGATTTGATTATTTGTGAGGAACTAGTGCTTGACCTTTATCCAAGCACTATTCCTCCCCCTGTTGTGCATTCTACTATATTTGTCTCTGACGACATTATTGAGGATGTTTCGCAGGATAAGGCAGGTGATTTATGTGTTGTGCCTATTCCTATGGAGGAGGATATTTTCCAAGGTGACGAGGATTCTACCTCAGCACCGGTGGAGGAAGTCCAAATCATGGAGGAGGTCACTAATGATCCTACCGAGCCCTGCAGCATTGTCGATGATGCTGACATTATTTTACTTTCCCAATCTAATGGGAGTGAGACCGGGACCACTCCCCCGCTTGATTTTTATTTAAGTCATTCTTCTCTTTTATTTCTTGACCCCCTTCTGCTATATCTGAGCCTGTGCAGGTTGAGTCTCCACAGGTACATAAGGAGGACTTGGAGCTTCCAGCTCAGGTCAATGATGATTGCATCCTCATGTGCGAGGAGGTTGATCCCTCCTCCGATGAGGAAGCTCCAACATTGATCTCTTCCTCCTGCTACCTCCCTGATGACGATACCTTGCTCGACAAGGATTTTTTGTGTGAGATGAGTGAGGACCAGGACTCCTCCTCTTCTTACTTTCTTTTCCCTCTACCTGTGAGGAGCAGGTATTTATATTCGGGTAGAGGCGTGACTGTTCTTTCTCCGTATAGGTACCCGCTACCTACACGCATATTAGAACAGTTACCTGTCCACTTTTCTTTTCATAGGCCTATAAGCTAGAACTGTATAAAACCCGAATAAGTCGTGCTGGGATGACAGTAACCCCAGTAGTTATCTTCCTTTTATTGCATTTTCATGTTCCTTGTTAGAATAGTTAGTTAATTTCTATTCAATTTTAGCATTTCTGCCTTCTTTTGTTTTTGTGGAGCTCACCCCTGCAGGTACTTATTGCAAATTCTGAATGGCGGGTTTGCTTCAGTTTTTCACGCGTCTTCTGGTATACTCACTTCTGAGCATTGGGTACACTCTTTCCCTAGACTTCATTTTGAATTTCATGGTTATATCTTGTGTTGGATTGTTTAGTTTAAGTCTGGGGGAGAGATATTTATTGTACCCACTGCACGTGCACATCTCAGTGCATGCTAGAAGTATTCTATTTCAGTCATTTTATTTGTTCATCTTCATCGCACACCACTCCACCCACTTGAGCGCGCACTCACTTGTGTGTGTGTTTCCGTTCACGCTTATCTTGGTTTGGAATGTGAAATTGGATGTTAGCTTAGGAATTGCAAATCGGAGTGCGATGTTGACTCTTGCAGTGCTCTAGTCGCATCCGCATGCTCTAGTAGAAATTTGAGTAAAATTAGATTATTTCTATGCATTTAATTTACGATTAGTGTTTTTGCGTAGTTTTAAATTTATTATACTCAATTGGTGAATGTGAATGAAATTGGCGGTAGCACGGTGTTGTGTGTAAGCAAGCGCTAGTTGTGTGTTGCTCAAGTCGGAAGGAAGGTTTACCTCTCTCGTGGGCTAAGAACTTGCCCCAAGCGACTCTTGAAGCATGCGCGAGAGCATCTCATTTTGTTAAACGTGATGTAGGCCATCTAGTTGGCTAGTTTGAGCTTTGATTTCCATGACCCATTCGCTTACCCTTGCAAGCCAATTTGTGCCCACCCCTCCTTTGTTTCAGCTCTTCTTTCAATCACCAAAGCCTGAAACTTATCCTATTATCGCAACCAAGTAGCGAGTTAACTGATATCATATTTCTTGATTTGGTGTGATGTTTGGAACCTTTGTGATGCGAGAGAAAAATGTATTGTGTGTTGAAAACATTGTTGTAAACCAACCGGGGGATAAAAGAAAAAGAAAAAAAAATGAAATGAAGTTAAAAGAAAATTGGAATGAAAAGAAATCCCTTTGAGCGTAATAGAAAATTCAGTTGGTATTTGTTGGAGTAGACTGTGTGCACACCCAGTTTTCAAGCCTAGTCTGGGGGTGTGTCACACTAGCATCATTTTTGGTCTTGTTTTGGTACAGCTTTATCTTTTGACTCAATTGGGTTGCGTAGCCGTCTCGTTTATCGTTGAATATCATACCATAACCTAAGCCCCATTATAACCTGAAATCCAATTGATTTAACTTTTGAGTTTGCTAGCGCCGTGGAGAGAGTGTAACCGGGCAAGCTTATGGTTCTCGACGTTGATGGAATTCAGCGGAGTTATCCCCGAATTCCGGTCTTTAGCAACACCCTCCTGAGTGGCTTGTTTATTTCACACCGGGCACGACCGCACAAATTCTTCATGATTCACCATCTGAGTACAAATAAATCTCTATTTACGCATTTATACTTTTGTAAATTAGTTAGCATAGTTAGAATCTCCTTTTGTTGAATTTCTATTTGCATGCGTATGATACTTCGCACCGTACTCCTATTTTGCAAGTCCCTTCACTAACTACCATTTTCATACTCCGCCGGATTTGTTTGCTCGGGACGTGCAAACAGGTAAGTCTGGGGGTGTGATGAGTCCAATTTATATATACATTTATGGACTCATCCGGGCCGATTATCTAGTCTATGCACCTCATTTTAGGCACGTTTTCATTCATTTGTACTATTCCATGCTAGGTGCACCTTTAAGCCCATTCTGGTGTGCAATTGTGCTCCTTTTTGTTGGGGGTAAGCACATGGTGCTCCCCTTCCCTTCTTTTATTTATTTCTATGCTGGACGTGTATTCCCAGCTGGTATATCTTGTTTGCAGGTGACCTGATCGTCCCGTTTTCCCCCAAAAGTAATTTCTGTGCATATCACACGGTCGTGCGTTTCCTTGACGCACGGTTTGTGCGGTCGTGCATTTGTGTCTGGGAAGAAAACGGAGCGTCGGAGTCTACTCGTGCGTTTTCACGCATGGGCGGTTTGCCCGTGTGTGAGTAAAACGCACGGTCGACCTGTGTATTCTTGATTTCAGAGCGTCGGATTTTGCCCGTGCATTTGTACGCACGGGAGGTTTTGATCGTGCGTAAGCAAAACGCACGGGCGGCACAGCGTCTTGCCCAAGTCAAGTTTTATCATTTAATAACACATGGTCTGCGCACGATCGTGCGTTCGACCGTGCGTGACCATTTTCTGACAGAATTTCTATTTAAGCCGCAGGTCTTGCCCTATTCGTTCCTTCGACTTTTTTCCCCGCTCCCAGAGCTCCAGTTCCGCGCCCTTTTCGCCGTCCATCACCGCCCACCTTCAGGAGGTGCTCCGGGCTGGTTCTTCACGCCAATCTTGAGCCGGAGCTTCCTCTCGGCCTCCTCCTTCATCCTAGAGCTTCAAGGGAGATCTAGCCGTCATTACCTTAAAGCAAGAAGAAGTTTGTAACCTCTACCGGATCGTGAGACGAAGAAGACGGGTTCATTGGAGAGTCGTGACAGCTCTCTCTACCCCGGACGTAGTGCAGACCGATCTTGGACACGGATTGACAACCCGGCGATTCCAACCGTGAATCTACAACGAGCCTTCGGATTCGGTCGATTTCTTGCCTTGTTCTTCTCTTATTGATGTGTATATGTTGTAGATCTTTATTCTTATGATGAAGTGGCACTTAAACTAGTTTATATTTCTGTATATATTTCATGTCTATGTGAAATGTTTTGGTGTTTGAGTTGCTTGAGGTGGGCCCCATTCCATCCTCCATCCCGTCGTTACGTTCGTGTGCCGCACTAGCAATTGCTAGTGGCGTGCTTGTCGACGAGGTGCTTGCGACCCTCATTCGTATGCCTACTCTTCCATCCGCCTAGCGAAGCGTGGCATAGCGGCCCGTGTAATCCACTCGCCCTACGAAGCAGCGCGCTCAAGGCCTGCATAGTTGGATTCCGCTTGCCTACTCGTCCATCCGCCCTTGCGACGCAGTGCGCTCAAGGCCTGCCTAGTCTCCATCCCGCCAAGCGAAGCATTGCATAGCGGCATTGCATAGGAGTAGTGTAATATTTTCTCTTTATTTTTCCACAAACCAAATCCCCCGTTCCGAATCCATCCGATTAAAGGACTTCAATCTCAAGTCCTTCCTTGATAGATAGCTCCACCTTACTGTGTTCCTTCGAGATTCGATACTCGGGGATTACTCCTCATTTTATATTACTTGAACGATCAGTACACTGCCGTTTCGTGCCGCAGTCTAGCTACCGCCTATAGCGGTGTGCGAGATTTGCACAACAACGCGCGACTTAAATTAAATGCATTAACTATGTTAAGGCTCAAAACTAATCCCGACGAGTTGGCGTAACGCCCTTATGCTAAAATAATGTCACAGCGAGCACGTAAATAATTAATGAAAAACTAGGGGCGTTACAGTCATTCCCCTTAAAAGGAAGTTTCGTCCCAAAACTTGAAATCCAACGATCACGGTAAGTACAGAAAATGCAAAGATTACCAGACGGAAGATTTACCCGAAATCTAGGAGAAGAGACCAGGATAAGTTTCTCTCATGGCAGACTCCAGCTCCCATGTTGCGCTCTCGACCCCCTGATTTCTCCAAAGAACTTTAACCGTCGGGATCATCTTCTTCCGCAACACCCGCTCTTGAGTCTCCAAAATTCGGATAGGCTATTCAATATAGGAAAGATTGGGCTGCAATTGGGGCACCGATTCGAGAACAAGCTGGTCACTACGCAAACACTTCCTCAACTAGCTCACGTGAAACACATCGTGAACATATGGGAAAGAAGTAGGCAAATCTAGTCTATAAGTTGACGCTCCGATGCGCACAACATCCTGGAAAGGTCCCACATACCGGGGATCCAACTTGTGGTTACATCCAAATCTCTTAACGCCCGTCATCGGAGAAACTTTCAAGAACACCATGTCCCCAACAACGAACTCCAGATCCACCCTTCTCTGATTTGCATACTTCTCATACCGCTCCTAAGCGATACGAAGCTTCTCGCGGATATGAGTCATGACAACATTCATCTCTTCCAAAGCCTCTGGGCCTAACAACGGAGTCTCACCAACCTCGCCCCAAAACAAGGGAGTTCGGCAATGCCTCCCATACAAAGCCTCAAAGGGGGACATTTGCAAACTCTCCTGATAACTATTATTATAAGTAAATTTCATCAGCCCAAGACGCTTATCCGAAGCTCCACCATGATTTAAGATATAGCACCTGGTCATATCTTCCAAAATTCGATTTACTCTCTCCGTCTGACTATTGGTCTGAGGGTGGTAAGCGGTAGATATCTAAGGTCAGTGCCCAAATCTCCCTGCAAACTCTGCCAGAAATGAGATATATACCTGGAATCCCGATCCGACACAATGCTCACGGGCACACCATGCAATCTAATGACTTCATCCAAATAAAGTTCTGCTATTTTCTCCATAGAATAGCCGGTCTTAAAAGGCACAAAGTGAGCACACTTTGTCAATCTGTGAACTATGACCCATACTGAATCATTTCCTTCGGGGGATCTCGGTAAACCGGTAAAGAAGCCCATTGAAATATTCTCCCACTTCCAGCTTGGAATATCCAAAGGGTTCAATTTACCTCCAGGCCTCTTGTGGTTTGCCTTAACGCGCTGACAAGTAAAACATTCAGAAATATATTTAGTTATATCATTCTTCATACCTGACCACCAAACATCTTTGTGGAACCATGATGATTGGAAACACTAGAGTCATGCGGGTCACTACAGATCTTTATTCGAATATCCTCCAACGCGGGAATACAATACCTACCTCGATACTTCAAAGTATCTTTATCATCAATTGAAAAGTTTGGTAATTCCCCTTTCTCAGTCCAATTCAGGAGATGATGCAAGTTAGGATCTTCTTTCTGATGCAGTCTTGTAAGGGTAATCCAAGAAGACTCTTCAGCTCCTAAACTCGAAGGTGTGGTACTACTACCGACTGAGATATCCATCAGCATAAACTCCTTCACTAAGGACTGCACAGAAAGGTTGAAGACATGCGCTGTCTTTCTACTCAAGGCATCGTCCACCACATTATCCTTTCCCAGATGATAGAGGATGTCAACTTCATAATCCGCAACATACTCCAACAATCTACGCTGGCGCAAATTCAGTTATTTTTGGGTGAAGACGTACTTCAGGCTCTTGTGATTCGTAAAAATCTTGCATGACACTCCATAAGGAAGATTCTCCAAAGCTTTAAGGCATAAATCACTGCCGCAAATTCTTAGTCATGCGTAGGGTAATTCCTTTCATGAACTTTCAGTTGTCTTGACCCATAAGCGATCACCTTTCCTTCTTGCATCAAAACACACCCCAGTCCAATGTGAGATGCGTCTACATAAACTGCATACTCTACTCCCTTGATCGATATGGCCATGACAGGAGCACTGCACAAACGCCTCTTTAATTCTTGGAAGGCTTCTTCACAGGAATCACTCCACACAAAAGTTGCATTCTTCTGGGTAAGCTTAATCAGAGGTGCTGATAGCACCGAGAATCCTTGAACAAACCTCCTATAGTAACCTGCCAACCCTAAGAAACTCTTTTTCTCCTTAGGCGTTGTAGGCGTCTTACAATCCAACATGGCAAAAATGTTTGTTGGGTCTACAGTAATTCCTTCCTTGTTCACTACATGACCCAGAAAGGACACCTGAGGAAGCAAGAACTCACACTTACTCAGCATCGCATACACCTTGTGCTCTCTTAGAGTAGACAATACTAAGCGCAAATGCGTAGCATGCTCCTCAGCACTTCTGGAAACACCAACACATCATCGATGAAAACTACTACGAAATGATCCAGAAAATATTTGAAAACGCGGTTCATCATGTCCATAAACACAGATGGTGCATTTGTCAAACCAAATGACATTGCCAAAAATTCAAAATGACCATAACGGGAATGAAAGGCAGTCCAAGGGACGTCTAACTCATGGATCCTCAACTGATGGTAACCTGGTCGAAGATCAATCTTTGAAAACACTGAACTACCACGCAACTGATCAAATAGATCATCGATTCGCAGAAACAGATATCTGTTCTTGATGGTAACCTTATTAAACTCCTTATAGTCTATGCACAACCTCATAGAACCATCCTTCTTTTTCACGAACAATACTGGAGCACCCCAGGGCAAAGAACTTGGTCTAATAAATCCGCAATGCAATAATTCGTCTAACTGGGTACGCAACTCTTCTAGCTCATGCGGGGCCATACAGTACGGTGCCTTAATGATAGGACGAGTACTCGGCTCAAGATCAATAACGACCTCAATGTCTCTATCAGGCGAAAGACCAAGAAGACTAACAGGGAAGACATCAAGAAACTCTCGCACCACCGGAACACCCTCGATACAAGACAAACCACTAACAGTTTCTAACATAGAAACAAGGTAAGCCAAGTAACCGGAATTTAACAGTTTCCGAGCACAAACCATAGAAATTATCAGGGAACTCTGGCACGGAGATCCAAAAATGCTCATGGGATGACTGTTGTCCATCACAAAGTCCAGATGCTTTTCCTTGCATCGGATGACCGCATCATAACTCGACAACCAATCCATACCCAATATCAAGTCAAAGTCTTCTAGGTCCAGCACCTTGAGATCAGCAAACGCAAAGAAATCTCCTAAGAGGACGGGACATCTTTGGATGCGCTAGTTCGAGGATACCAAATCATCGGAAGGAAACTTAACGAGGAATGAATCGTTGCCCAACTCAGGGGTCAAACGATGGCGCTCGACGAAATTCTTAGCCACGAATGAATGGGTAGCACCAGAATCGAATAGAACATGCGCCCAACGACTCTTTACCTTAAATCTCCCTATAAGCGCGAAAAAGAAACTAGTCTAACGCAATGAAACTAAAACCAAAACTTAATAGCTAGCTTGAAATCTAACCTGAGATCACTTGGGTCGAGGACTGCGCTTGCTCCTTAGTTAACATGTTCAGCTTTCCTCTCCCTTTGTCATGATGTTGCGGCGGCGGTAAGGCTCGAAGTGGAACTGGCTGCAATGGGGGTTGGAATCACTGGCATTGAAACTTCATGTGCCCTTTCTGTTAGCACTGGAAGCAGACTTTCTCCTTGGTCCAAAACTGGGCCGCATCATGCCCCTTCTGCTTGCATATCGGGCAAAGCACCTCTCCTTTCAGAGCGCCCTGGATTGCCAGCACTCGCTGCTGCTTCTGAACTCCCTTTCTCTTGAAACATTTCTTAAATGGATGGCCAGGGCGGCCAGAGAAACTGCATGCCTCGCTGCTTCCTTTCTTCGGAGATGTGCCAGGTGCACCAGGACTCCCTTCTTCTCCAACCTTCCTCTTTCCCATCTTCACTACCGATCCTCGGTTCTTGGAATTATCAATCGCCTCAACCATCACTGCTGCCTCAACTACCTCAACGTACTTCTCATACCAGTATGCGCTGGCCAGCTGCTGGATGTCACTACGGATACCACCCAAAAACCTTTCACCCTTCCTTCTTCCGAGGCTACCAGGGCTGGAGCAAACCTGCTCAACTTGCAAAACTCAATTTCATACTCGCTCACTGAGAGTTGTCTCTGCTTCAGATGCAGGAATTCATTCATTAACCGATCCCGTTCCACCGATGGCAGGAACTTCCTTATCAGCATCCCTTTGAAGGTTTCCCGCGTACATCCTCCAGTAAGGTCTTCCTTCTCCCTCAACCACCAGCTCTTTGTGAGACCCTTTAGCTGGTATGCGGCGACCATCACCTTCTGGTCGACGGTGATCCCTGAATACGAAAACATCTCCTCAATGGTTATAAGCCAATCGTCCAAGGCCACAAAGTCAGCTCGTCCATCATACAATGGAGGTCCTAATCTCTGAAAGTGCGAAATGAAGTTCATTTCCGGCGGTATCGCTATTGGGGTACCACGGGAACAGGAGGGGTAGGTAAAGTTTGTCCTACTACAGGGGCATGCATCGCGGTTTGCTGCCTTGCACCGACAAACAACAATGCCTCAACTTGCGACTGCATCACAACCATTTGTCTCGTCAGAGGCTCATTGCTCTGGCGCACTCTCGATCAAGGATTCACTCTGCGCTCCGGATGACTCACCCTCCGACTGAGGAGTCGATCTAGTCGCGACTAGCTTAGGCGCCATTTCTACTAATACGCATAAACCTACAATCAAAACTAAACCTTACACTAAAACTACTTTGCTTGGTTCAGAACATACATGTACAGATACTTTCTATTGCTACCACCTTGCTCTGGGATTTTTGTATGATGTTATGCTAAATCTTGGGATGATACTCCATCATCCCTCTTGACTCATGTGTAAAGGTCATAAATGCATAAATTTTCTTGTGTTCGCTTTGAAATCATGGGTGTATGTGTGTCATCATATAAATCTTCAGCTTGGCACGGGTGCTTTATGCAATGTTATGATTTGCATGTTGTGCTATGCATTCTAAGAAAAGCCTTAATGCATGTTATGAGCGGCGTACGCATGAAATATTATGCACCCCATAATACATAATATCGCATGCAACGAAAAATAAAAATTGAGCTAATGGACATCCATGGGACTTGTGTTATGCATCACATAATACATAATTGTCATATGTTGTTACCTATGAGGATCTATATACAAACACATATTATGCATCCCATACTACATAATATGCCATATATACTTCTTATCATGCTTATGAGTGTAGTGTTCATGCTTCAGCCAAGACGTACAGATGGCACTTCGGTGTGTGCATGCAATGAGGCGATGTTGGGTTTTCTATATATCATTCAAGATGATAATAGCACATCAAATGTGCGCATCGGAAGAAACAAAAGAGTTTTGGATCTTGTGATTTCATGAATCAAGAAATAAGGAAAGCAACACATTGCAATACCTAAAGGGGATTGAGTCAACACTCAACCAAGATGCTCCAAGAAGAAATCCCGAAGACAACCTCTGAGTCCCAAGCGCTAAAATGGATCGGCGCCTCTACGGAAGTCCACACGAGCGATGATGAACCCTAGCTTCTTGTCAAACAAAAACTAGGTCGGAGAAGAAGAGCCCTTAATGTCTCACACGGACTGCTAGGTCCGACGATAGGGAGAGGCAACAGCGGCGGCGGTCGACCGGTCGGAAGCTATCGCGGAACCCTTCCATCGCTCTATGATTCGCAAAAGGGGATCACCTATTTAGGGTAAAGAATCGTATTCTATATATACCCAAGCAAGAGAGAGAGAGGCTATCCGCACACCCATGACTTATATTGGAGTAAACAGAATTCATCGAGTGAACATTTCACTGAAGAAATTCGTTGAGTGGCAAATTGAATTCGTCGAGTAATATAGAATTCGTCGAGTGAACCTTTCACTAAGAAATTTGTCAAGTAACAAGTAATTCGTCGAGTGAACATTTCACTCAAAGAATTTCGTCGAGTCATGAATTTGTCGAGTTCATCGAGTAATCATAAATTCGTCAAGTCATTATGATTTCATCGAGTCATTATGATTTTGATCATTCGACGAACTGGAGTAAGCGTCGTCGAGACACTCTCGATGACTCGACTAAAAAAATCGTTAACACGCTCCATACAATATTAATAATAACTGTGGAGCATTTAGTCGACTCGACCCTACTCAAATAAGTCATAGGATTGGTCATTCACTCATATCCAATATGAGTAAGACCAACACTATTCTTACTCCAACTTCTCCAAACACTCTTGTGTGTGACACCATAGGCTCCTATCGCGTTGGCAGTGAGGCTAGATGCTTGATTACTTCCAGATCACCTTGGAAGCACCAACAGTCTCCCACTTCATCTTGGACGTATCAAACAAAAGTCTCACAAACAATTAACGGCATCTAGCAATACATCATTGCTACCCAAGCAATAAGAGTTCATAACTCAACAAGCCTGTCTTGACCAATGTATCAGTGTTGTCATGTTCCTTTTTCCCTTACATCTGGATAGAACTAGAGGCATGAACCGTGTCACCCTCATAATTATTCAACCCTAGTTTCCTGATCTAGAATAGACCTTAAGAGCGTGGTAAGCTCTATATCACATATTGGCTCAACCCAGCATGGCCATGCATTTCACGGTCTCATTCCATCAAGGGGCCCATGGATGTAACTCCTATCATAAAGGAGGACAAATCTCATATCTGTCCACACACAAACACCCAAATGAATCATAATATACCCAATAACCAACCTTATCATCAACCTTTCTCAAGGAAGACTTTAGATGGCATCAAAGTATGATCTTCCTCACTTGAGGAATGTTGTGACTTCAGGTCAAAGAACTACAAACACCATTGTCAGTTGAGACCTACTTGCAACACGTTCATATAACAATCCACAAAGTAGTCTCAAGGTGGGTCTATCTAGTACAACTTGTTCACTAACAAGTACCCATGTGATGACTCGATATCACAATATCATGACCTGTGAGAACCGGTCATCAGTCAACGCACATGCTAGTCTTAACATACCATCATTGCCCCTCAACTTCTAAGATGATACTCTGACTAGGGACCATTTAAGAATGAAGCTTCTTGTTATACATTGGCCCTCACATTCAAGTCACGTACTTGAATTCCTATTGAAGCAAATATTCTAAGGGCATTTATTATGCTAATTAATCTATCAAATAGAAACTATTGACATAATAATAAGAACTTGCCATAAATGTAAAATGAAAAACATAGTACATAACACAATTCATCAAATGAATAAACAACCAACAAACATGCAATCCACAAGGCTCCCACTAAAGACGATCATTCAGGTATCTAATACGCATTGATCTAACATGACCATCATGTTTCTTTTACGCAAGAGGCTTTGTAAGTGGATCCGCTGTGTTTTCTTCAGTCGGTACTCTGTAAATGTTCACATCTCCTCGATTGACAATTTTTCGAATAAGATGGAATCGCCGAAGTATGTGCTTGGAGCGCTGATGAGATCTAGGTTACTTAGCTTGGGCTAATGCACCATTGTTGTCACAGTAGAGAACTACAAGACGAACAATGTTAGGAACTATACCAAGCTCGCTGATGAATTTCCTAATCCACACAGCCTCCTTCGCCGTATTTGTAGCAGCGATATACTCGGCCTCAGTCGTAGAATCGGCATTTGTCTCTTGCTTGGAACTCTTCCAGCTTATAGATCCTCCATCAAGGCAAAATACAAAACCTGATTGGGACTTTGAGTCATCCCTATCAGTCTGGAAGCTAGCATCTGTGTAACCCTTTACAACGAGCTCTTCCTCTCCACCAAACACCAAGAATAATTCCTTTGTCCTTCTCAAGTACCTTAGGATATTCTTGACGGCTACCCAGTGAACATCACCAGGATCAGACTGATACCTGCTTGTCATGCTCAAAGTATATGAGACATCGGGTCTGTACAACCTCGTGTTCGCCTGAGGAGGTAAGGCCCGAAGATTAGTAATTTGGGCCGGAAGAGGTCATCTCGCCACTAAGGGGTCGCGAGAGCTAGGGAGTACGGGCCGAGGGGAGCTCGCAGGAGGGAATGCGAGACCTGGCCTCGGTGGATGTCTCCAGAAGGAGGACGAGCAGGGCCTTCGCAGAGTGCTCGCCTAAGAGGGGTTTCGCGAGCCATACTCGCGAAGGGACTCGCTGGAGCTCTCGCGAGTGGCCTTCTCATAGGCCATTTGCCCATAGGCTAAGGAGGCGAAATTACCCCTCTGCCCCTAGTGGTCGGCCGTTAGCCCCTCCAAACAGTGGAGTTTGGTTGTTAGCAGACAAAATTGGGGTGCGTTTAGTAAAATCAAAAGGCGGAATTCCGCTATTAGCAGACCACGAACAAAAAACTATAAATAGACCTTGAAGGGAACCTTGGGAGAGGATTCCAGATCTCAGACTCTGAGCTTGTTCCTCCCTAGGTTACTTTGGTTTAGCTCTCCAGCTCTCCAAGGTGCCTAGTCTCAGCTTTGGCTTGTGAGGGGAAGCGCTCAACGATCTTTCGGGTTTGTGGTGGGACCTCCTCGTTGCAACTAAGGTCTAAGTCTAGTTACGAATCTCCAGTCTGCTCTTTCCGAGGGATCAGTAAGGGCTAGATGCCCCTCAACTTGTTGAGGGCCCGAGCTTCATATGAGACCATGAAATTGGTTTCAACATTTTGGTGCAGTGAGCATGGAGTGTGGATGGTCCAAGAAAGTTCCAAGGAAGGGACAGGGCAGGAGATGAAGAACAGGGTGAGGAGTTTTGTGGGTCACCCCCAGTGGTGATGCCAAGGATGTTCTCAAACTTCAGGAGAGAATTCCTCGACACCCTAGGGTTCGCCGTCGCAGCATTGCGAAGAGAGTTCGCGACCCCGACGGCTCAGGCGTTCCCTCCTCCAGTAGCGGCTGGCCAGAAAGCCCCGGGAGGAAGGACTGGAAAGAAAGTGGTCGAGGGGTCAGTGCATTACCTGGAGGGTTGAGTGCTATTTTCCAGCCTGTCGAAAGAGGTTCTGGCGACCGCGATACCGACGAGCTCGGTGCCGGCGAGCACGGTGCTGGCGAATGTGGCACAGACGAGCAAGGTTTCGGCGGCCGCAATGCCCGTAAGAGTGGTTCCGGAGATTGTGACTCTCGCGAGCGTGTTTCCTGCGAGCTCAAGTCTGGAGAGGGAGCTCGGGGGGGGGGGGGGGGGGGGGGGGGGGGGGGGGGTCGAGTGGAGCAGGAAAAGGTGGCAGGTGGGGGGAGCCCCTTTTGAGAGTTGGTGCTTTCTGCACCCATCCCGGAAGGGTTCAGGGAATGGGATAGGGTCTACTACCATGGCAGGGATGACCCTGTCCAGCACCTGCAGTCATTCGAGGACTCGGTTTCTATAAGGCAGATGTCGGATGCCTTTAAGTGTAGGCTCTTCGCCATCACCCTGAAAGAGAAGGCCAGGGACTGGTTCCATCAACTCCCTGCGGGGTCGATCTATGCATTTGAAGACTTACGTTGAAGCTTCTTGTTGCGATTCTCGACTTTGAAGAAGAGGAATAAGGACGTCGAGTCCCACTTCAAGGTCAAGCAGGAGCCCAGGGAGTCGTTGGCTCACTATGCGAATCGATTTCAAGAGGATGTATTGCTCACCCAAAAGATCCTTGGGTTTGCACTCCAGCTCGCCTTCACGATTGGGCTGAGGGAAAGTTTCTTCAAGATGGGTTTGAAGAGGAAGGCCCCCGTCTCCTACGAGGAGCTAATGGAGAGGGTGGCGGAGGAAATCGAAGGGGAGGAGGCCAAT
The DNA here is from genome assembly GCA_033032865.1 of Dactylorhiza incarnata. Taxonomy (NCBI): domain Eukaryota; kingdom Viridiplantae; phylum Streptophyta; class Magnoliopsida; order Asparagales; family Orchidaceae; genus Dactylorhiza; species Dactylorhiza incarnata. Next base: position 6,533,147 of record JAWHQI010000103.1, on the reverse strand, counting down.
CCAGAGCTAACCAGGAGACTAGCAAAGCTCAGTGAGCCGAAGGCCAGGTAGCAGGAGGTGCGGAGAAGAGAAGAGCCTAGGGCCCTGGAGGGGGGGGTGGAGGCAATAGGGCGGAGGAATGCAAGGTCAAGGGAGAGGTTATGCCCCGGGTGGGGGTAATTTCCATGGGGGTCGGGGAAGACCCCATCAGTTGGGATGGAGGCAGGGTCCGAGGCAGGTGCCTCCCCCGACTCAGCATGCGATGGCAATAGGAAGAGGGAGGGGAGGAAGGGCAAGGGGTGGAGCAGGGGCAGCAGCCTGAAGGAGGAATAGGGGGTGGAAGTCGAGAGGGGGGAGGTGGCGTTGCCATATTATGACTTCCATGACGAGGAAGGTCACGCGACGGCCACTTGCCTGGAGTTCATGGAGATGAAGAGGGCCAGAGCGCCGGCGCAACGGCATCAGCAGTAGGTGAGGATTGAGGAGGTCCTGCCTCGGGAGGATGAGGAGGAAAGGTGTGAGGATAGGGTTGATTTGGGGACCCGAGGAGGGATCGGAGTGATCCACGGGGGTGTAGGGGTTGAGGAAACCCGCAAGGCGAGCCTCCATACCATCTACCGCCGGAGCATGGCTTCGACATCCACGGCCCCACCCCCAACCGAAAAAATTACTTTCTCTCAGAGGGACATGCCGGGTCACGAAGACCCTTTCTGCGATGCGCTGGTCATCATGACCGCCATTGAGAACTTCACGGTGTCCCGAATTCTTGTGGACAACGGAAACTCCATCAATTTCATCTTCAAGAAGGTGTTCGATGAGATGAAGGTAGAGACCAGGAGGTTGTTGGCCTCGGATGGCCGGTTGTTTGGGTTCTCCAGGGAGAGGAAGGAGGTAGAAGGGGGAGTGGGGCTCCACGTGATCCTGGCGGGGGGGGGGGGGGGGGGGGGGGGGCAGTCTCAGAATTTCCGCATTGTCATAGTAGATGCCCCCAGCAGCAATAGTGCCATATTCGTACGGCTACTAATCAGTGCTTTCCGCTGCATCCCCTCCACCTTCCACCAATGTTTCAAGTTCAACTCGGGTGGAGTTCAGGTTCAGGTAAGAGGGGACCCAAAGGTAGCAAGGTAGTGCTGTGTGACGGCCGTGAACACCATCTCCTGGATGGCCGAAGCAGAGGAATGGGATCGGGAGATGGGGGAGCTGGCGGGTCTCGTAGAGGAAGCACAGTAGGAAAGAAGGGGAGAAGGAAAGGCCCAGGTGGTAGAGGCAGAGGAGCAGATGGAGGAAGGAGAGGAGGAGAAGGAAGAGGAAGGGGGTCATGCCCAAGAAAGAAGGGCGGAAGAACTGATGCCGATCGGAGAAGAAGTAAGGGAGGAGGAGGTCGAAGCATTCGCTAGCGGTAAGGGGAAGGAAGGCGATTGGGGAGACCAATCTCGGCTGGAGGCCGTGGAGGAGGTCGTGGAGCTCGAGGTCACCACCCGGGTTGGGGTGGTGGAGAAGCTCTGAATCAGCGGAGAGCTCGACATGGAGGAGCAGGAGAAAATCCTAGCTTGCGTACAGAAGAACGTGGACATCTTCTCTTGGTGCGCGGCGGAGATGCCCGGGATTGATGCGGACGTGGCGTGCCACCGTCTCAACCTCGATCCCGACTCTCAACCCATCCGCCAAAAGAAAAGAGCCATCGCTGACAAGCTGGAAGGCCCTATCAGGGAGGAGGTAGGCAAGCTCCTCCGAGCAGGTTTTGTATCGGAGATCCAGTACCCAGGCTGGGTCTCCAACGTACTAATGGTGAAAAAAAGGGGGAGGTAAGTGGCGCATGTGTGTTGATTTCTCACTACTTAATAAATCATGCCCCAAGGATTGCTACCCCTTGCCTAGAATCGACGCACTGGTTGATTCAGCCGTCGGTTTCTCTATAATGTCTTTTTTAGATGCATTTTCAGGTTATCATCAAATCCGCATGCAGCCCCCCCTGACGTCAAGGACGTCTTCTTCATCATGGGGGATGGGTGTTATTGTTATAAGATGATGCCATTTGGGCTCAAGAATTCAGGGGACACATACTAACAAATGATAGACAGGGTCTTTCGAGAGCAGAAGGGAAGAAATCTGGAGGTCTATGTTGATGATCTCATGATAAAGAGCCGAGACCTCGAGTCCCACCTCCAAGACCTCGAAGAGACCATTGGGACCTTGCGGAAGTATAAGATAAAGCTTAACCCCCTGAAGTGTGTCTTCGGGGCTAGTCGGGGAAAGTTCCTAGTTCACCTGCTCACCCCGGCAGGGGTAGAGCCTAACCCAGATAAAGTTAAAGCAATCATGGAGTTGGGGTCACCAAGAAATTCGAAGGAGGTTCAGAGCTGCACGGGAAAATTGGTCGGGCTCAGTAGGTTCCTCTCTAAGGCGGGTGAGAAGTGTGCGCCTTTCTTCAAGATGCTAAGGGGAAACAAAAAATTTGAATGGACCTCAGAGTGTGAGGAAGCTTTCCAAGCTTTGAAAGAGCAACTCACCCAGACCCCTCTACTCAAGGAGCCAAGGCAAGGAGAGGATCTATCCCTATACTTGGGGGTAGGATCCGAGGCAGTAAGTTCGGTGAGAAGGCAGTTTCCGATCTACTACGTCAGCAGAGTGCTGAAGAAGGCGGAGCTGCGATACCCCATTTTAGAAATGTTGGCCTTCACATTGGTGGTATCGGCCCGGAAGCTCCGACCTTATTTCCAAGCACATTCGATCAAAGTGGTGACCCACCATCCGCTTCGCAAAGTCATGGAAGGGGTGGAGCACTCGGGGAGGCTGGAAAAATGGTCCGTGGAGCTGAGTGAGTTTGACATCGCGTTTGTGCCTAGGATGTCGATTAAGGCACAAGCAGTGGCAGGCTTCATGGCGAACTACTCAACCAAAGTGGGTGAGCACGAATCACCTCCTCGATGGCATGGAAGTTGTTGGTGTATGGCGCATCAGGGAAACACTCCTATGGAGTAGGAATCATCCTGATAAGCCCCCAAGGGACTAAGATCGAGCAAGCCTTAAGCATCCATTTTCCAATTACGAACAACCAGGCTGAGTACGAGGCAGTGATAGCGGGCTTGCAGCTGGCCCGGGAATTGGGAATACAAGATGTGGAGGTCTCAATGGACTCCATGGTGGTGGCATGCCAAGTCAAGGGGGATTTTGAGGCAAAGGAGCCGACCCTCCAATGCTATCTGGAGAAGGTCAAGGGGGTCATCGGGCAATTTCACACTTTCTCCATCAAGCATGTGCCAAGGGAGGAGAGCACCCCGGCGGACCTCATAGCCAAGTTTGTCCCTCAAGCTGGGGGGACAGTATCGGAACTCTTCCGACCTTCCATCGAGGAAGGGGAGCTGGTGGAGGTAGATCAGCGAGCATCATGGATGGATTCCTTCATCGCCTTCCTGACATCGAGAAAGTTCCCCGAAGGGGACATGGATAAACGACGCTTCAGGTATAAGTCGGCTTATTATTCCTTGCATGCAGGAGGACTATACAGGAAAACACTCTCAAGGCTCCTGGCCCGTTGTGTATCAGAGGAGGAGGTCCCGAGAGTCCTAGAAGAAATTCACTTTGGGGAATGTGGCAGTCACTCCGGGAGCCGAACCTTGGAAGGTAGAGTGTTGAGGTAAGGCTATTTTTGGCCTACCCTCAGCAAGGATGCAGTGGAGTTCGTGAGGAAATGTTCAAAGTGTCAGCTGTTCGCTCCTCTCCAGCTCTTGCCATCTCAGAGGCTCTGAACCATCACAGCTCCTTGGCCCTTTGCTATATGGGATTTGGACATGGTAGGCCCATTCCCGCAAGCTAGTGGCCAAAGGAAGTTTCTATTGGTGATGATTGATTACTTCTCGAAGTGGATAGAAGTAAAGGTGCTGGCCAAGGTAACGTCCCAAGTGGTAAGAAATTTTATGTGGGGTGAGATAATTTGCAGGCACGGGATCCCACTGGCCATAGTGACGGACAACGGGCCACAAATTGCCAGCTAAGAGTTTGTCAGTTTCTGCACCCAACTCGGCATAGACCTCAGGTTTATGTCAGTCCACCACCCGAGGAGTGATGGTCAGGTGGAGGCAGCAAACAAGGTAATTGTCAACCTACTCAAGAATAAAGTGGAGAATCTCAGGGGCAACTGGGTAGAGCAGCTGCCCTCGGTCCTTTGGGCCTTGAGGACTACTCCAAATACCCCCACCAGGGAGACTCTGTTCAAACTCTCTCACGGGTCCGAGGCCGTCCTCCTGATATAGTTCGTGGTGAAAACACCCAGGGTGGTCGCCGCGGGCGAATGAGATGAAGAATGGATAGTGGAAAATGATGCAGAACAAAGGTTGTCCTTGGACCTAGTAGAAGAGCTCTGAGACCTCGCTATTGTTCGGCAGGAGGAAGTCAAGAGGCGGATGGCCAGGTACTTTGATCAACATATCAGGATAAAAAGTTTGAAAGGGGGGACTTTGTCCCGAAGAAGGAAGATGCGGCAGGAAGAGGGGCCGCTGTAGGTAAGCTTGAGCCCAACTGGGAGGGGCCTTACATTGTAAGCGAAGTGCTCAAGTCTGGAGGGTACCACCTCCAGGATGTGGAAGGGGTACCTCTCAGCCGAGCCAGGAGTAGGGATGATTTGAAAAGATTATATCCTTAAATATTTTGTAACTGACTTGTTGTATGTTTCATTCTCCATACATAGATTTTGAAGTCGTTTTTGAGCAAGTAATAAGTTCTTTGGTGCTGGAGTGCCCCAGATCGATTCCACTAGCGGGTTCTCATAGATGGTGGGTCAGGTTGATCTCTGGAGAGGCTGGCAAGTGGCAAGTTCTTTGGTGCTGGAGTGCCCCAGATCGATTCCGCTGCCTGGCTCTCATAGACGGTGGGCCAGGTTGATCTCTGGAGAGGCTGGCAACGTAGTAAGTGTTGGTGCTGGAGTGCCCCAGATCGATTCCGCTGTCGGGCTCTCATAGACGGTGGGTCAGGTTGATCTCTGGAGAGGCTAGCAAGGTAGCAAGTGTTGGTGCTGGAGTGCCCCAGATCGATTCCGATGTCGGGCTCTCATATATGGTGGGTTAGGTTGATCTCTGGAGAGGCTGGTAAGGTACCAAGTGTTGGTGCTGGAGTGCCCCAGATCGATTCCGCTGTCAGGCTCTCATAGACCGTGGGTCAGGTTGATCTTTGGAGAGGCTGGCAAGTGGCAAGTTCTTTGGTGCTGGAGTGCCCCAGATCGATTCCGTTGTCGATATGGTGGGTCAGATTGATCTCTGGTGAGGCTGGCAAGTGGCAAGTTCTTTGGTGCTGGAGTGCCCCAGATCGATTCCGCTGCCGGGCTTTCAAAGACGGTGGGTCAGGTTGATCTCTAGAGAGGCTGGCAAGTGGCAAGTTCTTTGGTGCTGGAGTGCCCCAGATCGATTCCGCTGTCGGGCTCTCATAGACTTGATCTCTCGAGAGGCTGGCAAGTGGCAAGTTCTTTGGTGCTGGAGTACCCAGATCGATTCCGCTACCGGGCTCTCATAGACGGTGGGTCAGGTTGATCTCTGTAGAGGATGGCAAGTGGCAAGTTCTTTGGTGCTGGAGTGCCCTAGATCGATTCCACTGTCGGGCTCTCATAGACGGTGGTTCAGGTTGATCTCTGGAGAGGCTGGCAAGGTAGCAAGTGTTGGTGCTAGAGTGCCTCAGATCGATTCCACTGCCAGGCTCTCATAGTTGATGGGTCAGGTTGATCTCTGGAGAGGCTGGAAAGTGGCAAGTTCTTTGGTGCTGGAGTGCCCCAGATCGATTCCGCTGTCGGGCTCTCATAGACGGTGGGTCAGGTTGATCTCTAGAGAGGTAATCTAGTGGAAAGTTCTTTGGTGCTGAAGTGCCCTAGATCGATTCCGCTATCGGGCTCTCATAGACGGTGGGTCAGGTTGATCTCTGGAGAGGCTGGCAAGGTAGCAAGTGTTGGTGTTGGAGTGCCCCAGATCGATTCCGCTGTCGGGCTCTCATAGACGGTGGGTCAGGTTGATCTCTGGAGAGGCTGGCAAGTGGAAAGTTCTTTTGTGCTGGAGTGCCCCAGATCGATTCTGCTGCCGGGCTCTCATAGACGGTGGGTCAGGATAATCTCTGGAGAAGCTGGAAAGGTAGCAAGTGTTGGTGCTGGAGTGCCCCAGATCGATTCCGCTGTCGGGCTCTCATAGAGGGTGGGTCAGGTTGATATCTGGAGAAGCTGGCAAGTAGCAAGTCCTTCGGAGCTGGAATGCCCCAGATCGATTCCGCCGCAGGGCTCTCATAGACGGAGGGTCAGGCAGATCTCGCAAAGAGGCCGACAAGGTTATCAAAGAAGGGTCATCTCGCTCGGCGAAAAGGGATGACCTCGCGCGGCGAGGAAAGGAGGAGTTCATCCTAAGTACTACGGGTATGAGGAGACATCGCCGGCACGGGGTCCTCGCAAAAGGTGGAAGGGGAAAACCCCGGACGGGCAGGCCGAGCGCTCCCTAGCATTAAAGGGGCGTAGGTGGGATCACATGACTCCCCGAAAGCAGTACGAAGGGCATGGTAGAGGTTCTCGCTCGCCGAGGTCAAAGGGGTGAGGGCTCACCCGAAACCCCGAAACCCGCGATCCTAAGATAGGCAAGAAGGGACAAAAAGTAATATGGTGAACGCATTCTAAGCCGAAGCTGGGCAATTACGGGGTAGGCGGGCGCGAGAGCCGTGAATGAAATGGCAAAAGAGTAGTAACATAAGTGCGAGGAAACTGCATTATTCATAGAAAGCGAGAATACAATAAACAGGGGCAAAAACTGTCATCTCCATTTCATTAAAATTCAGTTACATATGTTGCGGCGACCTCGCCAGCCAAAAATACAAAAAGTAAAAAAATACAAGTTTTTCTAATAATCGCTGGTGGGCGGCTCGTCCTCGCTATTTGCTGGTGGCGTGGCTGGCATGAACAACTTCGGGACCACATCCTCGATTGTCAAGTCGGCCGCCTCGGCAGATAGCATGATGGCTCCCTGCATGGCTCGACAGATGTACCGCGCCGCGGTGATGGAGGCCTCGCAGCATTCTTCCTCCCTATCCCGTTGGTCGTTCCTCAGACGGTGAGGAGACAGATGGACTGCGGCATGGATCAGCTCCTGGTTGTCAGTTTTCAACCTAGCGACCTCAATCTCCAGGCTGGAGATGCGAGCGAGGAGATCACGGGCAGTCTCGGCATCCTGTAAAGAGAAGAGTAGGTAAGCCGGAGAAGTATTGTTAGGGAATGAGTGAAGAGAGAGCTCGAAAACTTACAACTCCATCTTGATGGTTAGAGAGAAGCTCGTCAGAGGTGAGCAGCCTCTTCTTTAGACTCGTGATCTCGGCAGCAGAGTCTTTGTAGGCGTGGGCGAGCTCGTCGCTATGGTGCTCCAACTAAAGGCAGCGCCGACCCGTCATGTGGGCGAGCTCCAGAGAGCGGAGATGGGCTCGCGCACTCTCATACGCCAGGGTCCTCGCGGTCTCGGCCTTGAAGACCAAGGCGTCCTCGCGGCCATAAAGTCCGAAGGAGTGCGAGAACGTCTGTCCATTGACCGTCGGCTGCTCCACCCAAGAAGGGAGGAGAGTGGAGATGGTGGCCTTATTGACCTCGGGACTCCAGTAAAGCAGGTACTCGCCGGCCTTGTCCTTGTGCCTTTGGCCGAGACCAAAGTTCCAGTGATTTATTGGCACTGGCAGGGAAGAAATCCTGGCGACCTTTTCGACTGGTTCGACAGACTCCCTTTCCTCGGGTAGGTCGACCGGTAGGATCTCGCTTGGGGAGGCCTCGGCATGCCCCTTTCCTTCTCGTAAGGGGGAGGGTTCTTCTTGTCCTTCTTCATCTGCGGGGGCTGCAAAGAGGGATCCTGGCGGCCCGAGGACTCAGCCCTCTTCCTGGTAGGTGGGGCAGTAGAGCGGGGAGACTCGCGGCAGGCATCCACTCCCATTTTGGCGAGAGTGAGGCCCACAGGGGCTGGCCGGTTACTCGCGTAAGGAGAATGGGCGGGGATGTCTCGCTCACCTGCAGTGATCTCATGATTAGCAATTTTCGGCGAAAGCCTTAAGAAAAGTATGCGAGTGAGATACATACCCTCCCCAGGGAGCACCGACGGCAACGTGTCGAGGTTTCGGCGGAGATGGACCACCTCGAAGTTCTTCTTGTTGAAGAACTGGAATAGGGCGGCATCATGGTCGTCGAGAAGCGGGGGGCGGTAGGTGCTCTCGCAGTGTTGGATTGGCGAGAAGGGAACGTTGCCAAAGTTCCCTTTGACGAAGAGGAACTTCTACACCCAGTAGTGGCTCTTATTGACTGTCTCGACGACCTTGAGCCCCGAGCCCACAAAGTAGGCAGTGCCATCCTTATAGGCCCTGAAGGAGAACAGCTTCCGGAAGACCGATAAGCTCAACTCGATGCATTCTTCTCGCATATAGCACGCGAACGCAACGATGAATGGCATGGCATTGGGGGTCAACTGACCCAGTATCACGCTGAAGTGTTTGAGCACCTGGCGAGTGAAATGGCGAGATGTTAAAGAAGCGAGTGAGAGTTTAAGTTGTGAATAAGATTGGAAAGCAAGCGAGACCAGTAAGTACCTGGCAAACCTCCGACCACAGAGGCAGGCGCAGGCCGACCCCAAAGTGAGCGGTTGGGATGGCGAGCTCGTCTTGCATAGGGACGTTGATCACATCGTCCTCGCTAGGGCAATGGGCAGAGAACCCCGGCGGCACGAAGTTGGCGATGGCAGCGAGGTATTCTGCCTCAATCAGGTTGCTGTTGAAGAAGGTATGGTCGGTAAAGGCCCAGGCGCACTTTAGCCAGCCCTCTGCCTCGCTAGCGTCACCAACCATCGTTGAAATCTGCGAAAAAAAAGAGAAGAAGGCGAGAGAGAGAGAACGCGAGATCTCGCAGGCAGAGGAAGAAGAAGGGCTGGAGTTAAATGTGGTAGGTGGATTCAGCGCCGGAACCTATTTATAGGAAATAAAAAGCGCGGGAAAGAAGTCGAAGCGACATGGGGTGCGGTTAGGCAAATCCCCGTGTTTGGTTGCAGGCGAGAGCATAAAGCAACCCCAGATATGTTAGCAAGCGAGACCCACCTGCGATGTTAGTATAAACGATATTTCTCTGCGAGAATAACTAGAAAGAAAGAGAAAGTAAGAGATGGAGCGGGCATCACTAGCCATTATCGCACAGAAATAATAAATGTGCGAGAGCCCCAGCAGTGGGCGAGAGATAGTTAACAAAAAAGAAAAATTGCCAAATTGTCCAACGAGATTAAACATAATGTTAGGTATCGTGGATGATCTCGTCGGGCAGAGGAGTGCGAGCGAGGACTAGTAGTGTAACCATTTCCACCTACCACGACCTCACACTCCTGACCGCGGCAGAATCTTAGGGTAGTGATATGCGTTGACAGCACGCGCCTCACGTTGAATCAAGCGAGCATAATCATTCACTCGTGCGAGATGTGTCCCGGGGGAGGTGACCATCTTGCTGATATCCTGCGGTGTCTCGGCGCGGAGCCACGCGCACTCATTCAGTAAAGTGTCATGCCGCTCCTCGGCAATTTCCCTGTCCCTCTTCGCTTGTAGGTGGATATCCTGCAGCATTCATCCATGTTTCTGAAACAATTTCGAGGTTCGCCCAGGAAATCATCCATCTGCTCCGGCAAGGGGAGGGGCGGCATCTCTTCCTCCTCAATGTCAGAGTCGGAGGGGAGAGTCTCGGAATCACCTGTGAACAAATCCAAGCATCGTTAGCCATTAGCGAGACTTTCCCTTAATAGCATAGAGAGTGACGTCTCGTCAGAAGCCGCAAAATCATTACCACCAGGCGGGCGAGAGGTATTAGGCCGGCCCTGAAAAAGAGCAGTGAAGGGGAGCGAGACGGACTTCCCGAGACCACCGCGACGCGTCACATCGTCTGCAGAGGGGGTCGGGGACGGTCGCGAGCCACCAGAACCCTCCCCCCCCCCCCCCCCCCCGCCTCAGGAGACTGAATCCCAGGGTGTGAAGGGTTGCGTCGGGGGGGGGGGGGGGGACCGGCGTCTGAGGTAGCGAGCTTCGACGACCTCGAGTCACGCGGGAGGAGGTTGTAAGAAGTAAAATGAGGACCATCCGGCAGAAAGTTAATCTGGGCATGTGAGAGCGAGACACTTACCAGCAGAGTTTTTGTTGACAGGATCAGTTCTCGCCGGAGGATCGAGGCGAGGCTCGGTTAAGTCTTCGCTCGTGTTCTTATCGGTAGGGAGCAGGTCCTGCAGTCAGGCGAGGTTTAGAGAAACCAAATGAATAGTTAAGTGAAGGATAGTCCTGTACCTTTTCAGTGGGCCTATCATCGGGAGAGGATTCCAACTGTACAACCCCGTCCCCCTGAAGGTAGGCGGACTGGCTTTGCCTTTTATATCACGGGCGCAGGAGGAGTGGTCTGGCGTGTTGGATCTTACGGCGCCCTTAGAGGGGGGGTGAATAAGGGAATAAAAAATCTTTTTATAATTTTATGGAAATTACTAAATTGTTTTATAATATGAGAAAGGCAAAATAACAATTTAGCTAATTTGTGAGAATATCATAATTTTCATCTTTAGAAATAAGTACTGAATTGTTTTATGATTAAGAGATTGAAATAAACAATTTAGTTAAAGTAATTTGAATTGAAAGCTTTGTAACCAATATATTAAAGATAACGCCAAATGAGAGAAATCAAGTAAACACAAATGGAAACATGATTGCATTATATAATAAAGGTGTTTACAAAATTTGATTTCAATAACGCTAGAAATCGGAGGCGTACAAAAGCAAATTTCTTTTCCTTTTCTATACCGACTTGTATCCCCACAAACCGGTTGGCTGTAGCCAATCCTTCCCCGGATATGGCCTCAAGCCGCTCTAGCCAATCCTTCCCCGGATATGGCCTCAAGCACCCCCTAGATCTAATCCCCTAGACCCAGTCACCAACTCATGCGGCGAATTCTCCCTATGCCGTGCAAGGACCTAGTCGCCAAAAACAAGGCGATTTCACTACACGGTTACAAAGTAATATGGAATGGAAATAATGAAAAGCGATAATAAAACTCCCTATATGAGATCTTCTGAAGATGAGGATGAAGGATCGATGTAGCATGAGTGAGGTCAAAGCGATCGTCCTTCGGATGTAGCGTGACGTTGCTCTCCTCCAGAATTCTCCTTAAGCTTTTTGTGGGAGATCCATCTTCGGCAACATAAATGATATAGAATTGTGGCACAAGCTCTCTCTCTGGATGAATTTGACCAAAACGAGAAGCAAAGCTCCATTTTATAGAACTCCTCGCTAGCGCCTGCGGTAGTGTCTAGCGCTGGCAGTAGCGTACGTGTCTCAGCGGTTGCACAACCGTCGGCGGCATGGCGCTCTACACGAAATTGAGATACCGCCCGGCGGTATCGCTAGTGCTGGCGGTAGCGGGAGATAGCGCTGGCGGTAGCGGGAGATAGCGCTGGCGGTAGCGGGAGATAGCGCTGGCGGTAGCGGTAGCGGTTGCATAACCATCGCTGCGCACGAACTCGAGATAGCGCCTGGCGGTAGCGGTAGCACTGGCGGTAGTGCTGGCAGTAGCGGTAGCGCTAGCGATAGTGCTGGCGTTAGTGATAGCGCTGGCGGTAGCGCTTTCCAAGCTGCTTTCTACCTCTGGAGTATTGCACCTATAGTTCCTGCACACTATAAACACACTACAAGCAATATCAAATAGAATATGTGATTTGTTATTCTCAAACAAAGGGATGTGACACACATGTCCAACATGGCGAGTCATCTAGGAGGCGGCGTTGGCCATGGTGGAGAGCTCGCCCGCCTTGGACGCCCTCAGGCGAGCCTGGAGTTCTTCGGAAAGAGGCATTCTCTGGCAGATACAGTAGATGGAGGTGGAATTAGAGAGAATAATGGCGCACGTCACCCCGGCTTGGGCAGTATTTATAGCGGTGGGGTGGGACCCACAAAAATGATTCTCGACAGATCAGCAGTCCCCAGCGAACATACGGGGTTGGATGATTCTTTGCGAGCTTAGAGTAATCTCGCAAAGAGCAGGGATTGTGTATAACCCCGTGTTCGCATGAGGAGGTAAGGCCCGAAGATTAGTAATTTGGGCCACAAGAGGTCATCTCACCACTAAGGGGTCGCGAGAACTAGGGGGTACGGGCCGAGGGGAGCTCGCAGGAGGGAATGCGAGACCTGGCCTCGGCGGATATCGCCAGAAGGAGGACGGGCATGGCCTTCGCAGAGTGCTCGCCTAAGAAGGGTTTCATGAGCCATACTCGCGAGGGGACTCGCGGGAGCTCTCGCGAGTGGCCTTCTCATAGGCCATTTGCCCATAGGCTAAGGAGGCGAAATTACCCCTCTGCCCCTGGTGGTCTGCCGTTAGCCCCTCCAAACAGCGGAGTTTGGCTGTTAACAGACCAAATTGGGGTGCGTTTAGTAAAATCAAAAGGCGGAATTCTGCTATTAGCAGACCACAAACAAAAAACTACAAATAGACCTTGAAGGGCAACTTGGGAGAGGATTCCAGATCTCAGACTCTGAGCTTCTTCCTCCCTAGGTGTAACATCCCCCAAACAACTAGACCCCCAAGTTGGTTTTGTCATGACTAGCTGATGACAAAACTGAAAGTCCTCTGATATATATTGAAAGTGAGGTTAGATCATAGATTTACTCTAGAGCGGGGGTGAATAGAGTATTAAAAGTTGTTAACTTATTTTTATAGCGGAATTAAAATACTGATATATATATATGTGTATAACAAAGTGAGTGTAAAAACAAAACAAGAAATCATAGCACAGCACAGAAAATAAACACAAACACAGAAGACACAAGGATCTATAGTAGTTCCCCAATCAACCTGGGTACATCTACTCTTCTACCACCCTTGGTAGGAATCCACTAGGTTTTTGATCAGGTGCCCTATCACCAATGGGTTTTTGATCAGGTGCCCAAATACCAACGGAGTTTTGATCAGGTACCCAAACACCACCGAGCATTTGATCAGGTGCTCAATCCAAATCACAGGTTTTTGATCAGGTGACCTGCCACCAAAGGGTTAACTTTTGAAGGGAGTTAGAACCCTGTACAAGATGGGATAAAGGTAAACAAAAATGTTTATGAGATTCTTCTCTGTCAACAAGCTGAGAGAAGACTAGTGGATTGTTGTTGTAAAGCTCCCCCTGTCAGATAGAAATGGTTGACAGTTGATGGATGAAGCTTTCTCTTGAATGTAGAATAAATCTTCCTTGATAGCTGATGAATCTGAGAGACAATGTTTCTCAGATTATTGTTGCTCTTGAAGATTAGAAACTTGCAGCTGAAACTGAGAGAATATTTGTTGATGTTCTCAGAGAATAAACATGCTGCTGTAGAAGATGAACTCTGTAAAACTTTTTCTTTCTGTATTTCTCTCGACTGTATTATTCTCTATTATTCTTTCTATCTTCTTGTTGTAATGCTGTAAATCTTTTTCTTCCTTTTCCTCAGAGAATATCTGACTGATTTGAAATTCAAATCTTCTAATTAAGGAATATAATAATCAAAGGAGATATTTCTTGGAACTGCAATCTGATTCAGCAAATAAACTTTAATCCTTTTTCCATGAAAGTGTCCTTTTCCAAAATGTGTCAACGACTACTTTCTCGAGAGAAGAGAATGGAAAGGAAATAATAAAAGGAAAGATCAAATATTGACTTATCCGATAGATGAATAAGTCCAAATAAATGAATAGATCCGTTGCTGATTAGTCGATCTGAGTTCAGAGAATAAAGATAACTGATTGTTCTAAAATTAACAAGCTGAAGAGAAACTTTCGTCGAGCTAAAAACTGAGTTCGTCGAACTGAATGTTGAGTTCGTCGAAGTGAATCTGGAATTCGTCGAACTGAGAGATAATCTGCTGAATCTGGCTGGAAGAACGAATTTGTTGAGCTGAGAAGCACTTTTGTCGATCTGAACATCTTGTTAAAAATTCGTCGAACGCAGAACTGAGTTCATCGATCTCAAACTGGAGTTCGTCAAACTGAAGAGATAAACTGCTGGACTGGCTGGAGAACTGAGTTTGTCAAGCTGGAGAGCAAGTTCGTCGAACTGAACCATGAAGTTCGTCGAACGCAGAACGTATTTCGTCGAACGCAGAATGCAGTTCGTCGAACGCGGAGACTTGGCAAGTTCGTCGAACTGGAGCATGACGTTCGTCGAACCCAGGATGGAGTTCGTCGAACGTAGGATGGAGTTCGTCGAACGCAGAGACTTAGAGTTTTTCCTAAGTTCTAGCTAACTCAGACACACTTAGACCTTGACCCTTAGACTATACAATGGGGTCAACTTGAGTCCTAGTCAACAGATAGTGATCCTAGCCCAAATCAGTAATAGGGTTGTTCCAACAATCTCCCCCTATTTGGGTTATGACACTATTTGACAAAATCAATACAAACAAACATAGAGCATATATATCTGACAGAAATAAATTTCATTTCAGCAGATAAGAAATATAGTATTCTAGGTTTAGAAAACCTTACATTGAAATCAAATAATCATGAGCTTTTGTCTTTCTCTGAAGGAGGCTTGAAAATGATTTGCCTTTAAAATTCTTGTCTTCTGAAATCAGACTTTTGAAGAATACTGAGAGAAAACCTTGCATTCAACTTTTGATTTGTTGATCTGAGCTGAATCTGTCATATCTGAATCTTCTTATCAAAAACTGTATCTGCTATATCAAACACCATAACTGAATCTGGATTTGAGTGATCTGGAACTTCTTCATCAAGAACTGAAACTGCTTCTACCAAACCATATCTGAAACAGTATCAATCATCATTGAATCATTCACTGCATCAAAAGGAGCTTCTTCATGAAGCATCTCCCCATGACACTGGAGCTTCTTCATAAAGCATCTCACCCTGCCTAGTTTCAGGAAGACCTGAAGCTAGTCCCCTAGAAGAAGGGACATTTGAAGAGGAGGTAGGGAAGGATGCAAGTTTGATTTCCAGAAATTGATCCTGATAATGTTGTTGTATTCTCTGACTGAACTGTATGAACCCATTCTTTTATTTCTGCTACTGGGAGTTTGACCCTGGTGGTCATGAACTTCTTCAGTTGTTGTTCTTCAAACAGATGAAGAATGTCTTGGAAGAAATGATTGCTTGAGAAATTGCCATTGTTACCTGCAAGATGTAAAAACGATCAAGTGCAAAGGGAACTGGAAGGAGAAGCAATTTATGTAGGCACAAAGTCAAAAGGAAATCAAAGTTTGATTATAAGGAAAGAGATCAGAGTCATAGGCTTCATCAAACTGCGTTCGGCGAAAAATAAATTTTCGTCGATCTCAGTTCGACGATCTAGCTGACTTCGTCGATCTTTGAAGTAGGCTTCGTCGATCTCCATTCGACGAACGACTAGATTTCGTCGATCTCCGACGACAATTAGATGTCCCCCAGACAACTTCTCAGCGGCCCTAGGCCATGTCTCAACGGTTCAGCTGAGACTGAGAGCTTGTCTCAGTTGTCTCAGTTCGACGAAATGACTATATTCATCGTTCTCCGTTCGACGAAATGAGGGGATAAATAAAAGATATAATTTTTTTAATTGATTGAATCTCCATCTATCATTCCTAGCTGATTTATAAAGAAGAGATGCTTCTTTTCATCCAATGGTTTGGTGAAAATAACAGCTCTTTTTAAGTCAGTAGGAATAAATTGTAGGCAAATTTTATTTTTATCCACAATATCAGCTCTTTGGGGACGATGACCATGAGCCGTCGGATCTGTCGTGATCAGCTATTCACGGATTTAAATGATTATGTTATAATGTTATTTCATTTTGAAACTGAGGCCGTTGCTGAATAGTCGATCTGAGTTCAGAGAAAATAGATAATTGATCCTTCAGAGATTGTTAAGCTGGAGAAGAAATTCGTCGAGCTGAAGGCTGAGTTCGTCGAACTAAAAGTTGAGTTCATCAAACTGAATTTGGAGTTCGTCGACCTGAATTAATTCGTCGAACACAATCTGGAGTTCCTCGAACTAAATCTGGAGTTCGTGGAACTGAATTAATTCGTCGAACACAATCTGGAGTTCGTCGAACTGAATCTGGAGTTCATCAAACTGAGAGATAATCTACTGAACTGGATGTAGAACTGAATTCGTCGAGCTGAGAAGCAATTTCGTGGAACTGAAGCATGACGTTCCTCGAACGCAGAACGGATTTCGTCGAACGCAGATTGAAGTTCGTTGAACGCAGAGACTTGGAATTTTCCTAAGTTCTATCTACTCGGACACACTTTAAACCTTAACCCTTAGACTATACAATGGGGTCAACTTAGTCCTAATCAACAGATAGTGATCATAGCCCAAATCAGTAATAGGGTTGTTCCAACACATTTTGCCACACTTCTTGCAGTATTTTATTTTAATTATTGAAAATACTAGGACCCTAGTTTTACCCCTTGGGGTGCTTATAGAACCATATGAAGGCCATGTGGTCAAAAGCCCTATAATGGCCATGGAATTTATGAGATATGTTCATGGGGTGTGATTATGCTCTAGGGAATTTTGAGAGAATTTTAGGAGTACTTATTTCCCCTAAATTAGGCCATAACCCCTTTAGGGAAATTTCTTATAAGAGATATTTACATGTTCAAATGGCCTTGGATGATGATGAAACCTTGGTAGTGCCTTTATAATCATATGATGGACCTTTGGTAATTTTTGTGTAAATTAATTAGGTGATTTAACCAGCCCTTCATTCACAAGGTACTTATTTTACCTTAATCTTAAGAAATATAATTAAGGGTCCAAAACTCTCTGGAGAAATGTGCAACTTGGTGATAGGACATTTCAGAGCACTAGGAAGCTCTGTAAATTTTTATATAATTTTTGGAGATTGTTATCAGTAGGCTACTTCACAACATGCTCATATTAGGATTTATTTGGAATATTTATTTAAGTGAGAAAATGATTTCCATAAATTGTAAAACTCACTCAGCAAGCCTTTATGAACATATTGGAGATCTAGTATTTCTTTCATAATTTTTGGAATATTTAATTATGTGGTTAATATGCCTTTATAAATTCTAAAAATTGGTCTGAGAACTTTTCTGATCAATATAAATGTCTTGTAATATTCCCATAATTTTTGGACAAGTATTTTGGTGGTTGCTTCTTTAATTTCTAATTTTGGTTAAATATTCAATATTATAATTAGAGGACAATTCCTGATTGTAAAATTGTGACACTCTATATTTGCCATTATTTTGGCATGATAGATTTATCTTAGTTTTATGAGAGTCATATCATAAGAATACCTTACACTTCGTGTTCATATTCATACTTGGCAAATATTGGAGAAATTTAAATAAATGCTAAAATATTGAGGAAAAATATGAGTCTTTGGATTTAGTCTTATAATACCATGATAGTCCTCCAGTAAAAATCTTGTGTCATGTGGATGAATATTTGGAGTACTTCTACTTATTAGCTGCATATAGTTAGTTTGGTCTGCATATAGTAAGAATGTGAAACTTGGATATTTTGGGACCTACCAAGTGGAAGTGGCATGTAGTTGGTGTACATGGTTAGGATGAAGAGGATGAGGTCATCAAAAAGGAGTTTAGGAGATAAGAGTGCTAGGTGAGCTAAGGGTAAGGTCGTGCTTGGGATTGACGAAAGATCGTCTTTCCCCTAGCGTGTCATAAACCACCTAGGGTTAATACAAGTGAAAAGAAAGAGGCTTAGGCACATGGGTAGATACCCATAATATTAAATTCCTTGAGAAAGGGAGCCTTGGGGTGTCATCCCAGTATAGTTCCTAGTACCGTAGCGAGCCCCTAACAGGGTAATCCTCGGGAAGTCCAAGGTTAACCATAAACTGTATGGCTAAGTTGTTATAAAAGATTAACTAAGTAATATACTCACTCACACTCCATTGTCATGGGTGCTTTAGTCGGTTTGGTCTTACGAGTGGTAGGCTCGGTGGTTGTAACAAAAGACTTATTAGTCTGGTGAGTTGTGACTCAACCATGTTTGTTGTGCCGGACGGGTTAGCCCGGGGAGCTTATGGATCGGAGATAGATGTAAACATGTTTGCATGTGCATAAGGTGGTGGGTCCTTAGTGTTGATGGTCGGTGCACCGACATTAATACTTGGGCTCGGTAAGTGTGGATAACCCTTTACCAAGACAAGTCTGGTGGTCTAACCAGCAAGAGTATGCAGGAGCTCCGCTGTTGTGTTTTTAGCGTTGAGGCGTACGTTAGGTCTAGGTTAGGTAGTGCAAATACCAACCTAGAGGTGGGCGAGACCCAACCAACCCCTTCTGTTTGCCACTACGGGAGTATCCTGGGAGTTTTGCTAGCTCCAAAAAGGGGGAACTAAAGGTCTGTGCGCATAGAGTCGTAGTGGGTGAGTTGCACTTGTGTGAACATAACATTTAACTGCATACCTTGCATGTCATATCATCAACATTGCATTTCAACCCTTACCCCTATCGTATAAGTTGGTTATGGGACTTCTTATACGATAGACCTTACAAAATGACCCCTTGGTCTATAAGTTTGTGTGGGCATTCCTATAAATCAACGGTTACTTTTCCTTACTTACCTTCACATGTTTTCTCTACTTGTTTATTATACCTGTTCGTACTTTACTTTACTTGCTGCTTCAGTCATGATATATATATATATTTCGTAGTGGTAGACATTCATTGTGCCCCTGTCACCTGCTATTGTTTACACCCCTTGTTGTCCTCCGCTTCATTCCTCCCGCACGGTGCCTAGGAGTCACCGGGGGAGGGGTGGGGATTTGCTTAGTCTTTTTGACTAATGGTCGGTGGACCTTATCATTTTAGGGGATCGAGGAGATGCTGCAGCACCAGAGGCCGGTGCAGATGGAGACAGGGCAGTCTAGCTAGTACGGGAGAACCATTGGCAGGATCCGTGAGCATCATTTAGCTTAAGTATTTTATGCTTCCGCGAGAGAAAATGTAGTGAGGAATTGATGTATCGGGCAGGAGACCTTGTTATTTCTATCTTTTATTTCAGTTACTTCATGTGGACATCTCTTTATGATGATTTACTATTTATGTGATGTGGACTTGTCTTCTCTAAAGTTTGTAATACTTACTTTTTCTGTGATCGATAAGGATGGAAGGATCGGCGTTTTATTGTGGCGACCTTCCTGAGTGAAGGTGTCAACACAAAGCAGCGGTTCTGGGCATAAGACCTGGGTTGCAAAAAAAAGGGGTCTTACACTAGGTTACTTTGGTTTAGCTCTCCAGCTCTCCAAGGTGCCCAGTCTCAGCTTTGGCTTGGGATGGGAAGCGCTCAACGATCTTCCAAGTTTGTGGTGGGACCTCCTCCCTGCGACTAAGGTCTAAGTCTAGTTCTGAATCTCCAGTCTGCTCTTTCCGAGGGATCAGTAAGGGCTAGCTGCCCCTCAACTTGTTGAGGGCCCGAGCTTCACAGGGAATCAACTTCATGCGGTCCTTATCTTCCAAAAATTTAGGACACTGGTCCTTAGAGAGACTCACACCATGTGACATGGGTAAGAATCCTTTCTTAGACTCTAGCATGTTAAACCATTTCACACCTTCTCAATGTATGTACTTTGGGTCAAACCCAGCAACTTCTTCGATCTATCTCTATAGATCTTAATACCAAGTATATAAGTCGCTTTACGTAAGTCCTTCATAGAAAAGCAGTCCCCTAGCTTGTTACTAACAGCTTGCAGGGTCAGAATCTCATTCTTGATCAACAGTATGCCATCTATATACAATATCAGGAAGACAACAATGCTCTCAATAATCCTCTTGTAAACACAAGGCTCATCCTCATTCTTGATGAAACCAAACTCTTTGATTTCCTCATCAAAACGTAGATTCCAACTTCAAGAAGCATGTTTCAATCCATAAATGGATCGATTCAACTTGCATATTTTAGTGGCTTCACTTGGATATACAAAACCCTTGGGTTGTGTCATATACACTTCCTCAAGGAGGTTTCCATTAAGGAAAGCCGTTTTGACATCCATTTGCTAGATCTCGTAGTCATAATACGCATCAATGGCAAGTAGAATTCTGATGGACTTGACCATGACAATAGGGGAAAAGGTCTCATCATAGTCAACACCATGAATTTGCATGAAACCTTTAGCCACCAGCTGGCCTTTGAATGTTTGTACATTCCCATCCATGTCGGTCTTCTTCTTGAAGACCTACTTGCACCCTATGGGTCGTACCCCTTCAGGTGGTTCCACCAAGGTCCAAACTTGGTTTGCATACATGGAGTCCATTTCAGATTTCATGGCCTCAAGCCACTTCTTGGATTCTGGTCCATTCATAGCATCTTGGTAGGTTGCAGGCTCATCATCATGATCCATAAGCAACACATTACCTATTTGAGACACGAGATATCTATATCTCTCAGGCTCAAATCTTGGTCTACCAGATCTACGTAGGACTTGTGTTTCTTGAGCAGGATCTCTAGCTACAACTTCTTGTAGTCCTTGCTCATGTTCTAATTCTGGTTCATTCATTGTTTGTGATTCTTGAACTTCTTCAAGTTCTACCTTTGCAGCCTTTCTTGATAAGAACTCTTTCTCCAAAAAAACACCAATCATTGTGACAAACACTTTGCCCTCAGACGGCATGTAGAAGTAGTACCCTTTGGTTTCCCTAGGATACCCCACTAGATAATATTTGTCCAATTTGGGTTCCAGCTTGTCAGGCATTTGACGTCGTACGTATGCCTCACAGCCCCAAATCTTAATGAATGACATACTAGGATGCTTCCTAGTCCATATCTCATATGGTGTCTTTTGAATTGTTTTCGTCGGAACTCGATTTAGTGTGAGAGCAGCAGTCTCTAGAGCAAAACCCCAAAAAGAAACGGGCAGATCTGCATGACTCATCATCGATCGCACCATGTCTAACAGGGTACGATTCCTCCTCTCAGACACACCATTATGTTGAGGTGTTCCGAGCGGACTGAGTTGTGATACAATACCACATTACCTCAGATGATCACGAAACTCATGACTTAGATATTCGCCACCTCGATCAGAACGAAGTGCTTTTATCCTTTTTCCCAGTTGGTTTTCTACTCCATTCTTAAATAGTTTGAACTTTTCAAAGGTCTCGGATTTGTTCTTCATAAGAAGCACGTATTCGTATCTACTGAAATCATCAGTAAATATAACGAAGTAGTAGAACCCACCTCTAGCCATAGAACTCAAGCGTCCACACACATCACTATGTATTATACCCAAGAGATCATCAGCCCTCTCACTACAACTAATGAAAAGAGCTTTCGTCATCTTGCCTAATAAACATGACTCGCATCTCTCAAATGATTCATAATCAAATGAGTCTAGTAGTCCATCTCTATGGAGCTTGGATATGTGTTTCTCGTTTATATGGCCCAAACGACAATGCCAAAGGTACGTAGGATTTAAGTCATTTATTTTTAGTCTTTTATTATTTTCTACATTATAGATCGGATGGTCTAAATTCAAAACATATAAACCATTAAACAATTGGGCTACACCATAACAAACATCATTCATAAAAATTGAACAACAATTGTTCTTAATTATAAATGAAAAACCTTTCATGTCAAGACATGAATATTATTATGTTTCTAGTTATGGCTGGAACGAAATAATAATTATCTAGTTCTATTACAAGCCTAGTGGACAAAGAAATACAATAGACACCAACGACAACGGTAACAACTCTTGCTCTATTTCTGATGTGCAGGTCTACCTCCCCTTTACCCATCATTCTTCTCCTTCTCAGTTCCTGCACATTTGTACAAATGTGAGAACCGCATCCGGTATCCAATACCTAAGATGAAGGAGCAGAAAGGTTTATCTCTATAACATAAATACCTTAAGTGTAAGTCACACTTCCCTTCTTCTTTTGCAGATCCTCAATATAGAGGGGACAGTTCCGCCTCCAATGCCCTGCCTTACCAAAATGGTGGCACTTTCCTTCCTTCGCCAGAATTTTCCTTTACAGTGCAGAAGATTTGGGATCAAGATGAGACTTAGATCCTATCTTCGTCTTCTTGGATCCCTTATTCTTGCCCTTGCCTTTATGCACCATTAGTATGGGGCTAGTAGGGTTGACCTTCTTCATATTATTTTTGGCAGTTCTCAACAGGCCTAGGAGCTCGGGTAGTGTCTTGTCTATTTCATTCATGTTATAGTTCAAGACGAACTTCTCATAACTGTCCGGCAACGATTGCAGGATCAGATCTGTGGTCAACTCTTGGCCCAAGGGAAAACCCAGTCTTTCAGGTTCTCTATATACCCAATCATCTTGAGTACGTGAGTCCCTATTGAGTCTCGAGCTCCTATCTTGCACTGAAATAATGCCTTAGATTTGTCAAACCTCTCTTGCCGAGCTTGTCCCTCGAACATTTTCTTGAGGTGCTCGATTATCTCATAACCACACAAGCTCTCGTGTTGCTTCTGAAGCTCAGAGGACATGGTAGAAAGCCTGAGGCATTCCACATCCAAGGTATCATCCTGATACTTCTTGTAAGCATCTTTGTCTGCTCGCGGAGCATTCCCGGTCGGCTCTGTAGGGGCTTCCCCTTCCAAGACATAGAGCGTGCGCTCTTGCCTGAGAACAATTCTCAGGTTTCTGTACTAGTCAAGGAAGTTCGTCACATTGAGCTTGTACTTCTCAACGATGGCTCTCAGGGACAAGGTGGAGTGTGATGTGCTTGCTATGAAAATTCTACAATAAAATCTGCAAAATATAATTTAGTACTACATTTCAAAATACATTTTATTCAATAAGGACTTTTATTAAAATCTCCCACTATTTTAATCAAATCGATAACCCTTAATTTCGATTTGGAGAGTTTATGCGAGCTACTCTCTTTATGGATAAGATTTGTATTTCACCAACACAATGAGTCCGCTTTGGCGTTCCTCTTATAATGCGGTTATTTAGGCAGACAACATTTGTCAATTGCATCACTATGCAACTCTTGTATGGTTGGTGAATAACTCTTTATTCGCATCCATTATATGGAGCATGCCAACCCTATGCCTCTAGGCACTCAACCTTTGAGGTCACCTAGTTATGTTGGACTCAATGACGACAATGGGATATCACTATTATCTGCTCGCACCCTTACCAAGATAGATTAATGCACCTTGCTTTGGCAAGCCCACACTTCATCGATCGAGGCAGGAAGAGTGTCATCCATCAGAAGGCATTAGTATACTAAATATTTTTATAAGGGATTTTATTATTCAATCGATGAACATTTCATCGTGATTAACATTTAATCACAGTGCACAAAAACAAATTGTCAACACTTTGATAAGAGGGGATAAATCTGAACACTTAGAACATTTCTAAATCTCCAGAATTACATACATTGAACACAGGCAAAATAGCTCCACTTATGCAGTAGACAAGCTCTTCTCTCAATGTCAGATTCAAAATCTAAGACATTTGATTTCACAAATCATTTTGAGGGACGGTTACTGCAAAGGAGAAATAATTTCTAAAACAATGAAATCGCAATGCAATCACATGTGTGTTCCTGGCGGGGTTCCAAGGGGCCGCGCCCCTGGAGGGGTCTTAGGGGAAGAGCCCCTAACGGGGTCCAAGGGGCAGCGCCCCTGGCGGTGGTCTCCTTTCTTAGTTTAGAACGCTTCTGAGGGGTAGAGCCCCGACCAAATTTCGAAAAACACACCACTGGAAACCTCACATAATACATCAAACTTATGCTCCAGGAAGAAATCTACACATTTAGAACGCTTCTAAATTTCTAGATTTACACGCATGGGATCACAACCTCCCTTTGATACCACTGTTGGTTTTTTTATATATCATTCAAGATGATAATAGCACATCAAATGTGCGCAGCGGAAGAAACAAAACAAGAACAACCCAAAAGAGTTTTAGATCTTGCGATTTCATGAATCAAGAAATAAAGAAAGCAACACATTGCAATACCTGAAGGAGATTGAGTCAACACTCAACCAAGATGCTCTAAGAAGAAATCCCGAAGACAACCTCTGAGTCCCAAGAGCTAAAATGGATCGGCGCCTCAACGGAAGTCCACGCGAGCGATGATAAACCCTAGCTTCTTGTCAAACAAGAACTAGGTCAGAGAAGAAGAGCCCTCAACGTCTCCCATGAACTGCTAGGTCCGACGACAAGGAGAGGCAGCAGCGACGGCGGTCGACCGGTTGGAACTCTTCCGTCGGAAGCTATCGCAGAACCCTTCCGTCGCTCTCTGATTCGCAAAAGGGGATCGCCTATTTAGGGTAAAGAATCGTATTATATTTATACCCAAGAGTGAGAGAGAGGTTATCCGCACACCCACGACTTATATTGGAGTAAACAAAATTCGTCGAGTGAACATTTCACTAAAGAAATTCGTCGAGTAACAAACTGAATTCGTCGAGTAAAACAGACGAGTGAACCTTTCACTAAGAAATTCGTCGAGTAACAAGTAATTCGTCGAGTGAACATTTCACTTGAAGAATTTCGTCGAGTCATGAATTTGTCGAGTTTGTCGAGTAATCATAAATTCGTCGAGTCATTATGATTTCGTCAAGTCATTATGATTCCGATCATTCGACGAACTGAAGTAAGCGTCGTCGAGACACTCTCGACGACTTGACTTGAAAACTCGTCAACACGCTCCATACAATATTCATAATACCTGTGGAGCATTTAGTTGACTCGACCCTACTCCAATAAGTCATAGGATTGGTCATTCACTCATATCCAATATGAGTAAGACCAACATTATTCTTCCTCCAACTTCTCCAAACACTCTTGTGTGTGACCCCATAGGCTCATATCGCGTTGGCAGTGAGGCTAGATGCTCGATTACTTCCAGATCACCTTGGAAGCACCAACAAGCGAGACGACTATCAACATATCAGAAAATTAGTGGTTCGACCAACTTGTCAAACAAACCTATCTCTGATACCAACTGTCACAACCCACATTTCCTTAGCAATTAGGAATATCAGAGTAGAGAAAAATACGAGTCATGATGCCACGTCATGCAGGAGACAACTGCAGACGCTCAGGCGGGAACCTATCTCTTGTTCATTACAAAACAGGTTTACATGATGACTCATTACTTGAAATCACTTATTAGGTTTGGGGTTAAAACTGTGTCTCTTAGTTCGTGGATCAACTAGTCCACGGAAGAAAGTATATATGTAATTGCAGCGAAAAAAATACTTGGTATAGTTCAATTAAGGTCATATATGCACGTGATGTCTGGGCATTAAGGAAATGATATGCACATATCTAGATTTAGATTGGGTATGAAGATACTTGTACGTGACTTAAATATAAGGATTTGACCTATAAAAGATGCAATGAGAATGAAAGAAAATCATTTTATAACTATAATGCAGCTAAGCATAAATCATTCCCAGAGAGCAAGATACACGAGATCGAAAAGTAGTGGCAATAACAAGCAAGTAAGCTACAATGTAACAAAAAGAGGCACAATGCGTGTTAACAATCTGACACCAACCCATTGGCTTCAAACTAGCATGTCTGAACACAAGAAGAAAACTAATTAACTACCACTTTTTAGTAGCAGCAGGGTAAGACAGTAGCTACAACTCACAAGGCCTCCGAACTACACCTCTAATTGCTACAGCTCTGAACCTGAGGCATTCAAATAAAACAAAGAACGCATCAGCAAGGAAAGCACAAGCGGCAGAAAAACATAAAAGTCCTGCGAAACAAGGTAATAATAAGGCATAAGGGGTACCAACCCAAGCCAAACTTACAGAAAAAGAAGCTCTAAAGCATAGAGCTAGACAACGCACCGAGTGCTCAAGTACCTTTTTGAAATACAAGCAAAGTTCATTTATCCTGTTAATTCTATTAATGAGACTGATCAGCTCAATTTAAACGGGGGCGGTCCTTTATCCTCTACCACCAAAAGCTCAAAACAAGGTGGTGGTCCTTTATCCACTACCACCCAAACACGGCCCACGGGGCCACAGTCCAAGCCTGCTGTTCATGCCCCTTACAATGGCCACTGCACAAGGCTATAAAAGATTCCCCACTGCCCCCCAAACACGGCCCACAGGACCACATGCCAAGCCTATTGTTCATGTCCCTTGCAATGGCCACCGTGCAAGGATAAAGGCAATAGTCCTCATTAATTAATTTTATTTACCACACGAGACTTAGCCCGAGGGACAATTCCAGAAAATTCTAAGGATAAGATCACAAATAAAGAAAACACCGCCCAAGTCATTTCATAAGAGCCCAGAGATTTCATGAGAAATAGACGCAGATTTCTAGAGAAATATTGGGATTTCATGATAAATAGACAGATTTCTAGAGAAATACAGGGATTTCATGAGAAATGAAAGAACAGTTTGTAGGGATTTCTCGAGAAATGCAGAGATTTCTAGAGAAATGAAAGAACAGTCTGCAGGGATTTCTAGAAAAATGCAGGGATTTCTAAAGAAATGAAAGAATAGTCTGCAGGGATTTCTAGTTAAATGAAAGAGCAGTCTGCAGGGATTTCTAGAGAAATGCAGGGATTTCTAGAGAAATGAAAGAACAGTCTGCAAGGGTTTCTCGAGAAATGCAGGGATTTCTAGAGAAATGAAAGAACAGTCCGCACGGATTTCTTGAGAAATGCAGGGATTTCTAGATAAATGAAAGAACAGTCTGCAGGGATTTCTAGAGAAATGCATGGATTTCTAGAGAAATGAAAGAACAGTCTGCATGGATTTCTAGAGAAATGAAAGAACAGTCTGTAGGGATTTCTCGAGAAATGCAGGGATTTCTAAAGAAATGAAAGAACAGTCTGTAGGGATTTCTAGAGAAATGAAAGAACAGTCTGCAGGGATTTCTCGAGAAATGCAGGGATTTCTAGAGAAATGAAAGGACAATCAGCAGGGATTTCTCGAGAAATGCAGGGATTTCTAGAGAAATGGAAGAACAGTCTGCAGGGATTTCTTGAGAAATGCAGGGATTTCTAGAGAAATGAAAAAAATTACTAGGCGGCAGCCAGATTCTTCTAGAGGGGAACTTTAGACATTGAGGGTAAGATCAAGAGAGCTCAAGAGTTTAACTAGCCAGGTAAAGCACTCCAAAATCAAGAGCTAAGCAGCGCGATAAGAACTCAAGCAAGAAAACAACACTTCAACAACAAAAGGGAAGGAGGAACTGCCACTTGCCTTAAACCTTCCAAACTCGAATTTCTCCGCTCCAAAAGCTATGGATCGTCCAAGAACTCACCCGAGCACAAAAACCTGAAACTTTCCGGGCCAAAAAGAGGAGTTAGGTCACTACCTTGACTCCAAAAATCCCTAGAAAAAGGAAACTCTTACCACCAGAACGAAGATCTCTCCGAGAGCTCTCCGATTCTACTCCCCGTCTATGATTCTGTCCACTACAACTCTCGAATCACCGGCCGGAAGAAGTTCCCATCACGCCTCTCCCGCTCTCGCAAGAATTCTGGTCGGCTCTTTGAAGAAGAAGAAGAAGAATAGGGTCTTTTGGAAATTTTGGTATTTATATAAAACCCTAATTCCTTGATTAAAAAATTAATAATTCTCCCATTCTATTTAAACTACGAGGGCGACTAAATCATCTCGGATTTTCATGAAATTCACGCCTAAACTAATAATCGGTGCTACGAATCTAACGGGGAAGTCAGAATTCAATTCCGACGAGCCAAATTTGAGATTAAAATTCCTGAAGCTGAAATCTTAATAATTACTCAAAATACCCTAGAATTTTCCCCTTAACTCGAAATGTCGTGAAATCTCGCACGCGCGACCTAAATTTAATACATTAACTATGTTAAGGCTCAAAACTAATCCCGACGAGTTGACGTAATGCCCTTACGCCAAAATTATGTCACAGCGGGCACGCAAATAATTAACGAAAACCAGGGGCGTTACACCCCAGACCTTAGAAGGTAGGAGGTAACCCAAAATTTGAATATTAGCTAGAAAGCTCTGATTTGAGTCCTGTCAGTTCCTATAGCCTCGTATAGTCAATATGAGTGTGGTGGAACTTGTTTCGTTTCAATCCGATGTCATATGGTAAATATGATCGTTCCTTGTAGAACGTCGCAATTACGAAAAATTTGAATATTGAGCTAGAAAGCTCCGATTTGAGTTCTATTAGTTCCTATAGCCTCATATAGTCAATATGAGTGCAATGGAACTTGTTTCGTTTCAATCTGAGGTCGTATGAAAAATATGACCGATCCTCGTGGAACGTCGCGATTACAAGAAATTTTAATATTGAGCTAGAGAACTCCGATTTGAGTTCTGTCAGTTCCTATGGATTCATATAGCAATACGAGTGTGATGAGACTCGTTACATCGCAATCCGAAGTCATATGAAAAATATGTGCATTTTGAGTCTCATATAGCGCCGAGCCACACAATTTTCAAATATTGAGCAACTAAACTCTAATTTGGCCCCAGTCAGTGGCACTGATTCATATGATTGATACAAAGTCAATGGAGTTCGTCCCGGTCAATTTCGATAATTTTTTGGTCAAACTAAGCTTTATTGTACACCGAAAAGCATACACACACCAATAATACCACCTTACCCCAATGTTGAACCATTCCCGATGACTTGGACGCACTTTAACTTTGACCAACATGGGGAACCACCCTAGGGTTGACTTTGGTCAAACCCTTAAAAAACTCTTTTTTTTTTTAATTTCTCAAGAAGGGATTTACCTCCCCATCACCAAGATCACTAAGCCCCCTCTTCTAGCCTTGAAGTGATTTAAATCTCAGCCACCCCTGTGGGGAATGGGCCTTGGGACAAGTGGAGACTCAAAATCTCTCCCCTCCTCTTTTCCACATGCCATTACCAAAGGGTTGTACCCTCCCTCCCATACACACCACATGGCAACATACCCAGTAGCCTTGAACCACTGAACAAGGCAGTAAATCCCTCATTAAGGAGGAATTAGTCCCACACCGATAAGGAAGGGGGGAGGGGCACCTCCCCAACCTATATGAAGGCCCTCCCCTCTAGGTCCTCAAACCCAGCCCAAACAAGCACCCCCACTCCCCTGCGAGAGCCTCCCCTCGCCGAAAAACCTCCCGCCACCCTCATTCCTCCTCCACCACCTCCCATGGCAAGTCAAGCTAGGTTCTTCCGATCCCTCCCGCGAAAGGTGGAAAACCTTCCCCTCCCCCTTCTTCATCCCCCCAACGTCATGCATGCACCCCTCTGGTGCTGGAGCGCCGCCAACACCACCCAAGCCAAGCTCCAGGCTCGGGCGGTGTCCGCGCGGACTGATCCACACAAAGTGTCGGTGGTGGCGTTGGGAGGGTGGTACTCCACTGGAGACCCCCTCCCTGACGGTGGAAGGCAATGGCGCCGCCGAAGAGTGCATCTCCAGCACCACCCGTATTTCTATTCCGGGCTCCCTTACCTTTTTCGGGAGCGGCTAACAGTGATATGTCGTCGGGCCACCACCAGGGAGGTCCAACCCCCGGTAAGACGGCCAGGGGAAGTAACATGGACACCAGAGAAGCGGGGCAGCTCAGCGTCGACGGGAACAGCGCTGGTCGCGCCACCCGTTCCTCGGGTTGAAGAAATTCGGCGGTGGCTGGCGGCGGCAGGCCGCCAGACCATCACCAAATGACTCGCTGGGCCCCGGCAAGTCGACCACGGGTGGCAAAAGTGACTGGAGGCTTCTGGCTGGTGGTGGCAGAGGCCGCCACCTTCTGCACCGCAGGGGAGAAGCAGCTGTCGTCAGATCTCCACGATGAGATCGGAAGGCTCGGGGATCCATAATCCCCCCACCCCGCCTTAGCATCAGCGCCCCCACATCGGATCGGCTCTAGATCCACTGTGGTGGCAGAAGATCACTTCACGGCCTGGCAACCCCTCCACCCCAACTTCTGGAATTGTCTATCCGCACCCCTAACCCTGCACACCTAGCTTCCTTTTTTTGGTAAAAATCTGGGCCCCTAGGAAAAATGTTTTGAACATGAAAGTTGTTCCTTATTGTGAGGGCTAACTCCACAAATTTTTGGGGATTTTTATAAATAAGTTTGGTAAATTTAAAAGCCTAAATAATATTTGTTTGGCCAAATTAAACACCCCAAAGAGGTTGGAAAATTTTGAAAAAAACGTTATAGGCTCTTAATAGGCCGCCTTAGGTGTACTATCAAAATATGGGAACATTTGGATAAATATTTGTGATTCTCTTAGTTTTCGGAATAAAGGGTCGCGCTTTAAATTTTGTTCGTTATAATATTTTGAAGGAAATGTAGCGCGCGATCGCGATATAATTCATGAATTATTTTTACAAATAAATAATGACCCGATTTATAGAAGTGAAATCTCAAACTCGAAGCGATACAGGACTTTTGTGAATCATCGAGCTCTTCATTAAGAATAATTCTCGAACGTTTCAAGTACATCGGGAAAACCATCGATGCGAGCATTAAGTATGTCGACTTCCAACCTCGATTCAGATAATTGAAGTTTGCCTCTAGTTTGAGAAATTACGGAACTCATAACAATCTCCTCAAGCCTGTTTAAGCCATGTTTAAGAAGCGCAGTCGAACATATTATCGAACATTAATAAACGGGTGAAATTCAAAAAAAAACTCCTATGAATGGAGATGGCACTGAAGCCTCCTAAATATGGAGTGAAGTACTACTAACCCTTTTATTGCACCTCATTATTAGTGCTACTCCAGTCTCATACTGGTCATGTTCCTTCCAGTATTTTATCTACAATGCTTTTCGTTCTTATTAGTACTACTCCAGTCTCATACTAGTTCAGTTCCATTCAGTACTTTATTTACAGTCCTTTCAGTTCAGTTTTTTTAACCCAACTCCAGTCTCGTACTGTTCTAGTTCATTTAAGCACTTTATTCTAGTATGCTCAGTTCAATACTTTTACAGTTTAGCATTTCATATCTGCAGCTTACTTTAGCAGCACTTTCCCTTACCACTCTCAATTCATGCAATTTACTATTTCTGCATGTCTAGCTCGGGTCCTTCTCTAACGAGCGGTTGACTTTCATGTAGAACGTTAGTTGGGGATAACTGAGAGATGAGTATTTCTTCTAGGGTTAGCCCCAAATAATGTGCTCTCACGTTCATTACACCTCTCAACTAAAAGTTGAGCAGCTTGGTGATTGAAGAAGGCCGCTTGACCGAATCTTTTAAAGGTCAAGTGGGGCAGGACGTCGCAAATCCAAGTTGTGCTAATTATTATTTGAATAAAATGCTTTTAAATTGTTTGCAGAAAAAGTGGCGGGGCAGTCACGCCCGCGGACTGTTCATACCGGTGCGGGAGGGTTGACGACTCACGACGACTAGGAGTTATGTTCCACGGGTAAGCACCACTTTATACCCCGGTGGATTGCCACCACTAGTCGGCGTACATTTTGGGAATCGTCGGATGTTACTCACATCCAATGAATACACCTGGTTGTACAATGGGGCAAGGGTAGTGAAGCACGACCACCCCATATGTGGCAGGCTGGTCACTTTCAGTGACGGCCACATCAGTGAGGCCCGCGGGGTTCGCTACCCTGTTGGAAGAGAAGCGGTCCAACCATGTCGACACAGGGAGTGTTAGCGGGTTATGAACACTTGCATCGTATGTACAAGATATGGATAATAGTTGATATTACGGCTAATAGTTAAGCTATTTTAACTATTGATATTACTGTCACTTCTAGTTATTTATATGATGCTAACACTTTTGCTTCGGTTATTTCTTTATTGTTTAGGTGCTTAGGCTCATCCCCAGGATATGGATCTGGGGAGGAGATATGTTTCCGCTTAACTCTGTGACTAACGGTTGTTTATATAACCATTCACAGGAGATGGGACAATATGAATCCCCCACACCGTGTGACAGCGTATTGGCTTTACAGGCCAACCGAGCAGATAAACCGGTCTCACCTCCCATCATCCGAGATGTGAGTCCTAGGGTATAAGACTATGTGAAGAATGTATGGTTGTAGTAGTTATCCATAGCACACATAACCACTTATGTAAACAGTTGGTCACAGCCTTTTGATTATATATATATATACATATATATATAAACACATATATATATACATATATATACATATATATACGTGTGTGTGTGTGTGTGCGTGTGTGTGTGTGTCTGGTTGTTTTTCCTTATTATTGCTTCCGCATATCTAATATGATGTGTTGATTCCTTTGCCTAACAGGACGATTATCTAGTGCTTAAGTAAGTTGGTCATTGCCACTTGAAGAGTGCTGGGTAGCCATCTTAGGCAGTAAGACACTCTTCTTCCAACACGGGTTCAGTGTTTGAGTGGGCTTACAAATGGATCAAAGCATTCACAATCCGTCCACGTGGGATATTCTTCAGATCCTTCCTTCCCATCTTCCATTTTCTTTCTCGGGAAGAATCACGCAGCGGAAGCCTGGTATACCCTTAGGATAGAAATGTAAGGATTCTAAACTGCACGGTAGCACACCCACACACACTTTGCTTATGTTTCAGTCAGTCTTTTGCAAATTCTCTTGCTTTTGCAAACTGCTGATATTTTCCTGTTACCTCTCCAGATACCGGAGTCCAGTAATGGGAGATCGTCCTCTAGTGACCAGTACCACCCTTCTACTCCACCACCAGACCCAGTTACTCCAGCCATAGTTCCGTTTACTTAGACCAACCTGGGGCGGACATTGACAGTACTGCTTACCAACTTCCAGACTGCCAACACGCAGCAACCCCAACAACTTACCGTGCCCATGGACCTCCTGATGACTTTCCAGGGGCTAAGGCCTCCTATCTTCTAAGGCACTGCGTCCTCTATACAGGCGGAAGAGTGGGTAGAGGGGGTTAACGAGTTACTGGTGGGCATGAAGTGCCCCACTATTACCGCAGTATCCCTAGTAGTGACATTGCTAAAAGGTTATGCTCGAGATTGGAGGAGGGCCGCTAGCCACTTCACATTCAGAGGACGACCACTTAGTACTATTCTCTGGGGAGAGTTCTCTAATGCTTTCCTGGAGCACTTCATCTCCGACGTCGATCAAGTCACACTTCAGGAGAGATTCCTTTACATACAACAGGGAGTTGGGACCGTACCAGAGTACCAACACGACTTCATCCACCTAGCCCGCTTCGTGAGGACACTTGCAACTATAGACATAGATAGAGACGCCAAGTTTTACCGAGGGCTATGCGATGACCTGCGATAGGTCGTGATCATGATCTCCTAGACGACCTTCAACATGATTGCTACACATGGCGTGACACTAGAGATGGACCAGAGGATGGTGGCCCACCAGCGTAGAGGACAGGTAGAGGCACCTCAGGGCCAAGAACGAGGGAGAGGGATTGCTCCTCAATGATAGGGCAGAGATAGGAGGCAGCGCCATCGCCACCAACCCTACAGATAGTCACCTCAGCCTCAACATGCACCCCCACCCTCGGCACCCCATCCAACATCAGTACCCCAGCAAGCACCAGCGGTACAATGATACGTTCCCTTTGCAGGGAACTATTTCCTTTGCCAACAACCTAGCCATATTAGAGCCTTCTGTAACACCCCAAAAATCGTAGTTCAGCGAGTTAGGCGGAGAGGTGGTGCTGCGTTCGGAATAGGCTGGAAATTTCATAGCAGCTCTTCGCGCACGACCATTGTTTCTCTTCCCGCACGACCAGTGGTCGTGCGCCAGCGATCGTGCATTAATTCACAAGAAAACAGAGTGTTGTTGCCGTAAGCGCGCACGATCAGTGGAGGTGCTTCGGGCATGACCACTGACCGTGCGCCGATGCTCGTGCGCCCTGTTTATTCTGCTCCACGAATTTGAGCGGAGAAGGAGATCGGGCCGATCGAATCTCTTGGAATCCGATCCGACGGCTAGGATGGAATGCTGGAGGCTATTAGGGCTTATGAGAGGAGTGTAACCCTCATTATTTCTTAGCCCTTCTCTCTCCAAACCTAGAGAAAGAAGGAGGAGCAGCGCCCCCGTCTCCCCCTGATTCCTCTCTTCCCATCGCCGCCTAGGGCAAGGAGAGCCCCATCTCCCTTCGTCCTCTCGTTTCCTTTCTCCCGTCGACAAGGAGGAGTCGAGCCCCTCTCCTCCTCTCTTTGTCCCGGCCGCCGCCGGTTAGGAGGAGGCCGACCCCTTTGGGTTGGGTGTTACTGTGTGCGTAGCCGTGGTGCTTGAGCTTGGCCGGCGAACTGCGAGGAAGAACTCACGTGCTCCATGGTTCAGAAATGACGTCTAAGGGTAATGATCTCTTCTACCCTCATTTGGACGTGTCCTAGTCCTTTTCCATGCATTGTTGAGGCCCCTAACCAAAAGTGTGAGGTCGTGGCCTCCGACGGGTCGATTTGTGTTATCCCCGTCAAATCTTGCATACATGTAGAGTCCATGCGTAAAATGGGCATAGGCGCGCTGTATAAAGCCCATCCGAGACGGTTCGTCCGGATTGGTGATGCTTTTGATATTGTGCGTGATGGGGGAAAGCTCCGTGTTGTTATACTGCTTCGTAGGACTAGAGGGTGCTACTGCATGCGCAGCAACGCCTGAGGGTGTGCCCCGGGGAGCACCCGAAGTTAGAAACAGAAATAGAATTTCTGTTCACTACCGCCGGCGTTAGCCATATCGCCGGGTGGTAGCTCCCAGACTGGGTTCTGGTGATTTTGTGTGTTCTGAGGCAGTGGGAGTGCTACTGCATGTGCAGCAATGCCTGGGGGTGTGCCCCGGGAAGCACCCACGGCTAGAAGCCAAAGTAGGGTTTCTGTGTGCTAGCGCCAGGCGTTAGCGTTAACGCCGGCGATAGCTCCTAGACTGAGTTTTGGTGATGTTGTTGTGCCCACCTGTTGAGAGGACCTGTTGCCTGTGTGCCCGACCTGTGAGGGTGTTCTGGTGGATGACTTAGCAGCCCGTAGAGCCGGCTAATTGAGAATACCTTGGCTGAGGGGACGCCAGACCCGCTCTTCGTGTTGTACAACGAGAGCTGTGAACAACGGGCATTTGGCGAACCTGAAACCGCACCATTGCAGCACCTGATTAGTGAGTCTCATACAGCATGTCGGGAAGAAATGGGAAAGAGTCTTCGGACTACGGTATGTTCACAATTAAAGCACGGGAGAGCCCTGGTATTCGGGCCACCGACTTTAGCCTCGAAGGGCAAAGCCATCGAGAATGGATGGTGGTGGAAGGCGGAGTACACCAAAGAGTGCCTGAGAGCACGAGATGTGGAGGTCATTCCCACGTTTGTAATTGTTGCATATGTATGAAAAGTTGTGGGTTTTGCTAGCCGCACTCTTATATATATATATATATATATATGCTGCTGAGGTTGTTTTGCAGGGATGGTTAGAACTGCCACCCCCTCAAAGGGGTGGGGTCGTTATAATTTGGTCAGCTTTAGCTGACCGTTGCCCTATTTTGCCACCGTTTTTGGTGGGCTTGTTGTACAGGTGCCGGACCGAGCGGGAACATAACGGGCTCATAGCGGGCTGAAGCCCTTGTGCTGCTGCGGCCCTTGAAGGCCTTTTGATGCTCTTTTGCTTTTCATGTATGGCCGGCCTGCGCGCCGATGTTGGTAAATTGTAAGGCCGTCGTGCCTAAATTTTGTTGTATAAAACATTTCATTCCAAGTAATAGAAGTGGACATACCCGGGTTCGGGTTTTGTGGTTTATATTTCTTATCTCTCTCTTTTGCTTCCGCATAGAATGCTCTGAGTTAGGCTTTGTTGTATAGTGTCGTTCGATATTTCAATTAAGTGACGTTCCCGTTTGTTTTGTAGTATATGGCGTGGGGCCCCGGCCGGACCTTCTGTTATATGCTCCCGAACGGATGGGGATGTTACAAATTGGCATCAGCTTCTAACGTTCCGTATCCTTCTAAGGAATTCGTGGATGAATTCTTTTAAGGGGTGGTGAGCACGTGTGTGCGCTATCATCGAGACATAAAATAAACCCAAAAATGTCCACTTAGGAATAAAATGTAACAACAAACCAACAATTATTGCATGATTTTGGAACCTGAGTGTTCCTTTTGTTGTTAGTTGCGACTATGCTGTCGCCTAACTGTGTGTTGCACTCGTGTAGGGCACTCGAAGTGCAGCGGGACCGTCGCGTCCCCGTGACGTGGTTGAGAGTAGCGGGTCTGCTGAGGCCCCTACACCTCCGTCTGCTGAGATGGTTCGGCTAGTTACAGAAGTCGTTCTAGCTGCGTTGAACGGCCAGCCTGGAAGGCAAGGTCAACCGTCGGTGCAGGAAGTGGCCCTAGAGCCACTATGAGTGGAGCAGGTCCCCGTGAGGTGTGCTGCTGAGCAACAACTAAAGCACTTCCTGGGATTTCGGCCTCCTCCGTTTACCAGGGTTGAATCCCCAGCTGAGGCCGAGGACTGGCTGTCGCATGTGGAGCGAATTCTGACAGCGACACAGTCAGATGAAGCGCAGAAAGTGACCTTCGCTACTTTCTTATTGGAAAAGGAAGCCAGGCAGTGGTGGGATGAGGTAGAGAGGCGCCAGTTTGCGGGAAGGCGACTGGTTGATGTGCCGATGGAAGAGTTCTCGAAAATCTTCCTGGCAAGGTATGTGCCTCCGTCGCAGCAGATCGCGATGGAGAACCAGTCCCTGGCTCTGATGCAGGGTGATAGACTAGTTGATGATTACCTGTATGAGTTCACCCACCTCGGGCGTTACGCTGGAACTTCTTTCGATGACGAGGGGAGAAGGGTGAACAGGTTCTACGGAGGCTTGCGTAGTGAGTTGCGGTACCTTCTGACAGGGCCGTTGACGCAGGGTTTCACGACCCTTGTTAGTTCAGCCCGAGCGCTTGATCAGGACATGCTCAGGGAGAAGGGTAAGGTGGATGTGGTAGAGGCAGTGCCGGAGGGCAAGGCGCCGAGTGCGGCGAAGTTGCTGAGGTTGAATCGCTGGAAGAAGGCTCGATTATCTGGGCCAGCTCCCTCTGCTTCGGGCGCGTCGTCTGGACGTGGCCCTCTTACTTGTTTTACTTGTGGCAAGCCTGGTCATTTCTCTCGGGATTGCCGCAGTGGGCTTCCAAGGTCAGAGAAGAAGACTGGGCCATCTTATTCTGAGAAGGGGAAGGCGACTGAGTCCACTGCCTCCCGTATGGCTTCCCCGCAGCCCAGAGACTTCAATCTTGGTCAGCATGAGGCTATCAAAGCCAAGGGTGTCGTGACAGGTATAATTTAAGATACAGTCCTTACTATTTTATATACCTGTTTTAGTGTTCATGCTAACCTTGTTTGGCGGCGTAGGCTTTGTAAATGTTTTAGGCGTTCCCGCGAGAGCGCTTTTCGATACTGGAGCTTCGCACTCCTTCTTGTCGTCGGACTTCGTCCAACGTATTGGTATGCCGTCGATTGCTTCTGCAGATGGACTGGAGGTCCTAATGCCGAATGGATATTCGATGCGTGTGGAGAGCAGTTGCTGCGTGAAGGTCCCAGTTGGAAATCAGGAGTATGACCTGAAAGCATCGTTACTCCCCCTGGTTGAGTTCGATGTAATCTTTGGCATGGACTGGCTGTCGGAACAGCGTGCGTGCATTGATTGCACCACCAAGGAGGTGAGTTTTGGGCAGTGTGCCGATCGTGAGACGGTCTTTGCGGGCATGCGTGGATCGAGCAAGATGCTGATGTCTGCTCTCCAGGTGTCCAAGGCAGTGCGACAGGGAGCAGAGTTATTCTTTGCTCTAGTGGAGGCTTCAACGCCGAGGCCCAGCCTAGTGGATGTTCCGGTAGTTTCAGAGTTCCCCGATGTGTTCCCGAGTGATCTCCCCGGTGCTCCACCGCAGCGGGAGATAGATTTCACGATTGAGTTGGTTCCAGGCGCTAAGCCTGTGGCCCGCTCACCGTATCGTATGGCTCCGAAGGAGTTGGCGGAGTTGAAGCTGCAGTTGCAGGAGCTGCTTGAGCAGGGCTACGTGCGTCTGAGTTCCTCACCTTGGAGTGCACCTGTCCTCTTTGTCAAAAAGAAGGACGGTAGCCTGCGGCTTTGCATCGATTATCGGGAGCTGAACAAGCTGACCGAGAAGAACAAGTATCCTCTTTCGAGGATAGACGACTTGTTCGACCAGCTCGTTGGTTCGACAGTATACTTGAAGATGGACTTGAAGTCCGGCTATTATCAGGTGCGGATCAGGGAGTGCGACATCCCGAATACTCCCTTCAGTATAAGGTACGGGCAGTATGAGTTCACCGTGATGCCGTTTGGGCTGTCTAATGCGCCTTCGGTGTTTATGGACTTGATGCATCGGACTTTCCGAGAGTACCTCGACCGATTTGTGGTCGTCTTCCTTGACGACATACTGGTCTACTCTCAGTCCGAGGAGGAGCACGGTGATCACCTGCGAGTAGTCTTGGAGGTTCTGAGGAGGAACCAGCTGTATGCCAAGTTCTCGAAGTGCGAGTTCTGGCTACCTTCCAAGGCGTTCTTAGGCCATGTGGTTAGTGGAGCGGGTGTGGCGGTAGATCCGGTGAAGGTTGCGGCCATCAGGGAGTGGCCTGTTCTTTCTACTGTAGCGGAGGTCCGTAGATTTCTCGGGCTGGCCGGCTATTACAGGTGCTTCGTGGAGACCTTCTCACAGATCGCGCTGCCTCTTACGACGCTGACACGGAAGATGCAGGAGTTTATTTGGACGCCCGCGTGTGCGCAGGCTTTCGAGAAGTTGAAGCGGCGGCTTACCACGGCTCCGATCTTATGTCTGCCTTGCGGCACGGAAGGCTACGAGATCTACACCGATGCTTCTGGGAGCGGCCTTGGCTGTGTTCTGCAGCAGCATGGCAAGGTAATAGCGTACGGCTCTCGCCAGCTGAAGGTGCACGAGCGGAACTATCCAGTCCACGACTTGGAGTTGGCGGGCGTGATATTTGCCCTGAAGCTTTGGCGGCATTATATGTATGGCTTGAAGATCGACATCTTCACGGACCATAAGAGCCTGAAGTACCTTCTGACGCAGAAGGGGCTGAATATGCGGCAGCAGAGGTGGATGGAGTTCCTTGGGGACTACACCTTCGAGATCCACTACACTCCCTCGAAGGGGAATGTTGTCGTGGATGCACTCAGTCGCAGGGCTCCAGCGCAGGCCAACTGGATTCAGATGCAAGATGAGCACCTGATACGTGACCTGGAGGCCTTGGGTATTTCTTGCGTGGAGAAGCGGAGCAGTGTCGGTGCCTGTTTGAGTTGGACTGAGGTGCAGTATGACCTCGCAGATAGAGTCCGCCAGGCTTTGAAACTCGATCCGAGTTTAAAGCGCTACGCGGAGGAGGCTGGTGGTGGGTCGGATGCCCAGTTTCA
This sequence comes from Dactylorhiza incarnata, assembly GCA_033032865.1. Lineage (NCBI taxonomy): Eukaryota > Viridiplantae > Streptophyta > Magnoliopsida > Asparagales > Orchidaceae > Dactylorhiza > Dactylorhiza incarnata. The sequence goes on along the minus strand of JAWHQI010000103.1, from coordinate 6,493,882 downwards.
GGTGCGTGACGGGTTGCTGTGGAGAGGCGACCGTTTGTGCGTCCCCAAGGTGGGTGAGCTGCGCGATGAGTTGATGTACGAAGCGCATCGTACCAGGTATTCAGTTCATCCGGGGAGCACGAAGATGTACAAGGACATGAAGGTCCTTTTATGGTGGCCGGGTATGAAGAGGGACATCGCTCACTACGTGGCCAAGTGCCACACTTGTGCGCTAGTGAAGGCGGAATGTCAGAAACCCGGTGGCTTTTTAAAGTCATTACCGGTTCCAGAGTGGAAATTCGATGACGTTTCCATGGATTTCGTGCATGGGCTGCCGAGATCGCAGCGCGGGAACGATGCCATCTGGGTAGTCGTAGACCGGCTGACGAAGGTGGCGCACTTTATCCCCAACCGGAGGGATGACTCAGTGGAGAAGTTGGCAAAGCTGTATGTTGATACAGTGGTACGACTGCACGGTGTGCCCCGTAGCATCGTCAGTGATCGAGATGGATGCTTTACTTCGAGCGACTGGAGGCTAGTCAACCGTCTATTGGGTACGAAGCTGCAGTTTAGCATGGCCTTTCATCCTCAGACGGATGGCCAAACTGAGCGTACCAATAGGATGTTGGAGGACATGCTCCGGATGTGCGTCCTGGATTTCAGCAAGGGGTGGGAATATCACCTCTTTCTTGTTGAGTTCGCGTACAACAACAGCTACCAGGCGAGTATTCAGATGGCGCCTTTCGAGGCCCTCTATGGCAGGAAGTGTCGCACTCCCTTAGCTTGGGCGGAAACGGGCGAGACGAAGCTCTTCAAGAGGAAAGACGTCGAATAGGCGACTTCGACGGTACGTATGATCCGGGAGAGGCTTTTGGTTGCGCAGGATAGGCAGGCGATGCGAAGCACCGCGACGTCCAGTTCGCCGTTGGCGATTGGGTTTACTTGAAGATCAGGCCGTTCAAGGGTGTATCCAGGATTCAACGCTTGAAAAAGCTGAGTCCGAGATACCTTGGACCGTTCGAGATCATCGAGCGCGTCGGCGAGGCGGCTTATAGGCTTGCACTATCAGCGGAACTGAGCGGGCTACATAATGTTTTTCACATCTCCGTGTTGCGGAAGGCAGTGCAAGAGCCTACGCATGTGGTCGCGGCGGATCAGGTGCCCGTGGATAGTGGGCTTAAGACGGCGGTCAGGCCCGTTAGCATCGAGGATGCTGAGGTGCGTCAGTTGCAGAACAGGGCGATCCGTATGGTAAAGGTCCATTGGGACAACTGCGGTCGTGAGGAACTCTCATGGGAGCGTGAGCAGACCATGATGGAGGAGTTCCCCGAGCTATTTCGGTGACGTTTATCTCTCTTTTTCCCCTTTATGTAAAGACCTTTTGTATATATATGTATATGCCTATTTTACAAATTTTGGGACGAAATTCTTTTAAGGGGGGTGGAGTTGTAACACCCTAAAAATCGTAGTTCAGCGAGTTAGGCGGAGAGGTGGTGCTGCGCTCGGAATAAGCTGGAAATTTCATAGCAGCTCTTCGCGCACGACCATTGTTTCTCTTCGCGCACGGCCAGTGATCGTGCGCCAGCGATCGTGCGTTAATTCGCAAGAAAACAGAGTGCTATTGCGGTAAGCGCGCACGATCAGTGGAGGTGCTTCGCGCACGACCACTGACCGTGCGCCGATGCTCGTGCGCCCTGTTTATTCTGCTCCGCGAATTTGAGCGGAGAAGGAGATCGGGCCGATCGAATCTCTTGGAATCCGATCCGACGGCTAGGATGGAATGTTGGAGGCTATTAGGGCTTATGAGAGGAGTGTAACCCTCATTATTTCTTAGCCCTTCTCTCTCCAAACCTAGAGAAAGAAGGAGGAGCAGCGCCCCCGTCTCCCCCCAAATTCCTCTCTTCCCGTCGCCTCCGAGGGCAAGGAGAGCCCCGTCTCCCTTCCTCCTCTCGTTTCCTTTCTCCCGTCGACAAGGAGGAGTCGACCCCCTCTCCTCCTCTCTTTGTCCCGGCCGCCGCCGGTTAGGAGGAGGCCGACCCCTTTGGGTTGGGTGTTACTGTGTGCGTAGCCGTGGTGCTTGAGCTTGGCCGGCGAAGTGCGAGGAAGAACTCACGTGCTCCATGGTTCAGAAACGACGTCTAAGGGTAACGATCTCTTCTACCCTCATTTGGACGTGTCCTAGTCCTTTTCCGTGCATCATTGAGGCCCTACCCAAAAGGGTGAGGACGTGGCCTCCGACGGGTCGATTCGTGTTATCCCCGTCAAATCTTGCATACATGTAGAGTCCATTCGTAAAATGGGCGTAGACGCGCTGTGTGAAGCCCATCCAAGACGGTTCGTCCAGATTGGTGATGCTTTTGATATTGTGCGTGCCGGGGGAAAGCTCTGTGTTGTTATACTGCTTCGTAGGACTAGAGGGTGCTACTGCATGCGCAGCAACGCCTGGGGGTGTGCCCCGGGGAGCACCCGAAGTTAGAAACAGAAATGGAATTTCTGTTCACTACCGCCGGCGTTAGCCATATCGCCGGGCGGTAGCTCCCAGACTGGGTTCTGGTGATTTTGTGCGTTCTGAGGCAGTGGGAGTGTTACTGCATGTGCAGCAATCCTGGGGGTGTGCCCCGGGAAGCACCCATGGCTAGAAGCCAAAATAGGGTTTCTGTGCTCTAGCGCCAGGCGTTAGCGTTAACGTGGGTGATAGCTCCTAGACTGAGTTCTGGTGATGTTGTTGTGCCCACATGTTGAGAGGACCTGTGGCTTGTGTGCCCGACCTGTGAGGGTGTCCTGGTGGATGACTTAGCGGCCCGTAGAGCCGGCTAATTGAGAATACCTGGGCTGAGGGGATGCCATACCCGCTCTTCGTGTTGTACAACGAGAGCTGTGAACAACGGGCATTTGGCGAACCTGAAACCGCACCATTACAGCACCTGATTAGTGAGTCTCGTACAGCATGTCGGGAAGCAATGGGAAAGAGTCTTCGGACTACGGTATGTTCACAATTAAAGCACCGGAGAGCCCTGGTATTCGGTCCACCGACTTTAGCCTCGAAGGGAAAAGCCATCGAGAATGGATGGTGGTGGAAGGCGGAGTACACCAAACAGTGCCTGAGAGCACGAGACGTGGAGGCCATTCCAACGTTTGTGATTGTTGCATATGTATGAACTGTTGTTGGCTTTGCTAGTCGCACTCTTATATATATATATATATATATATATATATATGCTGAGGTTGTTTTGCAGGGATGGTTAGAACTGCCACCCCCTCGAAGGGGTGGGGTCGTTATAATTTGGTCAGCTTTAGCTGACCGTTGCCCTGTTTTGCCACCGTTTTTGGTGGGCTTGTTGTACAGGTGCCGGACCGAGCGGGAACATAGCGGGCTCATAGCGGGCTGAAGCCCTTGTGCTGTTGCGGCCCTTGAAGGCCTTTTGATGTTCTTTTTCTTTTCATGTATGGTCGGCCTGCGCGCCGATGTTGGTAAATTGTAAGGCCGTCGTGCCTAAATTTTGTTGTATAAAACATTTCATTCCAAGTAATAGAAGTGGACATACCCGGGTTCGGGTTTTGTGGTTTATATTTCTTGTCTCTCTCTTTTGCTTCCGCATAGAATGCTCTGAGTTAGGCTTCGTTGTATAGCGTCGTTCGATATTTCAATTAAGTGACGTTCCCGTTTGTTTTGTAGTATATGGCGTGGGGCCCCGGCCGGACCTTCTGTTATATGCTCCCGAACGGATGGGGATGTTACACCTTCTGCCCCTAGGCCATAGGGAGGCCAGTCTTAGGAGCAGTACAGGGAGCAGCTGAGAGAGGTCGAGGATGAGAAGGTCATAGTGGTCGACCTGCAGGCAGGAGGGTTCAGGCCAGGTAAGGCAAAGCAGCACCACTCGAGTCTTATGCACTAGATCTACAGCAAGGATCTACACCAGACGTAGCAAGGACCTGCAGCAGCACCAACGATGATATATCTTGGTACTAGTATCTAGTATGAGTCATATGTTGTATTTTTTCTATGCATACATTGCATCTGTAAGAACTCTATGATCATGGTTTATATATATATATATATATCACCAGGTTTACTTTTTGGTAGAAGGACGTCCCACTAAAACATTATTCGATACTGGAGCCACACACTTCTTTGTCTCCCGGGACTTCATCGCAACCCAGGAAACACCATCCGATCATCTGGAATGTCCATACGAATTCGATTTCAAGACAGATCGGATATTACATCCGCGGAAAAATGCTCATTCCAGGCTATACTAGGAAACATGGAGTTCAAGATCTACAGGACTATATTGGCAATAGCTGGGTTCAACAACATCCTAGGAATGGACTGGATGGCAGAGCACAAGTCCCAAATCAATTGCTCGACTAGAGAAATCAATCTCCAAAACCCGAATGGGCAGTCTATCACTTTAAAAGGTATACCATTTGTCACCCGCATAATTCTGACATTCTCTCAAATTGTCAAGTCAATCCGACAAAAGGACGAAATGTACCTTATTTACTCTGAGATGGAGGATAAGACTCAAGTGCTCACCAAGGTGCCCATAGTCCGAGACTTTCTAGATGTTTTTCCCGAGTCCCTCCCAGGATTTTCCCCGCAATAAGAGGTAAACTTCCAGATTGAGCTTATGCCTAGAGCTCGACTAGTGTCACGGGCGCCTTACCGAATGGCCCCCAAAGAACTGGCAGAGCTAAAGATACAACTTCAAGAACTAATCAATGTAGGCTTCATTCATATGACTACATCACCCTAAGGAGCCCTTGTGTTATTCGTCAAGAAGAAGGACGGATCACTACGTTTATTCATCGATTATAGGGAACTCAATAAGCTTACCATTTAGAATACGTATCCTCTACCAAGGATAGACGAGCTGTTCGATCAGCTGCAAGGTGCGTTCGTCTTTTCTAAAAGGTCTGGATATTACCAGCTCCGCGTACGGTTGGAGGACATTCCCAAAACATCATTTAGTTCCCGATACGGGCTTTAAGAGTTCATGGTGATGCTTTTTGCCCTGACCAACGCACCATCCGCCTTCATGGCATTAATAAACAAAGTATTTGAACCATTTCTGGACCACTTCGCAATCATCTTCATAGATGATATCCTCATCTACTCAAGGAGCAAGATAGAGCATTCCAAGCATCTCCAGATAGTATTACTTAAACAACGAGAACATTCTCTCTTCGCAAAGTTCTGTAAGTGTGAGTTTTGGTTGGAGGAAGTCAGATTCTTAGGACACGCTATCAATAAGAATGGGGTAGCGGTGGACCAGGCTAAGATAAAAGCTGTACAAAATTGGCCGCCGCTTACGTCAGCAATAGATATCAGAAGCTTCCTTGGACTCGTCGGGTACTAACGAAAGATTGTAGAAGGCTTTTCAAAGATTGCCTTACCCCTCACTACCCTCACCAGAAAAGATTTTGTGTTCCGATGGATGCCTGAGTGTGAAATAGTGTTCGTCGAGTTAAGGGACCACTTGTCCTCTGCTCTGATTCTTACGATTACTTCAGGAACCGAAGGATTCTAGATCTACACCACCGCATCTCTAAAGGGATTAGGAGTCGTATTGATGTAGCACGGCAGTGTAGTCACTTACGCGTCACAACAGTTGAAGACACATGAGCTTAACTACGCGACCCACGACTTGGAGTTGGGCGCGGTGGTATTCACTCTCAAGATCTGGAGGCATTACCTATTTGGAGTAAGATGCGAGATCTTCTCCGACCATAAAAGCCTCAAGTACATATTCACTCAGAAGGAGCTGAACCTCCGACAATGTCGGTGGTTAGAATTTCTATGCGACTATGACTTCACCCTCCAATACCACCCCAGCAAGGCCAACAAAGTTGTGAATGCCTTAAGTTGCCAACCCTCAATAGTCGGGAGCTGGATGGAGCTGATACCAACAGAGTTGAACCGATCCTTAGCAAACTTAAGCATCACTCTCATCGCTCAAAGGGATCTTGTCGAATACCAAGCCCAGTTATATTGGATGAATTTCGAGTGTGACATTCGAGATAGAATATGTGAGGCTTAAAAGATCGACCCAGAAGCAGCCTCGATCATCCAAGCACTGCAGGATGGTGAATAAGATGATTACAACTTACATGATGGCATTTTACAATACAAACACCGCGTATTCATCCCCTCCATCGGGGGAATCCGAGAGGAGATACTTTGCGGGGCACACCAGTCAAGGTACTCTATCCACATAGGTGTAGTAAAAATATATACATATTTACGAAGAACATTGTATTGGATGGGTATGAAGAAAGACGTCACCAATTATGTGGCATATTACCAGACCTGTCAGATGGTCAAGGCCAAGTGTCGTCACCCAGTGGGTTTATTGCAACCTCTGCCAATACCAAAGTGGAAGTTTGAAGACATCTCTATGGATTTTACTCACGACCTACCACGATCTCGTATAGTAAACATCTCCATATGGATCGTGGTGGATCGCCTCACGAAGGTAGCTCATTTTATTCCAAATCGACAAAGTGATGGTGTCGATGTTCTAGCTCGAATTTTTATAGAATAGGTAGTCCAATTTCATGGAGTACCCAACTCCATCTTATTTGACCGTGATGGATGCCTCACTTTGAAGGAATGGAGGAGGGTGTTGGCTTATCTATGTATCAAATTAGCCTTCAGTACCGCTTTCCACCCCCAGACAGACGGGCAGGCAGAAAGGACTAGTCGTATAATGGAGGACCTTCTCCGACTATGCATAGTGGAACACAGCGAGCCTTGGGAGCAATTTCTACCACTGGTGGAATTTTTATATAACAACAGCTTCCAGGAAATTATCAAGATGGCACCATACGAGGCTCTGTATGGAAGACGTTGTCGAACCCCGTTGTCATGGGCACAAGATGAGGACCCGGAAGCTTTGGGGTTACATACATAGATGAGACCACAATGACAGTAAGGTTAATCTGAGATCGTATGCTAGAAGCACAAAGCCGTCAGGCAAAGTATTATGATGCATGACATTGACTGGTGGAATTTAGCATAGGAGATATCGAATTCCTAAAAATCAAACCTATGCACGGAATCTATCGGAAAAGCAAGCAGAAAAAGCTGGATCCTCACTATTTAGGTCCATACCAGATCATAGCATGAATTGGCCCCGTCGCATACCGATTAGCTTTTCCCCCAGAATTGGGAAATCTTCACGGCGAATTTCACGTCTCTTCACTAAGATGTGTCCTTAGACAACCGGATCAGCATCTTCCCACACCGCCAACACTAATAGAGCCCAATAGATCTATCCAGCTCGAGCCAGTAAAGATAATAGACTCCAAAGTCAAGGACCTACGGAACAAAACCATTTTGATGGTCATGATTCTATGGTCAAATTGCAGATGTGATTAGTACACATGGGAACCAGAAACTCTCGTCCGAGAAAAATACTCAGCACTCTTTCCTTGGGTATGTCACATCTGCAAAACTCCCCTACCTTATGCAATTTTCGAGGATGAAAACCCCTTTTATTTTTATTATATTTGAACATCCTATCTTTTATTGGGTCACTAGACCCTAATGGACCCAATAAAAGTAACTCAATCCCCCACCCCAGACATTAGAAGGTAGGAGGTAACCCGAAATTTGAATATTGAGCTAGAAAGCTCTGATTTGAGTTCTGTCAGTTCCTATAGCCTAGTATAGTCAATATGAGTGTGATGGAACTTGTTTTGTTTCAATCTGGGGTCATATGGTAAATATGACTTTTCCTCGTAGATCATAACGATTATGAGAAATTTGAATATTGAGCTAGAAAGCTCCGATTTTAGTTCTGTCAGTTCCTATAGTCTCATATAGTCAATATGATTGCGATGGAACTTGTTTCGTTTCAATCTGAGGTCATATGGAAAATATGATCGTTCCTCGTGGAACGTCGCAATTACGAGAAATTTGAATATTTAGCTAGAGGACTCCGATATGAGTTATGTCAGTTCCTATAGATTCGTATAGCCAATACGAGTGTGATGGGACTCATTGCATCGCAATCTAAAGTCACATGCCGAATATGAGCATTTTGAGTCTCATAGCTCGTCGTGACACACAATTTTCAAATATTGAGCGATTAAACTCTGAGTTGACCTCGATTAGTGGCTTTGAATTTATATGAACGATACAAAGTCAATGGAGTTTGTCCCGGTCAATTTTGATAATAGGTGGTCAAACTGAGCTTTATTATACACCGAAAAGCATACGCACACCAATTATACCACCTTACCCCAACATTGACCCATCCCCGGTGACTTGGACCCACTTTGACTTTGACCAACATGGGGGACCACCGTAGGGTTGACTTTGGTCAAACCCCTAAAAATTTCCTTTTTTTTTTTAATTTTTTTTCAAGAAGGGCTTTACCTCCCCATCACCAAGATCACTAAACCCCCTCTTCTAGCCTTGAAGTGATTTAAATCTCAGCCACCCCTATGGAGAATGGGCCTTGGGCCATGAGGAGACCCAAAATCACTCTCCTCCTCTTTTCCCCAAGCCATTACCTTCTTAAGGTGGGATTAGTCCCACACCGGCAAGGAAGGGGGATGAGTACCTCCCCGACCTATATAAAGGCCATCCCCTCCAGGTCCTCAAACCTAGCCCAAATGAGCACCCCCACCACCCTGTCAGAGCCTCCCCTCGTCGGAAAACCTCCTGCCACCCTCCTTCCACCTCCACCACTTCCCAAGGCAAGTCATCCCAACATTTTTGAGCCCTCACACGATAGGTGGAAAACCTTCCCCTCCCCCTTCCTCATCCCCCAACGTGCTGCAAGCACCCCTCATCCATCAGAGCACCGCTAATAGCACCCGAGCCAAGCTCCACGCTCGGGTGGTGGGTGTGCTGAGTGAGCCACGCTTAGCACCGGTGGTGGCGCTAGGAGGGTGGTACTCCACTGGAGACCCCCTCCCCAGCGGTTGAAGGCGACGTCGATGTAAGACCCCCCTCCCCCTTACCAGGAGGGTTACCCGGGTCTTATGCCCAGAACTGCTGCCTTACGGATGACACCAACTCACGGTTTAGTCGTCACCGCAAGACGCCAATTCTGCCAGCTAGTACGATCATTCAACCATTAGGCCAATAGAGAATAGAGTTTATAAAATGGAAGGACAAGTCCACATCACAGATATTATTTAATCAAAAAGATAGTCCAAACATGAGTACAAAGAGATGAAAGAGTAAAAAGGCTTATGCCCGGCACATGTCTGAATGAAGAGACAACAAAATAAACTTTCTCTCTTACTACATCTACGCGGAAGCTAAACAAACTCTCAAATCTTCAAACACCTGTCTTGTAGTAGAAGTAATGCACGACATCTGCTCCTCGGGTTTTGTCTCCTCTTCTAGCTGGTGCTCCGGCTCCTCATCCACCTACGGTCACAACCGCCCGTTAGTCATAAAGACTAAGCCGATTTTGTGCCCGCCTCCCCCCGCGACTCCTAGGCACCGAGCGGGAGGAAGAAGCGGAGGACAACAATGTGGAGTAAACAAAAAGCAGGTGACAGAAAACTAAGCTAGCAGTGTATATATATAGGCAAGCACTACTCTAGCAGTATAAACAAGTAAGAGAGCAGTAAAGAGCAGTAAATGAAGTAAATGGTAAAGCGGTGCGCGCAAGTACAACAAGTAAATGAATAATTCTACACTACCATCACATGAGTACCTTAACTTATATGAATGCCCATACAAACTTATAAGTTAAGGTTTCCGGAAGTATAAATTATCATATAAAAGAGCCCATACTAATTTATATGATAAGGGTCTGCAATTATGTTCTAGGTTTATGTATGATATGATATGCAAGCTATGATATGATTCATATAAGTGCAACTCACCCACACGACTCTGTGATCACAGACCTTTAGTTCCCACTTTTCAAAGTTAGATAAACTCTCTGGTAGCGCCGTTGTGGCTACGTCAGCGGTGGAGCAGGCGTCTCCACCCCTAGGCGGGTATACATACTACCAGGCATAGACCTCCAATACGCCTCTGTACATGTCCTAGGTGCACTCTAGAGTCTTGCGTACTCTTTGCTGGAACCTACCAGTCTTAAAGGCCGGGTGTGCGTCCTGTTGGGGATCATCCTCCAGACCGCAGTATAAACAACCTACTGGCCCCTCAACCTCACACCCGCCTAAGTCAACGTACTGCCGTCGGTGTGACGACCGGCCCGTACCGAAGACCCGCCACTAAATGTTTTTATGCACATGCAAATGTCACCACCCGAGCCTCCAGCTCGCATGACTAACCCGTCCTGAATAAAACTATCACCCGAGCCTTCAGCTCACAAGACTATCCCGTCCTGAATAAAACAATCACCCAAGCCTCCAGCTCGCAGGACTAACCCGTCCTGAATAAAACTATCACCCGAGCCTTCAGCTCGCAGGACTAACCCGTCCTGAATAAAACTATCACCCGAGCCTTCAGCTCGTAGGACTATCCCGTCCTGATATACAATCTCTCATCCCCAACTCAGTGTGGGGTCTGCAAAGTCACTTAATCACCTAATTAGACTTCTCTTGTCTAGTTATTGTTACACTTAGAAGTTTAGGGTGAATCCTGGACTTCCTGAGGGCTACCCGGTGAAGGGTTCGCAAGGTACTAAGGTTTGTGATGGGATGATGCCCAACCCCTTTCCAGAACAATTAATATTATCGGTGACTACCCTGACCTAAAATTCCACCCTCTCATTACACTTTATAACTTAGGTGTTTTCACGTCTTATGTTTCACCTCACTCCTAAGCAATCGTTCTTTTGAATGGTGCTCAACTCTAGTAATTCTTCGTCCTCTAAGTGGTCTATACTCATATCTTGTTATAATCCAAATCTCACTGATTTCCTAAATGATTTTGTTGACCTAATCATCATATTGAATTTTCACTATCCGCAGACCACGGCATATAACTAACTTAGATTCCTATGATGGAACCTTGGTCAAATCACTTCCAAATGACTTCTAATTTTTATCATAAGTTCAAGATGGATATAATAAGAGATGATCAGAATCTAAGTAGGTTTCATGTGATTTTGACTTCTATAGAATTCATTTAATCAATTGTTATCATCTAAAATGCAAAGGGGGTATCATGCTAGTGAATTCAAACTTGCTAAATATTCTTCTAGATGTTATATTTGACATAATAATAAGATTCCCAATGTTTTATAATTTTCCAACAGATATAAACCCATAATTTCTATTTATCATTAAATGGTTAACAAAATGACTTTGTACATCAAGTACTAGATCTTTACTTTCTAAAATTCTGAGAAAATTACAGTGGCACTATAATAGCATAAAAACACTAATTCCAGAAGATCATAATTTTCCAGCAAAGTTAAACCCATATTTCTATTTTTCATTAAAGGGGTGATAAAATGACTTTGTACAACAAGTACCAAATCTTGACTTCCTAAAATTCTGAGGAAATTACAGTGGCACTATAATAGCATAAAATCTATAATTCCAGAAGATCATAATTTTCCAGCAAATTTAAACCCATAATTTCTATTTATCATTTAAGGGGTGATAAAATGACTTTGTACAACAAGTACCAAATCTTGACTTCCTAAAATTCTGAGAAAATTACAGTGGCACTATAATAGCATAAAAACTCTAATTTCAGAAGATCAGAATTTTTCAGCAAATTTAAGCCCATGATGTCTATTTATCATTAAAGGGGTGATAAAATGACTTTGTACAACAAGTACCAAATATTGACTTCATAAAATTCTGAGAAAATTACAATGGCACTAAAATAGAATAAAAAGTTTAATTCCAGAAGATCATAATTTTCCAGCAAATTTAAATCCATAATTTCTATTTATCATTAAAGGGGTGATAAAATGACTTTGTACAACAAGTACCAAATCTTGACTTCCTAAAATTTTGAGAAAATTACAGTGGGACTATAATAGCATAAAAACTCTTATTCCAGAAGATCATAATTTTCCAACAAATTTAAACCCATAATTTTTATTTATCATTAAAGGGGTGATAAAATGACTTTGTACAACAAGTACCAAATCTTGACTTTCTAAAATTCTGAGCAAATTACAGTGGCACTATAATAGCATAAAAACACTAATTCCAGAAGATCATAATTTATCTCCAAGTTCTAGTCATAAAATTTTCATAAATGCATAAGTGTGACATATGGCAAAATAATCAAAATCATGAGATTCTTAATACTAGAAGTCCTAAGATTTTCTAGTGTGATGCATTAAACCATAATTTGGGTGGGTGCAAAGTTTCAGAAGTCAAAACCAAGCCATTAGGGATAATTTCACAAATACCAATTTTTGCTATTGGCACACCTATTCCCTTATAGGTAGAGACATGCAAGAAGAAATTACCCTACATGCAGAGGTCCAAATGTTCTCAAAATTTAACCATAGACTAATGTTGTCTAATTAGACATAACCCCCAAAATTGGGGTCATTTGGAGTTATATATCTCCAAATATTTCATTTATTTGCTTTTCCAAGTTTTGAACAAAACTATAGAAAAATTGTCTCCATAAATTCCGATATTTAAACCTAAGCTAGGTATAAGGCACATGCATGCATGGTCAAAATCCCAAGTCCATCAGACTTATATTTTAGAGTGTGCGCACTAATTAATTTCTGGTTTATGTTTTGACCAGTCTCACTAAAATGAGTATTGTGGATCATAAATTGATCCAAATGGCCTGATTTAAATTTCAAATGCAAGTAGACATCAAGACCTACAAAAGCTATCTCAGGCAATTTTTCCTAAAAAGGCTTTTAAGGGCCTTAAAATCGGGCATGCAAAATCATATAAAAGTGTGACAAATCATTTAATTAAAGAAATGTGGTCTGCATATAGCAGATCAACCCAGATCCAACGGCTCTCCATCATCTCCTACCTCCAGCCGATGGTCTAGATTTGACCGACCTGGGACTTCTTCTCCAGCTATTTCCCGACAACCTCCTGCCCACAACAGCCGGCCACCGCCTCCACCACCTCCGTTGAGGTGGTCGCCATCATTTGACGGCGACACGGCCGCCGGAGAGCCCGTCTCCGGCGATCCCGAGCAAGAACAAAAGCTCGGCAAAGCTCCCTCTAGCTCACATGGGATCAGGCTCAATTGATCCCGATTTCTCTCCTAAGGGGACCTAGATACTAGCACAGGGGGAGAGGGGGAGAAACCATGCCTGATTTCAAGCTTGACGACAGGTATTATGGTTGTGCGGCATGGTGGCGGCGAGCTCCGGCGATCCTCCCCGAAAACTCGATTCTCCACGGTTTGCTTCACTCCAGGACACTAGCTCCACTCTTGTAACAACCCGGCCCGACCACCACACCAGAGGCCTACGGCCATGCCCCATCCCTGATGGGTCGGCTGACGCGCTTGGACAAGGACTGCAGTCTGGTGCACCCCACCCATGTCTAATCCTGTTTCTCAGCTACAGTGGGATGTTGATGGCGGGTCTCGATCCCCCGCCACCCTTGATAAGGCATCTTCAATAGTCCTCATCACCAACTGAGCTGCACTTTTTTGTAACAACCCGGCCCGACCACCACACCAGAGGCCTACGGCCATGCCCCATCCCTGATGGGCTGGCTGCCACGGTTGGACAAGGACTGCAGTCCAGTGCACCCCACCCATGTCTGAGCATGTTTCTCAGCTACAGTGGGATATTGATGGCTGCAGCTCAGTTGGTGATGAGGACTGTTGAAGGTGCCCTGTCAAGGGTGGCGGGGGATCGAGACCCGCCATCAACATCCCACTGTAGCTGAGAAACAGGCTCAGCCATGGGTAGGGTGCACCAGACTGCAGTCCTTATCCAACTGCGGCAGCCGGCCCATCAGGGATGGGGCATGGTCGTAGGCCTCTGGTGTGGTGGTCGGGCCGGGTTGTTACAACTCCTCTCAATGTTCTGAAGCTGATGGAAAGGTCTAAAGAGGCTGAGAAGGGCTGTAAGTATGGTTTTGAGTTTGGTGGTTTTCTGCCATGCCTTGGATGCTCCTCACAGCCACCAAGTGGCACCTCTTCAGATGGAATTCGGCTGAGGAGTTATTGAGGAGCTCAGATTTCACCTTGGGCAGAGGAGAGGAGGGCCACATGGCCTCCTTTCCCAAAAATTCTCTTGTCCTTAATGGAGGAAGGGGGATTTTCCACTTTTGCCCCCATGCATGTCTTTGTATGTTGGATTCAGAGGGCAAGGGTGGTCATTGTGCGTATGGGCTTCAGAATGGGCTGACATTGAGGGCTTTAGCCCACATGGCTTGGCTTGATTCATTCAAATACCCATTTTTAACCCAATCTGACCTAGGGTTGACTTTAGGGTTGACTTGGTCAATTGGGTGTGTTGACTGGTCCAAGATGTTCATATTGTGTCCAATGACACTACCCAAGGTTGGTTGAGTCATGGTGAAGACTTGAATGAGCTAATTTGACCAATAAGTGTGATTTTGACCAAAATTGGGGAAATGTTGACTTTGGTCAATTTGGTCAAATTGAAGACCCCGTGATGGGGCTTTTGGGTCCAAAGCCCTCCTTTAGGGGTTTACCATCTAGTGGTGGGGTCAATTTGCTGGTGTGAGTTCATATTGAGTTAGTTTGACTCAGGATGACTTGAGTCCTATAGTAGATCACATGTGAGTTCACCTAACCCTATGTGTCCTAAGGTTGCAACCTAGCACAAACTCACAATACTCACCACTTGTCTCACCCTAAGTGAAGTTAAGGGGTCTAGTAGTAAATGGGTTGTTACATCGATGGCGGAGAGTGCATCTTCGGCGGCACCCGTATTTTTATTTCGGACTCCCTTAAATTTTTTGCCATTGGCCAGTGACGTTATGCTACCGCACCACTGCCGAGGGAGGGCCGGCCCCCAACGAGCCAGCCGAGGGCAATGGCATGGCCAACAGAGAAGCGTGGTGGCACGACACCGACGGGAACATTGCTGGTCGAGCGAACCTTTCCTCGGGTAATGGCAGGATGCCGGACAACCGCCAAATGATTTGTCGGCCCCCGATGAGTCGACCGGGGACGGCACCGCAGACTGGCGATTGCTGGTCGGCGGTATTGGTTATTCCAAGGTGATCTCAAAGCAATCAAGTATTTAGTCTTACTGCCAACGCAATATCCTATAGGGTCGCACATAAGAGTGTTGGAGAAGTTGGATGAAGGAAAGTGTTGGTCTCACTAATATTGGATATGATTGAAGGACCAATCTTTTAACTTATTGGAGTTGAGCCGAATTGTACTCAACGCTGCGTTGAGATTGTCTCGACGTGGTGTACTTGACGTTGCATCAAGATTGCCACGACGCAAGTCTTGTACTCAATGTTGCGTCAAGATTGTCTCGACGTGGTGTACTTGACGTGGTGTACTCGATGTGGTGTACTCGACGTGGTGTACTCGACGTGGTGTACTCGACGTTGCGTCGAGATTGTCTCGACGCAGGTCTTGGACTTTATGTTGCATCGAATTGACTCGACATACAGGTTATATTTGACCTTTCGTCAAGAATGTCTCGACGCAGTGTACTCGATGTTGCATTGAGATTGTCTCGACGCAGGTCTTGGACTTTATGTTGCGTTGAATTGTCTCGACAGACAGGTAATATTCGATGTTGCTTCGAGAATGTCACAAGGCAGTGTACTCAACATTGTGTCGAGATTGTCTCGACGCAATTCTTGTACTCGACGTTGCGTCAAATTGATTCGCTGATACGTGGTTAACTCCATTAAGATTCAGGTTTGCGGATAATGTGCTTTATGCCTTGAGTATAAAATAGGAAGCAATTAGGTTTCCTGTAGAAATAATCCTCTTTCGTAAAAACTATCAGAGCTGAAGCAGAAGGGTTCCGCATAGGTCTCAACATTCCGCGAGATCGCTATTGCCGCCTTTTCCTGTCGTCTAATCTAGCAGTTCGTGGGAGACACGGAGGGAATTTCTTTCTCCATCCCAGATCTTGTTGGACAAGAGTTGTGGGGTTCTCCTTCACTGTGTGCACTCCTATAGAGGTACTGATCCATTTTATTACTTGGAACTTGATGTTCGACACTTGGAATCAGATCTAGGAGCATCTTGATTGAGTGTTGACTCAATCCCTTTCAGGTATATTGCAATGTGTTGCGTTATTTATTTCTTGATTCATGAAATCGCACGATCCAGAACTCTTTTGGGTTGTTCTTGTTTGTTTGTTCCGCTGCGCATATCTGATGCGATGTTTAAAGAAAAACCCAACAGTGTTATCAGAGCGAGGTTATGATCAAATACGTGTAAATCAGAAATTTAGAAATGGTCTAAATGTCTTAGATTTTGAACGCATGTGATTGTGTTGCGATTTTCATGTTTCAGAAATCGTTTCTCATTTGCAGTAACCGTCCCTTGGAATAGTTTGTGAAACCAAATATCTTAGATTTTAAATCTGACATTGAGAGACGAGCTTGTCTACTGCATAAGTGGAGTTGTTTTTTCCTGTATCCAATGCATGCAAATTTGGAGGTTTTAGAAATGTTCTAATTGCTCAGATTTAGCCCACTTTTATCAAAGTGTTGATAATTTTAATTTTGTGCACATCTTGGATGTACTTGGTTTGTGAATGTTGTAATTCTGTGAATGTGCACATTGATTAATTATTAATCGCTTATTAATAAAATCCCTTATTAAATATTAAGTATGTGGATGTCTTTCGATGGATGACACTTTTCTTGCCTCGATCGTTGAAGTGTGGGCTTGCCAAAGCAAAGTGCATCAATCTATCTTGGTAAGGGTGCGAGCAGATAATTGTGATATCCCACTGTCGGCATCGGGTCCAACTTAATAAGGTGACCTCAAAGGTTGAGTGCCTAGAGGCATAGGGTTGGCATGCACCATATGATGGATGCGAATAAAGAGTTATTCACCAACCATACAAGAGTTACATAATGATGCAATTGGCAAGCGTTCTCTACATAAATAACCGCATTATGAGAGGAAAATATGGATCTTGTCCACTAAGAGAGTAGCTTGCTTAACCTCTCCGAATTGATATTAAGGGTTATCGATTTGAATAAAATAGTGGGAGTATTTAATAAAAGTCCTTATTAAAATAAAATGTATTTTGAAATATAATACTGAAATTAATTTTGCATAATTTTGTAGAACTTCCATGGCAAGTGGATCTCACTCCACCTTGTCCCTAAGAGCTATCCTTAAGAAGGACAAGCTCAATGGGACTAACTTTCTTGACTGGTATAGAAACATGGCAATTGTTCTCAGGCAAGTGTGTAAGCTCTATATCTTGGAAGAGGATCCCCCAGTGCCGACCGGGAATGCATCACGTGCTGACAAAGATGCTTATAAGAAGTATCAAGATGAATCACTAGATGTCGAATGCCTCATGCTCGCTACCATGAACTATGAGCTTCAGAAGCAACATGAGACCATGTGTGGCTTTGAAATTATCGAGCACCTGAAGAAAATGTTCCAAGGGCAAGCTCGACAAGAGAGGTGCGACATCACTAAGGATTTATTTCAGTGTAAAATGGGAGTTAGTGACCCAGTGGGAACTCATGTACTCAAGATGATCAGGTACATTGAGAACCTTCAGAGACTGGGGTTTCCATTAAGCCAAAATTTGGCTACTGATCTGATCCTACAATCATTGTCGGACAGTTACGAGCAGTTTTTCTTGAACTACAACATGAATAAGATAGATAAGACACTTCCCGAGCTCCTAGGCATGTTAAGAACTGTCGAGAACAACATGGAGAAGACCAAGCCTGCTAGCCCCATATTGATGGTGCATAAAGGCAAGGCCAAGGCCAAGGGATTCAGGAAGACTAAGGTGGGACCTAAGTCTTGCCTTGATCCCAAATATTCTACGCTAAAAAAGAAGGGATTAGCTAAAGAAGGGAATTGCCACCACTGCGGTAAGACAGGGCATTGGAGGAGGAACTGTCCCCTCTACATCGAGGATCTGAAGAAGAAGTGAAGTGTGACTTCCACTTCAGATATTTTTGTTATATAAATTAACATGTCTGCTCCTTCATCTTGGGTATTGGATACCAAATGTGGTTCTCACATTTGTACAAATTTGCAGGAATTGACAAGGAGAAAACTACTGGGTAAATGAGAGGTGGACCTGCGCATTGGAAATGGGGCAAAAGTTGTTGTCGTTGTCGTAGGATTGTACCATCTTTCCTTGCCCACTGGGCTAATTTTAGAACTTGATAATTGTTAATTTGTTCCTGCTATAACTAGAAATATCATTTCTATTTCATGTTTGGACATGAATGGTTTTTCTTTTATTATTAAGAATAATTGTTGTTCTATTTATAAGAATGATGTTTGTTATGGCATTGCTCAGATGTTTAATGGCTTATATGTTTTGAACATAAATCATCCAATCTATAACATAGAAAATACAAAATGACTAAAAACTAATGACTCCAATCCTACATATCTCTGGCATTGTTGTTTAGGGCATATAATTGAGAAACGCATATCCAAGCTCCAAACTAATAGGGACGATTCAAAGTCCCAGTCAGGTTTTGAATTTTTCTTTAATGGAGGAGTTGTAAGTTGGAAGAGTTCCAAGCAAGAGACAGTTGCCAATTCTACGACAGAAGCCGAGTATATCGCTACAGTGAATGCAACGAATGAGGCTGTGTGGATTAGGAAATTCATCGGCAAGCTAGATGTAGTTCCTAGCATTGTTGATCCCGTAGTTCTCTACTATGACAACAACGGTGCAATTGCCCAAGCTAAGGAACCTAGATCTCATCAGCGCTCCAAGCACATACTTCGGCGGTTCCATCATATTCGAGAGATTGTCGATCGAGGAGAAGTGAGCATTTGCAGAGTACCGAGTGAAAAGAATATTGCGGATCCACTAACAAAGCCTCTTGCACAGAGAAAGCATGACGGTCATACTAGATCAATGGGTATTAGATACCTGAATGATCATCTCTAGTGAGAGTCTTGTGGATTATATTTGTGTTGGTTGTTATTCAGATGATGAATAGAGTATTTTATATTTCATTTTACATTTATGGCAAGTTCTTTTATTATGTCAATTGTTTCTATATGATAGAATAATTAGCATAATAAATGCCCTTAGAATGTTCGCTTCCATAGGAATTCAAGTGTGTGACTTGAATGTGAGGGTCTATTTTTATTAGAAGCTTCATTCGTAAATGGTCCTTGGTCGGAGTATCATCTTAGAAGTTAAGGGTGATGATGATATATTAAGACTAGCATGTGCGATGACTGATGACCGGTTCTCACAGGTCATGATATTGTGATATCAAGTCATAACATGGGTACTTGTTAGTGAACAAGCTGTACTGGACAGACCCACCATGGGACTATTTTGTGGATTGTTATATGAATGTGTCACAAGTAGGTCTCATATGGCAATGGTGTTTGTGGTTCTTTGACCTGAAGTCACAACATTCATCAAGTGAGGAAGAGTGTACTTTGATGCCATCAAAAGTCTTCCTTGAAGAAGGTTGATGGTAACGGTGGTTATTGGGTATGCTATGATTCATTTGGATGATTGTGTGCGGACAGATATGGGATTTGTCCTCCTATATGACAGGAGTTACATCCAAGGGACCCTTAATGGAATGAGACTGAGAAATGCATGGTCATGCTTGGTTGAACCAATATATGATATTGAGCTCACCAATTTCTGA
Source organism: Dactylorhiza incarnata (assembly GCA_033032865.1). Classification (NCBI taxonomy): domain Eukaryota; kingdom Viridiplantae; phylum Streptophyta; class Magnoliopsida; order Asparagales; family Orchidaceae; genus Dactylorhiza; species Dactylorhiza incarnata. Next base: position 6,474,229 of record JAWHQI010000103.1, on the reverse strand, counting down.
CAGTCTTTTCTAGATCAGGAAACTAGGATTGAACAATTATGAGGGTGACACGGTCCGTGCCTCTAGTTCTATCCGGATGTAACGGACAAAGGGATATGACAACACTAAAACATTAGTCAGAACAGGCTTATTGAGTTATGAACTATTATTGCTTGGATAACAATGAGGTATTGCTAGATTTCGCTCATTGTTTGTGAGACTTTTGTTGATACTTTGTGATCAATTGGGAGACTGTTGGTTATTCCAAGGTGATCTCAAGGCAATCAAGTAGTTAGTCTTACTGCCAATGCAATATGAGCCTATAGGATCGCACATAAGAGTGTTGGAGAAGTTGGATGAAGGATTGTGTTGGTATTACTAATATTAGATATGAGTGAAGGACCAATCCTGTAGCTGATTGGAGTTGAGTCAAATTATACTCGATGCTGCGTCGAGATTGTCTCGATGTGGTGTACTCGACGTTGCGTCGAGATTATCTCGACGCAAGTCTTGTACTCAATACTGTGTCGAGATTGTCTCGATGTGGTGTACTCGACGTTGCGTCGAGATTGTCTCGACGCAGGTCTTGGAGTTTATGTTGCGTCAAATTATCTCGACAGACAGGTTATATTCTGCATTGCGTCAAGAATGTCTCGACGCTGTGTACTCGACATTGCGTCGAGATTGTCTCGATGCAGGTCTTGGACTTTATGTTGTGTCGAATTGTCTCGATAGACAGGTTATATTCAATGCTGCGTCGAGAATGTCTCGATGCAGTGTACTCGACGTTGCGTCGAGATTGTCTCGACACAATTCTTGTACTCTATGTTGCATCAAATTGTTTCACTGATACGTGGTTAACTCCATTAAGTTTCAGGTCTGCAGATAATGTGTTTTATGCCTTGAGTATTAAATAGGAAGCGATTAAGTTTCCTGTAGAGATAATCCTCTTTCGTAAAAACTATAAGAGCCAAAGCGGAAGGGTTCTGCATAGGTATCGACATTCCGCGAGATCGCTGCTGTCGCCTCTCCCTGTCGTTGAATCTAACAGTTCGTGGGAGACGCAGAGGGCATTCTTCCTCCATCCCAGATCTTGTTGGACAAGAGTTGTGGGGTTCTCCTTCACTGTGTGCACTCCTATAGAGGTGCTGATCCATTTCAGTACTTGGACCTCGAAGTTCGACACTTGGAATCAGTTCTCGGAGTATCTTGGTTGAGTGTTGACTCAATCCCTTTCAGTTATATTGCAATTTGTTGCTTTATAAATTTCTTGATTCATGAAATCACAAGATCTGAAACTCTTTTGGGTAGTTCTTGTTTGTTTGTTCCGTTGAACATATCTGATGCAATGTTTAAAGAAAAACCCAATAGGCGGTGGCAGAGGTCGCCACCTTCTGCACCGCCGGGGAGCAGCTGCCGCAGTCCGATCTTCCGATGATATCGAATGGCCTAGGGATTCTTAATCCCTGCCCCCCCCCCCCCCCCACATCAGCATCCTCGCCCCCACAACGGATCGGCTCAAGATCTGTCGTGGGGGCAGAATATCACTGCATGGCCCAACACCCCCCCCCCCCCCACCCCAGCTTCTGGAATTGTCTATCCGCACACCCAACCCTGCACAACCAGCTTCCCAATTTTTTTAGGAAAAATTTGGGCCCCTAGGGAAAATGTTTTGAACATGAAAGTTGTTCCTTATTGTAAGGGCTAACTCCACAAATATTTGGGAATTTTTATAAATAAGTTTGGTAAATTTATAAGCATAACTAAAATTTGTTTGGCCAAATTAAACACACCAAATAGGTTGGAAAATTTTGAAAAAAATTCCAGGCTCTTAGTAGGTCCCCTTAAGTGTACTATCAAAATATGTGAACATTTGGATAAAAATTTGTGATTCTCCACGTTTTCGAAATAAAGGGTCGCACTTAAATTTTGTTCGTTTTAATATTTTGAAGGACGTGTAGCGCGCGATCGCGATATAATTCATGAATTATTTTTACAAATAAATAATGACCCAATTTATAGAAGTGAAATCTCAAACTGGAAGTGATACGAGACTTTTGTGAATCATCGAGCTCTTCATTAAGAATAATTCTTGAACGTTTCACGTAAATATGAAAAACGAGTGATACAAGCGTTAAGTATGTGACTCCCAACCTCGATTCGAATAATTGAAGTTTGCCTCTAGTTTGAGAAATTTTGGAACTCATAACAAGCTCCTCAAGCCCGTTTAGCCACATTTAAGAAGCACAGTCAAACATATTATCGAACATTAACAAATGGGTGAGATTCCAAAAAAAGAAGCCTCCTATGAACGGAGATGGCACTGAAGCCTCCTAAATATGGTGTGAGGGACTACTAACCCTTTTATTGCACTTTATTTAAATAAAATGCTTGTAAATTGTTTGCAGTAAAAGTGGCGGGTCGGTCACGCCCACAGACCGTTCATACCGATGCGAGAGGGTTGACGACTCGCGACGACAGGGAGATGTGTACCGCAGGTATGCACCACTTTATACCCCAGTGGTTTGCCTCCATTAGTCCGCTTACATTTTGGGAATCGTCGGATATTGCTCACATCCAATGAGTACACCTGGTTTCATGATGGGGCCTGGGTAGTGCAGTACGGCCACCCCTAGAAGTTGCAGGACTGACCACAGTCACCGACTACCACATCGATGAGGATCGCAAGGTTCAGTGCCCTGCTGAAAGAGAAGCGGTCTAACTGTGTCGACACAGGGTGTGTTAGCATGGTATGAACACTTGCATCATAAGTACAAGATGTGGGTAATACTTGATATTACGGCTACTAGTTGAGCTATACTACCTATTGATATTATTGTCACTTCTAGTTATTTATATGATGCTAACACCTTTGCTTCAGCTATTTCTTTATTGTTTAGGTTCTTAGGCTCATCCCCAGGATATGGATCAGGAGAGGATATATGTTTCCACTTAGCTATATGATTAATGGTTGTTTATATAACCATTCACGGGAGATGGGACAATGTGAAGCCTCTACACCGCATGACAACGTACCGACTTTAGATTCCACCCGAGCAGATACACCGGTATCACCTCCCTTCTTCCGAGATGTGACTCCTAGGGTATAGGACAATGTAAGGAATGTATGGTTGTAGTAGTTAACCTTAGCCCACATGGCCACTTATGTAAACAGTTGGTCACGACATTTTGATTATATATAGATGTATGTATGTTTGGTTGGTTTTATTTATTATTGCTTCCACTCTGTGATCTGATGTGATATGTTGATTCCTTCACCTAACAGGATGATTATCCAGCGCTTAAGTGTGTCATTGGCACTTGAAGAGCGCTGGGTGGACTTCTTGGGCAGTAAGACCCTCTTCTTTTAACATGGGTTCAGTGTTTGGGGGGCTTACATACAGTTTCCAATCTAGTGGGTATATCATCAAGTACACTGACAATATTATCAAAATCATCCTTAATTACACTTTGTATCTAAACTCTCCAATGGCTCATGATCATCGTACACGTGAGGTCAATTCTCTTATAAGATATTTGCAAATAAAATTCAGACTCATATTCCAAGATCATAATATGCTTATGCAATAATGGTCCTTCTAATTTCAAGACATCATCATTCATTTAACATTTAATGTCAATGATTAATCATGATTCTATAGTCCAAAATGATATAAGTAAATTTTAGTATGATCACAGGTATTTATTGATTTCAAAGCTATTCTAGTGATGATCAAGCTTAGTTTTAGTATTCAAAGTCATGTGGGTCATCAATTCCAAAGCTCAAGGAATTGATATATTGTAAATCCTCCGATTAAATATCAAGTTATTATATGTAAAAGGTGATGCTCATAATTAAACTCTATATTCATTCAAGCACAAAAGGGGCTATATTTGTGAATATAAACTTTGGTGAAATCATTTCCAAAACCCCAAGATCATCTTCATGAGTCAACTCGTCATAAGAAAGATCTCAGTAAAATTTTAACATTTATCCCAATTGTATAGCATGTTGGAACACTGTTACCCACATCCCTTTTGTTTGAGAATAACAAATCCTTCTTATATTTGATCTAGTTTGCCATTATGTTCTTAGTATGCAGGATTGAACAATGATGACACTAGGATGATATGTGTTGGTCTAGACTTGCTTAAGTGCTGAAAGTAAAGTAAGTTCTCTAATGTCAGGCATTAGATCCAACGCTGGCATTGACCCTTGATCTCACCAACATGAAAATGGTATGGAGGGAAGCTGTAGTGATTGAAGGTGCATTTTGGGAATGATTTGACCTAACGTCGGGTTGCCTAAAATGAGATGTTTCCAAAGATGCAATGTCACCTTCCCTGAATGTGGATTCGAGCCATCAAAAAATTTCTATACAGAGTCGAGGTCAGGTGTTAGCCCTAATGTCAGCGTTAGCTTGCTCTCCTATAAATATGTGGCATTCATTTTATTCAAGCGATGAACTGAAGAAGCCTTATCCCAGCACTCTGATTTCTCTGCGAGGTCATATTTCCATACCACAAAGGATCTCTCATTCAAATTCAAGAGAAGGAATCAAAGGAGGCTTGGATCAACGCTAACTCGATGCGAAGAACGCACGCGCCGACTTCAATGAGCTTTAGCGCTTTTTCGTCATCTCCAGATTTCTTCATAGGGAGTTTTTAATTTGCCTTTTATATTTTGTGATACTTTTATCTTTATGACCGGTTCGTGAATTCATCGCGGTTGTTGGTGACTAGGTCCATGTGCGGCTTAGGGGAATTCACCTTAAGGAGGCTAGGTCAAGGTCTTAGATCTAGGATGTGCTTGAGGCAATTTTGGGGATAGAGAAGCTAGAGCGGCTTGAGGTCGTATCTGGGGATGGATCGTCTAAAGCCAACTGGTTATTAGGGAGAAGAGTCGGTATGGAAAACAAAAGGAGTTTTCATATTATTTGCCTTTGATTTCTAGCATCATAGAAATCCAATTTTTTTACTCAGTTTTATAAACGATAATCATGTATTTTCTTGTTCAATAAAATTGATTTGCTTTTCAGTTTCGAGCACTTTACTTTTAATTCAATCTATTTCATATAAAATATCAAAAGTTTTCTAAAACCCTTATTCCCCCCCCCCCCCCCCCTCTAAGGGGGCCTTAAGATCCAGCATAGCACATGTAACTTCAACATATAAGCATTTGATATTCATGAATTATTCCCCAAAATCCTAAATTTTTGCGGAGAAAATTATGTTGTCATCAAATACATGTCTTTTCAATTTTTAAGCTCATCACAGCCATATCCAAAGAATCATAAACATAATATACATCTCCTCAGCATGAGATTATAACATCATTATTCATATTTAAGTATATGAGTACTATAACCAAGTCTTCTTACTCATGTCTTGTCTAGATCCAAATTAGACTTTGCACTGAATTCTCAATTCATGTCATTTTTCTCATGCAATCTAGGTAATTTTATTTAATGAACTTTATTAACTGGAAATCATAGATTATAAACATAGTCACGATTGTTGGGTTACGAAATTAGAGTATTTTGAAATATGCTTTGTCAAGGCGATAATGTAACACGTACCCTTAATTGTACGTATATTTCTTTTTACAACCAATGATGCCTCAAATTTAGATTTTTTGAAAGCCAATTTGCTCAAATTCTTGTAGATCTTTAAACAACTTAAATCGCACTTTGCATAAATGAATTCATTATGCATTAACTAAAACGTGACCTCTCCTTAGGTTGTGTGTTAAGTAATTATCTACTTCATCTAACTCAAAAGTCCAGATTTTTGTTAATATCTTATGTCGACTTCCTGATTTCAAAACTTGAGTGAATAGAACTTGGCAAACGCGCAAGTATGTGTCAAGGAATTATTTCACTAATCTCATCATTTGTTATTAGTGTGACCTTGGATTGATGTAGAAAATGGATATTCATACAATAAAAGCTCTTCTCTCTTGATCCTTTAGTGAGAGTTAAAGCGATCAAACTTGATGGTAACAATCTTCATTATTCAAATTGAGCAAGTTTTTCCAGGGTCACAGACCCTAACGTCGAAGGATTTTGATGAATAATGAGGGAAAAGCTCGTTATAATAAGATAAGTGGAATAGATTGTGAAGACTATAAATTTTTAGGATAACTCAAGTCAATATATGATTGGCCCAAAAAATGAAGAAACAAGATGCTCCCCTATAATCTTGGGTTGAGTTTCTCATATACGCGCATAATCCTTAGGGGCATAAAATCCTCGACTTGGAACTATACCAACTAAATCCTCGCATCAAAGCACTTTTATGAATTCTTATTTGACATTTGGTATCATATCCTTGTGGTAACTTCTATATGAATGGAAGTGAGAATTATCAACTTATAGGCACAAGAGTTAAACTTACAAGTCTCCTACTAATCTGATAGTGTATTCTAGGAATTAAATCTCCTCTAGATGATCCTATTAGCTTGTGTAAGGGGTGACAATATCACCGGAGAATTGAAGTGAGAATATCAAAGTGTAAGGCATGAACATTTGCACTTGCATTGAGATCTTTCATTTAGTTGCTTTGGGTATCTTAATACTTCAGCCAGTCTATACATGAAATCAATATTAGACTAAGATACCTCCTAAAAATCTTTGATAAGTCAAACCACGATAGTATACTAGTCAGGTTGGCACTATTCGTAAGGATTGGTGGATCATATTAACGTGAATATACACATGGGCACACAAATGCTTACTCTGCATTAGTTTGTCCTCAAACTAACTTTTGAGCAGGTGTCTGGTGATTTAGTTTTGGATTTTCTGTGTTTGAGATTAGAATTAGGCGGGTGTTTTCGAGGAGCTTTGCAAGTACTCCTACTTCGATAAACTAACCGTTATCCTATCAAAAGATAGAAGTAACGGTCTTTTCTTCTTTCGAATTATCGACGATTACGCCCCGGCTATGACGCTGAATTCTATTAATTTTTAAATAGAAAAAGGAGAGTTTTGCAAGTTTTGAGTTTGAAAATATTTTGTTTAATTAATCCAAACTAATCTTTGATAAAGGCAAGTATACCTTATCGCATATAGCACATGATATTTTGGTTTAGAAAATATCAAGGTCGTATATTTCTGCGGATCCTGTTGATTATTCTTACTTATAAGGAATGAACTATTATTTTATCAGAATAATTTTGATTTGATTTATACTAATTAGAGAGCGGTAATATAAGTATAACTAGAGTTTTTAAAAATGCAGAAATAGTATCCGTCCCAACCATCTTAATTAAGCGCTAAAAAGTACTTAGCCTCTCATCCGGGATGGGGTGGTAATAAGACTTGAAATAAAGCTAAGTTACAAAAACGAAAATTAATCTCATACACTCACACACTCTACAAAAATGAAAGAAAGCATAAAAATTAATCTCATACACTCACACACTCTTGACATAATGAAAAGAAGATCCAAATGAGAAAAAAAAAAACGATTTTATTTTCAAAATAAACATTATAACTAGACTAGGAAAGTGAAAATTACAAAAGAACTAAAACTTAAATGCATAAAATAACTCACATACACTCAAAACAATTCAAAAAACACTAAAACACTCTCAAAATCTGGATGGAAATGCTTCAGCCGAGCGCCTCTATTTATAGTGAAAATTCTAAAATTACACGCCCTCGGTCACGGGCGTGACCGAGGGTGTGACTTCTGCGCGTGCTGGGAAGATAGGCTCAGACTCCTTCTGGAAGCATTTGACCGGGAAAATGGCTGCACACGGGCGTGACTTGAGGTGTCACGGGCGCGACTTTGGGCGGCAGACGCCAGGTTCAACTGGGGCATGACGGCTGGCGTGTAGGCTTGCTTCTAGAAGGATTTGATGGGTCACGACCTCTATCACGGGCGTGTCTTTGTAAAAATCGATGGGACAGGGAGTCGATCAACGGGACATGGAGGTCGATCGGCGGGACGGGAGGTCGATCGACGAGAGGTGAAGTTGATCGAGAGGTACACGGGAGTAACCATGTAAATCGACGGGACAACAAACCAATCGACGGGACAGCAAGTCGATCGACGGGACGGGATGTCGATCGATGCTGAGAAGGCTGGAAATTGGCATTTTAAGATTACACGCCCTATATCACGGGCGTAACTGAGGGCATGACCTAACAAAAAATGCCAAAATTGCTGAAAACAGGAAAAAGCTAAGTTAGTAATAAAAATAATAAAAGAAGCAATTTATTCATTAATTTACATAAAATATTTACAATATTACTTAAATTTATACTAGAAACTATACTAAAAATGCGTATATTTTACTACTTATCAAATACCCTCATAATTAAGCTTTTGATATTCTAGAGCAAAAGTAAGAGAGATCCATATGGGATTAACATAAGTTCTAATTTTTTGGCTATCGTTTTATTTAATCATAAGAGACTGAAAAAATAAAAATCCAAAGTATAAAGAGTTAAGTCCTAAATTATGCCATTGATTTAAGTAGAGAGAAGTGTCTTAGCCAAAAGATTTCTTGATTAACCAAATAGCAAGCAAAATTGTAATCATTAGTAAATGAGATTAGATCAAAATTATAAGAACCTTTGTTTTAAAGAAATGCGAAGGAAATGATATAAGTTATTAATTATGCTCTCAAATGATTTTTTGAATTAAAACTAGATACAATAAATTGGCTAAGGGAAAGGGGGTAAGAAGCTTTGGCAATAAGAAGAGTACTTGAATTAGGTGTGATGGATTTTATCCTTCCACCCCTCCTTTTTAATTTTCTTTGGTGCCCACAGTGGTTTGCGTGGGAAAACTTTTTTCTTTTGTGTTTATTAACCCAATGATTATGTTTACGGAACGAAATTTTATTCTCATTGACATAAGATCTTGTAAATTTTTATTGAGTGCGTATGTTTACGGAATGAATTTTTATTCCCATTGACATAAGATCTTTTTCTTCTTCTATTTTTCATGCCAAGCTAAATAGGTGCAAAAAAGGGGTTTTCAAGAGAGCCCAAAATAATAATAAAAAGGTTTGAGAGCAACCTTAGTAAATTGAATATTCCTAGATTCCTAAAGACATAAGGTAGAGATAATTGAGGTCTAAGGTTGTTTTGCTAACATAATACATGCACATGCCTCTCTTTTAGATGTATTTGAAGTAGTGCTTGAAAACAAAGCTCTATTTAAATTAGAAACACAAGATATTCTTTGAAGCTTAACCTCAAATGTTTAAAACTATCAATCTTAGATAAACGAACGGATAGCAAAACTAGCGATTATGAAAAGCCACAAATAGATATTCTCGAAACTAAATGCTTTAAGAATAAAGGTAAAGTAGGGTTTATTATATTTTTTGGATTTTTCTAAGTTTGATACTATGAAATAAACTTTTTTTTTTATTTTTGGGTTTTGCAAATTTTTTTGAATTTTTCCAAATTTATATTTATGTTTTTGGTTTTTTTTCCTAATTTAAAAAAAGGCATGAAATAAGAAATAAAATGTAGAATAAAAATAAAAGGTGAAAAGGGCACGTCCCTGATTTGGAGATGGTGTGACTGCATGAACACCTGCAAAACACGTTTAAATAAAACTATACAAAACCAAAAAATTGTTTTTGTGAAGTTTTTATGTTTTATTGATTTTTTTGGTTTGTTTTTTGTTTTCTTCTTAAAGATTATAAGAAAAAGAGAAATATTTTTGATGTTTTAATTAGTTTTGAAGTTCCCGAGGTCTACCCGGTGAAGGGTTCACAAGGTACTAGGAGATGCGATAAGACGAATCCCAAATCTCCCTTTCCAAAATTAAGTTACAACATATTTTGGTTTTTTTAGGGGGGGGGAGGGGGGGGGGAATAAAGATTAGGTTAAGCTAAAGGTAAAATTAAAAGCAAAAAAAATTGTTTGTTGAAACTTTTGGGGTTTAGTAAAAAATTTTGTTGTTTTCTAAGTTATTTATTTACAAAGTATTTTCTAAGTTAAGTATTTACAATATATTTGGTGTTTTTTAAGTTATTTATTTACAAGGTATTTTCTAAGTTAAGTATTTACAATATATTTTCAAAGTTATTTATTTACAAAATATGAATTTTTTTTATTTTTGTTGTTTTGTAGAATATTTTGGATTTTTTAGAAATTTTTTAAATTTTTGGAAGAACGAAAAGACACCCACATACTTAAAACCCAACATTGTCCTCAATGTTGTAATTTTAGTATAAAGAAGGAAAATGAAAGTTGTTTGTACAAAAATAAAGAGGGAGCAAAAAGGCTTCCCTGAATTAAAGTTGGCGGGGCTTGAAGAAACCCTGCAAAAATACATAAAAATAACAAAGCATAATAAAATATTAGATAGATATGGGGTGCCTCCCACGAGCGCTTTGGTTACCGTCGCATAGCTTGACTGATTTGACGTTAAGTTTTTTAAAGGTTGGGAAGGGGTATAGATTCGAGTTTATCGCCCACCGGATCGCCCACAATATAAAGTTTTAGACGGTGACCGTTGACTTTAAATTTGCCTTTTTCGAGGTGGGAGATAAGAACGGTCCCATACGACCAAACCTCTTTGACTTCAAAGGGGCCGGACCATCGGGATTTGAGCTTACCCAGAAAAAGACGAAGTCGTGAATTAAAAAGAAGGACAAGATCGCCCGACATAAATGTTATTGGAAATTTGATTTTTCGATCGTGGTAGAACTTAGAGCGCTCCTTATAAAATTTATTACTCTCATAAGCGTTCGCACGTCATTCATCGAGTTCGTTTAATTGGAATTTACGACTTTCGGAGGCTAAGTTTGAATCGAGGTTTAAAAGTTTTAAAGCCCAAAAAGCGCGGTGCTCTAACTCTACGGGTAAATGAAATGCCTTGTCGTAGATTAATCGATAGGGCGTACAACCGATGGCGGTCTTGTACATCGTACGATACGCCCACAGCGCGACGTCGAGTTTTAAAGACCAATCTTTCCTATTCGTCGAAACTATTTTTTCCAAGATGCGCTTAATCTCTCGATTTACGACCTCTACTTGGACGCTTATTGGGGTGTGATAGGCGGTGGCGAGCTTATGCGTGACGCCATATTTAGATAAGATTTTTGAAAACTGGGCGTTGCAGAAGTGCGTACCCATATCACTCACTATCGCGCGAGGTGTACCGAAGCGAGAAAATAATTGTTTTAGAAATTTTACAATGACTCCCGCATAGTTGGTGGGGAGAGCTTGCACTTCTGCCCACCTAGATACGTAGTCGACCGCCACTAGAATGTAGTGATTAGTATAAGAGGGAGGTAGGGGGCCTATGAAGTCTATGCCCCATAGATCGAAGATCTCGCATTCTAAATAAAAAATTTGGGGCATCTCGTCACGACGAGAGATGTTAGCTTTCGCACTTACTCAAATAATTGTGAGCATATTTAAAGAGAGTGGGCCAATGAAAGCCCGCCTCTAGCGCTTTCCGCGCGGTCCGGATGGCTTGATAATGCCCCCCCCCCCCCCCCCCCCCCGGTCCGGCCCCTCGCGGCAGTGCCGCAAAAATTTGTGCACCCTCCATGCTTGAAACACATCTCCGCATTACTTGGTCCGCGCAGACGCAAAAAAGAAATGGGTCCTCCCAAAAGTAATTCTTCAAATCAGAAAAGAATTTCTTCTTTTGCTGTTTTGAAAAGTCTTTTGGAAGGACCCGCGCATCTAGATAGTTGGCGCAATCTGCGAACCAAGGGGTGGAAGAATTTTTGTTTGAATTATTAATAATTAAGAGGCGCTCCTCGAGAAATCTATCGTCTATATCGGGCTCGACGAGCGCTTTTGTGACGGGGCGTTCTAAATGAGGAGGTGGTCGGTGGTTAAATTTTCAGCCCCCTTCTTGTCCCGGATCACTAAATCAAATTCATGTAGAAGGAGGATCCATCGAAGCAAGCTGGGCTTGGCATCTACTTTCGCCAATAAATATTTGAGGGCGGAGTGGTCAGTAAAAACGATTACTTTTGAAAGCGTTACGTAGGGCCTGAACTTATCTAAGGAAAGGACGACGGCTAGAAGTTCCTTTTCCGTCGTTGTGTACTTAGCCTGTGCGCCTGTGAGCGTGGAAGAAGTGTAATAGATTGGATGAAAATATTTACTAATGCATTGGCCTAGTATGGCTCCTACCGCAATATCGCTTGCATCGCACATTATTTCAAACGGAAGGGACCAATCTGGCGCCACCAGAATGGGAGAATTGATAAGTTGTTTTTTATAAAATTGAATGCCTCTACGCATTCGCTATCAAAAATGAATGGAGAATCCTTCTCCAACAGGTAGGTTAGCGGTTTTGTTATTTTAGAAAAATCTTGTATAAACCGCTGGTAGAAACCCGCGTGGCCTAGAAAACTTTGAATAGATTTTACTTTCGAGGGTGCGGGAAGTTGTTCAATTATTGCGACTCTGGCCTTATTGACCTCCATCCTCATGGAAGAAATCTTATGGTCGAGGACTAAACCCTCTCGGACCATGAAATTGCATTTTTCCCAGTTTAAAACTAAATTCGTCTCTTCACACCGCTGCAGGACTCTAGCTAAATTTTGTAACAGTTTTTAAAAAAGTTTCTGAAAATGGAGAAGTCATCCATAAAGACTTCCATGATATCTTCTACATGCTCGCCAAAGATCGCCAGCATACATCTTTGGAATGTAGCTGGCGCGTTGTAGAGGCCAAACGACATCCTTCGATATGCGAAGGTGCCGAAGGGGCAAGTAAAAGTTGTTTTCTCCTGGTCTTCGGGGGAAATAAGGATTTGGAAAAACCCCGAGAAACCATCGAGAAAACAATAAAAAGGATGACCTGAAAGACGCTCCAAGATTTGATCTATGAACGATAGCGGGAAGTAGTCTTTTCTGGTGGCGTCATTTAATTTTCAGTAGTCGATGCACACCCTCCATCCCGTAACAGTATGAGTTGGGATCAATTCGTTATTCTGGCTTGCCACGACCGTTATACTACCCTTTTTGGGGACGACTTGTGCCGGGCTTACCCGCGTACTATCAGATATAGGATAGATAATTCCCGCGTCGAGGAGTTTTATAATCTCAGTCTTAACGACATCCCACATATTCGGGTTAAGTCGTCATTGAGGCTGAATAGTTTTGCGGGGGTTATCTTCTAATAAAATTTTATGGGTACAAAATGAGGGATTTATTCCCCTGATATCTGAAATCTGTCATGCAATTGCACGGCGATGTTTATTTAAAACTTTAACTAATTCGGAAGTCTCTGAATCAGTTAAAGTAGATGAAATAATAACTCGAAGTTTTAAGTTCGCGGTGAGAAAAACGTATTTTAAATTATCGGGGAGTTGTTTTAGTTCAAGGACTGGCGGTTCTTCATATGATGGTTTAATGTTTAAAGCTTTTGAATCTGAAGGGTTCGAATGGCGAATCTGTCGGCATGTCGTCGAGACAAAATAAATTCGCCAATTCCGAATTATCTAATGCTAAGGAGAGAAATTCAGAAAGTGAAGAACATTCCTCTTCAAACGCGGGTTCCAGGTTAAAACTGGAATCATCGTTCGATAGGGAGTTCTGCATCGAAGGATTAATATGTAAAGTAACTTCGTTGTCTCCGACTCGAAGGAGGTGGCAACTGTTACTAACATCGATTAACGCGCGGGAGGTTGCGAGGAAGGGGATACTGAGTATAATAGGTACCTCATCGTCCTCCTCTATGTCCAGGATGATGAAGTCTATCGGAAAGATAAACTTGTCAACCTTGACCGGAACATCCTCCACTACGCCTATTGGGTACTTTATCGAGAGATCCGCGAGTTGAATGCTCATCTTTGTCGGGCTCGGGACGCCCAAATCGAGTTTTTTGAAAAGGGAAAAGGGCATCAAATTGATGTTGGCGCCCATGTCCGCTAGACCGTACATTATTAACAAATTGCCGAAGAGGCACGAGATGGAGAACCATCCCGGGTCGTTCAGTTTTGGCGGCAATTTATTAAGGAGAACAGCCGAGCATTCCGCATTAAGGGAAACGCCTGAAACATCCTCGAGTTTCTTCTTATTAGAAAGCAACTCTTTAAGATATTTTGCGTATTTCGGTATTTGGTTTAGTGCCTCGCAGAAAGGAACGTTTATTTGAATTTGTTTTAAAATTTGTAAGAATTTTTTATATTGCGCGTCCTTCTGCTCATTATTTATTTTTGAAGGATAAGGAAGAAGCAGACTAAAAACGTTCAGCACAATCAGAATACTTGGTGAATTATCTATCGAAGAAGAGGGTGTAGAGGTCGGTGTCGAAATAGGTACCTTAGGCTCAACCCGTTTTGGGGAGGTTACCTCCTTACCGCTACAAAGGTTTATGGCGTTGGCATTTTCTCTGGGGTTCGACTCTGTGTTCCCTGGTAGAGCTCCATATGGCCACTCGGAGACCATCTTCGCAAGCTGTCCAACCTGATTTTCTAAGTTCTTAATCAATCTGGTAATATTCTGGATATTTGACTCGGTGGACGCGATGTATTTTGCAAAAACGTGTTTGATCGGAGAAGGTTTTGGAGGATGAGTCGGGAATCCGTGCGGAAATCCTTGTGGAAATCCTTGCGAATTCACATTTGGGGGCCTCTGAGCGTTGTTTGGATTGCTCGAGGAAAAGTTTGGGTGGTTCCTCCAACCCGGATTATAATTACTACTATAAGGGTTGTTGTTAGGGTTGAAGGGGGCAGAACTGGGTTGCCTAACTAATCTATAGTTTCTTCGACAAAATTATTATTATTATTATTATTATTTGGAGCCCAAGCGGGAGTGAAGGAAGAAGCAGTCATCTCTGCCACTTGCTTACTTAACCTCTCGACTTGAGAGGCTAAGTGAGAAGTGACATCCACTTCATATATCCCAGTTGGTATGTTAGGGCGCGATCTAGGCACATTCCATTGATAGGCGTTCATGGCCATTTCTTCGAACAGAGCTTGAGCGGCCTCCGGGGTTTTGTTGTTTAACGTTCCCCCGGCGGCTGCATCGATCATTTGTCGCGTTGAGAAATTCAAGCTATTATAGAACGTCTGAACCTGCAGCCAAGACGGCAGCGCATAATGAGGACATCGACACAGGAACTCTTTAAAACGCTCTCAAGTCTCGTAAAGAGACTCAGAATCGAATTGAATGAAAGAGGCAATATCTGTGCGTAATTTAGCGAATTTAGACGGGGGAAAATATTTTGTTAGAAATTTCTCCATCAATTGGGCCCACGTAGTTACGGATCCTGTAGGGAGAGAAGTTAACCATGTCTTTGCCTTTGTCCGCAGCGAAAACGGAAACAAGTGTAAACGAATAGCGTCATCAGTAACGCCATTAATTTTAAAAGTGTCGCAAATTTCCAAAAAACTTGAAAGGTGTAAATTCGGATCCTCATCCGACAAACCATCAAATTGGACTGACTGTTGTACCATTTGAATGATGCTAGATTTTATTTCAAAATTATTATTAGCCAATGTTGGGCGTGTAATACTCGATCCCGTATCTTCCAAATTCGGTCAGGCATAATATGTCATGGTCCGTGGCAGGGCCCCATCTGGAATTGGATCGGTCATAGCTTCAGTGTAAGTATCTCCGATAGACTCTTTGGGGAACTTGAGTAAGTTTTGATCACGAAATCGGAGGCGATCACCAAGGGTACGCTCGATTTCGGGGTCAAAAGGAATGTTCGAATCGTCCGACGAGTTTCCTCGAGTCATATACTAATAATAGAAATTATTTTTTGGTTTTGGCTTTTTCTATATATATATATTTTTTAATTTATAAGTAATAAAATTAATATTGATTCCTTTTTTGAAATAATAACACAAAGTCCCCGGCAACGGCGCCAAGAACTTGGTAATTTAGTTTTGGATTTTCTGTGTTTGAGATTAGAATTAGGCGGGTGTTTTCGAGGAGTTTTCCAAGTACTCATACTTTGAAAAACTAACTGTTATCCTATCAAAAGATAGAAGTAACGGTATTTTCTTCTTTCGAAATATCGACGATTACGCCCCGGCTATGACGCCGAATTCTACTGATTTTTAAATAAAAAAGGAGAGTTTTGCAAGTTTTGGGTTTGAAAAGCTTTTGTTTAATTAATCCAAACTAATCTTTAATAAAGGCAAGTATACCTTATCGCGTATAGTACATAATATTTTGGTTTAGAAAATATCGAGGTCGTATATTTTCGCGGACCCTGTTGATTATTCTTACTTATAAGAATGAACTATTATTTTATCAGAATAAGTTTGATTTGATTTATACTAATTAGAGAGCGATAATATCAGTATAACTAGAGTTTTTAAAAATGCAGAAATAGTATCTGTCCCAACCATCTTAATCAAGCGCTAAAAAGTACTTAGCCTCTCATCCGGGATGTGGGTGGTAATAATACTTGAAATAAATTTAAGTTACAAAAACAAAAATTAATCTCATACACTCACACACTCTACAAAAATGAAAGAAAGGGTAAAAATTAATCTCATACACTGATCACACACTCTACAAAAATGAAAGAAAGCGTAAAACTTAATCTCATACACTCACACACTCTTGACTTAATGAAAAGAAGATCCAAATGAGAAAAATAACTATTTTATTTTCAAAATAAACATTACAACTAGACTAGGAAAGTGAAAGTTACAAAATAACTAAAACTTAAATGCATAAAATAACTCACATACACTCAAAACAATTCAAAAAACACTAAAACACTCTCAAAATCTGGATAGAAATATTTCAGCCGAGACCCTCTATTTATAGGGAAAATTTTAATATTACACGCCCTCGGTCACGGGCGTGACCGAGGGCGTGACTTATGCGCGTGCTGGGAAGATAGGCTCAGTCGCCTTCTAGAAGCATTTGACCGGGAAAATGGCTGCACATGGGCGTGACTTGAGGTGTCACGGGCATGACTTTGGGCGTCAGACGTAAGGTTCAACTGGGGCGTGATGGATGGCGTGTAGGCTTGCTTCTGGAAGGATTTGATGGGTCACGGCCTCTATCACGGGCGTGTCTTTGCAAAAATTGAAAGTATAGGGAGCCGATCGATGGGACGGGAGGTCGATCAGCGGGACAAGAGGTTGATCGACGGGAGGTGAAGTTGATCGAGAGGTACACGGGCGTGACCATGTAAATCAACGGGACAACAAGCCGATCGACGGGACAGCAAGCCGATCAACGGGACGGGATGTCGATCAATGCTGAGAAGGCTGGAAATTGGCATTTTAAGATTACACGCCCTTGATCACAGGCGTGACCGAGGGCATGACCTAACAAAAAATGCCAAAATTGCTGAAAAATAGAAAAAAGCTAGGTTAGTAAGAAAATAAATAAAACAAGTAATTTATTCATTAATTTATATAAAATATTTACAATATTACCTAAATTTATACTAGAAACTATACTAAAAATTTATATACTTTACTACTAATCAGTGTCCCAGTGGATTGATGGACTTTTATTTCATGTTATGTGTTGGCTGATATCATTCATCACAAGCCAACCACATAATTGCATAATAATTAAAGAGTGTGAAGTCCAAAGATTCACTAATAGTATAAAAGGTTCATAATTATAAAATGATAATAATGACAATGTCTGATACATATTCGAATTACATTTTTCTTATAATAAATGTGAAAGCTCTCAAATTCTCTCATCCACTACAGAAGGGTATCGGGATGCGGTGCATCATCGTGTCAGGCCCTATCTCCCAGGCCTGGTGGTCCTCCTATGTGGGGTGATGCTGCTCCGGTGGCGAGTGCTCCTGAAGTGATGTGGTATGATGACTTTAAGTCAAAAAGACTAAGCAGTTTCGACATCCACTTCCCCTGACGACTCCTAGGCACCGGGCGGGAGGATGGAAGCAAAGGCTAAAGTATAAGCAGTAGTGTATATACAAGTAGGTGACAAGTCGGAGTATAATATATGCTAGTAGTTGATATTCAATGAGCATGGTATAAGCAATTCAATATATTGCAACAATAATAAAAGCAAGTAGAATCAGCAAAAAAAGATCAGTATGAAAAGCGTAAGAAACATGGTACAAAGGTAACTTAACTTATAAATATGTCCATACAAAGTTATAAGTTAAGGGTCATTTTAACAGTAAGTAACTCATCATATAAAAATGCTCATACTAATTTATATGATGAGGGTCTTGTTGTATACGAAGAAATGAAAGCAATGAGATGATATGAAATGATGACACACATGCACTTACTCACACACAGGACTCTATGTCGACATAGACCTTTAGTTCCAACATTTCGGTGGTAGCTAACCCTTTGGGCATCCGCGTCGTGGTCAAATAGTGGAAGTGGAGCGGGCGTCTCCATATCTAGGTGGGTATACACAATACCAAACCTAGGCCTTATGTATGCATCAATACGTAAGCAAGCAGAGCCTCTGTGTACTCTTGCTGGAACCCACGGGACCATACCTCCATTGCTTAGGGAAGAGTCATTGGGAAAGCGTCTCCAAGACACCAGTTGAGCCAGCCCATTAAACCTCAACCCTCTAGCCAAGTCTACGTGCCTCCATCGGTGTGATGACCAGACATGCATTGTAGACACATCACAAGTAACCCCATGATTAGGATCTTCATGCACATGCTATCACCCCTTGACACATGTATGTTCAAATTATCGATTCTTAGGGTTATCATCCAAATTCACTCTCCTTACCTTTCATTATCATAATAGTTGCCGAAAGTTCACCCCTTTAATTTACATTGCATATCTAGTAGATATTCACTTCAGTGTAGGGACATAGTCTGAGACATCTCAAACAAGATCCTACTCATTACTTGTGATTTTGTATTATCATATCAACTTGCTTGTATTATAAGGGCCTAACGAATTACGTTAATCTTGGACTTCCAGAGGTCTACCAGTTGAAGAACTCGCAGCAGTACTAGTTGATATGATGGGATGACACCCCAAATCTCCCTTCCTCAAGATATTTAATATTGTGGATTTCTAACTTCCTTTATTAATCTATTGGTGTTGAAAAAGTGATGTTGCGAGGGTGAGGTTCAAGCGTTTGTTAAGCTCACACCAAGGGTAAGGTTTCGTGTGTGATTTACAATGTTCCACTCCACCAAATGACCTAAGGTTTTTCCAGATGTAGTGATGGACTAAATGAGTTACTACCCATGTTTGGTTGAATTATGTTGAATATTCAGATAATTATACAAGCTACAAAGTTTTACTAACAACACACCATAAGTTCATCCCATGTGGAATTCACCCAATTCCTTTTACTCAACTGACCTAAAATTTATACCAGAGATTAATGGTAATCTAAATAAGGTACTACCAAAATTTGGTTGAATTATAATGATTATCAGAGAAATACACAAGATACAAATATTCACTAATTGCAAACCATAAGCAAAAGCTCATGTAGAATTCACACCATTCCAGTCACCAAAATGACCTAAGGGTATATGTTGAAACCAGTTTCCCGGTTTCAGCGTTCGAAAGGGGGTTGCGACTAACCCTTACTTGACCTAAGCCTAGACCCTTGACCGGTCACTAGGAACTAAGAGACTCGGACTTGATAACAACTGGAGTCTAGGAACAGACCCCTTAAGCTTCAGCGTGGAGGTCCCACCACACACCCGGAAGCCCACTCGGAACTTCCCCTCCCAAGCCAATGCTGAGCCTGGGCACATTGGAGGGCACTAAGAACCACCTCACTGTCAGCTGAAGGATGACAGGGGAGGGGGGTGCTTCCTCACAAGACACACGCAAGGGGGGAGGTAGTAACCAACCCTTCCCAAGGTGCCCATGGGGGTCTATTTATAGACTTTCCCAAAAATGGACTGCGGATAGCAAAAATCCTGCTATCCGCAGTCCAACCATGACCGCCATTGATCACGCATGAGGGGGGGGGGGGGCGAGTGGGACTCGAAATGCCCACTCCCCCCTCATGGGAGGTCATACTGACCCCCCCCCCCCCCCCCCCCCACCTATGCCGGGCGAGTGGGAGGCCTCTCCCACTCGCCCAAGGGGGCGGCGAGTGGGAGGTCCCATCCCACCCTCCCCCAAGGGGGCGGCGAGTGGGAGGTCCCCTCCCACTCGGCCGGCGAGTGGGAGGGCCTCTCCCACTCGCTCGGCGAGTGGGAGGCCTTCTCCCACTCGCTCGGCGAGTGGGAGAGCTGCTCCCACTCGCTCTGTGAGTGGGAGGCCTCTCCGAGTAGCGAGTGGGAGAGCTGTTCCCACTCGCTTGGTGAGTGGGAGCACTTCTCCCGCTCCCCTTGCAAAGGGCCTGAGTGGGAGCATTCCTCCCGCTCCCCTCTTTGCTCTGTCGCTTTGCCCTTCTCGGCCACTTTCGCTGTCTCGACTTCGCCCAGGTCGGGTCACACCGACTCGGGAAATATGAGGGTTGTACACAATCCCCGCTCTTTGCGAGCTTGTGCCAAGCTCGAAAAGAAAGTCCAACCCACCTATTGGACGAGTAGGTGGGACCTTAGGGGAATCCACGAAGGGATCTGCCATCGGGGAACCTCTGCCAAGCCTTTCGGCTGAAGCCATCTTGAGACGAAGGGTGAACCCTTCCCCACTAGACACCCCTCCGACGAGCCGAGCTCTACAGGAGGTGGGGAAAGCTCAACACCTGAGGTCGGACTAAGCCCAACCGAAGGTGGAGGGAAACTCGACACCTCTGGTCGAGCTGAACTTGGCCTGAGGTGGGAGGAAACTCCACACCTACCAGGGAGCCGAGCTCACCTGGAGGGGGGGAACTCCACACCTACCAGGGAGCCGAGCTCACCTGGAGGGGGAGGGAACTTCACACCTACCAGGGAGCCGAGCTCACATGGAGGGGGAGGGAACTTCACACCTACCCGAACTATCCGGGGGTGGAGAACCAGTTCACGTCACAGGTGCTTACCTTCACCGAGGGACGAAGGGATTCAACCATCTTACCAAACAGCTTGTCCTTCCTGAGGCCTTACCTACCGCGAGTCAACCCGATGAACCTCCCATCTGTCGAGTAGGTGGGGCCCTAGAGGAAACCACGAAGGGCCCTGCCAACGGGATGCTACTGCCGAGTTTCTCAGTAGAACTCAATCTCGAGGTGGAAGGCGAACCTTTCGCCACCAAGCACCCCTCCCGTGAGCCGAGCTCAACAGGAGGGGAAGAAAACTCAGCACCTTAGGTCGAATTGATGTTAACCTTGGGTGGAGAAAAACTCAACACCTCTAGTCGAGCTGAGCTCGACCTGAGGTGGGAGGCGGGAACTCCATACCTACCAGGGAGCCGAGCTCACCTGGTGGGGGAGGGACTCAACACCTAACAGGGAGCCGAGCTCACCTGGAGGTGGAGGAACTCAACACCTAACAGGGAGCCGAGCTCACCTGGAGGTGGAGGAACTCAACACCTAACAGGGAGCCGAGCTCACCTGGAGGTGGAGGAACTCAACACCTAACAGGGAGCCGAGCTCACCTGGAGGTGGAGGAACTCAACACCTAACAGGGAGCCGAGCTCACCTAGAGGTGGAGGAACTCAACACCTAACAGGGAGCCGAGCTCACCTGGAGGTGGAGGAACTCAACACCTAACAGGGAGCCGAGCTCACCTGGAGGTGGAGGAACTCAACACCTAACAGGGAGCCAGGCTCACCTGGAGGTGGAGAAACTCAACACCTAACAGGGAGCCGGGCTCACCTGGGGGTGGAGGAACTCAACACCTAATAGGGAACCGAGCTCACCTGGAGGTGGAGGAACTCAACACCTAACAGGGACCGAGCTCACCTGGAGGTGGAGGAACTCAACACCTAACAGAGAGCCGAGCTCACCTGGAGGTGGAGGAACTCAACACCTAACAGGGAGCCGGGCTCACCTGGGGGTGGAGGAACTCAACACCTAACAGGGAGCCGGGCTCACCTGGAGGTGGAGGAACTCAACACCTAACAGGGAGCCGAGCTCACCTGGAGGTGGAGGAACTCAACACCTAACAGGGAGCCGAGCTCACCTGGAGGTGGAGGAACTCAACACCTAACAGGGAGCCGAGCTCACCTGGAGGTGGAGGAAGTCAACACCTAACAGGGAGCCAGGCTCACCTGGGGGTGGAGGAACTCAACACCTAACAGGGAGCCGAGCTCACCTGGAGGTGGAGGAACTCAACACCTAACAGGGAGCCGGGCTCACCTGGGGGTGGAGGAACTCAACACCTAACAGGGAGCCGAGCTCACCTGGAGGTGGAGGGACTCAACACCTAACAGGGAGCCAAGCTCACCTGGAGGTGGAGGAACTCAACACCTAACAGGGAGCCGAGCTCGCCTGGAGGTGGAGGAACTCAATGCCTAACAGGGAGCCGAGCTCACCTGGAGGTGGAGGAACTCAACCCCTAACAGGGAGCCGGGCTCACCTGGGGGTGGAGGAACTCAACCCCTAACAGGGAGCCGAGCTCACCTGGAGGTGGAGGAACTCAACACCTAACAGGGAGCCGGGCTCACCTGGGGGTGGAGAAACTCAACACCTAACAGGGAGCCGAGCTCACCTGGAGGTGGAGGAACTCAACACCTAACAGGGAGCCGAGCTCGCCTGGAGGTGGAGGGACTCAACACATCCTCAGACCGGCTTCTCTTCTTGGAGCCTTACCAACCCAAACGAATCTACCCGACGAGCCACCCAGCGACCGGCATCAACAAGCCCGGGCGAGTGGTCTCCAGTCGAGGACTCGACTTAAAACGAATCTACCCGACGATCCACCCAGCGACCGGCATCAACAAGCCCGGGCGAGTGGTCTCCAGTCGAGGACTCGACTTAAAACGAATCTACCCGACGAGCCACCCAGCAACCGGCATCAACAAGCATGGGCGAGTGGTCTCCAGTCGAGGACTCGACTTAAAACGAATCTACCCGACGAGCCACCCAGCGACCTGCATCAACAAGCCTGGGCGAGTGGTCTCCAGTCGAGGACTCGACTTAAAACAAATCTACCCGACGAGCCACCCAGCGACCGGCATCAACAAGCCCGGGCGAGTGGTCTCTAGTCAAGGACTCGACTTAAAACGAATCTACCCGACGAGCCACCCAGCGACCGGCATCAACAAGCCCGGGCGAGTGGTCTCCAGTCGAGGACTCGACCTAGATGCTATCTTTAACTACTTTTGTTATATTATAAATAGATTACATACCATTACAATGCGCTTCCTTGCGCTTACTCAGCCACATGCACCTTGGCCTTCTCATTCATCACTTCCTCCATCTCCTCAGCTTCCTCCTGGTCCTTCCGGGTATATCTGTCTCCTCTCTGTCGAGGTTCTTCTTCCTTTCCTTATCTCTAGAAACTCTGGGCACGTGGCTGTCGAGTGGCCCTCCTGCTGATGGAAGTCACAGTACGGCAATGTCATCATCCTTGCTTCCTTCCCTGCGCGACCCCTCTTCTTATTTCCTCTTTTTCGGCCAATCGTCATGGTTTGCAGGTTGTGGGGTTGCAACGGCCTTGTGTCCGGCTGCCTCCCTGCTGGGTTGAACCGTCCCTCCTCCCCCTGAAAGTTTTCTCTCCCTTGGAAATGGCCTCTTCCTTGGCCTCGAGGGGGTCCTCCTGGCGGCCTCCAGGTCGGTAGGGCGACTGGTGGTTGAAACTCCCAACCTTGCTCCTGCCCAACGGGGGGTCCTTGGTGTCCCTGACTCCTCATCTCCTCCTTTCTTCTTCCTCCATGCTCTTTCCTTTCTCCCTCCGCTACCTGGGCTAGCCTTGCCACGAACTCCTGGTTGGTGGACTCGCACTCGATTTCCCCATCAGCGCGCTTCATCAGCTCTTCGAAAGACAGGGGAGGGTCCCGAGTCAAACTCATCCGGAACAGCCCTGGTTGCAGCCCAAGGGTGAAGGCTAGCTGCAGGGTGTGCTCGGGCACTTCAACGACAAGAAGGACCTCCGCCTGGAACCTATCCATGTAGTCAGCCAGCGTCTCCCCTGGCTTCTGCCTGACTGCGAACAAGGCCTCCATGCTCTTTCTCCTCTTCTTCGAGGTAGAGAACCTTAACAAGAAACTTCGACGCAAATCCTCGAAGCGGTAGATGGTTACCGTCGGGAGCGAGTGGAACCAATCCCTCGCTTTTCCCTGGAACGTGACGGCGAAGAGCCTGCACATGAAGGCATCTGACATTTGCCTGATCGAGGTCATGTCCTCGAACCACTGAAGATGCTGGAGAGGATCGCAGTCCCCCTCGTAGTAGGACATGGCAGGATCGCGAAACCCATCCGGAACGGGGGCTGACATGACCAGCTCGCAGAAAGGACTTCTCCATTCTTCTTGATTGGGGGGAGGCATTTCTACCACTCCCCCGCCGGGGCAGCTGGTCCGGGGTAAACTGTTGAAAAGCACTCGTGCCTGGAGGCTCAAGCCCTCCTCCGAGGCTGGCTCCTTCCCTTGCTGACTGCTTCTTACCTCCACTAGGGGGAGTGAGGGGATCCTAGGTGCAGGTGGTGTTGAGCACTCGCCGCGAGCGGAGGATGCGGCCTACATGAACTCCAGGATCCTCTTGCTGAATTCGTCGAAGTCGCTCTTCTTCACATACTCGCAAGGTGGAGGCGGGTCTCCCAACTCGTCGCTTCCAGCCATGAGACTTGGCTCAGAGTTTTCCGAACTAGTCGCTTCCACGCTCACCGCACCAGAATGTTGAAACCAGTTTCCTGGTTTCAGCGTTCGAAAGGGGGTTGCGACTAACCCTTACTTGACCTAAGCCTAGACCCTTGACCGGTCACTAGGAACTAAGAGACTCGGACTTGATAACAACTGGAGTCTAGGAACAGACCCCTTAAGCTTCAGCGTGGAGGTCCCACCACACACCCGGAAGCTCACTCGGAACTTCCACTCCCAAGCCAATGCTGAGCCTGGGCACCTTGGAGGGCACTAAGAACCACCTCACTGTCAGCTGAAGGATGACAGGGGAGGGGGGGTGCTTGCTCACAAGACACACGCGAGGGGGGAGGTAGTAACCAACCCTTCCCAAGGTGCCCATGGGGGTCTATTTATAGACTTTCCCAAAAATGGACTGCGGATAGCAAAAATCCTGCTATCCGCAGTCCAACCATGACCGCCATTGATCACGCATGAGGGGGGGCGAGTGGGACTCGAAATGCCCACTCCCCCCCCCCCCCTCATGGGAGGTCATACTGACCCCCCCCCCCACCTATGCCGGGCGAGTGGGAGGCCTCTCCCACTCGCCCAAGGGGGCGGCGAGTGGGAGGTCCCATCCCACCCGCCCCCAAGGGGGCGGCGAGTGGGAGGTCCCCTCCCACTCGGTCGGCGAGTGGGAGGGCCTCTCCCACTCACTCGGCGAGTGGGAGGCCTTCTCCCACTCGGCGAGTGGGAGGCCTTCTCCCACTCGCTCGGCGAGTGGGAGAGCTGCTCCCACTCGCTCGGCGAGTGGGAGGCCTCTCCGAGTAGCGAGTGGGAGAGCTGCTCCCACTCGCCCGGCGAGTGGGAGAGCTGCTCCCACTCGCCCGGCGAGTGGGAGAGCTTCTCCCACTCGCTTGGTGAGTGGGAGCACTTCTCCCGCTCCCCTCGCAAAGGGCCTGAGTGGGAGCATTCCACCCGCTCCCCTCTTTGCTCTATCGCTTTGCCCTTCTCGGCCACTTTCGCTCTCTCGACTTCGCCTGGGTCGGGTCACACCGACTCGGGAAATATGAGGGTTGTACACAATCCCCGCTCTTTGCGAGCTTGTCCCAAGCTCGGAAAGAAAGTCCAACCCACCTATTGGACGAGTAGGTGGGACCTTAGGGGAATCCACGAAGGGATCTGCCATCGGGTAACCTCTACCATGCCTTTCGGCTGAAGCCATCTTGAGACGAAGGGTGAACCCTTCCCCACAAGACACCCCTCCGACGAGCCGAGCTCAACAGGAGGTGGGGAAAGCTCAACACCTGAGGTCGGACTAAGCCCAACCGAAGGTGGAGGGAAACTCGACACCTCTGGTCGAGCTGAACTTGGCCTGAGGTGGGAGGAAACTCCATACCTACCAGGGATCCGAGCTCTCCTGGTGGGGGGGGGGGGGGAACTCCACACCTACCAGGGAGCCGAGCTCACCTGGAGGGGGAGGGAACTTCACACCTACCAGGGAGCCGAGCTCACATGGAGGCGGAGGGAACTTCACACCTACCCGAACTATCTGGGGGCGGAGAACCAGTTCACGTCCCAGGTGCTTACCTTCACCAAGGGACGAAGGGATTCAGCCATCTTACC
The DNA here is from genome assembly GCA_033032865.1 of Dactylorhiza incarnata. Classification (NCBI taxonomy): domain Eukaryota; kingdom Viridiplantae; phylum Streptophyta; class Magnoliopsida; order Asparagales; family Orchidaceae; genus Dactylorhiza; species Dactylorhiza incarnata. The sequence goes on along the minus strand of JAWHQI010000103.1, from coordinate 6,448,084 downwards.
AAACAGATTGTCCTTCCTGAGGCCTTACCTGCCGCGAGTCAACCCGATGAACCTCCCATCTGTCGAGTAGGTGGGGCCCTAGAGGAAACCACGAAGGGCCCTGCCAACGGGATGCTCCTGCCGAGTTTCTCAGCGGAACTCAATCTCGAGGCGGAAGGCGAACCTTTCGCCACCAAGCACCCCTCCCATGAGCCGAGCTCAACAGGAGGGGAAGAAAACTCAGCACCTTAGGTCGAATTGATCTTAACCTTGGGTGGAGAAAAACTCAACACCTCTAGTCGAGCTGAGCTCGACCTGAGGTGGGAGGCGGGAACTCCATACCTACCAGGGAGCCGAGCTCACCTGGTGGGGGAGGGACTCAACACCTTGTTGGGTTTTTCTAGAACCATACATCAAATGTAGGCGCAGCGGAAATGAAGAGAAACAACCCAAAAAGACTTTGGATCGGCCATGAATGTTGAATCAAGAAGTTAACAAAATGCTAGGTATGAAATTACCTTTGCGGGATTGGATCAAATCCAACCTAGATGCTCCACGAGTTGATTCCTGTCGTCGGCTATGCGAGTCCTCACGTAGAATAATATCTACGTCTCTACAGTGATCCACACGAGCCGGGAGAAGAATGACTGCACCTTGAACTTCCACGAACTGCTAGGTTCGCTCCAGGAAGAACACACACGGCGACGATCGCCGGAGAGGAGGTCAGCGGACGCGATTCAGAGACGGCGGAACACTTCCGTCGACTAGGGTTCGTGAGGCGAGAACGGAACTCCTTCCGTCGGCTTCTTCTTTTCGTTTGTTATAAGAACCCTAAAACGAAGTCCTATTTATACCCAAAGGATAAACAGCTTCTAGAAGAATCGCTATCCGCAGACCACACAGCAGAATAAGGGCTTCTGTTACAATTCGTCGGAATTCCACGGAAGATCATTCGTCGAGATTTCACGGGACAATCCGACGAATCCGACGAATCAGATCAGACGGCAACATTTGCCGAGAAAATGATCTCTGTAACAATTCGTCGAGTGTTCACGGGACAACCCGACGAATCCCGACGAATCCAGACAGACGACAACATTTTGTCGAATGAAGGGTTTCTGTAATAATTCGTCGAGTGTTCACGGGACAATCCGACGAATCCCGACGAATCCGACGAATTCTATCCGTGTAAACCCGACGAATTCAGACAGCAACAACCTGCTGGATTTCCCCATTCTATATATGGTGATTGGTAACATTTACCAACACAGTCAATCTACCAACTTCTCTACATGCTCTTATGTGCGACCCTGCAGGCTCATATCGCGTTGGCAGTGAGATTACATGTTTGACCACTTCTAGATCACAATGGCAACTCCAACAGTCTCCCACTTGATCTTGAAAGTATCAAACCAAAAACCTCACAAACAATGAGCGGCATCTAGCAATGCATCATTGCTCCCCAAGCAATAAGAGTTCATAACACATAAGCCTTTATGACCAATGTTCCAGCGTTGTCTTTGTCCCTTTGTCCCTTACATCCGGAAAGAACTAGAGGCATGGACCGTGTCACCCTCATAATAGCTCAATCCAAGTTTCTTGATCTAGAACGGACTTCCAGAGAATGGTGAGCTCAATATCACATATTGACTCTACCAAGCATGGCCATGCATTTCTCAGTCCAATTCCATCAAGGGGCCCATGGATGCAACTCCTGTTATATAGGAGGACAAATCCCATATCTGCTCACACCCAAACACCCAAATGATTCGTAACGTACCCAACGACCACCCTTATCATCAACCTTCTTCAAGGAAGACTTTAGATGACATCAAAGCACGCTCTTCCTCACTCGGTGAATGTTGTGACTTCAGGTCAAAGGACCACAACACCATTGTCAAATGAGACCTACTTGTGACACTTTTAAGTAACAATCCACAAAGTAGTCTCAGGTTGGGTCTGTCCAGTACAACTTGTTCACTAACAAGTACCCACGTGATGACTTGATATCACAATATCATGACCTGTGAGAACCGGTCATCAGTCAACACACATGCTAGTCTTAATGTATCATCATCACCCTTAGCTTCTACGATGATACCTCGACCAGGGACCTTTTAAGAATGAAGCTTCGAAATCATAGGCTCTCACATTCAAGTCTCGTACTTGATGTCCTATGGAAGCGAACATTCTAAGGGTATTTATCACGAATTTTATTCTATCATATAGAAACAGTATATCGTAATAAAAGAACTTGCCATTAATCGTAAAAAGAAATAATTGGTACACAATTCATCATATGAATAAATTTTAAACAGCCAACAGAATATTTATTTTACATGCAACCCACAAGACTCCCACTAGAGTTGATCATTCAGGTATCGTATACCCATTGATCTAGTATGACCATCATGCTTTCTCTGCGCGAGAGGCTTTGTCAGTGGATCTGCAATATTCTCCTCAGTCGGCACTCTGCAAATGTTCACATCTCCTCGTTCGACAATCTCACGAATAAGATGGAACCGCCGAAGTATGTGCTTGGAGCGCTGATGGGATCTAGGTTCCTTAGATTGTGCAATTGCACCATTGTTATCACAGTAGAGAACTACGGGACCAACAATGCTAGGAACTACATCTAGCTCGCCGATGAATTTCCTAATCCATACAGCCTCCTTCGCTGCATTAGCTGCAGCGATATACTCGGCCTCAGTTGTAGAATCAGCAACTGTCTCTTGCTTGGAACTCTTCCAGCTCACAGCTCCTCCATTCAGGCAAAACACAAACCCTGACTGAGACTTTGAATCATCCCTATCAGTTTGGAAGCTGGCATCCGTGTAACCACTTACAACGAGCTCTTCCTTTCCACCATACACCAAGAATACATCCTTAGTCCTTCTCAAGTACTTCAGGATATTCTTTACGGCTATCCAGTGACATTCACCGGGATCAGACTGATACCTGCTAGTCATGCTCAAAGCAAAAGAGACATCGGGTCGAGTACATAACATTGCATACATGATTGACCCAATTGCCGAAGCATATGGAATCGACTTCATGCGGTCCTTATCTTCGCAAGATTTTGGACACTGGTCCTTAGAGAGATTCACACCATGAGACATGGGCAAAAATCCTTTCTTGGACTCAAGCATGTTGAACCGCTTCAACACCTTGTCAATGTACGTACTCTGGGTCAAACCCAGCAACTTCTTCGATCTATCTCTATAGATCTTAATACCGAGTATGTAAGTCGCTTCACCCAAGTCCTTCATAGAAAAGCAGTTCCCTAGGTTGTTCTTAACAACTTTCAGGGTAGGTATGTCATTCCCGATCAGCAGTATGTCATCTACATACAATATCAGGAAGACAACAATGCTCCCACTGATTCGCTTGTAAACACACGATTCATCTTCATTCTTGACAAAACCAAACTCTTTGATCTTCTCATCAAAACGAAGATTCCAACTTCTAGAGGCTTGTTTCAATCCATAGATGGACTTATTCAGCTTGCATATTTTAGTGGCTTCATTTGGGGATACAAAACCCTCGGGTTGTGTCATGTACACTTCCTCAAGGAGGTTTCCATTTAGGAAAGCCGTTTTGACATCCATCTGCCAGATCTCGTAGTCATAATACGCAGCAATAGCAAGCAATATCCTAATGGACTTTACCATGGCAACAGGGGAAAAGGTCTCATCATAGTCAACACCATGAATTTGCTTGAAACCCTTAGCCACCAGTCGCCCTTTGAATGTCTGTACATTCCCATCCATGTCGGTCTTCTTCTTGAAGACCCACTTGCACCCTATGGGTCGTACCCCTTCAGGTGGTTCCATCAAGTTCCAAACTTGGTTTATATACATGGAGTCCATTTTGGATTTCATAGCCTCAAGCCATTTGTCGGAGTTCGGTCCATTCATAGCCTCTTGGTAGGTTGCTGGTTCATCATCATGATCCATAAGCAACACATTACCTATTTGAGACACGAGAAATCCATATCTCTCAGGCTCAAATCTTGGTCTACCAGATCTACGTAGGACTTGTGTTTCGTGAGCAGGTTCTCTAGCTACAACATCTTGTAGTCCTGGCTCAGAATCCAACTCTGGTTCATTCACTATTTGTGGTTCTTGAACTTCTTCAAGTTCTACCTTTTGCGTCTTTCTTGATAAGAACTCTTTCTCCAAGAAGACACCCGTCCTTGCGACAAACACTTTGCCCTCAGACGGTAGGTAAAAGTAATATCCCTTCGTTTCCTTAGGATATCCCACCAGATAACACTTATCTGATTTGGGTTCCAGCTTGTCAGGCATTTGACGTCGTACGTATGCCTCACAGCCCCAAATTTTAATGAACGACATACTAGGACGCTTCCCAGTCCATATCTCATATGGTGTCTTTAGAACCGTTTTCGTCGGAGCGCGATTCAGTGTCATTGCAGCAGTCTCTAAAGCAAAACCCCAAAAGGAAACAGGCAAGTCTGCATGACTCATCATCGACCGTACCATGTCTAACAGAGTACGATTTCTCCTCTCAGACACACCATTATGCTGCGGTGTCCTAGGTGGAGTGAGCTGTGATACAATACCACACTCTTTCAGATGATCACGGAACTCATGACTCAGGTATTCGCCACCTCGATCAGATCGGAGTGCTTTAACCTTTTTACCCAATTGGTTCTCCACTTCATTCTTAAACTCTTTGAACTTTTCAAAGGTTTCGGATTTGCACTTCATAAGATACACGTATCCGTATCTACTGAAATCATCAGTAAATGTAACGAAGTAGAAATACCCACCTCTAGCCATAGAACTCATGGGTCCGCATACATCACTATGTACAACACCCAAGAGATCCTCAGCCCTCTCAGTATAACCAGTGAAAGGGGCTTTAGTCATCTTGCCTAATAAACAAGACTCACATCGCTCAAATGATTCATAATCAAAAGAGTCCAATAGTCCATCTTTATGGAGCTTGGATATGCGCTTCTCATTTATATGGCCCAAACGACAATGCCAGAGATATGTAGGATTTGAGTCATTTGTTCTTAGTCTTTTATTATTATCTACATTATAGATCGGATGGTCCAGGTTCAAAACATAAAGACCATTAAACAATTGAGCTACAGCATAACAAACATCATTCTTAAATATAGAACAACAATTGTTCTTAATTATAAAAGAAAATCCAATCATGTCTAAGCATGAAATGGATATAATGTTTCTAGTTATGGCCGGAACATAATAACAATTATCAAGTTCTATTACAAGCCCACTGGGCAAAGAAAGACGGTAAACCCCTACGGCTACAGCAGCAACTCTTGCTCCATTGCCGACACGTAGGTCCACCTCTCCTTTACTCAGCAATCTCCTCCTTCCTAGTTCCTGCACATTTGTACAAATGTGAGAACCACATCCGGTATCCAATACCCAAGATGAAGGAGCAGAAAGGTTTATCTCTATAACGTAAATATCCGAAGCGGAAGTCATACCTCCCTTCATTTTCTGCAGACCCTCAATGTACAAAGGACAATTCCTCCTCCAATGACCAGCCTTGCCACAGTGGTGGCATTTTCCTTCCTTCACGGTGCTCTTCTTTTTCAGCGCAGAAGATTTGGGCTCAAGATGTGACTTAGGTCCCACCTTCGTCTTCTTGAAGCCCTTGGCCTTACCCTTGCCTTTATGTACCATCAATATGGGACTAGCAGGCTTGGCCTTCTTCATGTTTATCTCGGCAGTTCGCAACATGCCTAGGAGCTCGGGCAGTGTCTTGTCTATTTCATTCATGTTGTAGTTCAAGACAAACTGCTCATAACTATCCGGCAACGATTGCAGGATAAGATCTGTGGCCAACTCTTGACCCAGAGGATAACCCAGTCTCTCCAGGTTCTCTATATACCCAATCATCTTGAGTACGTGAGTACCAACCGAGTCTCGAGCTCCCATTTTGCACTGAAATAAGGCCTTCGTGACATCGAACCTCTCTTGACGAGCTTGCCCTTGAAACATTTTCTTTAGGTGCTCGTCAATCTCCTTGCACCCCATGTTCTCGTGTTGCTTCTGAAGCTCAGAGTTCATGGTGGCAAACATAAGGCACTCGACGTCTAAGGCGTCATCGGTATACTTCTTATAAGCATCCTTATCAACACGGGACGAGTTCCCGGTCGGCACCTCGGGGGCTTCTTCTTCCAAGACGTAGAGCTTTCGCTCTTGCCTGAGAACAATTCTCAAGTTCCTATACCAGTCCATGTAATTCGTCCCACTAAGCTTGTCCTTCTCAAGGATAGCTCTTAGGGACAAGGTGGAATGTGAACCACTTGCCATGGAATTCTACAAGAATTCATGCAGAATTTAATCAGCACCTTAATTTCAAAATACAATTTATTTTAATTTGGACTTCAATTAAATACTCCCACTATTTTATTCAAATTGATGGCCCTCACTATCAATTCGGAGAGTCCATTGCGAGCTACTCTCTTAGTGGACAAGATCCGTATTTCACCAACACCACGAGTCCGCTTTGGCGTTCCTCTCATAATGCGGTTATTTAGGTAGGCAACGCTTGCCAATTGCATCCTCATGCAATTCTTGTATGGCTGGTGAATAACTCCTTATTCGCATCCATCATATGGTGCATGCCAACCCTATGCCTCTAGGCACTCAACCTTTGAGGTCACCTAGTTAAGTTAGACCCGATGTCGACAGTGGGATATCACAATTATCCGCTCGCACCCTTACCAAGATAGATTAATGCACCTTGCTTTGGCAAGCCCACACTTCATCGATCGAGGCAGGAAGAGTGTCATCCATCGGAAGGCATCCAAACACTTAATATTTGATGAAGGGATTTTAATTTTAATAATAGGTTAACACTTAACCATGATCAACATTTGATCAAAGTGCACATCTACAGAAAAACAAGCTTTCTTAAATCCACATGCATCCCTTATGTGCACAACATAAGACTATCAATCTTTGATAGACGAAAGGGCTAAATCTGGACATTTAGAACTCTTCCAAATCTTCAGATTTACATGCATTGGACAAAGGCAAAGACAACTCGACTTAAAGCAGTAGACAAGCTCGTCTCTCATTGTTGGATTCAAAATCCAAAACAATACAATGGTTCATTAACCACTTGAGGGACGGTTACTGCTAAGGAGACAACAATTTCTAACAATTAGAAATGACCACGAAATCCAAGACGTTCCTGGCGGGGTTCCAAGGGGCCGCGCCCCTGGCGGGGTCTTAGGGGCAGAGCCCTTGCGGGGTGCGGGGCAGAGCCCCGACCAAATTTTCGAAATAAAATTCATGACCAGAACCTGGCTCTGATACCACTGTTGGGTTTTTCTAGAACCATACATCAAATGTAGGCGCAGCGGAAATGAAGAGAAACAACCCAAAAAGACTTTGGATCGGCCATGAATGTTGAATCAAGAAGTTAACAAAATGCTAGGTATGAAATTACCTTTGCGGGATTGGATCAAATCCAACCTAGATGCTCCACGAGTTGATTCCTGTCGTCGGCTATGCGAGTCCTCACGTAGAATAATATCTACGTCTCTACAGTGATCCACACGAGCCGGGAGAAGAATGACTGCACCTTGAACTTCCACGAACTGCTAGGTTCGCTCCAGGAAGAACACACACGGCGACGATCGCCGGAGAGGAGGTCAGCGGACGCGATTCAGAGACGGCGGAACACTTCCGTCGACTAGGGTTCGTGAGGCGAGAACGGAACTCCTTCCGTCGGCTTCTTCTTTTCGTTTGTTATAAGAACCCTAAAACGAAGTCCTATTTATACCCAAAGGATAAACAGCTTCTAGAAGAATCGCTATCCGCAGACCACACAGCAGAATAAGGGCTTCTGTTACAATTCGTCGGAATTCCACGGAAGATCATTCGTCGAGATTTCACGGGACAATCCGACGAATCCGACGAATCAGATCAGACGGCAACATTTGCCGAGAAAATGATCTCTGTAACAATTCGTCGAGTGTTCACGGGACAACCCGACGAATCCCGACGAATCCAGACAGACGACAACATTTTGTCGAATGAAGGGTTTCTGTAATAATTCGTCGAGTGTTCACGGGACAATCCGACGAATCCCGACGAATCCGACGAATTCTATCCGTGTAAACCCGACGAATTCAGACAGCAACAACCTGCTGGATTTCCCCATTCTATATATGGTGATTGGTAACATTTACCAACACAGTCAATCTACCAACTTCTCTACATGCTCTTATGTGCGACCCTGCAGGCTCATATCGCGTTGGCAGTGAGATTACATGTTTGACCACTTCTAGATCACAATGGCAACTCCAACACACCTAACACGGAGCCGAGCTCACCTGGAGGTGGAGGAACTCAACACCTAACAGGGAGCCGAGCTCACCTGGAGGTGGAGGAACTCAACACCTAACAGGGAGCCGAGCTCACCTGGAGGTGGAGGAACTCAACACCTAACAGGGAGCCGAGCTCACCTGGAGGTGGAGGAACTCAACACCTAACAGGGAGCCGAGCTCACCTGGAGGTGGAGGAACTCAACACCTAACAGGGAGCCGAGCTCACCTAGAGGTGGAGGAACTCAACACCTAACAGGGAGATGAGCTCACCTGGAGGTGGAGGAACTCAACACCTAACAGGGAGCCGAGCTCACCTGGAGGTGGAGGAACTCAACACCTAACAGGGAGCCGGGCTCACCTGGAGGTGGAGGAACTCAACACCTAACAGGGAGCCGGGCTCACCTGGGGGTGGAGGAACTCAACACCTAACAGGGAGCCGAGCTCACCTGGAGGTGGAGGAACTCAACACCTAACAGGGAGCCGAGCTCACCTGGAGGTGGAGGAACTCAACACCTAACAGGGAGCCGAGCTCACCTGGGGGTGGAGGAACTCAACACCTAACAGGGAGCCGGGCTCACCTGGAGGTGGAGGAACTCAACAGTATAGTCTCCTTATCATTCAAATATGGTTCTCTACATGTATAGCAACTTATTAGATCCAAACTCAGTAGCACGAAACATATTTGTATGTGTATGAAAGGGGTAATGATCAAATTTCAAGAGTGGTTGTAGTTTGATATTCCCAAACCGAGTTAAGTTGCTTTAATGAAAAGTGCTAAACAATTTCCAACCAAGTTTTATAACTACCACATAACGTGTGACTTCTTATACAAGGGCAAGAATTACTAAAAATCATGAACTAAGTTAAATCATCTCCCAAGGCCCTAATATTTTTGTTGGATGTCATTCCTAACATGGTTATGCCACTGCAAAAAATTTGATGGTTTAATTCAGCCATATATATATGTGTGTGTGTGTGTGTGTGTGTGTGTGTGTGTGTGTGTGTGTGTGTGTGTGTGTGTGTGTGTGTGTGTTCCATTAGGTGACAACAATTGCTTTTAATTTTAAAACTTATGAAAGAATTTTTGGAGCTCTTCCTGAGGTTGTACTACTACCCTGTGTCAATTTTCAAGTCAATTGGATAAGAAATTCAGAGGGAAACCCAATTTATAATTTCTATTATTTGCACCCCATGCCTAAATGACTCATTCCTAGGTCAAATATTCAAGGTGATATTTCCTTCAAGTCTCTAAGCCCAAGGCCTTAATATTTTTACTCTAAGCCCAAGTCCTTAATATTTTTACTGACATCATTCCTAACATGTTTATGCCACGGTAAAAATTGAGGGATTAACACAGCCATATATATATTAATTCCATTAATACCCTTATGTGAAAATAATTTTATTTAATTCAAAACTTATAAAAATGTGCTCCAAAATTCAACAAATTTTTGGAGACAACCCTAAGTTTGTCCTACTATTACATACAAATTTTTAGCTCATTTTGATGAGTATACAGAAATATATTCAAGATCTAAGTTCTGTTAAAGGCACATCAAGTGTGCATGTACACAAAAACATTTTGGATGCCATAGTTTCCATTCTACCAAACTAATTATACCAAATTATCTACCAGAGGTTCAATATGGTATAAGGATGAGACTACAAAATTTTGGATATTTTAGCAAATTTTTTATCCATAATAATTTCATTAATTAACTAGTGTGACAATAGTTAAATTTTTCATTAAAACTTAGGAAAATTATACTGCAAAAATTCTACTAATTTTTGAACTATTTCAGGGTCATGATACTTACATGTGTCAAATTGCACAACATTTGGTTGAGTAATCAGAGATCTATCCATGATCAAATCCTTGCTATGAGTAACCGATGAATACATGAGCATTTCTTAGGTCAAAACATTCGATGTGACAAATATCAAAATTCATGCCAAATGTTCTAACATTTTACCACGTACCACATATGGCCTAAAGTTTGTTCTATAAAATTTTGTCCCTTTTTCAAGTCGATTTGACCCCAAATTTTTCATTAATATCACAAGTGAATTAAATCTAAATAATCTCATTTCACTATATAAAAATGTTCACCAAAATTTCCAAGACTCACAGAGAAGGTGTATTTTGTCATGTGACATGCATGTATAAAATTTCAGAGCCTTCCAAGTTATATACAAAATTAAATACACAAAATATGATTTTAATACACTTAGTGTGACAAAGATTTGTAATAGGGATATCAAGAGCTACAAGGCACCCCAAAGAATGTGCTATAGAATTTTGAAAAGCTCAGACCAAGGGCTACAACTTTTATGTTGAGCTCAAGGTCTGGATCACAATGGATCATGTCTAAAATCGGGCTTGAAAGAAACTAATCAAGTGTGACAGATTTTAGATTTTTATTAAAATCCTTTTATATGGTGTGTTAAAAGCAGATCTGCATAGATCTTAAGGGAAATCTGACGGCTCCTGCATTTCTTCTTCCTCTAGATGATTGTAAAGATGAGCCCGACCTTCTTCCCTACAATACTCCACCCACAAGCCACCATTTCGCATGAAATCGATTTCATTAGCTTCGTTTCGAGGAGAGTAATTGATTAGGATTTTTTTAAAGGTAAATGGTGGCCAAAATCCAGAGTTCTAGCATGGGCATTTCGAGCCTAGATCACCATGAAATTCCGAAATCAAGAGCTCAATTGAGGCTCAATTTTCATCTCCTAAGGATCTAGGAGGCTAGCACTAGGGGAGTAGAGCGAAAACTCACTTGTTTGGAGGCAATAGATCAGGTTTGATGTCTTGGAGGCATGGTGTGAACTTGGGTGGTCAGCTATGCTCAAACTCCTCCTCTTGAGCTCGATTTCTTCGGGGGAACCCTTGGCTCAACTCCTTGAGGTGCAGTAAAGGTGATGAGAGAGTGAAATCGGGAAGTGGGGAGTGGAATGAAGAATTGCCATTAAGGGTGGCAGGCCCTTGCCTTGTTCGCTCCTCCTAGCTGCCATGTGTCCTGCTCTTGCTGTTGTAGGGATGGAATCAATGGGGAAGCTCCTTTTCAGGATTTGGGAGCTCAAGGTCCAAGTGTTATGCCCATTTCCACCACATGTAAATTTTGGGGGAAATGACCATTTTGCACTTGCATGTAGGCTACATGCCAAAATTCAGAGGGAATCTTATGTATTTGGTTTTTAATTGTTGGAGGTGGCCTATTAGAGTGGGCTAAGCCCATTATAATTAAGATTTGGGCTTGGTTATTCATTTTGGGGCTTATATGACCAAAGTTGACTTTTGAGTTGGCTTTTGTCAAATTGATGATGTGACATGCCCTACTTGATGGTCATGAGTTCCATCTCATCCCATGAAGCATATTAGGTCATAGTGGGGTCAATTTGATCATAGGAAGACCAAATGGGCTCAATTGGGGCGAAATAGGTTTAGTTGAGACAAAATTGACTTGGGTCAAAATTGAAGATTTGGGTGGCCCATTCATGTTGGCCATGATTCTATAAACTTCTCAAGATGTTTGTGAAGTTAAGGTGAAGTCAATTTGACCATTTGATATTAAATTAGGGCTAATTAGGCAAGGTTGACCTAATTAGGGTTAATTTGGCCTATGGTTGACTTTGGTCAAAATTGGAGATTTGGGTGACCCATTCATGTTGAATTTAAGATTCTAGACCTAATTCCCAGTGCAAGTGAATTCAATGTAACACATGTAACTCAAAGGGGGTCTAGTTGAATTTGGGATGTTACACAAGGTGAACCTCGAGTCGTGTTCCCTGAAGAAAGTAATCAGGCTCATGATTCGTGTCATCCAGGCAGGAGTGAACTGAGACAACTGCACGCCGCAATGCTTCAAGATTTCAACCACTTCCTCGCACGAGGCAAGTGGACTTGGACCTCATTGTCGAGCGAGTGTACTCGCTCCTCAATATGCGGGATTTTTATCTCCAGCTCAACAGATATCCCATACTGCTTTCTCTATACATCAACTTGCTCGACAATAAGAGAAGAGTGCATCCGCATCGGCCTACCCTGCGAGCAACTCCATGGAACCTGAAAGGAAAAATACATATAAGTATCCGCAAAAGCAATACTTCAAGTGCACCAGCACCAGTCACCCCCGCACGCGCACGATGATTAACGCACAACAAACCCGCACGAGGCGATCGAGCATGCACCAATCCTAAAAGGGGAACATCCGGCATGCAAGGCCCATGGGAGCGCACCCCGCGCACACAAGGGCGTGGATGCACACCCCGCATGTGGGCCGTGCGCGTGGATGTGCACCCTGCGCACACAAGGTGCACATATGTGCAACTCGTGCGTGTGTAGATGTGTAACCCGCATGGGTGCCACCGCACGTGTGTGTATTCCGCGCAGGTGCATCCCATGCGTGCCCCCACGTAGAAACGCCACGCGCGCGTGCCCGTTCTTCCTTTTCCCCGCCTTCAACTTTTCTTAACTCCTTCCGTGCTCCTTCGTCGGCCTCTGTCGTGTCCTCCACAAACCATTCTCCCGCAGAAGTCCCTGCTCCCCTTTCGCTCCAGCTCTAGACTCCGGGGACTTTTGGGGGAAAATGATGGGGTCTCCCTCAATTTATAAGAATTCTGGGCTGCGATTAGCCAGACTTCCATGAACCCCCCCCCCCCCCCCACTAACTTATTGGGAGGTTATGGGGAAAACAACTGCATGCACAATCAACGCACCCCATCCATAAACGATCAGTGTACTAACCACTGCATGCACAATCCCCCCCCCCCCCCCCCCCCCCCGCATGTTCCATGCACCAAAACCGCTCCAAGCCACTACGGTAACCACCGCACTAACTGGCCGCGGCCGGCCAACCGACTGTTGGACATGTGTGTCACATCCCTTTGTTTGAGAATAACAAATCTCATATTGTATTTGATCTTGCTTGTCGTGTGTTTATAGTGTGCAGGAACTATAGGTTCAATACTACACAGGTAGAAAGCAACTTCAAATCAAATTCTCTGAAGGAGAGCTACCGCCAGTGCTAGGGATACCGCCTGGCGCTAGCGCTACCACCTTACGCTAGCTCGAGTTCATGTACACAATGCCACGCCGCGACGGTTTCGTAACCGCTTTTACACGAACACTATCGCAGGCACTAGGCTACCGCATGCGCTATCTCCAAGTTCTATAAAATGATGTCTTCTCTCTCGTTTTGCTTAGACATCCCAGAGAGATTACTTGTGCCAAAATTCAGGAGTTGTTACTCTGCCGAAATTTCATCTCCCACTCAAAGCCAAAGAAGATTTCTGGAGAAGGAAGCCGTCACGCTACATTCAAAGAACGATCGCTTCAACCTCGCTTATGCTTCAGCGATCCTTCATCCTCATCTTCAGAAATCTCGTAGAGGGAGTTTTTGTAGTTTGCTTTATTTCATTATTGTGAATTTTTGTAGTAAAATCCCCTTGTGTTGGCGACTAGGTCCTTGCGCGGCTTAGGAGGTAATTCACCGCGTGAGTTGGCGACTAAGTCTAGGAGATTAGATCTAGGCGTGCTCGAGGCCATATCTGGGGAAGGATTGGCAAGAGCGGCTTGAGGCCATATCCGGGGAAGGATTGGCTAAAGCCACCGGTTCGTGGGGATACGAGTCGGTATAGAAAAGGAAAAATCTATAACATTTGTACGACTCCGATTTTTAGCGATATTGAAATCAAATTTATGTAAACACCTTTTAAATATAATACAATCATGTTTCTAGTTGGGTTTACTTGATTTCTCTCATTTGGCGTAAATTTTGTTATTGCAAATTACTTTTTGCTAAATTGTTATTTTGATCTCTCTTACTAAAAAACAATTTAGTAATTTTCTTATAATTATGAAAAGAATTTTTATTCCCTTATTCACCCCTCCTCTAAGGGCGCCTATCGATCCAGCAAGTGGTATCAGAGGACAGGTTATTCCAAATCGGTTTAAAAACTAGGAATAATGACGTCTTATGATCTTGCTTTTTCTGAGGGTCAGGGAATTAGTAGACCTCCACTATTTACTGGGTTAGATTATAATTATTGGAAGAATAGGATGAGATGTTTTCTTATGACCCTAGATATTTAGGTATGGAATATGGCAGAAGAGGAATACTCTCCTCCTACATTTGTAGTTGGAGAGGTAACATTAGAAAAACTTAAGGATAAATGGGATGATAGGGATAAACTTAAATGCAAAAATAACGTTAAGGCCATGAATGCTTTTTTTTGCGATAGATAGAAATGAATTTAATAGAATTTTCGCATGTACTACTGCATATGATATTTGGAATCATTTGGAAATTACTCATGAAGGTACTTCGCAGGTTAAAGATTCAAAACTTTTCCAATTTGAGTCAGAATATAAAAAGTTCAGGATGGATGAAAGCGAAGATATTGATGCAATGTACACTCGCTTCACCAAGATTGTCAATGCCTCCAAAGCTCTTGGAAATACCTTCTCCAACGGCGACTTGATCCGAAAGATTCGTCGATCCCTTCCTCCAAAATCCAATCTGAAGGTGACGGCTATCTCGGAGTCGCACAATTTAAGAACGCTCCTGGTTGAGAGCCTTATTGGGAATATCAAAACCCATGAGGTAGAACTCAAGATTTAATATGATGAATACAACAAGGAGCCAAAGAAGAAGGCATTTGCACTAAAATCAAAGAAGGAGTGTCAAGAGGATGAGGATGAGGATGAAGAAAATCCCTTGGTAAAGAACTTCTAAAAGTTCATGAGAAATCCGGAAAGGAGAAACACCTTCCAGAAATATCTCCAAAAGGATGGAAGATGGAAAGGGTCATCTTCAAAGAAGGAGAAGGAGAGCGACGATGAGGAAGAAAGACCTCCTCCAGAATGTTATCATTGCAGGAAGACCAGGCATATTCGGAGCCAATGCCCAAAGTTTTTGAAGGAGAAAGAGGAAAAGAGGCACAAAGGGAAGGAAAAGAGGAAAGTGCTAAAAGCTAAAACTTGGGATGAATCCTCCTCCTCTGAAGAATCAAGCGGGTGTACATCAAGCAAAGATGAGGAAGCAAACATGTTCCTCATGGGACAAGGAAACGACAACGACGACACCAGTGTTCTTAGCGACACTGAGGTAACTCCTCCCACTTAAGATGAACTCTTTAATGAATTTCTTGAAACTTGCAAAGCTTTTGATAAAAATATGAAAGATAATATTTTTGAATCGTGAAAATGAATCTCTAATTAAAGAAAATCAAAAGCTTTCCAAAAAATTAATTGTTTTAGAAAAGAGAATGGTTTCTTGCCAAGAGTGAGATCACTCCACTAACATGGCAAAAGATATTAAAGATTCTCTTTCTAAAGCCCTCTCCCATGTCAAAACTCTTACAAAAGAGAAGGGGGAATTAGAAAGGAAATTAGAAACCTCTCTTTTGCAAATTAAAAAAAATAAAAAAAGGTTTTGAAAATAGGTGTGTCATGCTTGTGAAAGAAAATTCATCACTTAAAGCACAAGTTCAAGATCTCAACATGGCCATTAAAAAATTTGGAATAGGTCAAAAATCAGTGGATATGATTCTAGGGAACCAGTGCTACGGATCTGGAAAATTTGGGCTCGGATATCGAGGAGAAAGCTACCGCCCGGCGCTAGCCACTAACACTGGCGCTAGCACCTCATACAAAAATTCAATGATTTCTTTTGCAAAACATTTTTCTTCTGTAAATCTGATTCCTTCCAGCAAGAAAAAAAATTCCAGAAAAGGGTTTCAACCCCATTTATTACGTGTGCAAACTGTTATAGGTTTTGTCACACGTCTAGTTCTTGCAGGAAATTACAACAAACTACTTTAAAGCAAATCTGGGTACCTAAGGCTTCCACTTATTTTATGGGTGGTACCACTTGGGTATCCGAATCTTTACTCTCATCTTCTCTCAAGATGTGCAGGCAGGCTAAGGACAATGTAGATGTGTGTTACTTGAATTCTGGATGCTCCAAGCATATGACAGGCAATAAAACAAAGTTCCTTAGCCTAGAAAAGAAGAAGGGAGGGATCGTGACGTTTGGCGATAACGAAAAAGGAAGGATCATGGGAATTGGTACAGTTGGTAACGAATCCTTTACGATATCTAATGTTCTTTATGTAAAAGGGCTAAAACACAATCTTATTTCTATTAGTCAATTATGCGATAAAGGATTAGATGTTTTATTTGAATCTTCCACTAATTTATGCAAAATATCCAATCCCTCTACAAAAGATATTTTACTAACTGCACCAAGAATACATAATGTTTATATAGTTTCTTTTCATGATCTTTCTAAATCATCTATAAAATGTTTTATCACTAAAACTGGTGAATTAGAACTTTGGCATAGACGGCTAGGACATGCTAGCACAAAGCTTATTGTAAAACTTGCCAAAAGTGATTTAATAAGAGGATTGCCTAGATTAAATGGATCTTTACCTTCACTTTGTTCATCAGGTCAAAAAGGTAAATTAACTAGATCCTCTTTCAAAAGTAAAAATTTTATTTCTACTACAAGACCCTTGCAATTAATTCATATGGATCTTTTTGGTCTCGTTAACACCGCATGTCTTGGGGGTAGATCATATACATATATTTTAATATATGATTTTTCAAGATATTATTGGACATTGTTTCTCTCATCCAAATCCGATGCGTTTTACGAATTTGCAAAATTATGTACTCGTATTCAAAATGAAAGTTATTTAAAAATTAAATGCATTCGCTCGGATCATGGAGGAGAATTTGAAAATGAAAAGTTTACATTTTTTGCGATATGTTAGGCATTAAACATGAGTTCTCCGTGTAACATCCCCAAAACAACCAGACCCCTGAGTTGCATTTTGTCATGACAAGGTCAAGACATTGCTCTAAGAGGCCAAGATGGCCTTAAAAACTAAGGTGAATAGGTAAAAATCACCTTGGTGTGCATTTAGCAAGTTTTGATGTCCTAGCTTAGAGGTGACCAAAAGACTCCAACAAATCAACATAACCTCATCATGACCCTATGACCATCCAAAGAGGTGAGTAGACCACTAGGGACCCTTGGGGGTCAACCAATTTGGTCAAATTTGACCAAAAGTCAACCTTGAGCTATCATAGGTCAAATCCTCCCCAAATAAGTTCAATTGATCACCAAATCATGAAATTGACCCTACCCCTAGCATTAGGGCATCAATAGGGACCTATTAGACCCAAAAGCCCCATGGGTGGATCCACCCATTGGTCAATTTTGACCAAAAGTCAAAATTGACCTAAAACCCAAAATTGGGCTAAACCACCCATTCAATTGGGCTAAGACCAGATCTAATCCAACCATAGGGTGTATCCACATCCCCCTACCCTTTGGTTTCAAAAAGTCAGCCATGCATGAGGGTAAAATGGGAAATTCCCCAATTTATGGAGGGAGAAAAATGAGAAATCAATGGGGAAGTGCCACATGGCCTCCTCCTTCATTTCAGATGGCTCTAACTGAGCTTAGGAATTAATTCCAGCCGGAATTGGGCCAAGGGGGGGGTGCCATTTGTCCATGGGCGGAGTCCACTATGCTTGGCCGTTAATTCCAATGGCAGAATTCTATAGAGCCACCCACATGCCGTTCTGACCTCACCATCATTCTCAGAACCCCCAAGGCAGTCAAAATCGACTACTGGAGGTCGTCTTTCGCTGTAGAATCAAGGAATCGAGCCTAAGCCGCCGCCGCCGCCACCAACAATGGTGAACACCCGCCAGAGCCGCTGCCACGCCGCCCTGCAGTACGATTTCTCCTCCCCTCCCTCTGTGCTAGTGATCTAGGGTCCTAGAAAGGGCAGACGAGCTCAATTGAGCCGTCAGCCATGCGCTTTTTCCCTCCCGAGCTCCGATCGGGCTTCCTCCAGAGATCGCTAGGAACCACCACCTCCGGCCACCATTCCACCGCCAATCGACGGCCAACCCCTCAACGGAGGTGGTGGCGGCGGCAGATGGCCGGGGAGGGTGGTGGTTGGCCGGGATCAAGGCAGTTTTCCTCTGGGCCGTCGGCTAGAGGAAGGATACGAAATCACAGCCGTTGATTTCGTCTCCTTGATCTCTATTAGCAGACCATAATTAATTCTGCCTAGGTTTTTGATCAGTTTGCATGCTGTTTTTGAAGGCCTTTGAGGCCATATTTGCAAAAATGGCCAGAGACAACATTTGTAGCCCTATGGGTCTACTTTCTGCAGGATTTGAGATCAAGTGATTTGGAGCAATACTGCTCCTTGTAGAGCCATTCTACTAATACTGCTCATTTTGCCTATTGGCAAACCACATAATCCTGCCTAGGTTTTTAATGTACTTTGCATGCTATTTTGGAAGGCCTTAGAGGCCATATCATGAAAAGTTGGCAGAGACAACTTTTGTAGCTCCTGATGTCTACCTTCTGTAGGATTTGAGATCAAGTGATTTGGAGCTCTACAGCTCTTTGTAGAGCCATTTTTCTAGGACTGCTCATTTTTGTCTATTAGCAAACCACATAATCCTGCCTAGGTTTTTTTTTAATGTAGTTTGCATGCTATTTTTGAAGGCCTTAGAGGCCATATCATGAACAATTGGCAGAGACAACTTTTGTAGCTCTTGATGTCTACTTTCTTTAGGATTTGAGATCAAGTGATTTGGAGCTCTACAGCTCCTTCTAGAGCCATTTTTCTAGGACTGCTCATTTTTGTCTATTAGCAAACCACATAATCCTGCCTAGGTTTTTAATGTACTTTGCATGCTATTCTTGAAGGCCTTAGAGGCCATATCATGAAAAGTTGGCAGAGACAACTTTTGTAGCTCTTGATGTCTACCTTCTGTAGGATTTTAGATCAAGTGATTTGGAGCTCTACAGCTCTTTGTAGAGCCATTTTTCTAGGACTGCTCATTTTTGTCTATTAGCAAACCACATAATCCTGCCTAGGTTTTTTTTAATGTAGTTTGCATGCTATGTTTGAAGGCCTTAGAGGCCATATCATGAAAAATTGCCAGAGACAACTTTTGTAGCTCTTGATGTCTACTTTCTGTAGGATTTGAGATCAAGTGATTTGGAGCTCTACAGATCCTTGTATAGCCATTTTTCTAGGACTGCTCATTTTTGTCTATTAGCAAACCACATAATCCTGCCTAAGTTTTTAATGTACTTTGCATGCTATTCTTGAAGGCCTTAGAAGCCATATCATGAAAAGTTGGCAGAGACAACTTTTGTAGCTCTTGATGTCTACCTTCTGTATGATTTGAGATCAAGTGATTTGGAGCTCTACAGCTCCTTGTAGAGCCATTTTTCTAGGACTGCTCATTTTTGTCTATTAGCAAACCACATAATCCTGCCTAGGTTTTTAATGTAGTTTGCATGCTATTTTTGAAGGCCTTAGAAGCCATATCATGAAAAGTTGGCAGAGACAACTTTTGTAGCTCTTGATGTCTACTTTCTGTAGGATTGGAGATCAAGTGATTTGGAGCTCTACAGCTCCTTGTAGAGCCATTTTTCTAGGACTGCTCATTTCTGTCTATTAGCAAACCACATAATCCTGCCTAGGTTTTTAATGTAGTTTGCATGCTATTTTTGAAGGCCTTAGAGGCCATATCATGAACAGTTGGCAGAGACAACTTTTGTAGCTCTTGATGTCCACTTTCTGTAGGATTTGAGATCAAGTGATTTGGAGCTCTACAGCTCCTTGTAGAGCCATTTCTCTAGGACTGCTCTTTATGTCTATTAGCAAATTTGGGTGGAGTGAGCCCTATGTCTTGGGGGTTGACCCAATGGCTTGAAATGCTGAACATGGATCCTTGGCAGCAATATGCATTCCCAAAAGTTATTTGGGATTTTTGGGTACAAAAATCCCAAGATATGGAATTTACTAAATTACCCCTAATTTAGGTTATAAAATAAAAAGGCGGTCATATGAACTTGGAATAATATGAGACTTAGGATCTGGTGTTTTTAGACTAATATGGTGCTATAATAATTTTCCCAGAATTTATTGAAGTCTTAACATAGCACTTGTAGAGTAAACCCTTATACGCACACCAAATGTATTAAATGATAATTAAGGGCAAATATCACTTGGAATAATATGAGACTTAGGATCTGGTGTTTTTAGACTAATATAGTGCTATAATAGTTTTCCCAGAATTTATTGAAGTCTTAACATAGCACTTGTAGTGTAAACCCTTATACGCACACCAAATGTATTAAATGATAATTAAGGGCAAATATCACTTGGAATAATATGAGACTTAGGATCTGGTGTTTTTAGACTAATATGGTGCTATAATAGTTTTCCCAGAATTTATTGAACTCTTAACATAGCACTTGTAGTGTAAACCCTTATACGCACACCAAATGTAATAAATGATAATTAAGGGTAAATATTACTTGGAATAATATGAGACTTAGGATCTGGTGTTTTTTAGACCAATTTGGTGCTATGGTAATTTTCCCAGAATTTACTTAGGTCATAACCTAATACTTGTAGTGCAAACCCCTATTTGCACCCCATTTAGGTTAAATAGAAATTATGGTCAAATATTCCTGCTAAAAATGTGAAACTCAGGTTTTGGTGTTTTTAGACCAGCGTTATGTCATGATAATTTTCCCTGAGATTATTGAGATCATAATCTAATACTTGATGTGTAAATCTCTATTTGCACACCTCCTATCTTTAATAGAAACTATGACTTAAGATTCCCTGGAGAATTTATGAAATTAGGATTTGAGATCACCACTCATTGCGAACCTATGGTGATAATTGGAACTCGTTTGGATATGATGTGATCAAGATCGCACCATAGGAGTCTAATCTAGATCAACCTTGTTTCGGTCTGCGAATAGTGAAACTGATTTACATGAATTAGACCACCACTGACCTTCACACGTAGAACTGTTAACTCTTTAGTAATTATGAAGGCTCAGGTTATTTGGAAGAGCATCTCTAAGGGCATCTTGGGAAATAAGGATTGGGGCGCGTTTAGCAAAGTTATAGGTGTGTGAGTTTACAGTGATATGAAAAGGAGGTTAGACCTCATCAAGGGACCCACACACAACTCATCAGTGTTAAACGATTGTATGGAAGTAAAACTACCCTTAGCCGGGGAGCCATTTTAAGGTAATACTCGAGGGAGAAGTCGAGAAGTATCTAAGGCAAACCCTGGATTAAGGATGACGAAGAATAGGAGTGTGGGTCCAAGTAAGGTTGAGAATGTTATTTGAATGTGAGCAGTTCCTCGGTGAAGAAAGGGGACTCGACTTTAAAATGTGACGACGGGAGAGTCAGCACCCGGTCACAGCTGGAGGTGTTGGAGTTCAAGGAACTCCCCCACTCCTAATTGCCAAGTTTAACTCATCTTAGAGATGTAATGTAATTGGAGAGGAAAATGGGGATCAAGTAAAAAGGGGTAGACACCAACAAGATTAAGTGCCTTGGGAATAGGAAGTTCGGGGTGTCAGCCCGCCACACTTCCTAGTACCGCTGCGAGCCCCTCACAGGGTAACCCTCCGGATGTCCAAGGTTAACCATAAAGCTTCTAAGTTCAACTAAATCATAGACAAGACTAGTTAAGTAGGAGAACTCGGCAAGTTAACTTCCATCCCGAACCGGGACGTTATATATAAGAATGGACTGGGATAGTCCGGCGAGCGGTAGGCTCGGGTTATAAGAATGGACTGGGATAGTCCGGCGAGCGGTAGGCTCGGGTTATAAGAATGGACTGGGATAGTCCGGCGAGCGGTAAGCTCGGGTTATAAGAATGGACTGGGATAGTCCGGCGAGCGGTAGGCTCGGGTTATAAGAATGGACTGGGATAGTCCGGCGAGCGGTAGGCTCGGGTTATAAGAATGGACTGGGATAGTCTAGCGAGCGGTAAGCTCGTAGTTTGTATATAAGACTAGTGTAGTCTAGCGAGCGGTAAGCTCGTAGTGTATATATAAGACTAGTGTAGTCTAGCGAGCGGTAAGCTCGTAGTTTATATATAAGACTAGTGTAGTCTAGCGAGCGGTAAGCTCGTAGTTTATATATAAGACTAGTGTAGTCTAGCGAGCGGTAAGCTCGTAGTTTATATAAGACTAGTGTAGTCTGGCGGGCGGTAAGCTCGTAGTTTGTATATAGACTAGTGAAGTCTGACGAGCTGTAGGCTCTAATTTATAAATGCTGATGTAGATGTGCGAGCTGGAGGCTCGGTTGTAAAAGGCTAACTTATGTTGCTTGTGAATGAGATGTGGTGGGTCTCCGGATCTGTCTTAGTCGTCACACCGACAGCAGTTCGTTGACTCGGCAGTGCTAGAGGTTTATTAGGGCCAGGTTGTTTTACTGCGCGTCCGATGGGACGAATTCCCTAAACCCTGCCTGGCCATTTCAGTTTAGTACGCAGGAGCTCGTGAGTACCAGGTACCGGTATCACAGCGTACGTTTGGGCCTAGGTCTGGTAGTGTGACTTACCCACCTAGGTGAGGAGACGCCCGCTCCTCTGCCACCGTTTGACCACGACGGGAGGTGCCCGAGAGGTTAGCTACCTCCGAAAAGTGGGAACTAAAGGTCTGTACGTACAGAGTCGTGTGAGTGTGTTGCATGTGTATGAAATAATAATACAAACATTGCATCATTGCATTGCACTTCATAGCATAGCATTTCTGCACAAACTGAGACCTCATCGTATAAATTAGTGTGGGCTCTTTTATACGATGAGTTTACTTCTTGCCAGATCCCTTAGCTTATGTGCTATTTTGTGTGCATATAAGTTAAGGTTACTTTCGTAGCTGCTCCTTAATTATACCGCTCTTTTACTTATACTGCTCTGTCACTTATACTGCTTCTTACTTTTGCTTATATACATACTCCTGCTTGGGTAGATATGCTTTCATTACTTGTTTAGTACCTTTATACTTGCTAGTCTCGCCACTGCCACCTGCTTTTGATTTACCCCTTGATGTCCTCCGCTTCCTCCTTCCACACGGTGCCTAGGAGTCGCGGGGGGAGGCGGGGACAAAATCGGCTTAGTCTTTATGACTAACGGTCGGTTGTGACCGTAGGTACACGAGGTGATGGAACCCCAGAGAAGAGGAGACAGGACACAAGGAACTTATGCCGCGCGTTACTTCTACTACAATACAGGTGTTCGAGAGTTGAGAATTGATTAGCTTCCGCATAGATGTAGAGTGAGAAAGTTTATATACTTTGCTTGGATATGTACTGGGCTTAAGCCCTTTCTCTCTTTTAGTTCATTTCTCATCAAGGACATTGTAAGCATGTATTTTGTATATTTAATGTGATTGTGGACTTGCTTCTTCTAATTGCTTCTATTACTAAGAATTGTGGTTGGCCTGGATGATGTTGATTAGCCGGCAGGATCGGCGTATTGTGGCGGGGACCATTGGGTGTAATGGTCTCGCCGCAAGACGGCGGTTCTGGGCGGTAAGACCCGGTTTAAAAGCAAAAAAAAAGAGGGTCTTACACTCCGCACCACACACACTACAACAAAATGATGTTGTAGAAAGAAAGAAAGAATAGGACACTTCAAGAACTAGCACGCACTATGTTATGTGAATATAAATTGCCTAAGTCCTTTCGGGCCGAAGCCATAAATACATCATGTTATGTTATTAATAGAATCATGTTTCGCCCATCTCTTAATCACACACCTTAGGAACTCTATTTTCAAAAGAAGCCTATTGTATCCTACTTCAAAGTTTTTGGTTGTAAATGTTTTATTTTGAATACTAAAGATAGCTTGGGAAAGTTTGATGAAAAATGCGATGACGGAACTTTTCTTGGATACTCTTCAACTAGTAAAGCTTATAGAATTTTTAATAAAAGAACTAGTAAAGTTGAAGAGTCGATTAATGTGAAATTTGATGAGCTTGTTCCTTGTGTAGAAAAACTTTCCGCAGGCAAAGAGGATGATCTCTTACCACCTTTGGAGCATGGTGACGAGGAACCTTCCAATTAAGAGGAAGAGGAGGCCAAGGAAGATGATTATGTACCTCCAAGCGCCTTAAAATTTACAAAGGATCATTCGCGAGAACTAATAATTGGTGAACCATCTATTGGGGTAAGAACTCGCTCTTCTCTTCATGAATCTTATTCAAATATATGTTTTGTTTCCTAAATAGAACCAAAAACCATTTCTACCGCTTTAAATGATGAATTTTGATTTTTGGCTATAAATGAAGAGTTAGAACACTTTGAACGATATAATGTTTGGAAACTAGTAGAAAAACCATCTAATCACCCGGTTGTAGGTGTAAAATGGTTTTTTAAAAATAAATTAGATGGTGAGTCTAGAATCAATAGAAATAAGGTACGCTTAATAGCACAAGGATATTCACAAATCGATTGGATAGATTTTGATGAAACTTTTGCACCCGTTACTAGATTGAAATCTATACAAATTTTTCTAGCATTTGCAAGCTTTAAAAGAATAAAATTATTTCAAATGGATGTAGGAAGTGCTTTTCTAAATGGGTTTGTAAAAGAAGAAGTTTATGTTGAACAACCCCCCGGTTTTATTAGTGAAAAATTTCCCAATCATGTTTATAAACTAGAAAAGGCGCTTTATGGTTTAAAACTAGCGCCCCGTGCATGGTATGAAAGTCTTACATTAATTTTATTAAAGCACGATTATATTATAGGAAGTGCAGATAATACTCTCTTCATTAAGCACAATAATGATGATTCGATTCTTTTGCAAATATATGTTGATGATATAATCTTTAGATCTACTAATGAAGAGTTGTGTAATGAAGTTATTTTAGTGATGAAAAATGAATTTGAAATGAGTCTACTAGGAGAACTTTCTTATTTTCTTGGTTTTCAAATATCATAAAGAGTTGATGGTATTTTTATATGTCAAACTAAATATGTCTTTGATATGCTTAAACTCTTTGGATTTGAAAACCTTTAACATGCTTCTACACCAATGAGTGCATCACTAAAATTAGGAAAAGATGAATCGGGAATTTCAATTAATCAAACTTTATATAGAGGTATGATAGGATCTCTACTCTATCTAAGTGCAACTAGACCTGATATTTTGTTTTTTGTATGCTTATGTGCTCGATTTCAAGCCAATCCAAAAGAATCTCATTTAAAAGCGATAAAACAAATTTTTAGATATCTAATTGGGTCATCTAGATTAGGATTATGGTACCCGCATAATAATTCATTTACACTTCACGGATATTCCGATTCGGACTACGTCGGATGCTCACTTGATAGAAAAAGCACTAGCCGTACTTGCCATTTTCTAGGACCTTCATTAGTTGCATGGTCTAGTATGAAACAAAATTCGGTTGCACTCTCCACCACGGAGGCCGAATACATTGCATTAGGGAGTTGTTGTGCACAAGCACTATGGATGAGCCAAACTCTATAGGACTTTGGTTTTCATCTAAAACATATTGAATTAAAATGTGACAACAAAAGTGTCATTGATCTTACAAATAATCTGGTATCATTCTAGATCCAAACATATAGATGTATGTCATCATTTCATAAGGGATCACATTAAAAAGGAAAATATTAGGATAAGTTTCATTGGCACAGACTCTCAACTTGCTGATATATTCACTAAACATCTTCCCGATGCAAGGTTTCAAATGTTAAGGTCGGAATTAAGAGTCTTAGACATCTTAGGATGAGTTATTTGAAAAATGCTAAAGTTTTATGCAATTTGAGCAATCAAGACATCTCCAAAAATTACAAAATTTCTGCATAAGACTACTCTAAGGATTCTTAATCAAGATCAAAAAGTGAAAATTTAAAATTCTCAAAAAATCACTTACTGTTTGTCGCGCTAGCACTAGCGCCGGCGCTAGCATGAGTCTTCAATTTTCTGTTTTTTTTTTAATTTTTAAAACTATAAAAATATGTTAGTTTATATGTACTACTTAGTTTTTGTAAGTCTGACTTTTGTTATTTTTGTTTTATTAATATTATGGAAAATCAACTATAAATTTTTAAAATTCAAAAATACAAAAATATGTTTTCTTTTTAACTTTCATTTAAAAAAAAAAATTTTAAACAACAAAAAAATTGTATAATCTTTATTGTTAATATCAAGCATGTATGAATTCTATTATTTAGAATTATTTACAGTGTTAAAATTTATTCCTTCAATTTACTATGAATATTGTTTTGCTTATCATGATTTGATATATCAAATTAAGTGCATCAATTGTGTTAAAAAAATATGTGTAGAACCAAGCTTAGCATACCTCTAAGTATGATTAAATGTTTTGTGATTGATAATGATACTTTTTCACTCACTTATTTTGGTAATCTGCATGTGTGTTTAAATCTAAAGATGCTTCCTTGTGTATTGTAATTGTACAATGAATTAAAACTTGCATAAGTTTATTATCTACACTACATTTGAATTGCACTTAATAATTAAGAAAAGTGGTTGAGTTTTCAAAAAATAATTATGTTGTGTTTGCAAAACATGTGTATTCGGAGAATGTTGTCTCACAAAAGTGAACAAAAAAATATAGACAAATATAACTCCACCAAGTACTACTTGGAAAGAATAGTAAAGTGTCTTGTGCAAACCTTGGTTATTACACCACTTTGTTAAAAATTATGTGCATTAAAGTGTGTGAAAGTTAATATACTTGTGTTTTATTGTGCACTTTACTCTACTTATGTCTTGTATTTTGTGATTTAAATCACTTGTTAACATTGCTCAAAATACACTTATGTGCACTTCATTATCTTTCATAACACTTCTTCTCATGAGTATTGGATCCTAATGCTTTATCTATACTACTCTTTATGTAATAAATGCACTAGATAACCTAGCATGATCTCTACAATGTTTTGGTATCTCTTGAACTTAAAATTAACTAACATTGTAGTATATTTTTTTTGATATGTTCATTTCATGCTTGGTAACTTTATGTAAAACTTTGAGATTTCAAAAAGGTTAAAACATCTTTACATTTTAAACTTAAACTCATATTTATACTTATGATTTTCATGCTTACAAAAAGATGTTTCTTATAAATTTCCGCTTGCTTAAAACTCTTGCTTATTTATTTGAAATCTCTAATATACTATGCTTAAACTCTTTATCATTTTCTATATTACAAAAGCTCGATCATGATTTATCATTTATAAAGAATATAATGCCTCCTTACTTCCCTCACCCCACCTTCTTTTGATAATACCAAATGGGGGAGATTAATTGAAGAAATCTAGACGATTAAGGGGAGAATAAATAATTCATATAATCTATCATTTAGGGGGAATAAAACATAAATTGCATTTATGTAGTGGAGCATTAAGATAGGGGGGTATGCACATTCTCATGTTTATCAAATACTATATTTGCACTTTTATCTCGCTTATCATATACTATAAACACCTTTGTTGATTTCTTGCTAAGAGGATTTGTTATTATCAAAAGGGGGAGATTGTTGGACATGTGTGTCACATCCCTTTGTTTGAGAATAACAAATCACATATTGTATTTGATCTTGCTTGTCGTATGTTTATAGTGTGCAGGAACAATAGGTGCAATACTCCACAGGTAGAAAGCAGCCTCAAATCAAATTCTCTGAAGGAGAGCTACCGCCAGCGCTAGGGATACCGTCTGGCGCTAGCGCTACCGTAGGCCCTAGCGCTACCGTCTGGCGCTAGCTCGAGTTCGTGCACACAACGCCAAGACACGACGGTTTCGTAACAGCTTCTACACGAACGCTACTGCATGCGCTAGGAGCTACCGCAGGCATTATCTCCAAGTTCTATAAAATGATGTCTTATCTCTCGTTTTGCTTAGACATCCCAGAGAGATTGCTTGTGCCAAAATTCAAGAGCTATTACTCTGCCGAAAGTTCATCTCTCACTCAAAGTCAAAGAAGATTTCTGGAGAAGGAAGTCGTCACGCTGCATTCGAAGAATGATCGCTTCAACCTCGCTTATGCTACAACGATCATTCATCCTCATCTTCAAAAATCTCATAGAGGGAAGTTTTTGTTATTTGCTTTATTTCATTATTGTGAATTTTTGTTGTAAAATCGTCTTGTGTTGGCAACTAGGTCCTTGCGCGGCTTAGGGGATAATTCGTCGCGTGAGTTGGCGACTAGGTTTAGGAGATTAGATCTATGGGTGCTCGAGGCCATATCCGGGGAAGGATTGGCTAGAGCGGCTTGAGGCCATATCCGGTGAAGGATTGGCTAAAGCTACCGGTTCGTAGGGATACGAGTCAGTATAGAAAAGGAAAACTCTATAACATTTGTACGCCTCCGATTTCTAGTGATATTGAAATCAAATTTATGTAAACACCTTTTAAATATAATACAATCATGTTTCTAGTTGGGTTTACTTGATTTCTCTCATTTAGCGTAAATTTTATTATTGCAAATTATTTTTTGCTAAATTGTTATTTTAAGCTCTCTTACTAAAAAATAATTTAGTAATTTTCTTAAAATTATTAAAAAAATTTATTCCTTTATTCACCCCGCCTCTAAGGGCGCCTATCGATCCAACACCGACCACCGCCGCGCCACCCACTAGACAACCGTCGGGACGCCGGCCACCGCCAGGCCCACGGCTGCCGCGATCGGCCTCCCTCAGTCGTGCAACCGCAAGGCCCCCACACACGGCCTCCCCCGGCCGGCCGGCCTTGTTTGTGCGCTCCCCCGACGCATGGCCGCAAGACCCACGGAACCGCGGCGCGCGACCGCAAGGCCCCCGCGGCCGACCTCCATCGGTTGGCCGCCCTTGGCCGTGAGCCCGTTCTGTGCGACCGCTAGACCCCTGCGGAAGGCCTCCCCCGGCTGGCCGCACGTCCGTGGCACGCGGCCGCGGGAGCCCCGTAGTTGGCCTCTCTCGGCAGTCGCCCTCGGCCATGCGCCCGCGGAGCGTCCCTCCCTGTTCAGCCCTCACCGGTCGGGACTTGCTGCCTGTCGGCCTCCTCGTCGCTAGCCAGCCCTTTGGCCGCCGCCTGACCGCTGTCATCCGATCATCCCCACGCAATCTCCACCGTCCGATGAATGGGTAATCACCCGCGTAACTACCAGTGTAACCACCCATTATGGATTGGTGTAAGTATCCAAAGCGACAGTACCCCGACCATGATAGGCACGGGGCTACGCTCCTATCAATTAATTAATTAAGTTTAAAATTGTTGCGGTCCACTCAAGGCTCCGGTAGACCGGACTAAATTGAACCGTCTTAGACCAGGAGTGTTCGAGCGTGCAAACAGTCACAGAAAAAGGAAAGCTGACATGACAATTTTTTAAACGTGGAAAACTCGTCAACTGGGTGAAAAACCACGCGACCGGGTACGTGTCGGCCAAAACTTCCACTATTTGTTAGTTGTTGTACATAGTTGTTATGATGAACTCGAGGGCGACAGACCGCCTCTCGTTACAATTGTTGAGAGAGAGGTGCTCGGTGGGTGAAAAGTCACCGCTCACAGAGCTAAGTCTTTTGTCTGTTGTAGAGGGGAATGTTGCGCTCTGAGCGCTCTGGAGATTTCTACTGCAACTTGAAGGTTGGATCGATGTGCTCTCTGCGTCTTTGTCTCTGTGGCTTGTCTCCTGCTACACGAGAGGAGTTTAGAGTACTGGTCTTGCTGGTGGCGGGCACGCTTATTGCTGCGTTTGCAGGGGGTGTGCTTGGAGCCATCTTGAGAGCAAAGTGCACAGAGGCGCGCTAGGAGCGGTCTTGAGAGCGGAGCACACGGAGGCGCGCTAGGAGCGGTCTGGAGAGCGGAGCGCACGGAGGCGTGCTTGGAGCGGTCTTGAGGGCGGAGCACACGGAGGCGCGCTAAGAGCGGTCTGGAGAGCGGAGCGCACGGAGGCGCGCTTGGAGCGGAGCGCACGGAGGCGCGCTTGGAGCGGAGCGCACGGAGGCGCGCTTGGAGCGGAGCGCACGGAGACGCGCTTGGATCGGAGCGCACGGAGGCACGCTTGCAGCGGAGCGCACGGAGGCGCGCTTGCAGCGGAGCGCACGGAGGCGCCCTTGGAGATTAGCGCGCGGAGGCGCGATTGGAGCGGAGCGCACGGAGGCGCGCTTGTAGCGGAGCGCGGAGGCGCGCTTGGAGCGGTCTTGAGAGCGGAAGAAGGCTTTCAAAGGATCTTCAAGGTGCTCGAAGATTTTCGAAGGCGAGGGAGATCTTTCGAAGATGAAGGAGATCTGCGAAGAAGATCTTCGAAGGAGGATGAAAATCTTCGTCCGTCTTCGAAGTGCTTAAAGGAGATCTTCAAGAGGAAGAGGAAGGAGAACTTCGAAGATGAATGAGATCTTCCAAGGAGATCTTCGAAGAGGAAGAAGATCTTCGAAGGAGGATGAAGATCTTCGTCCGTCTTCGAAGTGCTTGAAGGTTCCTTCAAGGGCGGCTTCGAAGAGGAGGGAGATCTTCAAGAGGAGGAGGAGGAGAAAAAGATGGAAATGAGAGAAGCCATGAGGTTCTATTTATAGGCCCCAGAGGTGGTTACGATAGTTGTGCAGTTATTCGCAGGTCGTAATCACCATAATTGTTATTTGCAGCCCGGTTTCATATAAATTAATACGCATATTTCATAATAATTACTACGCGCAGACCGATATGATTTCAGATATAGACACCCACCCATAATGGGTGGTAACAGTGGTTATGGTGGTTATGGTGGTTATGCGGCTACCCGCACACAATAACTAATTTATGTGTTATACGCACATCCCTTTGTATAGTTTTGTGGTGTGTATTCGTATGACAGATACGGTTATGCGCACACCATAACCATATTATTTGCTATACGCAGACCGTATTGAAGGATTTTACCATATACATCCTACGATATGGGATTTTACTATCTGCACCCCATGTTATAAGATTTTACTATTTACACCTCATTTTGGAAGATTTTACTATTTGCGCCCCATGATAGAGGATTTTACTATTTACACCCCATGATGGGGGATTTTAATATTTACATCATCATGTTGGATGATTTTACTATCGGCACCGCATGATTAGGGAATTCACTATTTGCACCCTCATGCTGGGTGGTTACGGGGCTAGTGGGGTTTACTTTGGTCAACCTCATTTCCTCCACCAAACAAAGCAGGAGTTTTGGCTATTTGCAGCCCAGATTAGGGGTACCTTTCAAAAATAAACACACTATTAATTAATTAATGTGAAAAATAGTTGTCATTTTTGTTTTTTTGTTAAAAAAAAGTCATATCATAATTCATATATCATTAATTTTGAAAATCAAAATGATGACTTCCATCGTTATTTTTTCACATCAATTTTAATAAAGTTGACATGCCTAATAATAACCTACCATAGTAGGTATAGGAGCTCTACTAAAAACATTTTCACTTTTATAGATTTTTATCATTACATTTAATTTAGAGATATAGTATAATTACTTTAATGGCACTGTATTTTATATTTTTGAAATAGATTATAATATTTGTTAAGTCATTAGATGAAATTAATAAGGCTATATTTAAAAATTTTGAATATTTCACCAAAGACACTTTTCCATTTTAATATTATAAAGATTATAAAGATGTATATATATAGAGAGAGACACTTGGGGTTTCGCCCTCCCGTGCCGGGTCCACATGCTCTGCTCGTGTGTGAATGGGTTCCACCGACGTTTTTTTGACCCGTACAAATATGTAAATTAAAAAGGCGATTGTTATCCGCACTACAGTTTTAGCTATCCGCACTCTTTTTGTATGAGTTATTACGCGCCTTTTGGAAATACCTCTTGTACGTGCATTTTTAGGAAAAATGATCAACACGAAAGTTGTTGATCTCATCGAGATCTACAACTTTTGTGTTAAACACTTTTCCTAAAAATGCACGCACAAAACGTATTGCCGCCCGATTGAAATGTGCGTAACTATATCGAATTTTTTGAAATATGTCGTGTACATGCATTTTTAGGAAAAGTGTTCAACACGAAAATTGTAGATCTCGACGAGATCTACAACTTTCGTGTTGAACACGTTTCATAAAAATGCATGTACAAGACGTATTTAAAAAAAGCACGTAATTACTCATACAAAAAGAGTGTGAATAGCCAAAACTGTAGTGCGGATAACAATCACCATTAAAAAAGAGGAGTAAACTTTGAGCACTGATTGTTACATCAAAGACTCGTCTAACTTTATAGATAGTATAGATAAGCATATATAAAAAGACTAGCACATTAAACAATCAAAAAAACTTGAACAGTTCAAACAATATAAGTGAAATGAAAATTTGAACAGTTCAAAAAATATAAGTTAAATTAAAATAAATTAAAACAAATTAAATTAAATAACACAAACTAAATAAATCAAAATATTATATCCATGGAAGAGAAAATAAAATTAATTAAAAGCAAAATATATTAAACGAGAAAAAAATTAAAATAAATTAGAAAAGTACAAAGCATGAGGGAAAAGTAAAGTAAGAAAATATATTAGAAAAATAAAAATATTCTTGCAAAAAAATGTGCAAGGGAAACTTCGGGTAATGCATATACGAGCAATCATGCACGCAATATGGCTCGTGAAGAGAAGTTGTTGTTGTCGGCGGCGGCAAATATACGCACACACATAATTGCGTAAATTTAGTTTAGATAGATTTGGAGCTTAGTGGGATAAAGGTAGGCTCAGATGGCCCCATATTTTGTAATTGGGCCTTGATTAGTAATAATAATAATAATATGAGAATTAATAAATGGTTTAAAGAAATTTTGATTTAGAGACTATTTGTATTTATATATGATGATGATTATTTTGGACCAGGAAGAATCAAACATTTATAAATCACATGCATTCTGTAGTGATAATACAAACATATGCAATGATGCAACTGATCAAAGGACCACTTTTATATATCATGACAGCTCCCATTACTTCCAAGTGAAGGGTTCTTCCACTGCCTCATATATTTCACCACAAGCCCTTGCTACCATCATCTCATGCAATGAGTTGTCTTGTTAACCCTAGCTCTAGCATGGGACCTAACGGTAAAAAAATGTAACATGCATGGTTTTTTATTCGTCGCACGGATCTTCAAGCATTTAGATGAATCTGAATAGCCCGAATCAAGTGAGTCGAGAACACCATTGTATCTTGGAGGTCTAACTACTTTTGTGTGTGAAGTCAAGGAGCCAGTCACATTGGGTTTGTGAAGGATTTAGGCTCCGTTTGACAAAAACGTCATTGTCATAGAATGTATGTTTGGCATGACAAAGGTTATGACCGCCAGCAAGAAAGGAAAAAGAGTTTTGAACATAAAAATGGATGAAGTTCCTTAGGTGAGGTCGGTCATTCATGAACGACGGTGCATAACCACCGCGTTCACGACCGCCGCAACAGTGCAAAATGGAGCTGCCTTAGTTATGTTACCTAGGGTTCTTCCACGAGGTTAATGTAGTATGATAGAAAATGCAAGACTAAAATTAAAGAGTCTAATAGGAAGAGTCATTTGAAAATCTGCACTGCCTTAAGATTAATATTATTTCACTTCTATGAAGATTAAACATGATAAAATCGATCACAAGGTACGACATCCCCCAAATAATTTGAAACTTCGACTCACGCAAGTTGTCGACGTGTTATTGAAGAGTTTGATTTGTAGATGCTCAATATAATGAAATTAGAAACAAGAAAAATAAATCAAAGCGTCATTGATCAGCTATCGTAGTATTTCAATGGATGAATTGGAAAACATAGAGCTAACGATCAAACACAATGAAAGAATGATGAGCCTAAAACGACAACGAGATCGCAGAAGAACGCAGACATGGAGAAGGGCGAAAACAATATTAAGCAAAATTTAGATGGACAAAGTGATTAGACAAATTTCAAATATATCCAAAAACGAATCCAACAGTTGTGTCTCACTTAATGACACATCATTTGGGAAAAAATGATTTTAAATGAAACAAAAATAATAATAGCAAAATTAAAAATGTAGGCTATTACTGTCTAAACCAGTTCAGAACAACATTCAGGGGCGGACCTAGGTGGAGACACCCGGACACTTGCCCGGGTGTAAATTCTAAAAAAAACTATAGGCATGTACCAATCCCTTCTTAGCCACTTTTATCTGATCAAGGCAGTAAATTCTACTAAAAAAAGGGTAGTGTTATGTGCAGCCCGTATATGACTATGTGTAGGTTGCTAAAAAAACCAAACCACTTTTATTTAGGGTGTTGTTATTAGCAAACTCAATTTGGCTTCTAGCAAACCATTACTACTAACAATCCTTCAAACTTGAAAATGGTTATTTGAAAACCCTTTTGTTACTAGTAAACCAACATAACAAAAAATTATATTTGTATTTAGAGACATGCATTCATTCAAAATAAGTCACTACAATACGTGATCGATGGATCTAAATGTTTATTATTATGTGCACGTGGATGGTGGATCTCAATCATTCGAATTAAATTTTTGGATTTAATAGGCCGAATATTATATTAAATAATGACCAACAAAACGCCCTACGCCTACATCGTCGACTCCATCCACTCTAATCCAAATAGAATCCATCCAGTGTTTCTTGCCGCTCTGCTTCTCCACACGGCCAAGACGTTGAAATATCCAGAAAATATGTACTGGCGAACGCCCACTGCCATCTCTCCAGTCCAACCTCTTCATGGCTTCCACTTCCGTTATCCTGTCCTACCCACCAACCAGTCTCGTCGTTCTTGGCCTTAAAGGTCGGGCGTTTCTGGCTGGAAAACAATGGATTCCACCTCCAACGAAAGTCATCTCCTGCCAGCAATGTCGCCGGAGTCCGTAGGGAAGGCAGCAGAGTCGCCGGAGCCAGCAACATTACCCGCACCTTTTGAATCGCGAACGGGATATATATAGGGAGGGGAGTTGCGAACGGGAGAGGGAGGGGTGTCGTTGAGGCACTGCCTAGGAGTCGACGGAGCCAACAACGTTACCAGCACCCTTCGAATCGTGAACGAGATATGGAGGGGATCGAGTGCGAACGGGAGAGGGAGGGTTTCTTCTGGGCAATGCCTGGGAGTCACGAACGGGAATATTGAAGGTGGCGGAAACGATTTAGGGCGTGGTTTGCTAGTAGCGGAATTGAGCCTTTCAAAATAATGAAAAAATTAAGTTTTAGGAGGATTTTGGATTTGCTAGAAGCCAAATTAGGTTTGCTAGTAACAGCACCCTTTATTTAACTTTTTCTTTTTCCTAAGAAAATGCTCGTGCAAACCAGTCATCGCAGAACCCACGCGCGACTCATGTTTGCCCTCCTCATTTCGCTCGTGGCCTAGTCAATCGCCACCTCCCGGACGCCTCTCCACCTCCCGTGCCCTAGCCAATTTCCAGTATGCATTGGTCTTCTTCTTCTTTTAATCTGAGGCCCGTGCCCTAGCCTGATAATAGAGAAATATGGGTGGGTAGAGAGAGAGAGAGAGAGAGAGAGAGAGAAGGAGGAGGAGGAGGAAAGGGAAGCCATTTTGTTCCTCTTGCTGGAGGATTTGATGATGGATGTCATTGTGTTCCTCTTGCTGGAAGGCCTCTCCACCTCCCATTTTTTTTCACTACAAGCCTGCTTGATGATGGAAGCCATTGCTATCGCCTCCTTCTCTTCTTTCCCCCTTCACTTTTATGCTTTTACTGGATGATTTGCTTGCGTGTTGGAGTTGGAAATGGTTGTACTTGATGTTTGCTTCTTCTCACTGTGGAATGCTTGTACAAACATTAATATTGAATACCAATTTATAAGACTTTACATTAATATAGACAGATGAAAAGCTTGTACTGGACGCGTTCCTCTTGCTGGAAATGCTTGTACAAACATTTCCAAGTCCAACTCCAATGCGTTCCTCTTACAAGATAGTATACATCGGATTTATAAATGAGAACCATTTCCTCCAATTGCAAATGCGTGAAGATTTCCCATTGCCTCCAATAATAACACTTTGGAGAAGAAATCGGCAAGACAATGCAGAAGAATGGGAGAAAGTTGCTACAAACAAGGGAGTTGATTTATAGAGAACTTGACTCTTAGGTACTACTTTTCTTACTAGTAATTCAAAATTATCAAACAATTCATTTCATAAAACTAACATGATTTTTATTCAACAAGTAGCATCAAATGTGTATCTTCTTCAATTTTGGTAGCTTGTTCTATGGATACAAGTAAATATTTCACAAAAACTTTAATTGTGTTTCTTGTTATCTAATATAAATTTATATTTTGATGTAGGTACAATGTCGCTTTGGATGTAAAAGTCTTTTTCACTTTCATGGAGAATTTTGTTATATAAAAAGTTTAGAATTAGTGCTCCTACATTGTAATTCATGCTACGTTTTGAGAGATAGATGAACCCTTAAATTTTTTTTTGAATGGTTTGCACCTAAGAATTTGGTTTGCACATAACCATGATTTGCACGTAGCCATAAATGTTTTGCACTTATAATCACCCTAAAAAAACCTATAGGCCTTTACCTTAAAAATATATAAAAAACATTAAATGGAAGTTGTTGGAACCAGTATTTGGCCTAACGAGAAGTTCGAACCCCTGTGAAGGGGGGCAGCTAGCGCTTAGTACTGATCCCGCGGAAGAACCTGACCGATGACTTAGAATGAAAGACACTACCCTTAGCAACAACGTGGAGGTCCCACCACACTCCCGGAAGTATTCGTGCACAAAAGGCCCGGGCCCACTGGGCCGGCCCGAGCCCGGCCCGGGAAAAGCCCGTTGAGGCCCGGCCCGGGAAAAGCCCGGCCCGGGCCTAACCTGGGCTTGGGGCCGTGGCAGGGCTCCAATCTGGAGCTTCTGCCCGGCCCGATACCCGGCCCGGGTCGGGCCGGGCATAGCCCGATTTTCGGGCCGGCCTGAGCCCGGGCCCAGGCACAGCCCGGCCCAGGGATGGCCAGCCCGAGAGCCCTTAAACGGCTCTTTTTAAGAGCCGTTAAAGGCTCTTAATAAGAGCCGTTAACGGCTCTTATTAAAGAGCCGTTAAAGGCTCTTAATAAGAGCCGTTAAAGGCTCTTATTAAGAGCCTAGGGGCTGCTGCTAGCTGACATCAAAGTCAGCTGGCAGCGGGACAGCCTAGGGGCTAGGCTGTCCTTTTTTAGTTTTTTATTATTATTATTTTTTAAATTATTTTATTTTAAATAATAATAATAATAAATAAAAAAAAATTTATAAATAAACCTTAAAAAATAACCGCCTCTCACTCTCTCAGATTCTCACTCTCTAACCACCTCACTCTCTCTCATTCTCTCTCACCATCTCTCTCTCTCTCATTCTCTCTCACTCTCTCACTCTCCTACTCTCTTGCTCTCTAATATTTATGGCATCCTCCTCATCAACGCCGGCGTCTTCGACTCAAAGTACGGCCGAAGTGGTGGAGCACAACCAGAAAGCGCCAGTTTGGGAGCATTTTGACAAAGTCAAAATCGGCGACGAATTCAAGGCGCGATGCAAATTATGTTCAAATTTGCTAACCCTTACCGGCAACTCGACACTAGCAAGACACATAAAGTCTTGTATTGCGAAACAAGCTCCGGAGTCCAGCCAGACACAACTATCTGCATTGGGGCAAATATGGACGTACGATCAACTTCGACAACGTGAATTACAGGTGAAAGACGTCATCAGACGTGGGTTGCCGTTTAGCCACTATGACAACGATGAGGCGACGGAGTACATACACGAAGGACTTCAGCCAAAATATCAACAAGTAAGTAGATCCACTATTAGACGCGACGCACTAAAATTATATTTTGAGGCAAAACAATCTTTAATAAATTATTTTGAAACTTTTGAGGGACGTGTGAGTTTAACGAGCGACGTCTGGAGTAGCTCCATAAAAGTAGGATTATCGTATATATGTATCACGTGTCATTGGATCGATCCCGTTTCTTGGGAGCTAAATAAGCGCGTTATATGTTTTGAAGGTTTTGAATTTTCGCACACAGGTAAAGCTATATATCAGGTTATTATTAAATGCGTGCGCGAATTTAAATTAAAAGGTAAAATAATGAGTATATCTTTTGATAACGCTAGTAATAATAACCTCGCAATAGAGTGGTTAAAACGCGATTTAAAACCAATGTTAAATGGTGCGTTTTTTTTCACACTCGATGTGCCTGTCACGTTTTAAATTTAGTAGTGCAAGATAGTCTAGCAGCTATGGAACTATGCATCTGCTATAAGGACTATTTGGATGCTACGAGGAGAAAGCAGCACATTTCAGCGTTGGAGGCGAGCTCGGAGGAGCTAGAAGACGAGATGAACGCGATGAATATCTGAGTTGGATAAGCGCGTTACAAGTCACGGCGATTGGATAAACGCCTCATATATAATAAGTTAATAAATTTTGTAATATGTTATTTAAAATTAATAATATATTTCAATTTTTTAATTTGTAATTTTGTAATTTTGTAATTTGTAATTTTGTAAATTTTTAATTTTGTAAATTATTAATTTTTAATTTTGTAATATGTCATGATTTTGTAATTTTGTAGATTTTCAATTTTTAATTTTGTAATATGTTATAAGTATTTAAATTTTTTTTTTAAAAAATCTGTTTTTTCAAAAAAACCGGCCCGGCCCTGAGGGCCGGATGAGGCCCCCTACCTGGGAAACGGCCCGAGCCCGATTTTCAGTGGGCCCGGACTCGGCCCGGTTTACAAAATCCTGGGCCCGATCAGGCCCGGTCCGGGCCGGCCCGATCGGGCCTATTGTGCTGGGCTACCCGGAAGATCCTTTGAGCGCTTCCCCTCTTAAGCCAAGACTATAGTCGGGCACCTTGGAGAGCTAAGGGAGCTAACCAAAGAGACCTTGAGGAGAAGCAAAGATCTAGAATGCCCTCCCAAGGTGCCCCAAAGGGTCTATTTATAGTCTTTCTGAACTAGTCTGCTAATAGCGGAATTCCATCTTTTGGTTTTGCTATACGCACCTCAAATTGGTCTGCTAACAGCCAAACTCCGCTGTTTTGGAGGGCTATTGGCAGCCCACCAGGGGTATCAGACTATTAGGGTAAATTCACCTGCAGCCCCTGCTGGGCGAGTGGCCCCTGAAGGCGCCACTCGCTAGCCTTCTTGCGAGCTGGGCTCGCGAGACCTCCTCTTGCTAGTAAGGGCATGCCCCTGCTCGTCTCGCCGGACCGACTCTGCGAGACCTTACCTGACTCACTCTGGCTAAATGCATCCCAGAGCGGTCTTCAAAACACACCCATGTTGTCGCCGCTCGCTACTCGCGAGCGAGATCCCTTGTTCGCCTTGCCCAGCCCTGGCAAGATACTCGCCACGAGTCTGCGAGCACTCCCTGATTGCATGTGATTTATTCCTCCGCGATTCGGTGAACACTGGGTTGTACACAATCCCCGCTCTTCGCGAGATTATGCTAAGCACGTGAATAAACATCCAACCCTCCGTGTTCGTCGGACGAGGATGAGCTGGCACGAATCTTTGGTGGGTCCCACCCCGGTGCTATAAATACCAACGTCTCTGGGCGACAAGGGACCCTTTCCTCCATTCCTTTTCCTTCACTACTCGCAACTGCATTTGCTAAAGATGCCCCTCTCGGAAGAAGCCCAAGCCCGCTTGGCAGTGTCCTGCGCGAGGGGGCAATCTGTCACTAAGCGGCTCGCCCCCTGGGGCGCTCGGCAGGCTCCGCCTCCTCCTGTTCTGAAGAGGGCGCAAGTGGTGCGGCGACGATTTAGGACGACGCGGTCCTCCCTCCGGTACATGCTGCATGATCCCGCACTCGCTGGACAGGTACTAGGATTCGCATGGTGTTTCCCCCCATCTCCGTGCTAACCTTTTAATCTTCAGAGCGCATCTCTGGCGGGAGTCCTCGCGAGTGGGACTCCAGACGATACTCGCCTCCCCTCTTCCGGAGGAAACGATTCCACGCCCGCCGACATGGATGTCATCGACCTCTGCCCCTCACCACGACATGGTAAAACTCCGATATTATCTCCCTTGTGAATTCCCCAATTGACCTTTTGTACTCTTAGCAGAGAACCTCCTCACGACTCCCAGGAGGGACGCCACCCCACCAGGCTCGTCGCCCCCTCTGGAGTCTCCGCCCCCTCTGGGATCGCTGCCTTCGCCGGGCTCGCGGCCTCCACCGGGCTCGCAACCCCCACCTGATTCGCTACCCCCGTCGGGCTCGCAGCCCCCACCTGATTCGCTACCCCCGTCGGGCTCGCAGCCCCCACCGGACGTGTCCGTCTCCGTCCCCGGGTTCCGTCTTCTGGCCATCCGTCCCCTGGGAGCTCGCTTCCCACCGATGTCAGGACTGCGAGCCACCTCCACCACGTCTCGGGCTTGGGGAAATCAGTCACACTGAGGTATTCTGTGGCCTTCCCGGGACAACCGAGCTGCTCCCGCCAACGACTCGGTAAAGCGCCTGCGACCTCGTCAGGTTGGTAGGCTGTAATTATCAGTTTGTTTCTCGCTCTGTTCGCTAATTCTCTTCTCGCAGGCGCCCCAGAGTCCTCCGCCGAGCTGGAGTTTGGAGAGGAAGAGATGTCTCCCCCGCCTTCGCCGGACAAAATTGCTCATTCATGTCTATTATTGATATTATGAAATCATGCTAATTGCATGATTTGCTCATTCATGTCTAATATTAAATGCGCAACTAATTGCATATTTGTCTATTTTCTTTGTTGCATATGATAGCCCCTATAATGAAAAATCATAATTGAAAAATTACAAAAATGATGAATATGATTTCACACACTCCATCTTGATCTATTAATATCTTATGCTAAAATTCACTATTATCATATATAGTAATTCATGATTTATCAAGAATTATCTTAAATCAACTATTTCTATCAATCTTAGGAATTATGAAATATATGATGGTTATTGGTATTATAGTTTCATATCTTGTTTTGTGTGTGTGATGTGCATCTTTATTATTTGCATGTTTCTCATTATCTTTAGACCTAAAATTAACTTGATATAAATAAGATGAAATCAAATAGAATTGTCACTTCATTCTAGGTCTATGAAAATTTAAAACTCTATGTTTGAATACATGCAATTCAATTATATATTTGTCCAATTTTACTTAGCTTTGCACCTTGTTGTCATAATTCATCATACTAGCATCATCACTTACCATTGGTAGAAATCAATGTCCATGCTAGTTATATATCTTGCAATGCTAAAGTAAATTATATTACTAAAATATGAAAATTATAATTTCTTTTGTAGTTATTTGTATGAATAAAATGTATTCTAAATGGATTTAAAATTAACAATCATCGATATAATTGTAAATCCAAAACTAA
The DNA here is from genome assembly GCA_033032865.1 of Dactylorhiza incarnata. Lineage (NCBI taxonomy): Eukaryota > Viridiplantae > Streptophyta > Magnoliopsida > Asparagales > Orchidaceae > Dactylorhiza > Dactylorhiza incarnata. The sequence continues at coordinate 6,406,545 of JAWHQI010000103.1, read as the reverse complement.
TCATGCAATTATACTATAGTTAATATATTTAAGGCTTACACGCTTAGTATGTCCATAATCATTAAACGTATGACATGTGTCTCACAATAGCGAGGGCGTAGGATTGTGTGCATTAGAGACCTAACCTCTAAGTCGTGTCTTGTCATTAACCGGGGAGGGTTCCAGTAGGGCCTTGCGAGGCACTGGGGGGGAAAGAGTGCTAGGTTGAGCATCGTCTTTTGTATGCATATGAGATTAACACCCTAACCTACGGCATGCGTGCAGCTCCTCATGCCCATCCATCACTTAAATAGAATGTTGTCATGTTGTTAAGGTATCTTGATCTTAGATATACTTATATTATATTCATTGCATGAACATTATCTCACTCTTTATACATAAATCATGCATTTTTTTTTGTTCTAACATTGCATCTTGTGTTTGCATATTTTATTATTTTGAGCTTTAATGATTTTACAAAACACAAGTATTTGAAAAATCACCAAAAACATGCTAAAAGAGCCTTCAAATCTAATCAATATACTCTGAAATTTCAACTGAAGGAAGGCCTATTTATAATACAAATGAATTTTGAAAAACATTTTTCAAAAAATCAAGAAATGCAGTTCTGTTTTGGCGTTAAGAAGTTAACGTCTGACGTTAGCTCCTTTGCTCCAAAATATTTTTTGTTTTGAATAATTTCTGGTATTATTTAATATTTTGTGTGTTTTTATTTCTCTGTTTGTAAAAAGTTTTCTATCTTTTTATTTCCTTTAAAACAAAATTTTATTTCTTTTCAAGAAAATATGTATTTTCTCATGCATTATTTTGGGTTTATTTCTCTGGCATAGAATATCATTTACTGAAAGGGCTATTAAAGGCTTCTATGTTTTCCAGAGAATATAAAAAAAATCAAATACAAAATTACAAAACAATTTCAAAGAACAAAAATATGTTTTTTTTCTCTTTATGTGTGTTTATTGTTTTGTGCTTTTATAAAAAATTATTAAAAAAATTTATAAAAAAACTGATTGTTATTCATTGCCATTGTCAAGGATGATTAATTATATCAATTCAAGATTAAATACAATGTATAATTTAACTTACAAGTTTCTTAAAAATATTGTTTTGTATTTGTCATGCCTTGAAAATTATCTTGTTATGTGCAATAAAATTGATTGTAGATAAACATGTATAGAAATGCTTAGCATGCCTCTAAGTATGAGTAATGTATTATGTTTGGTAATGATTTATTCACTTACTTATTTTTGATAATCTACATATGTTTACAATCTTATACTTGCATGATTGTGTAGTGTAATAATATAAATGATTAAAATGCATAAATAGATTACCTGCACAACATTGAATTGGTTATTACAATTCTTTGTCTTTCATACACTTATTCTTTAGAGAAATGTGGTTTAAAAAATGCTATGTTTGCAAAACAAGTGAATTCGGAGTCCTTAGTCACTAAACTAAAAAGCAAATAATCAATGACAAGGAAAACTCCACCAAGCACTACTCACCCTCCCGATAAGTCTTAATGAGCATTGTGAGGTTGAGCACCTTGGCTAAAGAATTGTAAAGTGTCTTGTAGCAAACAATTTATACACCACTTCTCTTAGTACACTGGATCATAAAAAATTGAAAATAAAGCTAAAAAGTATAAAAGTGATCCCCCAAACACAACTTTGCACCCTGATAAGTCTTAAAAAGCATTGTGTGTGCCTCGCACCTTGGTAGTTGTACTATTTATTCATGTGTATTGAAATATTGTGGAAGTAATAGTATTTGTGTATTTTAATGTTGTGTTATTTCATTATATATGTCATGTGTTTTTGATTGATTCACTTGTATACTTTATCAAAACACTACTTTGTACACTTTCATTAAACTTCTACTCATGAGAATTGGATCCTAATGCTCACCTACTCAAATCTCTACAAACTTCAGTAAATGCACTAGATAACAAAGCATGATCGCTACAATGTTTATGTTTACTTGAAATGCAAATTTTATTACATTGTAGTTTGTGTATCTTTTCTTGATATTATGAAATCATGCTTGCAATATTATCTTAATGGAATAACATCTCTTCAATCTTTAACTCAAACATCAACTTTTCAAATTTAAAACTCATTATCCTTTATATGATTTTATCTTCTAAAAATAATGTTTATGTTTAAGAGTGCTTATTATATTCTTCTGTTAAGTTTACCACTTATGCTCATTCATGTCTATTATTTTTAACACCATGGTTTCAACAAGTGGTATCTTAAAATAGAATGCTTACTTTATCATGTTAGCTATGTTGCTTATTACTATATGTTACATCTTGCTTATATTTTTCTCAACAAGTAGTATTTAACAAGCTTTTGATTGCATCCTATTTTTCTTCTCGACATAGAACATATTACTTCTTATTACATACTCAGTCCTAAACCCTCTTTTGATACTACCAAAAGGGGAGATTAAATTGCATAAGTCTAATTTTTAGGGGGAGTGCATTATAATAATATTAAACTAAAAAAGGGGTATATTTATAGGGGGGTAATCATGTAGGAGGTGCATACACTATCATATGCTCGATCATGACAATCATTCAATAAGTGGTTCCTTATCTATCTTAGAAGATATACACTCATCCGTACCCACTTTTGCTAATAACAAAAGGGGGAGAAGAAATTGAGAAATCTAGTCAAATAGATATTTAGGGGGAGTAAATTATAAGAGAACACTTATGTAGGGGGAGGACTTCATAAAGAAAGAGTATGCATTATCGCTATCAAATCTATCTTGCTTTTAATCTGTTATTCATGCATATATTATTACCTCCCTTATCTATAAACACAAACGGTCTTAATCTCACTAATTTCTCATACAAGTATTTGTTATTATCAAAAGGGGGAGATTGTTGGAGCCTATATTCCACATCTCTTGGTTTGAGAATAACAAATATAGTGTTGTATTTGATCTTGTATTTTGTGTGTTTATATTATGCAGGTTGTACAGGAACTATAACTACACGTCCCTATGAATAGTATACTGAATGGAGATGAATCTCTGGAAAGAGAGCTAACGCCCCGCGTTAGTTGTTAACGCCCCGCGTTAACTTCCGTTGAGAAGGAAATCCGTCGAGAAGAAATGTCGTCGAGAACGAATCCGTTGAGAAGCCAGAGACAACGCCAGGCATTAGGTCTTAACGCTGGGCGCTAGCCGTTCGATGAAACTGCGCTCGACTTATTGCGTTCGACGAACTGAACTGCGCTCGATGAATTTGAGCGTTCAACAAACTGAATTGCGCTCGATGAATTGAAGTTAACTGCGCTCGACTTATTGCGTTCGATGAACTGAACTGCGCTCGATGAATTGGAGCGTTCGACGAACTGAACTGCGCTCGACGAATTGAAGTTAACTGCACTCGACGATAGCACGCTCGACGAAATGTGTTGCGTTCGACGAAATTAGTTTCTGCCATGATCCCGACGGTTTGTACAATCCCGACGGTTTGCACGTTCACTAACGCCGGCATTAATCATTAACGCCATGCGTTAGCTCCCGTGGCTATTTAAAGTACAGCCCCTCTCATTCTAAAATATGAGATGATTCCAGAATTCTGATACTTTGGAGAGAGGTTCATGTACAGCAATTAAGAGATCTCCCTTGGGCTATCATGAACATCTAAAGAGGATTTTGAAGGAGAAGGTCTACAACGCATATCCCATACAAAGAACGATCGTTTCAAAAATGCCAACATCTACATCGACTTCGTCTTAACCTTCAGAATTTCTTGGGGAGTTTCTCTTTACTTATCTTGTAATCTTTTATTTTATTCTCTTTGTAATTTGTGTGGAGAAATCATTCGGGGAGAACGTCTGATTCCGGGAAGGATTCTGTGGGTAAATTTGCCTTGTGTTGGCAACTAGGTCCTTGCGCGGCTTAGGGGGTAATTCGGGCGTGAGTTGGCGATTAGGTCTAGGAGATTAGATCTAGGGGTGCTCGAGGCCATATCCGGGGAAGGATTGGCTAGAGCGGCTTGAGGCAATATCCGGGGAAGGATAGGCTAAAGTCAACCGATTTGTGGGGATACAAGTCGGTATAGAAAAGGAAAAATTGTTGTATTTTGTACGCCTCCGATTTCTAGCGATATTGAAATCAAACATTTATGTATTCAATTTATTATGAAATAAAATCATGTCTTTTAATGTTCTATTCAATTGATTTTATTTCCTCTTCAAGAATGTTTTAATTAATATTTTTATCAAAGTATTAAAATTAACATTTGTGTAATTATCTTCGAAATACAATAATCCTTTTTATTATCTCTGATTTTCTGGAATTGTATTTCATTAATGTTTTCATTAGTAAAATCTCATTGACATAATTCTGAGCAGATTAATTTTCTGAAGAGCTAACGCCCAGCGTTAACACCTAACGCCAGGCGTTAGAAACTGTAACACCTCCCCTGCAATGATCATATAACATGGGTCCGGCCGGGACCCCACAGCATCAGTATTAAAAGATGATATTAACTACCCATTCTCAAAACTCAGACAACACAGCGAAAACAAATATAAAACACAGAGATTGTCCACACTACATAGGAGTCCAACTGGCCTTAAGGCCATACAAAACCACAGTCCAAATCACCAAACATTCAACACAAAAGGACGTCCCAACAAAAGGGGACAGATAGTAGTTTTACCTAAACTACCTCAGCATGCAAGCCGGTTACACCAAATGTAATAATAGAAGTGCATGAAGACAAGGTAAACACTTCATGAGGCTTTAGGCCTTTTTGGCCGGCGCGCTGGGTCCAGCCTGCGATTCTTGCCCTGCAACCAAATCACAAAGAGCGGTAAACGAGGGTCAGCTATGGCTGACCACAAACGGTGTAACAACATCCCTCCTCCCGGCCGTCCTAGCGGACCCCGGGGAACTACTTCACCCTGCAAGTCAGCACTTCGTATGCAAATGTACATAAAAGGAAACAGCATAAAAACAGGTATGAGTGTCACATACAGCATCCACATTTCTATGTTGAGCAGATAATAAAAAGGGGCCTACCAATGCAAAATGAATGCAAACCCGAGTTTCACCCAAGGTACCCTAAAGCGTATGAATCTATCACATCATCATACATCATAATCACATCACAAACACAAGGGTACTTATCATTTCCCCGCAAGGGCATCATAACCTAAGGCCAAGAGCTCTCGAGCACAGACATTCTCGTCAGTCAACAATCGAAGGGACTAATCTTGCCGGGACACTCTCCGCACATGAATCTTAGTCTTCACGGGATAGCCAGCCGACCACAAAGACCAATCGCGCCTTCGCACAACACTAGACATCACAAGCCCCATATTCCGCACATTATTTCTCCGCCCTAAACCCAACATTCGTTACCACACGAAGCTACAAGGGCATCACAACGACGAGTTCGCCGTATTCGGATTTCTAACAAAACCCTTAAAATGCGCGTAAATCAACATCACCGAAATCGGACCTACGGCCACAAATCCGGCTTCACCCACAATGCCTAATCCGCTAACGGAGCAGATCTCTAGTGCAAATCATGTCGGGGACGGACTCAATCAACCCGATGGTTCCTTTTGAACCAAGGCGACCCGGATCCCTCTCACTCGACGGATCCTGTGCCAAAATGCAGAAATTATAGGGATGCGATGCACGCATCCTAAAGACTGGGAGGAGAAATGTCGTTACCTTTTGAGATCTCCTCCTAGCCATGAGAAGCTTGCAAACAAACGGTGGAGAAGAAGCGCCTCGACGCCCTCTACGCGTTGCCGGTCTCGGATCGGCGAACGGAGCTCCGAAGCTCCGGCAATGGCGGATTCCCCTTCTCCTTCCTCCTTGCCTCCTCCTCCTTTCTCCAAACTAAGAGAGAGAAAGCCTTGGAAATTATGAGGGTTTAACTCCTCTACCAAGCCCTAAAACCCCCCAACCATCCATCGCAGCCGTTGGATCAAATCCCAATGTTTTTGGACGGCCGGATCATCTTCCCTGTCACTTTTCACGGAGCAGAATAAACAGTGCGCATGAGCAGCGGCGCACGGTCAGTGATCGTGCGCGGCCAACATCCCCTGATCGTGCGCACTACACGATCAGCCGACCTTCAACCCTTGAGAATTAAAGCACGATCAGGCGCACGACCACTGGTCGTGCGCGAAGGAGGCCAGTGAGCGTGCGCGAAGAACCTGCTATGGAATTTTCAGCCTATTCCGAGCGCGACGCTACCACTCCGCCTACCTCGCTGGACTACGATTTTTGGGGTGTTACAGAAATAGTAAGGAAAAAGTTCTGTTTCCTTTATCTGAGATATTAAAATATATTTTTCTATAAAATATTCTGAATCATCAGTCCCAAACTCTGATAAATTTAATTAAGATTTAAATTCCATAAAACCTTTATTCACCCCCCCCCCCCTCTAAGGGCGCCGTAAGATCCAACACTCCCAAGATACTTGATGAGTGCCAATGAGATTTTGGTCATGCACATATTATGATAAAATATACCACCTCTAGATAAATTGTAACATTTGGACTTAATTTTCATAATATTTAAATTATTACTAGTTAGGGAACTTATTGAATTTAATGAAGAATATGTGACTAAACAATTTAGGAAAAATCCAAATCTCTGGCATATGGTTGAATTTAATGAAGAATATGTGACTAAACAATTTAGGAAAAATCCAAATCTCTGGCATATGGTTAATTAGGTCAAAAAAATACCTCTGAATTTATTGGGAATTTTAAATTAACTTTTCTCTGCAAATTATCATTATATGGGTATCTATCATTTATGTGTATATGATGAATACTTGATCAATCTATTTTAGAAAATTTCATTTTTTTTATAGATACTCTTTAGAGCAATATAAACCTCTCGTAATTTAATTAGAATTTTTGGATGAGTAAAATGTGTACTTCCTTTGCAATGATGGATTTATCCCATGAAAGTATTTATGAAATTTTAGTAAGTAAATGAAAGTGCACAGTTTACCTCACTAGAATTCTCTAGAGGGGGGGGGGGGGGGGTGAATAGAGATTAAAAATATTTTGTGCAAAGTTAATATATATATATATATATATATATGTGTATGATCACAGATTAGAGCTTCCCACATACCAACAAGAATTAAGCAAATAAGGAGAATAAAAGCAAGTAAAGAAATCACAGCACAACACAAGAAAATATAGTGGTTCCCCAAACTTTGGGTAGTCCACTCTTCTACCCCCTTGGTAGGAATTCACTATCTTGCACTGAGTCTTTTGATAAGGAGACTCTTAGAACCACCCTGAGTCTTTTGACAAGGAGACTCTTAGAACCAACTGAGTCTTTTGACAAGGAGACTCTTAGAACCAGTACACTGAATTTTTTGGAGAGAGATTCTAAAAACTCTTTTACAATATTTAAGTAAGAAAGAAAGAAAGAAAGAAAGAAATAAGAACAATAATGAATCTTCTTCCTAGCAAGAAGATTGGGAGCACAAGAGGTAGTGAATGAAATCTCTCTTCTATAGTGAGAAGGAGATTGTAAAAACTTTTCTCTCTTTTGTGAGAGCTTTCAAAGCTTGCAGTAGAAAGGCTTCTGAAGAAGAAGGAGAAGATGAAGACTTTTTCTCTGCAGCACACTATCTCTTTTCTCAGCTTTTCTCTCTATTCTCTTGGGAGCTTTTCCTCTATTTCAAATGTATGTGGTGGATCACTCAACTGCATTTTCTGCCGACCTCCTCTTTATTTATAGCTCTGTTAATTCAAAATAATACTATAGGAGGATAATCAATTATCAGTCAGAGAAATAGAAAGATGAAAATGTTTCCATAATATTTATTTCTGTAAAAGGAAAGAACTAATTCTGATTTCAAATAATGTCCAAATAAGTTTAATCAAATTAGCCAAGAATCAGATATAAGGAAAGAATGATTCAGAACGGCTATAAAATATTGACATTTATTCCATACAAATCAGATCTACTGAAAGAAGGAAAGAGATCTGGCGCATATATAAATCTGTCACATAAATCGACGTGCGTCGATTACCATTCGACGTAAGCATCGAATTCATCCTGGCTGGACGTCGAGAGGAAAATAAGGAAGGTGCGTCGACTTCTCCATATGCGTCGACTAGAAATCAGAGTAGCGTCGACAACACATACGTCGAAATCTTCCTAAAGTTACTTCGACTCAATCTGAAGAAAACGTCGACTTCATTTCGACGTTGCGTCGAATAGTATTCGACGCATATTTACTTAACCTTGTTTTTCTTTCTTAGAATTCATATTCAATTTATTTCTAGGGGTTAAGAGAAATCATTTCCCCAATAGTAAATAATTATGAAAACTGTTGATTCTCTGTTAGACATATTGTTATGACATAATAAACCCTTGGAAAATTACTTGGATTATTTGGACATCAGATTTATGTACTTCATGTGAATTGACTAAGTATCACATATTTGTTAAATATGAATTATGGTCAAATAAAATTAGGAAATATTTGATTCTCTGAAAAATCAACTCTCATGACATGTTGAACCACTGGAAAATTATTGGAATTATTTGGACATCAGATTTATGTATCTCATGTGTAAATTGATTAATTGTCACATAGTTGTTAAATATGAATATGACAAATTAAATTAAGAAATATTTGATTCTCTGGAAAATTATCTTCCATGACATGTTGAACCTACGGAAATGGAGCTCGAGGGGCTCCTAGGTTTCTCAGCAGGGCCAGCATCTCGATCTGATGCTCTTCCATCTATTGCATGCATCCTTCCAATGTAGCGACGGGGGCGGGCATCGCCTCTTCTGCGAGAGGTACGTTGATGAGCAAGTGAGAGGGAGCTGGGTCGATGCCCCCTGGGATTGATCCTTCAGTGGTTCGGATACTCCTTTTCGTGATTGTCGTCAGTTACAAGTATTGATGTGAAGCGAATACTGTCTTCAGAGAGTCTTTGCAGAGTTTTGGGAACACATTTCCCACAGACGACGCCAGACTATTGTGGGTCACTCGACGCTCTCGTTGGCCCGGTCAAATTGAATTGTCTCAGCTCTAGAGTGATCCGAGCGCACAATTAGTCAAAGTAAAGTGAGTCAGTTGGCAAGAAGATTTTTTACGTGGAAAACCCGGAAAGGGTAAAAAATCACGGGACCGAATCAGTGCCGACCAAATTCCACTATATCTTTTGGTGTTATAAGTTAGAGAATGCAAGAGGGTGACAGGTCACCGATTGTTTCATGGGATGCAGAGAAGGTTGAGAAAGAGGAAAATCTCTATGGACGAAGGAGATCTTCAAGAGCCTAAGGGAGATCTTCAAGTCACCTTCGAAGGAGATCTTCGAAGGGGAAGGTAAATCTTCGAAGGCTGAAGGAGAGGTCTTCGAAGGATTCTTCAAATGCTGAAGGAGAACTCTGAAGGATCTTCGAAGGAGCTCTCTCAGGCGCTGAAGGCAAGGTCCCCTGAAATGAATGTTTTGGGCTCCTTTTAAGCTTTGCGCAGGGGTAGCCTAGTAATGTCATTATTGTAACCACTGTAACCACCTGACGAGTGAATCATGTTCGTCGATCTGGGGCACATGAATCGCTATTTTTCGTATACGACCGTCTTGCCATCCGGGCTGTTCGGGCAATTCGAGCAGCTTCATTGACGGCGATGACAGCAACGAACGAAACCTGCAATCTGGGAAGTTTAAGAAAGTTAACTAACGCGCGCGCTGCGAACATGGAGACATTCAGCGCACACTGTGCAGGTAGAGATGTTCGGCACACGTCACGAACTTGGAGGTGGTCGATGCGTGTCGTGTATTTGGAGCTCTTCGGCGCACGTTGTGCACATGGGGTCGTTCGGCGCACGTCGTCCACTTGGGGACATTCGACCGCTTTTGGACGGCAGTTCGTATGCATGGAGGAGAGAGAGGGTTGCACGGACCCCCATGATGGGGGTGAGGTTACCCCCATGATGGGGTGCATTTACCCTCATAATGGGAGGTGTGGTTAGTGTATACGCGCACGTTCCGATGTCCGTTTGGAGGTCCAAAGGACTCAGAATTACGCGAGAATGAGCCCGTTGGAATCGTATCCGCGAGTCGATCGAGGTTGCAGCAGTAAATCACGGGTTTGACCAGATCTATTTTGGGGAACCCCATCAAATTTGTTGCAATTATTTGCCAAAAAATATTATTGCTGTTTTTTGTAGGTAAAAGCAAAATCCAGATAGCTAAATTCAATATTAATTTGCAATATATTATCTAACCTTTCTGATTTCTTAATTAGTGTTTTTCTTGTAGTGGTTATTGTGTATTTTTTAACATTATTGATAATCTCTTTTTGATATATGGTACCATTTGTTTTGGCGATTGTTAACCGCAACTCGAGTTTGGCCAATCTCACCCCAAAATTTAAAATAAACCTATATTTTCTGTGATTAACCGCAACCCACCTCCTCCCTCCTACCTCCCGTTGAAGCCACCCACCTCCTTCCTCCCTCTCAGGCGAGCCGTCATCGTGGAGCAGACTGGTCATTGTTCGCTCCCACGCACACGACGACACGAGCTCTTCCTCCGCTCCTCATAATTCTTTTCTCTCTCTGTTTTTCGTTTTCTTACTGACAGTAAAACACCGCATGGGATGGAGAGAATGGGGAGAGAGAGGGGGATAGGGGAAGATCATCCTGCCCTAATCCAGACCTGTGTTGTTCCTTTGTGGCGAGGTAAGTTTTTTCCCGGTGTTTAATTGAAGCTTTTCAACTCCCCTATTCCGTTTCCTTCTCTTTGATGCCACTGCCACGGAGATGCTCTTGGTCGCTGGCGCCGACTGGAGCATACAGAATGAACAGGGATGGAGCGCTCTACAGGAAGCAATTTGTGCCCGGGAGGAGAGTCTCGCCGACTAGAGTTGGCAGCATGAGCAGGGATGAAGCTCTGTTTTTTTGCGTTGGAGGCGGCGGCATACGAGAAGGGCGAGCAGAAAAATTGGGTTGCGGCAAGCCAAAAATTAGGTTGCGGATAGTTTTTGGGTTGCGGTTAACTTTGGGGTGCAACAAGCCAAAATCTGGTTGCGGTTAATAATGGCTTTTTTTTTTTTGCATATTTTGTATTATCCATAATATTCTTATTGTCTCTTTGAATAATATGATATGAATTGGAATATATGAGAGGACCAATTGTATTCATGATTTCATGTTGTCGTTTGTGTTCATCATATAAATAAGAAATGTTGTTATGCGTGACTAATGATGTTGATAATTATATTTGAAGTTAGTTGTGAGGTAATATCTTTAGTAACTAAACCAAATAATTCAAGAATATCATTTGGATTATATTTGTGATATTTATGAATTCAAAAGAACATTTTTTTGAAGCTAAATAATTTAAAAATATTTTATTGCTAACTTTCACATAGTTTATCTTTATATGAGTCACATATAATCATAATCAGATATTTAGATCTTAGTCTAAGGGTTAGAATTAACTTTAGTATTTTGTTTTCAATATCAGAAAATATTTATTTAACCTTGTAATCTTCATTTAGCCATCTGTTGATTAAGCATTTAAGCTTATATGATATTCATAAATTATAATATGATTTGATAATGATTATCAGCAAAGAAAAATATATTGATACTCTAATAATATTGTTGTGGTCTACTCGAGGCTCCTAAAATCGATCTAGAATGATCGTCTTAGCCCGGGAGCGGACGAGCGCACAATCAGTTACAAAAATTTGGGACGGTTGACAAGAGATCTTTTTTATCGCGAAAAACTCCGAAAAGAGATGAAAGACCACGTGGTTGGTTTTCGTTAGCATCTTCACGGCGCCTCAAGTCCTTGTAGAGTTGCGCTACGACAACCGGGTCTTCATCAGAAAGTGGTGGTGGGGTCGCGCCATCAATCCTCCCCCACTCAAAATCAAGCATCTCCGATGCGTGGTCCGAGAGGTAGCGGCGGAGAAGATCGGCATCCAGTCGTTGAAGCTCCGTCGCGAGGACCGATGAATTGTCTGAAGGAGGGCGATCACGCCAACGGATGAGGAATCGGTAAGTAGCACCCTCCGAGGTAGTAAGTGGCTCTGCAACAAGTATCATGTCCGGGGTGAGAAAGGTCTTCAGAAACCTGGGGAACATATCAGCAGTAGGAATAAAAGTATGCGACTTACCATCCGGTGAAATACCTGTGGGGACCGACAGATAGAGGTCACCCGTACTACTACTCACCAACCCATTAGAAGATTTGGTGGAAGGAGGAGACGTCAAGGAATTCAACTCATGTGGAGGCGATACGAACATCGTTAAATCCGAGACGTTAAAAATAGGGGAGATTCCCCATTCGACAGGCAAATCCAAAACAAAAGCGTTGTCACCTATTTTCTTGATGATTCGAAAAGGGCCGGCGCGCTTAGGTGCTAACTTTTTAACGGTGCCAGATGGCAAACGCTCGGGAACTAATCGTACTAAAACCAAATCGCCAACCTTCAAGTGTGACACTCTCCGATGTATATTGGCGTGCGCCTGATAAGAATCGTACTGAGCAGTCAAGGTAGCTCGTATACGTGCATGAAGATCGTGAATATGTTGGGCGAAGGATTGTGCAAGTTGACTTGCCTTGTATGTTGGGGGCAAGGGAACAAAGTCAAGAGGCACAGGGGCCTTGTACCCGTGGACAATCTCATTTGGTGACAGACCGGTGGACCGATTTTTGGAATTGTTGTAGGCTAACTGAGCGTGGGGAAAAAGAAGATCCCATATGCCTTTATGATCACTCACGAGGCATCTAAGAAGGTTCCCTAGGCTCCGGTTAACTACCTCAGTTTGCCCATCGGTTTGAGGAGGATAGGCGGAGGAAAACAATAGTTTGGTACCCATTAGGATCCAAAGTGTCTTCCAGAAGTAGCTCGTATACTTAACATCCCTATCTGAGACTATTGTCTTCGGCACTCCCCGGTGAATAACGACTTCCTTAAAATATAGCTTTGCAATATGAGACGCGTCATTGGTTCTAGTGCACGGTACAAAATATGCCATTTTGGAGAACCTATCCACAACTACGAAGATGGAATCGTGACGACGAAAAGTGGTGGGTAGGCCTAAGACAAAGTCCATGCTCACGTCCTCCCAAGGTACCGATGGTACAGGCAACGGAGTATATAACCCGACGTTGGTTTTGGTGCCCTTGGAAACTTGGCAAGTACGGCAACTACTCACTACCCGTCCTACCATTGCCTTCAAATTTGGCTAATAAAACTTTTCCTCCACCAGGGTGATAGTCTTATCTCTACCGAAATGGCCACTCAACCCGCCACTATGCAGTTCCCAGATGATATGGAGACGTAGAGATGACTGCGGAATACATAATTTCCCATGTCTAAATAGGTAACCATCCTTGATAACGAACGCAGTAATAGTGGTGGGGGAACTATCCTGGGCAGACAGGTGTTGGGAATCGTACCCACATGATTCCTGATTTGAAGAAGTCATCATGTCAATAATACTTCACTTTGTATTTGATCAAGATATCTAGCTCATAATCTCAGGAAAATACAAGTACATGTCGTCAAGAAGGACAGAAGGGGTGGTCGGTGATGGCGCAAATCTCGCACACCGCTATAGGCGGTAGCTAGACTGCGACACGAAACGGCAGTGTACCGATCGTTCAAGTAATATAAAACGAGGAGTAATCCCCGAGTATCGAATCTCGAAGGAACACAGTAAGGTGGAGTTCACTATTGAGGCAGGACTTGAGATCGAAGTCCTTGAGTCGGATGGAATGCGGAAACGGGGTGATTTGGCTTTTGGAAAATAAAAGAAAACAACTACACTACTCCTATGCAATGCCGTTATGCAGTGCTTCGCTTGGCGGGATGGAGACTAGGCAGGCCTTGAGCGCGCTGCGTCGCAAGGGCGGATGGACGAGTAGGCAAGCAGAGTCGAACTGTGCAGGCCTTGAGCGCACTGCTTCGTTGGGCGAATGGATTACATGGGCCGCTACGCCATGCTTCGCTAGGCGGATGGAAGAGTAGGCAAGAGGATGGAATGGTTCGCACCGGCGGAGTCAGAATGGATTACACGGGCCGCTATGCCACGCTTCGCTAGGCGGATGGAAGAGTAGGCATACGGATGAGGGTCGCAAGCACCTCGTCGACAAGCATGCCACTAGCAATTGCTAGTGCGGCACACGAACGTGACGGCGGGATAGAGTATGGATGGTGGCGCACCTCAAGCAACTCAAACAGTAAAGTATTTCACATATACATGAAATGTATAGAAATGCAAATAAAGTTAAGTGCTACTTCATCATAATGTTAGCTCTCACTACATATACATCAATAAGAGAAGAACAAGGAAAGAAATCGACCGAATCCGAAGGCTTGTTTTAGATTCACGGTTGGAATCGCCGGGTTGTCAATCCGCGTCCAAGCTCGGTCCGCAACTACGTCCGGGGTAGAGAGAGCTGTCACTACTCTCCAATGAGCCCGTCTTCTTCGTGTCACGATCCGGTAGAGGTTGCAAACTTCCTCTTACTTGATGGCGATGGCGGCTAGATCTTCCTTTGAAGCGCTAGGATGAAGGAGGAGGCCGAGAGGAAGCTCCGGCTCAAGATTGGCGTGAAGAACAAGCCCGGAGCAACTCCAGATGGTGGGCGGTGTTGAAACCGAAATCTTGCGAACAAGACTTGGTCTCTGTGGAGTTCGGGGTCCCTAAGAAGGGGTGGTCTCACACCTACTTCCCTCGAGCCAACTCTCTAGGCAAGAGCACTTAGATTTGGAAACGGACCAAGGGCTTAGTGGGGAGGTCCCGCCACATACCCGGAAGTCCCCTCGGAACTTCCCCTCCCAAGCCACTACTAAGCTTGGGCACCACTAGAGCCTCTCCTCACCCTCTCTAGAGAGACTTGCTGAGGAGGGAGAGAGAGAGAAGAGAGCTAGCTAAGAATGAGATCCTCTCCAAATGGTGCCCCCTTGGTCCTATTTATAGGTTTTTCGGATCTGGACTGCGAATAGCCAAAACTGGAATGCAAATAGCCAAATCCCGCTGTTCTGGGGCGCTAAACGCAGACCATTGGACTGCGAATAGCCAAAACTGGACTGCAAATAGCCAAATCCGGCTGTTCTGGGATACTAAACGCAGACCAACCCCCCCCCCCATCCTCTGGAACTGGGCGAGAGGGGTTACCTCGCGGAGCTCGGCGAGCCTCCTCACTGGGTTGGGGCGAGACCAAGGGTCTTCCTCCTTACTAGGGTCGGGGGCGAGAGAGGGGGTCGGCCCCCCTCCTCCACTCGCCCCTGGCTGGGTGCGGGCGAGAGGGGGGGCACCCGCCCCTCCCCTCTCGCCCCTAGCTGGGCGAGGGCGAGAGGGGGGGCACCCGCCCCTCCCCTCTCGCCCCTAGCTGGGCGAGGGCGAGAGAGGGGGGCACCCGCCCCTCCTCCTCTCTCCCCCTCACTTACCTCTTACTCCAGCTGGGTGAGCAGGAGGTTTTTGCCTCTACCGCTCTCCCTCCTTTCTCCCTGTCTTGGATCATACTACAGACGCGGCCCCGATGCACTCCTGGGTCGTGGCAACCTACTCGATGGATATGGGGGTTATACACAATCCCCGCTCTTTGCGAGGTTGGCACAACCTTGGAAAGAAAAGTCCAAGCCCAAATATCCATCGAGGGGGGCAGAACCTCGCCCCCGAGGCATGTTTGACTCATCCAGCTAGTGAGAGCCTGGAGTGAGGAGGACATCTCGATGGCAAGCCCTTCCTTCCGGGGATCATTCGACCCACCCAGCTATTGAGAGCCTGGAGTGAGGAGGACATCTCGGCGTTGAACTCACCCATCCGAGGATCATTCGACCCACCCAGCTAGTGAGATCCTGGAGTGAGGAGGACATCTCGGCGTTGAACTTACCCATCCGAGGATCATTCGACCCACCCAACTAGTGAGAGCCTGGAGTGAGGAGGACATCTCGATGGCAAGCTCTTCCTTCCGAGGATCATTCGACCCACCCAGCTAGTGAGAGCCTGGAGTGAGGAGGACATCTCGGCGTTGAACTTACCCATCCGAGGATCATTCGACCCACCCAGCTAGTGAGAGCCTGGAATGAGGAGGACATCTCGATGGCAAGCTCTTTCTTCCGAGGATCATTCGACCCACCCAGCTAGTGAGAGCCTGGAGTGAGGAGGACATCTCGATGGCAAGCTCTTCCTTCCGAGGATCATTCGACCCACCCAGCTAGTGAGAGCCTGGAGTGAGGAGGACATCTCGGCGTTGAACTCACCCATCCGAGGATCATTCGACCCACCCAGCTAATGAGAGCCTGGAATGAGGAGGACATCTCGATGGCAAGCTCTTCCTTCCGAGGATCATTCGACCCACCCAGCTAGTGAGAGCCTGGAGTGAGGAGGACATCTCGGCGTTGAACTCACCCATCCGAGGATCATTCGACCCACCCAGCTAGTGAGAGCCTGGAATGAGGAGGACATCTCGATGGCAAGCTCTTCCTTCCGAGGATCATTCGACCCACCCAGCTAGTGAGAGCCTGGAATGAGGAGGACATCTCGATGACAAGCTCTTCCTTCCGAGGATCATTCGACCCACCCAGCTAGTGAGAGCCTGGAATGAGGAGGACATCTCGATGGCAAGCTCTTCCTTCCGAGGATCATTCGACCCACCCAGCTAGTGAGAGCCTGGAGTGAGGAGGACATCTCGGCGTTGAACTCACCCATCCGAGGATCATTCGACCCACCCAGCTAGTGAGAGCCTGGAATGAGGAGGACATCTCGATGGCAAGCTCTTCCTTCCGAGGATCATTCGACCCACCCAGCTAGTGAGAGCCTGGAGTGAGGAGGACATCTCGGCGTTGAACTCACCCATCCGAGGATCATTCGACCCACCCAGCTAGTGAGAGCCTGGAATGAGGAGGACATCTCGATGGCAAGCTCTTCCTTCCGAGGATCATTCGACCCACCCAGCTAGTGAGAGCCTGGAGTGAGGAGGACATCTCGATGGCAAGCTCTTCCTTCCGAGGATCATTCGACCCACCCAGCTAGTGAGAGCCTGGAGTGAGGAGGACATCCCGGCGTTGAACTTACTAATCATATAAGAAAAATAACTTCATCCATCTAATGAGGGGATTTCCCTTGTCAAAAACCTCCTGGCCCAACCAGTGAGGGGTAGAGCTTGTTACAAAGGAAAACCACAAAAAACAAAAAACAAAAAACAAACACATCATGCCCCCCCATGGTACTCGCCTCTCCGGCTGCTCGCGCGAGATGATCATTCCTCTGCTTCTCCTGCCACTCCCATCTGGCTCACGCTCTCCATGATCTTCTCCATCTCCTCCGCCCCCGCTTGCCAGGAGATGCTGTTGACGGCCGTGACGTAGCAGTGCCTGGCCATCCTGGGGTCTCCGCGGATCCTGACTTGGATTCCTCCAGTGTTGAACTTGAGGAACTGGTGGAAGGATGATGGTACGCATCGGAAGGCGCTGATGAGGGGTCTTCCGAAGATGGCATTATAACTGCTAGGAGCGTCAACTATGACGAACCGACAGTTTCTTGAACCTCCCCCCATTGTCACTTGGAGTCCAACTCCACCCTCTACCTCTTTCCTTTCTCCAGAGAATCCGAACAAGGGCCCATCCGAGGCCAGCACCCTCCTTGCCTTTACCTTCAACTCATCAAATGCCTTCTTGAAAATGACGTTGACAGAGCTCCCGTTGTCAACGAGAATCCGAGAGACAATGTAACCTTCGATGGCTGTCTGAATGACTAGCGCATCACAGAATGGATCCTCGTTATCTGGCATGTCCTTGCTTGAGAAAGTGATTTTCTCCTCGGGGGGTGGGTCCTGCGACGTCGAAGCGACGTTGCGTCGAAATACGGAGTGGAGGCTTGCCTTACGAGTGGCCTCGACCCCTACCCCCCTGTGGATTACTGCGACCAGTCCTTTGGCTCCTATGTCAGTTCGGTCCTCGCAGATGTCATCATCCACTACTGCACCAGGTGGGACTTCTTCAATCCGCACCGGCAGCTGCTGTTGTGTCTGACCTCTCGCCTCTCTCACCTCTAAGAACTCTGGGCAGGTAGTTGTTGCATGCCCCTCTGCTTGGTGGTAGTCGCAGTATGGCACCGCTCTTCCCCCCTTCTCCTACGGGCTGGGATGTCTCTTGCTTCCACTCCTCCTCCTCTTCGAATCGCCATAGCTTGAGCTGGTGGGGGTAGGAGCTGCCTAGGGGCCTGCCTCCAAGGAGGAGGGTTGGGCCTCCCTTGGCCTCCGTAGAAGTTTCCCCCTCCTTGGGCGAGACCCCTCCCTTGCTCCTGACCCCCCTGAGGTCCCTGGTACCCTTGACCCCTCTGCTCTTCCCTCCTCCTTCCTTCCTGCTGCCTGAGGCCACCTTGCTCTCTTGGCTCGACCTCCACCAGCTTTGCCAACTTCTTTGCCAGCCCCGGGTTCGCCGCCTCAGTGGCTATCTCCTTTGCAGCTTTTTCCATCAGGTCCTCAAAGGACAGGGGAGGCTTCCTAGTTAGGCGCATTTTGAAGAGGCTCTCTCGTAGCCCCACGGTGAAAGCCATCTGGAGGGCATACCCTGGCACCTCCTGGATGTTCTGGATCTCCTCCTGGAACCTGTCCATGTACTGGGCCAACGTCTCCTCGTGCCTCTGCTTGACCAGGAAAATGGACTCAGCATTCTTCTTCC
This sequence comes from Dactylorhiza incarnata, assembly GCA_033032865.1. Classification (NCBI taxonomy): domain Eukaryota; kingdom Viridiplantae; phylum Streptophyta; class Magnoliopsida; order Asparagales; family Orchidaceae; genus Dactylorhiza; species Dactylorhiza incarnata. The sequence goes on along the minus strand of JAWHQI010000103.1, from coordinate 6,387,861 downwards.
TCTTCTTGGATGTGGAGAAGCGTAGCTGGAAGCTTCGGCTCAAGTCATCAAAGCTGTAAATGGAGCCAACCGGGAGCTGGTGGAACCAGTCCCTAGCTTTGTCTCTCAGGGTGGTGGCGAAGAGACGACACTTGAACGCGTCCGTCATGGGCCTGATGGAGACGGTATCCTCGAACCACTGTAGGTGCTGGACGGGATCATCCTTCCCGGTATAGAAAGTCATGTTGGGCTCCTTGAAGCCTTCCGGGATGGGAGCCGAGATGATCAGCTCGCTAAAGGGTGACCCTCCACTCGCCGGCTTCGCGAGCTCCGCTCGCGCGACTCCTGCTCCGAGCGAGACCCCACTCGCCGGGCTGGGAAAAAGCACTCGCCCGGCGAGGTCTCGCTCGCCACTCTCAGTCACTGGCTCCTTGCCTGGCCGACCCCCTGGGGCAACCTCTCCTGACCCCCCCTGGGCGAGCACTCCTTGCGACCCAGAAGGCGGTGTCTGGGGGGAGGGAGCCGAGCAGTCACCTCCCCTGGAGATGCCTTGGAGTAGCTCCATGATTCCCTTGATGGCCGTCATGAACTCTCCCCTTCCTACCACCTCACTTGGGATGTGAGACCCCTCATCGTCTCCTCCTCCGAGGTCTCCTGTCATGAGATTTGGCTCAAGGACTTCTGTGCTGACCACTCTCCACGCTCACCGCACCAAAATGTTGAAACCGAAATCTTGCGAACAAGACTTGGTCTCTGTGGAGTTCGGGGTCCCTAAGAAGGGGTGGTCTCACACCTACTTCCCTCGAGCCAACTCTCTAGGCAAGAGCACTTAGATTTGGAAACGGACCAAGGGCTTAGTGGGGAGGTCCCGCCACATACCCGGAAGTCCCCTCGGAACTTCCCCTCCCAAGCCACTACTAAGCTTGGGCACCACTGGAGCCTCTCCTCACCCTCTCTAGAGAGACTTGCTGAGGAGGGAGAGAGAGAAGAGAGCTAGCTAAGAATGAGATCCTCTCCAAATGGTGCCCCTTGGTCCTATTTATAAGTTTTTCGGATCTGGACTGCGAATAGCCAAAACTGGACTGCAAAGAGCCAAATCCCGCTGTTCTGGGGCGCTAAACGCAGACCATTGGACTGCGAATAGCCAAAACTGGACTGCAAATAGCCAAATCCCGCTGTTCTGGGATACTAAACGCAGACCAACCCCCCCCCCCCCCCCCCCCCATCCTCTGGAACTGGGCGAGAGGGGTTACCTCGCGGAGCTCGGCGAGCCTCCTCACTGGGTTGGGGCGAGACCAAGGGTCTTCCCCCTTACCAGGGTCGGGGGCGAGAGAGGGGGTCGGCCCCCCTCCTCCACTCGCCCCTGACTGGGTGCGGGCGAGAGGGGGGGCACCCGCCCCTCCCCTCTCGCCCCTAGCTGGGCGAGGGCGAGAGGGGGGGGGGGGGGGGGGGGCACCCGCCCCTCCCCTCTCGCCCCTAGCTGGGCGAGGGCGAGAGAGGGGGGCACCCGCCCCTCCTCCTCTCTCCCCCTCACTTACCTCTTACTCCAGCTGGGTGAGCAGGAGGTTTTTGCCTCTACCGCTCTCCCTCCTTTCTCCCTGTCTTGGATCATACTACAGACGCGGCCCCGATGCACTCCTGGGTCGTGGCAACCTACTCGATGGATATGGGGGTTGTACAGGCGGCGATGGAGGGGCAAAATCGGGGCTCTAGCGCGAGAAAACGGCGGACTGGAATCAACTCCCCGACCAAATTCGCGAGCAAATCTTTAAATAGGCGCTGGAATAAACAGTGCGCACGATCGGTGGCGCACGACCAGTGGTCGTGCGCACTAGAATCCTGTGATCGTGCGCCTGCCTGGGCGGAGCCTGCAATGTAAGAAATTTATAAAATATAATGTTCGCACGACCAGTGGCGCACGACCAGTGGTCGTGCGCACTATCGTAAATGGTCGTGCGTTCGGTCAGTGGCGCACGACCAGAGGTCGTGCACAATAGAACCAGTGATCGTGCGCAGTGTTCTTGTACAGAATTGTACCGGGAGCACCTGCACGACTCCTGTTCCTACAGAAATGCTAATCAGGCCACTGAAAGTGGCACTCAACAATACGATAAGGCTATCAAAAGAGAATAAACATAAAACACACCAAATTAGGCCAAGAAGTGCACCTAACATAGAATGACAAATATGAGCTAAAACAAGTCTAAAGTGCAGTGGAATGACTAGATAAACGGCCCAGATGAGTCCATATATGTGTATATAATTAGGACTCATCACACCCCCAGACTTAACTGTTTGCGCGTCCCGAGCAAACAAATCCGGCGGAGTAGGGAAAATGGTGGTTAGCGTAGAGAATTGCAAATAAAGAGTCAGATGCGAAGTATCATACCCATGCAAATAGAAATTCTGTAAAAGAAGATTCTAGCTATACTAATTAATTTACAAAAGTATACATGCGTAAATAGAGATTTATTTGTACTCAGATGGTGAATCATGAAGAATTTGTGCGGTCGTGCCCGATGTGAAAGTAAACAAGCCACTCAGGAGGGTGTTGCTAAAGACCGAAATTCGGGAATAACTCCGCTGAAATCCATCAACGACGAGAACCATAAGCTTGCCCGGTTACACTCTCTCCACGGCACTAGAAAACTCAGAAGTTAAATCAATAGGACTTCGGGTTATAATTGGGCTTAGGTTACGGTATGATATTCAATGATAAACGAAACGGCTACGCAACCCAAATGAGCAACATCGAAATGCTTACCCTGAACAAGCAAAAACAGCGCTAGTGTACCACACCCCCAGACTTAGCTTGAAAAACGGGTGTGTACACAGCCTACTCCAAACAAATACCAACTAAATTTTTCTATTACGCCCAAGGGGATTTCTTGTCATTTTTATTCTTTACAGATTTTTTTCTTTTAACTTCATTCATTTTTTTTCATTTATCCCCCGGTTGGCTTACAACAATATGTTCAGCACACAATACACTTTTTCTTCACATCACAAAAATTTCCATACATCACATCCAAATATGAAAGGTAATTTCAGTTAACTCACTACTTGACTGCGATAATAGGATAAGCTTCAGGCTTTGGTGATTTAAAAGAAGAGCTGAAACAAAAGAAGGGTAGGCACAAACTTGGCTTGCAAAGGTGAACGCATAGGTCATGGAAAACAAGGCTCAAACTAGCCAAAAATGGCTTACATCACATTTAACAAAATGAGTTGCTCTCGCCCATGCTTCAAGAGTCGCTTGGGGCAAGTTCTTAGCCCACGAGAAAGGTAAACCTTCCTTCCGACTCGAGCAACACACAACTAGCGCTTGCTTACACACAACACCGTGCTACCGCAAATTTTGTTTACATTCACCAAATGAGTAACATAAATCAAAAACTACGCAAGAACACTAATTGTAAATTAAAAGTATAGAGACAATCTAATTCTACTCAAATTTCTATGCAAGCAAGGAATATGGACTAGAGCACTACAAGAGTCAACATCGCACTCCGATTTGCAATTCCTAAGCTAACATCCTATTTCACATTCCAAACCAAGATAAGCGTGAACGGAAGCACACAAACAAGTGAGTGCGCGCTAAAGTGGGTGCAGTGGTGTGCGGAGAAAGTAAATAAATCATAAAACTGAAAATAAAATACTTCTAGCATGCTAAGCACTAGTGCACGTGCAGTGAACACTCGGTACACTCCCCCCAGACTTGAATTGGACAATCACATGAATTATGACAATGAGAATAAAGAAATGTTGAGGAAGAGGGTACCTATGCTCAGATATGAGCATACCAGAAGATTGGCGTTAATACTGCGAAGGGAATCCAAGTCCGCCACCAAAAGAAATTGCCGCACACCTGCAGGCAAAAAGGCTCCAAGCAAAAATATATAAAACTAAACTATTAACAGGTTAGCAACAAAAACTTGGGTTGTCTCCAAGCAGCGCTTTTGTTTACCGTCCTTAAGCTGGACTTAATACCTGTATTAAGCAGTTTTAATAATAGTCTAAGCATAGAGCAAGAGATGGTAAATCCTAAATATTACATGCCTCAAAATGATCAACTATAAGTTGATTTAAAATGGTAACTAAGAATAAAAGAGATGGGCCCGAAGACCCAACAACAGCAGTTAAGAGGATCAGGAGCTTTCCATCTCCATATTTTGTCCTTCTTCATCCTCTTCCTCTCCTCCAACCTGCGGTCATGGATGAAGTAACGCTTTCCTCCCTGCACCCAGTCTTTCAAGGAAAAAGCAGGCAATGATGATGAAGTGGAATAGACGATTGAATTCATCATTGCCAACTGCTTTCCCTGCCAAGACTGCCTCTCAAAATTACCCAAGAATGGGTCTATAAATTCAAGCATCTGCAGAGGGATAAATGAAATATCAGACATTAAAGCAGGCGGGGAAGTAGGAAGGATGAACTTATCAATATCAGTATTAAAAGAAGGTTGATTAGGAAATAAAATGGACGAAGAACTAAAAGAATCAAATAAAGGAGGAGTGATCCCGGTTTCACTCCCAGCAGGATCCAAGCACAGATCACTGTCGGTATCATATGAGTCGTAACGAGGGGAACCTAGGAGCTCGGGGTCCTCGGTGGTGAGCTAGATGTCCCCATCCAAGAGGTAAGTAAATACCTCCTCCTCGGAAAGAGAATCCTCCTCATCCCACCGCGGTGCGTCATCGTGTTCAAAGGTATCACACTCCCCATCAGAGAGAATGAAATCCTCATCCCACTTTGGCGCAACCTCAGGCGCCGAATAAACCACCCGCACGACATCATCAGCCGACTCACTAAAGATAGAAGTAGATGAATTTTGCAAGGAATGTGGAGGAACCAGACTGCTCTCATGATCAGAAAATAAATGAGCAGCCGCCTCCACGAAAATATCCACAGACGCCTCCCCGCAGGAAGAACCAGAATCTGCACACCATACTGGTGCATCCATGAGTTCCCAATCCTGTCCATGTTGACCATCGAATGAGTGCACATCGTCACTCAAGGGAAGCTCATAAAAGGGGATTGAGGAACCCATGAAAGAGCTGTACGCGGCGAGAGATTCCTCAGTAATCTCCAAGGGCAAAGATCGAGCATGATGTGCGATGTCAGTGTAGGGGCCAGGCAACACTCTGGTGGGCCTGTCCGCAGTAGTCTCCCGTAAACGGGGGGATGCTGCGTACACGTCCTTAGAGGGGGAAGGATCGCACAGACGAGGGCAATCCTTCACAATATGACCTAAACCTTGACATAGCAAGCACCTAATACAATGCTCATTGTTTAAAGCAGTCATGGCGTCGATGTATCGACGCAAAGTGTCATAAAGACGACACTCAGCTTCAGAATACATCACAGAAATATGTGGATAAACAGAAATAAAGATTCTTTGCAAAATAATACTACACACACAAAATAAATCTGGAAAACCTGCTTTAGAAAAGTTAAAACTAGAAAAAAAATAACAGAGCACAGAAAATTAAGAGGCTAAATTTTTTTTTTTTAAGACAAAAACAAAGTAAAAAAATGGATATACAAGCGAAAAAGAACTACAATCTCTCGTCTACCTCTCAAGAAACTCACACGACCGTGTTTCCCGACAACGGCGCCAAAAACTTGATGGCGCAAATCTCACACAACGCTATAGGCGGTAGCTAGACTGTGACACGAAACGGCAGTGTACCGATCGTTCAAGTAATATAAAATGAGGAGTAATCCCCGAGTATCGAATCTCGAAGGAACACAGTAAGGTGGAGTTCACTATTGAGGCAGGACTTGAGATCGAAGTCCTTGAGTCGGATGGAATGCGGAAACGGGGTGATTTGGCTTTTGGAAAATAAAAGAAAACAACTACAACTACTCCTATGCAATGCCGCTATGCAGTGCTTCGCTTGGCGGGATGGAGACTAGGCAGGCCTTGAGCGCGCTGCGTCGCAAGGGCGGATGGACGAGTAGGAAAGCGGAGTCGAACTGTGCACGCCTTGAGCGCACTGCTTCGTTGGGCGAATGGATTACACGGGCCGCTATGCCACGCTTCGCTAGGCGGATGGAAGAGTAGGCAAGCAGATGGAATGGTTCGCACCGACGGAGTCGGAATGGATTACACGGGCCGCTATGCCACGCTTCGCTAAGCGGATGGAAGAGTAGGCATACGGATGAGGGTCGCAAGCACCTCGTCGACAAGCACGCCACTAGCAATTGCTAGTGCGGCACACGAACGTGACGGCGGGATGGAGGATGGATGGTGGCGCACCTCAAGCAACTCAAACAGTAAAGTATTTCACATAGACATGAAATGTATAGAAATGCAAATAAAGTTAAGTGCTACTTCATCATAATGTTAGCTCTAACTACATATACATCAATAAGAGAAGAACAAGGCAAGAAATCGATCGAATCCGAAGGCTTGTTGTAGATTCAAGGTTGGAATCGCCGGGTTGTCAATCCGCGTCAAAGCTCGGTCCGCAACTACGTCCGGGGTAGAGAGAGCTGTCATTACTCTCCAATGAGCCCGTCTTCTTCGTGTCACGATCCGGTAGAGGTTGCAAACTTCCTCTTACTTGATGGCGATGGCGGCTAGATCTTCCTTTGAAGCGCTAGGATGAAGGAGGAGGCCGAGAGGAAGCTCCGGCTCAAGATTGGCGTGAAGAACAAGCCCAGAGCAACTCCAGACGGTGGGCGGCGATGGAGGGGCGAAATCGGGGCTCTGGCGCAAGAAAACGGCGGACTGGAATCAACTCCCCGACCTAATTCGCGAGCAGGTCTTTAAATAGGCGCTGGAATAAACAGTGCGCACGATCGGTGGTGCACGACCAGTGGTCGTGCGCACTAGAATCCTGTGATCGTGTGCCTGCCTGGGCGGAGCCTGCAATGTAAGAAATTTATAAAATATAATGTTCGCACGACCAGTGGCGCACGACCAGTGGTCGTGCGCACTATCGTAAATGGTCGTGCGTTCGGTCAAGACAGAACTCAAATTTTGGGGGTTGAGTGCTCACGATCAGTGGCGCACGACCAGAGGTCGTGCGCAATAGAACCAGTGATCGTGCGCAGTGTTCCTGTACAGAATTGTACCGGGAACACCTGCACGACTCCTGTTCCTACAGAAATGCTAATCAGGCCACTGAAAGTGGCACTCAACAATATGATAAGGCTATCAAAAGAGAATAAATATAAAACACACCAAATTAGGCCAAGAAGTGCACCTAGCATAGAATGACAAATATGAGCTAAAACAAGGCTAAAGTGCAGTGGAATGACTAGATAAACGGCCCAGATGAGTCCATATATGTGTATATAATTGGGACTCATCAGTCGGCAAAGTATGCTTATCGCTGTAATGATAGGCAAAGCAAACGCAGAGATACTATCAAAGAAAGGCATGTCGTTGAGAAGAATGGAGTATCGTCGACAACAAAATAGCGGCCATATCGACAAGACAATACTATAATTACAACGACAGAATGAACAAAGGAAGGTCCCAACGACACAGACAAAGGAAACATATCGTCGTATATGCAGGAACGCCAGCATGTCCCGTATCGTTGAAATACAAGCATCAGAAGCAGAAGCAAGGAGACCTGCAGAATTACCAAAGCACAAGGGGCCGACAAAGACATGTCGTCGAGATACATTCCATGTCGTCGTAACGATGGAATATATCATCGAGACAAATTCAAATCTCTCGGATGCGCTGTCAGAAATTAATGCCGCCGCCTGATTGTCCAATCAGGGGCCTGCTATGATGGATGGGCGTCTGACAGGAAAGGAAAGCTAATGTGACCGTTATACGGCTTGTCCTCTCTATAGAAGGCAACAGGGTTGCCCTAGAAAAGATAACTTCGCGTGCAATAAAGAACTAGCAAAAGTATCCCGCCGTTCAATAGAACATGACATTCTTGCGGAGAAGAAGAAGAAGTTCTCAAGAAGCAGTCATCCTCACTGTCTGCTAAGAAGCCAATCCACATTCGGCTAAGAAAGAATTGAAGAAGAACCGTGCATTCAAGATCTGATTCAGAGGCATTCTCTTCATTCTCAAGAAGCCGATCATCATTAGGCTAAGGTTGCCGATCAACATCAGGCAGAAGAAACAATTTATATCTATAATCTCTTGTAAGGCTTGCGGGCCATATTGTCTAGCTTGAGGGCTGGAGAGCTGTGAGGCTTGAGGGCCAGGGCAGTGCACTCACGGGTGCGATTTGTCGAGCTTGCGGGCTCGGGGGCAGTAGGGACTTGCGGGTCTAGGCTGTTGGGACTTGCGGGTCCGAAAGGTAGGGCTTAAGGGCCTGAGTGTCGAGCTTGCGGGCTCGGGGGCAGTAGGAACTTGCGGGTCTTGGCTGTTGGGACTTGCGGGTCCGAAAGGTAGGGCTTGAGGGCCTGAGAGTCGAGCTTGCGGGCTCGGGGGCAGTAGGGGCTTGAGGGCCTAGGCTGTTGGGACTTGTGGGTCCGTGGTGTAAGGCTTGAGGGCCGGAAGATTTTGGCGGAGTTTGCCGAGCCTAGCGGATTGCTGGGTAGGCGTAGAGGGACAGAGGACTACTCAAGACGCCCGGTCTTGAGGAACCTCTATAGATCGATTGTGTGCTTTCTGTGATTAGTTCTTTACATTCTGCAAATCCGTTAATCACAATCGAGAAATACCTAAAAGGGATAGTATAAATTAGAAAAACCTATTCACCCCCCCCCCCCCCCCCTCTAGGTGATCTGGGTAGACACCCCCATAAACAACAAGTGGTATCAGAGGGAGGTTGTTCAAATAAAGCTTAACAGCTTGAACAGATCTGCCAGCGGGTGTCTAAGGATCATTAGCTATGGAATCAAGAATAGCTGCATGCTCTAAAGAAAATTATAGCTTATGGAGAATAAGATCTAGAATATTCATGGAAGCTCTTGATCCAAGAATATTTCAAATCGTATAAGAAGGGCCAAACCTGCACAAGTCCTTGCCCAAGAAAATGACTGAAGATGAGATCATCTTAGTCAACTTAGGCAAAAGGGCCAAAGACATCATTGCAAGTGTAGTTGATACTCCTACCTTGGATCAAATTGCACACTGCACTAAATCCAAGGAAATGTGGGAGTCATTAGCAACTCTCATGGAAGGATCACCAGAAGCCAGAAGCACTGAAGCTGAAAGGAAAAGTAGAACCCTGAGTGATAGTGACTCAGGCACTTCAGATGCAGAGGAGGAAATTCAGTTTGGACTAACTGTCCTATCTGAATCAGAGGAAGAAGTTCAGAATGAATTCATTTCTGAACAAGGTGGAATAATAGCTCCTCTGTCAAACACCGATTCAGATTCAGAAACAAGCCTCTCAAGAAGTTATGAGGACCTTATAGAAGATTTAAGAAGGTACAGAGAACTTTGCAAAAAACAAGCTGATGAAATCTCCATTCTTCAAGCAAGAAACTTTGATCTCTTGGAAAAGGCAGAGAAACTTACACTGCAAAATGCAGAGTTCTGCCAACTCAAGAAGGATTTCAACGCCAGCTCCAACCTGGACCTGATGAGTATGTTTGGAAAAACTCTGAAAGCCTTAGAAGATAGCAGGGAGATATGCTACTCCCTCACCAAAGAGATTGTTTTTCTAAAAAAGGACAGAGACCTGGCTGGCCCCCTGAAACCAAGGGTTAAAAATATAGAAAACAAATTCTCTCTCAAAGGAAACCCATCAACAAGCTCCACTAAGCCCATCAACGGCTGCTGCTCTACTCCAAGAGGGGAGCACAACTGCCATCAAGAGAGTGGTTTAGGTCCACTATGGGAGACAAAGGTCAATCTGAGAAAGATGTCACCTACCACTTCCAAGGTACATCTAAAAAAGGAAGACACGGGAAAACAGGAGCTCAGTGGACACAGGAGGAAGAAGGAACCGCCACAAAGGACTGAATTCAAAAGAAGAAACATGAACGGAGAGAGTTATATTTCTAACCAATACAACTCTGTCTCCTACAAGAAAACGTCCAACTGTCCACAAAAGAATCATACGCCTGCCTATCGCAACAGGACAAGATACAATAAATTTGATTGTTGGTGCTGTGGCAAGACGGGTCATTTTGCAATTGACTGTTGGCATAATCCAACCACTCCAAGGGTAACGAAGGCTAATCATTATCATCATACATATCCTGGAGCTGTGATTTTTAAAGCTAACAATATCCCAGGACTCAAGACCACTTGGGTCCCTAAGAGTCAGTAAATTTATCCTTCAAATAGTCCGAAAGTCTATCAAAAGTAAATTTGAGGCTTTGGACAAGTTGTTGTTCTAAAGAACAAAGAACAGCAGATTCACTCACTATTTTTCTCTGCTGCAGAGCCTCTAAAAGAAGCCACCTAGGAAAGAACAAAGTCTGTTTAAAACTGACAAGGGATAAAAATTTGGTGCAATTAAATAAATCCCTAGTAAATCGATAAATCAGAACCACCTGACAACAGCCGTCAGTTCCTCGATAAATTCAAATAGGCACGGATATCGAACGACTCTTCACCTTCCTCTCACTATAAGTAGAACAACCTCCTAGAAACCTGGCTAACGACTCCTTCCTTGTCTCATTAGTCCTGCCATGGAGAAGGAAAGCAGCAACCCTGAACCAGGAAAATCCGTAGCTCAAAGTGACTCTCTCCTCCACTCCATTTCAATTCTTCTCGCTACTCAAAAAGTGCAAATGGAAAGCTTCATACAGAAGGCCATTTGTGAGTTTAGGACTGAGATCAAAACTGAGATAGAATCTATAAAGAAGGATGTCCTATATCTCAACACTCAACATGCCCACTTCATGGGTCTTATTCTGAATAGGATCACTGTCCAAGAGCAAAACTTGAACACCCAACTGTTAAAAGTTAGAGACTTCGTAGATGCAGGAAATCAGGTAGCTCTGCAACAGTTAGTCGGGCTTCAAAAATCCGTATCTGAAGACGTCCAAGAGATGGAGGATAATGTGAAGGAGAAGATCACGGAGGAGGGGAAGAAAAATATACATGCCGGCTCACACCACGCCATTTGGGTGAGCAATCAAGTCAAAGAAGCTCTACAGGTAACCTCGTGCTTAAATGTACTTAACGAACCCTCAATTAGCTCCGACTCGAATGCTTATGGATGTGATTCAGACGAATCCACATAGACCAAGAGGAGAAGAAGAGTCTCCAGTGCAGAGTACCGGAAGAAAAGGCTAAATGAGGTTGAGCTGGACCCCGAAGCTGGTAGGAGGAGTCCCCGTTCAAGGGAAATCATCACGGAGCCGTGGGTTACGTTCGGACATCTTCAAGTCAATCCGGGAAGGGATTACTCCTCAGTAGAGTGGAATCGACATCTAAAGGAGCTGGATGCAAGGAAGCTTCACAAGATGGCATTTCCGAATGGACCTCCTCCGCCACCAAAGAGAATACCAAGACCCATCCACTTCTATAAACGACAAAAGAAGAAGGAAGCAAAGAAAGCCAGCTCCAGCAAAGATGTCCTGCCTGTCAACAAATGAAAGACATTTACTTCTTAAAAAGTTAAAGTTACGAACATTTTATATACGAACAATTCTAATATCAGAACATTTATATGTGTCTGCTTATAAGGCATATGCCTGAGATATTTTGACATGCTCAATGTGCATAATATTCATGAAATTACAATGCCTGCTATCTGTCTGCTGATAACCAATAATGTGTCCTTAGCTAACACATAGGTATACGCCAGCAAGATGTAGGCTCGGTAGATAAGCAAGTTATACTAGACATTCAAATACAGATTATGCAGGGAGCTGTAAAGAAAAGACATCATCAAGAGAGAGCTTATACTACTCCTTGGAGAAAGAAACGGAAGGAGCCTGCTGCGCCAAGCACGGAGCAGAAGGATTATAGATAAAATTCAATTCAAGAACAATCGATTTCTTTTACATGAATATTCATCGATGAATGCTTATAAGGCACATGCTTAAGTTTAAAATGCTGCCTTCTATTCTACATGCAAGTTACTCATAAATTATTGCTATGATTTCTCTTGCAAAATACCATTGTATATGCCTGTGCTTAGCCAAAATGTCATACAATCATATAAATGCTTGTGCTAGATATCAGATGCAAACTATGTAGAATGCAGGAAAATAGGTAAAGTATCTCTTGGAGCAACTAGGTCAAGAATACTTGAAAACTTTGAATGAAGGCAAGAAGTCAGAAACGGGGAGAAAGAGTGCTCAAAGAAGAGACATCAAATCAAGGGGGAGCTAGCTCAAAGATAAGTTATATCTTGACACACCTTATGTTAAGATTATGATATTTATTGTCATGTGAAGTAGTCTTGAAATGAGATTCTGACTTCTTTAAGTAGGGGGAGATTGTTGGGAATCATACCCACATGATTCCTGATTTGAAGAAGTCATCATGTCAAGAATACTTCACTTTGTATTTGATCAAGATATCTAGCTCATAATCTCAGGAAAATACGAGTACATGTCGTCGAGAAGGACAGAAGGGATGGTCGGCAAAGTATGCTTATCGCTGTAATGATAGGCAAAGCAAACACAGAGATACTATCTGTTGACCCAGAAATCGGCGATCCTTTTCGAGGAGATTTTTTCTGCATTTCTCCTATAGGTCATGCGGCTAGGGATCTCCTATCCGCCCAGCAGGGGCAGAATCCTTCCTCAGGCTGCCCAGCAGGGGCGGCCTCCTCCTTTAGACCGCGCGGGTAGGCGGTCTCCTCCTTCAGACCGCCCAAGGCGGGCGGCCTCCTTCTTCAGACCGCCCAAGGAGGGCGGCCTCCTACTTCAGACCGCCCAAGGCGGGCGGCCTCCTTCTTCAGACCGCCCAAGCCGGGCGGCCTCCTTCTTCAGACCGCCCAAACCGCGCGGCCTCCTTCATCAGACGGCCCAAGGCGGGCGGCCTCCTACATCAGACCGCCCAAGGCGGGCGGCCTCCTTCTTCAGACCGCCCAAGGCGGGCGGCCTCCTTCTTCAGACCGCCCAAGCCGGGCGGACTCCTCCTTCAGTCCGCCCAAGGTGGCGGTCTCCATTGTTCAGACCGCGCGGGTAGGGATCCGGTCACCGGCTCACCGGAGGTGACGACATCGACCCAGAGCCTATAAATAGGACCCTCGACCATGAACAAAGGACAGGCAAGTTGGGGGCAGAACTGGCGGCTAGAAACAGCCAGACCGCTCCTATCGGCGACCTGCCCAGGCGACCTGTCCGGGCGACCTGTCCGGGCGACCTGTCCTGGCGACCTGTCCGGGCGACTTGTCCGGGCGACCTGTCCGGGCGAGCTCTGCGAACAGGCCGGGCGACCTCTGCGAACAGGCCAGGCGACCTCTGCGAATAGGCCGGGCGACCTCTGCGAACAGACCGAGCGGCTTATTTTTCTTACCCGCAACTCTCTTTTATTTATTCTATTTCCATGTGCTAAACACACCAATCTGTAATACAGATTATTAAATAAAGGGAAAGCCCACCACAGGAGTGGCATTTGCCGCGGCGGGCGAAGTCTGGTGTCGCCGCAAGCTAGCGGCCCCCTCTTCTTCTTCCTCTCTCAGCTCTTCATTTGCGACTCAAGTAACCAGCTACTCGTCCACTGCCCCCTCTCTTTCCTCTGGAATTAAGCATCGAGGGCGTGGGGATGATTTTGGATTCAATACTATCAAAGAAAGGCGTGTCGTCGAGAAGAATGGAGTATCGTCGACATCAAAATAGCGGCCATGTCGACAAGACAATACTACAATTACAACGACAGAATGAACAAAGGAAGGTCCCAACGACACAGACAAAGGAAGCATATCGTCGTATATGCAGGAACGCCAGCATGTCCCATATCGTTGAAATACAAGCATTAGAAGCAGAAGCAAGGAGACCTGAAGAATTACCAAAGCACAAGGGGCCGACAAAGACATGTCGTCGAGATACATTCTATGTCGTCGTAACGATGGAATATATCATCGAGACAAATTCAAATCTCTCGGATGCACTGTCAGAAATTAATGTCGCCGCCTGATTGTCCAATCAGGGGCCTGCTATGATGGCTGGGCGTCTGACAGGAAAGGAAAGCTAATGTGACCATTATACGACTTGTCCTCTCTATAAAAGGCAACAGGCTTGCCCTAGAAAAGATAACTTCGCGTGCAAGAAAGAACTAGCAAAAGTATCCCGCCGTTCAATAGAATAGTACATTCTTGCGGAGAAGAAGAAGTTCTCAAGAAGTAGTTATCCTCACCGACTGCTAAGAAACCAATCCACATCCGGCTAAGAAAGAATTGAAGAAGAACCGTGCATTCAAGATCTGATTCAGAGGCATTCTCTTCATTCTCAAGAAGCCGATCATCATCAGGCTAAGGTTGCCGATCAACATCAGGCAGAAGAAACAGTTTATATCTGTAATCTCTTATAAGGCTTGCGGGCCATATTGTCTAGCTTGAGGGATGGAGAGCTGTGAGGCTTGAAGGCTAGGGCAGTGCACTCGCGGGTGCGATTTGTCGAGCTTGCGGGCTCGGGGGCAGTAGGGACTTGCGGGTCTAGGCTGTTGGGACTTGCGGGTCCGAAAGGTAGGGCTTGAGGGCCTGAGTGTCGAGCTTGCGGGCTCGGGGGCAGTAGGGACTTGCGGGTCTAGGCTGTTGGGACTTGTGGGTCCGAAAGGTAGGGCTTGAGGGCCTGAGTGTCGAGCTTGCAGGCTCGGGGGCAGTAGGGGCTTGAGGGCCTAGGCTGTTGGGACTTGTGGGTCCGTGCTGTAAGGCTTGAGGGTCAGAAGATTTTGGCGGAGTTTGCCGAACCTAGCGGATCGCTGGGTAGGCGCAGAGGGATAGAGGACTACTCAAGACACCCGGTCTTGAGGAACCTCTATAGATCAATTGTGTGCTTTCTGTGATTAGTTCTTTACATTCTGCAAATCCATTAATCACAATCGAGAAATACCTAAAGGGGATAGTATAAATTAGAAAAACCTATTCACCCCCCCTCTAGGTGATCTGGGTAGACACCCCATAAACAACAACAGGTAAGAGTCCTGAAAATCTGGGCATGTAGCGTACTCATCTTTGATTCGCTCGAACCCGACAACGTTAACCTCCATAGTGGTGACTAAAAGGGCTAGACGACTAAGAGCGTCCACAACCCGATTGTCCGCTCCCTTGAGGTGTTTGAGATTAAAAGTGTAACCCTGTAGGAAGGATACCCACTTGGCGTGACGCGGGCTGATTTTATGTTGGCCATTGATAAATCGTAATGCTTCGTGATCAGAGAGGATCACGAACTCCATAGAGAGGAGATAATGCCGCCAGTGGTGCAAGCATCTGATGACCGCATAAAATTCCCTATCATAGTTGGAATAATTCAATTTAGCCCCCCCCAACTTTTCACTAAAGAAACTCACAGGGTGCCCTTCCTGACTCAAGACACCTCCTATTCCCACGCCCGAAGCATCACAAGTAAGCTCAAAGACTTTCGAGAAGTCAGGTAGACGTAAGACGGGTGCCTAAGTCATAAGCTCCTTGATGCGTTGGAAAGCGATGGTGGCGGACCTCGTCCAAGTAAACTCACCTTTTCTCATGCAGTCACTAATAGGGGCCATGATGCTGCTAAAGTCTTTGATGAAACGACGGTAGAAAGTTGCCAACCCATGGAAGCTCCTCACCTCACGTATCGTGGTCGGCTCGGGCCAGTCCTTAATCACCTTAACCTTGCTAGGGTCAACTCTAATGCCCTCCGTTCCAACGATGTAGCCTAAAAACTCCACTTCCGTAACATGGAAAGTGCATTTCTTGAGATTAAGAAATAAAGTTTCCTTCCGTAGGGTGGAAAGAACCACTCTCATGTGGGAGGCGTGCTCGGTGGTAGTAGTGCTGTAAACCAAAATGTCATCGAAGTAGACTACCACAAACTTCCCCATGAATGGCTGAAAGACATGCGTCATCATCCGGGAGAATGTGCTGGGGGCATTGGATAGCCCGAAGGGCATCACAAGCCACTCGTATAACCCGTCCTTAGACTTGAACGCCGTCTTCCATTCATCTCCCTCGCGGATCCTTATCTGGTGATAGCCTCTTCGTAAATCTACCTTAGAAAATATGGTGGCGCCAGACAAGACATCTAGAAGGTCATCTAAGCGCGGTATAGGAAATCGGTACTTGTTGGTGATCTTGTTGATAGCGCAGCTATCAACACACATCTGCCACGTACCATCCTTCTTGGGGGCAAGAAGGGCTGGCACCGCACAAGGACTCATGCTAGTCCTGATGAATCCTTTTTTCATCAAATCCTCGATCTGAGTCTGTAGCTCTTTGTGGGCTGCGGGATGAAGCCTATAGTGGGGTTGGTTCGGCAAGGACGAACCCGGAATGAGATCTATCGTATGCTGTATGTTCCTCAATGGAGGTAACACAGAAGGCAACTCTTCTGGGTACACGTCCTTATACTCGTCCAAAAGTGCTCGTAACGCCCTAGGCAACTCATTCAACGCTTTCGTTTCTTCCTTCGCACCCATAAGAACTAATGCGTACATAACTCCCTCAAGAAAAGGATCTCTCACAAACTCTCTCCTACCAACTAGGCTCAAAGCCTTCCTCTCGGCCGGGACGGTAGTGTCCTTAGCCAAAGTTACCGGCTCCTTCGGAACGGTCGGTCTCAATGTGATGGTCTTACGGTTGAATTTGAATTCATAAGTATTGGTTCGACCGAAATGTGTGACGTCACGGTCATAAACCCAAGGGCGGCCTAATAACACGTGGCACGCGTCCATGGGGAGGATGTCACACCAGACCTCATCCGTGTAAGATTTAAAGGTAAGGGGGACCAGGCAACGCTTGCTAACCGGGACGGTAATTTTGCTAATGCAAGCTACCTGGTAGGGTGTGGGGGTGTGGTTCCGTGGTCAGATTCATACGTATAACAGCGTTCTCAGAGATAACATTCACACAGCTACCGCTATCTATAATGAGCTTGCACATCTTTTCACCACTCTTAAAGATCAGAGAGAAGATACTCATCCTCCTCCAGTCATCTAGCAGACGTGGAGTGGTCAGAATACAATGCATCACCATGAGGGTGGGATCGTCTTCCAAATCGCTTGGGACCCCTTCGGGGTCGCTCTCCTCAGCGACCTCATACACATAGTCAGTAGAATCGGCGGCCATGTCTAAGAGGGCAACGGCCTTAGTCTTAGTTGGGCACTCAAAGGCATAGTGGCCTTGAACACCGCAAGAATAACATGTGGTATTGGCCTTGCTAACTTTCCCAATGGGAACACACTCACTCGTGGGGTCCTAGTGTTCCTAGCGGTGATCACGACGGACTTAGACTCGGTGGTTCTAGACTTTCCCCTGTCCGGATAGGTGGAAGACGACGCTCCAACGGTGGTCTTATTCCTCGTGTGGGAATAACGGGAGTGAGCCTTGGCGGCTAAGTGTTTTTCAATGTCTAGGGCGGCATTGAAAGTCGTGTTCAGATCTGTGTGCCCATAGCGCAAGAGCTTCCGCTGGATATCGGGTTGAAGCCCCTTACGAAACCTGGATAATGTGACCTCTGGGAGTTCCCTAAGCTCGCAACGCACCATACGGTCTTTCAACTCTCCCATATACTCGGCCACCAAATTTGAACCTTGCCGCAGGGTGGCTAGTTCATCGAAAATCTGTGTTCGGTGGTAAGCGGGAACGTATTGGTCGGTGAGCAAATTTTTCATCACCGCCCATCCGATAGGTGGGACTCCCTGTCCGGCTCCCAACCTCCTTTCCTCATTCAGCCAAAAGGTTTTCACACGATCTGTCAACTTCATGCGGGCGACTTGGACCTTTTGGAGATCCGTGAGATTGTGCCACTGGTAGTAACAATCCATATCAACTACCCAGCTATGGAAGACCTGGGGGTCTCCCATGCCATCGTAGGTGGGGGCATCAATCTTAATGGCTCTAGTGATATCGAAACCACGCTCGGGACGGTGTTCTAGAGGGGGCACTCGGGGATGGTCTCCATCAGAATTCGAATCAGTGACCGGTTGGGTCCCTCAACATCACCGGGTGGTGGTGGCGGTCCTCCTTGATTCCGTAAAATTTGTTCTAACATCGTCCTAAGCTCAGTCATTTCGGTACGTAGACCTTCTATGGCCTCGGTGTTGGGATCATTGTGCTGATTCGCAGCCATCCTAGACGTAGACAGTGTCGTGTACTCCGTTCCTAGCCTAGTGCGCATTCAGGTTCAGGAAAAATTTTGGAAGATGATTTTTCCTAGGGTTGTAGCTAGAATGAACATAGGATATTTTTATAGATTCCTGTCATGAAAAATACGTAGATCGTTAATTTTTTTTTTCTTCAGAAATTCGCTGAAAAATGACAATTTTATCCCGCTATTCACAGACCACCGAATTTTTTTTTATTTTCTAATGAACATAACGACCAACAAGGAACGCAGAGAGGATGTTTGCAACGTGGGAGTTGAAACGACCGCCTCTGATACCAAATTGATGTAGGGCTACCGTGACTACGTGCTCGCTACGCTAACGGAAACGAAAACAACATTCAACATAAAATAAGAAGGAGGGGGCTCCGACCAAAAGCGAACGGAAAGAGGTCGTGCTTGCTCTCAAAGATCTCGTTCCAAGAGTACTCCGACCAAGAGCGACAATTAAAGAGGTCGGGTGGGCTCCCAAATCCGAATAACAAAATAAAATAAGAAGATTCACAACCGGACTCGATACCACGTCCTTAGACAAGACCTACCTCTCCAACAAACACACAACTCACCGCACCTACACAGGCATCTATTCCATCATTCGAATCGTTTCAAAACACAGCGACAATTTTTCGGAGCGGCGGTGAACATTCATGCGGCGATAAAGCTTTGGTTGAGATTAACTCCCTTGTTAACGCCAAGTGCGCCAATCTTGGAGAGCAAACCAAGGCTAGGCCGAGTTTCGCTCCCGCAACGGATCTTCCCGATCCGGACAACAAGAGGTTCAATAACAACACTTATAGTTCAGATTTTGCAAGCGAGAAGATTAAGATCACGGATAAAACGATTCGACAAAACCTCCACAAATTACAACGTAGAAGAATCACTAGAAAGGAGAGGGGTTACCCAACCAAGAACATGCATGCACTCAAGATAGATGTGGGAGAATCTCTCACTCCACGGTTCCACCGGCGTCGCAGCGAATGGAGAAGCACCCTTTCTTCCTTGGAGTCGCACCGCGGAAGTCTCGCCGGAATCGCACCGAAGAGGATGGAAGAATGCAATGGATGGTTTCACACCATAGGGGGGGCGGCGGCAAAGAGGGTCTCTCCTCTTGGCCGAAACTCTCACAAGGGGGAGATTAGGTCTTTTTTTGGTCTTCAAAATCTCCTTTACTCTCATCAAGCCTCCTTTAAATAGGAGTTACAAAATACATCAAATCATGATGGATAACTAATCCACCATCAAAACGGCTAAACGCACACCATTGTTCAAAATTAGGAAATGAAAAATAAACAAGAGCAAAATGAATATAAAATTATTTCCAAGATATAAAATAATTTTATATCCGCAAATATGAAATAAACGATCTAAAATAAATAGAAGTCTTCAAGCGGGTTTGGTACGCCGCGGGCGGAGGTTGTAACTTCGGTTTCCGTTAGCATCTTCACGGCGCCTCAAGTCCTTGTAGAGTTGCGATACGGCAACCGGGTCGTCATCAGAAAGTGGTGGCGGGGTTGCGCCATCAGGCTGGGAGGACGGTTGCGAGCATCACGCGCCCGTGTAGCCTACAACCGCTCACAGAGGGAGTGTGGCCACGACGGTCCACGTGGTCGGCCGCGAGGCCGAGCGCTTCGCGGTCGCGCGCCTCGCGTTGGTGCGAGGCCACGACTTGCCGGGGGGCCATCTGCGTGGTCTTGCGGCTGCGCGCCCCTCGACCGAGGCTGACCGCGCGGCCCGCGTCCACGCGCAAACGGCGCGCGGCCCCGGATGGCCGCGGGGTTACACGCCTTGTGGTCGCGCGCGTCCACGACCGATCGCAGGGCTGAGCGTGCGACCTCATGGTCGCGACCCCCGTGGCTGCACGCGGTGGGCCCGCGACCATGGCTGGTCGGGCGTCCGGTCGGGCGGTTGCGCGCCACACGCGGGTGGTCTGCCACGGGGCCGCACCCTGTGGGTGTGCGGCCAAGGGCAATCGATTGGGCGGCCGACTGGCGGGCTTGCGTTTACATGCCGACGACGTGATGACGATCAGTTAGAGCGGCGGTGGGATCGGACTGCACATGGTGATCGAGCGCGTGGTGGTTTTCCTCTTAACTCTCCACCAAGAGAGTGGGGGTTATGGAATTTCGGCTATTCGCATCCCAAAATTCTTATATAAGGAGGTTGACCCCATCATCCCCCCCCCCCCCCCCCCCCAAGTCTTCGAAGTCCGGAGCCAGTGTGAGAGTGGTGCGGGGAATTTTTGTGTGAGAGAGTGGTGGTGATTATGGTGGAGCGGAGCAATGTGGTGCGGAAGGAGACACGCGTAGAAACTCGGAAAGAGGTACGTGTGGAGCGTGCGCATCACCCGCGCGCACAAGGAGGATTTGCTCTCCAGGGGTGCGCGGGCAGAGTACCGCGCATGCACGAGGAGCGCGCACGGGTCCCGCGCGCGAGTGCACGTGGGTACTCGCGCGCAGGGACGCACGTCAGCGCGCAGCAGTCGTGCACGCACGCGGCACCCGCGCGCGCAGGGGTGCGCACACATTATTCCGTGTGTGAGTGTGCACGCTGTTGGAACATGGTGTTCCGCATCTCCTAGGTTTGAGAATAACAAATCCTATGTGTATTTGATCTTGTGTGTTTAAGTGTGCAGGAAAACAAGTCCACATGACTCAAGGATAACATAAGAAGGTTGCCCCCAAATTTGAGCCATCAAATCCAACACTCCCACTAGCACCGGCGGTAGCACCTAGCGCCCGGCGCTAGCGATGATAAGCGCAATTCTGGGAGCACATATAGAAGGAGATAGCGCCTGGCGGTATCCGATTGCGCAGGCGGTAGCGCGGAGCACAGAAGGCAAGAGAGAAATGTTTCCTCGGATTGAAGATTCTGCCGCACAGAATATGTCTTAAAATGGGATAGCGCCGGCGGTACCACTAGCGCAGGCGCTAGCGCTGAGGCTATAAATAGGACCTCTCTTCTCTCGTTTCAGAGAGACATCATAGAGAGAGATTGAGTGCTAGAAATCCAGAGGCTGCCTTGGCCGAAAGTTGATGTCCTACCAAAGTTCTGCAAACTTCTGAAGGAGAATCTCTTCACGCCGGATCCAAACAAAGTCCGCTTCTACAACGCTTATTCTACAGCGGATCTTCGTCTCCAACTTCAGAAGTTCTTTAAGAGGGAGTTTTAATTATTTTCATTTCATATCTCTTGTAAACGGATAGAGAAATTGCCTCGTGTTGGCGACTAGGTCTGGGTAGGACTTAGGGCGGAAACTCGCCTCGTGTTGGCGACTAGATCTAGGTTAGGTTTATGGGGTGCTCAAGGCCATATCCGGGGTTGGATTGGCTAGAGCGGCTTGAGGCGGAATCTGGGAAGGATAGGCTAGGGCCACCGGTTCGTGGGGATGCGAGTCAGGATAGAAAACAAAAAGAGTTTAGTATTATTCGCCATGGATTTCTAGCGTTATAGAAATCAACTTTTGTAAAACCTTATTTCATATTAATAAAACATGTCTCTACTTTATTTCAATTGTTTTACTTGATTTCTCATCTTCTTAATCTCGCATTATTTCAAAGATAATCAACATATAACATAAGTTTTAAAAACCCTTATTCACCCCCCCCCCCTCTAAGGGCGCCTACCGATCCAACAAGTGGTATCAGAGCGGTTTTATTCCAATCGGCTTAACAACCGGGAATTATGGCGTCTCATGATCTCGCTTTTCCGGAGGGTCAAGGAGTTAGTCGACCACCTCTCTTTACTGGGTCAGATTTTAACTATTGGAAAAATCGAATGATGTGTTTTCTTATGACCATGGATGTAGAAATATGGAACATGGTAGAAGTTCGGTACTCTCCTTGTTAAAATTTTTTGATTTGAATCATTTAGGAGTAAGCAGGAGTTGCATCAACTAAGTTATAGCCAAACAACCACAATGCCACACAGCAACACAAGAAACTTTATTGAATCACAAACTTCATTTACAGTGCGAGGTATACATGGCGAGACATGATTCATAAGAATCACGAAGGAGAGAAGAACAAAACACCAAAAAACAAAACTGGCGGCCTGACAAGCAGAGACCGCACAACTCCAGAGATCGCCCGGCTTGACCTGAGACCGCGCGAACAAAAAACAAACAGACCGCCTGCACTGCATGACCGCCACCTCAGACCACATGAACTGGAGCTTATTGAATTGAACGAAGAACAGCTGTCGCCAAACCGCAACTCAGATCGCCTAACCACTGAAGGTCGCCTGATCGCTGAGCTCGCTGCAAACAGCACAAGAACACCAAAAACCAGTTTGCAGACAGACCGCTGCCGAACTGTTTATTCAAGCCGCTGGGAACCACCAAGGAAGGAGACCGCAACCTGCTGACCGCAAACAGTTCTCGTTGTGAATGACGGGTCATGCACCCCTATTTATAGGCGACAAGACGGATGTCGTCACCGCCACAAAAGAGATACAATCACCACCCGCCAGATCGCCAGCGGTCTCAAAGAGCAGACCGCGCGATCACACCACTTGGACAATCTTCCATCCAAGACCGCAGATCAGCCGGCAGATCGTGCACAAGCCGCGCAAACACGAGACCTTCCTTCCTTAGATCACCAAGAGCAAACAGGGAACATCTGGCCGACTCCAGACAAGTCGTCAGATCGCCAAGCACAAACTGCCCGGTTACAGCGGTTATATATAAAACAGACCGCCCGGTCTTCTACAAAGGAGATAGACAATCCAAGCAGAACAACCCAGGACAAACCGGTCAACCAGCAGACCGCCAGAACCAGACTGGCTGAACAGACCGACAGATCACCAACACAGACCGCGCAGTCACTGCGGTCTCCCAATTTCAGACAGCCCGGCCACCTTCCACTTCACTTCAAAAATTTCAACACTCCCCCTTGAAGTGGGAAGTGGAAACTAGCCCGAGTAAACTCCGCAACCGAGTAAACGGTCCCTTCGCCAGCGGCTTTGTGAAGATGTCTGCAACATTGTCCGCACTTCGAACATGCTCGACAATAAGAGATCCTCCCAACACCTTCTCACGAATGAAATGGTGCTCAATCATAATATGTTTCGTCCTCGCGTGACAAACTGGATTGTTAACCAGCTTGAGAGCACTCTCATTGTCCCCGCGTAGCATAGTGGGACCTCGAACCTCCTCATGAACGTCCTCCACCAACCTCCTGAGCCAAACGGCTTCCTGAGCTTCCAAGGCCGAAGCCTTGTATTTTGTTTCTGTGGTAGATACGGACACTGAGTCCTGCTTTTTGCTGCACCAAGATATAACTATGGGGCCAGTCATAAAAACAAAACCAGACGTTGATCTTCGATCATCCACGTCTCTCCCGTAATCAGCATCCATGTATCCAAGCAACTCCAAGCTTGACCCTCTCCTATATAGGAGACCCAAATCAGAGGTCGACTTCACATACTTCAAAATTCCTTTCGCCGCTAGAAGATGAGGCTTCCGTGGCTCCACCATGTACCGACTCACTTTGCCAATTGCATAAGCAATATCTGGCCTCGTGATGGTCAAGTAAATCAAACTCCCAACCAAAGCTCGGAACACCAACGGATCAGATAGAACTCTTCCCTCATCCTTCCGAAGTTTATGATGATGTTCCAAAGGTATAGAGCTGCTCTTGCCTTCCTCCATGTCGAGTCGTGAAACGATCCGCTCCACATATCCAGCCTGAGAAACAAGCACTCCGCTCTCCCGCCTCTAAACCACGAGTCCATGGAAATGGTGAAGCTCACCCAGATCCTTCATCTCAAACCTGATAGCAAGCTCGGCTCTCAGCTTCGCTACTTGCCTCCTTCGAGTTCCCGGTAGAATCATGTCATCCACATACAGCAGAACAATAACCCGAAGCGCCCCTCCTTCTTGACGAACAAGCTAGAATCAGAGTCTGAAGCAAAGAACCCGCAGAATAGAAGATACTCCGCGATCTTCCCATACCATGCCCGAGGCGCTTGCTTCAACCCATACAGGGCCTTCTTCAGTTTGCAGACGTAGTCCGGAAAATTCTCCGAGATTAAACCCGGCGGTTGGATCATGAAGATATCCTTGTCAATCTCTCCGTATAAGAAAGCATTCTTCACGTCGAGCTGCCAAATCTCCCATCCACTGGAAGTCGCCAAAGCAATAACAAATCGAACCGAGGTCATCTTTGCCACTGGACTGAACATCTCATCATAATCTTTTCCATACTGCTGTGAGAACCCGCGAGCCACAAGGCGAGCCTTGTATCGCTCGATCATACCGTCAGCTTTCTTCTTGAGTTTATAAACCCATTTGCATGTCACAGGGGTAATGCCATTGGGCCTGGGCACTAGAGACCAAGTTTCATTCTTCTTGAGAGCATCCATCTCTTCTTGCATAGCAATGTCCCACTGCTTCACGCCTTTAGCCTTCTCAAAGCTCGACGGATCCCTTTCATCCAAGGGACCAGCAAAGAAATATGAGATAAAGCTCACCATGTTTCATCCTGTGTATCGATCCGGTGGCTTGATACTCCTCTTCGACCTCCTAAGAGGTTGCTCCTGACTAACCACCTCCTCAGCTGCTTCTTCTGTGCTAGTTCTTCTTACAGATGAACTTGGAGCATCGCTCCCCCTTCTTCCAGAACCTGAAGCCTCCATCTCAGAGCTTGACACAGCTGGAGCTCCTGGTGAAACAGGCAACTCCACTTGAAGATTTCCCGCAGCCTTCCCTTTTTCATCAACCCTGCTCTCCGGTAGTTCAACTCCTGAACTCCCCATATAGGAAGTCATCTCATCGAACACCACATCCCGAGATACCACTGATCTCCGAGTCTCTGAATCCATGCATCTCCTTCCTTTCTTTCGCTCATCATATCCAACAAAGACAAGCTTCCTTGCCTTCGCATCTAGCTTTGTTCGAAGAGCATCAGGAATATGCACATAACAGGTTGACCCGAACACCCGAAGGTGTGCAACACTCGGCTTCTCCTTGAACATCAGTTCATGAGGGGTCTTCATGTTGATAGACTTAGAGGCATCCTGTTGATGACGTATGCTGCACAAGACATTCCCTCCGCCCAGAAGGACTTTGGGATACTCTTGGCATGAAGCCAGCATTTGCAGGTTTCCGTAAGATGACGGATCTTCCTCTCTGCAATGCCATTTTGCCGTGGAGTATGGGCACAAGTGAGCTCTCTCCTGATGCCGTGCTTCCTGCAAAAACTTGAGAACTCACTAGAGGTGAACTCCCCACCATTGTCAGTTCTCAATTTTTTCACCCGCAGGCCTAACCGACCTTCCACCAGATCCTTGAACTCCACGAACTTAACAAAAGCTTCCGACTTCTCTTTCAGAAAATACACCCAGACATATCTGGTATAATCGTCAATCAACACCAACATCTATCTGTTGCCTCCAAGGCTTGGGGTGGCAGTTGGTCCCATCAAATCACCGTGAATGCACTCCAACGGCGCTTTGCATCTTTTTTGTGATTTATCAAATGGAAGTCGATGAGACTTACCAAACTGACATCCCGCACAAACATGACCGTCTCCATAGGAGGACAAGCTAGGCAAGCCCTTGACAAGGCCCCTTACCGCCATAGCCTTCAATTTGTCCATGCCTACATGCCCCAACCTTTCATGCCAGATAGCCGCGCTATCATTTGTCTTCATCTTATCAACATAGGTACTTGTCGATAACACGAACAAGTCATTCACCCGCTTTCCAACATGAATAACATCTCCCTTTATCTCCGATTGAGTTTTAAGAAACTTCACTTCTGTTGGGCCAAACAGAACGTGATAACCGGCATCGACCGCATTGGTCACAGAGAAGAGATTCTTCTTCATACCAGGCACGTGATAAACACTCCTTAATGTGAGTGGACCCTTATCACTGCTCAGAGAGACAACACCTTCTTGTTCTACTGCATGAATAGAATTATCAGCCGTAATGATTGCATCGTTACCTGAGTAAGGTGCCAAAGAAGAGAACTTTTATTCATCCCCGGTGAGGTGATGCCCACACCCTGAATCCACGATCCAATCCTCTTCAAAGTTGATGGAAGCCAAGGCCTTAACGGGCATCGCCGTCATATTAGCCCCAAAGTCTCCTCCCCATCCAGCTTCATCAGACTTAGGCTTCTCCTTCTCCGCTGCATGTCCCGGCTGACGATTAACCCGACAATACTTCTTGAAGTGGCCGGTCTTATTGCACCTAAAGCACCTTGGTCCCTCTCCCTTCTTCTTCCCATCAGACTTAGAAGCATAACCTCTATCCTGCTGACCTGAAGTAGAGGGTCCATCATGATCTGGCTTCTTCTTCTCCCATTTCTTCTTCTTCTTCCTAGAGAACAACACATCACTATCTCCCCCAGAGATAGAAGTCCCTGCCATCTGTCTTGCCAAACTTTCCTTTGAAGCAAGTAAGTTCTCTAGCTCCAACAGAGATGGTTAATTTTCCCAACCCTGAACTGATGTCACAAAGGCAAGATACTCCTTCCGCACCCCGCGGATGATATGCCTCTTTAGTTTTTCTTCCGAGATGATCTCATCAGGGTCCAATGCAGAAATCTCTGCTGTGAGGTTCTTCATCTTGAGAAAGAAGGTAGAGATAGAAAGATCACCTTGAGAGGCCTTCGCCAACTCATTTTCAAGAAACTGTAGCCGAGCTACGTTCTTCTTATTGAACAGCCCATCCAAAGATGTCCAAATCTCAGCAGCAGATTTACATCCAATGATGTGATTGAATAGCTCTGGTGCGATAGCTCTCTTGAGTGTGAACTCTGCCTAGGCATTATTCCTCCTCCAAAGTCTCACCTCTGCCATATTATCTCCTGCTAGAAACACTTCTTGTGTGTCTTCTCCTCCAACTATCTCCCATAGATCCTCGCCAAGTAAGTAACTCTCCATACACGACCTCCATTTCTTATAGTTAGTCGATGTGAGGAGTTCAATACCAAGCCCTCTTGCGTATCCACCTTCCATGGCAATCTATGTGGTCTCTTCTTCACAAAGACTTTGGCAACTCGAGTTAATCACTGCTTATCCACTCCAACAACCTACCTCTGATACCATGTTAAATTTTTTTGATTTGAACCGTTTAGGAGTAAGTAGGAGTTGCATCAACTGAGTTAACCCAAACAACCACAATGACACATAGAAACACAAGAAACTTTATTGAATCACAAACTTCATTTACAGTACGAGGTATACATGGCGAGACACGATTCATAAGAATCACAAAGGAGAGAAGAACAAAACACCAAAAAACAAAACTGGCGGCTTGACAAGCAGAGACCGCACAGACCGCATAACTCCAGAGATCGCCCGGCTTGACCTGAGACCGTGTGAACTAAAAACAGACAGACCGCCTTCACTGCAAGACCGCCACCTCAGACTGCACGAACTGGAGCTTATTGAATTGAACAAAGAACAGCTGTCGCCAAACCGCAACTCAGATCGCCTAACCACTGAAGGTCGCCTGATCGCTGAGCTCGCTGCGAACAACACAAGAACACCAAAAACCAGTTCGCAGACAGACCGCTGCCAAACTATTTATTCAAGCCGCTGGGAACCACCAAGGAAGGAGACCGCAACCTGCTGACCGCAAACAATTCTCGTTGTGAATGACGGGCCATGCACCCCTATTTATAGGCGACAAGACGGATGTCGTCACCGCCACAAAAGAGATACAGTCACCACCTGCCAGATCGCCAGCGGTCTCAAAGAGCAGACCGCGCGATCACACCACTTGGACAATCTTCCGTCCAAGACCGCAGATCAGCCGGCAGATCGAGCATAAGCCGCGCAAACATGAGACCTTCCTTCCTTAGATCGCCAAGAGCAAGCAGGGAACATCTGTCCGACTCCAGACAAGTCGCCAGATCGCCAAGCACAAACCGCCCGGTTACAGCGGTTATATATAAAATAGATTGCCCGGTCTTCTACAAAGGAGATAGACAATCCAAGCAGAACAACCCGGGACAAACCGGTCAACCAGCAGACCGCCAGAACCAGACCACCAGAACAGACCGGCAGATCACCAACACAGACCGCGCGGTCACTTCGGTCTCCCAATTTCAGACAGCCCGGCCACCTTCCACTTCACTTCAACAATTTCAACACTTCTCCTACAACTGTAGTGGGAGAGGCGACATTACTAAAACCAAAAGATAAATGGGATGATAACGATAAACTAAGGTGTAAAAATAATGCTAAAGTAATGAATGCCTTATATTGCGCCTTAAATAGGACTGAGTTTAATAGAATTTCTGCATGCATAACTTCTTAGGATATTTGGAATCAATTGGAAGTTACTCATGAAGGTACATCGCAGGTGAAAGATGCAAAGCTATTCCAACTGGAATCTGAATATGAAAAATTCAGGATGGATACCGAAGAGGACATCAACTCGATGTACATTCGCTTCACCAAGATTGTCAACGCTACAAAGGCACTTGGAAAGATCTACTCAGACGAGGACTTGGTGAGGAAAATTCTTTGCTCTTTACCTCCAAGGTTCAATCCGAAGGTGACAGCCATCTCAGAGTCGCACAATTTAAGAACGCTCCAGATCTAGAATCTTATTAGGAATCTCAATACCCATGAGGTAGAACTCCAGATTCAACACGATGAATACCACAAAGAGCCAAAGAAGAAAGCGCTAGCACTAAAATCAAAGAAGGAGAGCATCGAAGATGATGATGAAGATGAAGAAGGTCTCTTGGTGAAGAACTTCAGGAAGTTCATCAGGAATCCGGAAAGAAGGAACACATTGCGAAAAATACTTCCAAAAGGATGCTCGACGAAAGGGTTCTTCCTCTTCATCAAGGAAAGGAAAAGGAAGTGAAGATGAAGAAGAAAGACCACCACCAGAGTGCTACCACTGCAGAAAGACCGGACACATTCAGAGCCAGTGCCCGAAGTATCAAAAGGAGCAAAAAGAACTATACAAAGCAAAAGAGAAAAAGAAAGTATTGAAAGACGCAACTTGGGACGATTCTTCCTCTGAAGAGTCAAAGGAGTCTGAGTCAAGTAGCGAGGAGGAAGCAAACTTATGCTTAATGGAAAAAAGCAACGATGATGACACCAGTGTTCTTAGCGACACTGAGGTAACTCCTCCTACCTTCGAAGAACTCTATGATTAATTTGTTCTAACTTGCAAATCCTATGATCAAAGTATAAAAGATAATATTATATTAAATCGTGAAAATGAATCTGTTATTAAAGAAAATCATAAGCTCACAAAAAAATTGATTTCCCTTGAAAAGAGAAAGGTTTCATGTCAAGAGTGTGAGCACTCTTTATTTAAGACAAAAGAACTTGAAGTTTCTCTTTCTAAGACCCTCTCACAAAACAAAACTATTGCAAAAGAAAAGGGGGACATAGAGAGAAAACTAAAACCATCTCTTTTACAAATTGAAAAAAAACAAAAAGGGCTTTGAAAATAAATGTGTTATGATTATACAAGAAAATAAATTTCTTAAAAAACAAAATCATGACCTCAATATAGCCATAAAAAAATTCGAGATTGGTCAAAAATCCTTGGATATGATTTTGGGAAACCAATGTTATGGTTCTGGAAAATTTGGGGTCGGATATAAAAGTGAGCCCTACCGCCCGGCGCTAGCCACGAACGCTGGCGGTAGCTCAACAGTTAAAAAATCACTTGTTTTTTCTAAAGTTCAAACATCATCCAACAAGAGCAATGTAAAAAATCAGAAAATGGTCTCAACCCCCTTTATTTCATGTACAAATTGTCTTAAGTTTGGACACACGTCTAGCTCTTGCAGGAATATAAAACAACGATCATTAAAACAAATCTGGGTACCTAAGAAATTCACTTACTCTATAGGTGGTACCTCTTGGGTATCTGGATCTTTACTCTCATCTTCTCTCTAGATTTGCAGGGAGGCTAAGGAAACGGAGGACGCGTGGTACTTGGACTCAGGCTGCTCCAAGCACATGACGGGCAACAAAGCAAAATTCCTTAGCCTAGAAAAGAAGAAAGGAGGGATCGTAATGTTTGGTGATAATGGTAAATGAAGGATCATAGCAATAGGTACAGTGGATAACAAATCCTTTCTTATCTCAAATGTTCTTTATGTAAAAGGATTAAAACATAACTTACTATCTATAAGTCAACTGTGTGATAAATGATTAGATGTATTATTTGAATCATCTACTAATCTTTGCAAAATATTTAATCCTAAAACAAAAGATGTGTTACTAACTGCACCTAGAATTCACAATGTTTACATAGTTTCGTTTCATGATCTTTCCAAATCATCTATAAAATGCTTTATAACCAAAAATGATGAATTAGAACTATGACATAGATGTTTAGGTAACGCTAGTACAAAGCTTATTTTAAAACTAGCAAAAAAGGGAATTGATTAGAGGATTTCCTAAATTGAATGGAAATTTATCTTCACTATGTTCTCCATGCCAAAAAGGAAAATTTACAAAATCATCTTTTAAAAGCAAAAACAAAATTTCTACTTCAAAACCATTGCAATTAATTCATATGGATCTCCGTTAACACCGTAAGTCTTAGTGGTAGAATATATACTTTCATTCTAATAGATGATTTCTCTAGATATTGTTGGACTTTATTTCTCTCTTCCAAATCTGATGCGTTTTGCGAATTCTCAAAATTATGTACTCGTATTCAAAATGAACTAGATTTAAAAATAAAATGCATTCGCTCAGATCATGGAAGTGAATTTGAAAATGAAAATTTTAAATCTTTTTGTGAAATGTTAGGTATTAAGCATGAGTTCTCTGCTGCACGCACACCTCAACAAAACGGTGTTGTAGAAAGGAAAAATAGGACAATCCAAGAACTAGCACGCACCATGTTATCTGAATATAAATTACCTAAGTCTTTTTGGGCCGAAGCCGCAAGCACATCATGTTATGTAATGAATAGAGTCATGCTTCGCCCATCACTAAATCTCACACCGTATGAACTATATTATCAAAAGAAACCTAACGTATCATATTTTAAAGTATTTGGTTGTAAATGTTTTATTCTTAATACAAAGGATTCTTTAGGAAAATTTGATGAAAATGTGATGAATGAATATTTCTTGGATATTCTTCAACCAGTAAAGCCTATAGAATATTTAACAAAAGATCAAGTAAGGTTGAAGAGTCTATTAATGTTAAATTTGACAAATTTATTCCGTGTGCAGAAAGGCTTCCTACAGGTACAAATGATGAACCTTTGCCATCTTTGGAGCACGACGAAGAGGAACCTTCCAAAGAAGAGGAGGAGAAGTCCAAGGAAGATGAATATGTACCCCCAAGCGTTTTGAACTTCTCAAAAAATCATCCAAAAGAGCTAGTCATTGGGGAACCTTCTACAGGGGTAAGAACTTGATCTTCTCCTCATGAAACGTTTTAAAATATTTGCTTTGTATCTGAAATCGAACCTAAAAATGTTTCCACCGCTTAAAATGACGAATTTGGGTTTTTGGCTATGAATGAAGAGTTAGGTCAATTTGAAAGAAATAAAGTTTGGAATTTAGTAGATAGACCATCTAATCATCCAATTATCGGCGTAAAATGGATCTTTAAAAATAAATTAGATGGTGAATCCAGGATTATAAGAAATAAAGAACGCTTAGTTGCTCAAGGTAATTCTCAAATCGAGGGGGTAGATTTTGAAGAAACTTTTGCACCCGTAGCTCGCTTAGAATCTATACAAATATTTTTGGCATTTGCGAGTTTTAAAAGAATAAAATTATTTCAAATGGATGTTAAAAGTGCCTTTCTAAACAGGTTTATAAAAGAAGAAGTTTACGTAGAAAACCCCCCAGTGTTATAAATGAAAAATTTCCTAATTATGTTTATAAATTAGAAAAAGCGCTTTATGGTTTAAAACAAGCGCCTCGTGCATGGTATGATAGACTTACATCATTTTTGTTAAAGCACAGTTATGTTATGGGAAGTGCCGACAACACACTCTTCATTAAGCATAATAATAACGATCTAATTATTTTACAAATATATGTTGATGATATCATTTTTGGAGCCACTAATGAAGAGTTGCGTAATGAAGTAGTCTTAGTAATCAAAAAAAAATTTGAAATGAGTCTTGTAGGAGAACTATCATATTTTTTTGGTTTTCAAATCTCACAACAAACTGATAGTATCTTTATTTGCCAAACAAAATATGTTCACGATATGCTTAAACGATTTGGATTTGAAAATCTTAAGCAAGCTTCTACTCATATAAGTGCTTCTTTAAAACTAGGAAAATATGAATCTGGAATTTCCATTGATCAAACGTTATATAGAGGAATGATAGGATATCTTCTTTACTTAGGTGCATCTAGACCAGATATAATGTTTGTCGTATGTTTATGTGCTCGCTTTCAAGCCAATCCAAAAGAATCTCATTTAAAAGCGGTAAAACATATTTTTCGTTATCTATTAGGGTCAATTAGGATTATGGTACCCACACAATGATTCATTCACACTCCACAGCTATTCCGATTCGGATTACGCCGGTTGTTCACTAGATTGAAAAAGTATTAGCGGTACTTGTCACTTTTTAGGACCCTCATTAGTTGCTTGGTATAGTAGGAAATAATCTTCGGTTGCACTCTCCACCGCGGAGGCCGAATACATCGAACTTGGTAGTTGTTGTGCACAAGCGTTATGGATGAGCCAAACTCTAGAGGAGTTTGGATTTCATCTCAAAAACATTGATCTTAAATGTGACAACAAAAGTGTAATAGACCTCATATATAATCCCGTACACCACTCTAGATCCAAACACATCGATATTCGTCATCATTTCATTAGGGATCACATTAAGAAAGAGCATGTAAAAGTAAGTTTCATTGGCATGGACTCTCAACTCGCTGACATATTTACTAAACCTCTTCCGGATGCAAGATTTTGATTATTACGACTTGAGTTAGGTGTCCTAGATCTTTCGAGTTAAACCACATTCATAAACGCAATTTTGCAATTTTTTAACCATCTAAAACATCTCCTAAAATTCTGAAATTTCTGCATGAAACTACTATTGGGACACTTAATCAAGATCAACAATTAAAAATTTCAAAATCATCAAAAATCATGTACTGTTTCCCGCGCTAGCGCTAACGCCGGCGCTAGCGCACCTATTTGTTTTTCTGTATTTTTAAAATTTTGAAAAATTCTTAAAAATATATTAATCTATATGTACTATTTATTTTTTCACTTCTGATTATATTTCATTTTTGATAAATCAAACACAAAAATACAAAAGCCAAATTACAAAACATATGTTTTGCCTTTTTGTTTCTGTCATTTATTTATGGTCTATTTTTTTATGCAAAAATCCAATACAAAAATATAAAACATTAAAACTATCAAAAAAACTGTATGGATTTTCCTGTGAAAATCAAGCATGATTTAATCTATTATTTAGAACTTCTATAATGTTGCAATTTATCTTTTCAAACTACTTTGAACATTGTTCTCTTCATGCTTTGATATATCTATTAATTTGTGCATCAATTATATTGTAAAAGTTGTGTAGTACCAAGCTTAACATGCCTCTAAATATGAGTAAATGTTTTATGTTTGATAATGATATTCATTCACTCACTTATTTTGGTATTGTCTACATATGTGTTTAATCTAAGAATGCTTGTGTATGTTTTGTATTAGTACAATGAATTAAAATTGCACAAGTATCTTACCTACACTATCTTTATTTGCACTTTTAAAAGTTAAGAAAAGTGGTTATGTTTTCATAAATTATATTGGTTTGCAAAACAAGTGTATTCGGAGAACTTTGTACAAAACAAAACTCATAAAATAAAGTTGACAAAGATAACTCCACCAAGCACTACTTGAACCTCCTGATAAGTCTTAATAAGCGTTGTGAGGTTGAGCACCTTGGAAAGAATAGTAAAGTATCTTGTGCAAACCATATCTTTCTTTTCAAATAAAAACCACTTACTCTTAAGTACACCTGATCACTATTCTCAATATTAAAATAAAATATGTGATCCCCAAGCACTACTTTGCACCCTGATAAGTCTTAATGAGCATTGTGTGTGCAAAGCACCTTGGTAGTTGTACATTTTTTTGTGCATTGAAGTTTGTGGGTGCAAAACTATTTGTGTTTTATTGTGCTTTTACTTTACATATTTCTTATATTTTTGATTAAAACATTTGTTTACTCTATTCAAAAATACACTTATGTGCACATCATTATCTTTCATAACACTTCTTCTCATGAGTATTCGATCCTAATGCTAATTCTATACTACTCTTTATTTATGAAATGCACTAGATAACCTAGCATGCTTTCTACAATGTTTGGTATGTTTTGAAATTGTGAATTAAAATAACATTATAGTAATCTCTTTTTGAAAATATTATTTCATGCTAGGTTACTTTTTTGTTACTTTATTCAAGATTTTAATTGAACAATGATTTACAAAAACATCTTCTTTATGAAATTTAATTCATATATCTTTTTATGGATCATCATAAGATGTTTCTTGTATTTCTCTAAGTCTTCCGCAACATTACATTTACCTTGTCTTCTTTATTGTCTTCTTTTTATGCTTCAAACTCTTATATAAGATAATATTGATTACTTGGCCAATGTTATATTATTCATCTTTATGCTTAAAACTCTGATTTATTTCTATGAAAATATTATAATGCTTAAAACTCTGATCTATTTCAATGAAAAGTATTCTAAAACTCCTTATCATTTCCTTCTCACTAAAAAGCTCGATCATGCCTTTATCTTATTATCAAACTTTTAGGTGGTGCCTCCTTACCCACTTTTGCTAATAATAAAAGGGGGAGAACTAACATGATAAGTATAATCTGTTATCAAAATAAAAAACCAACATGATTAATTAAGATGATAGCTTACATATTAGGGGAGCATTCACTTAGGGGGAGCATGTATTTAGGGGGAGCAATTCTAAATGCTAAAATCGATAATTATCCTAAGTCATCTCTCTCACACACACAAATGTAAGTTTCATCATGCTTATATATTAATGCTCTGATTTATCATTAATGGATTTGTTATTATCAAAAGGGGGAGTTTGTTGGAACATGGTCTTCCGCATCTCCTAGGTTTGAGAATAACAAATCCTATGTGTATTTGATCTTGTGTGTTTAAGTGTGCAGGAAAACAAGTCCACATGACTCAAGGATAACATAAAAAGGTTGCCCCCAAATTTGAGCCATCAAATCCAACACTCCCACTAGCGCCGACGGTAGCACCTAGCGCCCGGCGCTAGCGATGATAAGCGCAATTCCGGGAGCACATATAGAAGGAGATAGCGCCTGGTGGTATCCGATAGCGCAGGCAGTAGCGCGGAGCACAGAAGGCAAGAGAGAAATGTTTCCTCAGATTGAAGATTCTGCCGCGCAGAATATGTACTAAAATTGGATAGCGCCGGCGGTACCACTAGCGCAGGCGCTAGCGCTGAGGCTATAAATTGGACCTCTCTTCTCTCATTTCAGAGAGACATTAGAGAGAGAGAGAGATTGAGTGCTAGAATTCCAGAGGCTACCTTGGCTGAAAGTTGATGTCCTACCAAAGTTCTGCAAACTTCTGAAGGAGAATCTCTTCACGCCGGATCCAAACGAAGTCCGCTTCTACAACGCTTATTCTACAGCGGATCTTCGTCTCCAACTTCAGAAGTTCTTTAAGAGGGAGTTTTAATTATTTTCATTTTATATCTCTTGTAAACGGTTAGAGAAATCGCCTCGTGTTGGTGACTAGGTCTGGGTAGGACTTAGGGCGGAAACTCGAATCGTGTTGGCGACTATATCTAGGTTAGGTCTAGGGGGTGCTCAAGGACATATTCGAGGTTGGATTGCCCAGAGCGGCTTGAGGCCGAATCTGGGAAGGATAGGCTAGGGCCACCGGTTCGTGGGGATGCGAGTCGGGATAGAAAACAAAAAGAGTTTACTATTATTCGCCATGGATTTCTAGCGTTATAGAAATCAACTTTTGTAAAACCTTATTTCATATTAATAAAACATGTCTCTACTTTATTTCAATTCTTTTACTTGATTTCTCATATTCCTAATCACGCATTATTGAAAAGATTTTCAACATACACCATAAGTTTTTGAAAACCCTTATTCACCCCCTATAAGGGCGCCTACCGATCCAACACATGCATGCAGGGATGCGTGTGCATCATCCCGCACGTGCCCAGAGGTATGTGCGCATGGGTGCGTGCACAGTTGCGCACGCGCATGGGTGCTCGCGTGCGCGTATGTGCGGTGCATGGGTGCGCACACGTAGTTGTTCTGGTGTGCTGCTTGCGCATGCGTCGAGCTTGTGCATGCAGGCATGCCCATGTGCGGTGGCTTGCTTGGTTGTGCTCGTATTTAGGCAATTTGATTTTGCGAATATTAATTCGTTTCTTCTTTCCAGGCTACGAGGCACTGTCCGCAAAGCAGGTCGATGCAATTGCGCTCTTCTCTTACTATGAAGCAGGTTGGTATATGGAGGAAGCGGTACATGATACCTGCTTAATTGGAGATAAAGATCATGTATATTCAGGAATGGCAGAATCCTCTGCGTGGTTGGATGACGTTGTGCAAGTCATTGTTGAGGTTGGGGGTTTGTTTTCCCCCCTGTGAGGTGGTTATTGAGATCCTGAAATATTCCAGTGTACCAGTATCTCAATTTACTCCTGCCGGGATGACACTGTTGGAACATGTTTTCCGCATCTCTTGGTTTGACAATAACAAATTCTATTGTATTTGATCATACTTGCATTGTGTTTATTGTGTGCAGGATCTTCAACATTCAATCCCCAAAGGAGTGTGAAAAAGAAAGACATCGAAGCAACATCAGGATGATTCTCTGTTGATACCGCGGCGTAGTAACACTACCGCTGGCGCTAGCGGTTCGACGACATGTGAGGCCGTTCGACGAAATTGAGTTCGACGAAATGAAAACGACATTCGATGAAATGTGAAGTCGTTAGATGAAATAAAGCTGCGTTCGACAAAAAGAGAAGTGCTATACCGTGGAGCTCTAGCACTACCGCTGGCGCTAGCAAATCAGAAACCATTGAGAAGGAAACTGTTGAGAACGGAACTGGCGTTCGACGAAATGAAAACAGCATTCGACGTACTGGCGTTCGACGAAATTGTGTTCGACGAACTGCATGCTCTACCGCGGCGTCCGACGAACTTCATGCTCTACCACGGCGCTCAACAAAATGCATGCTTTACCGCAGAGCGTTAGTACTACCGCTGGTGCTAGTGTTCGTTCGACGAAATGGTGTTCGACGAAAATAGATGTCGTTCGACGAACTGGTAGTCAATGAACTGGTGTTAGCACTATCGCTGGCGCTAGCAAAAATGGAAACAATTAACGAGAAGGAAACAGTGGACAAAAAGGACTGTCGACGGGACGCTATTTTGGCAAGTACTATCGCGACGCGTTAAGAACTAACGCCCAGCGGTAGCTTTTGGAATCCTCTCGTCTGCATGAGATTAAGGAGCAAATATGGAAGGAGATATTGGCTGAAGGAAGGTTATCTCGCTATCGCGGAGCGTTAGCGTTACCGCGGTGCGCTAGTCGGAGCTCAAAGTTTGGCGGTCAAAAGTTGCCTAAGTTGCCACGATCTGTGTGCTTGTTCATTGCCTAATGTGGCTACCGCGGGGCGGTAGTACTACCGCAGGCGGTAGCGGCTGATTCTATTTAAAGACGCGCTCCTCCTCCGTTGTTGCTGGCTGATAGAGAAGGAATAGAAGCCATATATTCAGAGGACTCATGAGAGCCTTCTCCAAGCAGCCCGAAGAACTCCGTCAACGTTCATGAACGCAAAGAACTTGAAGACCAATCCGATCGCATCTACTTCGACATCAAGTTCTACTTTTGAGGGAGTTTTTAGTTTGTGTTTTGTTTTAGTTTCTAATTGTAACCTTTAAAT
This sequence comes from Dactylorhiza incarnata, assembly GCA_033032865.1. NCBI lineage: Eukaryota > Viridiplantae > Streptophyta > Magnoliopsida > Asparagales > Orchidaceae > Dactylorhiza > Dactylorhiza incarnata. The sequence goes on along the minus strand of JAWHQI010000103.1, from coordinate 6,349,823 downwards.
CTTTTGTTCGGTAGAGGAGCTCGCCACACCGCGACTAGGGCCTTGCGGGGACTAGGGGGAATTCGCCACATGGCGACAAGGTCTAGGTAGGACTTAGGGAGGAATTCACCACACAACGACTGGGTCTAGGGAGTAGATCTAGGGGGTGCTCGAGGCCTTTCTGGTGATAGATTGGCTAGAGTGGCTTGAGGCCGTATCTGGGGAGAGATCAGCTAAAGCCAACCATTTCGTGGGGATACGAGTCGGTATAGAAAACAAAAAGAGTTTTCATATTATTTGCCTCTTTCCAAGCGTCATTGGGAAAAGTTTTGTAATCATAACTATTTCAATTTAATATTAATGAAAATATGTTTGTTTCTTCATCTCTGATTCGTGCTCTCTAATTTTCATTGGTTTAACCTAAACATATTTTCTCTGTCACTTACGTCGAGCGGTAATACTACCGCTGGCAGTAGCAACAGAGAATTATTTTCTTTAATAATCTCGAAAATCTTAAAACTCTTATTCACCCCCCCCCTCTAAGGGCGCCTACAGATCCAACAAGTGGTATCAGAGCTAAGTTAGTCCAAATCGGCTTAACAACCGTGAATAATGACGTCTCTTGATCATGATCTCGCTTCTACTAGTGGGGAAAATTTTAAAATTAAATGCAAACAAATTTCCTTCAAATTATAAATTCAAAAATCATTTTGATCCAAATATTCAAGTAAATGATTATGGAAATTTGAAAACTAAAAATAATGTTTGTCCAAGGTTTGAATGGAGGCCCAAAGTTAAAGATGAAACACTGTAATATCCCAGTTCGAACTAGACCCCTCGAGTGACACGGGTCACTTAGAGATGCTCGGACCAGGTGGGATCTGGAGATCCTAATAGGCCATGGTTGTGCCCTGATCTCCAAGAGTGGAGGTAGCCCTCAATTAGGATGCTGCGTCCGACGAACAGCCTGAAGGCTGCGTTCGTCAAACGGCCTGAAGGTTGCATTCGTCGAACGACCTGAAGCTGCATTCGACGAACGACCTGAAGGCTGCGTTCGTCGAACGGCCTAAAGGCTGCGTCCGATGAACGGCCTAAAGGATGCGTTCGACGAACGGCCTGGCCCTTTCTTTTTCTCGAGAAATAAGGTGATTTTCAACATGCCTTGGAAATGGAAATTGCATTTAATGCCAGTAATGCTATCTCTTTATCTCTCTTTCTATCATTCTCTCTCTTTCTCTCTCTCTCTCTCTCCTTCTTCCCTAGCTGAATGGGCTGACATCTTCTTCTTCATCTTCTTCTTCTCCTTCTTCTTTTCTTCATCTTCCTCCTCCCACCTTAAGGTTTTAACTTAGGGTTCTTGAAGGAGCAAGCTTGGAGAAGGATTTGGAGCTTAGCTGACCACCACCCCGCTGCCATGAAGATGAGCTTGAACCATGACTGGAAAATAAGGTGACTTCCGACCCCTCTCCCTTGGTGCTAGATCGTAGAGAAAAATTAGGAGAGGTGTTGAGCTCAAAAGAGCTTGGCTTGTGAGTTCATGGAGTTTCCCAGGAAAATACCAAATCGGATCTTTCTTTTTAGGGCACCGATTGCCGCGGAAGTTCCTTCAATCACTTCTTATCTCCAAAAGTGAGAGATCGGATTTGGTTTCATTGAAATCCATAGTCTATGGAGGGAGTATTGGATGAGAGAAGTTGTAATGACCTAACCTTTCTTTTTGGGGAAGATGATGAATAGTCCCCTGTTATGTAGGATTTTAAATTATTTATTATGTGGAAAAGATGATGAGTGATTCTCTGTTAAAAACCCTCTGTTAATTAGGGTTGTTAATTATATAATTGTGTGATAAAAGTAATGATAGCCCTTACTAAAGAAGTTTTCAAATTATATCATTGCACTTGGTTGTTAAGGGGAAAAATTGTGCGCAGCTGGGTTCGAGCCAATTTTTAGGCTTGATCCCACTGGAATTAGACTTCGGGCTCAACATGGAAGTTGTAGCCCTTGGAAAGAGCTTTCCGAAAATAGGTTACCCGTTTTCTGAAGTGACCTGTAGCTCCCTACAAGTCCAGTCGAGTAGACTGCCCAGAAAGCTGGGAGGTGTTAAGTGCGTACTGTTTTGCTGACCAGATTTCTGCAGTTGACTTCAGAGCAGATTTTAGATAGGACCCGCTTGGATCTGGGCTTAGGACTCAAGATGAATGTTGTATCCCTTGATGTTAGCTTTCCAAAATGGGGTGGATCATAATTTTTGGACAACTGTAGCACCCAGAAATCCAATTTTTGTAAACGGTGTCATAACACTTCCGATCTCAGTATTTTGTGGATTTCTCTTAATATATTGGTTGGATGCACATGAAAATTGGTGGAGACATAGGTGATTACAATATGTAGATCCCTGTTGAATTTCATAATTTTTGGATAAGTAGTATTAAAGTTATTGTTGCTTCGCTTGATAATTTGAAGGAGATATAAATGCTGAATGTGAAGCCCGATTGGGCCAAAATGTTGTATGAATCATGTACATGCAAGTATGGACCCGTGATAATAATTTCAGATTTATTTCTGTTGAGATGTCTCCTTAAATGAACCTTTAATTGCTAGTTATATGTGGAATCGTTAAAAGGGCATGTGTGGTTGATGGTGAAGGTAAATAACATTGATTATGGGTGAGATCTAAGTGCTTAGCATTGTTTATAATGGTCATATAAATGTAGAGCGCCGTAAATACGTATTGCATAATACAATGAGGTCGAAATTTGGTGGTAATGATTCCGGCATTAATTATGACTTATAGTAGAAGTTTCTGTGGAATTGGTTTTAGAATGAATCCATGATTAAACGTGCCACTATAAATCATTATGCTGAAAAGAGAGGTTAAGGTGTTGTTGGGAACAGTGCCCTGCAATGTCCCTGATTTGAAGAAGTGCTCAGCTCAATGATAAATGCAAGTTGTATTTAACATTCCATCTAGCTTATGTTTGCAGAGATCAACAATATGTCATGTACTTTATGACTTCACTAAGTACTATATCGTCGAGAAGAATAGGAGATATCGTCGACAAAGTATGCTTGTCGTCGTAATGATGAGCAAAGCAACCACTGAGAAGCAAAGTGTTCGTCGACCGCTGAGACTCGACAAGATCGTCGAACGAAGAGAAGACACAGTATCGTCGACTTCACCAAAGTGGGCTTGTCGTCAAGAAAGAACAAACATCGTCGTAAAGAAGGCATATCGTCTGAAGAAAGACAAGCTGAAGACTAGCAGCTGCTGAAGCATCGACATAACATCACTCATGTCGTCGAGAGAACAAGATGATTACGACGACACAGTCAGAGATAGCTTGTCGTTGTAATGATGCAAATATCTTCAAGACAAAATTCAAATCTTGCGGACTTGCTGTCAGCAATTAATGCCGCCGCCTGATTGTCCAATCAGCACATGCTTTGATTGATGGGAGGCTGACAGTAAAGGAAATTGTATGTGACCGTTATACGGCTTGTCCATCCTATAAAAGGGAACAGTGTTGCCCTAAAAAAAGAGAGAGGCTTGCTGTGCAACAAAAAGAACGAGAAAAAGAATCCGGCCGCTCTTCAATAGAACAGTATTTCCAGCTGAGAAGAACGAGAACAAGATTCAAGAGTTCTCAAAAGAATCGGTCATCTCCATTGACTGAGAAGTCGACGTTCAACATCAGGCTAAGAAGAGATTGAAGAAGAACTGCACTGTCAAAGATCTGAATCAGAAGAATCATCTTCAATCGTAAGAAGCCAATCATCATCAAGCTAAAGTCGCCAATCTTCATCCGGCAGAAGAAACAGTTTTTATTGCTGTATTTTCTTGTAAGGGTTGCGGGCCAATTTGTCTAGCTTGAGGGCTGGAGAGCTGTGAGGCTTGCCGGCCAGGGCAGTGCACTTGCGGGTGCGATTTGTCGAGCTTGAGGGCTCGGGGGCAGTAGGGGCTTGCGGGCCTAGGCTGCTGGGAATTGCGGGTCCGTGTTGTAGGGCTTGAGGGCCTGAGTGTCAAGCTTGCGGGCACGGGGGCAGTAGGGGCTTGCGGGCCTAGGCTGTTGGGACTTGCGGGTCCGTGTAATAAGGCTTGAGGGCCTGAAGTTTTTGGCGGCGTTTGCCGAGCCTAGCATACTGCTGGTTAGGCGTAGAGGGAGAGAGGACTACTCAAGACACCCGGTCTTGAGGAAACTCTATAGATCGTTGTGTGCTTTCTGTGGTTTGCTCTTTATTTTATAGATCCATTAATCAGAAACCAACAACATCATAAAGGGGAAGAAATAAATTTGAAAGACCTATTCACCCCCCCCCCCTCTAGGTGATAAAGTAGACACCCCATAAACAACAAGTGGTATCAAAGCGAGGTTGTTCAAATAAAGCTTAACAGTTGAACAGATCTGCCAGTGGGTGTCTAAGCATCATAACTATGGAGTCAAGAATAGTTATCTACTCTAGAGAGAACTTTGCCCTTTGGAAAGTTAGAACAAGAATTTACATGGAGGCAATGGATCCCAGAATGTTTTTGATTGTTCAAGAAGAACCATGCACCTCAATGGCTATGATAAAAGATGAGGTTCTTCTAAGCAACATGGACAAGGAAGCCAGAAACATTCAAGCTAGTGCAGTAGATCTGCCAACACTCCAGAAGTTAAGTCATTGCACTATAGCAAAGGACATGTGGGGTTCCTTAGAAGTCCTCATGGAAGGGTCAGAGGAAGATTTTGAAGAAGAAACCTCTCATGAAGAGGTATATATCAGAGCACCACTGACCACTTCAGACAGTGAATCAGAAGAATGCTCTGGAGCAGGAGAAAGAATAAGAGCACCCTTGACTCTCACAGACTGTGACTCTGAGGATGAGGAAGCCTGTAGGTTGATGGCTCTATCAGATGAAGAAAATCATGATGAACCACATCATGATCAGGTAGCCTCACTCACACACCTTTACTATCTGCTTCATTTTCATTTAAGAAGACCAAGAGTACATCAGGTGATTGTTCATCATCTGAAGATGATGCAGAAGACTGGTCATCTTGCAACAATAAGAACCATGCTGATCTAATTGAGCAGTTTGGTGATCTCATGGAAGCTGTAAGAAAGAGCAAGGAGCTTATTAGGAAGCAAGCTAAGGAGCTAGAATCACTTAGACCAATTAGGGCTAAGAAGAAAGAGGAAATGGGTATGTCCTCCAATGAAGGCACCAACTCATGTGACCTCAAAGTTATCATAGACAAGCTTTATGATGAGAGAAGCCAAATGGAAGAACTTATCAAGAAACTTGAGAGTGATCTTCTTAAGGAAAGATGCTTGGTGGCTCAATTCTCTAAACCCAAAATTGTACTGCCCATCATTGACACCTTCTCCTCCTATGCAAATAAGAGGGGATTGGGTTACAATGAAGGGGCAATATATGCTGGAAATGGAGAAAGGGGCAAAACTAAAGCAAAGCCTCATACCACCTTTCAGAAGGTAGTGCTTCCCTCAAATAGGTATGATCAGGACAGCGTCCATGGTCACTGGATGAATGGAAGCTCCATTAGTCTTGGAAACTCCTGACTATGGGAAGCGAAAGGGCATGGGGATGAGTGCATTAAAGGCTCCCCATGAGGAAATTCAAATGGCCCATCATGGACCATTTATTTTTGGTGTCCCAGCCCCCACTCTCAAGAACAAAGGGGCAACATCTTCTCAATCACCACCAGATAAGAAGCACACTAGTAGCCCCAGTATAATCAATTCTCACTTGATCATATCTAATGCCATCAAAACCATGTCAGCCACCAAGCTGACATCTGTTGCTGATAAACCGATAAAGTCAAGAAGAAACGATGATACTAGAGCAGCTAGTCAGCTATTGACTGAGAGAGATTGGAAGAATATTGCTGCCTTCTCTACTGAACATACTTCAAAAAATGCTCAGAAAAGAAGGTACAACATCCATGAGTGTTGGTGTTGTGGCAAAGTGGGACACTTTGCCATTGACTGTTGGCACAACCCTAGTGTGCCTGGTGCAAATGTGAGACCTCCTGGAAGGGCTAAGGAGAGTAGAATAATTCCCCATTTTGCTAACAAGAACCAGGACCCAAGTCACCTTGGGTTCCTAAGGGATATTAAATTTGTCTTGCAGGGCGGTCCATTTAGCCATTAAAACCAAACAAGGCTAATGGACATTAAGGGCTCCAGGCTCAGCTCTGTACTAAGAAAAACTTACCACATACCAAGATGCACTAATCAAGGGGGAGCTAGAAGTAAAGATAAGTGGATATTCCATCAAGGGGGAGCCACTAACTCAAGGAGTCTTAGAGGCCAAGGTGAAGGTAATCATGTTAATGTTTAACACATAAACTTATCTTCATCTAATATTGTAAAAATAATTTTCAAAACCCATATCGTCGGAATGATTGGTATCGTCGAAAGATCTGCATCACGATGATATCCAATCGTCAGCGGACTCTTAATTAGCTCTAAGCTCAATCATTATAGCTAAACTTGAGTTAGTCAGACATTTAACAAATGACACTTCAACTTCCAACTCGGACACTATAAATAAGGTCAAATGTCTTAAGGTTAAAACACTCTCTACTTTAGCCCTAAAAAGCCGTCGTGTTCTCCACGCCTCCTAAGAGTGAACGAGTTGACTGTGGTGAAAACCTCCTGAGTCAAGCAAAAGATGGCGCCAAAGAAGGAAGATTTTCTATTCGAATGAAATGAAGTTGTGAGGAACGGATTCTCAGAAGGTTCAGAAGAAATCCAGGGCACCATTAAGCTGCTCAAGACCATCGGCCTGGAATTCGCCCTCTCTGAGCCAACAGTAATATTAGAAAGAGAAGTGTTGGAGTTCTAGTCAAAAGCCAAGGGGGCTCGAAGGGAACGTCTGTGAAGAGTGAAATTAACGCGATATAGGTTAAGGTGAACCCCAAAAGATTGAACAAGGAAGACGAAAAGATTACTCAGGAATACCTTGTCAAGGCTCTGGTTTGGTGCGGCCATTCGAGCAAAACCTACGGATCTCTGGAAAGGAAAAACTTAAATCAGCAAAGAAAGTTGTTGTCAGATATTGTGGGAAAAACTCTCCTCTGCAAGGTGGGGTCACATGATAGGATATCCAAGCCCATGTTCGAGTTAATGGCAAGGATAATCCTAAGTAAAAGAACCAACTGGGGTCAGCAAATCTTCAAGAGGATACAAGAAAGCTTTCAAACCCCAAATCTAGGAAGAATTCTATCATTATACCTTTTGCAAACCTACCCTGAGAGCTTCAACAAAAGCTATTGAGTAAAAATACATCACATGAAAAGAATGTACATCAAAATCCTTGCAAGATGGGAGAAAACTCTGACTAAGCCTCCCACGAAGTCAACAACTGCGGAAGATGCACAGAGGAAGGGAGAAAGCTCATCTGAAGAGAGTAAGTCAGGGAACAGCTCACCTCCATCTAGCTCAGAGGAAGCTGTAGAAACAAGGAATGTCGCCCTCCAGACCTCTGATCTAAGCCAAGGATCCAGGATATCTGCAGGAACAGATCCAAGAAGTGCTGAAACTGAGGGGGAGAAAAGCAGTGAGCTCCCTGCTCAAATGGAAGAAGTGATCAATAAGATCATAAGAGCTGAGGATACTAGTCATTCTGTATCAACAATGCCAGGGCACAACCAAGAGAACCCTGCAGATGAAACTAGCAAAGATCAACAAAGTACTGAAAAGGAGACTGAGCCAAACCACTCACCAATAAGAAAACCTCTTTCTCCAATAATTGAAGGGTATGAAGAGGAGGAACGAGATGGTTCACCTCAAGAGATTAGTATAGTGGAGCTCTCACTTCTATCTCAAATAAAGATGCTCCTGGAAGAGCAAAGGATAAAACTAGAAAGACATGTCACCTCTGCCATCAATGATCTAAGAAAGGAACTGTTTGCTGAAACAGCTAACCTAAGAAATGATGTGAAAGACTACAAGATTACAATACCCGCTCTCATAAAGCTATAATTAACCTAAGGATCAATCAATCATTGATTGTCGGCAGCATAGAAAAGGCCTATGTTGCATCAACCAAGAAAATGGCTGAACACAAAACTGACATCAAAGAAAGTCTAGATCAAAAAAATAAAGATTTAGATAGTCATCTGCTGGAAACCAAGAATCACTTGGATGCTAGAATTCACATGCTCAAAAACAAGATATTGGCCTCCGAGGAGAATCTCCAAAAAGGGATATCTGAAGAGGTCATAAAGGGGGAGAGATCAATGATAAAGGCCAGTAGTGATCATGCCATCTGGACCACCAACACCATCAGGGAAGCAATGAATCTCCCTACTCTACATTATGACGAGCCTACTGTAGGTCCCTATACAGACATTTCTGATACTAATAAAGATAAAGAAAGAATTAAGACTGAAGAAATAAAAATTAGAAAAAGAAAGTACAGGGAAGAGATGGAGAAAAAGGATAACTATGAAAGATGGAGTCCCATATCAAGAACCATCATTCTAAAAGCATGGGAGCGAGTTAAAGCCAATAAAGGCGAGAGGTGCAGACTATACAGCCCTCAAGAATGGGATAAGTATGAAGATCAAGAAGAAGTAAGGAGAGAACACAGAAGAAATAAGCAAGCAGGAATAATTCCAGCTGACTCTCCTGAACCTTTAAAATACCATCCTAAGCCATTTGAGAACTTCATCAGGCAAGCTGATAAGGAGCAGGAAGTCCGTACCAAGAAAGCAAAGGGAGCGGCTGATATAAGTGCACCAGATATATAGATGGCTAATGTCGAAATGTCAAATCTTTTCTAAACATTTGTCACTATTTATACATGAAGAAATATTTGACAATATTCTGTGTTTACTCAATTTTGCTGAAATGTCATCATTACGTGCTTATCTGCTTAAATGTTAATATCTTTTATGAGAATGACATTTATCATTGAGTGGGTGATGACTTCTTCAAATAGGGGGAGATTGTTGGGAACAGTGCCCTGCAATGTCCCTGATTTGAAGAAGTGCTCAGCTCAATGATAAATGCAAGTTGTATTTAACATTCCATCTAGCTTATGTTTGCAGAGATCGACAATATGTCATGTACTTTAATGACTTAACTAAGTACTATATCATCGAGAAGAATAGGAGATATCGTCGACAAAGTATGCTTGCCGTCGTAATGATGAGCAAAGCAACCGTTGAGAAGCAAAGTGTTCGTCGACCGCTGAGACTCGACAAGATCGTCGAACGAAGAGAAGATACAGTATCGTCGACTTCACCAAAATGGGCTTGTCATCAAGAAAGAACAAACAACGTCGTAAAGAAGGCATGTCGTCTGAAGAAAGACAAACTGAAGACTAGCAGCTGCTTAAGCGTCGACATAACATCAACCATACCGTCGAGAGAACAAGATGATTACGACGACACAGTCAGAGATAGCTTGTCGTTGTAATGATGCAAATATCGTCAAGACAAAATTCAAATCTTGCGAACGTGTTGTCAATAATTAATGCCGCCGCCTGATTGTCCAATCAGCGCATGCTTTGATTGATGGGCGTCTGACAGTAAAGGAAATTGTATGTGACCGTTATACGGCTTGTCCATCCTATAAAAGGGAACAATGTTGCCCTAAAAAAGAGAGAGGCTTGCTGTGCAAGAAAAAGAACGAGAAAAAGAATTCCGCCGCTCTTCAATAGAACAGTATTTCCAGCGGAGAAGAACGAGAACAAGATTCAAGTGTTCTCAAAAGAATCAGTCATCTCCATTGACTGAGAAGTCACCGTTCAACATCAGGCTAAGAAGAGATTGAAGAAGAACTGCGCTGTCAAAGATCTGAATCAGAAGAATCTTCTTCAATCGTAAGAAGCCAATCATCATCAGGCTAAAGTCGCCAATCTTCATCCGGCAGAAGAAACAGTTTTTATTGCTGTATTTTCTTGTAAGGCTTGCGGGCCAATTTGTCTAGCTTGAGGGCTGGAGAGTTGTGAGGCTTGAGGGCCAGGGAAGTGCACTTGCGGGTGTGATATGTCGAGCTTGAGGGCTCGGGTGCAGTAGGGGCTTGCGGGCCTAAGCTGTTGGGACTTGCGGGTCTGTGTTGTAGGGCTTGAGGGCCTGAGTGTCGAGCTTGCGGGCTCGGGGACAGTAGGGGCTTGCGGGCCTAGGCTATTGGGACTTGCGAGTCCGTGTTGTAGGGGCTTGTGGGCCTAGGCCAGGGCAGTACACTGCTGGGTAGGCGTAATGGGAGAGAGGACTGCTCAAGACACCCGGTCTTGAGGAACCTCTATAGATCGTTGTGTGCTTTCTGTGGTTTGCTCTTTATTTTATAGATCCATTAATCAGAAACCAACAACATCATAAAGGGGAAGAAATAAATTTGAAAAACCTATTCACCCCCCTCTAGGTGATAAAGTAGACACCTCATAAACAACAGGTGCTCATATGGACCAGGATTTTGGAAACGTGACGTTAAACGCACAAGTAGTCCTACAGGATCTAGAATGGTAATTTCCATGTTATACGCACACTACTGCATAGAGTCATGACAACTCGGTATGAGTAGCATTGATGGTTTGGTGTGGATTATAAGATATGGTTATATCTTGTGGTGAAATGTTAAGGACCCGGTTGTTGGGGGCCTTGGATGCTAAGTAGCATTGATGGTTTGGTGTGGATTATAAGATATGGTTATATCTTGTGGTGAATTGTTAAGGACCCGGTTGTCGGGGGACTTGGATGCTGAGTAGCATTGATGGTTTGGTGTGGATTATAAGATATGGTTATATCTTGTGGTGAAATCTTAAGGACCCGGTTGTTGGGGGCCTTGGATGTTGAGTAGCACTAATGGTTTGGTGTGGATTATAAGATATGGTTATATCTTGTGGTGAAATGTTAAGGACCCGATTGTTGGGGGCCTTGGATGCTGAGTAGCATTGATGGTTTGGTGTGGATTATAAGATATGGTTATATCTTGTGGTGAAATGTTAAGGACCCGGTTGTATGGGGCCTTGGATGCTGAGTAGCATTGATGGTTTGGTGTGGATTATAAGATATGGTTATATCTTGTGGTGAAATGTTAAGGACCCAGTTGTTGGGGGCCTTGGATGCTAATTAACATCGGTTGAACTGGTATGATGTGAAAGGTAAGAAGGCTCCATCCATGAGTCTCTGTATGCATGATTGCACGGGTGTGCATGGGAATTACATGAATGTGCATGATTTACTCATGGTGGTGTAATGATCCGGGTTGGAGGATTACTTGTGGCGGGTCTACGGGCTTGCTAGTCGTGACACCGACAGAAGCTATCAGTTAGACTCTAGGCCGGTTGGGTTGGACTCTTGGTGCTCACCTACCCAAGTCCCCTTCCGTGTCCTTGAAGGCTCAGCATGATGCGAGCAGTACACAAGGTCTCTGTTGTGTGTTCTTAGTGTCGAGGCGTACAGAGGCATATGACTGGTAGTGTTCATACCCTCCTAGTAGTGGAGGAGCTCGTTCCACTATCTCCGTCTGGCCACGACGGGAGATGCCTGAGTGGTTAGCTACCTCTCAAAAAGTGAGAACTGTAGGTCTATGTCGACATAGCAACATGCACGGGTGAGTCATCATATCATAATCATTGCATTGCATTGCATTGATCATTCATAATCATAGCATTGCATCGCATCGAGTCCATGAAATAAATTAGTATGGGCTCTTTTATATGATGGGTTCCAACATGGAAACCTTAACTTATAAGTTTATATGGGCATTCATATAAGTTAAGGTACGATATGAACTGCTTACTTCTTCTATGTTGTTTCACTACTTTCTTATACTCTGCCATTGTCATATTACATGTTAGATGTACTTCTTATACATTTGATACACTGCTGTAATGACATCTTTTCTTTTCACCTGTTTTTGCTACTACTGATTATATTGCAGCTTTTCTTCATTCCCTTCCGCCCGGTTCCTTGGAGTCACCGGGGGAGAGGATGTGAAGCCACTTAGTCTTTATTACTAACGGTTGTTACACCACTACTTTTAGGAGCAGCAGCGTACTACACAGAAGGACAGCCAGGTCAGGGTGACAGTGCTAGTGACTACGATACCTTCGCTACCGTCAGTGGCATATATGAGCGAGTGGTTAGGATATAGCCTTAGGGCAAGTTTATACTCTGATGATATACAGGAGCTTGTTAGCTTCATGTCTTTTGTACTGTTACTAAATTGTGAATAAATGGCTTCTATTGTTCTATTATTAATGGGTTGGCATGATGGTATTGGAAATAGCCGGCAGGATAGGCGTCTTGTGGAGGGGGCTAGCCTATGAGCTGGCACCTCCGCAAGGCGGCTGTCCTGGGCATAGGACTCCCCTCGGTCGTGTCTTGTGTTCCGGGAGGGGGGTCTTACAAACCCTAACTCCACTCAAAAGGGCTCATTCATCACTATCTCCCTAAAAGCAAACACGATGTATTTGGGTACTCAAAGGAACCGTCACATCCGGTCCTCTTTGGATACCTAAATCTCTCATTCATTAGTATCCAATCATTTGCATGAAGTAGAAATCAACTGAAAATGAAATATCATTATTCTACTTCATGATATGTCTAACCTATTTTTTATATATTTTCCTTTTTGTTGAACCATCATGATATGATCACTTTATATAACTTATGATATGACTTCCACATATTAAACCAAAATTCATAAATAAATCAAATTGAATAAAGTTGTATAAAAAGTCATATCATTTTTCAAGTGATCTACTTATCCTTTTATGTTTATTCTTCTAGATCCATTTCCTATGAAAAGTCATATATAAAATAAATCCTAAATTTGTTATGTATTATTATGACTAATGAAATAATTTTCGAAATGGATTTAAAAGGTATTTTAGGGGTATTAGGCTAAATTTATAAAATGCGCAAGTTTTTCTTAGGTATTTAATATATTTGCGTCATTTTTTATTACCCCTGGTATGTTTTATCATAATCATGTCAAACCGGAATTGAAAAAAATTGCATGAATATTATTTCACTTATTTATGATCATTTCACTCATGCATATGTTGTGCAAAACTCAAGAATTAAGGTTGAATGAATATGGAGCTTTAATGAATATGAAACCCATGTACTAAAATTTTAACTTCCGCAACTTTTTGTGATTTCTTCTCGTCTCTTCTCTTCATTAGATAGGCCTTACATTACACAAACATAATTAAGAAAAATCAGTAGCAAAATCGAAGAAAATCTAGGCTATATGATTAAAATAAGCACTCTCTGTGAGCTAACGCAGGCGCTAGGACCTAACGCCGGCGCTAGCTCAAGTATCCAATTTTTTGTAATTTTAAAATTCTGAAAAATCACTAAAAATATATTATTTTATATGTACTACTCTTTTTTGCATTTCTGCCTATAATTGATTTTTAAAAAATTAAAATGCAAATTTACAAAAACCAAATTATAAAAAATATTTTATTTTCTTCTATTCTTTGGTTATTTGTTTGATTTCTATTTCTATATGCAAAAATAAAATACAAAAATATAAAACAAACGCAAGTATCAAAAATTATTATTTTGAACTTAACTTTTATATTTACATGCATCTTGCGAAAGGGAGATTTGGGCTATCATCCCATCACATCACCTAGTACCAGGCGAACCTCTCACTGGGTAGACCTCGGGAAGTCCAAGATCAAATTATAAGAGTTCAAACTATAAATTAAAATTATTTTTCAAAAATATCAAAAATACTGTATGGACTTTATTGTGAAACTCAAGCATGATTTAATCCATCATTTAGACCTTCTACAATGTTACAATTCATTCATTCAAACTACTTTAAACATTGTCTTTATCATGCTTTGGTACTTCTAAACACATGTGCATAAAATATATTGTAAAAGTTGTGTAGAACCAAGCTTAGCATGCCTCTAAGTATGAGTAAATGTTTTATGTTTGATAATGATATTTATTCACTCACTTATTTTGGCATTGTCTACATATGTTTTTAATCTAAGATTGCTTGTGTATGTTTTGTAATAGTACAATGAATTAAAATTGCAAAAGTATCTTACCTACACTACCTTTATTTGCACTTTTAAAAGTTAAGAAAAGTGGTTATGTTTTCATAAATTATATTGGTTTGCAAAACAAGTGTATTCGGAGAACTTTGTACAAAACAAAAATCATAAAATAAAGTGACAAAGATAACTCCACCAAGCACTACTTGAACCTCCTGATAAGTCTTAATAAGCGTTGTGAGGTTGAGCACCTTGGAAAGAATAGTAAAGTGTCTTGTGCAAACCTTATCTTTCTTTCAAAATAAAAACCACTTACTCTTAAGTACACCAGATCACTAGTTTCAATATTAAAATAAATTAAAATATGTGATCCCCCAAGCACTACTTTGCACCCTGATAAGTCTTAATGTGCATTGTGTGTGTAAAGCACCTTGGTAGCTGTACGTCTTTGTGTGCATTGAAGTGTGTGGAAGTAAAATTATTTGTGTTTTATTGTGCTCTTTACTTTAGATATTTCTTGTATTTTTGATTAAAACATTTGTTTACTCTATTCAAAATACACTTATGTGCACATCATTATCTTCCATAACACTTCTTCTCATGAGTATTGGATCCTAATGCTAATTCTATACTACTCTTTATTTATGAAATGCATTATATAACCTAGCATGCTCTCTACAATGTTTTATATGTTTTGAATTTGTGAATTAATATAATGTTGTAGTAATTTCTTTTTGAAAACATTATTTCATGCTTGGTTACTTTATTGTCAAAATTAAAGATTTTAAATGCAAAATGATTTACAAAAACATCTTCCTTTTTGAATTTAACTCATATTTCTTCTTATGAATAATCATGATTGCAAAAAAATGTTTTCTTGTATTTCTATAAGTCTTCCGCATCATCACCATATATTTTTACCTTACGCTTTCATGCTTATATCAAAGTCTTAAATATCAAAATTCCTTTTTCAACAAATGGTAGACTTGCTTGGTAGAATTTATATTGGTTATTCTAACACACATATCACCTTTATGCTAAAAACTCTGATCTATTTCAATGAAAATTTTTATGCTAAAAACATCTTCTTATTATTGAATTTCAAATCATTTTTAATTGCTAAAAGGATGTATTCTTTATTTCAAAATGATAATTCTTTCGCAATAACTCTGATTCATTAATGAATTTCAAAATAGCTATGTGAGTTGTTTGTTTAAAAAATTTCAAAAAAAAAAAATTTATCAAACCCATAAGCTATGAACTCATCATTAGATTTAAAATGCTTAAATGTTTCCAATAATTATTATCCATGACTTCATATCTCACCATAGTGGGGGCGTAGGGTTGTAGACATTAGATTACCTGACGTCTAAGTCATATCTTGTCCTTAACCGGGGAGGGTTCCAGTGGGGCCTTGCGAGGCACTGGGGGGAAGTGTGCTAGGGTGAGTTTTGTCTAATGTTTGCATGTGGGACTAACACCCCAACCTACGACATGTATGCAACTCCTCATGCCCATCCGTCACTTAGTACGGGGCTAGGGTGTAGACATATTGTCTGGGTTGATTGGTTACTTGGAAATCATTACTTTTTTTTGCTTAAAACTTTTATAAAGCAAAATCATTTGTGTACTTAAATTGCTACAACATCTATTTTTTATATCTAAAACTCTTAATCATCTACTATGCTTCACCATTCTTATATAGATGTTCACTTCAAAAACATATTTCTTCATGCTTTCCACCTCTTTACTACTTGTACGCTCGATCATGAATACGTTTTTCCAACAAGTGGTTTTCCTTATGACAATTTCTTCACATTCCCTTTTTCACTCCTATATATTGTATTTTCTCCTAAGCGTTTAACTCTTTATCATGTTCATTCCCTCTCTACACATTTATTGCACACTTTAACGTTTGACTTTCTCTCCACCCTCTTTTGATAATACCAAAAGGGGGAGAATAAATTTGAAAGAAATTCACATGTTTCGGGAGTCAAGTTCATAGGAATTTTTGTTGTAGGGGGAGCATATGCACATGTCTTAAGTTTTATGCTTATCCTTTTAAATAAACATAATTCCTATCTTTTGAACTATTCCTTTCTAAAGGGATTTGTTATTATCAAAAGGGGGAGTTTGTTGGAACATGCTTTCCGCATCTCTTGGTTTGACAATAACAAATCCTATTGTATTTGATCATACTTGCATTAGGTTAATATTGTGCAGGATCTTCAACATTCAATCCCTAAAGGAGTGTGAAAAAGAAAGACGTCGAAGCAACATCGGGATGATTCTCTGTTGATACTGCGGCGCAGTAACACTACCGCTGGCGCTAGCGGTTCGACGAAATGTGAGGCCGTTCGACGAAATTGAGTTCGACGAAATGAAAACGGCGTTCGACAAAATGTGAAGCCATTCCACGAAATAAAGCTGCATTCGACGAAAAGAGAAGTGCTCTACCGCGGAGCTCTAGCACTACCAATGGCCCTAGCGAATCAAAAACCGTTGAGAAGGAAACCGCTGAGAATGGAAATGGCGTTCGACGAAATGAAAACAGCGTTTGACGAACTGGCGTTCGACGAAATTGCGTTCAACGAACTGCATGCTCTACCGCGGCGTTCGACAAACTGCATTCTCTACCATGGCGCTCGACGAAATGCATGCTTTACCGCGAAGTGTTAGTACTACCGCTGGCGCTAGTGTTCGTTCGACGAAATGGTGTTCGACAAAAATAGATGTCGTTCGACGAACTGGCGGTCAACGAACTGGCGTTAGCACTACCGATGGCGCTAGCATAAATGGAAACAATTAACGAGAAGGAAATAATGGAGAAAAAGGAATGTCGATGGGACGCTATTTTGGCAAGTACTATCGCGGCGCGTTAAGAACTAATGCCCGACGATAGCTTTTGGAATCCTCCTGTCTGCAAGTGAATGAGGAGCAAATATGGAAGGAGATATTGGCTGAAGGAAGGTTATCTCGCTATCACGGAGCGTTAGCGTTACCGCGGCGCGCTAGTCGGAGCTCAAAGTTTAGCGGTCAAAAGTTGCCTAAGTTGCCACGATCTGTGTGCTTGTTCATTGCCTAATGTGGCTACCGCGGGGCGGTAGTACTACCGCAAGCGGTAGCGGCTGATTCTATTTAAAGACGCGCACCTCCTCCGTTGTTGCTGGATGATAGAGAAGAAATAGAAGCCATATATTCAGAGGACACGTGAGAGCCTTCTCCAAGCAGCCCGAAGAACTCCGTCAACGTTCGTGAACGCAAAGAACTTGAAGACCAATCCGATCACATCTATATCTACATCAAGTTCTACTTTTTAGGGAGTTTTTAGTTTGCGTTTTGTTTTAGTTTCTAATTGTAACCTTTAAATCTTTTGTTCGGTAGAGGAACTCGTCGCACGGTGACTAGGGCCTTACGGGGACTAGGGGAATTTGCCACACGGCGACTAGGTCTAGGTAGGACTTAGGGAGGAATTCGCCACACGGCGACTAGGTCTAGGGAGTAGATCTAGGGGGTGCTTGAGGCCTTTCTGGTGATAGATTGGCTAGAGCGGCTTGAGGCCGTTTCTGGGGAGAGATCGGCTAAAGCCAACCGGTTCGTGGGGATACGAGTCGGTATAGAAAACAAAAAGAGTTTTCATATTATTCGCCTCTTTCCAAGCGTCACTGGGAAAAGTTTTGTAATCATAACTATTTCAATTTAATATTAATGAAAATATGTTTGTTTCTTCATCTCGGATTCGTTCTCTCTGATTTTCGTTGGTTTAACCTAAACGTATTTTCTCTGTCACTAACGCCGAGCGTTAACACTACCGCTGGCAGTAGCAATAGAGAATTATTTTCTTTAATAATCTCGAAAATCTTAAAACCCTTATTCACCCCCCCCCCCCCCCCCTCTAAGGGCGCCTACATATCCAACAGACGCGAATTATGGGCATGATAGCCTTCTTCAGGGAGCATGGATCGAGGTTCACCTTGGATTATTTCAGGCAATGGTGCGACGTTCGCTCTGACGGAGGCGGGCGGATTGAGGTTTATAGAAATAAGCATTGGCTTGAGTATGAGAACTGGGCGGACCGTCGTCATGGGAACTGTAACATCCTGACCTTTATTGGGTCCTTAGACCCTAGCGGTCCCAATAAAAGTAAACCCAAAAGGTAAAAGTGATCTGAATAGGGAATATTGCACTAGGGAACTCTGATTTGACTTCCGTCAGTTCCGTTAGACTCAGATGACCAATACGAGCACAACGGAATTCGTTGCACCCCGATCCGAGGTCGTTTGGAGAAAATGACCTTTTTGAGTATCGTAGAGCGTCACAACCACATTATTGTGGAATAGTGACCATACGTACTCTATTTGACTTCCATCAGTTCTGTTAGACTCGTATGACCAATACAAGCACAACAGAATTTGTTGCACCCCGATCCGAGGTCCTTTGGAGAAAACGACCATTTTGAGTATCATAACGCGTCACAACCACATTATTGTGGAATAGTGACCATACGTACTCTGATTTGACTTCCGTAAGTTCCATTAGACTCGTATGACCAATACGAGCACAACGGAATTCGTTGCACCCCGATCCGAGGTCGTTTAGAGAAAATGACCATTTTGAGTGTCGTAGCGCGTCGCAACCACATTATTGTAAATTAGTGACCAGACGTACTCCGAATCAACTCCCGTCAGTTTCGTTAGACTTGTGTGATCCATACGCGCGCCACGTAACTTGTTGTAATCCAATCTGAGGTCATACAGAAAATATATCTGTTTTAGGTTTCGTAGACCGCCACGACATAACGTACGAAATACGAAGCAGGCGAACTCAGAATTGACTCCAGTAAGTCTTGGTGGATCCCCCCTCCCCCCTCCCTCCCCCCTCCCCCCTCCCTCCCCCCCTCCCCCCAAGCTTGGTTTCTTGAAACCTTCCTAAGAAAGGGGGGGGGGGGGGGGCAGAGGAACTCCTCCCTCAAGAGAGGGGGCTGCCCCATGGGTGGGCAGCCCACCTTAGGGTAGTGGAGGGGGAGGGGGAGAAAATATCTCCCCCCTCCCACCCTCCCTTTAGTCCTACATCGGGAATAATGGGAGGGAGGCCCCCTCCTCCCCTAAAAGGGGACCCGACCACCCCCTCGCTGAGCACAGACCCCCAGCCTCCTCCCCCTCTCTACCGAGAAGTACCCTGCTGGAGGAACTCTCCCCGAAGCCACCACCGTCGCCCGTCCATGGTCGGGCAGACTCCCCCCTCTCGAGCCCCTCTTCACCAGGTGGACCTCCCTTCCCTCCCTCTTCCCACTCCCCCGAGGCAAGCCAACCGCCCTCCCCATCGTCAAAGCGCTACCAGTGCCACCCGAGCCTTGCTCAGGCTCGGGTGGAGGCTGGCCGTGAAATCCACACCCCCAGCTCCGGTGGTGGCGCTGTGGGAGCAGGCCCCCACCCTGAGACCTCGACTCCGACGAGGGAAGGCGGCAGGGCCGCCGGAGAACGCATCTCCGGCGGCACCCGCGAGCTCCCCCTGTTAGTTATTGGGTGTCAACTTATCACCTAGAGGAGGGGGGGGGGGTGAATAGGCATTTCAAATTATTTTTGTTCCCCCTTTTGGTGTTCTTGATTTCTGGTTAATAGATCTAAAGATTAGAATAACACAACGCAAAAAGAACGCAAGAACATATAGAGGTTCCTCAAGACGGGGTGTCTTGAGTAGTCCTCTTTCCCTCTGCGCCTACCTAGCAGTGTGCTAGGCTCGGCAAACTCCGCCAACGTATCCGGCCCGCATGCCTTACACTTCGGACCCGCAAGTCCCTGCAGCCTAGGCCCGCAAGCCCCTTCACTACACCCGAGCCCGCAAGCTCGACACGTTCGGACCCGCAAGTCCCTGCAGCCTAGGCCCTCAAGCCCCTTCACTGCACCCGAGCCCGCAAGCTCGACACTCAGGCCCTCAAGCCCTAAACAACACAGACCCGCAAGTCTTGCCTACAGCCTAGGCCCGCAAGCCCCTTCACTGCACCCGAGCCCGCAAGCTCGACAAGTTTGGACCCGCAAGTTCCTCTGCCCTAGCCCTCAAGCCTCACAGATCTCAAGCCCTCAAGCTTGACACTCAGATCTGAAACAGGTCTTACAGGTTCTAGGCCTGCAAGGCTTACAATGAAAGATTTACAGTAATGAAAACTGTTTCTTCTGCCTGATGGAGATCGATTTCTTATCTTGAAGAAGATGCTTTTGATTTTGAATCTGAACGACACAAATCTTCTTCAAGCTTTCTTCCTCTTGCCTGATGTTGACTGACTACCTTTCTTGAACGATTCTTAGCAGATGATGAAACTTGACTGCAACTTGAAGAATAGAGAATGATCTTTTTGTTCTTCCCTACTTTTTTCTTCACCGCCGCTTGTACTGTTGTATTGCTAGGCGAGATTCTTTTTCGTTTTTCTCTCTTACTTTTCTAGGGCATCACTGTTTCCTTTTTATAGGACGGATGAGCCACTTAACGGTCATATATGATGTCCTATGCTATCAAACGTTCATCCCTCAAGAGCATGCGTTGATTGGACAATCAGGAGGTGGTATTAAATGATGACAGCGCGTCTGGCTACTTTTGAATCTGTCTCGATGATATTTCCATTGTTACGACGACATGGATAATATCTCGACGATAGGGCCTTGTCGTTGTCTTAGACCTGGGTAGATCTTAAAGTCTTCTTACTTCCTTATCTGATGATGACATCTCGACTATACGGGATATTCTGGCTGCATCTGTATATACAACGATATGCTATGTCGCCGTAATATTATTTCCTGCCGGTTGTCGTCGTAATCACTTTATCTTCTCGACAACATGTTCCTTATGTCGATAGTCACTTCTTCAGTAACTGATGTATTCATACCGGCTTTCTTAGCCTCTTCGACATCAACACTTCTTTACCACGATGTCGATGATACTTCTTGACTTGGCCTTTTCAACGATAAGGCTTCTTCTTGAAGATGTCGACGACATTGAATCTTCACGACGACATTCCTTCCCTTGATATCTTTGATATTTCTCCTTCATCAGCTCAAGTCTTCTTTCTGATATTTTATCGGCATCCTGATATCGTCGTGTGATATCAGATTGGCGTCACAGCACGTTATCACGGAGATCGCCACCATGATCCTTCTTCTTTGCTTTGCTCATCATCTCAACGATGTGCCTATACTTGTCGACGATATGTCCAGCCTTTTTCGACGATATTATACTTGGGCAGGTTATTGAAGTACTGGACATATCATCTTATCTCTGCAAGCATGAACTAGATATGCCAATAAATACAACTTGCACTTATCATTGAGCTGAGCACTTCGTCAAATCAGGAACACTGCTGGGCACTGTTCCCAACACCCCCTTCCCCCGTATTTTCTGTAGGGTTTCGGCGGCCACCCCGGGCGGCGGCCGGTGGCGCCTGGCCGCCGGACCACCCCCGAAGGTAAGCCCCACCCTGACGAACCAGCCAGGGGCGGGGAAAAGCCCTCCCGGGGGAAGGGTGGCGCAGCCATGGCCTGCATGGCCCATGCAAGCCGCGCCACCCACCCCCTGCCTCTTTTCTCTCATTCTGATGGTGGCCTACTGCGCCAGGCCGCCGGACAACCACCGGAGTAGTCGTCGGACCCCGACGAGTCGGCCGGGGCCGGCGCCGGCGGCAGTCGACCACCTCCTGGCGGTGGTAGAGGCCGCCACCCTCTGTCTCGCCGGGACGGGCAGCAGCTGCCGTCCAATCTCTTGATGAGATCGGACGGCGGCGGGAATCTTAATTCCCGCCATCCACTCCGTTTCTGTGCCCCCCCCCCGAAGCGGATCAGCCCGGATCCTCTATGGGGGCAAAGGAAGGCACGCGGTTCAGTACCCCCTCCCGCCTCCCAATCATCTATCCGCACCCCACTTGCACCCTTCCCCTTCCTGATTTTCCTGAGATCAAATTAGGCCCCTATGACAAAAACTCCCCACATGAAAAATGTTCCCCACCTAGAGGGGCACCTCCAGTAATATTTTGAGATTTTTAGGTTGAGTTTTGATATTTTTAAATACCTATACAAGGTTTCTTTAAAGGAATTAAAGGCCTAAATGATTTTAAAAAATTCCCAAAAAATTATAGGCTCAAATTTAGGCTATTTTACAACTACTATCAAAGTTTGGGTTTTTTTATCAATTCTTTTGATAATTTTAAAAACCTAAATGAAATTTCTACGAGCAAAATAACGCCCTAAAATGAACGAAATTTTATGGGAAAAACTTGTGGGCCCTCGACTCGTCATTTTAAATATATAGTAAAATTGTGCGAGTCGATCAAAGATAAATGGTAAGCTCACCAATTACGGCAAGAAATCGACCAAGTCAAAAACATCGAAACACGCAATCGGGTCGCAATCGCGAGGTGACATTGCTAATCAGTAACGTCATGATAATTAAAATGTGAGCCAAAGGCACACAGAAATGAGAAGTCTCATAAAATATAAGTCGACCCCGATCTGTAACTAAAATAAACCGACTCCTATGACCGAAGAAGAGGCCCCTATGAACGGGGGAAGAACAGGATTTCCTCTTATGAACAGAGAAGAGGCCCCTATGAACAGGGAAAGGACATAATTTCCTCCTAAGAATGGAGACGACACTGAAGCCTCCTGATTGTGGAGTGATTGGACTACTTGTTGGAACATGGTCTTCCGCATCTCCTAGGTTTGAGAATAACAAAACCTATGTGTATTTGATCTTGTGTGTTTAAGTGTGCAGGATAATAAAGTCCACATGACTCAAGGATTACATAGAAAGGTTGCCCCCAAAGTTGAGCCATCAAATCCAAATCTCCCACTAGCGCTGGCGGTAGTACTAGCGCAGGCGCTAGCTGCGTTCGACGAACTGTTAGCGGCGCTCGATGAAATGCTCATAAATGCTTTCGACAAAATTTCGCTCGACGAACTCCTAGCTGCGTTCGACGAAACTCCGATCGACGAATTATTTACTTAAGCGCAGATGCCGGGAGAACTTATAGAAGGAGATAGCGCCAGGCAATATCCGATAGCGCAGGCGATAGTGAGGAGCACAGTAGGCAAGAGGGAATTGTTTCCTCGGATTGAAGATTCTGCCGCACAGAATGTGTCCTAATATGGGATAGCGCCGGCGGTACCACTAGCGCAGGCGCTAGCGCTGAGGCTATAAAAAGGACCCCTCTTCTCTCATTTTTGACAGACATTACAGAGATCAGAGAGTGAGATAGAGTGCCAGAATTCCAGAGGCAATCCTGGCCGAAAGTTGATGTCCTACCAAAGTTCTGCAAACTTCTGAAGGAGAATCTCATCACGCCGGATCCAAACGAAGTCCGCTTCTACAACGCTTATTCTACAACTGATCTTTGTCTACAACTTCAGAAGTTCATCAAGAGGGAGTTTTTATTTATTTTCATTTCATATCTTTCTTGTAAACGGTTAGTGAAATCGCCTTGTGTTGGCGACTAGGTCTGGGTAGGACTTAGGGGGAAACTGGCCTCGTGTTGGCGACTAGATCTAGGCTAGGTCTATGGGGTGCTCGAGTCCATATCCGGGGAAGGGTTGGCTAGAGCAGCTTGAGGCCGAATCCGGGGAGGATAGGCTAGGGCCACCGGTTCGTGGGGATGCGAGACGGGATAGAAAACAAAAAGAGTTTACTATTCATCGCCACCAATTTTTAGCGTCATAGAAGTCAACTTTTGGAAAACCTTATTTGATATTAATAAATCATGTCTCTACTTTATTTCAATTGTTTTACTTGACTTCTTATTGTCTTTAATCTTGCATTTTTGCAAAGCTTTTCAAAATATAAATTAAGTTTTTGAAAACCCTTATTCACCCCCCCTCTAAGGGCGCCTACCGATCCAACAAGTGGTATCAAAGCAGTTTTATTCCAATCGTCTTAACAACCAGGAATAATGGCGTCTCTTGATCTCGCTTTTCCGGAGGGTCAAGGGATTAGTTGACCACCTCTCTTTACTGGGTCAGATTTTAACTACTGGAAAAATTGAATGATGTGTTTTATTATGACCATGGATGTAGAAGTATGGAACATGGTAGAAGTTCGGTACTCTCCTCCTATAACTGTAGTGGGAGAGGCGACATTACTGTTGGAACATGGTCTTCCGCATCTCCTAGGTTTGAGAATAACAAAACCTATGTGTATTTGATCTTGTGTGTTTAAGTGTGCAAGATAACAGCAAGTCCACATGACTCAAGGATTACATAAGAAGGTTTCCCCCGATGTTGAGCCAGCAATTCCAAATCTTCCACTAGCGCTGGCGGTAGCACTAGCGCAGGCGCTAGCTGTCGTTCGATGAACTGTTAGCGGCTAAGTATATTCGTCGAATGTTCTCGTGAACTCCCGACGAATATCGACGAACGCAGACAGAAGTCAAAAAGGCAGACTTGTGAAGGAAATTGTGTGGCTAAGTCAATTCGTCGAATGTTCTCGAGAACTCCCGACGAATTCCGACGAATGAAAATAGAAGACAGTACTCCCCTAGCGCCGGCGGTAGAACTTAGCGCCTGGCGCTAGCGATGATAGCGCAATTTCGGGAGCACATATGGAAGGAGATAACACCTGGCGGTAGGCGATAGCGCAGGCGGTAGCGACGCACACAGTTGGCAAGGAGGAATTGTTTCCTCGGATTGAAGATTCTGCCGCGCAAAATATGTCCTAATTTGGGATAGCGCCAGGGTAGCGATAGCGCAGGCGCTAGCGCTAAGTCTATAAAAAGGACATCTTGGCTCCGACTTCCTAAGCCTCTAGAGATCCATAATTCCAGAGCTTCGTGCCACAACATAGAGAGGAAGTTTCAGAGAGATACTCCCACAAATCCATAAAGACTAAAGGAGATCCGTGGAGAAGATTTCAACACGCGTCATCATCGTGACGAAAGACCGCATCGACTACGATCATACTCTGCATCTTCGTCTACTTCTCCAAGAGATCCACATAGAGGGAGTTTTACATTATTGTCTTTTTATTTTCACATCTTTATTCTTGTATTCGTTAGTGAATTCACCTCGTGTTGGCGACTAGGTCTGGGTAGGACTTAGGGCTGAAATTCACCTCGTGTTGGCGACTAGATCTAGGCTAGGTCTAGGGGGTGCTCGAGGCCATATCCGGGGGAGGGTTGGCTAGAGCGTCTTGAGGCCGAATCCGGGGAGGATAGGCTAGGGCCACCGATTCGTGGGGAAGCGAGTCGGGATAGAAAATAAAAAGGAGTCTTTTTCTATTAGCTTTGATTTCTAGCTTCGATAAGAGATCAAGTTTTGTAATCATGCTTCTCAAGTTAATAAAATCATGTCTTTACTTTTACTTCACTTGATATGTCTTGATCTTCTTTAGTTTAATAATCAAAGTTTTTTCTAAAATATTCAAAATAATTTACAAGTTTTTTAAAACCCTTATTCACCCCCCTCTAAGGGCGCCTATCGATCCAACAAGTGGAATCAGAGGGAGGTTATTCCAAATCGGCTTAACAACCGGGAATAATGGCGTCTCATGATCTCGCTTCTACTAGTGGGGTAAATTTTTATGAAGAAGAAAAATCTCCTAAACCACCTTTATTCGAAGGGAGAAATTATGAAGGGTCGAAATTATTAATGGAAAAGTTTATTAAAAGTTTAGATATCAATGCATGGGATATAGCAATAGTTAGACCAGCGGACGAATCAAATAAACAAGAGCGTCACCTAAATGCAAAAGCTATGCATTATATTTTTTGTGCTTTATCTCAAGATATTTTTAAATTAATATATTGTTTTTCCAGTGTATACAAAGTATGGAAATGTCTTAAAGAAATGTATGATTCTCCTTCTACAGGTATGGAACAATCGCAAGAACCGGAGAATATGCAAGCTTGCACAAGTCTTCAAGAATTCTCCTTTCATGACGGATCAATGGAGCACACATCAAATGGAAAAGAAGAAGAAGTACTGTCTTCGGAAGAGGAGTGCCAAAAAGATGTCAAAGAAACGATATGTTCAAATCGTGCCTCTCCCGAAAGCAATGTAAGGAAATCAAATTCCATCTTTTGTACTTCTATCTCTTCATTACAATTGCTTCAAACTACAAAGCGCAAAATTAAGAAATTAAAAAATGCTAATAAACATTTGCGCTTAGAAAACAAAAATTTAAAGGCAAAAATTAATGAAGAATCAAATTCAAATTTATCTAGTTCTACACATGGCTCCTTAGTTGAAAACACCACAACTTGTGTAGAATATAATGAATTAAAAGAAAAGCACAAGAAAATTGAAAAGGATTTTATTTTAGTAAAAAAACAAAATGAAAAATTATGTTTAGAAAATTCATCTTTGATAAATGATTGTGCTAAGTGCAAAGACTATAAAATTGAAATTAAAGAGATGGATGAAACATTTGATGAACATAGAAATAACTATCAAGATCATATAGATTCAATTGTTTCAACTCTTAAAAATAGCACAATCGCTTATAATAAAGCTAGACATAATTTACAGATTAAGAATGATGTATTAAAATCAAAAATCAACTTGCTTATGAAAATTGTAAATACAAAATCACAATATCAAACTATATCTAAAAACAAGTTGAATATGAATATGAACATCTTACCTAAGTTTAAAAATGGGAGTAAGGAACATAAATGATTTGTAAATCAAAATCAAAATCACCATAATTTACAAAATCATGTTTCTCCCAACCTAAAATTAAATGCAAACAAATTTCCTTCAAATTATAAATTCAAAAACCTTTTTAATCCAAATGTTCAAGTAAATGATTATGGAAATTTGAAAACTAAAAATAATGTTAAACCAAGATTTGAATGGAGACCCAAAGTTAAAGATGAAACACAAACTCCACCCAAAAGGGCTCATTCACTTCCATCTCCTCAAAAGCAAACACGATGTATTTGGGTACCCAAAGGAACCGTCACACCCGGTCCTCTTTGGATACCTAAATCTCTCATTCATTAGTATCCAATTATTTGCATGAAGTAGAAATCAACTAAAAATTAAATATCAATTTTCTACTTCATGATATGCTTAATTTCTTTTTTTGTTGTTTGTTTTTATTTTTGTTGAACCATCATGATATGATCACTTTATACGACTTGTGATATGACTCTCTCATATTAAACCAAAATTCATAAATAAATTAAATTGAATAAAATTGAATAATAGTCATGTCATTTTTCAAGTGATCTACTTATCCTTTTTATTTTTATCCTTCTAAATCCATTTCCTAAAAGCCTTATAAAATTTGAAAAACAAAATTTGTTATATGATATTATTAAGACTAAATGAAATAAGTGTCAAAATGGATTTAAAAGGTGTATTTTAGGGGTATTAGGCTAAATTTATAAAATGCGCAAGTTTGCTTAGGTAGTTAATATATTTGCGTCATTTTCAATTACCCCAAGTATGTTTAATCATAATCATGTTTAAATTGGAATTGAAAAATTGCATGAATATTATTTCACTTATTTATGATTATTTCACTCATGCATATGTTGTGCAAAACTCAATAATTAAGGTTTAATAAATATGAAACCCTAATGAAGATGAAACTCATGTACTAATTTTAACTTCCGCAACTTTTTGCGATTTCTTCTCATCTCATCACTTCATTTGACAGGCCTTACATTGCAAAAACATAATTAAGAAAAATAGGAAGCCAAATCAAAGAAAATCTAGGCTATATGATTAAAATAAGCACTCTCTGTGAGCTAACGCAGGCGCTAGGACCTAACGCCGGCGCTAGCTCGAGTCTCCGATTTTCTGAAATTTTAAAATTCTGAAAAATTAATAAAAATATATTATTTTATATGTACTACTCATTTTTTGCAATTCTGCCTGTACTTGTTTTTTTTTAAATTAAAATACAAAATTACAAAAGCCAAATTACAAAAAATATTTTGTTTTGTCTTTGGATATTTGTTTAAATTCTAGAAATATGCAAAAATCAAATACAAAAATATAAAACAAAAATAAGTATAAAAAATTATTATTTTGAACTTAACTCTTCTATTTACATATATCTTGCGAAAGGGTGATTTGGGATATCATCCCATCACATCACCTAGTACCGGGCGAACCTCTCACAAGGTAGTCATCGGGAAGTCCAAGATCAATCTTATGAGTTCAAACGTTAAATTATCAAAAATAATGTATGGACATCATTGAAAATCAAGCATGAATTAATCTATTATCTAGAACTTCTATAATGCTGCAATTTATCTTTTCAAACTACTTTGAACATTGTTTTCATCATGCTTTGATATATCTATTACCATGTGCATCAATTATATTGAAAGTTGTGTAGAACTAAGTTTAGCATGCCTCTAAGTATGAGTAAATATTTTATGTTTGATAATGATCATTATTCACTCACTTATTTTGGCATTGTCTATATTTGTGCTTAATCTAAGAATGCTTGTGTATATTTTGTATTAGTACTATGAATTAAAATTGCACAAGTATCTTACCTACACTCCTTTATTTGCACTTTTAAAAATTAAGAAAAGTGGTTACCTTTCTCATAAATTATATTGGTTTGCAAAACAAGTGTATTCAGAGAACTTTGTACAAAACAAAATTCATAAAATAAAGTGACAAAGATAACTCCACCAAGCACTACTTGAACCTCCTGATAAGTCTTAATAAGCGTTGTGAGGTTGAGCACCTTGGAAAGAATAATAAAGTATCTTATGCAAGCCATAACTTTCTTTCAAAATAAAAACCACGTATTCTTAAGTACACCAGACCACAATAAAAATCAATCTTGAAGATAAAATTGTGTGATCCCCCAAGCACTACTTTGCACCCTGATAAGTCTTAATGAGCATTGTGTGTGCACCTTGGTAGTTGTACATTTTTTTGTGCATTGAAGTTTGTGGAAGTAAAATTATTTGTGTTTTATTGTGCTCTTACTTTACATATTACTTGTATTTTTTGATTAAAACATGTGTTTACTCTACTCAAAAATACACTTATGTGCACATCATTATCTTCCATAACACTTCTTCTCATGAGTATTGGATCCTAATGCTAATTCTATACTACTCTTCACTTATGAAATGCACTAGATATCCTAGCATGCTTTCTACAATGTTTGGTATGTTTTGAAATTGTGAATTAAAGTAACATTGTAGTAATCTCTTTTTGATAACATTATTTCATGCTTGGTTACATTATTGAAGATTTTAATTGAACAATGATTTACAAAAACATCTTCTTTATGAAATTTAACTCATATATCTTTTTATGGATCATCATTACAATAAGATGTTTCTTGTATTTCTATAAGCCTTCCGCATCATCACCATATATTTCTACCTTGCGCTCTCATGCTTATATCAAAGTCTTAAATACCAAATTCCTTTCTTTCAACAATTGGTAGACTTGCTTGGTAGATTTTATATTGGTTACTCTACACATGAATATTTTTGCTATAAAACTCGGATTTATTTCTGTGAAAATATTATTACGCTAAAAACTCTGATTTATTAATGGACTTCATAATAGCTATGTGAGTGTTCTCATAAATTCAAATAAAAATATAAATCCATAGGCTATGTCATTAGATTTAAAACTCTTAAATGTTTCCAATAATTATTATCCATGACTTCATTTCTCACCATAGCGGGGGCGTAGGGTTGTAGACATTAGATAACTTTTATCTCTAGTCATGTCTTGTCCTTAATCGGGGAGGGTTCCAGTGGGGCCTTGCGAGGCACTGGGGGGAAAGAGTGCTAGGTTGAGTTGTGTCTAAGTGTTTGCATATGGGACTAACACCCCAACCTACGACATGTATGCAGCTCCTCATGCCCATCCGTCAATTAGTACGGGGCTAGGGTGTACACCTATTGTCTGGGTAGTTTAGTTACTTGGAAATCATTACATTTGTTTATGCTACAAACTCTAATTTATGAAATTGTTATAATACTCAAAACTCTGATCTATTTCAATAAAAAGTATTCTAAAACTCCTTATCATTTCCTTCTCTACAAGCTCGATCATGCTCTTATCTAATTATCAACTTTTAAGTGGTGTCTCCTTACCCGCTTTTGCTAATAACAAAAGGGGGAGAACTACATGATAAATATTAATCTACTATAATGCTTAATTATAATGATAGCTTACATATTAGGAGAGCATTCACTTAGGGGGAGCATGTATTTAGGGGGAGCAATTCTAAATGCTAAAATCGTTCATTATCCTAAGTCATCACTCTAACACACACACAAGTATGTTTCTTCATGCTTATATATATTAATGCTCTGATTTATCATTAATGGTTTTGTTATTATCAAAAGCGGGAGTTTGTTGGAACATGGTCTTCCGCATCTCCTAGGTTTGAGAATAACAAAACCTATGTGTATTTGATCTTGTGTGTTTAAGTGTGCATGATAACAAAGTCCACATGACTCAAGGATTACATTAGAAGGTTGCCCCCAAAGTTGAGCCAGCAATTCCAAATCTTCCACTAGCGCTGGCGGTAGCACTAGCGCAGGCGCTAGCTGTCGTTCGACGAACTGTTAGCGGCTAAGTCTATTCGTCGAATGTTCTCGTGAACTCTCGACGAATATCGACGAACGCAGACAGAAGTCAAAAAGGCAGACTTGTGAAGGAAATTGTGCGGCTAAGTCAATTCGTCGAATGTTCTCGAGAACTCCCGACAAATTCCAACGAATGAAAACAGAAAACAGTACTCCCACTAGCGTCGGCGGTAGCACTTAGCGCCTGGCGCTAGCGATGATAGCGCAATTCTGGGAGCACATATGGATGGAGATAACGCCTAGCGGTAGGTGATAGCGCAGGCGGTAGCGACGCACACAGTTGGCAAGGTGGAATTGTTTCCTCGGATTGAAGATTCTGCCGCGCAAAATATGTCCTAATTTGGGATAGCGCTAGCGGTAGCGATAATGCAGGCGCTAGCGCTAAGTCTATAAAAAGGACATCTTGGCTCCGACTTCCTAAGCCTCTAGAGATCCAGAATTCCAGAGCTTCGTGCCACAACATAGAGAGGAAGTTTCAGAGAGATACTCCCACAAATCCATAAAGACTAAAGGAGATCCGTGGAGAAGATTTTAACACGCGTCATCATCGTGATGAAAGACCGCATCGACTACGATCATACTCTGCGTCTTCGTCTACTTCTCCAAGAGATCCACATAGAGGGAGTTTTACATTATTGTCTTTCTGTTTTCACATCTTTATTCTTGTAATCGTTAGTGAATTCGCCTCGTGTTAGCGACTAGGTCTGGGTAGGACTTAGTGCTAAAATTTGCCTCGTGTTGGCGACTAGATCTAGGCTAGGTCTAGGGCTGCTCGAGGCCATATCCGGGGGAGGGTTGGCTAGAGCGGCTTGAGGCCGAATCCGGGGAGGATAGGCTAGGGCCACCGGTTCGTGGGGAAGCGAGTCGTGATAGAAAATAAAAATGAGTCTTTTTCTATTAGCTTTGATTTCTAGCTTCGATAAGAGATCAAGTTTTGTAATCATGCTTCTCAAGTTAATAAAATCATGTCTTTACTTTTACTTCACTTGCTATGTCTTGATCTTCTTTAGTTTAATAATCAAAGTTTTTTCTAAAATATTCAAAATAATTTACAAGTTTTTTAAAACCCTTATTCACCCCCCTCTAAGGGCGCCTACCGATCCAACAATTACTAAAACCTAAAGATAAATGGGATGATAACGATAAATTAAGGTGTAAAAATAATGCTAATGCAATGAACGCTTTATATTGAACTTTAAATAGGACTGAGTTTAATAGAATTTCTGCATGCACAACTGCTTATGATATTTGGAATCAATTGGAAGTTACTCATGAAGGTACATCGCAGGTGAAAAATGCAAAGCTATTCCAACTGGAATTTGAATAAGAAAAATTCAGGATGGATACCGAAGAGGACATTAACACGATGTACACTCGCTTCACCAAGATCGTCAACGCTTCAAAGGCACTCGGAAAGGCCTACTCAGACGGGGACTTGGTGAGGAAAATTCTTCGTTCCTTGCCTCCAAGGTTCAATCCAAAGGTGACAGCCATCTCAGAGTCGCACAACTTAAGAACGCTCCAGATCGAGAACCTTATTGGGAATCTCAAAACCCATGAGGTAGAACTCCAGATTCAACACGATGAATACAACAAAGAGCCAAAGAAAAAGGCGCTAGCACTAAAGTCAAAGAAGGAGAGCATCGAAGATGATGATGAAGATGAAGAAGGTCTCCTGGTGAAGAACTTCAGGAAGTTCATCAGGAATCCGGAAAGAAGGAACACATTCCGAAAATACTTCCAAAAGGATACTTGGCGAAAGGGATCTTCCTCTTCATCAAGGAAAGAAAAAGGAAGCGAAGATGAAGAAGAAAGACCACCACCGGAGTGCTACCACTGCAGAAAGACTAGGCACATTCGGAGCTAATGCCCGAAGTATCAAAAGGAGCAAAAAGAACAATACAAAGCAAAAGAGAAAAAGAAAGTACTGAAAGCCGCAACTTGGGATGATTCTTCCTCTGAAGAGTCAAGCGAGTCTGAATCAAGCAGCAAGGAGGAAGCAAACTTATGCTTAATGGAAAAAAGCAACGATGACGACACCAGTATTCTTAGCGACACTGAGGTAACTCCTTTTACTTTCGAAGAACTCTATGATGAATTTTTTCTAACTTGCAAATCCTATGATCAAAGTATAAAAGATAATATTATATTAAATCGTGAAAATGAATCTATTATCAAAGAAAATCACAAGCTCACAAAAAAATTGATCTCCCTTGAAAAGAGAAAGGTTTCATGTCAAGAGTGTGAGCACTCTTTATTTAAGACAAAAGAACTTGAAGTGTCTCTTTCTAAGTCCCTCTCACAAAACAAAACTATTGCAAAAGAAAAGGGGGACTTAGAGAGAAAACTAAAAACCTCTCTTTTACAAATTGAAAATAACAAAAAAGGATTTGAAAATAAATGTGTTATGATTGTACAAGAAAATACATTTCTTAAAAAACAAAATCATGACCTCAATATAGCAATAGAAAAATTCAGGATTGGTCAAAAATCCCTGGATATGATTTTGGGAAACCAATGTTATGGTTCTGGAAAGTTTGGGGTCGGATATAAAAGTGAACCCTACCACCTGGCGCTAGCCACTAACGCCGGCGGTAGCTCAAGTGTTAAAAAATCTTCTGTTTTTTCTAATGTTCAAACGTCATCCAGCAAGAGCAACGTAGAAACTCAGAAAAGGGTCTCAACTCCCTTTATTTTGTGTGCTAATTGTCTTAAGTTTGGACACACGTCTAGCTCTTGCAAGAATATAAAACAACGATCGTTACAACAAATCTGGGTACCTAAGAAATCCACTTACTCTATGGGTGGTACCTCTTGGGTATTTGGATCTTTACTCTCATCTTCTCTCTAGATTTGTAGGAAGGCTAAGGAAACGGAGGACGTGTGGTACTTGGACTCAGGCTGTTCCAAGCACATGACGGGCAACAAAGCAAAATTCCTTAGCCTAGAAAAGAAGAAAGGAGGGATCGTAACGTTTGGTGATAACGGTAAAGGAAGGATCATGGGAGTTGGTACAATGGGTAACGAATCTTTTCTTATCTCAAATGTTCTTTATGTAAAAGGATTAAAACATAACTTAATATCTATAAGTCAACTATGTGATAAAGGATTAGACGTATTATTTGAATCATCCACTAATCTTTGCAAAATAGTTAATCCTAAAACAAAAGATGTGTTACTAACTGCACCTAGAATTCACAATGTTTACATTGTTTCGTTTCAAGATCTTTCCAAATCATCTATGAAATGCTTTATAACCAAAAATGATGAATTAGAACTATGGCACAGACGTTTAGGTCACGCTAGCACAAAGCTCATTTTAAAACTAGCAAAAAGGGAATTGATTAGAGGATTGCCTAAGTTAAATGGAAATTTATCTTCACTATGTTCTCCATGCCAAAAAGGAAAATTTACAAAATCATCTTGTAAAAGCAAAAACGAAATTTCTACATCAAAACCATTGCAATTAATTCATATGGATCTCTTTGGTCCCGTTAATACCGCAAGTCTTGGTGGTAGAATATACACTTACGTTCTAATAGATGATTTCTCAAGATATTGCTGG
Organism: Dactylorhiza incarnata; assembly: GCA_033032865.1. Lineage (NCBI taxonomy): Eukaryota > Viridiplantae > Streptophyta > Magnoliopsida > Asparagales > Orchidaceae > Dactylorhiza > Dactylorhiza incarnata. Next base: position 6,315,740 of record JAWHQI010000103.1, on the reverse strand, counting down.
ACTTTATTTCTCTCTTCCAAATCTGATGCATTTTGCGAATTCTCAAAATTATGTACTCGTATTCAAAATGAACTAGATCTAAAAATAAAATGCATTCGCTCAGATCATGGAGTTGAATTTGAAAATGAAAATTTTAAATCCTTTTGTGAAATGTTAGGTATTAAGCATGAGTTCTCCGCTCCACGCACACCTCAACAAAACGGTGTTGTTGAACAAAAAAATAGGGCAATTCAAGAACTAGCACGCACCATGTTATCTGAATATAAATTACCAAAGTCTTTTTGGGCCGAAGCCGTCAGCATATCATGCTATGTAATGAATAGAGTCATGCTATGCCCATCACTAAATCTCACACTGTATGAACTATACTATCAAAAGAAACCTAACGTATCATATTTTAAAGTATTTGGATGTAAATGTTTTATTCTTAATACAAAAGATTCTTTAGGAAAATTTGATGAGAAGTGTGATGAAGGAATATTTCTTGGATATTCTTCAACCAGTAAAGCCTATAGAATATTTAACAAAAGATCAAGTAAGGTTGAAGAGTCTATTAATGTTAAATTTGATGAGTTTATTCCATGTGCAGAGAAGCTTTCTACAGGTACAAATGATGAACCTTTGCCATCTTTGGAGCACGACGAAGAGGAACCGTCCAAAGAAGAGGAGGAAAAGTCCAAAGAAGATGAATATGTACCTCCAAGCATTTTGAACTTCTCAAAAAATCATCCAAAAGAGCTAGTCATTGGGGAACCTTCTAGTGGGGTAATAACTCGATCCTCGCTTCATGAAACGTTTTCAAATATTTGCTTTGTTTCCGAAATTGAACCTAAAAACATTGCCACCGCATTAAATGACAAATTTTGGTTTTTGGCTATGAATGAAGAGTTAGGTCAATTTGAAAGAAATAAGGTTTGGAATCTAGTAGATAGACCATCTAATCATCCAATTATCGACGTAAAATGGATCTTTAAAAATAAATTAGATGGTGAATCTAGGATTATAAGAAATAAAGCACGCTTAGTTGCTCAAGGTTATTCTCAAATCGAGGGGGTAGATTTTGAAGAAACTTTTGCACCCGTTGCTCGCTTAGAATCTATAAGAATATTTTTGGCATTTGCTAGTTTTAAAAGAATAAAATTATTTCAAATGGATGTTAAAAGTGCTTTTTTAAACGGGTTTATAAAAGAAGAAGTTTATGTAGAACAACCCCCCAGTTTCATAAATGAAAAATTCCCTAATCATGTTTACAAATTAGAAAAAGCGCTTTATGGTTTAAAACAAGCGCCCCGTGCATGGTATGATCGACTTACATCATTTTTGTTAAAACACTGGTATGTTATGGGAAGTGCCGACAACACACTCTTCATTAAGCATAATAATAACGATCTAATTATTTTACAAATATATGTTGATGATATCATTTTTGGAGCCACTAATGAAGAGTTGTGTAATGAAGTAGTCTTAGTAATGAAAAATGAATTTGAAATGAGTCTTGTAGGAGAACTATCATATTTTCTTGGTTTTCAAATCTCACAACAAACTGATGGTATCTTTATTTGTCAAACAAAATATGTTCACGATATGCTTAAACAATTTGGATTTGAAAATCACAAACAAGCCTCTACTCCTATGAGTGCTTCTTTAAAACTAGGAAAAAATGAATCCGAAATTTCCATTGATCAAACGTTATATAGAGGAATGATAGGATCTCTTCTTTACTTAAGTGCATCTAGACCAGATATAATGTTTGTCGTATGTTTATGTGCTCGCTTTCAAGCCAATCCAAAAGAATCTCATTGAAAAGCGGTAAAACGTATTTTTCGTTATCTATTAGGGTCATCTAAATTAGGATTATGGTACCCACACAATGATTCATTCACACTCCACGGCTATTCCGATTCGGACTACGCCGGCTGTTCACTAGATCGAAAAAGCACTAGCGGTACTTGTCACTTTCTAGCACCCTCTTTAGTAGTTGGTCTAGTAGGAAACAATCTTCGGTTGCACTCTCCACCACGGAGGCCGAATATATCGCACTTGGTAGTTGTTGTGCACAAGCATTATGGATGAGTCAAACACTAGAGGATTTTGTATTTCATCTCAAAAATATTGATCTTAAATGTGACAACAAAAGTGCAATAGACCTCACATATAATCCCGTACACCATTCTAGATCCAAACACATCGATGTTCGTCATCATTTCATTAGGGATCACATTAAGAAAGAGCATGTCAAAGTAAGCTTCATTGGCACGGACTCTCAACTCGCTGACATATTTACTAAACCTCTTCCCGATGCTAGATTTCGATTATTACGACTTGAGTAAGGTGTCCTAGATCTTTCGAGTTAAAACAATTCACACACGCAATTTTGTAAATTTTAACCATCAAAAACATCTCCTAAAATTCTGAAATTTCAGCACTAAACTACTATTGGGACACCTAATCAAGATCAATAATCAAAAATTTCAAAATCCTAAAAAATCGTGTACTGTTTCCCGCGCTAGCGCACTTAGTCATTTTTCTGTATTTTTAAAATTTTGAAAAATTCCTAAAAATATATTAATCTATATGTACTATTTATTTTGCACTTCTGATTCTATTTTATTTTTGAAAAATCAAATACAAAAATACAAAAGACAAATTACAAAATATGTCTTGCTTTTTTGTTTAAAGTCTATCTTTTATGCGAAAATCAAATACAAAATACAAAAGCGAAATTACAAAAAAAATTATTATGTTTTTGCCTTGTTTGTTTTTGCCATTTGTTTAAAGTCTATTTTTTTGCAAAAATCCAATACAAAAATATAAAACATTAAAACAAAAAAAACTGTATGGATTTTCCTATGAAAATCAAGCACGATTTAATCTATTATTTAGAACTTCTATAATGTTGAAATTTATCTTTTCAAACTCTTTGAACATTGTTTTCATCATGCTTTGATATATCTATTAATTTGTGCATCAATTATATTGTAAAAGTTGCGTAGAACTAAGCTTAGCATGCCTCTAAGTATGAGTAAATGTTTTATGTTTGATAATGATCCGTATTCACTCTCTTATTTTGGCATTGTCTACATATGTGTTTAATCTAAGAATGCTTGTGTATGTTTTTTATTAGTACAATGAATTAAAATTGCACAAGTATCTTACCTACACTCCTTTATTTGCACTTTTAAAAGTTAAGAAAAGTGGTTATGTTTTTCATAAATTATAATGATTTGCAAAACAAGTGTATTCGGAGAACTTTGTTCAAAACAAAAATCATAAAATAAACTGACAAAGAAAACTCCACCAAGCACTACTTGAACCTCCTGATAAGTCTTAATAAGCGTTGTGAGGTTGAGCACCTTGGAAAGAATAGTAAAGTATCTTGTGCAAATCAAATCTTTCTTTCAAAATAAAAACCACTTACTCTTAAGTACACCGGATCACGAGTCTCAACATTAAAAATAAAATATGTGATCCCCCAAGCACTACTTTGCACCCTGATAAGTCTTAATGAGCATTGTGTGTGCAAAGCACCTTGATAGTTATACATTATTGCTTGTGCATTAAAGTGGGTGGAAGTGAAATTATTTGTGTTTTATTGTGCTCTTACTTTACATATTTCTTGTATTTTTGATTAAAACATTTGTTTACTCTACTCAAAAATACACCTTTGTGCACATCATTATCTTCCATAACACTTCTTCTTATGAGTATTGGATCCTTATGCAAATTCTATACTACTCTTTACTTATGAAATGTACTAGATAACCTAGCATGCTTTCTACAATGTTTAGTATATTTTGAAATTGTGAATTAACATAACATTGTAGTACTATCTTTTTGGTAACATTATTTCATGCTTGGTTACTTTATTAGTGAATTTAAAGATTTTACTTGAACAATGATTTACAAAACATCTTCTTTATGAAATTTAACTCATATCTTTTATGAATCATCATGTCTTACAAAAGTTGTTTGATTGTATTATTTTAAGTCTTCCGCAACTATACATTTACCTTGTAATTGTTTATGCTACAAACTCTGATTTATGAAAATATTGTGATACTCAAAACTCTGATCTATTTCAATGAAAAGTATTCTAAAACTCCTTATCATTTCCTTCTCTACAAGCACGATCGTGCCTTTATCTTATTATCAACTTTTAAGTGTGTCTCCTTACCCGCTTTTGCTAATAACAAAAGGGGGAGAACTAACTTGATAAATAAAATCTGCTATCAAAATATAATGCTTAATTAAGATGATAACTTACATATTAGGAGAGCATTCACTTAGGTGGAGCATGTATTTAGGTGGAGCAATTCTAAATGCTAAAATCGTTAATTATCCTAAGTCATCACTCTCACACACACACAAGTATGTTTCTTCATGCTTATGTATATTAATGCTCTGATTTATCATTAATGGTTTTGTTATAATCAAAAGGGGGAGTTTGTTGGAACATGGTCTTCCGCATCTCCTAGGTTTGAGAATAACAAAACCTATGTGTATTTGATCTTGTGTGTATAAGTGTGCAGGATAATAAAGTCCACATGACTCAAGGATTATATAGAAAGGTTGCCCCCAAAGTTGAGCCATCAAATCCAAATCTCCCACTAGCGCTGGCGGTAGTACTAGCGCAGGCGCTAGCTGCGTTCGACGAACTGTTAGCGGCGCTCGACGAAATGCTCAAAAACGCATTCAACAAAATTTTGCTCGACGAACTCCTAGCTGCATTCGACGAAACTCCGATCGACGAATTATTTACTTAAGCGCAGATGTCGGGAAAACTTATAAAAGGAGATAGCGCCAGGCGATATCCGATAGCGCAGGCGATAGCGAGGAGCACAGTAGGCAAGAGAGAATTGTTTCCTCGGATTGAAGATTCTGCCGCGCAGAATGTGTCCTAATATGGGATAGCGCCGGCGGTACCACTAGCGCAGGCACTAGCGCTGAGGCTATAAAAAGGACCCCTCTTTTCTCATTTTAGACAGACATTACATAGATCAGAGAGAAAGATAGAGTGCCAGAATTCCAGAGGCTATCCTGGCCAAAAGTTGATGTCCTACCAAAGTTCTGCAAACTTCTGAAGGAGAATCTCATCACGCCGGATCCAAACGAAGTCCGCTTCTACAACGCTTATTCTACAGCGGATCTTTGTCTACAACTTCAGAAGTTCATCAAGAGGGAGTTTTTATTTATTTTCATTTCATATCTATCTTGTAAACGGTTAGTGAAATCGCCTCGTGTTGGCGACTAGGTCTGGGTAGGACTTAGGGGGAAACTGGCCTCGTGTTGGCGACTAGATCTAGGCTAGGTCTAGGGGGTGCTCGAGGCCATATCTGGGGAAGGGTTGGCTAGAGCGGCTTGAGGCCGAATCCGGGGAGGATATGCTAGGGCCACCGGTTCGTGGGGATGCGAGTCGGGATAGAAAACAAAAAGAGTTTACTATTCATCGCCACCGATTTCTAGCGTCATAGAAGTCAACTTTTGTAAAACCTTATTTGATATTAATAAAGCATGTCTCTACTTTATTTCAATTGTTTTACTTGACTTCTTATTGTCTTTAATCTTACATTATTACAAAGCTTTTCAAAATATAAATTAAGTTTTTGAAAACCCTTATTCACCCCCCCCCCCCCTCTAAGGGCGCCTACCGATCCAACACTACTAACATGTTTATTTATTTATGTTCTCCAGTCTCATACTGGCCCCGTACTTACTGCTTTCGTTCATTCTGTTTAATACTCCAGTCTTATACTGGTCCTGTACTTACGGCTTTTGTTCATTCTTCTCAATACTCCAGTCTCGTACTGGTCCTGTACTTACTGCTTTCGTTCATTTTTTTCAATATTCCAGTCTCGTACTGGTTCTGTACTTACTGCTTTCGTTCGTTCTTTTTGATACTCCAAGCTCGTACTGGTCCTGTATTTACTACTTTCGGTTCATTCTTTTCAATACTCAGTCTCGTATTGGTCCAGTTAATTTGGCCCTTGTTTTCGGCCTTCCTTTCTGTTAAGTACTTTATTACTCAGCTCCGCAGTTTATGTTGCATTTTATTATGCTTGCGGTTCTAACCCAGGTCCTGCGGTAAATATAAGATCTTTCTATGCTGCTATAGGATATTAGTTGGGGATAACCAAGAGTTGAGTACTTCCTCTAGGGTTAGCCCCAAATAAGATGCCCCACTTCCTTTGCATCTCTCGGTCAAAAGTCGTGTAACCGGTTGAGTCAAGGAAGTCGCGGTAGACCTGGAGTAGTCATCCTTTGCGTAAAAAATTATTTGCAAATTGCTTGCTATGAAAGTGGAGGGTCGGTCACGCCCGCAAACCGTTCGTACTGGTGCGGGAGGGATGACGACTCAAGGCGACAGGGAGATGTGCACCGTGGGTTATCACCACTTCGAACCCGATATTTTGCCTCCACTGGTCGGCCTAAATCTCGGAATCACCGGTTGTCACTCACATCAAGTTAGTACACCAAGACGTACGGGAGGGCCTGGGTGATACAGTAAAACTATGCTCAAAAGTGGCAGGACTAGCCACTGTCACCGACGGCCACATCGGTGAGGTCTGCGGGGTTCCCTACCCTGCTAAAAGTGAAGCGGTCCAAACTGTGTCGACACAGGTTTGTGTGTATACAGGTTTGAATACCTGATGTGTGTGTGGAAGATATGATTGCTAAAATTGTTGTAAACTGTGCGCTCCTCTCTGCTTTATTGAAATGGTGTCTGGTATGCCCTATTGATATATATATATACCTGCTGCTAACCTTTTCCTTGCTTTGGATATTTATTTTATTACCTTAGCCCTCCCCTAGGATACGAATCCGGGGAGGGAATCTGTTTTCCACTTAGCTCTGTGACTAATAGTTATTCTTATAACCATTCACAGGAGATGGGACAGCGCGAAGCCCCTGCACCGCAGGATAACTTGCCAGCCCTAGAGATTGACCGATCAGATACTCCAAGCTCGCCCCTGTCTTCCGTGATGTGAGTCCTAGAGTATAGGGGTAAATATGGAGTCTTTTGATGTACATATTGTAGCCTACAAGGAGGTTTATGTAAACAGTAGGCCACGACCTTTTCAGTTAGATATATATAGTCTTTGCCGCTTTACTTCCCTGAATTCTGCTTCCGCTGTGTGACTTTGAGGTGTGATGTAATGATTCTTGTGCCTGACAAGGCGATCACTCAGTGCTCCAGAGGGTTGGTCGTTGCCACCCGGGAAGCACTAAGTGGTCTCCTTGGGCAGTAAGACCCCCTCTCCCTGAACCGGGTTCAGTTTTTTTTTTTTGGGGGGGGGGGGGGGGGGGGGGGGGGGGGGGGGGGGGGGGGTCTTACAAATGGATCAGAGCTACCACAATCCGACCACATGGAGCAGTCTTTAGATCCTCCATTCCCAGGTTTCGTTTCTTGGTTCGAGACGAAACACGCAGCGGAAACCAGGTGGACCCATAGGTTTAAGATTTAAGGATCCTCGACTGCACAATAGTACACCCACACGCTTTCTGCTTCCGTTTCAGTCAGTTCTGCAACATTCTCTTACTTTTGCAAGTACTTATGTTCATCTGTTACTTCTCCAGATACCGGAGTCCAGATACCGGAAGGTCTTCCTCTAGGGATCAGTACCATCCTACCACTCCACCACCAGGCCCGGCCGCTCCAGCTGCAGCCCCTTTTATTGAGACTGACCTGGGACGGACACTGACAGCTTTGCTGGCCACCTTTCAGACGGCCATCCTACGGCCACCCCAGCAGGCCACCGTGCCCACTGACCTTCTGACGACCTTCCGGGGGTTAAGGCTCCCTATCTTCCGAATGACCGAGTCTGCCATGCAGGAGGAGGAGTTAGTAGAGAGAGTCGAGGAGCTCCTAGTCGGTATGATGTGCCCCGCTGTGGTCGCAGTATCATTAGTAGTGACTTTATTAGAGGGCTATGCCCGAGACTGGTGGAGGGCAGCCAGCCTCTCCACATTCATAGGGCGACCACTCAGTATGATCCTATGGGGAGAGTTTTCCGAGGCCTTTCTGGAGCACTTTATCTCAGATGTTGACCGAGTTGCACTCCAGGAGCGGTTCCTGCATATCCGACAGGGAGAGCGGCCTGTGTCGAAGTACCAGCGGGAGATTATTCACTTAGCCCGTTTCGCTGGGACTTTGGCCACCACAGATAGAGACAGAGCTGCTAGGTTCTACCGAGGACTACGAGATGACCTCCGACAGGCTTTGATCGTGATCTCACAGTCGACCTTCCACACGCTCGCCACACATGCTGCAGCATTAGAGATGGACCAGAGGATGGTGGCCCATCAGCGAAGAGGACATATGGATGGTCCTCGGACTCAGGGCCGAGAGAGAGGGGCAGGCCTTCGCAGGCAGGACCGAGATAGGAGACAGTGTCACCTCCATCAGCCATACAGGAAGGCACCCCAGCCTCGACAGGCACCTCCAGCCCCAGCACCCCGACCAGCTCCAGCACCTCAGCCCGCCCCAGTCGCACGACGAGATGTTCCCTTTGCAGGGAACTACTTCTTTTGCCAGCAGCCTGGGCACATTAGAGCTTTCTTCCCTTAGGCTATAGGTAGGCCAGGCCTAGGAGCGGTTCAGGGAGCAACAGAGAGAGGGAGAGGATGAGGAGGTCGCAGAGGATGACCTGTAGACAGGAGGGACCAGGCTAGACAGGGCAGAGCAACACCGCTTGAGGCTTATGCACTAGATCTTCAGCATGGACCTGCACTGGACGTAGTGATAGGTATATATTTCCGTTAGCAACAGTAGGCTTTGATGATATAATCTAGTAGGATATATGTGATATAGATTTTTGTTTAAACTATGTAGATACTCCTCCTGTATATCTGTAAAGAACATGTAACCATAGTATATGTATATATGTTACCAGGTTTACTTTTGGTAGAAAGTCATCCCGCTAAAACGCTATTCGATATCGGTGCCACGCATTCCTTCATCTCACGGGATTTCATCGCAGACAAAGGAAACACTGCACGATCGTCTGGAATGTCAATACGAATACGACTCCCGGACGGATCTGACATGATATTCACAAAGAAGTGTTATTTCCAGGCGATGCTGGGAGACATGGAATTCGAAATCTTCGCAACTATTCTAGCAATAACCGGATTCGGCATCATCTTTTGAATGGACTGGTTGGCCGATCACAATGCCCAAATCAATTGCTCGACCCGAGAAATCAACCTCCAGATCCCAAATGAGCAATTTATCACTCTAGCAGGTATACCATCTGTCACCCGCATCATTCTAACGTCCGCACAGACAGTCAAATCAGTCTGACGAAAGGAGGAGATGTACCCGATCTACTTCGAAATGGAGGACAAGACACAAGTACTCACCAAAGTGTCCGTAATCCGAGACTTCCCAGACGTCTTTCCGGAATCCCTTCCAGGGTTGCCCCCGCAACGAGAAGTGGACTTCTAGATTGAGTGTCCCGAGCACCCTACTGAATGTCCCCAAGGGAACTAGCCGAGATCAAAATACAGCTACATGAGCTAATTGATTCAGGTTTTGTTCGTCCGAGTACCTCACCCTGGGGAACCCCGGTCTTATTCGTCAAAAAGAAAGATGGGTCATTGCGTGTGTGCATCGACTACAGGGAGCTAAATAAACTTACCATCCGAAATACCTATCCTCTACCCCGGATAGACGAGTTGTTCGACCAATTACAAGGCGTGTCTGTTTTCTCCAAAATGGATTTAAGGTCTGGCTATTACCAGCTTCGAGCACGGGAAGAGGACATCCCCAAAATAGCCTTCAGCTCCCACTACGGGCTTTACGAGTTAATGGTGATGCCATTTGGATTGACCAATGCCCCGCCCGCCTTCATGGCTCTAATGAATAAGGTGTTTGAACCCTTCTTGGAGCACTTTGTGATCATTTTCATAGACGATATACTGATCTCCTCAAAGAACAAAACAGATCATTCAGGCATCTTCAAATTGTGTTACTCAAGTTACGGGAACACACGCTCTTCGCAAAATTCAGTGAGTGTGAATTCTGGAGGGAGGAAGTCAGATTCCTTGGGCACATGATCAACAAGAACGGGGTAGCAGTAGACCAAGCCAAAGTGCAAGCAGTACGAGACTGGCCACCACTTAAGTCAGCAGCAGATATCAGGAGCCTCCTTGGTCTCACCGGCTACTACCGCAAGTTCGTAGAAGGTTTTTCTAAGATGGCCTTACCCCTCACCACCCTCACCAAGAAGGATACAACGTTCCAATGGACATCCGAATGCGAAGCAGCGTTCGTGGAACTAACGAACCGGCTAACATCTGCTCCAATTCTGACACTCCCCTCAGGCACTAAGGGCTTCCAAATCTACACCGACGCATCACTGCAAGGGTTAGGAGCCATACTAATGTAGCACGACAGAGTAGTCGCCTACGCCTCACAGCAGTTGAAGCCTCACGAGATAAATTACGCAACCCTTGACCTGGAGCTGGGTGCTGTAGTATTCGTGCTAAAAGTCTGGAGGCATTATCTATACGGAATAATATGTGAAATCTTCTCCGATCACAAGAGCCTCAAATACATTTTCACCCAGAAGGAGCTGAATCTTCGACAACGCCGGTGGTTAGAATTCTTATGTGATTACGACTTCGCACGCCAATCTCACCCCGACAAGGCCAATATGGTTGAGGATGCCCTAAGTCGGCAACCTCCGGCGACCAGGAATTGGTTGAAAATGATACCCGAAGAATTGATCAAGTCCTTGGCAGACCTAGACATCATCCTTATTACCCGTAGAAACCCGATGGACTACCAGGCCCAACTATATTAGATGGAAATGCAATGTGACATTAGAGACAGGGTACGAGAGGCACAAAAGATCGACACTGAAGCGGCTCCGATCATCCAAACCCTGCAGCATGGCGCTCAGGAAGACTATAATTTATATGATGGCATTTTGCAGTACAAACACCGTATATTCATCCCCTCCGCCGAAGGCGTCTGTTTACCCAGAAATCAACGATCACCTTAAGCTAGCTTTTTGCAGGTAACCGAAGCAATCCACACCCTCTCCCAGCAGTCCAGGTATTTTTTCGCCAAAGATCCAAGCCCTGGCGCTCCCTCATCGCCCGGGTGGTCTCGCCTTTTGTCTCGTGGAGGTCGCGCTTCGCTCCACCTCTCCTAGAGGTCACGCCCCACTTGATCCCTCCCTCGAGAGGTCACCCCTTTGGGGTGACCTCGGCCTGAGGCAGATCGCCCCAGCTGGGGCGATCTCGGCCTGAGGTCGCCCTTTGGGCGACCTCGCCAGGTCATCCCCTTGGGGCGACCTTGGCCTGAGGCAGATCTCCCCAGCTGGGGCGATCACGGCCTGAGGTCGCCCTCTGGGCGACCTCGCCAGGTCGTCCCCTTGGGGCGACCTCAGCCTGAGGCTGATCGCCCCAGCTGGGGCAATCTCGACCTGAGGTCGCCCTCTGGGCGACCTCGCCAGGTCGTCCCCCCTGGGGAGACCTCGCCAGGTCGTCCCCCCTAGGGCGACCTCGTCTTGAGACAGATCGCCCTAGCTGGGGCGATCTCGGCCTGAGGTCGCCCTCTGGGCGACCTCACCAGGTCGTCCCCTCTGGGGCAACCTCGGCCTGAGGCAGATCGCCCTAGCTGGGGCGATCTCGGCCTGAGGTCGTCCTCTGGGCGACCTCGCCAGGTCGTCCCCTCTGGAGCGACCTCGGCCTGAGGCAGATCGCTCCAGCTGGGGCGATCTCGGCCTGAGGTAGCCCTCTAGGCGACCTCGCCAGGTCGTCCCCTCTAGGGCAACCTCAGCCCGAGGAAGATCACCCCAGCTGGGGCGATCTCGGCCAGAGGTCGCCCTCTGGGCGACCTCGCCAGGTCGTCTCCCCTGGGGCGACCTCGGCCTGGGAGGTCTCGGCTCCGGGCAGCCCGTTCCTTCCTGACCTACCCGTTTGGGCAGGCCCCCTCGCCTATAAATAGAGGGGTAGGGGCATTGGTTTGGGGACCCGGGAGAGAGTTTCCATCCCTTGCCTTTGATATGAGCGGTCTCATTTTTGAGACCATCGTATCTTTTCTCAGCAACTGGAGCTATCTCATTTCTGAGACCTTGTTACCTCTTTTTCAGTAGATTCCGTTATAAACCCTCGACATCTCTTTTTGTCCTTCCTCTTGTCTTCATCATAGCTCAACGTAACCAACCATCAAACAGTTTCCTTCCTCCACCTCTTTTCAGCTTGAGCGAGTGTGGACCTGGAGCATTTTTGGCTCGAACAGCGTCCGAGAAGAGATACTATGCGAAGCGCACCAATCGAGATATTCAACACACCCAGGAGTAGTAAAAATGTATATTGATTTACGAAGAACGTTGTACTGGCCAGGTATGAAAAGGGACATCACCAATTATGTGGCTCACTGCCAGACCTATCAGATGGTCAAGGCAGAATGCCGCAGTCCAGGAGGCCTACTACAGCCCTTACCCATACCCGAATGGAAATTCGAAGGTATTTCCATGGACTTTGTCCATGGCTTGCCCCGATCTCATGCAGGAAATGACTCAATATGGGTCGTGGTGGATTGCCTCACAAAGGAGGCCCGTTTCATTCCAAACCAGCAAGGTGACATTGTCGATATCTTAGCCCGACTCTTTATAAAGCAAGTGGTCCGATTTCATGGGGTACCCAAGTCAATCGTGTCTGATCGCGACAGACGCTTTACTTCAAAGGAATGGAGAAGAGTCCAAGCATATCTGGGGACCAAATTGGCGTTCAGCACCGCTTACCACCCTCAAACAGACGGGCAAACAGAATGGACAAATCGGACGATGGAAGATCTCCTTCGACTATGCATAGTGGAACACAGTGAATCTTGGGAGTAGGTGCTGCCCTTGGTAGAATTTTCATACAACAACAGCTTCCAGGCAAGTATCAATATGGCACCATACGAGGCCCTCTATAGAAGACAATGTCGAACATCATTATCATGGGCACAGGATGAGGACCCAGAAGTTTTGGGGGTCACCTACATAGATGACACCACGACAGCAATAAGGTTAATCTGAGATCGAATGTTAGAAGTGCAGAGTCGCCAAGCAAAATACTACGACGCACGTCATCGACCGATGAAATTCAATGCGGGAGATATGGTATTACTGAAGATTAAACCGATGCATGGGATCTCCCGGATAAAGAAGTAGAAAAAGATGGATCCTCGCTACATAGGCCCGTATCAAGTCATAAAAAGAATTGGCCCTGTCGCATATAGGCTGGGGCTGCCAGCTGAATTGGGAAATCATCACGACATCTTTCACGTCTCCTCACTAAGATGTGTCCTTCGCCAACCAGAGCAACATCTTCCTATGCCACCGGCATCAGTGCAATCTGACCGATCCGTCCAGCTCGAACAAGTGAAGATAGTAGATTGCAAGATCAAGGAACTATGAGACAAGACCATTACGATAGTCAAGATCTTATGGTCAAATTGTGGACGCGAGGAGTTTACCTGGGAAACAGAAACACTTGTTCGGGGAAAATACCTAGCACTCTTCCCCCAGGTATGTCACAAGAACCCCCTACCTTAGGCAATTTTCAGGGACGAAAATCCCGTTATCATTATTGGATTGTAACATCCCGACTTTTATTGGGTCCCTAGACCTTAGCGGACCCAATAAAAGTAAACCCAAAAGGTAGAAAGTGATCCGAATATGGAATATTGTGCTAGGGAACTCTGATTTGACTTCCGTCAGTTCCGTTAGACTCGGATGACCAATACGAGCACAACGGAATTTGTTGCACCCCGGTCGAAGCTCATTTGGAGAAAACGACCATTTTGAGTATTGTAGCGCGTCATAACCACATTATTATGGAATAGTGACCATACATACTTTGATTTGACTCCCGTCAGTTCCGTTGACTCGTATGACCAATACAAGCACACCGGAATTCGTTGCACCTCGATCTGAGGTCGTTTGGAGAAAACGACCATTTTGAGTATCGTAGCACGTCACAACCACATTATTATGGAATACTGACCACACTTACTCTTATTTGACTTTCGTCAGTTCCGTTAGACTCGTATGTCCAATACGAGCACAACAGAATTCGTTGCATCCCGATCCGAGGTCGTTTAGAGGAAATGACTGTTTTGAGTGTCGTAGCGCGTCGCAACCACATTATTGTAAATTAGTGACCAGACGTACTCTGAATCGACTCCCGTTAGACTCGTGTGATCCATACAAGCACCACGGAACTCATTGCACGCCAATCCGAGCTCATACGGGAAATATGTCTGTTTTAGGTTTCGTAGACCGCCACGACATAACGTACGAAATACGAAGCACACGAACTCAGAATCGACTCCAGTAAGTCTTGGTGGACCCCCCGGACCTTGGGGGACCCCACCATGAGGTTGACCTTGGTCAACCCCCCCCCCCCTCCCCAAGCTTGGTTTCTTGAAACCTACCTAAGAAAAGGGGGGAGAGGAACTCCTCCCTCAAGAGAGGGGGCTGCCCCATGAGTAAGCAACCCACCTTAGGGTAGTGGAGGGAGAGTGGGGGAGAAAATATCTCCCCCCACCCACCCTACCTTTAGTCCCACATCAGGAATAATGGGAGGGAGGCCCCCTCCCCCCTATAAAGAGGACCCGACCTTCCCCCCCCCCCCCCCCCCCCCCCCCCTCCCCCCCTACAGCCTCCTCCCCCTCCCTGCCCGGGCAGCACCCTGCCGGAGAAGCACTCCCCAAAGCCACCACCGCCGCGCCTCCATGGCCGGTCAGCCTCCCCCCTCCCGACCCCCTCTTCACCAGGTGGACTGCCCTTCCCTCCCTCTTCCCACTCCCCCGAGGCAAGCCAGCCGCCATCCCTGTCGTCGGAGCGCCGCTAGCGTCACCCGAGCCTTACCCAGGATCGGGTGGAGGCTGGCCGTGAAAGCCGCACCCCATCGCCAATGGTGGCGATGGGGGAGCAGGACCCCACCCGGGGACCTCGGCTCCAATGAGGGAAGGCGGCAGGGCCGCCAGAGAACGCGTCTCCGGCGGCACCCGCGAGCTCCCCCCCTTCACCCATATTTTCTGTAGGGTTTCGGCGGCCACCCCCCGGTGGCGGCCGGCGGCGCCTGGCCGCCGGACCACCCCCAAAGGTAAGTCGCACCCCCGACAAACCCGCCAGGGGTGGGGAAAGGCCCTCCCGGGGGAGGGGTGGCATGGCCATGGCCAGTATGGCCCATGCAGGTCGTGTCATCCCCCTCCCACCCACCCCCCCCCCCCCCCCCCGGCCTCTTTTCTCTCATTCTGACGGTGGCTGGCTGCGCCAGGCCGACAGACCACCGTCGGAGTAGTTGCCGGCCCCCGGCAAGTCGGTCGGGGGCAGCGCCGGCGGCAGGCGACCGCCTCCTGGCGGTGGCAGAGGTTGCCACCCTCTGCCTCGCCGGGAGGGGCAGCAGCCGCCGTTCGATCTCTTGATGAGATCGGACGGCGGCGGGAATCTTAATTCCCGCTCCTCCCCTCTGTTTATGTGCCCCCCCCCCTCCCCACAACAGATCACCACATATCCATTGTGGGGGCAAAGGAAGGCATGCGGATCAACACCCCCTCCCGCCTCCCAATCCTCTATCCGCACCCCACTTGCACCATTCCCCTTTTTGATTTTCCTGAGATCAAATTTGGCCCCTATGACAAAAACCCCCAACAGGAAAAATGTTCCCCACCTAGAGGGGCATCTCAAGTATTTTTTTGAGATTTTTTGTTGAGTTATGCTATTTTTAAATACCTATACAAGGTTTCATTAAAGTAATTTAAGGCCCAAATGATTTTGGAAAATTCCCAAAAAATTAAAGGCTCAAATTTAGGCTATTTTACAACTACTATCAAAGTTTGGGTTTTTTATCAATTCTTTTGATAATTTTAAAATCCTAAATGAAATTTTTACGAGCAAAATAACGCCCTAAAATGAACGGAAATTTTTGAGAAAAACTTGCGGGCCCTCGACGCGTCATTTTAACTATATAGTAAAATTGTGCGAGTCGATCAAAGGTAAATGGTAAGCTCACCATTTACGGCAAGAAATCGAATAGCTCAAAAGCATAGAAACATGCAATCCGGTCGCAATCGCTAGGTGACATTGCTAATCAGTAACGACAAAATAATTAAAATGTGAGCCCAAGGCACACAGAAATGAGTAAGTCTCATAAAATATAAGTCGACCCCGATCTGTAACTAAAATAAACTGGCTCCTATTAACGGAGAAGAGGACCCTATGAATGGGGAAAGAATAGGATTTCCTCCTATGAACGAAGAAGAGGCCCTATGAACGGGGAAAGGACAGAATTTCCTCCTAAGAACGGAGATGACACTGAAGCCTCCTGATTGTGGAGTGATTGGACTACTAACATGTTTATTTATTTATGTTCTCAAGACTCGTTCTAGTCCTGTACTTACTGCTTTCGTTCATTCTGTTCTATACTCCAGTCTCGTACTGGTCATGTACTTACTGCTTTCGTTCATTCTTTTCAATACTCCAGTCTCGTATTGGTCATGTACTTACTGCTTTCGTTCATTCTTTTCGATACTCCAGTCTCGTACTGGTCCTATACTTACTTCTTTCGTTCGTTCTTTTCGATACTCTAGTCTCGTACTGGTCCTGTACTTACTGCTTTCGGTTCATTCTTTTCAATACTGCAGTCTCGTACTGGTCCAGTTAATTCGGCCCTGTTTTCGGCCTTCCTTTTTGTTAAGTACTTTGTTACTCAGCTCTGCAGTTTATGTTGCATTTTATTATGCTTGCGGTGCTAACCCAGGTCCTGCGCTAAATATCGGATCTTTCTATGTTGCCATAGGATCTTAGTTGGGGATAACCAAGAGTTGAGTCCTTCCTCTAGGGTTAGCCCCAAATATGATGCCCCACTTCCGTTGCGTCTCCCAGCCAAAAGTCGTGTAACTGGTTGGGTCAAGGAAGCTGCGGTAGACCTGGAGTGGTCATCCTTTTCATAAAAATTGTTTGCAAATTGCTTGCAATGAATGTGGCGGGTCAGTCACGGCAGCAGACCATTCATACCGGTGTGGGAGGGATGACGACTCATGGCGACAGGGAGATGTGCACAACGGGTTATCACCACTTCGAACCCGCTGTTTTGCCTCCACTAGTCGGCCTAAATCTCGGAATCATTGGATGTCGCTCACATCCAGTTAGTACACCAAGATGTACGGGAGGGCCTGGGTGATATTGTACGACTACGCTCAGAAGTGGCAGGACTGGCCACTGTCACCGACGACCACATCGGTGAGACCCGTGGGTTCTTTACCGTACTAGAAACGAAGCGGTCCAAACTGTGTCGACACAGGGTTGTGTGTGTATAGGTTTGAATAACTGATGTGTGTGTGCAAGATAGGATTGCTAACGTTGTTGTAAACTGTGCGCTCCCCTCTGCTTTATTGAAATGGTGGTCGGTAAGCCCTATTGATATATATATATACCTACTGCTAACTTTTTCCTTGCTTCAGCTATTTATTTTAGTACCTTAGCCCGCCCCCATGATACGGATCTGGGGAGGGAATGTGTTTTCCACTTAGCTCTGTGACTAACGGATATTCTTATAACCATTCACAGGAGATGGGACAGCGCGAAGCCCCTGCACTGCAGGATGACTTGTCAGCCCTAGAGATTGCCCGATTAGATACTCCAGGCTCGCCCCCTGTCTTCCGTGACGTGAGTCCTAGAGTATAAGGCTAAATAAGGAGTCTTTTGATGTACTATTGTACCTCACGAAGCGGTTTATGTAAATAGTAGGCCACGGCCTTTTCAGTTAGATATATATATATAGTCTTTGCCGCTTTACTTCCCTGAATTCTGCTTCCGCTGTGTGACTCTGAGGTGTGATGTAATGATTCTTGTGCTTGACAAGGCGATCACTCAGTGATCCAGAGGGTGGGTCATTGCCACCCGGGAAGCGTTAAGTGGACGCCTTGGGCAGTAAGACCCCCTCTCCATGAACCAGGTTCATTTGGGGGGGGGGGGGGGGGTCTTACAGGAACACCCTGTTTTGTTATGCTAGGAGTTCTTGGGGCTTGCCGGAGCTCTAGAATTCACTTCTTGATCGTTGTCGTCACTTGAAGGGACGTGAGCGAGAGTTTACCTCAGTGCTGGGGTTTGTTGAGCCTCATGCATTGTCGAATCTTTTGTTTGCAATCTCCGTATTTAATGAGGAGAAGAGTCTTTTACTGGGCGATCTTTTTACTAACATTGAGCATCATGCAGCAGTTCCGTTAGATCGAGGCAGGAAAAGGAAGCTGGTTTTTAGGAATGGCAGTTCGGATTCGGTGCCTCGTCCCCCTTGTCGGCCGGAAGGGCGTACTGACGAGGTGGCTCATGAAGCTGAAGGGTTGACGATATTCCGATCGATCCCGATGTGAAAGTCCTTGGCTCCGCTGCCCCCAAGTTGATGTTGCACCCAAGACTCTCGAGGGCTCTTCTGCTCCACCGCCATTTAAGGAGAATCTGGTTTCCTATTCTCTTGAGGCTATGAATGTTATGGTAAGGATCGTAACTTTTTCTGTCCATTGTTTGTTTTTACGGGGGCCCTATCTTTTTCCTTCTTTTTGTAGATCGGAGTCCAGACCAGCATTGCTCTCATATGGAATGATTGCTACGTGGGTCTGAAAGATAGTTACTTTGTGCTTCATGAGGAGCTTCGTGAAGTTAGGGGCTCCTTTTCGGACTTGAAGGGGTGGCGTGATCGCGATATATCTTGCTTTCGGCAAATTGAGGTTGGGTTGCATGCAGAGCTGGAGCATTCTCGTGCTAAATTCCGAATGGAGATGGCTCTTGTGAGAGGATGGTTCGTTTGTTGGAGGATTCACATGCCACGATGGTTCGCCAAGATGCGGAGTTAGTGTCTTTAAAGGCCGGGGTGGAGCGCCTTTTTTCACTGGAGCGGTCTTCAAGTTCTGGATGTGCTCACGTCTAGAGCTGCTCCTTGACTAGGTTTCATCTATTCCAGATAGCTCGTGCGTGCCGCCTCTTGATTCTCACGGACAACTCCAACTCTGCTCGGGGTGACAAACTTCATTGCGAGGTGCGTGATGGACGGGATAGCTCCAAATATTGCCTGTAGTGGTCGGGCAAAAATCGCATTATAAGGCGACTCCGACTCAACTGCAACGAACTGTATGTCGTGGGTAGCCTGCTTTGGGAATTCTCCCAGGGTTACCAGAAGAGTGATGGTTCCTTTGACCAGGACAGGACTGTCATTGAAGTCGTATATTGGTTCGGAGGCTGGTTGGAGATCTTTTTGCAGGATCTTCATGTTGTTGTCCACCAATTTTCGCTTGAAGCGGAAGCTGGGGTTGCCAATCTCTACACTGATCACCAGTGGATCTTGGTGCAGCATGAGTAACCCTTTTATATCTTCATCCCCAAAGCTGATCATCTCTGCCGGTTGAGCGATGGAGTTGGCGGTGGAGAATGGAAAACCAGAGATGGTCTCCACTATCCCTACTACTTGTTTGTCCCCCGATGCGTCTTGATGAACAGGTGGTTGCTCCCTTCTTCCATGTGCTGGCTGGTTTCGCGTCTGGTCTTGCAAGAACCTTTCAAGGATGCCTTGTCGGATGAGATGCACTATCTCGTCTTTGAGCTTGATGCATTCTTCGGTGGTATTCCCCACTCCTCGGTGAAACTCGCAATACTTTAACTAATCTCCTTTGCCTTATGGGAGTTCTCTCGGCCTTCGCAATGTCGGGTTATCCTGTATTGCATAGAGCACATTTACATGAGAGGTGTTGAGCGGTGTGTATTCTTGGTAGGGTTGGGGGGTCGATTCCCATTGCAATCTTGTTGGTGTGCGTTACCCTGACGTTCTTCACGTTGCCTCGGGACTGGCTCTTCCCTCTTCCTCTTTACTCTTTCGAATTGTCGGCGGTGAGCCACGATTGCTTCGTCGACTACGATTTGTTCCTCGACCCTGTGCACAAGATAGGGATAGCTGGGGACGTACAGTTTCCCGCATTAGGGCGGAGTAGAATCTGCTTGGATGGAGCCCTCCCAGGAATACTCCTCGGAGGAGCTCGGGGTCTACCCCCGGAATCTGACGGGCCTCGGTAGTGATCCGGCGAAAGAACTCCTTGAGGGTTTCTCCTTCACTTTGTCTGATTCCCGAGAGATGGGAAGGATCTTTCACTATTCGACGTTTCACAATGAACTGGTCCAAGAACTGTTGTGTCAGTTCAGTGAAATTTCTAATAGTCCCACTCTGAATAGAGTGAAACCAAGTTCTTGCTTGGCCTTTCAGGGTGGTCGGAAACACTTGGCAGAGCAGTTGATCGAGGGTGTTGTAAATCTGAAGGATGGTGTAAAAGTGATTTACGTGCTCCAAGGGTTTTGGTCCCATCGTAGGATTCCATGCTTGGGAGTTTGAATCCCCCTGGAATTAGGTGTGTCAGGACCTCATGTGCAAATGGGGAGTCGCTACGGATGGGGCGATATATATGCGGTGCTTGGCGGCCCGCCTGGCCGTACTCTTCCACTATCAACTCTTTTACTTCTTCTCGAGTCAACCTTCCAGGGAGTTCTCGGTGTCGCCCGCCTTTTGGCGATGATGCTGGCGGACATCTTCGGTGGGCTTAGACAGACGGGCGGGGTCCGCGATGCTTGCAACTTAGAACACAGAGTTCTCTTCTTGGTTGTCTTCCGGAGCTTGGCGTGGAGGTGGAGGAGGCACATTTACTGGCGCAGGGGGCTCCGCTGGTGCCTGAGCTGTTCTCAGGTTCCTTAACAGGTTCAGCATTTTAGCCTGTTGTTCCTCTATCTGGACCATGTATCCTGCCAACGCATTCGCTGGTGTGACCACTATCTCTTCCAGTCGTGTCAAGTTGATGAGGGAATGGGAAGGCATGGGATCGACATGTCCTTTGCGGACTGAACCTTGGGTGGTATGAGTGCTTCTCCTTACCATGGTCCCTAGTCGCGAGTATCGTTGTGCAGAGGTTACTATCTTCTGGATCTTCAGAACTTCGGGAATCTAGTTCCCACAGACAGCGCCAAACTGTTGCGCTTTACTCAAGGTTCCTAAAACTGGTCTAGAATGACCATCTTAGCCTGGGAGTGGACAAGCGCGCAATCAGTTATAGAAATTCTAGACAGTTGGCAAGAGATCTTTTTTATCTTGGAAAACCCCGGAAAGAGGTAAGAAACTACAACTGGGGGTGAGAGATGGAGAGAGGCATTCCTAACTGTTGGAACGTGGTCTTCCGCATCTCCTAGGTTTGAGAATAATAAATCCTATGTGTATTTGATCTTGTGTGTTTAAGTGTGCAGGAAAATAAAGTCCATATGACTCAAGGATTACATAAGAAGGTTGCCCCCAAATTTGAGCCATCAAATCCAACATTCCCACTAACGCCGACGGTAACACCTAGCGCTCGCACTAGCAATGATTAGCGCAATTCCGGGAGCACATATAGAAGGAGCTAGCGCCTGGCGGTAGCCGATAGCATAGGCGGTAGCGCGGAGCACAGAAGGCAAGAGAGAAATGTTTTCCCGGATTGAAGATTCTGCCGCGCAGAATATGTCCTAATATGGGATAACGCTGGCAGTAGCACTAGCGCAGGCGCTAGTGCTGAGGATATAAATAGGACCCCTCTTCTCTCGTTTCATACAGACATCAGAGAGAGAGATTGAGTGGTAGAATTCCAGAGGCTGCCTTGGCCGAAAGTTGATGTCCTACCAAAGTTCTGCGAATTTCTGAAGGAAAATCTCTTCACGCCGGTTCCAAACGACGTCCGCTTCTACAACGCTTATTCTACAGCGGATCTTCGTCTCCAACTTCAGAAGTTCTTCAAGAGGGATTTTTTATTATTATCATTTCATATTTCTTGTAAACGGTTAGAGAATTCCCCTCGTGTTGGCGACTAGGTCTGGGTAGGACTTAGGGTAGAAATTCGGCTCGTGTTGGCGACTAGATCTAGGTTAGGTCTAGGGGGTGCTCAAGGCCATATCCGGGGTTGGATTGGCCAGAGCGGCTTGAGGCCAAATTCGGGAAGGATAGGCTAGGGCCACCGGTTCGTGGGGATGCGAGTCGGGATAGAAAACAAAAAGAGTTTACTATTATTCGCCATAGATTTCTAGAGTTATAGAAATCAACTTTTGTAAAACCTTATTTCATATTAATAAAACATGTCTCTACTTTATTTCAATTGTTTTACTTGATTTCTCATCTTCTTAATCTCGCATTATTTCAAAGATAATCAACATATAACATAAGTTTTAAAAACCCTTATTCACCCCCCCCCCCCCTCTAAGGGCGCCTACCGATCCATCAAGTGGTATCAGAGCCAGATTTTATTCCAATCGACTTAACAACCGGGAATAATGGCGTCTCATGATCTCGCTTCTATTAGTGGGGTTAATTTTTATGAAGAAGAAAAATCTCTTAAACCACCTTTATTCGAAGGGGGAAATTATAGAGGGTGGAAATTTGTAATGGAAAAGTTTATTAAAAATTTAGATATCAATGCATGGGATATAGCAATAGTTATACCAGCGGATGAATCAAATAAACAGGAACGTCATCTAAATGCAAAAGCTTTAAATAGTATCTTCTGTGCTTTATATCACGAAATTTCAAATTAATATATTATTTTTCTAGTGCATACAAAGTATGGAAATTTCTTGAAGAAATGTATGATTCTCCATCTACAGGTATGGAACAAATACAAGAAGTGGAGAACATACAAGATTGCACATCAAATGGAAAAGAAGAAATCCCATCTTTGGAAGAGGAATGCCAAATAGATGAAGACAACAAAGAAAATTCGTTCTCAAATCTCACAGCATCCAAAAGCACTGTAAGGAAATCAAATCATCTTATTGTTTGCAATTCTATTTCTACTTTACAATTGCTACAAATTACAAAGCGCAAAATTAAGAAATTAAAAAATGCGAATTGCAAATTGCGCTTAGAAAATAAAAATTTAAAAACAAAAGTTAAAGTAGAATCAAAATCTGATTTATCTAGCTTTACTCATGTCACTTCAATTGAAAATACAAAACCTTGTTTTGATTGTAATGATCTTAAAGAAAAATTTAAGGAACTTGAAAAAGAAATTATTTGTATAAAAGAACATAATGAAAAATTATCTTTAGAAAATTCATCTTTAAAAAGTGATTGTGCTACATGCAAAAGTTATAAAATTGAAATTGAAGAGATGGATGAAACATTTGAGGAATACAAAAATAAATATCAAAACCATATTGATTCAATTATTTCTACTCTTAAAAATAGCACAATTGCTTATAATAAATCTAGACATAATTTGAAACTTAAGAACAATGAATTATAAACTCAAATTAACTTGCTTAAGGAAATCATAAAGAAAATTCTCAATATCAAGCAAACTCCAAAAGCAAGTTGAATATGATTTCTCAAAATTTGAATAAACCAAACAATGGAAATAAAAAACTTCAAAAGATTGAAAATGAATTTCCAAAATACAATCATCATTATCACTTACAACATCAATCTTCTCCCAACATAAAATTAAATGTTCACAACTTTCCTATGAAAAATACTTTCAATAATCATCAATATAAAGATTATCACAATGGAAATTTCACATATAAGAATAACACTAAACCAAAGTTTGAATGGAGACCCAAAACTAAAACTGAAACATTAACTTCACATGAAAGGACCCATTCATCAATATCTACCCACAAACCTACATGTTATATTTGGGTACCCAAAGGAACCACCACACTTGGTCCGCTTTGGATACTTAAATCTCCTATTCATTAGGTATCACCAAATGCATGAAGTAGAATATTCTCAAAAATGAAATGTACAAATTTTCTACTTCATGATATGCTTTATTGTCTTCTATCATGGTATGGTCATCATATAGACACAAGATTTTATCACTTAAAGATTTATAAATCAAATTATCAAATTGTAAAGTCATGTCCTTTATTTCTAAAGACCAATCTATTCTTCCTAAACTCATAATATATATATATACATCATTTATCAACAATTGAATTCAAAAATTTTCTATGTGGTATTAAAATCTCTAGTCATAGGATTTCAAAAATAAAATATACTACATATGATCTTAAAATTGCTTAAACATCTCCACTTCATGACTTCAAAATTTACAAATAAAATGTAAAACAAAACATTCAAAAACTACCAAAGATGGATTAGATAAAAACAGTCAAACATTCGAAAACAACAAAATTAAACATTTCAGATAGCGCTAGCGCTAGCTGGTAACGCCGGCGCTAGCAAACAACATCCAAGAACATGTGTTCAAATTCCTGTATTATTACAAAACTGAAAACTTAGTTCCCCTCAGGTCCTTCCTATTCCACTACTCTTCCTCATCTACCTCCTCCACACTTGGACTTGGTGACCGTCGTCTGTGTGTTCGCCGAACAGAATGTCTTGGCGGATCCTCTACTGGGCTATCCCATTCCCTTCTTTCTGACGATGACAGTGTCAACTTTAAGCCCTCGATCATAAATTTCAACATTTGTTTCATGACGAACACACCCTTCTTTACCTCTGATATATCCTCCTCCACCCGTGTCATCCGTTCTCCCATATCATCTCAGAATCGATCATATGAATCATCTCGTGTCTCTTAGGTTGATGCTCCTCGTCGGAGTGGTGGTCGAGTAGACGTCGATGGCTCATTCGGGAGGGATGTAGCTCGCAAGTGTGAGGTACTATAGATTGGAGGAAAGCAATCTATCAAGTAAAAACCTATTTCAATAGAAGGGTACATCATTTGAATAACCCGTTGTATGATGCCACCCAGGGGCAAGTTGTTATATCTCTGGCGGGAAGGTTGCCGCAACTTGTATGAATAGCGAATCAAGGAGAGTAACAAGTCTGCCACATCAAATTCTTCCTCCTCTAAAATGAAATAGGTGACATAACTAAGTTGTGCTGTGACTTTTGCTGTATCACCCAACTTCAGCATAAATGTGTGGCGTAATACATATTGAACGACTATGGCGTCTACTGTGAGTGTCGACAAAGAGGAGATCAGACTCCTGCATTCCCATTTATGCAGTACCATGTTCACTTGAGTCCAATCTCTATCTACCCTAAACTTCTCAACAATCTCCAACCGATTTAGATGCTGGGTCAATCCAAACACGACCCTCAGTTGGTCATGGGTAATAGTCACCACCTGTCCTTGCACCAGAGACCGCACTCCTCCATCCAGCTCTGTCTGCGATGGATTTTCTAAGTGCGTATAGAAATCTCGTACTAACTCTGAAGAAAACCCATCAGAAATAAATAAATTCAACACCTCAGAGGTTGCAAATAGCTGCATGATATGGTGGTGTCGAGGCATGTCAAACTCCACGATATATGGAACACCTACTACTGCAGCCTCCATGGCCAGCTCTGCACTTTTCTTTTCTTTTGATCCAGGAGCCATCTGCCACATTATAAGAGAAATTAAAATTAAGCAACAATCACTAGCGCCAGCGCTAGCACTAGCGCCCGGTGCTAGCACTAGCGCCTACTGTAGCGTCGGCGCTAGTCCTCTGATCTGAAATGGTAAGATCTCTTTAAAATAAAAGATTTCCGAATCCAAATTTGCTAGATCCAAGAAACCCACATAATCTAAACTAAAATCCTCATAAAAAATGAAAAACAAAATCTTGAAGATTTTTTTCAAAATCAATAGTTTTTCTTTAAAAAGGTCATAAATCTTCATCAAAATCAACTATTTAGAACAAGAATCATAAAAATAAAGAAGATTTGTTTTAGTTCCTCTCTTCAAAAATAAAAGAATCAAGCATTGTAGATCTAGTTTCTAAAACCACCTAATTACTTCAAATATCTTCATCTCTAACATCAAAATCAAAGTTTAAACCAAAAATCATAAGAAAAGATGAAGTTTTACCTTAGATCTATGGGTGGGCTGGGTTATCTTCTAGGGTTTTCGGGAGAGCTTGAGAGGCAATGGCCAAAATGACAAAAAGAAAAGGGAATTAAATAAAGCAGAACTACCGCCAGCGCTATCTTTAGCGCGAGCGTTTTCGCTTGGTTCTGACTTATTTGTATTTCTTGAATTTTATAAGATACCTAAATTTATTCTCTATTATATGTACTACATAGTTTTTGCAGTTATGTTTTGAATTGATATTTGAAAAATTAAAACAAAAAATGATTATTATAAAAACCAAAATTACAAAAATGTTTTTTTGGTCATTTGTATAAAGTCTATTTTTTATGCAAAAATCTAATAAAAAAATATAAAACATTAAAACTATCAAAAAAACTGTATGGACTTTCCTGTGAAAATCAAGCATGTTTAATCTATTATTTAGAACTTCTATAATGTTGCAATTTATCTTTTCAAACTACTTTGAACATTGTTTTCATCATGCTTTGATATATCTATTAATATGTGCATCAATTATATTGTAAAGGTAGTGTAGAACCTAAGCTTAGCATGCATCTAAGTATGAGTAAATGTTTTATGGCTAATAATGAAATTTCTTCACTCACTCTTTGGCTATGTCTACTTATGTTCTTAATCTACAGATGCTTGCTAGTGTATTGTAATTGTACAATAAATTAAAGTTACACAAGTATCTTACCTACACTACACTTATTTGCACTATTAAACATTAAGAAAAGTGGTTGTACTTTCATAATTCAATTGGTTTGCAAAGCAAGTGTAATCAGAGAACTTTGTACAAAAAATCATGAAATAAATTGACAAAGATAACTCCACCAAGCACTACTTGAACCTCCTGATAAGTCTTAATAAGCGTTGTGAGGTTGAGCACCTTGGAAAGATTAGTAAAGTGACTTGTGCAAACCTTTCATTTTAAAATAAAACTACTTATTCTTAAGTACACCGAATCACAACAAAAAAACTAAATATTGAAGAATAAAATTGTGTGATCCCCCAAGCACTACTTTGCACCCTGATAAGTCTTAATGAGCATTGTGTGTGCAAAGCACCTTGGTAGTTGTACATTTTTTCTTTGTGCTTAAAAGTGTGTGGAAGTAAAATTATTTGTGTTTTATTGTGCACTTTACTTTACACATGTCTTGTATTTTTGATTAAATCATTTGTTTACTCTCTTCAAAATACACTTTTGTGCACATCATTATCTTCCATAACACTTCTTCTCATGAGTATTGGATCCTAATGCTAAAATTCTATAATACTCTTTCTATATAAATGCACTAGATAACCTAGCATGCTTTCTACAATGTTTGGTATGTTTTGAAATTGTGAATTAAAATAACATTGTAGTAATCTCTTTTTGATAACATTATTTCATGCTTGGTTACTTTATTGTTAACCTTAAAGATTTTAATTGAACAATGATTTACAAAAACATATTGTTTCATTTTATGAATCATCATATCTTACAAAAGATGTTTCTTGTATTTCGATAAGTCATCCGCAACTTTACATTTACCTTGTATTCTTTTTATTCTTCAAACTCTTATATATTGGAGAGAACTAACAAGATAATATTGATTGCATGACAAATGTTATATTATTCATCTTTATGCTCAAAACTCTGATCTATTTCAAATGAAAAGTATTCTCAAACTCCTTATCATTTCCTTCTCACTAAAAAACTCGATCATGCATTTATCTTATTATCAAAACTTATAGGTTGTGCCTCCTTACCCACTTTCTCTAATAACAAAAGGGGGAGAACTAACATGATAAATATAATCCGCTATCAAAATAGAAAACTAACATGATTAATTAAGATGATAGCTTACATATTAGGGGAGCATTCACTTAGGGGGGGCATGTATTTAGGGGGAGCAATTCTAAATGCTAAAATCGATAATTATCCTAAGCCATCACTCTCACACACACACAAGTAAGTTTCATCATGCTTATATATTAATGCTCTGATTTATCATTAATGGATTTGTTATTATCAAAAGGGGGAGTTTGTTGGAACATGGTCTTCCACATCTCCTAGGTTTGAGAATAACAAATCCTATGTGTATTTGATCTTGTGTGTTTAAGTGTGCAGGAAAACAAAATCCATTTGACTCAAGGATTACATAAGAAGGTTGCACCCAAATTTGAGCCATCAAATCCAACATTCCTACTAACGCCGGCGGTAGCACCTAGCGCCCGGCGCTAACAATGATTATCGCAATTCTGGGAGCACATATAGAAGGAGCTAGCGCCTGGTGGTAGCCGATAGCACAGGCGGTAGCGCGGAGCACAGAAGGCAAGAGAGAAATGTTTCCTCGGATTGAAGATTCTGCCGCGCAGAATATGTACTAATCTGGGATAGCGCTGGCGGTAGCACTAGCGCAGGCGCTAGCGCTGAGGATATAAATAGGACCCCTCTTCTCTCGTTTTATACAGACATCAGAGAGAGAGATTGAGTGGTAGAATTCCAGAGGCTGCCTTGGCCGAAAGTTGATGTCCTACCAAAGTTCTGCGAATTTCTAAAGGAGAATCTCTTCACGCCGGATCCAAACGACGTCCGCTTATACAACGCTTATTCTACAGCGGATCTTTGTCTCCAACTTCAGAAGTTCTTCAAGAGGGAGTTTTTATTATTATCATTTCATATTTCTTGTAAACGGTTAGAGAATTCGCCTCGTGTTGGCGACTAGGTCTGGGTAGGACTTAGGGCAGAAATTCGGCTCGTGTTGGCGACTAGATCTAGGTTAGGTCTAGGGGGTGCTCAAGGCCATATCCGGGGTTGGATTGGCTAGAGCGGCTTGAGGCCGAATCCGGGAAGGATAGGCTAGGGCCACCGGTTTATGGGGATACGAGTCGGGATAGAAAACAAAAGGAGTTTACTATTATTCGCCACAGATTTCTAGCGTTATTGAAATCAACGTTTGTAAAACCTTATTTCATATTAATAAAACATGTCTCTACTTTATTTCAATTGTTTTACTTGATTTCTCATCTTCTTAATCACGCATTATTTCAAAGATAATCAACATATAACATAAGTTTTAAAAACCCTTATTCCCCCCCTAAGGGCGCCTACCGATCCAACACTAACTTCACTATCATTTGCTTATGTACAGTGCTTTTGTGAGACATCAAGGGCGACATGTCGCACCTTGTTACAATTGGGGGCGAGAGATGGAGAGGGCGTTCGGAGGGTCACTGGCCACCACTCTCGAAGCTAAGTCTTCTTCTTTGCCGCGGTGGGGAGCACCACGGTTCAAGGATCATACGACCTTCGACTTGCGTTTGGGAGATCAATGGGTGCGCGCAGGGCTCTTGGAGCATTTACAAAGTTGATGGCGGTGTTTAGAGTGAAGAGCTCTGCATTACCATGGAGGTGTCGATCTCGAGATGTTCCGTGCTCGGAACGAATCTTGGAGGAGAAGGGCGAAGTTCTCTGAACCATCTTCGAGGCGTTCGAAGATTCTTCATGCTCTCCTTCGAAGATGATTGTACTACCCGTAATTCGTCGAGATTAGAAAGGCCTAAGGAGACGCCTATTCGCAGAGCGAGCCGGGCGAGCAGGAAAGCAGCTTGACGAGCAGGAAAGGAGCTTGGCAAGCAGGAAGGGAGCTTGACGAGCAGGAAAGGAGCTTGGCGAGCAGGAAGCGAGCTGGGCGAGCAGGAAGCAAGCTTGGAGAGCAGGAAGCGAGCTTGGCGAGCAGGAAGCGAGCTGGGCGAGCAGGAAGCGAGCTTGGGCGAGCAGAGCCAAGTATGGGCGAGTATGGTCAGGTAACTCCCCCCCCCCCTAGGATTTGTCTATAAATAGACCCCCAGGGGTACAAGAAAGAGAACTTTTTGGACGAGGTTGACCCCCTCAGGCGAGTTACTCGCCAGGTCCCTGCCTTCCTTGTACCAAGCTCGGCCATTTTTGGTTTTGGAGGGGAAGACTCCCTTGAGCTTCCAGGTGCGTGGTGGGACCTCCCTGCCGCAGCACCCGGGGTCCTGTTTGTTGCTCTTCTAGCTTCTTCGTCGTTGCCAGCCAAGCCATCTCGTCGGGCTGCTGGGCGAGTAGCCTCCGGCTGCATCGGTCCGAATCTTGAGGTCAGGATTTTCCTGGCGTCAACACTTTGGTGCGGTGAGCGTGGATCGTAGTCGTTGGAAGAAAGTTTAGTAGGAAGGCGAGATGGTAGAAATTGGCGACCAAGAGGAAGTTATTGGCAATTCGCGAGTAGGCGAGATCCCTACTCGCTACTCGCCAAGGCGAGGTCTAGAGATTGCGAGATCCCAACTCGCTATAGGCGAGTTCCAGAGATGGCGAGATCCCTACTCGCCATAGGCGAGTTCCAGATGGCAAGATTCTTCCTTAGTCGCTATAGGCGAGTTCCAGAGATGGCGAGATTCTTCCCTACTCGCTATAGGCGAGTTCCAGAGATGGCGAGATCCCTACTCGCCATAGGCGAGTTCCAGATGGCGAGATTCTTCCTTAGTCGCCCATAGGCGAGTTCATGCGGGCGACTTTTTGCAGGCGAGCGAGCTTCTTCAAACTCGGCCATTGGCGAGGTCCTTCCTTACTCGCCCATAGGCGAGATCTCTACTCGCGAAGGCGACGAGACCTACTCGCAAAGTGGTGAGAACCTGGTGCCTAGTTCAAGAGTGGCGAGTTCCTGAAGGGCGATTTCAAGGTCTGGCGAGTATGGAAAATAAAAAATTTCCAGGGGCGCTGCCCCCGACCCCGCAAGAGGCGCTGCCCCCTTGACCCCCGTCCGCTGACACCCTCTGCGTAGGGGGTCTTATGTACAAAGGGACACTCCTCCCCTCAGTTTCCTCCTTCTTCAATGCCAGTGATTTCCATACATGATCATACTTACGGGTGCTTTGGTAAATCCCGTGAGTGCTTTTGTCTGACTAACAATCAGGTTGATTCATGACGAGTTCGCCACCAAGGGAAAGCACATAAGCTGTTCCGCGAGCTCCTACTCGCAATGATCTTCATCAAGGGCTTACATTCCACGAGGATGCTGACTCGTGATGTCTTCAAGGTTGGGTCGGCATTCAGCATCCGAGTAGGATGGAGGCCTCGGGATGGTGTGTTCCTTTGGAACCTCCTCGACTGTCAGTCCCTACTTGACGTCATCCTTCAGCAAGACCCAATAGGATGGAGACCTCGGGATGGTGCGAGTATGTAGATGTGAGTATGCATGTACGAGTATACAAGGGCAAGCAGACAGGTGTGCATAGCTATATGCGAGCAAGGTATGATCGTCAATTGCACCAAGTACCTCCCAAGGTCGCGATTATTATTCCACGAGGATGCTTACTCGTGACGTCTTCAAGCTGGTATTCCACAAGCTCTTGCTCGCGATGATCTTCTCTAACAACCGACATTCCATGGGAATTCTAAGCTGGTCATGCTTGTGAGGTCATCACTTCAGCAACTATGCAGCTATGTTATTCGTTTAATCTCTTCAACGACTCATACTAGCAAGGATGTCTCTAACTACTCACCTCTATGAGATGAAGAACTGCTCAGAAGTACCTAAAGGCTCAACAAGGAAATCACTTGTCATCGAGAAGCTCGAACTGAACTAGGAGGGATCTTTCATCGTTCAAGAGGCATTCGAGACTGGCAGAGACCGCCTGTAGAATCATGAAAGGGAATCGCTTGGGAATACCTGGAGCGGCAATGACCTGAAAAGGTTCTATCCCTGAGCGGGAAGGTGTATTCTCCCCCTCCTTGTGTTTATTCCATTTGAATAAAAATTCCTCGCCCCTGAAACATGGGCCGCGAGAGTTGTTTTTCTCTTCTGGCAAGAGCTTTTCGAAGTAGGTAAAACCGATCTCCACGACAGGTTGGGAAACGAGCATCCGACTTGATTCTCGTAAAACCCAGAACGGATGATGGGACGGTGCCTCGGTAGTGCGTTCTTCTAATACCAAGCCTCTACACTGACGGTCCAGATCAGCTCCCCCCTTGCACGTTGGTCGAGTTACCCTCCGACCGCATCTCTCATCCGACTGGGGAGATTATCAGGAGAAAGTCTGGACGCCGACCTCCCAAACTCGTCGAAGCGATGATCGATCTACTTGACTGAGGGACCCTTGTATAAAGGTGTCATTTGATCTCTTGCGACAAAGCCTAGTATCTCTTGTTGTTTATTCCAATCATATGGGTTGGTGCGGTTAATCCCCTCTGATTGTTGAGTGACAGTACGAAGACTCTTCCGCAACCTGGCGACCGATTGGGGGACAGGTCTCCGACTCGACTCTCGTAAAAACCCAAGTCGGGTGGTGGGATAGCGCCTCGGGAGAGAGTCCTCCTAAGACCAAGCCTCTGCATTGACGGTCGAGATCAGCTCCCCCCTTGCACGTTGGCCGAGTTACCCCCCGACTGCACTTCCCATCCGGCTGGAGAGGTTATCAGAGAAGAGTCCGGACGCCAACCCCCCAACTTGACGAAGAGATGATCGATTTGACCGACCAGCATTCAGCAAACGCAATAGGATGGAGGCCTCGGGATGGTGTGTCCCCTTGGACCTCTCCACCTCTAGTTGAGCTCGGCTCCTAGAAGGTGTTGACCTTCTATCCACCTCTAGTTGAGCTCGGCTCCTAGAAGGTGTTGACCTTCTATCTGCCTCCAGTTGAGCTCGGCTCCTAGAAGGTGTCAACCTTCTCTTCACCTCTAGTTGAGCTCGGCTCCTAGAAGGTGTCGACCTTCTCTTCACCTCCAGTTGAGCTCGGCTCCTGCGAGGTGTCGACCTTCTCTTCACCTCTAGTTGAGCTGTGCTCCTAGAAGGTGTCGACCTTCTCTCCACCTCTAGTTGAGCTCGGCTCCTGTGAGGTGTCGACCTTCTATCCACCTCCAGTTGAGCTCGGCTCCTGCGAGGTGTCGACCTTCTCTTCACCTCCAGTTGAGCTCGGCTCCTGCGAGGTGTCGACCTTCTCTTCACCTCTAGTTGAGCTGGGCTCCTAGAAGGTGTCGACCTTCTCTTCACCTCTAGTTGAGCTGGGCTCCTAGAAGGTGTCGACCTTCTCTTCACCTCTAGTTGAGCTGGGCTCCTAGAAGGTGTCGACCTTCTCTCCGCCTCTAGTTGAGCTCGGCTCCTAGAAGGTGTCGACCTTATATCCGCCTCCAGTTAAGCTCGGCTCCCGTGAAGCGTCGGCGTTCTCTCTTCCTCCAGTTAAGCTCGGCAAGGTATCGACTCTCTTTCCTCCTACAGATGAGATCCCCTCTTGGGAAGGACCTCGCGCCTTTACTCTCTAGTGCCCATCTCTCCGAACCACGGGTCCTACATTGTTTTTCCGACCTCGCGAGCGAGCTCGAAAAAAGCGGGGATTGTGTACTACCCGTAATTCGTCGAGATTAGAAAGGCCTAAGGAGACGCCTATTCGCAGAGCGAGCCGGGCGAGCAGGAAAGGAGCTTGACGAGCAGGAAAGGAGCTTGGCGAGCAGGAAGGGAGCTTGACGAGCAGGAAAGGAGCTTGGCGAGCAGGAAGCGAGCTGGGCGAGCAGGAAGCGAGCTTGGCGAGCAGGAAGCGAGCTTGGCGAGCAGGAAGCGAGCTGGGCGAGCAGGAAGCGAGCTTGGGCGAGCAGAGCCAAGTATGGGCGAGTATGGTCAGGTAACTCCCCCCCCCCCCCCCCTCCCCCAGGATTTGTCTATAAATAGACCCCCAGGGGTACAAGAAAGAGAACTTTTTGGACGAGGTTGACCCCCTCAGGCGAGTTACTCGCCAGGTCCCTGCCTTCCTTGTACCAAGCTCGGCCATTTTTGGTTTTGGAGGGGAAGACTCCCTTGAGCTTCCGGGTGCGTGGTGGGACCTCCCTGCCGCAGCACCTGGGGTCCTGTTTGTTGCTCTTCTAGCTTCTTCGTCGTTGCCAGCCAAGCCATCTCGTCGGGCTGCTGGGCGAGTAGCCTCCGGCTGCATCGGTCCGAATCTTGAGGTCAGGATTTTCCTGTCGTCAACAATGATGAAGATCTTCAAGGAGTGCTCTATCTTTCTCGCACTTAGGAGGGAAGGAGGGAGAAGAGAAAGATGGAAATGAAAGGGAGCTTGGTGTCCTATTTATAGGCTCCATAGGTGGTTACGGTAGTTATGCGGTTATCCGTATGTCGTAACCATCATAATTGCTATTTGCTGTCCAGTTTTATATAGTTTAAGACACATTATTTGGGTATTTTTCCATACGCAACCGATGTGTTTTCGGATAAATGCAGCCACCCATGATGGGTGGTTACTCGAGCAGTTACACGGGTGGTTACCCGCTAATTGGAGGGTGGAGATTTCGTGGAACGGTCGTGCGATCACGGTTGAAGGCCCGGCCGACGACGCGGGGAACCGGCCGACGACGCGGGGAACCGGCCGACGACACGGGGAACCGGCCGACGACACGGGGAACCAGCCGACGACGCGGGGAACCGGCCGACGACGCGGGGAACCGGCCAACGACGCGGGGAACCGGCCGACGACGCGGGGAACCGGCCGACGGCGAGGAGGCCAACTGGTGGTGGAATCCAACCGGCGAGGGGAGGACGACCAACCAATGGTGGCTGGCCTCGAGCGTCACGCGGTCGCGAGCCTTTGTTGGAATTACCAATGTGATCTAGAAGTGGTCAAACATGTAATGTCACTGCCAACGCGATATGAGCCTGCAGGGTCGCACATAAGAGCATGTGGAGAAGATGGAAGATTAACTGTGTTGGTAAAGGTTACCAATCACCATATATAGAATGGGGGGGTCCAGCAAATGTTGTTGTCTGAATTCATCGGGTTTACACGGATAGAATTCGTCGGATTCGTCGGATTGTTCCGTGAACACTCGACGAATGCTGTTCCGTGGAATCCCGACGAATTGTTACAGAAACCCCAATTCTGCTGTGTGGTCTGCGGATAGCGATTCTTCTAGAAGCCTGTTTATCCTTTGGGTATAAATAGATCTTCTTTTAGGGTTCTCTTCAAGAGACGAAAAGAGTTCAGCCGACGGAAGCGTTCCGCTCTCGCCCGAACCCTAGACGGAAGGAGTTCCGCCCAGTTCGCCTCCGCCGACCTCCTCTCCGGCGATCGTCGTCGTGATTGTTCTTCCTGGAGCGAACCTAGCAGTTCGTGGAAGTACAAGGTGCAGTCGTTCTTCTCCCGGCTCGTGTGGATCACTGTAGAAACGTAGACATTATTCTACGTGAGGAATCTCGCATAGCCGACGACAGGACTCAACTCGTGGAGCATCTAGGTTGGATTTGATCCAACTCCACTAAGGTAATTTATGCATTTAGTTAACTTCTTGATTCAATATTCATGGCCGGATCAAGTCTTTTGGGTTGTTTCTCTTTATTTCCGCTGCGCCTACATATGATGTATGGTTCAAGAAAAACCCAACAGCCTTGTGGCGGTGCGAGGCTACAGCCGGCGGGGGACCAGCCGCGTGGTCTTGCGGCCGCGCGCCCCTCGGCCGAGGCTCGCTACGCGGCCACGACCGGGTGGCCGGCCGTGCGGCCGCGCGGCCATTCCCCTTGCGGTCGCGCGCGGCCACGGCCGGCCGCGGGGCTGACCGTGCGGCCTCATGGCCGCGCATCCCGTGCACGCGCGGCCATGCCGGCCGGCCGGGCGGTCTTGCGGCCGCGCGCTACACGCGGGCGGTCGTCCGTGGGCCGCACCTCGTGGGTGTGTGGCCGGTCGGGCGTCCGGCTGCCAGCCTTGCGGATGCGCGTCGGCGGCGTGACGGCGATCGGTTAGAGCGGCGGTGAGATTATTGGACCGTGCACGGTGATCATGCGCGTGCTGGTTTTGGTGGTTTTGATATTAAAACGCAGAAGGTTTATTCAAATGGGCTCTACGGGCCTTTTGTGCCTGATTAAAGATGAGTTTCAATGGTGATTAGCTTTCATAGCCTCCTAACTGAGAAAGAAGATAAATGAAGTTCAGTATATAATATTAAAACGGTAGTGGGTTTCCAAGCCCAATATCAACATTTGCTTAGGATTGTAGCATGGGCAGATCAAATATTTGGTTAAATGAAGTTTCAAAATCAACATTGGTTTTAAATGAATTTTGTATATTTCATCACGATTAAACTGACTTCAAGAGCGAGTGAATATTAAGAAGATTTCACGTGTAGTTGAATGAGTTTTTGGTGCACGTACATGCCAACAAAGAAAATAAGTAGAAAGCTGTGGAAAATTTGGAGAGGATGCATAGAAAGCTAGGGACAATATCCATATATAAATACTCTTCTTTATGAAAACAACACTATTTTATACATATAGATATTTCTACAAAATTAAGATAAAAATTCTAATCTCTTTCTTACCTCTCTTTCCTCAGGTTCTATGTAAAATAGAATTGCTGAAACTCTTGTCGATTTCTTTGGCGTCATGAATCTAAGATTTCAGCCGTTGCGGGTTCCTCTCTCTGAGCCTGGAATCGGCTCGCGATTCGGAGCTCCAAAGCTCCAACAATGACTGAATGAGCTCTTAACTACAAAAAAATCACTTAATAGAATCTAATTTTAGAAAGGAAAAATATTTTTTTCATACTTTGCAACAAATTTAGCTACGAATATGAATTATGACTCTCCAACGAATTTAGAAACAAAATTTTTTGTTGCTAAATAAGAAACACATATTTTTGTTACTAAAATTTTATTGATGAATAGAATCAATTTTTTTTATTTTGATTTTTTGTTTTTATTTAAAAACTAATTTAGCAACAAAAATATAACTTGCAAAAACATGTGATTGAATACTTTATGACAAAATTAATATTAAATACACATAATCTTCATATATTGAATTTAATAAATCTTATGAATTGGTGTGTGTGATTAAATTTTTGCGGCACTATCAATTTCATCTGCTTTCTTCATTAGATTCATGTAGGTACTTATTAGATACACATATTTTTCAGGAAGTGGATACTTCCCTTTTATCAAATACCTAGCAACAAATTCTTATATATGTTCCTTTTATTATATTCTTTATGAACAAGTTGATTTTGATATAATTAACAAGTTTTAAGTTGACGATATCGATAATGATGATAATGATATTGTTGATAATGCTAGTATAGACAAAATTGATGATAGTGACAATTAGTGTGTGCGTGTAGTCTTAATAATTAAAAATAAAATCTAAAATTAAAATAATATGAATTGAAAGAAAAATAATATAAATAAAAAGTAGATATATGTATATATAATATTATATATCTATCTATATACAAATTTATTTATATGTATAAATATATTTATTTAAAATGTACATATAATATATATTTATTTGCGTGTGCGTGTGCGTGTATATATATATACACACACGTATACAAATATATCTACATATAACGTAGATAAATATATATTATATGTATATAAATAAATATACATATATATATATATATTATATTAATATGTATATATATTAGATTTCTGTATGAACATTTATATATTTGTACATATTTATATGTATAAATATATTTATACATATAACTATATCTATATAATACATATATATAAATATATATTTAATTAAATATATATATATATATATATATATATCTTTTTTATATAAGCATGGAGCAAAAAGGGTCATGGTGTAACATTCTTGGACAAAAATACCCCCTCATAAAATTAACATTTCTAACTCATTTTTCCATTTCGTTGGTTTTGGGGTCTTTTGGAATATAATAAAGATCTCCCGCCGAAAGCTATTCCCACCAGCAAGCAAAAGGACCAAAGACACAAAAAAGACAATAGACCCAAAAAATTAAAAAGGCTCTCCGGTTCTGCTCTCCCGCACGGCAAGAAAAGGGACAGAGTGTAACAACCCGGCCCAACCACCAGACCAGAGGCCGCTCCACCTTACTCGCTGGCCCCGGCCAAGGCCCAGGAAGTACCTTGGGCCCACCCCTGGCTGGCTGGCTGCCGCGGCTGACGGGCCGGCGCCATCTCCCATACCACGCTCGATGTGGGCCGCACTTTCGGTCCGCATTTTACAAGGGTTGCAGCCCATGCAACCCCAACCCATCACTGTGTCTGTTTCTCAGGAAATCAAGTGACTTCGTCGAACTCTGATCGACGAAAGCCGAACACAAAAATCAAAGATAATTTTCCTTTGATCAGAGCTCAACGAATCAGAATTCAACGAACTCTGAACACATAGAATAAATATAACTATTCATTAATCAGAGATCAACGAAATCACTGCACTTTGTCAACCCGAGATCGACAAAATCAGAATAGTTTATCAAACATATATCTTAATGATTATCAAGAAAAATTTAAATTGGTATCAAACATATATATTTAATGATTATAAAAGAAACTTTCAATTGGTATCAGATACAAAGGCCAATATCAATTCACTTTCAATTTGGTAATACCTTAACAGATAAGGCCAATATAATTAACTATAAGGAAATATTTAAACCTATTATAATTCTATTAACTCCAATTGCAATCAAACAAAAAGTTAGAAGATTCAATTAAATTTTCTTATCTTAAGAACAAAGTCAGATAACTTCATGTTCCTACAGACTTTCTCAGGATCATCAAGATTTGAGTATTCTACTCTAGTTGCATTGATCATAAATGATTATGGCACTGAGTTTTGAATCTCTTCTGATAAGAGAATTCTGTAAGAAGGAAGGTATCAGCCAATGTTTTTCTGAGAAGATAAAAATTCCTTGGAATCCATTAAAAGCTCTAGCAATTCATCATATTAATAGAATCCTATTGAAACAAAATCTAAGATATTTTCCTTCTAATAAAGCATATAGAGTTTACAACAAATCTACTATTAAGATAGAAGAGTCCATGCATGTATCTTTTGATGAGACAAACATGTTAATTGAGGAGAGGAATACCACCTCTACCAAAAATATTTTGCAGGTACCAACTTTATGTGAAGAGCTCAATGGACTAGATCTACAGAAAGAAGAATCACCACTTCCATCAACACAAAATCTTGAAGACAGTGAAGAAGAAGATCATCCAGATCTTGCTGACACCTCAAATCAAGTGACAGCTGAACAAATTCCCCAAGTGGATATCATTGTTGAACCAACTCCAACTGTTGACCATATCACAGTTAGAGATCATCCAATATCTCAAGTGATTGGAGATATTTCAGCAGGTGTTCAAACAAGGCATCAACTACACCAAAATCAGATGCACACTTGTTTCCTATCCCAGATTGAACCTCAAATCATAGAAAATGCAAAACAAGATCCAAATTGGATTCTGGCAATGCAAGAGGAGCTCAATCAATTTGAAAGGAACAAGGTATGAGATTTGGTTCCAAGACCAAAAGGCCATCCAGTTATTGGCACCAAATGGGTCTTCAGGAACAAGCTTGATGATCAAGGCAACATAGTGAGAAACAAAGCAAGATTGGTAGCCCAAGGATATTCACAGGAAGAAGGAATTGACTATGATCAGACCTTTGCTCCTGTTGCAAGACTTGAAGCTATCAGGATTTTCCTTGCCTTTGCTGCATTCAAGAAATTCAAGGTATATCATATGGATGTGAATAGTGCATTTCTTACTGGAGACATCAAAGAAGAAGTCTATATGGAACAACCACCAGGTTTCATCTCTCCAACTCACTCCTCTTATGTATTTAAGCTTAATAAAGCTCTCTATGGTCTCAAACCAGCTCCCAGAGCATGGTATGAGACCTTAGCTAATTTTCTTTTGGAGAACAATTTCTGTAGAGGCATAGTTGATAAAACCCTATTTTCCAGGATACATAAAAATCAAACATTACTAGTTCAAATATATGTAGATGATATCATATTTGGCTCTACTGATTCAAATTTATGCAAAAGATTTTCTAACCTAATGCAATCTAAATTTGAAATGAGTAGTATGGGTGAATTATCATACTTCCTTGGTCTTCAAGTGAAGTAAACTCCAAATGGCATATTCATATCACAATCCAAGTTGTACAACCCCATACCCGTCGGGTGTGACCCTCCCCAGATAGCTGGGACCCGAGGTGTCTTGTGATTGGCTAGCATTGATCGGGGTGCGAATAGCGGCATTTGGGGTGCGGTTAGGAGCACGGTCTGCGGATAGCAGGGATGGGATAGGGTGTTAATAAAACCCCTAATACCCCCTCTCCCTCCCTGGCCCGGTCGCCCTCCCCGACCTCCCTCTTTCTCGTTCTTTTTGGGAGCAGCCGCAACCCCCCCCCCCCCCACCCCACCCCCACCCCCTCATGATATCCCTCCCTCTCAATCGCCCCTCCCCCCGATCTCTCTCTCTCTCCCTCCGCCTCTGGACTAGGGAAGCGTCGCCCCGAGCCTTCATCTTCCCTCTCTCGCCGTCGGCCTTGTGCAAGGAGAGCCCGAGCCCTCTCCTCCTTCTCTCCCGTCGCCCCCTCTTTCTCCCTCCCCGAGCCCTATCTTCTTCCTCCCCGTCGGCCTGGAGCAAGGAGAGCTTCCTCTCCTCTCTTCCCCGACGACCTGGTGCAAGGGCAGCAAGGTCCGTCCCCCCTATCTTTGTCCCAGCCGCAGCCGGCTAGGAGAAGGTCGACCCCTTTCGGTTGGGTGTCGCTGTGTGCATGGCGGTGGAGTTGGAGCTTGGACGACCAAGTGCGGGGAAGAACTCACGTGGTCATTTCAGAGCTCGGACCGGTGTGCGGAAACCAAATCCGCGGTGTTCAACCTATGCCTCTGAGGCACGCTTCAAGGGTAACGAAATTTCTCCTCGGGCAGGTGAAGCCCTAATTTATCATGATTGCATGGAAGCCCCTCTCCACCAATGGGTGGAGGAAGGGAGCTCTCCGACGGGTCGATGTGTACATCCCCGCTT
Organism: Dactylorhiza incarnata; assembly: GCA_033032865.1. Lineage (NCBI taxonomy): Eukaryota > Viridiplantae > Streptophyta > Magnoliopsida > Asparagales > Orchidaceae > Dactylorhiza > Dactylorhiza incarnata. The sequence continues at coordinate 6,275,052 of JAWHQI010000103.1, read as the reverse complement.
GTAATTGCATTAGCGTCCAGAAGCGCGAGTACGGATTTAGGCATATTGTGTGAAGCCCATCCGGATATGTCAATCAGGATTGGTGATGTTCTGGGGTTCCCGGAGAAGACTCCGAGGAAGTTGCATACTACTTGCTTGCAGGGGCGAAATATTGCCACCCCAAAAAAGGGGTAGGGTCGATAAGGCTTTGGCCCGTTGTAGTTGATCGATGTTCAGCTTGCCACCGCTTGGCTGGATGTTGGCGTACAGGTGTTGCAGAACAAAGTGGGAAATAGCGGGATTAAGCCCAAGGTTGTGCCGGCCCAAGAAGGCCTTATTTATTTATATTGTCGGCCTGCGTGCCAAAGTATGGAATTCACATTCCTGTAATCTGTGATGCATGTTCTTTGTTCATCTTTTCAATCGCAGTCAAGTGGAGTCCCAGTGGACCCCTCGCACGGTGGGGGCCCAGAGGGAAATTTTGGTAGCCCCTGATGGTTCGCTAATAGTCTCCCGGAACAGCGGAGTCACGCTGTTCGCAGCCCCATTTGGTCTGCGTATAGTAAAATTGTTAGGCGGGAGTACGTTATTGGTCGACCGGGAGAAACTGGCTCTACATAGATCCAGGGAGGTGCACCTATGGAGAGGAAAGGGTCGGCTCTGGGATTTTGGCCGCCCAAGAGAGCCCTCCAAAGGTGCCTTAGCTCAGCCCTTGGCTTGGGAGGGGAAGTGTTAGTTAGTCTTCCGGGTGTGCGGTGGGACCTCCACGCTGAGATGGTTCGATCATGTGTAAAGGGGACCATTAGAGGCACCAGTTAGGCATCACCTGATAAACGAGGGAGAGGTAGACCAATAAAGACTAGGAATGAAACTATACGGCAAGACACGATGCACTTAAGCATTAGTGAGGTTATGACTAGAGATAGGACACAATGGCGACAAAGGATCCATGTAGCAAACCCCACTATAGTGGGATAAAGGCTTGAGTGTTGTTATTGTTGTGTGTGAGCATGCTAAGTATAATTGTATAAACATATTACATTTTCTATTGGCAATAAAATAAGATTTATCCCTTTTCATTTAATTCAGAGACATTTGGGGGTCATCTAATACTCAAATGTAAGTGGAGCTCGTTGGTTTGTATCATTTAGTGATATTAGCATCAGGGTTACTTCGATTTTCCTTAAACCTATATATTTTTTGTTAGTATAATTCTTACAAATTGTTATGATCTGAAGTCACTTTGGTGGTAAAATACAAAGTTTAGGTATTAAAGATTATTTCCAAGACTGACTTTCTACTTTCATGTGTCTAAATCATATTGGGGAAGCCTTCATTACTATTCATCTTACAAATGATCTTCCATCTAGAATTTTGGGTTTTAAATGTCCTATGAGTATAAAACCAAATGCCTATTCTAGAAGTTTCCGTTGTCCTTTTGTTCATTATCATAGTCCTAATATGAAGAAATTAAATCACAGGGCTATTAAGTATGTTTCTAGGATATCTTTCCGCTCAAACAATGTTATAAAATCACCATTATCCATCTAAGACGTCATGTCTTTGCGGATGTCACATTCGTGAGGGAGAATCATACTTTATACCATCTCATCACTAGGTAAGGATATTAACATGGAGGAGCTCCGGGACCTGGCCATCATTCGCCAGGAGGAAATCAAGAGGCGGATGGCCAAGTATTTTGATCACCACGTCCGGGTAAAGCAGTTCGAAAAGGGGGACTTGGCCCTGAAGAAGGTAGATGCGGCAGGGAGAGGAGCCGCTATAGGTAAACTAGAGCCCAACTGGGAGGGGCCTTACGTTGTAAGTGAAGTGCTCAAGTCGGGAAGGTATCACTCCTAAGATGTGGAAGGGTCACCTCTCGGCCGAGCCAGGAGTGAGGACGACTTAAAAAGATTCTATCTGTGAAATTTTTTGTAACCAACTTGTTGTGCGTTTCATTATCCATGCATATATTCTGAGGTCTTTTCTGAGCAGGTGACATGTTCTTTTATGCTGGATTGCCCTGGACGGTCCTGCTGCCGGGCTCTCACTAGCCGGTGGGTCAGGTTGATCTCACGGAGAGGCTGGCAAGGTGACAGGTTCTTTTATGCTGGATTGCCCCGGACGGTCCCGCTGTCGGGCTCTCACTAGTCGGTGTGTCAGGTTGATCTCGCGGAGAGGCTGGCAAGGTGACAGGTTCTTTTATGCTGGATTGCCCCGGACGGTCCCGCTGTCGGGCACTCACTAGCCGGTGGGTCAGGTTGATCTCGCGAGAGGCTGGCAAGGTGACAGGTTCTTTTATGCTGGATTGCCCCGGACGGTCCCGCTGCCGGGCTCTCACTAGCCGGTGTGTCAGGTTGATCTCGCGGAGAGGCTGGCAAGGTGACAGGTTCTTTTATGCTGGATTGCCCCGGACGGTCCCGTTGTCGGGCACTCACTAGCCGGTGGGTCAGGTTGATCTCGCGGAGAGGCTGGCAAGGTGACAGGTTCTTTTATGCTGGATTGCCCCGGACGGTCCCGCTGTCGGGCTCTCACTAGCCTGTGGGTCAGGTTGATCTCGTGGAGAGGCTGGCAAGGTGACAGGTTCTTTTATGCTGGATTGCCCCGGACGGTCCTGCTGCCGGGCTCTCACTAGCCGGTGGGTCAGGTTGATCTCGCGGAGAGGCTGGCAAGGTGACAGGTTCTTTTATGTTGGATTGCCCCGGACGGTCCCGCTGTTGGGCTCTCACTAGCCGGTGGGTCAGGTTGATCTCGCGGAGAGGCTGGCAAGGTGACAAGTTCTTTATAATGGCAGGTTGACCTCTCGTGGAGGCTCTTTGGTTTCGGCTCCGAGATGGTTCCGCTGTTCGGGCTCTCATCTAACCGGCAGAGCGGGTAAACCTCTCGGATGACAGTTTGAGAAAGGATGAGATTCAATATAAGGCTTTAGCATATAAGGGATCAGTTATGCTTGATAAATTGATAGTTTCCACTGACAATCGAAGTTCTTTAAGAATAGTTTTGAAAATAGAAGCTTAAGATAACGAATCCTACAATGGCACAACATTATTTGATTAGTTTTAGAAACAAAATCAGACTCATTCTAAACTATCAATGCATGATTGTTTATGTAATCATTATAGATAATGGTGAGCATTCTTTTCCTCAGCATTGTTAATCATCCCTGAGGCCCATTCCTGAATAACACAATATGCAACAGTAAAAATAACTTCAATCTAAATTATGAGTTTGCTTGCTAATAGACATTAAGTTGCATGACATTTTGAGAACATGAAGAGCATAATGTTTCTACCATAAAAAAGAAGGCATAGTGTATAACCAAGGTTGTTGACAACCAAATTGATCATTTAAAGCCAACAAAGGGAAATGTTATCGCATCAGGACAAATATGAGTACAAAAAAAAGGAGAAGAATCATCATTCATATGATTATATACCAATTTTTTTTCGGGTCGGCTCCCACCCGTCGGATACTTGGGGTTGGACATTTCTTTCCGAGCGTGGGGCACGCTCGCAAAGAGCGGGGATTGTGTACAACCCCATACCCGTCGGGTACCCTCCTCAGATAGCTGGGACCCGAGGTGTCTTGTGATTGGCTAGCATTGATCGGGGTGCGAATAGCGGCATTTGGGGTGCGGTTAGGAGCACGGTCTGCGGATAGCAGGGATGGGCTAGGGTTTTAATAAAACCCCTAATACCCCCTCTCCCTCCCATGCCCGATCGCCCTCCCTGACCTCCCTCTTTCTCGTTCTTTTTGGGAGCAGCCGCAAACCCCCCCTGTAAGACCCTCTTTTTTTTTTTGCTTATGAACCGGGTCTTACTGCCCAGAACTGCCGTCTTGCGGTGATACCATCTCACTACATGGTCACCACCACAACACGCCGATCCTGCCGGCTATTCAACATTATCCAGGCCAACCATAATCATCAAGAAATACAAATAAACCAAACCAAGAATCCACAACAATTACATAAACGTAAAAGTACATGTCCAGAATGAGAAATAGTACACATAATACTACTAACTATCAAAGTGCGGAAGTACAACACAAATTACTAATAAAAACATTAAATCTCATCGAACACTGATTTCTTCGCCTCTCGCCGAACGAAGATGTAGCAGTCAATGCATCTGTAGGGCTCGACACCCTCGATAGCATATAACTCCGGCCTCTGCCCTGGGTAAATATGCAAGGTGGGCAAGTGGGGAGTCTTGCTTACCGGGGCTCTCCCTGCTGCTGCTGAAGGTCCGACTCCTGGCCTAGGTGCTGCCTCAACCCCCACCCTCTGGGGGTTGTCCTGCTCGACCTGGGTCTCCTGTAATAATAGGGTCCACCGACCGTCAGTCTATAAGACTCAGCATATTCCTCACCGCCTCCACCCGCGACTCCTAGGCACCGTGCGGGGAGGAGGAAGCGGAGGACAACAAGGGGTAACAAAAGTGAGCAGATGACAAGTGCAAGAAAAGGGCAGTAATAACAATACGGTAAGTAAATGGTTCTAGCAGTTCTACTATCAATCTCATGGTAGGGTAAAGAAACAGAGAGTTACTACATTAGAAATAAAAGAAGTGGTAAAGTGTTAAGTGAGCAGCTAGGAACTAACTTATGCATAAGCAGCTAGGAAAAGTAACCTCAACTTATGTGCGTACACACAAGGCACATAAGTCAAGGGTTCTGGCAAGAAGTAACTCATCGTATAAAAGAGCCCAAACAACTTTATACGATGAGGTCTATGTTTATGCAGACATGCGATGCTAAGTAATATATAAGCAACTAGGAAAAGTAACCTCAACTTATATGCGAACACACAAGGCACATAAGTCAAGGGATCTGGCAAGAAGTAACTCATCGTATAAAAGAGCCCATACAACTGTATACGATGAGGTCTATGTTTATGATTACATGCAATGTTATGACGTGCAATGCAATGATACAATGATTGGATTATTAATTCATACACATGCAACTCACCCACACGACTCTGTACGTACAGACCTTTAGTTCCCACTTTTCGGAGGTAGCTAACCTCTCGGGCACCTCCCGTCGTGGTCAAACGGTGGCAGAGGAGCGGGCGTCTCCTCACCTAGGTGGGTAAGTCACACTACCAGACCTAGGCCCTAACGTACGCTGTGATACCTGTACCCGGTACTCACGATCTCCTGCGTACTCTTGCTGGATCCGAAGAAACCAGACCTTTATTTGGCCAGGCAGAGTTTTGGGGAATCAGTCCCGTCGGACGCGCAGTAAATCAACCTGGTCCCTCCACAAACCTCTAGCACTGCCGAGTCAACGAACTGCTGTCGGTGTGACGACTAAGCCAGAACCGAAGACCCACCACAATCTATGCACATGCATGTATATACATATATATAATTCTTACCACCGAGACTCCAGCTCGAAGTACTAGTCTAACCTTGTAAGCATCGAGTCTACCGCTCGCAAGACTAACCTAATCTTATATCATCTACAAGCCTACTGCTTGCTAATCTACACTAGTCTTATATTAAGCTACGAGCCTACCGCTCGCAGGACTACATCAACCTTATATTAAGCTATGAGCCTACCGCTCACAGGACTAACCCAGTCCTTCCATTTAACCCGAGCCTAACGCTCGCAGGACTATCCCAGTCCTTCCATTTAACCGTTGTGGTTGGGGTGAAGGTTAGCTTGTCCAGTTCTCCTACTTGACTAGTCTTGTCTATAATTTAGTTGATCTTAGAAGCTTGGGTGAATCCTGGACTTCCCGCGGGTTACCCGGTGAAGGGCTCACAACGGTACTAGGGGATACGTTGGTGACTAAAGCCCTAATTCCCCCTTTCCACGATATTTATTTTATTTGGTTACTACCCGTCCTTGTATGCCCGCTTGCTCTCCAGTTGCTCTAAAATCCTAGGGTGGATTACCCTTTCAACTCGGGTGGTCATGTGTCGGAGATCTGATGTACACCGAACAGGTCATTCCTAGCGTCTAACTATTCATTGGTTTACCTCTTAACCATCATTTTCACTTTTGGGTAAGACATCTCTATTTCTAATGGCAGTCCACGGTGAGTAAGTCCTTATCTCAACTGGGCATCCACTACTTTTCCTAAGGTTAGTAACTCTGGGGTGGTGACCATAAGTTAGGGGTCCAAATCCATGATTCAGTTTCTACTGTCTGCAGACCGAGGTGAGACTGACTAAGTTGACTTCTAAGGCGCTATCTTAACCCTATCATGTGTAAGTGGGTTCCAAGTCTTGTCCTAAGCTCTCAATGGGTAACGATCCAGAACCCCAAGTCTTGGTCTTCCTGATTTCTTAGGGGGTGTTGTATGTTGAGTATCAGTTAGGGGTCTCTTTAAGTTCTACATCTGAGCCTCCATGAATCCTGGAATAACTACTACAATCCCATGTTGGTCTAAGCCCCAGATCCTAAGTCTTGTATTAACCATGGGGTGTTATCCTTACGTACTATTTACTACATCCTCTAGATATACCCAAATTTTCCTACATCCTTATGTCCAAACTCCATCTTGAAGTTCAGAGGGTTTTCCACTCATGCTCATGGGGTGAATTCTTAACTAGAGGAGGTTACTATCATGCCTAAGGCATGGGCAAGTCTTCAAGGTATTGTATGAGTCCAAATCACTAAACCTAATAGATGCACTTTTATATACGTCTCATTAGATGCGACCTAAAGGGGCTACCCCTAATCAAAGATCGTGAAATCAATAGAATTGTAAAGGTGACATAAAGGGATACTCCATACATGTTGATTATTCTCCAGATTTGAATTTAACCTAGGCGAATCCAACTTACGAGTACAGCACAAGACATCTAACATAACAATTACATATTGTGTATGTCTCACTAAAAATGATGTAGAAAGAGTTGTACTTATCCAAATGACCTAAAGTCAGTGGCATATGAAAGGTAACTTCAAACTCTACATTACTCATGTTGGTTACAATTTCCAGAAAAGTATTTATCCTAGGTGAAATTACATATAAGTACTGCACAAGACATTTAACATAAAATTACAGATTGTATATGTCTCACTAAAAATGATGTAGAAAGAGTTGTACTTATCCAAATAACCTAAAGTCAGTGGCATATGAAAGGTAACTTCAAACTCTACATTACTCATGTTGATTACAATTTCCAGAAAAGTATTTATCCTTGGTGAAATTACATATAAGTACAACACAAGACATTTAACATAAAATTACAGATTGTATATGTCTCACTAAAAATTATGTAGAAAGAGTTGTACTTATCCAAATGACCTAAAGTCAGTGGAATATGAAAGGTAACTTCAAACTCTACATTACTCATGTTGGTTACAATTTCCAGAAAAGTATTTATCCTAGGTGAAATTACATATAAGTACAGCACAAGACATTTAACATAAAATTACAGATTGTATATGTCTCACTAAAAATGATGTAGAAAGAGTTGTACTTATCCAAATGACCTAAAGTCAGTGGAATATGAAAGGTAACTTCAAACTCTACATTACTCATGTTGATTAGAATTTCCAGAAAAGTATTTATCCTTGGTGAAATTACATATAAGTACAGCACAAGACATTTAACATAAAATTATAGATTGTATATGTCTCACTAAAAATGATGTAGAAAGAGTTGTACTTATCCAAATGACCTAAAGTCAGTGGAATATGAAAGGTAACTTCAAACTATACATTACTCATGTTGGTTACAATTTCCAGAAAAGTATTTATCCTAGGTGAAATTACATATAAGTACAGCACAAGACATTTAACATAAAATTACAGATTGTATATGTCTTACTAAAAATGATGTAGAACGAGTTGTACTTATCCAAATGACCTAAAGTCAGTGGCATATGAAAGGTAACTTCAAACTCTACATTACTCATGTTGATTACAATTTCCAGAAAAGTATTTATCCTTGGTGAAATTACATATAAGTACAGCACAAGACATTTAACATAAAATTACAGATTGTATATGTCTCACTAAAAATGATGTAGAAAGAGTTGTACTTATCCAAATGACCTAAAGTCAGTGGCATATGAAAGGTAACTGCAAACTCTACATTACTCATGTTGGTTACAATTTCCAGAAAAGTATTTATCCTAGGTGAAATTACATATAAGTACAGCACAAGACATTTAACATAAAATTACAGATTGTATATGTCTCACTAAAATGATGTAGAAAGAGTTGTACTTATCCAAATGACCTAAAGTCACTAGCATATGAAAGGTAACTTCAAACTCTACATTACTCATGTTGGTTACAATTTCCAGAAATGTATTTATCCTAGGCAAGGTGAAATCAACAAGCAAGGTGATATACAATAATTACATACAAGGTACATTTATACATATAACAAAATGTGACCAAAAGTGGAATTATTAAACAAGATAGATACTATAAACCCACCATTTCCAATAAACCTAAAGGTGATGCATTCATTCATATCACATGCATGGGTAAATCTCTTTCCAATGATGGAGCCATTGAGAGAGGTTCATCATTCCCAAGTTTATGCTAAATGCACCCTTATTCACATACACTACTTTGCATGCATGTGAAAAACTCCAAACTCAAGGGGGCCATGATGTTGAGTCCCCTAGCATGCATGGGGATAAAATCAGTAACATGCAAGGTGATTTACACCTTCACTTCCACTAAAAGCCCTAAGTGCTAAAAAAAATGCTAATTGCACCCCATTAACCCCTTTGAGCCCTAAACTTAAAATTGAGTCCCATGGAGATCTAATCATGCAAATGGGATGAAACTTAAACCAGAGTCCATACATGCCCTAAAGGGGCCATCACCAAAATTTGAGATCTTTAGGAGTTGTATAACTCTAAAAATCCCATTTATTTAATTATCTAAGTTTTGAACAAAACTATAGAAAAATATTTTAAAAAAAATCTGATATTCAAACCTAGGCTAGGTATAGGGTATATGCATGTATAGCCAAAATATCAACTTCATCAGATTTGCCATTAAAGAGTTATACTAATCTAAAGATCTGGTTTTAGTTTTGACCAGCCTCACTAGAATGAGTGCTGTGGGCCCCAGACTTAACCAAATGGCCTGATTTTACTTCCGTTGGAAAGTAGACATCAAGGACTATAAAAGCTATCTCTGGCCATTTTTTGAAGTATGGCCTCTAAGAGCCTCAATGCCAGCTCACAAGATCGGGTATTAAATGTGACAGAATTTTGATTCATAATTATATTATCATTTATGTGGTCTGCGGCTAATGATCCGGCTCAGATCTGACGACTACGGGATTGTCTTCCCCGATGAGCCAACGATCCCGATTTCATGCGCCTGGGCCATCTTCTCGGACCATATCCCGACAATCTGCAGCACCCCACCGCCGGCCACCGCCTCCACCACCTCCGTTGAGGTGGTGGCTAACGGCAGGTGGCGACACGGCCACCGGAGATGGCCTCTCCGGCGATCCCGAGCAAGAAGAAAAGCTCGAGAAATCTCCCACTATCTCACATGGAATCGTGCTCCCTTGAGCCCGATATCTCTCCTAGATGGGTCTAGAATCTAGCACAGATGGAGGGGGGAAGGAACTTGTCTGGATGCGGCCTTGGCGGCGGAGGAAGATCCCGTCGGTGTTTCCGGCGTCCATGGCGTTTCCTGTGCGGCTGAGCTTGAATTCTCCAGAGGAGGGGCGGGGGGGGGGGGGGGGGGGGGGGGGGGGGGGGGGGCTCGACTGCTTGGAGGGATCTGAGTGTGGTGAGAGGAAGAAAAGAGAGGGAGGGAGTGTATATGGCCGGCTGCCATTAAGGCCATTCGGCCAACCTCCTTGCCGCCCATGGCAACCAATCCAATCCTCCTCCCCACTTCCCCAAAATGACGGGAATTACTCCCCCTTCTGGGAGAAGAGCTTGGGGAATGATAATGGGGTGCCATTTGGCACCCACTCCCTAATTTCCTCCTCCATGTCCCCTTTGTCTTTTTCCCCCATTTCAAGTCAAAATTTCTTGCCATTAATCCCTCCATTTTGAATTTTCAGTGGTTTTAGGGTTCAGTTATCATGAGGGCTGGTTATTGGAGTCATGGGGTTGGCTAAGCCCACTTGATTTGAGCTTTGGGCTCACTTGACCCAAATAGGGCAAATTGAGGATTTTTAGGTTTGGGGCTTGACTCAAGCTCACACCCTCAATATGATTGACCCACATTGCTCCCTAAGACCCTATGGACCTACTCTAAAAGGAATTGATTCAAGGTGGGGTCAATTGGGGCTTGAGTGCACTTAATTGCCTATAGGGGCAATTTGGGTATTTGTTGATTTTGCCCTAATTCTCCATGGTTGAATGAACACTATGCTCCATTTAGGTCTCACATACTCCCCTTAGGGTTTGAGGATGATCAATTTGGTCACATTAAGTCAATTGGAGGTTAATTTGGGTTTTAGCACATTTAGGTCAATTTGGGGCTTCTTAGAGTTTGACCCAATTTCCCCAAATTGACAGCTCTATGATGGGGCTTTTGGGTCCATTAGGTCCCCTAGGGAGGTTGCCATATGAGAGTGACTTCAATTTGATCAATTGGGGTTCATTTGCCCTTATTCATGGTGGTTTGACCTAGGATTGCTCAAAGTTGACTTTTGGTCCATTTGACCAATTTGGCTGACCCCAAGGGTCCCTAGTGGCCTACTTACCCTCCTAGTTGGTCATAGGGATCATGGTGAGGTTATGTTGGCTCTTTGAAGTCTTTTGGTCACTCCTAGGTTAGGACATCAAAAGTTGCTAAATGCACACCCATGTACACTCCTTCCTTTTTCATTATCATCCTAGGACTCTAGGTCACTTACCCTATTTTTGTCATGTCTTGGCATGACAAAAATTTTCTAGGGGCCTAGCAGTTTGGGGGATGTTACACCCCCCCCCCCCCCCCTCACGATCTCCCTCCCTCTCAGTCGCCCCTCCCCCCGATCTCTCTCTCTCTCTCTCGCTGCCTCTGGACTAGGGAAGCGCCGCCCCGAGCCTTCCTCTTCCCTCTCTCGCCGTCGGCCTTGTGCAAGGAGATCCCGAGCCCTCTCCTCCTTCTCTCCTGTCGCCCCCTCTTTCTCCCTCCCCGAGCCCTATCTTCTTCCTCCCCGTCGGCCTGGAGCAAGGAGAGCTTCCTCTCCTCTCTTCCCCGACGACCTGGTGCAAGGGCAGCAAGGTCCGTCCTCACCTCTCTTTGTCCCAGCCGCAGCCGGCTAGGAGAAGGTCGACCCCTTTCGGTTGGGTGTCGCTGTGTGCACGGCGGTGGAGTTGGAGCTTGTCCGGCCAAGTGCGGGGAAGAACTCACGTGGTCATTTCAGAGCTCGGACCGGTGTGCGGAAACCAAATCCGCGGTGTTCAACCTATGCCTCTGAGGCACGCTTCAAGGGTAACAAAATTTCTCCTCGGGCAGGTGCAGCCCTAATTTATCATGATTGCATGGAAGCCCCTCTCCACCAACGGGTGGAGGAAGGGAGCTCTCCGACGGGTCGATATGTACATCCCCGCTTGTAATTGCATTAGCGTCCGGAAGCGCGAGTACGGATTTAGGCATGTTGTGTGAAGCCCATCCAGATATGTCAATCCGGATTGGTGATGTTCTGGGGTTCCCGGAGAAGACTCCGAGGAAGTTGCATACTACTTGCTTGTAGGGGAGAAATATTGCCACCCCAAAAAGGGGTAGGGTCGATAAGGCTGTGGCCCGTCGTAGTTGATCGATGTTCAGCTTGCCACCGCTTGGCAGGACGTTGGCGTACAGGTGTTGCAGAACAAAGCAGGAAATAGCAGGTTTAAGCCCAAGGTTGTGCCGGCCCAAGAAGGCTTTATTTATTTATATTGTCGGCCTGCGTGCCGAAGTATGGAATTCACATTCCTGTAATCTGTGATGCATGTTCTTTGTTCATCTTTTCAATCGCAGTCAAGTGGAGTCCCCGTGGACCCCTCGCACGGTGGGGGCCCAGAGGGAAATTTTGGTAGCCCCTGATGGTTCGCTAATAGTCTCCCGGAACAGCGGAGTCACGATGTTGGCAGCCCTATTTGGTCTGCGTATAGTAAAATTGTTAGGCGGGAGTACGTTATTGGTCGACCGGGCGAAACTGGCTTTACATAGATCCAGGGAGGTGCACCTATGGAGAGGAAAGGGTCGGCTCTGGGATTTTGGCCGCCCAAGAGAGCCCTCCAAAGGTGCCTTAGCTCAGCCCTTGGCTTGGGAGGGGAAGAGTTAGTTAGTCTTCCGGGTGTGCGGTGGGACCTCCACGCTGAGACCTTGGATCTGTACTTTGAGTTCCTAGTCTTGTGTCTAGATCGTTTACTTGAGCGTAGTAAGTGCACGGTCACCCCTTTTTTGGGACCCGAACTCCACAGAGACCGAGATATCGGTTTCAACACAAGTATGCTAAGGAATTAGTGAAAAGGTTTGGTATGTCTGATGCTTCCCACCATGAAAACACCCATGCCCTCAAATGTAGTTGTGGATACTGATGAGTTAGGGAAACCTGTTGATCAGAAAGTATATAGAGCAATTGTTGGCCCATTACTTTATTTAACAGCAAGAAGGCCTGATATAATGTTTGCTACCTGTATTTGTGCTAGGTTCCAAGTTAACCCCAAAGAATCTCATCTAATTTTTACTAAAATGAATTTTGAGATATATAAAGGGTTGTCATAATCTAGGACTCTGGTATCCAACAACATCAGAATTTGAATTAACTGGATTCCCAAATTCTGATTATACTGGATGCAGAGTAGACAGGAAAAGCACATCAGGAACTTGCCAGTTTCTTGGTGATAGGCTTGTGTCTTGGTTTTTTAAGAAACAAACATCTGTGTTCACATCAACAGCTGAAGCTGAATACATAGTTGCAGGCAGTTGCTGCTCACAGATATTGTAGATACAAAATCAGCTCCTAGAATATGGTGTCAATCTAAATAATTCAATTATATTTTATGACAATACCAGTGAAAAATCTATAGCACAAAATCCAGTTCTCCATAGTAGGACTAAACACATAGAAATTAGGCACCACTTTATCAGAGATAATGTGGATGAAAAGAAACATATTTTCTTTATAAATCAGCTAGTAATCTGATGAGTCCAATTTATATACTGATTTTCCGGGCTATTTTTCCTGCATTTGTACTTCAGTTTTTGTTAGTATTTGTTTATATTCACCATGTTCATGCTTTTACTTGAAGTGCATGTTTAGGCCCGTTGTAGTGTGCAATTACACACTACATTGCTGGGGGTAAGCACACAGTGCTCCCCATCGTATTTCTATTTTTATGTTGGAGCTGGAGGTATACTCCCAGCTGGGTTGATGTGCTCACAGATGGTCGAAGCAGCCCCTTTTGCCCAGAAATCATGAGTGTGTATAATGCACGGTCGTGCATTTTATTGACGCACGGACGGCTGCGGTCGTGCGCCTTTATCTGGGTAGAAAACGATGTTCTGCTATTGATCGCGCGTCTTTACGTATGGGTAGTTTCCCGTGCGCGAAGGAATCGCACGATCGACTTGTTTAGCCTTGGTTATCACCAATCTGAATTTATCTGTGCATTTTTACGCACGAGCGGATTCGCCCGTGCGCGAAGGAAACGGACGGGCGCTGCTGCTTCTTCCTCACGTCAGTTAATTCATTAAATAACGCACGGGCAACGCACGTTCGTGCGTTCGACCTTGCGTAACCAAATTTCTGATCTTTTTCTATAAAAGCTGCAGTTTTCAACCTAATCAAAAAAATGCTGTACAGCTGCGATTTTTCCACCGCAAAGGGAGTTCCAGCTCCATTCTTTCTCCTCCTTCCTCCACCTCTTGCCCAAGGCCACCTCACATCATCCAAGCACTTCAAGGAGAGGATTCTACACTCATCTTCATCGCCAAGCTAGGAGTTCTTCGCATCAGACGTGGCCGGATTGTAGTTTAGCGGAGAAGACGGGTCCATTGGGAGGAAGTGACAACCCTCCTCTACCCCGGACGATATCTGGGACCGAGCTAGGACGCGGATTGACTACCCGACGATTCCTACCGAGAATCTACAGCAAGCCTCCGGATTCGGTCGTATCCCTTGCATTTTTCTCTTCTTAGGTTATTGTTGCTTGCAGTGTAATCTTCTATTTTATGATGATGTTTGTACTCTGCACTTGATTTGATATTTATTTCATTGTTAAGCAATGATATTATTTGTGTTTGAGTGCTTGAGGTGAGCTCTTGTGGTGATTATGGTGTGAGGGATTTGGGTTTGCTACACTAGCAATTGCTAGGTGTGAGCTTTGTGATGAGGTGCTTGCAACCCTCATTCCGTCGGTGCGACTCAGTCCATCCGTGTGCCTACTCTTCCATCCGCCTAGCAAAGCGTGGCATAGCGGCCCGTGTAATCCATTCGCCTAACGAAGCAGTGTGCTCAAGGTCTGCACAGTTCGATTCCGCACTTACCACTCCATCTGCTTGCCTAGTCGTCCATCCGCCCTTGCGAATCGGTTCATAGCGGCCCGTGTAGTTTTCCATCCCTCCTGGCGAAGCATTGCATCGCGGCATTTCATAGGAGTAGTTGTAGTTGTTTTTCTTTTATTTTCCATAAACCAAATCACCCCCCTTTCGCATCCATCCGACCTAAAGGACTTCAATCTCAAGTCCTTCCTCAATAGTTAACTCCACCTTACTGTGTTCCTTCGAGATTCGATACTCGGGGATTCACTCCTCGTTTTATATTACTTGAACGATCGGTACAATGCCGTTTTGTGCCGCAGTCTAGCTACCGCCTATAGCGTTGTGCGAGATTTGCACATCCAGTTTTTGGCGCCGTTGCCGGGGAACACAGTCGTGTGAGTTTTCTGGAGAGGGAGAATCTGAGAGAGAAACCCTTCCATTTTTTTAAATGCATCATTTCGTTTTATTTGTTTTCATATTCTGTTTTCTTGTTTTATATCAGGTTGCTTAGTAAATTATTGTTGGGTGTATTATTTTGCACAATAGTGTTTTTCTTTTGAATCTTGTTATCTTCACACAACGTGGGCTTCATTTAATATTCGTTGCCGTTTGTGTGGAGATATCTCTCATGCTAGTGATAGATGTCCAAAGGGAGATAGTAGCCCTAAGACTCAAGGCCCAGCATATGGACCACCGACTTTGCCTGGTACTCCATATGGTGCGCGTAAGTCCTATGGCTACTCTTCCGCTCCGCACGTGCCCTTTTTGCATTCATCTCCGGTCCAATTTGAGCCAAAGAAAAATGCAAAACAGTGCTTGTTTTGTCGGAGCATGGATCATGCCTTGAAGGATTGTGCTGCATGACAAGCCGGATATCCGGATCGTCCCAACTCCTAACTCTGGCAGCACACCTTCCACCTCAGATTACGTTGATGTATCACCTTCAAATTTTGAAGGGAATGATGCAAACACGCTCATCAGAGTTGTGGCTGATCTAGGCTCTGACATGGCTGAGCCCATCTCCCCTGTGCATATATTACCATGCATGGATTCGATTCTTTGTGAGGAATCGGTGCTTGACATTTATCCAAGCACTATTCCTCCCCCTGTTATGCATACTACATTTGTCTCTGACGACATTGTTGAGGATGTGTCGCAGGATGAGGCTGGCGATCTATGTGTTATGCCTGCTCCTATGGAGGAGGACAACCTTCTAGGTGAAGAGTAGCTTTCCTCAGCACCGGTGGAGGAAGTCCAAATCTTGGGCATGACCACTGTTGATCCCGCCGAATCTTGTAGCATTGATGACAATGCAAACATTATTTTACTTCCCCAACCTGATGGGAGTGAGACCGGGACCACTCCCCCAACTTTAGATCATTTATGTTTTTCTTCTCTTTAATTCCTTAACCCACCTTCTTCTTTTTCTGAGCCTACGCAGGTTGAGCCATCACAGGCAATGCAGGAGGACTTGGTGCAATTTGGACAATTCAATAATCCGCACATCTTCTTGTGTAAGGAGGTTAATTCCCCCTCCACAGAGGACCCGCCATGTATTGTATTCTATTCCTGTTGCCGCCCTGAAGATGACACCTTGTTAGACAAGGAAATTTATTTTGGTGAAAGTAGAGTGGAGGACTCTCCCTCCACCTCTTTCTTTCTCTCTCCTCTACCTGTGACGAGCAGGTATTATTATTTAGGTAGAGGTGTAGTGGTACTATCACCGTATCGGTACCCATTACTGACACGGATATTAGAACAGTTGTCTGTCCACTTCTCCTTCCATACTCCCATTAGCTAAGACCCTCCGCTTCCTGAATAAGTCGTGATGGGAGGACATTAACCCCAATAGTTATCTGACTTTTTCTTGTCTTTTATTTTATCGCTGTCAAAAATTAGTTTGTTATATGTTATTTTAGTTTGCTTTTACGGAGACCACCCCTTACAGGTATTTTCTATTTGTGAAGGCGGTGGTTGTGATTCTTCGTAGGGCAGCTTTTGCTGGGCTTCACTCCAATCTTCTGGTATGCTTACTTGCTGAGCATTGGGTACTCTCTTTCCCTAGCTTTGTTTTAGAATATCTTAATGATTAACTGTTTTGAATTGTATAGTTTAAGTCTGGGGGAGACCGGTTTGTACCCACTCACGTGCACAATCACTTAGCATGCTAGAAGCTTTCATCTAAATTATTTTGTTCATTTTATCTGCACACAAAGCACCCACTTGAGCGCGTGCTTAACCTTTAGTGCGTCACGAGTTTAACTCATTTCTTTTTGTATTTGGAAAAATGATTGTGCTGGCTTTTAAATTATGTAGTGGAATAAAATGTTGACTCCGGTGTTTCTAGTCAATTACTCATGTGAGTATAGGGATTTATGTAGATTAGATCTCTTTTTATACTCTTAGCTTTATACATTTCTGTCAGAATAAATATTGTTTACTCCACTCAAATGGGAATCCGGTGTAAATCAAACGGTAGCATAGGGATGTGTGTAAATGATTGTTAGATGTGTATTGCTCGAGCCGGGAGGAAAGATAATCTTTCTCGGTGGCTAAGAACTTGCCCCAAGCGATTCTTGAAGCATTGGCATAAGATAGTTTTAGTGCATGAGAATGACGTAGGCCATCATTTTGGCCCGGTTGAGCCTTTGTGCCCATTCCTATTGTTCTATCCTCACTAGCCCAGTTGTGCCTACCCGTTCCTTGATCCAGCTCCACTTTTATCTCACCAAAGCCTTAAAGCCAATCCTAGTCCCACACCCAAATTTGAGCTGTAGTCATGTTGCATTTTCATTATTGGGGTGTTGATGTGGTGAATTTCTTTTGTAAAAATGTGGTTGTGCGTTATTGCTAAATTTGCTGAAAATGTTTTGAAAAGAAAAATTGAAAAAAAAAGAAGTGAAAAGAAAAGAAAAAAAGATGAGCTTAATTGAAAAATCTTTGTATAAATTTATGATTGGGAGTAGGCGGTGCACACACCCATGTTGCAAAAATCTAAGTCTGGGGGTGTGGTGCACTTGCATTCGATGTTGGCGTGCAAGGAGTCGTAATAAAGCTCATTTGGGTCTAGGTGTTTCAAGCCTTCTTGTTTATCTTTGTTTACCTCACCTTAACCCAAGCCCCATTTAAAACCTAAAAGTCCCACCGACTCACGCTATAAACCACTCTAGTGTCGTGGAAAGAATGTGAATGGGTGAGCTTATGGTCTCCGACGCCGATGGATTTCGGTGGAGTTTGTCCAGAATCTCAGCTTTGGCAATGCTTGTCTTAGCGATTATTTTACTTTCTCCATATGTGTGACCGGATGATTCACCGTGACTCCCATTTTGAGTAGAAGTAATATTTATTTACGCTTTTAGAAATTTATAGACTATGTGTATAATTAGAAATCTTCTCTATTATTTTTCTATGCACATGAGCATGCGACTTCGCATGGTACTCCATTTTGTAATTTAAAGCTAGCTATTTCATTTTCCCGCCTGCTTAGGAATTGTTTGCTCGGGACGTGCAAATAGGTAAGTCTGGGGGTGTGATGAGTCCAATTTATATACTGATTTTCGGACTCATCCGGGCTATTTTTCCTGCATTTGTACTTCAGTTTTTGTTAGTATTTGTTTATATTCACCATGTTCATGCTTTTACTTGAAGTGCATGTTTAGGACCGTTATAGTGTGTAATTGCACACTACATTACTGGGGCTAAGCACACAGTGCTCCCCATCATATTTCTATTTTTATGTTGGAGCTGGAGGTATACTCCCAGCTGGGTTGATGTGCTCACAGGTGGTCGAAGCATCCCCTTTTGCCCAGAAATCATGAGTGTGTATAATGCACGGTCGTGCGTTTTATTGATGCACGGACGGCTGCGGTCGTGCGCCTTCATCTGGGTAGAAAATGATGTTCTGCTATTGATCGTGCGTCTTTACGCAAGGGCAGTTGCCCGTGCGCGAAGGAATCACACGATCGACTTGTTTAGCCTTGGTTATCGCCAATCTGAATTTGTCCGTGCATTTTTACGCACGGGCGGATTCGCCCGTGCGCGAAGGAAACGCACGGGCGCTGCTACTTCTTCCTCATGTCAGTTTATTCATTAAATACCGCACGGGCAACGCATGGTCGTGCGTTCGACCGTACGTGACCAAATTTCTGATCTTTTTCTATAAAGGCTGCAGTTTTCAACCTAATCAAAAAAAGGTCGTACAACTGCGATTTTTTCGCCGCAAAGGGAGTTCCAGCTCCGTTCTTTCTCCTCCTTCCTCCACCTCTTGCCCAAGGCCTCCTCACATCATCCAAGCACTTCAAGGAGAGGATTCTACACTCATCTTCATCGCCAAGCTAGGAGTTCTTCGCATCAGACGTGGCCGAATTGTAGTTTACCGGAGAAGACGGGTCCATTGGGAGGAAGTGACAACCCTCCTCTACCCCGGACAATAGTTGGGACCGAGCTAGGACGCGGATTGACAACTCGACTATTCCTACCAAGAATCTACAGCAAGCCTCCAGATTAGGTCGTATCTCTTGCATTTTTCTCTTCTTAGGTTATTGTTGCTTGCAGTGTAATCTTCTATTTTATGATTATATTTGTACTCTGCACTGGATTTGATCTTTATTTCATTGTTAAGCAATGATATTATTTGTGTATAAGTGCTTGAGGTGAGCTCTTGTGGTGACTATGGTGTGAGCGATTTGGGTTTGCTACACTAGCAATTGCTAGGTGTGAACTTTGTGGAGGTGCTTGCGACCCTCATTCCGACGGTGCGACTCACTCCATCCGTGTGCCTACTCTTCCATCGGCCTAGCGAAGCATGGCATAACAGCCCGTGTAATCCATTTGCCTAACGAAGCAGTGCGCTCAAGGCCTGCACAGTTCGATTCCGCACTTACCACTCCATCTGCTTGCCTACTCCTCCATCCGCCCTTGCGAATCGGTGCATAGCGGCCCGTGTGGTTTTCCATCCCGCCTGGCGAAGCATTGCATATCGGCATTGCATATGAGTAGTTGTAGTTGTTTTTCTTTTATTTTCCATATACCAAATAACCCCCCTTTGGCATCCATCCGACCTAAAGGACTTCAATCTCAAGTCCTTCCTCAATAGTTAACTCCACCTTACTGTGTTCCTTCGAGATTCAATACTCGGGGATTCACTCCTCGTTTTATATTACTTGAACGATCGGTACACTGTCATTTCGTGCCGCAGTCTAGCTACCGCCTATAGCGGTGTGCGAGATTTGCGCATCAGAATGATAGATGGAGATTCAATCTGATAAAAATTAAGTTTTCTACTTATCCCATCTCTTCATCATACTGAGATCGGCGAAATCAAGTTTTTCGTCGAACGGAGATCGATGAAGTCATCAAGTTTGTCGAACCGAGTTCGACGAAAATCTATTTTTCGTCGAACCCACTTTTAATGAAGCTTTTATTTCTGACCTTTCATTATAATCAAATCTTTTTCTCTTTAACTTAATGCCTACAGAAACTGCTTCTCTTTCCAGTTCTTTTGCACTTTATCTCTATTTTATTTTGCAGGAACAATAGCAATATAAAGATTGTATCATTCCCTACCTCCATCAAATGTACCTACTTCTAGGGGCCTAGCTTCAGGCCTTCCTGAAACTAGGCAGGGGGAGAAGTTCTATGAAGAAGCTCCATATGATGCAGTGTTTTGCTCAAGGGGAGATGTTCTATGAACTAGGCAGGGGGAGAAGCAGAAGAAGCTCCAGTCTCAGGGGGAGATGCTTTATGAAAGGGAGAGATGCTTTATGAAGATGCAACGTATGTTGCAAATTTCAGATGCAATGTTTGCTCCAGCTTAATGCAAATTCAGATAAAGTTTTAATATAGCAGGAACAACCCAAATAGGGGGAGATACAGCTTTTGATATAGAAGAAGCAACAGATTCAAAACAGATTCAGTATCAGTTATTGCTACAAGCTCAGCTAATTAGATTTCAGAAAAATTAGAGAAAGGCAATATCAGAATTCAGAATTCAGAATGTTAGAATTCAAAAAAAGACAAAGGTTCTATTTATTTGTTTTTATTAGTTTTATTTTCAATGTAAATCTCAAAACTCAGAGTATCATATTTTTTATCAGGTGAAATATTTAAAATCAATCAGATATATATGCTCTATTGTTTTGTTGTTTGTTTTGTTATTCAAATTTTATCAAATAGTGTCCTAACCCAAATAGGGGGAGATTGTTGGAACAATCCTATTACTGATTTGGGCTAGGATCACTATCTGCTGACTAGGATCAAGTTGACCCCAATATATAGTCTATGGGTCAAGAGTTTAGGCTGATAGAACTTAAGAAAAGACAAGTTTTCTGCATTTGACGAACTCCATACTGCGTTCGACGAACGACTTGCTCTCTGCATTCGACGAATGGCTTACACTCTGTGTTTGACGAAAGGCTTGCTTCTATCTCAGCGTCACAGCATCTCAGCGGCTCAGCGGTCGACGATTTTATTCCATCTCAGCGGTCGATGATTTTATTCCGTCTCAGCGGTCGACGACTTTATCAAGGCTCAGCGGTCGACGATTTTGCTCAGTTCAGCAATCGATGAATTTGCCCGTTCGACGAACTCCTCTCAGCGTTCGACGAACTCAGCTCTGCGTTTGAAGAATAAGTATCAGATGTTCAGAACAACGAAAGTTCTTCTCAGCTCAACTAATTCAACTCTTCCAGCCAGATTTAGTTGAGGTCGACGAACTCAACATTGTGTTCGACGAAATTCTTGAGATCGACGAAAATTCTTGAGATCGACGAATTCTTATTTCAGTTCAGAACTTCATAAAGATTATTCTTATTTCATTCTCTGAACTCAGATCGTCTATTAGCAAGAAATATTCAGATCGACCTTCAGCAAGTTAAGTAAGAGATTTATTTACTTCCTTATTATATTCCTTGCCGAGAAAATAGTCGTTGGCTTATATTGGAAAAGGATATCATTTATTGAAAAGGAAAAGGATTAAAGATTTGTTGAATCAGTTGCAGTTCCAAGGAAATATTAAATGCAGAATATTTTATTCCTTATTCTGTTGATTTGAATTTCAAATCAGATAGATATAATCTAAAAGGAATAAGGAAGAAGCAGAAGTAACAGAGTTTTACATGACAAGCATTACAGAACATATCACAGAATAACTGTACAGGAAAAAGAAAGAGGAAGAGGAATACAGTTGAGAAAGTTACATGAAGAGAAGAAACATTAGAAATCATTCACAGGTCTTCATCTTCCTCAATAGCAGCATTCATAGACTGAGAACTTCAACACTAATCATTCTCTCAGTTTCTGCTGCAAGTTCTGATCTTCAAAGAGCAACAATAATCTGAGGAACATATTCTCTCAGATTCATCAGCTACAGGAAGATCAATACTTTCAAAAGAAAGCTCCAGCCATATACTGTCAAACATTTTCAATCAGACAAAGGAGCTTTACAACATCAATCCACTAGAGTCTTCTCTCAGATTATTGACAGAGAAGAACATCTAAACCCCTTTCTATCCCCACTTGTACAGGGTTATAACTCCCTTCAAAAGTTAACTCATTGGTGATAGGGCACCTGAACAAAAACCTGTGGTTTGGTTAGAGCACCTGATCAAAATCTCCCTTGGTGTGTGGACACCTGAACAAAAACTCCTTGGTGATAGGGCACCTGATCAAAAACCTAGTGGATCCTACCAAGTGTGGTAGAAGAGTAGACGTACCCAGGTTTATTGGGGAACTACTATAAAAATCCTTGTGTCCTCTGTGTTGTGATTTTCTGTGTGATGTGCTGTGTGCTGTGATTTGTTTTTATTTATTTTATAACTCACTCAATACACATATAAGTATCACTACTTTAATTCCGCTATAAAATTAAGTGAAAAGTTTTTAATACTCTATTCACCCCCCCCCCCCCCCCCTCTAGAGTAAATCTAAGATCTAACCTCACCTTCACAAACCTTTCACCACTTAGCAACCCTCCTGCGAGCCGAGCTCAACTGGAGGTGGAGAAAGATCAACACCTTAGGTCGAACTAAACTTGACCTGAGGTGGAAGAAAAACTCAACACCTCTAGTCGAGCCAAACTCGACCTGAGGTGGGAGGCAAACCTTTCTCCACTTAGCAACCCTCTTGTGAGCCGAGCTCAACTAGAGGTGGAGATATCTCAACACTGTTAGTTATTGGGTGTCAACTTATCACCTAGGGGGGGGGGGTGAATAGGTTTTTCAAATTATTTTATCCCCTTTAGGGTTCTTGTTTTCTGGTTAATAGATCTATAGATTAGTAAAGCACAACACAGAAAACACACAAGAACTTATTGAGGTTCCTCAAGATAGGGTGTCTTGAGTAGTCCTATTTCCCTCTGCGCCTACCTAGCAGTGTGTTAGGCTCGGCAAACTCCGCCAATGTCTCCGGCCTGCAAGCCTTACACCTCTGACCCGCAAGTCCCTGCAGCCTAGGCCCGCAAGCCCCTTCACTGCACCCGAGCGCGCAAGCTCGACACGTTCAGACCCGCAAGTCCCTACGGCCTAGGCCCTCAAGCCCCTTCACTGCACCCGAGCCCACAAGCTCGACACTCAGGCCCTCAAACCTCACAAATCTCAAGCCCTCAAGCTTGACACTCTGATCTGAAAATAGATCTTACAACTTTGGCCCTCAAGCCTTACAATGAAAGATTTACAGTAATGAAAACTGTTTCTTTGCCTGATGGAGATCGGCTTCTTATCTTGAAGAAGATGCTTCTTATTTTGAATCTGAACGGCACAAATCTTCTTCAAGCTTTCTTCCTCTTGCCTGATGTTGACTGGCTTCTACTTTTTAACGATTCTTAGTTGTCGATGAGACTTGACTGCAACTTGAAGAACACAGTATGATCATTTTTGTTCTTCCCTTCTTTCTTTCTTCACCGTCGCTTATACTGTTGTATTGCTAGGCGGGATTCTTTTTCGTTCCTTTCTCTCTTGCTTTTCTAGGGCATCATTGTTTCCTTTTTTATAGGACGGATGAGCCACTTAACGGTCATATATGATGTCCTAATCTGACAACCGCCCATGCCTTAAGAGCACGCGCTGATTGGACAATCAGGCGGCGATATTAAATGTTGACAGCATGTCTGGAAATATTTGAATCTGTCTCGACGATATTTCCATTGTTATGACGACATGGATAATATCTCGACGACAGGACTTTGTCGATGCCTTGAACTAGTCTCTTCTCCAATTCTTCATTAGATAGTGATATCTTCTACGACACTTGACATCACTTCTGTACTCGAGCTTATGATGACGCGAAGTCATCTAACTGATGTCGTCGCGATCTTCTTGTCTGCTTGATATCGCTGTAACAACTTTATCTTGTCGACGACATAAATGATATCATGTCGACAGACTATACTTTAGCAACTGCTTGTCTTCAACTGACCTCCTTCAGTCTTCTCGATGTCACGCCTTCTTTAAGACGATGTCCAACGCCATCAGTCAGACTTAGCCTTTCCGATGACAAGGCTTCTTCTCGACGCTATATGTTCTTCTTTGGCCTTATCGATGATATAGTATCTTGTCAACGATATCTTCGACATTGATCTTCCCTTTGCCTTTTCAACAACATTCATTCTGACTTAGCCTTATCGACGTCAAGGCTTCTTGACTACCACATCTTTGAGTCTTCTTCTTCATCTTTGACTTTTTGATATCATTGTGTAGATGTCACAACGATATCACTATTCTGCCTTGCTCTGCATGTTGTTGACGGTAGGCCTGCTATTGTCGACGATACGCATGATCCTTTTCGACGACACAAACAAAATCTTTCTTCTTTGCTTTGCCCATCATCTCAATGATGTGCATATACTTATCGACGATATGTCCAGCCTTTTTCAACGATACTATACTTAGGCAGGTTATTGAAGTATTGGACATATTGTCTCATCTCTACAAGCATGAACTAGATGTGACATTAAATATAACTTGCACTTATCATTGAGTTGAGCACTTCTTCAAATCAGGAACACTGCTGGGCACTGTTACCAACAATCTCCCCCTATTTGAAGAAGCCCTAACTTACCTCAATGATAAATGCCACACATGAAAAGATTTATCATTTCAGATAATAGCATCACAAATAAAGCAGCAATCACAAAAATAGATTAAATGTTTTTAACAATAGATACCAAGCATATAAATAGATTAGATGTTCATGAATAAACACTAGCATTCATTTGCCCCATTCTAATTAATATTTTAATTTAGTGCTTCTCAGTGTCTGCTGCTGCTTGCCCCTTTGGCTTTCTGCCTTTGCCTCAGATAATATTTGATGGGCATTGGAATCTTCTTAGGAGAGGGAGAAGGACCCTGTGGGAATGCTTGTTTATGATTCTTCCTCCTTTCCAGCTGTTTCAGATGCTTGTCCCATTCAACTGACTGATATACCCTTTGATGGTTCTCCTGAGGGTATCCAAACTGTACCCATGATTCTATTATGATTTCTCTTGATACTGGACTCCACCTTCCTGATTATGGATCCAGCTCAACTTCCCTCAGTCTCTTCTGCATATACTTGTTACTCTGAATTCTCTTTCTCTTCTTGGAAGATGTTGATTCTCCGAATTCTATGTCGTACTCTGCTGAGTCAGTGCTTGCAGAAGGGTTGGCAGCCTCATATACTGATGGGGGTTTTTTGCATTGTCTGCTTTATTTGATTTGCTATCCACGTCGCTTGATGTGAACCGGCATTTATTATCTCATTCTCCCCCTTTAGGGCTTGTTCAATTACCCGTTCCTCAAGTCCTTCTCTGACAAGAGTCAGCTGTTCATGCAGATGTTGTTCAGTCACATCCAAATTATTCCTTACTTCAAGCAGATGGGTATCTATTGTATGAGCATTCTCATTGATTCTATTCAGAATTTGATTCCTGTTATTGGTGGCACCTGTTTCTATCTGTTCAAACACATAGTCCACATTGTCTGAGAATGTTACTAGATTAGTTAGGATCTTGTTGGTTTGATGTCCCACTTTGTTGACTTCCTCACCCATCTTTTCTATTGATGGATCTGCCAGGGTGTAGAAGTGGGTACATTGGGTGTTAAGATGAAGAATGTCCCTCTTAACGCCCTTTATTTCAGCCTTCAGCTCCTTTCTTAGATCATCCACTGTCTTTACAACAAAAGTTTCCAGTTGTTTCTGCTGAACAGTTAGAAGGGATGAAATCATGTGAAAGAGAGAACCTGACTGAGCCGAGGATGGCTCAGCAGCTTGCTCTTCTTCACCTTCTTTTCCCCGTTGAGCTTGTTCAGAGATGTCTTCAGATGATTCTTCACTAATGTGGACTGTAACCTTAGCCTTCCCCTTGGAAACATCTGGCAGTGTCTCACTTGGAGATGTGAGCACAATCTGACTTGTTATGATTAGTTCTCTGCCGTCTGACAGAGTGATGTCTTCCATGGGCTCAAACATAGTGCCTCGATCTTCTAGGGCAGAGTACCCCAGTTGGGTCTCCCCCTCAATTTGTGAATCACCTTGGGCTGAGCCTCCAGCAGGGAGCTCCCCATCAATCATCTCTGCCTCTTGGGATGAGCTCCCAAGTTGAGACTCCCCCTCAACAGGAACACTACCTAAGTTGGGGTTTCTATCTTCTTCAATAACCTCTGTGGGAGCAGGTTCTGGTACGATTCCTGGAAAATCCCTTAGGGTGGAATTCTCCCCCTCAGACGTACCAGGGATTTGTGGGGGTGGGGGTATGTTGAAAGTGCACAGTTAACCTCACTAGAATTCTCTAAAGGGGGGTGAATAGAGATTAAAAAATACTTTGTGCCATTATATATATATATGTGTGTGTGTAATAATCATAGATTTAAGCTTCCCACACACCAACAAGAATTAAGCAAGTAAAGAAGAAAAATAAGAAGAAAATCACAGCACAACACAAGGAAATATAGTGGTTCCCCAAACTTTGGGTAGTCCACTCTTCTACCCCCTTGGTAGGAATTCACTAACTTGCACTGAGTCTTTTGATAAGGAGACTCTTAGAACTAGACTGAGTCTTTTGATAAGAAGACTCTTAGAACCACTACAACTGAATTTTTTGAAGAGAGATTCTAAAAACTCTTTTACACAGTTTGAAAATGAAGTAAGAAAGAGAAGAAGAAGTAGAACAAGTAGAAGAATAGAAGACAATATATGTAAGAAGGAATCTTCTTCTTTGCAAGAAGATTAGAAGCACAAGTATAGTGAATATGATCTCTCTTCTATAGTGAGAAGGAGATTTGTAAGCTTTTCTCTCTTTTGTGAGAGCTTTCAGAATTTGCAGCAGAATGGCTTGAGAAGATGAAGGCTTTTTCTTTGCTGCATCACACTATCTCTTTTCTCAACTTTCTCACTCTTCTCTTGGGAGCTCTTCCTCTTTTTCAAATGTATATGGTGGATCCCTTCTTTTTATTCTCTGCCGACCTCCTTCTTATTTATAGCTCTGTTTAAAATATATTGCTAAAAGAGAATAATCAATTAGCAGATAGAGAATTAGAAAGAGATAAGAGTTTCCATAATCAATATTTCTGTAGAAGAAAAAGAATTCATTCTGATTTCAAATAATATCCATAATAATCTTAATCAAATAAGCCAAGAATCAAATAGAAGGAAAGGCTGATTCAGAACGGCTATAAAAGAATAATATCATTCCATAAAAATCAGATCTACAGAAAGAAGGAAAGAGATCTGGCGTGTTTTTTGAATTTCTTATAGATATCGACGTGCGTCAATTACTATTCGACGTAAACGTTGATTTCATCCTGGCTGGACGTCGAGAGGAGAATAAGGAAGGTGCGTCGACAAAGATGCGTCGACTTTATCAAATGCTTCGACTTTATCAAATGCGTCGACTAGACATCAGAGGTACGTCGACTATGATTACGTCGAGTTCTTCTAAGAGTTACTTCGACTCATTCTGAGAGAAACGTTGACTATATTTCGACGTTGCGTCGAATACCATTCGACGCATATTTACTTAGCTTAATTTTTCATACTTAGAATTTGTGTTCTACTCAATTTTAGGGGTTAAGATAAATCATTTCCCTAGCATATGTCATCGGAGCTGCTGGATGAACCATCTTTGGAGGGATCTATTGGGGCTGCTTATTTCTTTTATTTCTTTGGAGCAGGCTGGACATCAGATGATGGTTTAGGGATAGACCTATCCCACCGATCTAGTATCTTTGCATCCAGTCTCTTGGAGTGGTGTAGGGGAACTCCCATTCTCTTATGCAGTACCTCACCCTGGTGTTTAAAAGGAAGAGGGACAGTATTCTTCCATAGGAGGGGGTTGTCAGGGTGCTCTTCATTCTCTGGAAGAGGAACTTACTCCAATTGGTCTTCTTAGAATGGATTATCCGGGCCATGACACTGACCATGTCTTTAGAGATACGATCATGGGACTCAAGTTTGCACAACAGAAATTTGCCAATAATGTCGACCAGCAGCTTCCCCTGTTGATTAAATTCTGCTCTCTTAATAAACCCGTAGATCTTCCCTGTGTGGCCGCACTAGGTATAGCTTGCGGACACATCCTCTGAGGTCAACTCTTCTTCTTCCTCTCCCCCTTGGATTCTTGGCAGATGCAGCGCTTTTCCTAGGCTTTTCGCATATATTTTAACCTTCTTACCTCCCACCTTGGACTTGATCTGTGATTCGGTGTGGTTGATTCTTGCTTCGGCAAAGAACTCTGCTAGTTCACGGTGGAGAAGAACTGAGGGTTCGCATAGAAGATATTCCAGTCCTGATGACTCCAGCAACCCTATCACTGACCTTATCTCATCGGAGCAGGCATTGAAACCCCCTCGCTGGAGTTCACATCCTGACACTACTTCTACTTTCTTGGGCCCCATTGAGACACGGAGCGAGACGAAGAAGTACGTTGGAGACGAAGCGGTGGTTTGTCGAAGAAATAGCTTAGGGCAAATGAAAGCGTAATTTTCATCCTAGGCATTCACTCTATTTATAGTGGAAGTAGGTGAAGGGGTGCGTACCTTTTTGATTTATCGAAGAATCGATGAGTATCGCATCGAGCGGCTCTGATTTATCGAACCAACAGAATTTAAAATATTTGGATGTTGTTTCGACGATACTACTTGTGTCGTTGAAACACGTCTAGGATACGCATCCTTCCTCCCTAGTCCATTTGTCATCGTGACATCTACTATGTCGTCGAGATATCTTATTGTATCGACGATACAATTCTTCCTTACATGTCTGCCTAAGGCATTCTTCCGCCCTGCTTGGGAGTTATCTTTTGGCACCAACCCTGCATTAAGATTGTTAATGAGCTAATTTTGCTGTTCCAGCCTATGGTCCAGAATAGCCTTCTTGTCCAAGGTCCAGATTTGCATTTGGTGGGCTCTTGGACTACCTGTAAAATGAGATTACAAGCCCTTAGGTACCCAAGTAGATTTGGGTCCTAGGAAATTGTTAGCTTTAAGGGGCATGCTGGATCTAACTGCTCCAGGATATGCATAGTGATTATGAACGAGATTATTTGCAAGTTTAGCATTTGTTACCCTTGTAGCAGTTGGATTGTACCAACATTCGATTGCAAAGTGCCCTGTCTTTCCACAGCACCAACATTCAAACCTGTTGTATCTTCTTCTTTGGCTGGATGTGTGAGGATGAGTCTTTTGAGTGTGAGCATAAGGATATTTGAAAGATACAGATCTGTACTGATTGTGAGTGTGATGTTCACAATCATCATTCACAGCTTTCCATCTGGAGTTAGTCTTCTTTAATGATCTATGCTCTTTTATAGACATAGTAACTCCATGCATCCTTGTGATCGTCCTTTCATGAGGAACTCTTGAGGTCTTTGTCATGTTCTTAGCTCCACTTCTTTGAGTCGGGCAGCAGGCATTTACCAGTGGAGGAGGGGTCTCTAGTTTGGAGAAGCTTGTAGCTGACCTTCTTCTAATAGGGGTTTTGTCCTCCACACCCCTAATTTTATTACCTTTGGACTTCAGGAGACCAGCTTGAGTTCTATCCTTCTTTAGAAGTACAATCTCCTTGGTTAGAGAGTAGCACAACTCCCTGCTGTCGATCAGTGCCTTCAGAGTTTTCCCAAACTTGCTTATTAGGTCAAGGTTGGAGCTTGCATTGAAGTCCTTTTTGAGTTGGCAAAACTCTGCATTCTGTAGAGTAAGCTTCTTTGCCTTTTCGGAGAGATCAGAGTTTCTGGCTTGAAGAATTGAGATCTCTTCAGCGTGCTCCTTGCAGAGTATTTTGAATTTTCTGAGTTCGTCTAAAAGGCCATTATATGGCTCAGACAAGTCATCATTTTCTGATGAGCAAGTTTCAGATTCTGAATCTGATATGGATAGAGGGGCTCTTATACATACTTGCTCAGGTGAGACTTCAACCTGGATTTCTTCCTATGACTCAGATAGGACAGTCAATCCAAATTGAGTCTCCTCTTCTGAATCTGACCAACTTGAGTCACTATCACTAAGGGTTTTAATCTTCGTCTCAGCTGCAGTGCTTCTGACTCCTGATGATCCTTCCATGAGAACTATTAGAGATTTCCACATGTCCTTGGCTGTAGTGCAGTGAGCAATTTGCTGAAATGTAGAGATATCAACTGCATCAGCTAGAATGCTCTTAGCTTTCTTGTCCAAGATGATTAGGATGAGGTCATCTTTAGTCATTTCAGATGATCTCTTGGCCACAACGTATGGCCCTTCTCGAATGTTCAGAGACATCCTTGGATCTATAGCATCCATGTAAATTTTTGCCCTCACCTTCCATAAGGCAAAGTTTTCCCTGAAAAAGATGGCTACTCTTGATTCCATAGCTTTGATGTGTAGACACCCACTGGCAGATATGTTCAAGCTGTTAAGCTTTTCTTTGAACAACCTCGCTTTGATAACACTTGTTAGTTATTGGGTGTCAACTTACAACCT
Source organism: Dactylorhiza incarnata (assembly GCA_033032865.1). Lineage (NCBI taxonomy): Eukaryota > Viridiplantae > Streptophyta > Magnoliopsida > Asparagales > Orchidaceae > Dactylorhiza > Dactylorhiza incarnata. The sequence goes on along the minus strand of JAWHQI010000103.1, from coordinate 6,244,741 downwards.
AGAGGGGGGGTGAATAGGTTTTTCAAATTATTTTATCCCCTTTAGGTGTTCTTTTTTTCTGGTTAATAGATCTATAGATTATTAAAGCACAGCACAGAAAACACACAAGAACTTATAGAGGTTCCTCAAGACAGGGAGTCTTGAGTAGTCCTCTTTCACTCTACGCCTACCTAGCAGTGTGCTAGGCTCGGCAAACTCTGCCAATGTCTCCGGCCCGCAAGCCTTACAACTCGGACCCACAAGTCCCTGCAGCCTAGGCCTGCAAGCCCCTTCATTGCACCCGAGCCCGCAAGCTCGACACGTTTGGACCCGCAAGTCCCTGCATCCTAGGCCCTCAAGCCCCTTCACTGCACCCGAGCCCACAATCTCGACACTCAGGCCCTCAAGCCCTACACAGCACAGACCCGCAAGTCTTGCCTACAGCCTAGGCCCGCAAGCCCCTTAATTGCACCCGAGTCCGCAAGTCCCTCTGCCCTAGCCCTCAAGCCTCACAGATCTCAAGCCCTCAAGCTTGACACTCAGATCTGAAAACAGATCTTACAACTTTGGCCCGCAAGCCTTACAATGAAAGATTTATAGTAATGAAAACTGTTTCTTTGCCTGATGGAGATCGACTTCTTATCTTGAAGAAGATGCTTCTGATTTTGAATCTGAACGACACAAATCTTCTTCAAGCTTTCTTCCTCTTGCCTGATGTTGACTGACTTCTACTTTTTAACGATTCTTAGCAGTCGATGAGACTTGACTGCAACTTGAAGAACACAGTATGATCATTTTTGTTCTTCCTTTCTTTCTTTCTTCACCGCCGCTTGTACTGTTGTATTGCTAGGCGGGATTATTTTTCGTTCCTTTCTCTCTTGCTTTTCTAGGGCATCACTGTTTCCTTTTTATAGGATGGATGAGCTGCTTAACGGTCATATATGATGTCCTATTCTGACAACCGCCCATGCATTAAGAGCACGCATTGATTGGACAATCAGGCGGTGGCATTAAATGTTGACAGCACGTCTGGCAATATTTGAATCTGTCTCGACGATATTTCCATTGTTATGACGACATGGATAATATCTCGACGACAGGACTTTGTCGATGCCTTGAACTAGTCTCTTCTTCAATTCTTCATCAGATAGTGATATCTTCGACGATAGTGGACATCTCTTCTGTACTTGAGCTTATGACGACACGAAGTCATCTAACTGATGTTGTCGCGATCTTCTTGTCTGCTTGATATCGCTGTAACAACTTTATCTTGTTGACGACATAAACGATATCATGTCGACAGACTATACTTTAGCAACTGCTTGTCTTCAACTGACCTCCTTCAGTCTTCTCGACGTCACGCCTTCTTTACGACGATGTCCAACGCCATCAGTCACACTTAGCCTTTCCGATGACAAGGCTTCTTCTCGACGCTATCTGTTCTTCTTTGGCCTTATCGACGATATAGTATCTTGTCAACGATATCTTCGACACTGATCTTCCCTTTGCCTTTTCAATGACATTCATTCTGACATAGCCTTATCGACGTCAAGGCATCTTGACGACCACATCTTTGAGTCTTCTTCTTCATCTTCGACTTTCTGATATCGTCGTGTAGATGTCACAACGATAACACCATTCTGCCTTGCTCTGCATGTTGTTCAAGATAGGCCTGCTGCTGTTGACGATACGCATGATCCTTTTCGATGACACAGACACAATCATTCATCTTTTCTTTGCCCATCATCTCAACGATGTGCCTGTACTTGTCGACGATATGTTCAGCCTTTTTCGACGATATTATAATTAGGCAGGTTATTGAAGTACTGGACATATTGTCTCATCTCTGCAAGCATGAACTAGATGTGATTAAATACAACTTGCACTTATCATTGAGTTGAGCACTTCTTCAAATCAGGAACACTGCTTGGCACTGTTCCCAACAAACACCTTAGGTCGAACTAAACTTGACCTGAGGTGGAAGAAAAACTCAACATCCTCCCAAACCCACTAGGGGCAGAGAACCAGTCCACGCCCTAGGTGCTTACCTCACTTGGATGTGGAGGAACTCAACCATCTTACCAAAGCAACTGGGGGCAGAGAACCAGTCCACGTCCTTGGTGCTTACCTCACCTGGAGGCGGAGGAACTCAACACCCTCACAATCAAGCTACCAAGTAGCGAGTCGACCCGATGAGTCTCCCATCTGCCGGCATGACTGAGCCCAGAGAATGGTCTCTAGTCGGGGATCTTACCAATTGGAGGCAGAAGTACCCGTCCGCGTCCTAGGTGCTTACCTTCACTTGGAGGCAGAGGAACTCAACACCCTCCCAATCCAGCTACCAAGTAGCGAGTGGATCCGATGATCGTCCCATCTGCCGGCATGACTGAGCCCGGAGAATGGTCTCTAGTCGGGGATCTTACCGATTGGAGGTGGAAGTACCCGTCCGCATCCTAGGTGCCTTGCTTACCTGGAAGCAGAGGAACTCAACGCCCTCTCAATCCAATTGGAGGCGGAAGTACCCATCCGCATCATAGGGGCTTAGCTTACCTGGAGGCAGAGGAACTCAACACCCTCCCAATCCAGCTACCAAGTAGCGAGTCAACCCGATGAGTCTCCCATCTGCTGGCATGACTGATCCTGGAGAATGGTCTCTAGTCGGTGATCTTACCGATTGGAGGTGGTAGTACCCGTCCGTGCCCTAGGTGCTTACCTTTACCTGGAGGCAGAGGAACTCAACACCCTCCCAATCCAGCTACCAAGTAGCGAGTCGACCCGATGAGCCTCCCATCTGCCGGCATGACTGAGCCCAGAGAATGGTCTCTAGTCGGGGATCTTATCGATTGGAGGTGGAAGTACCCAACCGCGTGCTAGGTGCCTTGCTTACCTGGAGGCAGAGGAACTCAACGCCCTCCTAATCCAATTAGAGGCAGAAGTACCCATCCGCATCCTAGGGTCTTAGCTTACCTGGAGGCAGAGGAACTCAACACCCTCCCAATCCAGCTACCAAGTAGCGAGTCTACCCGATGAGTCTCCCATCTGTCGGCATGACTGAGCCCGGATAATGGTCTCTAGTCGGGTATCTTACCGATTGGAGGCAGAAGTACCTGTCAGCGCCCTAGGTGCTTACCTTCACCTGGAGGCAGAGGAACTCAACACCCTCCCAATCTAGCTACCAAGTAGCGAGTCGACCCGATGATTCTCCCATCTGCCGGCATGACTGAGCCCGGAGAATGGTCTCTAGTCGGGGATCTTACCGATTGGAGGCAGAAGTACCCGTCCGCGTCCTAGGTGCTTACCTTCACCTGGAGGCAGTGGAACTCAATGCTTCCGTGATGCGGTCCCTGCCCTTGAAGGCTTACCAACCTTTGCTCTCATTGGCTAGAGTAACAATTATGAGCTGGAGTAAGAGGTTTTTCCAAGAATAAAATCAATATTCATTAAGGATAAAAACATTTTAGATCGTCTCCACTCCAAGTGTTGCCGAGGGGGATTCCTTCAACATTTTGAAGGCAATACCCCCTGTCTTCAGGGCTTCCAGGACTACATAGGGTCCCTCCCAATTGGGTTGGAGCTTTCCTACGTTCACCGATCTTCCCGCGACGTCGACCTTCTTGAGGACTAGATCTCCTGGGATGAATTGCTTGATCCTAATGTTTTTTATAAATATACCCGGCCATCTGACGTTTCACCTCCTCCTACCGAATCGACGCGAGGTCTCGGAGCTCCTCAACCACATCCAGCGAGACTCGTTGTTTCTCTTAGTTGTCTATTCTCCAGTCTTCGCCACCCTCCTGGGAGGCCACGACCCGGTGGGACCTGACCTCGAATTCCATGAGGAGTACGGCCTCAGATCCGTGAGAGAGTTTGAACGACGTTTCCCTCGTCGTCGTGTTGGGTGTCGTTCTCAAGGCCCATAAGACCGAGGGAAGCTGCTCCACCCAGTTCCCCTTCAAGTTATCCACCTTTTTCTTCAGCAGGTTGACTATGACTTTGTTTGCCGCCTCCACCTGCCCGTTGCTCCGAGGATGATGAACGGAGGAGAAGCGGAGATCGATGCCCAATTGACCGCAGAAGCTGATGAGCTCCTCATTAGCGAACTGTGGTCTGTTATTCGTCAATATGGCGAGGGGGAGTCCGTGCCTGCAAATTATTTCTCCCCAAATAAAATTTCTTATCACCTGCGAAGTTGTTTTTGCCAAAGCTTTGACCTCCACCCATTTGGAGAAGTAGTCTATCATGACCAGCAGAAACATTCTTTGACCGCTGGCCTGAGGAAATGGGCGGACCAAGTCCATCCCCCAAATGGCGAAGGGCCATGGTGCTGTGACTGTCCTGAGCCTTTGCGCAGGTTGGAGTTGGAGCGATGCGAAGAGCTGACACTTCTTCGCAAACTCCGCGGTGTCCTTACGAAGGGTTGGCCAGAAGTATCCCTGCCTCAACACCCTCTTCTCTAAGGTTTGGCTTCCGGATTGGCTTCTGCACTCCCCGGATGGATCTCTTCCAAGACCTTTGGGACTTCATCTTCCGTCACGCACCTCGCTAGGAGCTCGGTTAAGGTCTTCCTATATAAGCTCCCCTGTCTGATCAAGTAGTATGCTGACTTGTACCTGAACCGCCGCTTATCTGGGACCCCTCCGGGAACTTGCCCGAGGTCAGAAAGGTAAGGATCGGGTCCACCAACGAGGCCCCTTGATCGATCTCCATCAGTTCCCCTTCCTCGATGGACGGGCGAAACAACTTGGTCACCGTTCCTCCCGCGCGAGGACCGTACTTTGCCAACTGATCTGCTCAAACATTTTCCTCTCTGGGGATGTGCCGGATGGAGAAAGCTTGGAACCCCGGATGAGGTCCTTAACCTTCATTAGATACCTCTGGAGGGTCGGCATTTTCGCCTCCAACTCTCATTGGACCTGGGAGGCCACCACCATCGAATTCGTGAAAACCCTCACATCCCGGATTACCAGTTCCTTTGCCAGATGAAGCCAACGCGGCTTCATACTCGGCCTGGTTGTTGGTTATGGGGAATCGGATGTCGATCGCTTGCTCGATCCTCGTCCCCTGCAGACTAACCAGGACTACCCCTTCGCCGAGGGGAATTTTTTCCTGATGCCACGTCTGCGAACAGCTCCCATGCCACCAACCCGGTGGGTTCCGACCCATCCACCTCGGCAACGTATTCTGCCAGGAAATCTGCCACCGTCTGAGCTTTCATCGACAGCCGAGGGACGAAGGTGACATCGAACTCGCTAAGCTCGACTGACCACTTTGCCAATCTCCCAGAGTGCTCCACTCCTTCCATAATGTTGCGAAGGGGGTGATCGGTCACTACTCTGATCGAATGAGCCTGGAAATAGGGACGAAGTTTCCGGGCTGAGATGATCAAAGCGAATGCCAGCTTCTCTAGAACGGGATACTTGAGCTCTGCCTTTTTCAGGACTTGGCTGACGTAATAGATCAGCAGCTGCTTCTTCCCCTCCTCTCAGACCAGGACCGAGCTTTCTGCCTCGACTCCTACCCCTAGGTAAAGAAAAAGGTCTTCTCCTTCTTTCGGTCCTTGGAGCAAAGGAGCCCGCGTCATCTGTTCCTTCAATGCACGAAAAGCCTTCTCACATTCCGGTGTCCACTCAAACTTCTGACCCTGGCGCAGGTCCCTGAAGAAGGCAGAGCACTTCTCCCCGGATCTAAAGAGAAACTGGCTCAACCCTGCTAACTTCCCTATCAACCTTTGAATCTCCTTCGCACTCCTCGGCGACTCCAACTCTAGGATGGCTTTGACCTTGTCTAGGTTGGGTTCGACCCCCACCGGGGTGAGTAAGTGACCTAGGAACTTTCCTCGACTTGCTCCGAAGACACATTTAGAAGGGTTGAGCCTTATCTTGAACCTCCGAAGGGTGGCGAAGGTCTCCTCCAAGTCTTGCAGGTAAGACGCTACATCCCTGCTTTTAACCATCAAGTCATCCGCATAGACTTCTAGGTTGCGCCCTTTCTGCTCCTTGAAGACTCGGTCCATCATCCTTTGTTAAGTCGCTCCTGCGTTCCTCAGTCCGAAAGGCATCATCTTATAACAATAACACACATCATCTGTGATGAAAGAAATATCGTTAACATCGGGCGGATGCATTCGGATTTGATGGTAGCCAGAGAACGCATCCAAGGAGCTCATCACCGGGAAGCCGACAGTTGAGTCTACAAATGCGTCAATCTGAGGCAGAGGATAACAATCCTTAGGAAAGGCCTTCTTCAACAGGGAGAAGTCCACACACATTCTCCACTTCCCATCTCCCTTCTTTACCATTACCACGTTAGAAACCCATCATGGGTATTGGATTTCTTCCACGAACCCTGCCTCTAGCAGCTTCCCTACCTCCTCTCAGATTGGCCCGACGAGGTTAGACGACACATTTCTCTTTTTCTGGCGAATGAGGCGGACGCTTGAGTTGAGGTTAAGGCGATGACATGCCACATTTGCATCGACACCTGGCATCTCTGCAGCGCTCCATGCGAAGATGTCCACATTCTGCTGGACGCATCTTCGGATCCTCTCTTGATCCTGCTCGCTCATCCTTCCGCTGATTTGTATCTTCTCCGGCCTTCCATTGCCGCTAACGACCTCTCTTTCTTTCACCTCTTCTGCCACCTCCAACTTGGTCTGATCATCCAACACCTGATCCGCCTTCTCTGCCTCCTCTTCCCCTATCAACGGCCGCGACTTGCTGGGAGGAGGTGAGTTCCTTGGTTCTTCGCTTCCATCCATGAGACTTGCTCAGGGATTTCCAAACTAGCTTCTTCCACGCTCACCGCACCAGAATGTTGAAACCAGAGAACTGGTCTCGATGTTCGAAAGGGAGATGCAGTTAACCCTTACTTGACCCGAGCTAGAACCCTTGACCAGTTACCAGGAACAGAAAGACCTTCCCTTGAAGAACACTTGAGTTTAGAAGCAGACCCCGTAAGCTGCAGCGTGGAGGTCCCATCACACACCCAGAAGTTCAACGAGAGCTTCCCCTCCCAAGCCAATGGTGAGCCTGGGAACCTTGGAGGGCACTAAGGACCGTCTCACCGTCAACCTTCACTAACAGGGGGAGGGGGGTTAGTGCTTGCTCACAATACACACGTGAGGGGGTGGGGGTACCAACATCCCTTCCCAAGGTGCCCATGAAGGTCTATTTATAGACTTCCCCAAATTGGGCTGCGGATAGCCAAAAATCTACTATCCACAGCTCAACAACGAACCTGAACAACCAAAATAGGAGGGGGCGAGTGGAGCTTGAGATGTCCACTCTCCCACTTTCTGGGGGTCGAGAGAGTGGACCAAATGGTCTACTGCCTGGGCTTGGATGAGTGGACCACTCGGTACACTCTCCTCAGGGGCGAGTGGACCCATGGTCTGGTCTCAACGTTCGAAAGGGAGATGCAGCTAACCCTTACTTGACCCGAGCTAGAACCCTTGACCAGTTGCCAGGAACCGAAAGACCTTCCCTTGAAGAACACGTGTCTAGAAGCAGACCCCTTAAGCTGCAGCGTAGAGGTCCCACCACACACCCGGAAGTTCAACGAGAGATTCCCCTCCCAAGTTAATGCTGAGCCTGGGCACCTTGGAGGGCACTAAGGACTGCCTCACTGTCAACCTTCACTGACAGGGGGAGGGGGGTAATGCTTGCTCATAATACACACGGGACGGGGGGTACCAACATCCCTTCCAAAGGTGTCCATGGGGGTCTATTTATAGACTTCCCAAAATTGGGCTGCGGATAGCCAAAAATCTAATATCCGCAGCTCAACAACGAAACTGAACGACCAGAACAGGAGGGGGGCGAGTGGAGCTTGAGATGTCCAATCTCCCCCATCTATTTACTATACTTGCTCTTTTACTTTATACTGTCTTTTACTTATTTGCTGCTTCACTTACTCTTGCTAGTATAGAATTGTTATCCATACTTGTTTAGTATTTATATACTCTGCTAGTCTGGCCGCTTGTCACCTGCTTTTGATTTACCCTTTGATGTCCTCAGCTTCCTCCTCCCGCGTGGTGCCTAGGATTCGCGGGTGGAGACGATGAGGAATATGCTAAGTCTTATGGACTGACGGTCGGTGGACCTCATCATTTTAGGGATGATGTGTCGGAACAGCAGGACCCCGTTCAGGAGTCAGGTCAGGAGGATGGGATGAAGCAAAGCAGCCACTACCCGTTGATGCTGCAGCAGCTACAAACGCGCGATGACAAAGTTCAATAGCTTCCGCATAGACGTAGAGATGAGAGACTTTTGTAGTAATGATATCGATGTACTGTGAGTAAGCCCTTATTCTCTTAGTTCTTTCTCATCGTGGACATTGTAATATTGTATTATGATAAATATATAATGTGATTTTGCGGACTTGTTTCATTTAATGCTTCTATTACGCGGAAGTGTGGTTGGCCTGGATGATGTTGAATAGCCGGCAGAATCGGCTTATTATGGCGGTGACCATTTGGAGTAATGGTGTTGCCGTGAGACGGTGGTTCTGGGCGGTAAGACCCCGGAAAGAATGCAAAAAAAGAGGGTCTTACAGATCGCTTATGGGTCAAGACAACTGAAAGTTCATTAAAAGAATTACCTTACGCATGACTTAGAATTTGCGGCAATGATTTATGCCATAAAGCTTTGGAGACACCTTCTTTATGGAGTGTCATACATGATTTTTACGGATCACAAGAGTCTGAAGTATTTCTTCACCCAGAAAGAACTGAATTTGCGCCAGCGTAGATGGTTGGAGTATGTTGCGGATTATAAGGTTGACATCCTCTATCATCCGGGTAAGGTTAATGTGGTGGCCGATGCCCTGAGTAGAAAGAACGTGCATGTCTTCAACCTTTCTGTACAGTCCTTAGTGGATGAGTTTATGATGATGGATATCTCAGTCGATAGTAGTACCGCACCTTCGAGCTTAGGAGCTGAAGAGTCTTCTTGGATTACCCTTACAAGACTGCATCAGAAGGAAGATCCTGACTTGCAGCATCACCGGAATAGGATTGAGAAAGGGGAATTACCAGACTTTTTAATTGATGGTAAAGATACATTGAAGTATCGAGGCAGGTATTGTATCCCCACGTTGGAGGATATTCGAACAAAGATCTGTAGTGAAGCACATGATTCTAGTGTTTTCAATCATCCTCGTTTCATGAAAATGTACAAGGACCTGATGCAGATTGTTTGGTGGTTAGGTATGAAAAAAGATATAGAAAAATATGTTTCTGAATGTTTTACTTGCCAACGCGTTAAGGCATATCATAAGAGGCCTGGAGGTAAATTGAACCCTTTGGATATTCCAAGCTGGAAGTGGGAGAGTATTTCAATGGACTTCATTACCGGTTTTCCGAGATCCCTCGAAGGACATGATTCAGTATGGTTCATAATTGACAGATTGACAAAGTGTGCTCACTTTGTGTCTTTTAAGACGTGTTATTCTATGGAGAAAATAACAGAACTTTATTTGGATGAAGTCATCAGATTGCATGGTGTACCCGTGAGCATTGTGTCGGATCGGGATTCCAGGTATATGTCTCATTTCTGGCAGAGTTTGCAGGGAGCTTTGGGCACTGACCTTAGATACTCTACCATTTACCACCCTCAGACCAATGGTCAGACGGAGAGAGTAAATAAAATTTGGAATATATGATCAGGTGCTATATTTTAGATCATGGTGGAGCTTGGGATAAGCGTCTTGGGCTGATGGAATTTGCTTATAATAACAGTTATCAGGAGAGCTTGCAAATGGCCCCCTTTGAGGCTTTGTATGGGAGGCGTTGCCGAACTCCCTTGTTTTGAGCCGAGGTTGGTGAGAGTCCGTTGCTAGGCCAGAGGCTTTGGAAAAGATGAATGTTGTCGTGACTCATATCTGCGAGAGGCTTCACTTTGCTCAGGAGCGGTATGAGAAGTATGCTAATCGGAGAAGGGTGGATCTGGAGTTCGTTGTTGGGGACATGGTGTTCTTGAAAGTTTCTCTGATGTCGGGTGTTAAGAGATTTGAAAGGAACCACAAGTTGGATCCCCAGTATGTGGGACCTTTCTAGGTTGTTGAGCGCATCGGAGTGTCAGCTTATAGACTAGATTTGCCTGCTTCTTTTCCAGATGTTCACGATGTGTTTCACGTGAGCCAGTTGAGGAAGTGTATGCTATTAAAACCAGAGAACTGGTCTCGACGTTCGAAGGGGAGATGCAGCTAACCCTTACTTACCCGAGCTAGAACCCTTGACCAGTCACTAAGAACCGAAGAACCTTGCCCTTGAAGAACACCTAAGTCCACAAACGGACCCCTTAAGCTGCAGCGCGGAGGTCCCACCACACACCCGGAAGCTCACAAGGAACTTCCACTCCCAAGCCAATGCTGAGCCTGGGCACCTTGGAGGGCACTAAAGCTCACCTCACCACCAACCTTCACTAACAAGGGGGGAGGGGTAGTGCTTGCTCACAAGACTCACGCGAAGGAGAGGGGGTAGAGACCAACCCTTCCCAAGGTGCCCATGGGGGTCTATTTATAGACTTCCCAAAATTGGGCTGTGGATAGCCAAAATTCTGCTATCCGCAGCTCAACCACGATCCTGGATGATCAAAACAAGAGGGGGGGGGGGGGGGGGGGCGAGTGGAGGATGAGACGTCCACTCCCCCCTTGCTGGGGGTCGGATGGGTGGACCAAGGTCCACCACCTGAACTGGGCGAGTGGACCTTATGGTCCACTCAACCTACCAGGCGAGTGGACCATAGGGCCACCCGCCCAGCTGCCCGGGCGAGTGGACTTATGGTCCACGCGCCCTGGGCGAGTGGACCACAGGTCCACTCGCCTGCAGGCTTGGGGGCGAGTGGACCTTGGGTCCACTCGCTCCCCACCTTGGGCGAGTGGACCCAAGGTCCACTCGCCCCCCCCCCCCCCCCCCACCCACCCACCCACTCGGGCGAGTGGACCAGTGGTCCACTCGCCCGGGGCCTTGGGCGAGTGGACACGAGGTCCGCTCGCCCAAGAAATCTTGCCCCATCGGGCCTTCTCTTTATGAACTTTGATGACCTCCGATGGTCCGATCTGCTACGCCCCCTACCTGCATTAGGCCGCGTCGGCTCGGCAAATATGAGGGTTGTACACAATCCCCGCTCTTTTCGAGCTTATTTTATGCTCGAAAAGAAAGTCCAACCCACCTATTTGGCGAGTCAAGTGGGGTATTGGGGGAATATACCGAGGGCCCCGCTGGGCGGCTATAAAAAGCCTCCAAAGGGGGGTGAGGAGAGCCCGTTTCAAAGCTCGTTTCAAAGCTCATTTCAAAGCTCGTTTCAAAGCTCGTGCTGGGAGGGACCGGAACGACCTGGCAGAGCTCAGGGCCATGGTTAGCGGTCTCCCGCCCTCCCCTACTCGGCCGACGGTGCGGTCACCATGGATGAAACTTCGACCCGACCTGGCGAAAGAGGTGGCGTCATCATCCTCCCACGGGATGACCGACTTTGTCCGGGATCTGGAGCTAGACGCGGTATCGACTCATTCCTCATCTTTGCTTCCTTTTCGCGGTTGTACCGCGCTAACTGAGACATGCTTCTTGAATGCTAACAGCTTATTTCGAACCACCCCGAGGGGACCTGGAGTGTGATGGAAACATCGGGTGCGGGCGTTCGAGCAAGCCCTACCATTCTTGTTCAGGATCCTGCTGCCCTCTCAACATGCCCACGATAACCCTTCCTCGAAAAGTCAAGGGATTGAAGATTTGCAAGGTAATACTACTGTGAGAGCCTCTACTGGGTTGAGTGCTTCGGCATCTAAAGCTATACTTTTGCAGGAGGGGGAAAGACCTCGACGGGTCAGTCGAGCCGGAGGGAGGTCTCCCCACCACTCCTCTCCCGTACTAAGGCTGAGGAACCTGTCGAGGACCAACCCAATGTCCTCGAGCGTCTGGATCATCTGAATGATACGGTGCGGAGGCAGGAGGTCTTTCTTCATGAGCTGTGAGAGGGAAGATGGTCCTCCAGACCTGACCCTCTGGCCCGCGTCTGCGCGCTGGAGCGGCGGATGGAGAGGTTGGAAAACGAGCTCAATCTGCTAAGGGGCGAGGTCCGGTTTGTGTCTAGAGGAATAGCTGCGCCACTCATAGACCACCTACGTTGGGTGGAGGCTACCATTCGCACCGTGAGCGAGGAGGTTGTTGCAGCAAAGGAATGCATCGGGTCTATGCATGGGGTGACGTCGTGCACCCAGGATCAAGGTTTCTGGAAGTGGATGTCGCGCTGATCGGCTTTTAATTGCGATCTTCTATTTGATATATAATAATAGGCATTAGCCTTGCATGGTGGTTCAGTCTACCTTGCGACCGGATGCTTTTACCTTGCTCTGCTTCTGCTATGATGTTTCGTTGTTTTCGTTCATTCGTGCTTCGCAGGTCCTCATGTGTTTGATGATTAAATGCCAGGATAAGCGACACGATGCCGGGGTAGTATATTCGTTCATTCGTGCTTCGCAGGTCCTCTGGATGAGGTAGAGGAGAGGGGTTAGGGGGAAGCGTGGGAAAACGGACCTCGAGGTCCTCACCCCTGAACCAAGCGAGCAGACCTTAGGGTCCGCACACCTCTACTGGGCGAGTGGTCCACGAGGACCACTCCCATGCACCGGGCGAGTGGACCACTCCCATTCGCCCCCTTCCCTTGTTTTGCATTCCCCTTGAGGTCGGCTCTCTTCCTTCTTCCTTACCCTGCGAGATGGCCCCCAAACGCCCTCCTTTCGCTAGGAATGGCCGGGAGCAAAGTTCGGCTAATTTTTTCGAACATTCCTTTCCCGAAGGGAATGTATCTAAAGAGGAGTTCTTGGCATTCAAGAGCTCCTACCTTCCTGAGGGGTGGATGTCTCGACGTCCATCACAAGGTGAGGCCATTAACTCTTTCTATGAGAACTGGCTTGCCTTCCCGCTTGCCCACTTTGAAGCTGGTCTACGGCTTCCCTTATGGCCTGAGATGAAAGAGTTCCTGAATTATTTTGGCGTTGTCCCTGCTCAGGTCAACTCGAACGCAATCTCGATGTTAATGGCCTATGCCTTCTACTTGCGAGAGGAAAGGGTCGAGTTTGACCTAACCATGTTTCGCAAAGTGTTCGTCTTCCGGGCGACCACTGATGGGGTATGTTTCTTGACCGGCATGCACGTGAAGGTGTGCGAGACCTCCAACAAGGTCCATCACTGGAACGACACATTCGTGTTCGTTCAAGGCGACCTAGGTGACATCCCCTTCTCACCCGTCCAGAGGTCTCAGAAGGGCTGCAAGGCCCCTTGCTTAGGTGGGGAGGCAGCCGTGCTTCATAGCTATCTTGAGGGCGCGAGCTTCGAGGTCGAGCACCTCCGGAGGAACATCGACCGGCTTACCTACGTTGATCCTGGGACAGGTATCCTCTCCCTCATGATGTCCCCCCTCTTTTTTTTTCTCACTCATACCTGTGGATACTTACCTTTACCTTGATTCATACAGGTGAGCGGACTCTCCCACGTCACCCTCCCTTCACAAGGGGGAGTTCTTCATCCGCCCGTTGGTTCGACAAGGAGGCCGCTGCTACATGCGCCTCCTCCCTGAAGGTCTCCATGCCGAGGCAACGAAGAGAGAAGGAGCAGGTCGTGGAGGAGGCTACGCATTCTTACCCACTAAGAGGACCAACAATGCGGAGGGGGAACGCTGTCCGCAGGGAGGACTCGGGGGTAGCGTCGAGGGAGAAGGGGGAACCGAGTGATCCTGACGCGTTGCCAACCACCCCAACTTTGAGATGGGGGGGAACGCCACCGACTCCCTTAGCGACCATGTCCTTCACTGGGATGAGGTTATGAACTGGATCTCGATAACCTCTCGGCAACCCTCCTGGATAGAGAGTGGACCTCTCGGGGATGCCGCGTATAATCTCTCCTTTGGCCTCTATGGCCGGCAGGATGCGGCCGCCTACAAGAAAAAGTCCATTCGTGACCTTGCATGTATGAGCTTGAAAGCCCTGCTTCGCGCAACCGAACTCTCGCATATGACTGCCACCGAGGTCTTAGTCTCTCGAAGAAGCTAAGGCAGGCCGATGCGTCGAGTCAGTATGCCGTAGAGAAGGCTGCTGACCTTACCACATGCTTAGTCACCGCTGAGAGGCTCCTGGAGCAGTCATCCGGAGGCCTGGTTCGTGCTTGTCCAGGGGACCCTTCCTTTCTTCTTCACCTCTCCTTTCTTCAACGGCTGTAACCCCTTTACCTTTTCCACCTGCAGGGACTAGAGCCTGCTGACTCACTCAAGAGGCGATGCGAGGAGTCAGACCGAGAGGTGCATGTCCTGAGGGCTCAGCTTGCTGAAGCACAGAGGCAGTTGCGGGAGGGGGAGAGTGGTGGATCCTCGCGGACGGCGACATTCGTCCCACCTTCCCCTGCTAGGGCTGAGAGCTCCCGGAGGAAGATTGCGATGAAGACGGCCGAGACCTTGGTGAACTCCCTTCATAAGGCGGATGCTCTTCGGGATGACTGGAGCGGGGTCTCCGCTAGCAACATCCTCTTCGAGTTCTACCCCTCCCCTACGCGCCCCAGCTCATCTCCTTCCAGCGGTGACTATTCCTCCTGAATGCTAGAGTCGCTAGGAACCTCCTTCTTCTTTTGTCTCTTTTTTATAAGCAATGTCTACTTTGTATTTTCAATCCTGTGCTAGCTATTATGGCAAAGCGCTTGCCCATGTAATCTATGTTATTATTGAACACGTAACCATTCAGTGAACCTTCTAGCTTTTTCAACTATTCGTTATTCAAGTAGAACAATTGTATGGTTTGAGATCTCTTCCTGCGATGGAGAGAGCTTGCTCTCTTGTCATACCTTAGACCAACCTGTCAGACCAACTAGAGGAGGAGAGTTGGTCCGCATCCTAGGTGCTTAGCTTACCTGGAGGCAGATGAACCCAGCACCTTTTCAAACTAATTGGGAGCGGAGTACTCGTCCACGTCCTAGGGGCTTAGCTTGCCTGGAGGCAGAGGAACCCATCACCTTTCCAATCCAATTGGGGGTGGAGTACCCGTCCATGTCCTAGGGGCCTAGCTTACCTGGAGGCAGAGAAACACAACACTTTTTCAAACCAACTGGGGGTGGAGTACCCATCCACGTCCTAGGGGCTTAGCTTACCTGGAGGCGGAGGAGCTCATCATCTTTCCGAGCCCCTTAGTCAAGTAGCGAGTCGACCCGATGAGTCTCCCATCTACCGGCATGACTGAGCACGGAGAATGGTCTCTAGTCGAGGATCTTACCAACTGGGGGCGGAGCACCCATCCATGTTCTAGGTGCTTACCTTCACCTGGAGGCGGAGGAACTCAACACCTTCCCAAGCTACTTAGTCAAGTAGCGAGTCGACCCGATGAGTCTCCCATCTGTCGGCATGACTGAGCCTGGAGAATGGTCTCTAGTCGGGGATCTTACCAACTGGGGGAGGTGTACCCATCCACGTCCTAGGTGCTTACCTTCACCTGGAGGCGGAGGAACTCAACACCTTCCCAAGCTACTTAGTCAAGTAGCGAGTCAACCCGATGTGTCTCCCATCTGCCGGCATGAATGAGCCCGGAGAATGGTCTCTAATCGGGGATGTTACCAACTAGGGGCGGAGTACCCATCCACATCCTAGGTGCTTACCTTCACCTGGAGGCGGAGGATCTCAACACCTTCCCAAGCTACTTATTCAAGTAGCGAGTCGACCCGACGAGTCTCCCATCTGCCGGTATGACTGAGCCCGGAGAATGGTCTCTAGTCGGGATCTTACCTATAGGTGTTACCTGGAAAAAAAAAAGAGAAACTGTTTCCATTCATAGTCAAGGAGATACAAGTTCATTACATCACGCCTCCTTGCTCTTACATGGCCACATACTCCCCGGCCTTCTCCTTCATCACCTCTCCCATATCATCTACCTTCTTCATCCACTCGACCGTGTTGACAGCTGTGACGTAGCACTAGCGCGCCTCCCTAGGATCTCCCCTGACCTGGACCTAGACTCCTCCAGTGCTGTATTTCAAACACTAGTGGTATAAGGACGACACGCACTAGTACGCGCTGATGAGGGGATGCCCGGAGATAGCGTTGTAACTACTCGGCGCATCCATGATGACGAACCGGCTGTTTTTGGACGTATCCCCCAAAGTGACGAGGAGTTAGACTCCCACTTCCACTTCCTTCCTTTCCCCGGAGAACCCGAAGAGTGGCCCGTCTGACGCAAACACCCATTTTGACTCGACCTTCATCTTGTCAAAAGCCTTCTTGAACACCACGTTCACCGAGCTCTAGTTGTCAACCAGGATTCGAGAGACCGTGAAGTTTTTGATTGCGGCCTTGATGACGAGTGCATCGCAGAAGGGATCCTCGTGGGCCGGCATATCTTGGGCCGAGAAGGTGATCTTCTCGCCAGGGATTGGGGATCGGGAGGTTGAAGCGATGCTCCGACGGTATATGGTATGGAGGCTCCCCTTTCGGGTGGCCTCAATACCCACTCCTCCGTGGATCACCCAAATCCCACCCAGGGCCCCCATGTCGATTCTTTCTTCGAACGGGTCCTATTCTTCTTTCTTTTTCCCTTCCCCTCTTCCCCTTGGACCCTCCAAGCAGAGCTGTTTTCCCCCTGCTGGGGCTTTCCCTCCTTCTCTCATCTCGAGGAATTCTGGGTAGGCTGCGGTCGCGTGACCTTCCTGCTGATGGAAGTCACAATATAGCAGCGCCAGCTCGCCTGCCCCATTCCCCAAGCGGGTCCTCTTCTTCCCTCCCTTCTTTCGTCCGATCGTCATAGCTTGCAGGGGTTGGGCTTGCAGCGGCCTTGCGTCGGGATGCCAGCCCGCCGGGTTGAACCGTCCCTGCCTCCCATGGTAGCCTCCTCCACCATGGAAGTGTCCTCTTCCTTGGCCATGAGAGGGTCCCCCAGGCGGCCTCCACGCTGGTCGGGCGGCTGGCGGTTGAGACCTCCAGCCTTGCTCCGACCCAGTGGGGGGGGGCCTGGTGTCTCTAACTCCTTACTTCCTCTCTCCTTCTTCCTCCCTGCTCCTTCCTCTCCACCTTCTTCTCCTCTTCTGCGCCCTTTGCCAACCTTGCCATGAACTCCTGATTTGTAGCTTCACACTCGATCTCCCGGGCAGCGCGCTCCATCAGCTCTTCGAAAGACACCAGGGGGTCCCGAGTCAAACTCATCCTGAACAGTCCTTGCTGCAACCCGAGGGTGAAGGCCAGTTGCAGGGTGTTCGGGCACCTCGATGACTAGGAGCACTTCTTCCTGGAACCTATCCACATAACTTCCCAATGTCTCTCCTGACCTTTGCCGAATCAAGAACAGCGCTTCCGCCCTCTTCCTCCTCTACTTTGAAGTGGAAAACCTTAACAAGAAACTCCGACGCAGGTCCTCGAAGTCGTAGATGGTTCCCACCGGGAGCTGGTGGAACCAGTCCCTCGCCTTCCCCCTGAACGTGACGACGAAGAGTCTGCATTTGAAGGCATCCGACATCTGTCTGATCGATGCCATGTCTTTGAACCACTGGAGGTGCTGAATTTGGTCATCCTTCCCCGCATAGTAAGACATGGCAGGCTCGCTGAACCCATCGGGAATGGGAGCCGAGATGATCAGCTCGCAGAAGGGACTTCCCCAACCTCCCTAGCGAGTCGAAAGCGTCCCCTCCACTTCTCCACTGGGGTAACCGGTCTCGGGAGAGCTGTTGAAAAGCACTCTCGCTTAGAGACCCGAGCCCTCCCCTGTGGCTGGCTCCTTCCCTTGTCAATGTGCTTGTTCTGCCTCCATTGGAAAGGGCGAGGCGAGCACAGGTGCGGGCGGTGTTGAGCACTCGCCGTAAGGGGGGAGTGCGACCCGCAAGAGCTCCAGTATCGTCTTCCTGAACTCGTCAAAATCACCCTTCTTCACGTACTCGCTGGTAGGGGCGAGTCCCCCAGCTCATCGCTTCCAGCCATGAGACTTGATCAGGGCTTTCTGAACTAGCTGCTTCCACGCTCACCGCACCAGAATGTTGAAACCAGAGAACTGGTCTCGACGTTCGAAAGTGAGATGCAGCTAACCCTTACTTGAACAGAGCTAGAACCCTTGACCAATCACTAAGAACCGAAGAACCTTGCCCTTGAAGAACACTTAAGTCCGCAAATGGGCCCCTTAAGCTGCAGCGCGGAGGTCCCACCACACACCCGGAAGCTTACAAGGAACTTCCCCTCCTAAGCCAATGATGATCCTGGGCACCTTGGAGGGCACTAAAGCTCACCTCACCACCAACCTTCACTAACAAAGGGGGGGAGGGGGTAGTGCTTTCTCACAAGACTCACGCGAGGGAGAGGGGGTAGAGACCAACCCTTTCCAAGGTGCCCATGAGGGTCTATTTATAGACTTCCCAAAATTGGGTTGCGGATAGCCAAAATTCTGCTATACGCAGCTCAACCACGAACCTGGATGATCAAAACAAGAGGGGGCGAGGGGAGGATGAGACGTCCACTCCCCCCCCCCCCCCCTTGCCGGGGGTCGAATGGGTGGACCAAGGTCCACCACCTGAACTGGGCGAGTGGACCTTATGGTCCACTCAACCTACCGGGCAAGTGGACCTAAGGCCCACTCGCCACCCCCCCCCCCCCATTCGGGCGAATGGACCAGTGGTCCACTCGCCCGGGGCCTTGGGCGAGTGGACCTGAGGTCCGCTCGCCCAAGAAAGCTTGCCCCCCCCCCGGGCCTTCTCTTTTCAATCTTTGACGAGCTCTGATGGTCCGACCTGCTACGCCCCCTACCTGTGCTATGCCACGTCGGCTCGACAGATATGAGGTTTGTACATATGTGTAGTGACTGGCTTGTTCTCGATTCGGTGCCCCAATTGCAGCCCAATCTTTCCTATGTTGAAGAGCCTATTCGAATTTTGGAGTCTCAGGAGCGGGTGTTGTGGAAGAAGATGATCCCGATGGTTAAAGTTCTTTGGATAAATCAGGGCGTCGATAACACAACTTGGGAGCTGGAGTCTGCCATGAGAGAGAGTCATCCAGGTGTCTTCTCCTAGATTTCGGGTAAATCTTCCGTCTAGTTTTCTTTGGTTTTTTCTGTACCTTCCATGATCATTGGATTTCAAGTTTCGGGACGAAACTTCCTTTTAGGGGGAGTAACTGTAACGCCCCTGGTATTTCGTTAATTATTTGCGTGCACGTTGTGATGAAATTTTGGCGTAAGGGCGTTACGTCAACTCATCTGGATTAATTTTGAGCCTTAACTTAGAGAATGTATTTAATTTAGGTCGCGCGTGCGAGATTTCATGACATTTCGAGTTAAGGGGGGGAACTCTGGGTTATTTTGAGTAATTATTGAGATTTCAGCTTAGGGAATTTTGATCTCGAGTTTGGCTCGTCGGAATTGAATTCTGACTTTGTCGTTGGATTCGTAGCGCCGATTTTCAGCTTATGAACAAATTTTGTGAAAATCTAAGGTAATTTTGACGCCCTCGTAGTTTAAATAGAATGGGAGAATTATTAATTTATTTAAACAAGAATTAGGGTTTTATATAAATATCAAAATTTCCAAAAAAAACCTATTCTTCTTCTCCAAAGGGCCGAACCAGAATTTGTGCGAGTGCGAGAGAGGCGTGACGGGAACTTATTCCGGCCGGCGATTCGAGAGCTGTAGTGAACGGAATCGTAAATGGAGAGTGGAATCGGAAAGCTCTTGGCGAGATCTTCGTTCTAGTGGTAAGATTTTCCTGTTTTCTTGGGATTTTTGGAGTCAAGATAGTGACCTAACTCCTCTTTTTGGCCCGGAAGGTTTCAGGTTTTTGCGCTTGGTTGAGGGTCTATTTATAGACTTTCCAAAATTTGCGAGGTCTCATGCCGCAGATGATCGCCTCGATCTCTGATCCATTGGGGAGGCGCACCCTCCTGGTGGGTCCCGTGTAATAATGGATTTGGTCCAAGCCCTTAACAAAGTCTTCGGAAACAAAGTTATGTGAGGCACCAGTATCGAATATGGTGTGGGCGGGCTTGCCACACACCACTATAATGCCTGGGGAAGGTGGATTGTTTGTTCAATTTCTAATCTAGAAGGTTGAAAATGCAGGTAAATTTAAGCGGTAATAAATTAAAGTACTGAAAGCATTATATTACCTGCTATAACCTCCTCCGGGTTCCTCGGCTGTGCAAGATCCAAGGCGTAAACCAGCTCCTGCTGCCTACCTCTGCCGTGATACCCCCTGCCTCGACCCCGTCCTCGGCCTCGGCCCCGCTGTGCTGGAGGGGCTGCCGGAGGTGCTGCTGGTGGAGTAGGAGGTGGTGGAAGGAATCGTCGAGGGCAATGGGCACTGATCTGACCTGGCTAGTTGCACTCGAAGCACACCACTGGAGCGCGTCCCCGGTCGTCAAATCTCTGGGGCCCCCAGGTACGTAGAGGCTGTGGGGCTAGTAAGGGCTGGGGCTGCTGTACTGGTGCAATCTGAGGACGAGGACGTCCCCCACCCCTCCGGTGCCTCATAAGTCTGCCCCATTGAGAGCCTCTGCTGCTCTCCCCCTGGTACATGGCCTCAGGTGGCCTCTTCCTTCCGCCCTGCACTCTAATCTGATCTGCTTCCAGCTTTTTCGCCGTCTCGATAATCTGAGTTAGGCTGCCCTCAGAAACAAACAAGAGTGCCTGCCTCAACGGGTCTCGAAGCCCCTTGTAGAATCTCTTCGCAAGAGTGCGATCATCTGCGGCATGAGACCTCGCAAATCTGGCCAAATCGGAGAACTCCCTCTGGTACTCAATCACTAAACGTGTCCCCTGAGTGAGGTGTAGAAACCTCTCTTCCAGCTCATCTCTGTCCGTGCTGGATATGAAGTGCTCCAGGAAGGTGGCACTAAACTCGTCCCAAGAAATATCTGAGTGCTCCCTATCTCTGCAAGTGGTCTCCAGCAGCGACTTCCACCACCTCTTGGCATGTGCATCAAGAGCTGACACTACCAAAAATACTGCCTTGCCGACCGGGCAACCGATGCCGACCAGCATCTCCTGAATGGTGTCCAACCACTCCTCACTCTTCACTGCATCCTCTATCCCTCGGTAGGTCGGTGGGGAAAGACCTCTAAAGGTGCTCAACCAGTTCTCTCCCAGTTTTGGTAGTGGTGCCGGGATGGACTGGGCCCTGAAGGTCTCTATAATGGTTGCTAACGTCTGTCCCAACTCCGACTGCTGAAAAGTAGTGGTAGTCGGAGGGGGAGGGATACTGACCTGAGGCTCCCTGCTCACTGGGGCCTACAAAAGATAGGGATTTCGTTAAAATTTTTGGTCTTACTTTTTGCTTATTGGACTGTTTTATGTGATTCCATACATGGGCACACCATAGCTTCCGCTGCCTAGTTTGTCCGCAAACTAAGCTCGAGCGGGGTGACCCAGTATGTTGTGGACTGTTCTCTTATGATCGTTCGTTCATTGATACCATTTGTAAGATCTCTTTTCTCAAAACCCGTTCGGGTACATGAAAACTCGAACCTCTCCCGCATCGAACGGTTGAGGTGGATCTTCGCCCAGAATTGCTGCCTTGCGGTGTCACCAACACTCGGGTTTTCTAACACCACTCAGCACCGAATCTGCCGGCTATACGATCATAAGTAAATATATGCCAAAAGTAAATACAGAGGTAAAGGCATGTCCACATGTCACAACTTCATATAGATATATATAAAACAGAAATGTCCAAAAAGAGACAGTACAAGCAAAACGGGATTAAGCCCGATACATATCCAAAATGAGTACTCTCTCTCTCTCTACAACATGCGAAAACTACAAACTCTCAAAGCTGAAATCTAACTATCTAGTCATCAACCTGTGGCGTCGTGGTAGTGCGCTGCATCCGCTGCTCAGGTCCTGCCATCTCGTCCAGCTGCGCGCGGGATAACTCCGTCTCCTCGGACTCCTGTTACGGCCACATCAGACCGTTAGTCATAAAGACTAAGTCGTTTTGTCCAGGTAACCCATCATATAAAAGAGCCCATACTAATTTATATGATGGGGGTATGCTAATGTGTATGTTATTCTATGCTATGCTTATGATGATTTAATGTGTTTATGCAATGTGACTCACCCACACGACTCTATGCGCACAGACCTTTATAGTTCCCATTTTGTTAGAAATGAAGCCAACCTTTCGGGTACCGATCGTCGTGGCTCACGTTGGCAGTGGATCGGGCACTCCACATCGTAGGCGGGTATGCTCACTACCAAGCCTAGACCTCACGTACGCCTCAACGCTAAGAACACAACAGCGGAGCTCATGCGTACTCTTGCTGGAATCCACCAGACTTTAAGGTTGGGGTGGGTTATTAGAGATTATCCTCCAGACCGCGGTACTCAAACTTACCGGCCCTCTAAACCTTACCCTCACCTGGTCAACGTACTATCGTCGGTGACACGACTAGCCTAGTACCGAAGACTCGCCACTAATTGCATAAGTAACAGGTGTTATTAAGTCCACCCGAGCCTCCGGCTCAGGGACTAACACACAAGTTGTTCCAACCCATCTCCGTCCCGAAGGAGATCCATACTAGTTCGCTGACCTAATTAGGCTACTCTTGCCTACAATTTAGTTAGTATTATATTTAGGGTGAATCTTGGACTTCCCGCGGTATACCCCGTAAAGGGGCCCCCAACGGTACTAAGGATTCAATGGGCTCAACCCCACCATCCTCTTTCTCAAGACAATTACTTTAGTTGGTGATTAACATTTAGTTCACCCCTCATTATTTCATATAATTAAAGCGACTTAGCTCAACACCCATCCCACCCAATTGGGTTGGACGTACCTCCACACCTCATACACTAACCCTAGCACAATCTCACTATTGACCCTAGGTTTGACCCTCCTTGAAATATTGTGAGCTATAACTCAATTACTGAATGGACATAACTTCTAAACACTACTTAGGGGTCTGAATTGTCTAAAAATCAAAATTTTGTTTCTACTAATCGCAGACCACTAAGTTGAACTATCCTCAAACCCCATAAGGGGATCCTTCTAAAAAAACTCATCATCAGGGTCTGGTATAATTATTCTAGTCTCCCACTGACCTTAATAAGGTATGTTCTAATTTCCATAATTTTTTATATTAATTTGGTATTTATTATTTAAAGTAGTTAAGGCCTTAAGTCAAATTACATATGATCTATCCTCAAAATGCTTCTACCTGCTACCTTAAAATTATTAGTAAGGTAATAATCCATAACAAGGTGGTTTACTGAGTTTCATGACCCTGGGATGTCATGTGGCCTACTAAATCATCATAGTTGTATAATTACCAAAATGCCACTATAATTAGGAAAAATAATATTTCACATCTGAAAATTCTATAAAAATTACCAAGAGTTCAAATGGGGGTCTAGAGTCCTCTGCCAAATATTTATATCATTACCATATGATTTGACTAATTAAATGATTTAACATCCAAGAGTAGTAAATACCAATTTCTACATGATGTACATGAAATACAAATCCACAGGCTTCCAAATAATTATCGTGGGCATATATCAACAAAAAAATGACAGATAACCAAGTTTCATAATTTTGCCCAATGATTTGACATTTTTCATAATTAAATTCCTCTAAGCTAGTAAGCACTTAAAAATTCCTCCACATAGAATAACACTTCAATAAATCCTACTAAGATTACCATAGCCTATTTTCATCCCAATTCAGCCACTGTTAAAATATCATAACCAGACAAGGTAATCTGACCATGCATTTTATTTATTTAAGGAAATAGTGGCAATTTCATTTAATAAGAGAAAAATACATAAATGACTCTAAATATTCCCATTAAATTATCTAAGCCATTGCATGCTCCTAAAAACATGTCTACCAAGTCCTGAGCCAAGGCAAGCACATTGGTCCTATGTCCTTCACAAGCCCTAATTTGTAACCCTAAGGGTTTACCCTTAGGGTTTTAGGACACACCACCCTAATGGCTCCAAATGCTACATTAGGGGGTGTCACATGCATTTATATATCATTAACTACATAATCATCATGATGGGAGGAGGCCAACCCACTCAACTCCCCAAAATGGCCTAAACCCTAATTTGACCCGTAAGGGCCCTCATTAGGGTTTCCCATTTTCCATATCAAATCAACTCCAAATGGAGTGAAAATTTAGGCAGGCACTCCTCATGAACTAATGAGCATGCCACCAAAATTTGGTGTCATTTGGACTTCATATGCTCCAAAAATCAACAATATTTAAATATCTTAATTACCACAAAAACTATAGGCAAAAGTGCCCAAAAAATACTGATCTTTGGGCAGAGGGTACCCCTAGGGTATACCTACCCATGGTTAAAATCTCAGCTTCAAAGCTTGAGAGACCTAGGCAAAATAAATATTTTAGTGGGTTGTCTTAGTGTAGGACCAGTCTTAGTAAAACAGCTCCCCAGGGAGCTGTGGGTCACCAAATGACCTGAACTCAAGCCCTAATGAAATCTAAGGTCAAGGTCTACAACTTTCATGCTGGGCACTTTTGCTAATTCAGTCATTAAGTGCCCCTAATTAATTAAAGAAGGCGGCAGGGCATTATAGGGGTAATTATTCCAAGATATTGAATTTTAATTATATAAAAAAAAAAGCACGAATCTTGAAGCAGATCTCACGGCCAGGGAGTCGTCTTCTTCCTCCAGCCAACGGCTGAGATCGCGTCATGCTGGGCGATGTTGCGACCTTGATTACCGGCGATCCAACCATCACCACCGCCGGCCAACACCACCGACACCTTCGTGGTGGTCGGGGCTACCATTTACCGGCGACTGGTGGTCGGTGATGCGCTATCTTGGCACTGCTAATTAGCAGGCGCGAAATGCGATACGACGGCAGTGCACCGGTCGCTCAAGTAATAAAAATGGGAAGTTATCCCCAAGTATCGATCTCTCAAGGACTGCAAGTTGGGTAGTACGATTTGCTCTAAACAGGTAATCAGTTGAAAGGAGTAATAAGTAACAATGGGGGGTTTTGATTTGGTTTCCTACGCTATTGCAGAATGAAGAAAGATGCGGGTCAAAACTCCGCTTCGCACGGCGAGATGGGTGCAACGGCCGCGATGCCGTGCTTCGGAAGGCGCGTGGACGGGAAATCACTATGACGGTTGAGGGTCGCACACACCTCTTCTCAAAACATCACCACTAGCAATTGCTAGTGGCTTCACGCACAACAAATCACAGAAAATCCAACGCTCGGGTAAAATCCGACGCTCTGAGATCACAAAGATACAGGTCGACCGTGCGTTTTACTCACGCACGGGCGAATTCGCCCATGCGTTAAAACGCACGAGTAAACTCCGACGCTCCATTTTCTTCCCAGACACAAACACACGACCGCACAGACCGTGCTTCAAGGAAACGCACGACCGTGCGATATGCACAGAAATTACATTTGGGGGAAAACGGGACGATCAGGTCACCTGCAAACAAGATATACCAGCTGGGAATACACGTCCAGCACAGAAATACATCAAAGATGGGAAGGGGAGCACAATGTGCTTACCCCCAACAACGAGGAATGCAATTGCACACCGAAATGGGCTTAATGGTGCACCTAGCATGGAATAGTAAATATAAATGAAAACGTGACTAAAATGTGGTGCACACACTAGAATATCAGCCCAAATGAGTCCAAATATATATATATATATGGGACTCATCACACCCCCAGACTTAACCATTTTCACGTCTCGGGCAAACTACTCAGCTCTCCTGTCGGAACAATTGAATGTTAGCATGAGTTTGAGCGGTAGAGAATTATGCGAAGTCGCATGCTCTCGTGCGTAGAAATACATTAGAACAGAATGAAATTTAAGGTTATATCTAATTATTTCTAAAACAATAGTTTGGAATTTAATTTACTTGGATGGTGAATCCTGGTGAATCTTTCAGTCGCGCAAAAAGGGAAAATAGTATGACTAATGAGTAAAGTATTACTCAAATCGAAGCTAGGGACAATCTCCTAAGAAATCCATCAAAGTCGGTGTCCATTGGCTTGCACGTTCACACTCTCTCTACTGCATGAGAGGACTCGTAATTAAAATCAATAGGACTTATAGGCAATTATTGGGCTTAGGTTGAGTATAGGCTAGGTAAGTAGAAGGACAATGGGAATCGCACTCAACACAACCGTCGCACTCAAGAGAATGACAATCACCAATACAACATTTTCAGTACTTACACGACACCCCCGGACTTCAACTGACCAATAGGTGCGTGTTGAGCCAGATATACAAAAATTTTGCCGAAAGAAAATTATTATTGCACAACTCTTTTATTTTTCTTTTCTTTTCTTTCTTTTCTTTTCTTTTCTCTTTTCGGCAAAAGAACATTTTTAAGCGCAATAAAACGACTCCTTTAGCTAAATTAAAGCTGACATACACAACATAGATGACACCAAATGCGATCGAGAAAGAAATTTCTTTCATCTCAACGGTTGGTGCGAACATAGGTTCGGCTGTATGGCTTTGGTTACATTATTAGTGGAGCTAAACAAGGAGGAAGAGTAGGCTCAAATGGGCTTGCAATGGTGATTACATAGGTAAGGATTTCAAAAGCACAAACGGATCAAGAGATGGCCTATATCACATTTCATGACGAGTACCTCAACACAATCGTGTCGAAAGTCGCCTAGTGCAAGTTCTAGCCAGCGAGAAAGGTTGTCCTTCCTTTCGACCCTAGTAATAAGCTACTACTAGCCTGCTACACTCGACCTATTGCTACCGTTGGATTCACCGGATTCACCACTAAAGTAAAATAAATTTCATCTACTATAACAGAAATAATTACATTACAACTCTGAATTTTATTCTACCCTAATTGAATTTCTAGGTGTGACGGGAGCACATGACTAGAGCACTACTCGAGTCAACATTTTTCTCTACTCCTCACTCAAACACTAATAATTCAATTCTTATGAGCGGGAAAACCTCGCAGTGATACCCAATAAGCACGCGTGATCAAGTGCGCGTTAACTAGGTGCAAGTGTATGCAACAAAATATGAATCCTAACTCAGCACATTCTAGCATGTCATGCAACGTGGGAGCACGTGCACAGCTCGCTCTCTCCCCCAGACTTGATTGAGAATATCTAAAATAAGCAATTCAAACATAAGTAAGAGAGGAGAAGAGTTGACCTATGCTCACAAAGGAGCATGCCAGAAGTGCGGTAATCCCAATTTCTTTAAAAATAAATTTCCTTCCACGCGAGAGCATAGCTTCACCTACAATGTTAGCAAAACTGAAATAACAATACGCAAAAGGATAAAAAAGATAGACGGAACCGGGTGGTTCCCATGGGTTGTCTCCCAAGAAGCCCTTTTTTTTAACGTCCTTAAAGGTGGACCAAATACCTGTATTAAATCAGTTTAAAAAGTCTATAAATAAGCAAAAGTCAATAGATCCTAATTATTATTACAAACTCAAAACAAATCAGCTATAAGATGATTTGAAGTAGTAACATCTGATGAAAGAAAAAGGTCTGGGGACCTGATAGTAGGGTGGAAATTAAGTAGGATGCTCAGCCTCCAACCCCAAATCTCCTCCTTTTTCGCTCTCTTCTTCTCCTCCAGTATTATATCTTCAAAGAAAAACCGCTAGCCCCCTTGTAACCAATCCTCAAGGGGAAGCACCAACGAAGATGAGGAAACAAGATGTTCCTTCACTGTATCTTCCTCATCCCGCCAGGCTTTCAGCTCCTCCATGCATAAGGTCTGATCAACCGGAGGAGGGGCATCCTGCATCCTTGTACATAAGGAAAGGGGGTCAGGAAATAAATTGGAAGAAAAACTAAAAGAAATCTCATCTGAGGGGACAATCCCGGCTTCATCCCCCATGGGGTGCGGCAATGACAAACTGATGATATCATCGAAGATTTCGCTAGACTCCAAAACGCACGCAATGGCCTCCTCTATAACTTGGACTTCCTCGCACTGGACCGAAGTGGTTGCTTCCGCACAATCAAGGCTGTCCTCCTCCATGAGAGTGGGCACAACGTTGCAAAGATCTGCAACATCCTGCAAAGTGACCTCAATAAAAATATCAGCAACAGATGTAATTTCGTGTGTGGCGGGAGAGGACGTGCTTCTTACGAGTTCAGACTCACTCTCCACACAAGGGTACAAATCCTCGCAAAGTGGTATATGAACCGAAGAGGTATGTGGGGTCGCATCAGAAACAGAGTTATAAGAGACACTGATGCACGTGTCGATTCCAGAGACTTAAGAAGTGAAGGTGGAAGGGATACGTAACTAGCGGAAGGAGCTGTGCTCGCAGGATTTGAAGATGAGACGATCCGGATATCCGGCTCATCGTCATCCGCCAATTCGCGAAGATAAGCAACACAGTCCTTCAAGGCGTGCTCTCTACTTTTGCAAAATAGGCACTGCTTTGCCGGCAAAGCCGACACCAAAGGTGCGGCAGCCGCAAAAAGGTGTGATAACGAAAGTGCAGCAGAGTAGCCAAAGGATTTATGAGCCCCGTACGGTTTCTGAACAACACCATACTCCTTGGACACCTATCACTAGCATGGGATGTGTCCCCACACCAACGACATCGGATGTTCAAATGTGCCCACATGATATAGAAGAAGAAAATAACATACTGCAGAAAGACACAATACCTTAAAACGAATTTTCAATTAAAAACAAATCAAACACGCTTGCAGTCCCCGGCAACGGCGCCAAAAACTTGATGCGCTATCTCGGCACTGCTAATTAGCAGGCACGAAATGCGATACGACGGCAGTGCACCGGTCGCTCAAGTAATAAAAATGGGAAGTTATCCCCAAGTATCGATCTCTCAAGGACTGCAAGTTGGGTAGTACTATTTGCTCTAAACAGGTAATCAGTTGAAAGGAGTAATAAGTAACAACGGGGGGTTTTGATTTGGTTTCCTACGCTATTGCAGAATGAAGAAATATGTGGGTCAAAACTCCGCTTCGCACGGCGAGATGGGTGCAACGGCCGCGATGTTGTGCTTCGGAAGGCGCGTGGACGGGAAATCACTATGACGGTTGAGGGTCGCACACACCTCTTCTCAAAACATCACCACTAGAAATTGCTAGTGGCTTCACCCACAACAAATCACAGAAAATCACTAGGAACAAAGGGGCTATTCATGCCACCACAACATCAGTGCATATGAAGGAAAGCAAAACTACTTAAGATTAGCTTAACACGTGTTCATACAATAGAAAAATGAAGTATAAGCATTCAAGGTTAGAGAGGACCACAAAGAAGAAGTCACGGCTTGGGTTCACGGCCGGAATGAGAGGTTGTCGGGCTCTCTCCGGACTCGGCCCTCAGATGGTGAGCTTGGCTCGAAGGAGGTTGTCACCGCTCCTACGATCTTCAGCGCTTCCTTGGTCTCCTTGGCGAGGAATGCTTGAGCTAATGGTGGATGAAGCTCCCTAATGCTCCCGGATGGAAGGATGGAGGTGGAAATCACCGGAAATGGCCTTGATGGTGGAGGAGATGAAGGGGGAGCCTTCAGCCCTCAAGAGCAGCAGGAAGGAAGAGATTTCCCACTCTCCAAATCGCTCTCGGTCGTCCTCTATCGATCCTCCCTCGATTCCTGCTTTTTATAGGAAACAGGCTGAAAATTGGTCACGCATGGTCGGACGCACGATCGTGCGCAGACCGTACGATATTAACGGATGAAATATGGCTTGTAGAATACGCTGCGCCATCCATGCGATTTGTTCACGCACGACCAACGCCGCCCGTGCGTTCAAACGCACGGGTAAAATCCGATGCTCTGAGATCACAAAGATACAGGTCGACCGTGCGTTTTACTCACGCACGGGCGAATTTGCCCGTGCTCTAAAACGCACGAGTAAACTCCAACCCTCCTTTTTCTTCCCAGACACAAACGCACGACCGCACAGACCGTGCGTCAAGGAAACGCACGACCGTGCGATATGCACAGAAATTACATTTGGGGGAAAACGGGACGATCAGGTCACCTGCAAACAAGATATACCAGCTGGGAATACACGTCCAGCACAGAAATACATCAAAGAAGGGAAGGGGAGCACAATGTGCTTACCCCCAACAACGAGGAATGCAATTGCACACCGAAATGGGCTTAATCGTGCACCTAGCATGGAATAGTATATATAAATGAAAACGTGACTAAAATGTGGTGCACACACTAGAATATCAGCCCAAATGAGTCCAAATATATATATATGGGACTCATCATCCGGAGGCGGCGGTTCCCGGCGATCCCAGGATTCCCGTTTCGAGCGGAAAAATCTCGGTTTTAAGGAATGGATTCGGGCTCAATTGAGCCCGATCCTTCTTTGTTTTGTTATAGAAAGCTAGCGTGGGGGGAGAGGAGGAGAAATGAAATGTGATAGGGGCGTGGCGGCGGCTTCGGCGGCGGTTCACCATGGTTTAGCTTTACTCCGGCAACCCTGCTCCTGAATTCGATTCCCCGGCTATGGCCTTGCTCCAGGTGTCGTTCCTGGCTGCTCTCTCCCTTCTGAAGCTGATGGTGTGGCTGGAATGAGGTGGGGAGGCTTCTATAGCTGGTTTTGAATTCAAGCTTCCTCGGATTGCTCCTTGCTGCCACCCCTCCTACACCCTTGTCCTTGCTGGGCCTTCTGGTCTCCTCCTGAGGCTTAGCAATCAAGTGTGGAGTGCCCAACACTGATTGGGGATGGAGTGTTAGAGGGGGATTGCTTTTTACCTTTATCTTTTGCTTTTTAATTACTTTTGGTCCCCCTCTCATTTGGTTAATCAAACCCATGGTTTGGGCTCAGTCCAAGGCTGATAAGGGCATGTCCTAAGTCCATAAATAATTGATTAATTGATGGGTGTTGGGTTCCATTCAGATTAGGCTTAGAATTCCCCTTAATGAGCTGTGTTGACCACGGTTGACTTTGGTCAACAAGGTGAGTGGGTTGACCCCACTTAGGGGTCATGGGTCCCTTAACATCACCCAACATTGGTTGGTCCATGGTGGGGCCCCCAATTGGTTCAATTTAATCAAAGGGTGTAGATTTGACCAAAATTAGGTAAAGTTTGACTTTGGTCAATTTCATGCAATTGGGTCCCACCCAAGTGCAATTTCCATCCTATTGGTCTCCCTTAGTGGTTAGGGCAACATATGTGAGGTCAATTTGGACAATTGAGAGTCAATTGACCTCGTTGAGGGGCTTAGGGCTAGGTTGGTTTTTGAGCTTTGGTGTGCACTTAGCCATTTCTACCCTAGCCTAAGGCCCTAGTGGCCACTCATCTCACCACTATGCCCTAACATTTCCAATGGGTCTAGCAGGATTGGGGATGTTACAAATCCTAATAAACAAAAAAAAAATTCGTCCCCGAAATTTAAGATTGGGTCTACGGGTTCTACGCCATATAAGGTAAAAAGAAATTTGCAAGGAGGTTTAGGTTGTACCTGAAGTGAAGAGTTCCGGGTAGCGTTGTTGCTTGAGGTCCATGGGCTCCCATGTGTGCTCCTCTCATCCGTGGTTGGACTACAACACCTTCACCAACGGTACACTCTTCCGCCGCAGGACTCGGACCTCCGTATCGTCGATCCAGATGGGCTCTAGTAGGATTGACCGATCGGGCGCCACTGGGCCTGATGTAGATGTAACATGCTGCTCAGGACGAAGCAGGACTCTCCGAAGCGAAGAGACATGGAAGACATCATGCAGGTTCTCCAACTCTGGAGGTAGCTCCAGCCTGTACGCCAAAGGACCGATCCGCTCCAGGATCAAATAAGGCCCCACGTACCGAGGACTGAGCTTCTTGTGCCCCCGCACTCGAGAAACCCCGTGCATAGGCCAAATCTTCAAGAACACTCGCTCTCACACCTGGAATTCCACCATACGATGCCTCGCATCATAGTACTTCGCCTGTCTGCTCTGGGCCTCCAGCATCCGCTCCCTGATCAGCCTTACCTGCGTATCCGTCTCCTCAATAAAATCTGAACCTAACACCTCGGGTCCTCGTTCTGGATCCAGGAAAGTGGTGTGCGGCACTTCCTCCCATACAATGCGGCATAAGGTGCCATCCCAATGCTAGCCTAGTGACTGTTATAGGAAAACTCTATCAAGGGCAACAGTCTCTCCCAGGGCTTGTCGGTATCTAAGATGCACAAACGCAGAAGGTCCACCATACTCCGGTTGGTGCGCTCAGTCTGACCGTCAGTCTGTGGAAGAAACCCCGTGCTGAATGTCAACCGGGATCCCAAGTAAACCTGAACCGCCTTCCACTCCCTCGAAGTGAAGCGTTCGTCTCTATCTGAAACTATCGTCTTAGGCACCACGTGATATCTGACCACCTGCTCCACAAACACCCTTACAAGGTCACTGACCGGCCCCTCCTTCCGTACCGAAATAAACCGAGCTACCTTCGTCAGCCTGTCCACTATCACCCATATCGAGTCATTCCCAGAGCGAGAGCGAGGTAGACCATGCACAAAGTCCATCGATATGTCCTCAAACTTCCACTCAGGCACTGGTAATGGCTGTAACATTCCTCCCGGGCTCCTGCACTCCGCCTTCACGCGCTGGCAGCTCTCGCAGTGCGTCACATACTGGATAATATCCCTCTTCATCCCCGGCCAAAACACGACCTTCCGAAGGTCTGCTGCCATCTTCGTGATCCCTGGATGCATTGAATACTGGGAGCAATGAGCCTCCCTAAGCACCTCCTCTCTAATACCTCCTCCAGCTGGGATGTAGACTCGGTCTTGATGGTGAATAAGATCCTCCCTCAATGAATAGTCCCCCGCCACGCCATCCACCAACGATCTGAATACTGGCTCCAAGGCAGGGTCCTGCAACTGTGCCTCCCGAATGCAGTCCCGAATATCGCAGACAATATTCAAGGGCGCTTGATACTCCGTATATGTCTCGGGGTCGACCTTGGATACAACTGAAATGTGCATGTCCTCCAATGCTTGAGTCAGCTCCATAGCCATCACACGGCTCTCTGCTCCTGGTGTACCTCCTCTCCTGCTCAAAGCATCTGCTACGATGTTGGCCTTGCCTGGATGGTAATGCAATGTGTAACTGTAGTCGCACAAGAACTTTAACCACCTCCGCTGACGTAGGTTCAAGTCCTTCTGCGTATCAATATACTTGAGATTCTTGTGGTCTGAGAAGATCTCACAATGAACCCCATATAGGTAGTGCCTCCAGGTCTTCAAGGAAAAGATGACCACTCCGAGCTCGAGGTCATGCACTGGGTAGTTCCTCTCATGTACCTTCAACTGACGGGAAGCGTACGCGACCACGTGACCATGCTGCATCAACACTGCTCCCAGCCCCTGAAATGATGCGTCTGTGTAAACCTGAAATCCTTCCTTCCCAGATGGAAGGGCAAGGATGGGGGAAGAGGTGAGTCGGCCCTTCAGCTCCAAGTAGGCCGCCTCACACTGCGGAGACCAGACGAATGGGGCATCCTTCTTGGTCAAAGAAGTGAGCGGAAGGGCAATCTTGGAGAACCTTTCCACAAACTTCCGGTAATAGCCCGCCAATCCTAGAAAGCTTCGCACATCTGAAGCAGACTGCAGTCGAGGCCACTCCTGAACAGCCCGCACCTTGGCCGGATCCACTGCTAGTCCTTCTCCACTGATGATGTGTCCCAGAATAGCCACCTCCCGTAGCCAAAACTGACACTTGGAGAACTTCGCATACATCTGGTGCTCTCTCAGCTTCCTCAATATTAGGGCCAGATGCCCGGCATGCTCCTCCTCCGTCCTAGAATATACTAGGATGTCATCGATGAACACGATAACGAAGATGTCGAGAAAGGCCTCGAACACCTTGTTCATCATGCTCATGAATGTTGAGGGGGCATTAGTGAGCCCAAAGGGCATCACTGTGAACTCATGCAATCCATACCTGGAACTGAAAGCTGTCTTCGGTATGTCCTCCTCTCGAATCCGTAGCTGATAGTATCCTGATCTCAAGTCGAGCTTGGAGAACCAGTGAGCTCCCTGCAACTGATCGAAGAGCTCGTCAATCCTCGGTAACGGATAGGTGTTCCGTACCGTCAACCTATTGAGCTCCCGGTAATCTATACATTATCTGAGCGTTCCATCCTTCTTCTTCACAAATAATACCGGCGCTCCCCAAGGTGAAGAGCTCGGCCTGACGAAACCCGCATCTACCAGCTCCTTCAACTGCACCCTAAACTCTGCCAGTTCATTGGGTGCCATATGGTACGGTGCCCGAGACATGGGCCTCGCTCCTGGCACCAGTTGAATCTGAAAATCTACCTCTCGATGCGGTGGCAGTCCAGGCAACTTCTCCGGGAATACATCGGAGAAGTCCCGTACTATGGCAATGTCTGATAGGGAGGCCTCCACCTCCGCCATCTCGAAGCATACAAGATATACCTCGTCGCCCTGCTCGTGGGCCTTGACTACCTGAACAGATGATAAAGAAGAGCGGGAGATCGGTCCAATACCTTCGAACGCCGCGAAGGTGGTATCGTACCACAACACCACTATCTTTGCTTGGCAGTCTATCTGGGCGTGGTTCCAAGCGAGCCACGTCATGCCCAAGATAAGGTCGAAGTCGGCGAGCTTCAGCACCGAAGCTGGAGCATCGAGCGTTAGGCCGTCGATGGTCACCTTCAAGGTGCACTTGGCCGTCGCCTCGATCTCTAATCCATTGGGGAGGCGCACCCTCCTGGTGGGTCCCATGTAATAATGGATTTGGTCTAAGCCCTTAACAAAGTCTTCGGAAACAAAGTTATGTGAGGCACCAGTATCGAATAGGGTGTGGGCGGGCTTGCCACACACCACTATAATGCCTGGGGAAGGTGGATTGTTTGTTCAATTTCTAATCTAGAAGGTTGAAAATGCAGGTAAATTTAAGCGGTAATAAATTAAAGTACTGAAAGCATTAAATTACCTGCTATAACCTCCTCCGGGTTCCTCAGTTGTGCAAGATCCAAGGCGTAAACCTGCTCCTGCTGCCTACCTCTGTCGTGATACCCCCTGTCTCAACCCCGTCCTCGGCCTCGGCCCCGCTGTGCTGGAGGGGCTGCCGGAGGTGCTGCTGGTGGTGGAGGAGGTGGTGGAGGCAATCGTCGAGGGCAATGGGCCCTGATGTGACCTGGCTGGTTGCACTCAAAGCACACCGCTGGAGCGCGTCCTCGTTTGTCAAATCTCTGGGCCCCGAGGTACGTAGGGGTTGTGGGGCTAGTAAGGGCTGGGGCTGCTGTACTGGTGCAATTGAGGATGAGGACGTCCCCCACCCCTCCGGTGCCTCATAAGTCTGCCCCGTTGCGAGCCTCTGTTGCTCTCGCCCCGGTACATGGCCTCAACTGGCCTCTTCCTTCCGCCCTGCACTCTGATCTGATCTGCTTCCAGCTTTTTCGCCATCTCGATAATATTAGTTAGGCTGCCCTCAGAAACAAATAAGAGTGCCTGCCTCTACGGGTCTCGAAGACCCTTGTAGAATCTTTTCGCAAGAGTGCTATCATCTGCGACATGAGACCTCGCAAATCTGGCTAAATGGGAGAACTCCCTCTGGTACTTAATCACTAAACGTGTCCCCTGGGTGAGGTGTAGAAACCTCTCTTCCAGCTCATCTCTGTCCGTGCTGGATATGAAGTGCTCCAGGAAGGTGGCACTAATCTCATCCCAAGAAATATCTGAGTACTCCCTATCTCTTTAAGTGGTCTCCAGCAGCGACTTCCACCACATCTTGGCATGTGCATCAAGAGCTGACACTGCCAAAAATACTGCCTTGCCGACCGGGCAACCGATGCCGGCCAGCATCTCCTGAATGGTGTCCAACCACTCCACAGTCTTCACTGCATCCTCTGTCCCTCGGTAGGTCGGTGGAGAAAGACCTCTAAAGGTGCTCAACCAGTTCGCTCCCGGGTTTGGTAGTGGTGTCGGGATGGACTGGGCCCTGAAGGTCTCTAAAATGGCTGCTAACGTCTGTCCCAACTCCGACTGCTGAAAAGTAGTGGTAGTCGGAGGGGGAGGGATACTGACCTGAGGCTCCCTGCTCACTGGGGCCTACAAAAGATAGGGATTTAGTTAAAATTTTTGGTCTTATTGCTTACTGGACTGTTTTATGTGATTCCATACATGGGCACACCATAGCTTCCGCTGCCTAGTTTGTCCGCAAACTAAGCTCGAGCGGGGTGACCCAGTATGTTGTGGACTGTTCTCTTATGATCGTTCGTTCAGTGATACCATTTGTAAGATCTCTTTTCTCAAAACCCGTTCGGGTACATGAAAACTCGAACCTCTCCCGCATCGCACAGTTGAGGTGGATCTTCGCCCAGAATTGCTGCCTTGCGGTGTCACCAACACTCGGGTTTTCTAACACTGCTCAGCACCGACTCTGCCGGCTATACGATCATAAGTAAACATATGCCAAAAGTAAATACAGTGGTAAAGGAATGTCCCCATGTCACAACATCATATCGATATATATGAAACAGAAATGTCCAAAAAGATATAGTACAAGCAAAAAGGGCTTAAGCCCGATACATATCCAAAATGAGTACTCTCTCTCTCTACAACATGTGGAAACTACAAACTCTCAAATCTGAAATCTAACAATCTAGTCATCAACCTGTGGCGTCGTGGTAGTGCGCTGCATCCGCTGCTCAGGTCCTGTCATCTTGTCCAGCTGCGCGTGGGACATCTCCGTCTCCTCGGACTCCTGTTACGGCCACATCCGACCATTAGTCATAAAGACTAAGTCGTTTTGTCCTCGCCTCCCTCCACGACTCCTAGGTACCGAGCGGGAGGAAGAAGCGAAGGACAACAAGGGGTAAACAAGGAAAGAGGTGACATGGCACTATTCTAGCAAGTAAAGGTAAAGCGGTAAAACTAGCTAGCAGTATAGTGCAAATAAATGACAGTAAAGTAGAGCATGAAGTAAACAGTAATAAAAAAATTTGCGGTGCAGTAAGTAAAACTAATCTACCATCACAGATTCGTACCTTAACTTATATGAATGCTCATACGACATATAAGTTAAGATGTCCAGGTAACCCATCATATAAAAGAGCTCATACTAATTTATATGATGGGGGTATGTTAATGTGTATGTTATGCTATGCTATGCTTATGATGATTTAATGTGTTTATGCAATGTGACTCACCCACACGACTCTATGCGCACAGACCTTAATAGTTCCCATTTTGTTAGAAAGGAAGCCAACCTTTTGGGTACCGACCGTCGTGGCTCACTGTGGCAGTGGATCGGGCACTCCACATCCTAGGCGGGTATGCTCACTACCAAGCCTAGACCTCACGTACGCCTCAATGCTAAGAACAAAATAGCGGAGCTCCTGCGTACTCTTGCTGGAATCCACCAGACTTTAAGGTCGGGGTGGGTTATTAGGGATTGTCCTCCAGACTGCGGTACTCAAACTTACCGGACCTCTAAACCTCACCCTCACCAGAGTCAATGTACTATCATCGGTGACACGACTAGCCTAGTACCGAAGACTCGCCACTAATTGCATAAGTAACAGGTGTTATTAAGTCCACCCGAGCCTCCGGCTCAGGGACTAACACACAAGTTGTTCTAACCCATCTCCTTCCCGAAGGAGATCCATACTAGTTCGCTGACCTAATTAGGCTACTCTTGCCTACAATTTAGTTAGTATTATATTTAGGGTGAATCTTGGACTTCCCGCGGTATACCCCGTAAAGGGGCCCCCAACGGTACTAAGGATTCAATGGGCTCAACCCCACCATCCTCTTTCTCAAGACAATTACTTTAGTTGATGATTAACATTTAGTTCACCCCTCATTATTTCATATAATTAAAGCGACTTAGCTCAACTCCTGTCCCACCCAATTGGGTTGGACGTACCTCCACACCTCATACACTAACCCTAGCACAATCTCACTATTGACCCTAGGTTTGACCCTCCTTGAATCATTGTGAGTTATAACTCAATTACTGAATGGACATAACTTCTAAACACTACTTAGGGGTCTGAATTGTCTAAAAATCAAAATTTTGTTTTTACTAATCGCAGACCACTAAGTTGAACTATCCTCAAACCCCATAAGGGGATCCTTCTAAAAAACTCATCATCAGGGTCTGGTATAATTATACTAGGCTCCCACTGATATTAATAAGGTATGTTCTAATTTCCATAATTTTTCATATTAATTTGGTATTTATTATTTAAAGTAGTTAAGGCCTTAAGTCAAATTACACATGATTTATCCTCAAAATTCTTCTACCTGCTACCTTAAAATTATCAGTAAGGTAATAATCCATAACAAGGTGGTTTACTGAGTTTCATGACCCTAGGATGTCATGTGGCCTACTAAATCATCATAGTTGTATAATTACCAAAATGCCACTATAATTAGGAAAATAATATTTCACATCTGAAAATTCTATAAAATTTACCAAGAGTTCAAATGGGGGTCTAGAGTCCTCTGCCAAATATATATATCATTACCATATGATTTGACTAAGTAAAATGATTTAACATCCAAGAGTAGTAAATACCAATTTCTACATGATGTACATGAAATACAAATCCACAGGCTTCCAAATAATTATCATGGGCATATATCAACAAAAAAATGACAGATAACCAAGTTTCATAATTTTGCCCAATGATTTGACATTTTTCATAATTAAATTCTTCTAAGCTAGTAAGCACTTAAAAATTCCTCCACAAGGAATAACACTTCAATAAATCCTACTAAAATTTCAATAGCCTATTTTCATCCCAATTCAGCCACTGTTAAAATATCATAACCAGACAAGGTCATCTGACCATACATTTTATTTATTTAAGGAAATAGTGGCAATTTCATTTAATAAGAGAAAAATACATAAATGACTCTAAATATTCCCATTAAATTATCTAAGCCATTGCATGCTCCTAAAAACATGTCTACCAAGTCCTGAGCCAAGGCAAGCACATTTGGTCCTATGTCCTTCATAAGCGCTAATTTGCAACCCTTAGGGTTTTAGGACACACCACCCTAATGGCTCCAAATGCTCCATTAGGGGGTGTCACATGCATTTATATATCATTAACTACATAATCATCATGATGGGAGGAGGCCAACCCACTCAACTCCCCAAAATAGCCTAAACCCTAATTTGACCCTTAAGGGCACTCATTAGGGTTTCCCATTTTCCATATCAAATCAACTCCAAATGGAGTGAAGATTTAGGCAGGCACTCCTCATGAACTAAAGAGCATGCCACCAAAATTTGGTGTCATTTGGACTTCGTATGCTCCAAAAATCAACATTATTTAAATATCTTAATTACCACAAAAACTATAGGCAAAACTGCCCAAAAAATACTGATCTTTGAGAAGAGGGTACCCCTAGGGTATACCTACCCATGGTTAATATCTCAGCTTCAAAGCTTGAGAGATCTAGGCTAAATAAATATTTTAGTGGGCTGTCCTAGTGTAGGACCAGTCCTAGTAAAACAGCTCCCCAGGGAGCTGTGGGTCACCAAATGACCAGAACTTAAGCCCTAATGAAAGCTAAGTTCAAGGCCTACAACTTTCATGTTGGGCACTTTTGCTAATTCAGTCATTAAGTTACCCTAATTAATTAAAGAAGGCGGCTGGGCATTATAGGGGTAATTATTCCAAGATATTGAATTTTAATTATATTAAAAAAAACAGCACGAATCTTGAAGCAGATCTCATGGCCAGGGAGTCGTCTTCTTCCTCCAGCCAACGACTGAGATCGCGCCTGTTGGATCTTACGGCGTCCTTAGAGGGGGGTGAATAAGGGAATAAAATTCTTTTTATAATTTTTAAGATAATTACTAAGTTGTTTTTGATTAATAGGAAATAAGATGATAATTTAGTAATAACAATTTTGCAATAATGAAATTTACGCCAATTGAGAGAAATCAAATAAACACAAATATAATCATGATTGCATTATATAAAAAGGGTGTTTACAAAATTTAATTTCAATATCGCTAGAAATCGGAGGCGTACAAAAGTGAATTTCTTTTCCTTTTCTATACCGACTTGTATCCCCACTAACCGGTTGGCTTTAGCCTATCCTTCCCCGGATAAAGCCTCAAGCCGCTCTAGCCAACCCAAACTCGGATATGGCCTCGAGCACCCCCTAGATCTAATCCCCTAGACCTAGTCGCCAACTCACGCGGCGAATTCCCCTAAGTCGCGCAAGGACCTAGTCGCCAAAAACAAGGCGATTTCACTACAAGATAAAAATAAAGAAGTGAAGTAAATAACAAGCAAACTCCCTCTTGAGATTTCTGGAGATGAGGATGAAGGATCGCTGAAGCACAAGCGAGGTCGAAGCGATCGTTCTTCGGATGCAGCGTGATGGCTTCCTTCTCCAGAATTTCTTCTTTGGCTTTGAGTGGGAGATGATGTTTCGGCAGAGTAGCAACACGAGAGTTTGGGCACAAGTAATGTCTCTGGAAGTTCTAACCCAAAACGAGAGAGAACACATCATTTTATAAATCCTGGAGCTAGCGCCTGCGGTAGCTGATAGCGCCTGCAGTAGCGTTCGTGTGGAGCGGTTGCGAAACCATCGGTGGTGTGGCGTTGTGCACGATCTTGAGCTAGCGCCTGCGGTATCGCTAGCGCTGGCGGTAGCGTTATGGAACCGCTGAGACGGAACCGCTGAGACAAAACCGCTGAGATGATCTTGAGCTAGCGCCTGGCGTTAGCGCTAGCGCTGGCGGTAGTGCTAGCGTCTGCGTTAACCTCTAGCGCTGGCGGTAGTGCTCCATTCAGAAAGTTTGATTCCATGCTGCCTTCTACCTGTGGAGTATTGCACCTATAGTTCCTGCACACTATAAACACACTACAAGCAATATCAAATACAATATGGGATTTGTTATTCTCAAACAAAAGGGATGTGACACACATGTCCAACAGCGCCGTGCTGGGCGATGTTGCGACTGTGATTGTCGGCGATCCAGCCACCACCACCACCGGCCAACACCACTGACACCTTTGTGGTGGTCGGGGCTACCATTTACCGGTGACTGGCGGACGGAGGTGGCGCTTCCCTGCGATCCCAGGCCTCCCGTTTCGAGCGAAAAATCTCAGTTTTAAGGAATGGATTCAGGCTCAATTGAGCCTGATCCTTCTTCGTTTTGTTATAGAAAGCTAGCGTGGGGGGGAGGAGGAGAAACGAACTGTGATAGGGGCGTGGCGGCGGCTCCGGCGGTGGTTCACCATGGTTTAGCTTTGCTCCGGCAACCCTGCTCCCGAATTCGATTCTCCGGCTATGGCCTTGCTCCAGGTGTCGTTCCCGACTGTTCTCTCCCTTCTGAAGCTGATGGTGTGGCTAGAATGAGGTGGGGAGGCTTCTATAGCTGGTTTTGAATTCAAGATTCCTCGGATTGCTCCTTGCTGCCACCCCTCCTGCACCCCTGTCCTTGCTGGGCCTTCTGGTCTCCTCCTGAGGCTTAGCAATCAAGGGTGGAGTCCCCAACACTGATTGGGGATGGAGTGTTAGAGGGTTGCTTTTTACCTTTATCTTTTGCTTTTTAATTACTTTTGCTCCCCCTCTCATTTGGTTAATCAAACCCATGGTTTGGGCTCAGTCCAAGGCTGATAAGGGCATGTCCTAAGTCCATAAAAAATTGATTAATTGATGGGTGTTGGGTTCCATTCAGATTAGGCTTAGAATTCCCCTTAATGAGCTATGTTGACCATGGTTTACTTTTGTCAACAAGGTGAGTGGGTTGACCCCACTTGGGGGTCATGGGTCCCTTAACATCACCCAACATTGGTTGGTCCATGGTGGGGCCCCCAATTGGTTCAATTTAATCAAAGGGTGTAGATTTGACCAAAATTAGGTAGAGTTTGACTTTGGTCAATTTCATGCAATTGGGTCCCACCCAAGTGCAACTTCCATCCTATTGGTCTCCCTTAGTGGTTAGGGCAACATATGTGAGGTCAATTTGGACAATTGAGGGTCAATTGACCTAGTTGAGGGGCTTTGGGCTAGGTTGGTTTTTGAGCTTTGGTGTGCACTTAGCCATTTCTACCCTAGCCTAAGGCCCTAGTGGCCACTCATCTCACCACTATGCCCTAACATTTCCAATGGGTCTAGCAGGATTGGGGATGTTACAAAGCCCTTATATATATTTAAAGTCATGTAAAGGTATCTTCATACCCAATCTAGGACCTTATTTCGTTTATATCCAGACATCACGTGCATATAGGACCTTAATTGAACTAAGCCAAGTATTTTTCCGCTGCAAATACATATATACTTTCTTCTGTGGACTAGCTGATCCACGAACTGAGAGACACAGTTCTTACCCCAAACCTAATAAGTGATTTCAAGTAATGAATCATAATGTTAACTTGTTTTGTAAAAAATAAGAGATAGGTTCCCGCCTGAGCGTCTGCAGTTGTCTCTTGCATGATGTGACATCATGACGCGTATTTTCTCTTACTCTGATGTCCCTAATTGTTGAGAAAATGCGGGTTGTGACAGCGGATTCCTCTCTGTGAATCTGGAATTGGCTCGCGATTCCGAAGCTCCAACAATGGCTGAATGAGCTCTTCACTACAAGAAAATTACTTAATAGAACCGAATTTTAGAAAGGAAAAATATTTACTTGGTAATTTGCAAAAAATTTAGCTACGAATATGAATTATGTCTCTCCAACGAATTTAGAAAAAAATTTTGTTGCTAAATTAAGAATAAATGTTTTTATTGCTAAAATTTTATTGATAAATAAAATCAATTTTTTTGCTTTTGATTTTTTATTTTTACTTAAAAATTAATTTAGCAACGAAAATATACCTAGCGAAAATATGTGATTGAATACTTAATGACAAAATAAATATTAAATACACAATCTCTATAAATTGAATTTATTAAATTTTAAGTATGGGTGTGTGTGGTTAAGTTTTTGCGGCAACTATCAATTTCATCTACTTTCTTCATTATATTTCCTTTTATCAAAAAGTGGATAATTCCCTTTTATCAGAAAGTGGATAATTCCCTTTTATCAAATACCTAGCAACAAAGTCTTATATATGTTCCTTTTATTATATTCTTTATGAACAAGTTGATTCTGGATATAATTAACAAGTTTTAAGTTGATGATATCGATAATGATGATATGATATTGTTGATGATGCTAGTTGTTGCGGGACGCTTAGGGCTCTTGATAGACCGGTTCACTTGAACCACCTTAGCTCGTGAGCGAACTAAGCGCGCAAACAGTCAATTAGAGATTTGCTGAGTACACAGAGACTTTTTAACGTGGAAAACCCGGAAAGGGTAAAAAACCACGCGGCCGGAGCTGTGCCGACCAAACTTCACTATCTTCTGGGGGTTACAATTTGGAAACTAGAACTTGAGCGCGACAGGCCGCTGCTCGTTACAATACTGAGAGAGAGATAGAGAACTCCGAGGGTGACAGGCCACCTCTCGGAAAAACTAAGTCTTTTTCCCTTCTGAGAATGTTAGTCGCCTTTCGGAAGTGAGAAGGCTAGTCGCCTTTTCCTTCTGAGAATGTTGGTCGCCTTTCAGAAGTGAGAAGGCTAGTCGCCTTTTCCTTCTGAGAATGATAGCCGCCTTTCGGAAGTGAGAAGGCTAGTCGCATTTTCCTTCTGAGAATGTTAGTCGCCTTTCGGAAGTGAGAAGGCTAGTCGCCTTTTCCTTCTGAGAATGCTAGTCGCCTTTCGGAAGTGAGAAGGCTGGTCGCCTTTCGGGATGATGAAGATCTTCAAGTCCACGAATGAGATCTTCAAGCGCCGAAGGAGAATTCCGCAAAAGTCTGCAAGGAGCTCTCCCCGGTC
Organism: Dactylorhiza incarnata; assembly: GCA_033032865.1. Lineage (NCBI taxonomy): Eukaryota > Viridiplantae > Streptophyta > Magnoliopsida > Asparagales > Orchidaceae > Dactylorhiza > Dactylorhiza incarnata. Next base: position 6,201,023 of record JAWHQI010000103.1, on the reverse strand, counting down.
CCGAAGTCAAGGTCCTTTCAAATGAAGCCTTGGGGCTCCTTTTATAGCTTTGGCCGGGGGCGGTCCGGTAATTTTGCCGTTTGCAGTTTCCATAAATGCTCGGTGGACGAATCATATTTTCCGATTCGGGGCACACGGATCGCCATTTTTCGTAAATGACCACCTTGCCCTTTGGGCAGCTTGGGCGGCTCGGGCAGTTCTGTTGGAGGCGAAAAAGGCGACTGGCCGTTCCTGAAAAGTGAGAAGCCTGAAAGACAAAAAGTGAGAACGCCTGAAAGACAAAAAGTGAGACGCCTGAAAGACAAAAAGTGAGACGCCTGAAAGACAAAAAGTGAGAACGCCTGAAAGACAAAAAGTGAGAACGCTCCCGAACGTGTTCGGAAGCGTTCTGAGCGCGCGTGAGAGCTAAAGTGCTCCGAGCGTGTAACGAACATGGAAGCGCTTTGAACGCGCTTAGAGGCGTTCTGAGCGCTCGTGAGCGCGGAGGCGTTCTGAGCGCGCTCAGAAGCGTTCTAAGCGCGCAACGAACATGGAAGTGCTCTGAGCGCGCTTAGCAGTGTTCTGAGCGCGCGTAAGCGCGGAGGCGTTCTGAACGCGCTTGGAGGCGTTCTGAGGGCGCGTGAGCGCGGAGACGTTCTGAGCGAACGGTGGAACGGGAAGTTGTCCCCCAAAGGGGAATTGGAGTCCGACGCGCCCGACGAGGGGGCGTGAATACGGCGGGGTCCCCTACGAGCCTCCCCCTGTGGAGAAAGTGCGGGGAGGAGGCCAGACCGCACCCTAAGGGCGCCGCGGTTGGGCCGCACCCCGGGGGGATGCGGCTAGGCCGCAACCCAAGGGGGTGCGGTTGGCCGCACCCCTCAAGGGGGTGCGGCTTGGGCCGCACTCCCCAAAGGGTGCGGCTAAGGCCGCACCCCTTGAGGGGTGCTTCTAGGGCCGCACCCCTTGAGGGGCGCGGCTAGGGCCGCACCCCTTGAGGGGTGCGGCTGGGCCGCACCCCAAAAGGGGGGTGCGGCTAGGGCCGCACCTCTTGAGGGGTGCGGCTCGGGCCGCACATCTTGAGGGGTGCGGCTGGGCCGCACCCCTCAAGGGGGGTGCGGCTGGGCCGCACCCCTCAAGGTGGGTGCGGCTGGAGTCGCGCCCCTTGAGGGGTGCAGTCGAGGCGCGGCCGGGCCGCTTCCCCGCGATGGGGGGTGATGCCCGCGTGCTACTGCGTGCTATCGTGCACGCAGTGGTGCATGCACCTGCGGTTTGCTCTGTGCGCGCCTTGACTTTGGCGGATGGCGGCGGGAATGGCGGGCTCGGTCTTTTCCACTCAAGCGATTGCGCGTTGTCCGTTGCCCCCACCTTTCTTAAGCGGGGTTTCCTTTAGACGCACCCCAAGGCCTTTACGGGTGGTATAACATAAGCCCCCCAAACCTTCGGAGTCCGAGTTTCGGTGCGAGGAGTTCGGAGGTTTTAATTTTTCTGTGGCGGCTTTGATCATTGCTCTCTTTGTGGTGCCTTGGGTAGGAGTTGCCGTCGGGGGTAAGTGTGGTTGACTTTGTTTCTTTGTCCTGGTCAGGCGTTTCTCGCCCTGTGCTGGGTCGTGATAGCCCTCTGATGGTCCTGCTACCCTGGTTGCTGACAGAGCGTTGACTGAGGGAAGACATTTTAAGATGGCCAGCGAAGGGCGTCGGCTTTCTGAGATTGTTGCTTGGCCTTCTGCCTAGCATTGATGTCTGTCTAGGTTGAGTGTTTTCTGCAAAATAACAGATGAATTTCCGCGGTTTTGAGCCCGCGTCTTTTATATAATAGAAAATTAGCTTGCGCAAGTCTGTGCTTGCGGCTTTTTTGCGCGAGTCTGTGCTCGCGGCATGGCCGGTGAATAGCGGGTGTATTCAAACCGTGGGTGAACGCACAGGGGGCAGGCCCCTACGTCACCGGGACTCGACGGCGGAAGAGAAGGGCGAACCTTCAATCGACGGCCGTGCAAAGCCCCCGGGGCAGGGCCCCGTTAGTTAGCGCACTACCTGGAGGCAGTTGCTGTTCTTTAGCGCACTGCCCGGAGGCAGGTGCTGTTCATTAGCGCACTGCCTTGAGGCAGGTGCTGTTCGTTAGCGCACTGCATTGAGGCAGGTGCTGTTTATTAGCGCAGTGCCTTGAGGCAGGTGCTGTTCATTAGCGCACTGCCTGGAGGCAGGTGCTGTTCATTAGCGCACTGCCTTGAGGCAGGTGTTGTTCATTAGCGCACTGCCTCGAGGCAGGTGCTGTTCATTAGCGCACTGCCTGGAGGCAGGTGCTGTTCATTAGCGCACTGCCTGGAGGCAGGTGCTGTTCATTAGCGCACTGCCTTGAGGCAGGTGCTGTTCATTAGCGCACTGCCTTGAGGCAGGTGTTGTTCATTAGCGCACTGCCTTGAGGCAGGTACTGTTCATTAGCGCACTGCCTTGAGGCAGGTGCTGTTCATTAGCGAGTGGACGTCTTTACGTAGTTTCGATGGCGCAAGATATGACATGCGTGAAATAGAACTTTAAAAACTCTTAGTCGTAGTGGTAATTTACGCAAAGTTTTTATAGAAACAAAGTTGATAGAACATTTCAGTGGCGCGGGTAGAGCCCCGCTAATAGGTGTGAAGCGTTCTCCCGAGATGACTAACTTAAGGGTTGCCTCCTAGTACTTCTTGATGAGGCATTTGCTAATTTGGCTGAATCGATACCTAGCCTCGTAGGAATTTCCCAAATTTGTCTTGTTGGACGAGACGCTCGATTTCATCCTTAAGCTTGGAGCAGTTTTCCGTGTCATGTCCTTGTCCACGATGGAACTCACAATATTTTGTCTGGTCCCCTGTGTTCTTAGCGAGGGGTCTGGGCTTACGGAGCGCTTCGTTGCTATCACGGATAGCGAGGAGGACGTTAGTCCTGGTAGTGTTTAAGAGAGTGTAGTCCTGATGCTGACGAGATCCCCGGCCTCGGCTGAGGTTGTCGTGATGCTTGTTGTTCTTATTGGGAACTGTCTGCGGCAGCGACTCCTCTTTCTTCCTCTTCGAGCTCCCCTCGAACTGTCGGCGGTGTGCTTCAATTGCCTCATCTGCTGCTATCTGGGCCTCGACTCGCTGAACGAGGTCGGGATAGCTTGGTACGGTTTCTCTCATTAGAGCTGAGTAAAAGCCACTTGGGCGGAGTCCTCCAAGGAAAACTCCCCGCAGGAGCTCAGGGTCAACTCCTGGGATTTGTCGGGCCTCCGTAGTGAAGCGACGGAAAAAATCCTTGAGTGTCTCTCCGTCTTTTTGGCGGATCCCAGAGAGATGGGAGGGATCTCGGACGATTTTGCGGTTGGTGATGAATTGATCCACGAACTGCTGCGCCATTTCTGTGAAGTTGTTGATGGCCCCATTCGGCAGGGAGTGGAACCAAGTGCGCGCTTGCCCCTTCAAGGTTGCCGGGAACACCTGGCAAAGGAGCTGATCAGGAGCGTTGTAAATCCTCATGATGGTAGTGAAGTGATTGACGTGTTCCAGCGGGTCGTCCGTCCCGTCGAACGCTTCGATGTTGGGAAGCTTGAAACCGTTTGGAATTGGATGGTCCAGGACTTGAGGTGATAGTGGGGAGCCGTGGCGCGCAAGATGGCGGGCGAGAGCTGCGCGTCGCCCTGCTTGGGCATACTCCTCCTCTATCATGTTGCGTATTTCTTCTCGCGTAGCTCTTTCCACTGCTTGCTCAGGGGCAGCTCTTCCGCGGTGGTGGTGGTGGTCAGCTTCTGGGCCTCCAGCTGGTGGGCCAAGGTGAGCGGTACTTGCCGCATTGGAGAATCCTTCTGAAGCTTCGTCTTCTTGGACAGCCTCCCCATTCGGGGCATGATTCAGAGCCGGGGCGGCGGTGCGTTCAAAGCTGGCGGTTGGTTCGGAACTTGAGGAGCCCCAAGATTCCTCACGAGGGCCAACATCTCAGCTTGATGTTCTTCGATCTGCTGCATGCGCACCTCCAAACCTGCTGCAGGTGCAGGCAGTGCCTCCTCTGCGGGAGGTGCATTGATAAGTGAGTGGGAGGGAGCTGGGTCGATGCGTCCTTCCGGCATCGATCCTTCAGTAATGCGAGCACTCTTTCTTGCCATAGCAGTTGGCTCTCGAAGAGTTTTTCGGGAAAGTTTCCCACAGACGGCGCCAAACTGTTGCGGGATGCTTAGGGCTCTTGGTAGACCGGTTCACTTGAACCACCTTAGCTCGTGAGCGAACTAAGCGCGCAAACAGTCAATTAGAGATTTGCTGAGTACACAGGGACTTTTTAACGTGGAAAACCCGGAAAGGGTAAAAAACCACGCGGCCGGAGCTGTGCCGACCAAACTTCACTATCTTCTGGGGGTTACAATTTGGAAACTAGAACTTGAGCGCGACAGGCCGCTGCTCGTTACAATACTGAGAGAGAGAGAGAACTCCGAGGGTGACAGGCCACCTCTCCGAAAAACTAAGTTTTTTTCCCATCTGAGAATGCTAGTCGTCTTTCGGAAGTGAGAAGGCTAGGCGCCTTTTCCTTCTGAGAATGCTGGTCGCCTTTCAGAAGTGAGAAGACTAGTCGCCTTTTCCTTCTGAGAATGCTAGTCGCCTTTCGGAAGTGAGAAGGCTAGTCGCCTTTTCCTTCTGAGAATGCTAGTCGCCTTTCGGAAGTGAGAAGGCTAGTCGCCTTTTCCTTCGAGAATGCTAGTCGCCTTTCGGAAGTGAGAAGGCTGGTCGCCTTTCGGGATGATGAAGATCTTCCAGTCCACGAATGAGATCTTCAAGCGCCGAAGGAGAATTCCGGAAAAGTCTGCAAGGAGCTCTCCCCGGTCCCGAAGTCAAGGTCCTTTCAAATGAAGCCTTGGGGCTCCTTTTATAGCTTTGGCCGGGGGCGGTCCGGTAATTTTGCCGTTTGCAGTTTCCATAAATGCTCGGTGGACGAATCATATTTTCCGATTCGGGGCACACGGATCGCCATTTTTCGTAAATGACCACCTTGCCCTTCGGGCAGCTTGGGCGGCTCGGGCAGTTCTGTTGGAGGCGAAAAAGGCGACTGGCCGTTCCTGAAAAGTGAGAAGCCTGAAAGACAAAAAGTGAGAACGCCTGAAAGACAAAAAGTGAGACGCCTGAAAGACAAAAAGTGAGACGCCTGAAAGACAAAAAGTGAGAACGCCTGAAAGACAAAAAGTGAGAACGCTCCCGAACGTGTTCGGAAGCGTTCTGAGCGTGCGTGAGAGCTAAAGTGCTCCGAGCGTGTAACGAACATGGAAGCGCTTTGAATGCGCTTAGAGGTGTTCTGAGCGCTCGTGAGCGCGAAGGCGTTCTGAGCGCGCTCAGAAGCGTTCTGAGCACGCAACGAACATGGAAGCGCTCTGAGCGCGCGTAAGCGCAGAGGCGTTTTGAACGCGCTTGGAGGCGTTCTGAGGGCGCGTGAGCGCGGAGGCGTTCTGAGCGAACGGTGGAACGGGAAGTTGTCCCCCAAAGGGGAATTGGGGTCCGACGCGCCCGACGAGGGGGCGTGAATACGGCGGGGTCCCCTACGAGCCTCCCCCTGTGGAGAAAGTGCGGGGAGGAGGCCTGACCGCACCCTAAGGGCGCCGCGGTTGGGCCGCACCCCGGGGGGATGCGGCTAGGCCGCACCCCAAGGTGGTGCGGTTTGGCCGCACCCCTCAAGGGGGTGCGGCTTGGGCCGCGCCGCACCCCTTGAGGGGTGCGGCTAGGGCCGCAGCCCTTGAGGGGTGCGGCTGGGCCGCACCCCAAAAGGGGGGTGCGGCTGGGGCCGCACCCCCCAAGGGGTGCGGCTCGGGCCGCACCCCTCAAGGGAGGTGCGGCTCGGGCCGCACCTCTTGAGGGGTGCGGCTGGGGCCGCACCTCTTGAGGGGTGCGGCTGGGGCCGCACCTCTGGAGGGGTGCGGCTGGGCCGCACCCCTCAAGGGGGGTGCGGCTTGGGCCGCACCCCCCAAGGGGTGCGGCCGGAGCCGCGCCCCTTGAGGGGTGCAGTCGGGGCGCGGCCGGGCCGCTTCCCCGCGATGGGGGGTGATGCCCCCGTGCTACTGCGTGCTACCGTGCACGCGGTGGTGCATGCACCTGCGGTTTGCTCTGTGCGCGCCTTGACTTTGGCGGATGGCGGCGGGAATGGCGGGCTCGGTCTTTTCCACTCAAGCGATTGCGCGTTGTCCGTTGCCCCCACCTTTCTTAAGCGGGGTTTCCTTTAGACGCACCCCAAGGCCTTTACGGGTGGTATAACACTAGTATAGAAACAATTGATGATAGTGACAATTAGTCTGCGCGTGTAGTCTTAATAATTAAAAATAAAATCTAAAATTAAAATAATATGAATTGAAAGAAAAATAATATAAATAAAAAGTAGATATATGTATATTATATCTATATAAAAATTTATTTATATGTATAAATATATTTATTTAAAATGTACATATAATATATATTTATTTACGTGTGCGTGTATATATATTACACACACGTGTATAAATATATTTACATATAACGTAAATAAATATATATTATATGTATATAAATAAATATACATATATATATATTAGATTTCTATATGAACTTTTATATATTTGTACATATTTATATGTATAAATATATTTATACATATAACTATATCTATATAATACATATATATATATAAATATATTTAAGTAATTAAATATATATATATAAATCTTTTTTATATAAGCAGGGAGCAAAAAGGGTCATGGTGTAACATTCTTGGACAAAAATACCCCCTCATAAAATTAACATTTCTAACTCTTTTTTCCATTTCTTTGGTTTTTGGGTCATTTGGTATATAATAAAGATCCTCCGCCGAAAGCTATTCTCGCCAGCAAGCAAAAGGACAAAAGACAAAAAAAGACAATAGACACAAAAATTAAAAAAGCTCTCCGGTTCTGCTCTCCTCCCGCACGGTAAGAAAAGGGATAGAGGCCCACAGAAAGCTATTCCCATGCACAGTACCGTCGCATGCTGCTTTCTCTTCCTCGACTGCCACCCGCCGAAAGAAGCGCGTATAACCCTACCTCCCCTCCACAGAGCCCTGCCTAAACTCTCCTCCCCAGTGCCTCACCGAAAGGAGAAAATGGTTAGTACGAGCTCACACGTAGCCATCGTGTGAGTATAAATAGTTCTTTTTTTGAGTGGGCTCATGCCTACGCCTTCCTCCTGGAACGAAAAAATTGTATTTTCGCTTCGCTCTTTCCAACAATGAAACCCCTCCAAGCTTCCTCCTTGCTTAACAGTGTGGGGGTTCCTCTCTTTACATTGTAAGATTTTCTTCGAACCTCCTTTCCGCTCGAGCTGGTGCACTGTTGTAGCTTCGGTTCAACTTCCTCTTGTGTGGTATAAAGCCCTATCTTTTTTTCCGCAAGCTGCTCTAAACTTCCTCCCAGCCTTGCTCTGAACTTCCTCCCAGCATTCGCTGCACCGAAGCGAGGTTCTTCCAGCTCCGAGAGCTTCCTCCTAGTTCGACGTTCCTGATACACATTCTACGGTAGAATCTTTAGTTTATTTAGGCTCTTATCAGCTGTTTTTACTCTTCTGACCTTGTCTCCTTGGTAGCTACCATCTCCTGGAAGATTTTAGAAGAACAACTCTCGATGGCGTCCGAGAAAGTTGATGAAAATGTAAGGAAATCCGGCTGTAATTTAGAATGAATATCCAACTGTAATTATTCTAGATCTTTACAGTCGTATTTTAATATTACATTATGACTATAATGTTTCCTGAAATTCCAGTTGGACCCTGTTCTACAATTCATGCTGTATTTCATCATTGTTTCAGTGCACGCGCAGAAGGCTACAGTTGTTTTCCCCATTGTGCACTCGGAGGATGAGGCATACGCAATGTATTGTAAATATGCCCTCACAACTGGATTTAGTGCTCGTAAATAACACATGACATACTAGACTCATACAAGAATTATTAAAATGCAAGAATATAGTTGTGCCAAAGCGGGTGTTAAAATTGCAAGGCCTTCGCCAAAGAAGTACCACAAATTAGAAAGGCGCACTGGATCCCTAGCCTGCATTGTCTTTCACACTGATACAGATGGCAAGAATTGGACATAAACGAAGTTTGTCGAGGAGCATAATCATCCACTAGCAACCAAAAACGAGAAGCATTTATTGAGGTCCAATCTAAGCATATCAGAAATGCAAGGTAACTTAATGAAGAATATGACCGGAGCCGGAATTAAAGCAGTGGATGCATATAACTTCCTTTCTGAAGAATCCGGTGGTGTTGAAAATATTGGGTTCAGTAAGTCTGATGTCTTCAACTTTGTTCAACGAGAAAGAAGAGTGATATAGAAAGCGGCGACGCCTCAAGCTTGCTAAGGATGCTGCAAGTGAAACAATTGGAAGACAATATGTTCTCGTATGAAGTACAAACAGATGAGTTGAAAAGGTTGACTAGTTTCTTCTGGAGGGATGGGCATAGCAAGATAGATTACGACTGTTTCGACGATGTTCTTATTTTTTACACGACGTATAGACTGAATAAATACAATCTTGATTGCGCCCCTTTCATCGCCGTGAACAGTCATTGGCAGAATATTTTTGTTGGAGGTGTTTTCATAGCTGAAGAAGCCATAGAATTGTTTTGTTGGGTGTTCGAGACCTTTATAAAATTGGTTGGTGGTAAGCAACCAATTACTATTTTCACTGACCAAGATCAAGCCATGGTCGTAGCTCTTCAAAGAGATTTAGTACATGTCGCCATCTTCTGTGTCAATGACACATATCGAAGAAATCATCCTCAAAAGTCCCTTGCTTCAACCAAGACAAAATTGTTTGGTCCTTTTTTTATCAATGCATGAGCAAATGTGATGGCGAAGAGGAGTTCGAAAGATGTTGGATTGAGATGGTGAAAAGAGGAAATCTACAGGAAAATAAATGGTTGGGTGATTTGTATACGGTCAAGAAGAAGTGGTCTACTTCCCTTACCAAGATATTTTGGATCTTGGCATTTTATCAACGCAAAGAAGCGAATCGGCTAAAAATCATTTGCATGGGAGTTCGAAGACTGCAAGTACACTTGTAGAGTGTTTTATGGGTTTAGAGAAGCTGGTTTCATCATGGCGTAGAAACGAGCATGAAGAAGACTTTAAATGCAAGCACGGTGATGTCAGCTTGAGGTTCAAAAATTGTTATCTATTGAAGCATTTGTCAAAGCTATACACACGCGTAAGATGTTTTCATTATTTGAGAAATCATTCATGGAAGGAGTTGTTGAAGTTAGTATTGTAGATGAAACGAGATATGATGACCAACACATAGTATACGTGACGAAGGTAAGTGATGAAGAAGAAAAGAGATGGTTTGTGAACTTTAACAATGCAACCATGGATGCAGAATGTTCATACATGGGTTTTGAGACTAAAGGTATATTATGTCAACATATCCTGAGAATATACAATATTCGTAATGTAAGGCAGATAAACCCCAAATATGTACTTAAAAGGTTCACGCATAATGCAAAGATTGACATTTACCTACCCAATAACCCAACCATGACCGAATACGAGTCAAATATGATATTTAGAAACCAATTGATGCGCTTTAGCTACGATTTAGCGAACCAGATTGAGAATTGCAAAATTGCAAAATTGCAGATGAATGATTTGTCGAAGACAACTAATGATATGGTGGACTGGGACGAGCAGCAGAAGAAGGGTTTCTTGGGGGAGAATGACCACGTAAGTTCCAATTCTGTTAGGAATCCGGAAGTGAAGATGCCTAAAGGTGCTCCTAGCGCGCGCACGAAGGACCACTTGGAGAAATCAATCATAAAACAACGTAAGTTTTTGTTTATGAATTTACCAATAATCATGTTGATAATTTTCTTTTTCATGTCCAATTGTTTACGAAAAGTGAAATTCAAATTCAAATTTCTTATTAAATAGGAAAGAGAGCAGATGTGAAGAAAAAAGGAAAAAATCTATTGATGCCCAACCTCCAAAGGTGAAGGAGTTCAACTTCGTTGATGACTTTACTAACGAGCAACCTTCTTTTGAAAGTATCGAGTCGCAACCTAAATCACCTAGAGGGGGTGAATAGGTGGATTCTATGGCTTTTTGCGGAATTAAAAGTATAAGAATAAAAGCACACAGAAAAACAGAGAGCACAACACAACACAAGGAATTATAGTGGTTCCCTGATCTTGGGTAGTCCACTTTCCACCTCACCTATCTAGCACGCCCGGCTAGACTAGGCTACTTCACTATTCTCGGATTATGAATAATCCTATAACTCGGAGTCACCACTCCTACAACTCAGAGACACCACTCCTACAACTCAGAGACAAACCTCCTACAAACTTGGAAGAAAAATTTCCTACAAGCTCGGAGACAACGCTCCTACAACTCGGAGTAAAACTCCTACAAACTCGGAAGAAAAACTTCCTACAACTCGATCCTTAAACAAGGATCTACAAAACTCGGAAGTAAAACTTTCTACAAAGATATGTAAAAGATTTTTACAAAACTTTAGATTGAAAAACAATCTTCTTAAAATCTTCAGGAGACTTGACTTATTCAGATCTGAAAAAGATAGATCTTCTTCTTCCTTGAATGAAATAGAAATCTGTATCTTGAAAGAGGAAGAAGAAATCTTGCCTTGAATGCTTGATCTGAAACTTTAAAGAAAACTAGATCTGAAAAAGGACTTGAAGAAATCTGGAATCAGAGATATAGTTTTCTCTTTTATTCAAGAAGAATCTGTTAAAATTTTTGATTTGAATCGTTTAGGAGTAAGAAGGAGTTGCATCAACTGAGCTATAGCCAAACAACCACAATGCCACACAACAACACAAGAAACTTTATTGAATCACAAACTTCATTTACAGTGCGAGGTATACATAGCGAGACATGATTCATAAGAATCACGGAGGAGAGAAGAACAAAACACCAAAAACAAATCTGGGGACTTGACAAGCAGAGACCGCACAAACCACACAACTCCAGAGATCGCCCGGCTTGACCTGAGACCGCGCGAACAGAAAACAGATAGACCGCCTGCACTGCAAGACCGCCACCTCAGACCACACGAACTGGAGCTTATTGAATTGAACGAAGAACAGAAGCTGTCGCCAGACCGCAACTCAAGTCACCTAACCGCTGAAGGTCTCCTGACCGCTGAGCTCGATGCGAACAACACAAGAACACCATAATCCAGTTCGCAGACAGACCGCTGTCGAACTGTTTATTCAAGCCGCTGGGAATCACCAAGGAAGGAGACTGCAACCTGTTGACCGCAAACCTGCGAACACAACAAACAGTCAACTCGCTTCCGAGACCGCCCGACCTCAAAGTTGAGACCGCACGAATTAACCCAGGCTCAAGTTCTTACAGTTCTTGTTATGAATGACGGACCATGCACCCCTATTTATAGGCGGGTAGACGGATGTCGTCACAGCACAGGAGAGATACAATCACCACCCGTCAGATCGCCAGCGGTCTCACCAAGTAGACCGCGCAATCAAACCACTTGGACAACCTTCCGTCCAAGACCACAGATCAGCAGGCAGATCGCGCACAAGTCGCGCGAACACGAGACCGCGCACAAGCCGCGCGGGCACAAGAACGCTCCTTTCTTAGATCACCAGAAGCAAACCAAGAACCATCTGGCCGACTTCAGACAAGTCGCCCGATCGACCAGCACAAGCCGCCCGGTCAGGCGGTTACAAAGAACCTACCGCCCGGTCTTCTACAAAGAAGATAGACAGACCAAGCAGAACAACTCGGAGAGAGACCGCAACAACCAGGAACAAACCGGCCAACCAGCAGATCGCCAGAATCAAGCCGGCAGAGCCAGACCGGCAGAATACCAACACAAGCCGCGCGGTCTCTGCGGTCTCCAAAATTCAGACCGCCGGCCACCTTCCACTCCACTTCAATAATTTCAACACACCCCCTTGAAGTGGGAAGTGGAAACTAGCCCGAGTAAACTCCGCAACCGAGTAAACGGTCCCTTCGCCAGTGACTTTATGAAGATGTCTGCAACATTGTCCGCACTTTGAACATGCTCGACCATAAGAGATCTTCCCAACACCTTTTCACGAATGAAATGGTGCTCAATCTCAATATGCTTGGTCCTCGCGTGACAGACTGGATTATTAACCAGCTTGAGAGCACTCTCATTGTCCCCGCGTAGCATTGTGGGACCTCGAACCTCCTCATGAACTTCCTCCACCAACCTCCTGAGCCAAACAGCTTCCTGAGCTGCCAAGGCTGAAGCCTTGTATTCCGCTTCTGTGATAGATACGGACACCGAGTCCTGCTTTTTGCTGCACCAAGAAATAGTTATGGGGACCGTCATAAAGACAAAACCAGACGTTGATCTCTGATCATCCACGTCTCCCCCATAGTCAGCATCCATGTATCCATGCAAATCCAAGCTTGACCCTCTCCTATATAGGAGACCCAAATCAGAGGTCGACTTCACAAACTTCAAAATTCCTTTCGCCGCTAGAAGATGAGGATTCCGTGGCTCCGACATGTACTGACTCACATTGCCAACTGCATAAGCAATATCTGGCCTCGTGATGGTCAAGTAAATCAAGCTCCCAACCAGAGCTCGGAACACCAACAGATCAGATAGAACTCTTCCCTCATCCTTCCGAAGTTTATGATGTTGTTCCAGAGGTATAGAGTTGCTCATCCCTTCCTCCATGCCGAATCATTGAACGATCCGCTCTGCATATCCAGCCTGAGAAACGAGCACCCCGCTCTCCCGCCTCTGGACCTCGAGTCCAAGGAAATGGTGAAGCTCACCCAGATCCTTCATCTCAAACCTGATAGCAAGCTCAGCTCTCAGGCTCGCTACTGCCTGCTTCGAGTTCCCGATGACAATCATGTCATCCACATACAGCAGAATAATAACCCGAAGCGCCCCCTCCTTCTTGACGAACAAGCTAGAATCAGAGTCTGAAGCAAAGAACCCGCAGAATAGAAGATACTCCGCGATCTTCCCATACCACGCCCGAGGCGCTTGCTTCAACCCATACCTGGCCTTCTTCAGTTTGCAGACGTAGTACGGACGATCCTCCGAGATGAAACCCGGCGGCTGGATCATGAAGATATCCTTGTCAATCTCTCCGTATAAGAAAGCATTCTTCACATCGAGCTGCCAAATCTCCCATCCACTAGATGCCGACAAAGCAATAACAACCCGAACCGAGGTCATCTTTGCCACTGGACTGAACGTCTCATCATAATCTTCTCCATACTGCTGTGAGAACCCGCGAGCCACAAGGCGAGCCTTGTATCGCTCGATCGTGCTGTCAGCTTTCTTCTTGAGCTTATAAACCCATTTGCATGTCACAGGGGTAATGCCCTTGGGCCTGGGCACTAGAGACCAAGTCTCATTCTTCTTGAGAGCATCCATCTCCTTTTGCATAGCAATGTCCCACTGCTTCATGCCTTTGGCTTTATTAAATCTCGACAGCTCCCTCTCATCCAAGGGACCAGCGAAGAAACATGAGACAAAGCTCACCATGTTTCCTCCTGTGTATCGATTTGGTGGCTTGATAGTCCTCTTCGACCTTCTAAGAGGTTGCTCCTGACTAACCACCTCCTCATCTGCTTCTTCTGTGCTAGCTCCTCTTCTAGACGAACATGGAGCATTGCTCCCCCTGCTTCCAGAACCTGAAGCCTCCATCTCAGAGCTTGACACAGCTGGAGCACCTGGTGAAACAGGCAACTCCACTTGACGATTTCCCGCAGCCTTCCCTTCTTCACCAACCCTGCTCTCCAGTAGTTCAACTCCTGAACTCCCCTTGTAGGAAGTCACCTCATCGAACACCACATCCCGAGATACCACTGATCTCCGTGCCTCAGGATCCATGCATCTCCATCCTTTCTTCCGCTCATCATACCCAACAAAGACTAGCTTCCTTGCTTTCGCATCTAGCTTTGTCCAAAGAGCATCAGGAATATGCACATAACAGGTTGACCCGAACACCCGAAGGTGTGCAACACTCGGCTTCTCCTTGAACATCAGTTCGTGAGGGGTAGTCTTCATGTTGATAGGACTTAGAGGCATCCTGTTTATGATGTACGTTGCACAAGACATTCCCTCCGCCCAAAAGGACTTTGGGATACTCTTGGCATGAAGCCAGCATTTGCAGGTTTCCGTCAGATGACGGATCTTCCTCTCTGCAACGCCATTTTGCTGTGGAGTATGGGCACAAGTGAGCTCTCTCCGAACGCCGTGTTTCCTGCAAAAACTTGAGAACTCACCAGAGGTGAACTCCCCACCATTGTCAGTTCTCAATTTTTTCATCCGCAGGCCAAACCGACCTTCCACAAGCTCCTTGAACTCCATGAACTTCACAAAGGCTTCCGACTTCTCTTTCAGAAAATACACCCAGACATATCTGGTGTAATCGTCAATCAACACCAACATATATCTGTTTCCTCCAAGGATTGGGGTGGAAGTCGGTCCCTTCAAATCACCGTGAATGCACTCCAACGGCGCTTTGCATCTTGTTTGCGATTTATCAAATGGAAGTCGATGAGACTTACCAAACTGACATCCCGCACAAACATGACAGTCTCCATAAGAGGACAAGCTAGGCAAGCCCTTGACAAGGCCCCTTACCGCCATAGCCTTCAATTTGTCCATGCCAACATGCCCCAACCTTTCATGCCAGATAGCCGCGCTATCGTTGGTCTTCATCTTATCAACATAGGTACTTGTTGATAAAACAAACAAGTCCTTAACCCGCTTTCCAACATAGATAACATCTCCCTTTATCTCCGATTGAGTTTTAAGAAACTTCACTTCTGTTGGGCCAAACAGAACGTGATAACCGGCATCGACCGCATTGGTCACAGAGAAGATATTCTTCTTCATACCAGGCACGTGATTAACACTCCTCAATGTGAGTGGACCCTTATCACTGCTCAGGGAGACAACACCTTCTTGTTCTACTGCATGAACAGAATTATCAGTCGTAATGATAGCATCGTTACCTGAGTAAGGTGCCAAAGAAGAGAATTTTGATTTATCCCCGGTGAGGTGATGCTCACACCCTGAATCCACGATCCAATCCTCTTCGAAGTTGATGGCAGCCAAGGCCTTAACGGGCATCCCCGTCATATTAGCCACAAAGGCTCCTCCCCATCCAGCTTCATTAGACTTTGGCTTCTCCTCTCCGCTACATGTCCCGACTGAAGATTAACCCGGCAATCCTTCTTGAAGTGGCCGGTCTTATTACACCTGAAGCACCTTGGTCCCTCTCCCTTCTTCTTCCCATCAGACTTAGAAGCATAACCTCTATCCTGCTGACCTGAAGTAGAGGGTCCATCCTGACCTGGCTTCTTCTTCTCCCACTTCTTCTTCTTCTTTCCAGAGAACAACACATCACTATCTCCCCCAGAGATAGAAGTCCCAAACTTTCCTGCGAAGCAAGTAAGTTCTCCAGCTCCAACAGAGATGGCTGATTTGCCCAACCCTGAACTGAAGTCACAAAGGCAAGATACTCCTTCCGCAACCCGCGGATGATATGCCTCTTCAGTTTTTCCTCTGAGATGGGCTCATCAAGGTCCAATGCAGAAATCTCTGCTGTGAGGTTCTTCATCTTAAGAAAGAAGGTAGAAATAGAAAGATCACCTTGAGAGGCCTTCGCCAACTCATTTTCAAGAAACTGCAGCCGAGTTACATTCTTCTTATTAAACAACCCGTCCAAAGACGTCCAAATCTCAGCAGCAGATTTACATCCAATGATGTGATCAAACAGCTCTGGTGAGATAGCCCTCTTGAGTGTGAACTATGCCTTAGCATTAGTCCTCCTCCAAAGTCTCACCTCTGCCATATTATCTCCTGCTAGAAACACTTCTTGTGTGTCTTCTCCTCCAACTATCTCTCATAGATCCTCGCCAAGTAAGTAACTCTCCATACACAACCTCCACTTCTTGTAGTTAGTCGATGTGAGGAGTTCAATACCAAGCCCTCTTGCGTACCCACCATCCATGGCAATCTATGTGTCTCTTCTTCACAAAGACGATGGCAACTCAAGTTGATCACTACTTATCCACTCCAACAACCTCGCTCTGATACCATGTTAAAATTTTTGATTTGAATCGTTTAGGAGTAAGCAGGAGTTGCATCAACTGAGTTATAGCCAAACAACCACAATGCCACACAGCAACACAAGAAACTTTATTGAATCACAAACTTCATTTACAGTGCGAGGCATACATGGCGAGACATGATTCATAAGAATCACGGAGGAGAGAAGAACAAAACACCAAAAACAAATCTGGCGGCTTGACAAGCAGAGATCGCACAAACCGCACAACTCCAGAGATCGCCCGACCTCAAAGTTGAGACCGCATGAATCATCCCAGGCTCAAGTTCTTACAGTTCTTTTTATGAATGACGGACCATGCACCCCTATTTATAGGCGGGTAGACGGATGTCGTCACTGCACAGGAGAGATACAATCACCACCCGTCAGATCGCCAGCGGTCTCACCAAGTAGACCGCGCGATCAAACCACTTGGACAACCTTCCGTCCAAGACCGCAGATCAGCAGGCACGAGACCGTGCACAAGCCGCGCGGTCACAAGAACGTGCACAAGTTGCGCGAACACGAGACCGTGCACAAGCCGCGCGGGCACAAGAACGCTCCTTCCTTAGATCACCAGGAACAAACCAAGAACCATCTGGCCGACTTCAGACTAGTCGCTAGATCGACCAGCACAAGCCGCCCGGTCAGGCGGTTACAAAGAACAGACCGCCCGGTCTTCTACAAAGAAGATAGATAGAACAAGCATAACAACTCGGAGAGAGACCGCAACAACCAGGAACAAACCGGCCAACCAGCAGATCGCCAGAATCAACCCGGCAGAGCCAGACTGACAGAATACCAACACAAGCCGCGCGGTCTCTGCGGTCTCCAAAATTCAGACCGCCGGCCACCTTCCACTCCACTTCAATAATTTCAACAGAATCGTCAACAACTTTTTCGGCAGCAGCAAGAGCTTTGCGAGAATGAGCAGGGCGCCGACAGAACTTTTTACGATCTCTTCTGTTTGATTTGCGAATATATGATTATAACGATTGGATATAAGGAAATAACTTAAGGGAATATATATAGACTTCTTCTCCAACGGCTAGAAGCGGGAATTAGGGGAAACATTCCATGTCTGAAGCCATAATTGAACGGCAGACGAGATTTGAAACAGCGCAGAAACTTCAGCAAACGGCGTTCGACGAAATTTATTCCATTCGTCGAACGGAGCATGACGAAGTCGATCGACGAAACCAGATAATCTTCAGCAAATCAGCGGTCGACGAAATCCATACTGCGTTCGACGAACTCGACAAAACTCTGTGTTCGACGAACTCAATACTCTGCGTTCGACGAACGGCCAATTCTCTGCGTTCGACGAATTGGATGCTACGTTCGACGAACGGCCGATTCTCTGCGTTCGACGAACAGCCAATTCTCTGTGTTCACGAACTGGATGCTGCGTTCGACGAACTACCAATTCTCTGCATTCGATGAACGACTAATACTCTGCGTTCAACGAACTGGATGCTGCGTTCGACGAACTGCCAATTCTCTGCGTTCGACGAACAACCAATTCTCTGTGTTCGACGAACTGGATGCTGTGTTCGACGAACTCCTTCCTGCGTTCGACGAACTCCTGAATACTTAAAAAAGAGTTTCTTCCAGATCAGCAACAACTTCTCTTGGCTCTTCCTTTGTGTTTGAATACTTAGTACACCCCAATAGAGAGATTCCACATGAGTCAACACCTTGGTATACACAATGAGGAATTACATTGCATAGGCCTATGTTTTGTGACTCATTGAAACCTGACATTGGTTTGTACTTAGTCATTTATAATCTGCAAACACGCACTAGATAGCAACATCAAATACAATATCAATTCATCTTAGTTCAAGGGACACTTCTTCAAATCAAGGTAATTGTGGCTACAATACCCAACAATCTCCCCCTATTTGAAGAAGTCAAAACCATGTTTACTAAGGTGAATTGCACAGAGATAAATATACAGAGAAATATATTAAATATAAGGAGAGTTAAAAACTTAGCTTTTCAACCTTCTCTCCCTTTCAACTTTCTCTTTTAACTTCAGCTTCTCTCCCAACTTCAACTTCTCTCCCAACTTCAACTTCTCTCCCCCTTTCTGACTACTTCAGATAGGGAAGGAAAAGCATGGGAGATCAAAGCTCTCCCTCAGCAACTGCATAGGAGTCCTTATTGGGGAGTAAACTTTGAAAATATTGAATCATCTCCCCCTCAATCTTTTCTCCCCCTTAGAATTTCAGTGCCTGGACTGATTTCCTAAACTTATTAACATCCTTGCTATATACTTCTCGTTCTGGTCATGTACCATGAACATCCACTGTCCAAATGCCTGATTAGAGATTTGGTTGGCCTTTGGACATACCTGCAATCACAGATTAATTACCTTTAGGAACCCAAAAGGATTTGGGTCCTAGGTTCCTAGTTAGATCAACACCACTCGGAGTGTTAACATTGCAAGGGGTCATTCTTACATTGTTAACCCATGGAGTCTTATAATTTCTGGGGTTAAACCAACAATCTATGGCGAAGTGACTAACCTTGCCACAACACCAACAATCATATCGATTGTATCTTCTCTTGTTCTCCTGTTTTAACTTTTGAACATGGAGTTTAACAGGAGCAACATTCTTAGAAGTAGAAGCCTCGTGGTTGCAACACACGCATGACTCCTTCTTCTCTTCAAGAGATTTAGAACCAATAGATTGGATCTTTGGTGCTTTCATAGCAACTGATCCATGTACAAATGAACCATGATCCTTGAGGATTACTTCTTCATAAGGTGCCTTGAAAGCAGTTGTTTCGAGGCTTCGGGGACAGCTCCATCCTTGGTTCCCCTTACTTGACTCAACATGAGTTGGTCTTGTAAAGTGACCATACATGGACTCAAAATTATAAGTGTTTGTAGGGAACACTACCTTCTTGAATGGGGTTTGATTTTGGTCAACCTTGCCCTTACCTTTAACAGCTCTTTTCTTAGCGGTCTTACTACTTTCAGCCTCATGACCAAGGCCACTACCCTTCGCAGGAGCAGAAAATCTATCAATGATTGGAAGAATAGTTTTTGGTTTAGAGAAGTTTTCAACTATCTTCCTTTCCACCACTAACTTTTCTTCTAATTCATTTATGAATTTCTCCTTTAGATTTAATAATTCAGTGGAGCTGTTAAGTTCATCTTTCAAGATTTGGACTTCATCTTTGAGAGGAGTTAATTTTTCAATTTCCTCCCTCAAATCGGATTCCACCGTCTTGAGAGATTCAATCTCTTTTGCTTGAGATTTGACTACCTTGCGACATTTGTCAAATCCTTCCAACAAAGCTTTATACTGAACCATTAGATCTAAGTCTTCCTCTGAAGAATAGCCTTCATTTGCATTGGATCCAGTTTCAGAATCAGAAAGAGGAGTGTGAGAGTTTACCTTCCCGTTGTATGAGGAGTTGCTTACTTCCTCATCTGACTGTGCCATCAGCCCAAAATAGGCTTCTTCATCTGAGCTTGGCCCATCCCGAGTCGCTGTCGCTCAGAGTCTTCACTTTCTTAGCGATGAACCTCTTTTCTTCTTTCTTCTTTCCTTTGAAGGATTTCTTCTCTTCCTTCTTTTTGTGTGGACATTCCGTACTTAAATGTCCTAGCTTATTACAACAATAACAAATAATATCAGTTGAAATATGTTTATTCGGTTTAGTTTTATACATGTCGTTGGTGTGTTCCTTCTTGTGATGATCATCATCACACCTTGATCTCCTATGATCTGATGAGGATTGACTTTTCCTTTGGCTTCTTTTTCTGAGCAATCTCTTGAATTGCTTGGAGAGAGATGAGAACTCTCCTTCGGACATGTCTGAGCTTGAAGAGCAAGCCACAGACTCGTCGTCTTCATCTGACAACTGTGTCCTCACAGATGATCTAGCTTTACCTCTTCTTGCCTCTTTGGCCTTCAGTGCCACGGACTTCTCCCTTCCAGAGGTCGAGCATCCTTCTTCTTCAGCTTTTCTGATACTCGGCTTGAGCTCATGGGATAAAAGCTTTCCGAACAGAATCTGTGGCTCCATCGTAGCCAACTTTCCGAATTCCCGGATGGTAATTGCCTTGGTATCCCATTCTTTCGTCAGGGATCTCAAGAACTTGTCATTCAATTCTCCAACAGTGAATTCTCGATCATAATTCCTAAGACCGTTTACGATCTTAAATTACTTCTCATAAGTATCAGAAATAGAGTCTCTTGGATCTTGCTTGAGTGCTTCATATTCTTAGTTTAGCAACGATCGTCGATCATCCCTCACTTCTTCTGTACCTTCCATAAGAACAACTATGGAATCTCACATCTCCTTGGCAGACTTGCAGTGTATAAGATTTTGCAACATAGAATCGTCCACTGCACCTGCGATGATGTTCTTTGCCTTCTTATCCAAGGCGACGAGAGCAATCTCATCTTTGTCTAGTTCCAACATCTTCTTGGGAATCATAATAGCTGAATTTATTGAAGATGGCTTCAAAGGAACATGGGGACCTTCCTCAACTATCTGAAAAATTCTCAGGTCAGTGGCTTCCATGTAGAACTTCACTCTTTCCTTCCACATGGTGAAGTTCTCCTTAGAGCAGAAGGGCAACTTGACCGAATCCTTGGATCTTTCCATTCCAGACATACTTGCTCTTGCAACTAGATTTAGAGATCTTATTCAAGGTGTTAACCTTTAGAGAACAACCTAGCTCTGATACCAATTGAAAGTATCTAGTCGCAACCTAAATCACCTAGAGGGGGTGAATAGGTGGATTATATGGCTTTTTGCGGAATTAAAAGTATAAGAATAAAAGCACACAGAAAAATAGAGAGCACAACACAAGGAATTATAGTGGTTCCCCGATCTTGGGTAGTCCACTTTCCACCTCACCTATCTAGCACGCCCGACTAGACTAGGCTGCTTCACTATTCTCGGATTATGAATAATCCTACAACTCGGAGTCACCACTCCTACAACTCGGAGACACCACTCCTACAACTCGGAGACAAATCTCATACAAACTCGGAAGAAAAACTTCCTACAAGCTCGAAGACAATGCTCCTACAACTCGGAGTAAAACTCCTACAAACTCGGAAGAAAAATTTCCTACAACTCGATCCTTATGTTGGGACATGCTTTCCGCATATCTTGGTTTGACAATAACCAAAATTCATAAATAAATCAAATTGAATAAAGTTGAATAAAAAGTCATATCATTTTTCAAGTGATCTACTTATCCTTTTTATTTTTATCCTTCTAAATCCATTTCCTAAAAGTCTTATAAAATTTGAAAAACTAAATTTGTCATATTATATTATTAAGACTAAATGAAATAAGTGTCAAAATGGATTCAAAAGGTATTTTTAGGGGTATTATGTTAACTTTATAAAATGTGCAAGTTTTGCTTAGGTATGTAATATATTTGCGTCATTTTTATTACCCCTAGTGTGTTTAGTCATAATCATGTCTAACCAGAATTGAAAATTTGCATGAACATTATTTCACTTATTTATGATCATTTCACTCATGCATATTTTGTGCAAAACTCAAGAATGAAGATTTAATGAATATGGAACTTTAATGAATATGAAACCCATGTACTAAAATTTTAACTTCCGCAATTTTTTGGGATATCTTCACGTCTCTTTACATCATTTGACAGGTCTTACATTGCACAAACATAATTAAGAAAAATCGGAATCAAAATCAAAGAAAATCTAGGCTATATGATTAAAATAAGCACTCTCTGTGAGCTAACGCAGGCGCTAGGACCTAACGTCGGCGCTAGCTCATGTCTCTGATTTTCTGCAATTTTAAAATTCAGAAAAAATCAATAAAAATATATTATCTTATATGTACTACTCATTTTTTCAATTCTGCCTGTACTTGTTTTTTTTTTTGAAAAAATTAAAATACAAAATTACAAAAGCCAAATTACAAAAAAAAATATTGGATATTTGTTTAAATTCTATTCCTATATGCAAAAATCAAATACAAAAATATAAAACAAAAACAAGTATCAAAAATTATTATTTTTGAACTTAACTTTTCTATTTGCATGTATCTTGTGAAAGGGTGATTTGGGCTATTATCCATCACATCACCTAGTACCGGGCAAACCCCTCTCAGGGTAGACCTCGGGAAGTCCAAGATCAAATTATATGAGTTCAAACTTTAAATTAAAATTATTTTTCAAAAATATCAAAAATATTGTATGGACTTTAGTGTGAAACTCAAGCATGATTTAATCCATCATTTAGACTTTCTACAATGTTACAATTCATTCCTTCAAACTACTTTAAACATTGTCTTTTTCATGCTTTGATACTTCTAAACACATGTGCATAAATTATATTATAAAGGTTGTGTTGAACCAAGCTTAGCATGCCTCTAAGTATGAGTAAATGTTTTATGTTTGATAATGATATTTATTCACTCACTTATTTTGGCATTGTCTACATATGTGTTTAATCTAAGAATGCTTGTGTATGTTTTGTATTAGTATAATGAATTAAAATTGCACAAGTACCTTACCTGCATTACCGTTATTTGCACTTTTAAAAGTTAAGAAAAGTGGTTATGTTTTCATAAATTATATTGGTTTGCAAAACAAGTGTATTCAGAGAACTTTGTACAAAACAAAAATCATAAAATGAAGTGACAAAGATAACTCCATCAAGCACTACTTGAACCTCCTGATAAGTCTTAATAAGCGTTGTGAGGTTGAGCACCTTGGAAAGAATAGTAAAGTGTCTTGTGCAAACCTTATCTTTCTTTCAAAATAAAAACCACTTACTCTTAAGTACACGGGATCACTAGTTTCAATATTAAAATAAAATAAAATATGTGATCCCAAGCACTACTTTGCACCCTGATAAGTCTTAATGAGCATTGTGTGTGCAAAGCACCTTGGTAGTTGTATATTTTTTTGTGCATTGAAGTGTGTGGAAGTAAAATTATTTGTGTTTTATTGTGCTCTTTACTTTACATATTTCTTGTATTTTTGATTAAATCATTTGTTTACTCTACTCAAAATACACTTATGTGCACATCATTATCTTCCATAACACTTTTTCTCATGAGTATTGGATCCTAATGCAAATTCTATACTACTCTTTATTTATGAAATGCACTAGATAACCTAGCATAATCTCTACAATATTTTGTATGTTTTGAATTTGTGAATTAATATAACGTTGTAGTAATTTCTCTTTGAAAACATTATTTTATGCTTGGTTACTTTATTGTCAAAATTAATGATATTAAATGCAAAATGATTTACAAAAACATCTTCATTTTTGGAATTTAACTCATATATTTTCTTATGAATCGTCATGTTTATAAAAAGATATTTTCTTGTATTTCTATAAGTCTTCCGCATCATAATCACCATATATTTTTACCTTGCGCTTTCATGCTTATATCAAATTCTTAAATACCAAAATTTCTTTTTTCAACAAATGGTAGACTTCCTTGGTAGAATTTATATTGGTTATTCTAACACAAATATTGTAATGCTAAAACTCTGATTCATTAATGGATTTCAAAATAGCTACGTGAGTTGTTTGTTTACAAAAAAAAAATTCAAATAAAAATAAAAATCCATAGGCTATGTACCGATCATTAGATTTAAAACGCTTAAATGTTTCCAATAATTATTATCCATGACTTCATATCTCACCATAGCGAGGGCGTAGGGTTGTAGACATTAGATAACCTTATCTCTAGTCATGTCTTGTCCTTAACCGGGGAGGGTTCCAGTGGGGCCTTGCGAGGCACTGGGGGGAAAGAGTGCTAGGTTAAGTTTTGTCTAGTGTTTGCATATGGGACTAACACCCCAACCTACGACATGTATGCAGCTCCTCATGCCCATCCGTCACTTAGTACGGGGCTAGGGTGTAGACATATTGTCTGGGTAGATTGGTTACTTGGAAATCATTACATTTTATGCTTAAAACATTTATAAAGCAAAATCCTTTGTGTACTTAAAATGCTACAACATCTATTTTGTTATGTCTAAATTTCTTAATCATTTACTATGATTCACAATTCCTATATAGATGTTCACTTCTAAAAATATTTCGTCATGCTTTCCACCTCTTTACTACTTGTACGCTCGATCATGAATACGTTGTCCCAACAAGTGGTTTCTTTATGAAAAATTCTTCACATTTTTTTCTCTCCTATCTATTGTATTCTTCCTAAGCGTTTCACTCTTTATCATGATAATTCCCTCTCTACACAGTTATTGCACACTTTTTGTTGGACTACCTCTCCACCCTCTTTTGATAATACCAAAAGGGGGAGAATAAATTTGAAAGAAATTAACATGTTTTGGGGAGTCAAGTTCATAAGAAGTTTTGTTGTGGGGGGGGGGGGGGGGGGGGGCATTCACTTAGGGGGAGATTTCATTTAGGGTGAGCATTTGAACATGCCTATTTTCATGCTATCTATGTTAGTTCTCTATTATAAACACAAATTCCTATCAATTGAATTATTTCTTTCTAAGGGGATTTGTTATTATCAAAATGGGGAGTTTGTTGGAGCATGCTTTCCGCATCTCTTGGTTTGACAATAACAAATCCTATTGTATTTGATCATACTTGTTTTGTGTTTATAGTATGCATGATTCTGTGCTTTCAATCTCCATGAAATGTGTTTTGTTGCTGCTACCGCGTAGCGTTAGAACTACCGCTGGCGCTAACAACCGCTGAGAAGGAAACCTGCGTTCGACGAAATGGAAGCTGCATTCGACGAACTAGCGCTCGACTAAATGCATGTTTTACCGCGGCGCGCTAGAACAATCGTTGGCGCTAGCGTTCGACGAAATGGAGGTCGATGAAATGAAGGCGGCGTTCGTCGAAGATGCGCCCTACGAAGTGCTCTACCGCTGTGCGTTACAACTACCGATGGCGGCGTTCGACGAAGATGCGCCCGACAAAGTGCTCTACCGCGGTGCGTTACAACTACCGTTGGCGCTAGTATTCGATCGACGAAATGAAGGTTGCACTCGATGAAATGCTTATCACTGTGTTCGACGAATTTGCGATCGACGTAATTTGAATCCCGTTCGACGAAAATGTGGTCGATGAAATATGAGGCCAGTTTGACGAAAATGGGCCCGACGAAAAGAGATGTGCTCTACCACGGTGCGTTAGCACTACCGCTGGCGCTAGTATAAATGGAAACAATTGCATGAAGGAAACAGTGGAGAAAAAGGAATGTCGGCGGGACACTATTTTGGCAAGTACTATCGCGGCGCGTTAAGTCTAACGCTCGGCGGTAGCATTTGGAAACTTCCCATCTGGAGCTGATTAAGGAGCAGATTTGGAAGAAGATTGTGGTTGAAGGAGGATATCTCACTATCGCGGAGCGATAGCGTTACCGCGGCGCGTTAGTCAGTGCTCTATGTTTGGCAGTCAAAAGTTGCCTAATCTGCCACAATCCGTGCCTGATCATTTGCCTAATATGGCTACCGCGGGGTGGCAGTACTACCGCAGGCGGTAGTGGCTAATTATATAAAAGACGCGCGCCTCCTCAATTGTTGCTTGCTGATACGAAAGGAATTGAATCCATATATTCAGAGATCTCGTGAGAGCCTTCTTCAAGTAGCCCGAAGAACTCCGTCAACGTTCGTGAACGCAAAGAACTTGAAGACCAATACGATCACATCTACATCGACATCAAGTTCTACTTTTGAGGGAGTTTCTAGTTTGTGTCTTGTTTTATTTTTCAAATTGTAATCTTTATGTCTTGTGTTCGGTAGAGGAACTCGCCACACAGCGACTAGGGCCTTGCGGGGACTGGGGGGAATTCGCCACACGGCGACTAGGTCTAGGTAGGACTTAGGGAGGAATTCGCCACACGGCGACTAGGTCTATGGAGTAGATTTAGGGGGTGCTCGAGGCCTTTCTGGGGATTGGAAGGCTAGAGCGGCTTGAGGCCGTATCTGGGGAGAGATCGGCTAAAGCCAACCGGTTCGTGGGGATACGAGTCGGTATAGAAAACAAAAAGGAGTTTTCATATTATTCGCTTTGATTTCTAGCATCATTGAAATCAGATTTTGTAATAAATTTTATAAATAATAATCATGTCTTTTCTTGTTTAATAAAATTGATTTCATTTCTAATTTCATTATCTCTTTACTTTTGATTTAACATTACTTCGAACAAAATATCAAAAGTTTTTCTATTAAAGTTTAAGGTTTGTAAAATCCTTATTCATCCCTCCCCCCCCCCCCCCCCCCCCCTCTAAGGGCGCCTACAGATCCAACACCTTAAACAAGGATCTGCAAAACTCGGAAGTAAAACTTCCTACAAAGATTTGTAAAAGATTTTTACAAAATTTTAGATTGAAAAATAATCTTCTTAAAATCTTCTGGAGATTTGACTTATTCAGATCTGAAAAAGATAGATCTTCTTCTTCCTTGAATGAAATAGAAATCTGGATCTTGAAAGAGGAAGAAGAAATCTTGCCTTGAAAGCTTGATCTGAAACTTTAGATAAAACTAGATCTGAAAAAGGACTTGAAAAAATCTGGAATCAGAGATATAGTTTTCTCTTTTCTTCAAGGAGAATCGTCAATAACTTTCTCGACAGCAGCAAGAGCTTTGCGAGAACGAACAGGGCGCCGACAGAACTTTTTGCGATCTCTTCTGTTTGATTTGCGAATATATGATTATAACGATTGGATATAAGGAAATAACTTAAGGGAATATATATAGATTTCTTCTCCAATGGCTAGAAGCGGGAATTAGGGAAAAATTCCATGTCTGAAGCCCTAATTGAATGGCAGACGAGATTTGAAACAGTGCAGAAACTTCAGCAAACAGCGTTCGACGAAATTTATTCCATTCGTCGAACGGAGCACGACGAAGTCGATCGACGAAACCAGATAATCTTCAGCAAAACAGCGATCGACGAAATCCATAATGCGTTCGACGAACTCGACAAAACTCTGCGTTCGACGAACTCAATACTCTGCGTTCGACGAACGACCAATTCTCTGCGTTCGACGAACTGGATGCTGCGTTCGACGAATGGCCAATTCTCTGCATTCGACGAATGGCCAATTCTCTGCGTTCGACGAACTGGATGCTGCGTTCGACGAATGGCCGATTCTCTGCATTCAACGAACGACCAACTCTCTGCGTTCGACGAACTGTATGTTGCGTTCGACGAACTGCCAATTCTCTGCCTTCGACGAACAACCAATTCTCTGCGTTCGACGAACTGGATGCTGCTTTCGACAAACTGCCAATTCTCTGCATTCGACGAACAGCCAATTCTCTGTGTTCGACAAACTGGATGTTGCGTTCGACGAACTCCTTCCTGCGTTCGACGAACTCCTGAATGCTTAAAAAAGAGTTTCTTCCAGATCAGCAACAACTTCTCTTGGCTCTTCCTTTGTGTTTGAATAAGAAGTACACCCCAATAGAGAGATTCCACATGAGTCAACACCTTGGTCTACACAATGAGGAATTACATTGTATAGGCCTGTGTTTTATGACTCATTGAAACCTGACATTGGTTTGTACTTAGTCATTTATAATCTGCAAACACACACTAGATAGCAACATCAAATACAATATCAATTCATCTTAGTTCAAGGGACACTTCTTTAAATCAAGGTAATTGTGGCTACAATACCCAACATCTTCTCAAACGGACAATCAAAATGCCTTATATTTACCTGATGATTTTGGTTTGGATATGTCGTTTAATTTTTTTGGTATACCGGATGTATTTAAACCTTGAGGTGAATTCATGCAATTGTCTTTAGTTGTAAGTTTTAATTAAGTTGAGCACCAGATCATTAAAATCACAACTATCAGAACATGTTATACCGCCACCTATCAAAACATCAAAATAATGAAATGTTATACAAATTAACGATTATGACACTTATTCACTAAGTACATCAAATTTATGACAATTGACTTTAAAAATAAACAACACTAGTCACAACTAATGTTATACTGCCACCTCTGGCAACCTCAGACACTCATTCAGTCACAACAAATGTCTTAAGAAATATTAGCACAAATTAACTGAGAAAATGTTTTAAAAATTGCGGCCGCAATTTTAGCACGAAATTTCGGCATGTCATCGTGCCACCTCTGGCAACCAACCCAAGAGAATGTTTTTGTAGATAGAACAGTCTCCATGAACTTGATGACATAAACGCCGCAATCATTCAGATTCTGTTGCATTGGTATATTGGGAACGTCAGTTATTGACCAGCTTAGAAAACCAGGTGGCATGAAATCCTGATATCCTCATATAACGTTGAAACCTATAAGAGCGGAATACCAGTGGTAACAAGTTAGATTAATAAAAAATGTTAAAATATAAAGCGATGCAAACCTACATACCAATGAGGTCAATGTTGCACGATGTTGGCTAGTAGGGAGAGAGTCGTAGTACTCCCACCTACCCTCTTTGATATGACATACAAGCAAGGCCCAATGACATTCAATGTGGCATGACATTATTATTATCTCAAAGGACTGAACGTTTGCGACTATTATATGACTAACCAGAGTTTTGGAAATTGCACCTCTTACAATTCTGCATTAAAATTAGTTAACTGGGTTAAAATTAATACGAAAAAATTAGTTTACGTGTGACAAAGTGCTCACAGTATAATCTGGTGCTACGTATAAAAAACTTTTCATTTTTGTTAATGTCTGCTTCCTCTGTACGCAAAGGACGAGTGCATAAGCATTTAGATGCGTAACCTCTAGTCATCCCTAACCCAAAAGCTTATCGACTAATCGTCTTGTCAATAAAATGTTTCCACTTTAAAAAATAATACTATTACTAAAATTTCAAAAACTCTTAAAGAAAGTAACAAAGACACCTTAATTACCTCTCCAAAAAATTAGCGAGAACAAATTCGATAATATCATGTAGTCGTGCAGTTATAAATACTTTGCCCGGGTAGTCCTTGATTTTCTTGGCTGAGGTACCTATTTTCTTCTTCTTATGGCCTTCTCTCTTCTTTACATTCCTTATTAAACTACTGAGCTTTCATCACTATGGAACCCAGACTCCATTAACGGACTGATTTGTATAACAGTAGTTTTTGGGCCTTTTGTAGGCTCCACCAAGATCAACTCAACTTCTGATTTGGTTTGGGTGAATTGTGTAGGTGGAACCCAAGTGTCATTGGGGGAAGAGGGACGGGAACCAGATGTGTGTTGGCCTTGAAGAGATTTAAAACCTGACTCACATAGCCTACTAAGTGACTCTAAATTTCTCATAACTTCCTCTCTTGGGGAGTCAATTTGAGACGTCACTTGCTCCTTAATAAACCCCCGTAATCGACTCTCCATATCTCTCACCCTTCTTCAGTCTGGAGAAATTCGCACTTGTCCTTCACTTCCAACTTCCTCTTGTCGTTCTCAATCTCAATATCCCTCCTCAACTTTCTCAAGTTGATCTTCTCAATTTTTTTAACTTTACTTTCTCTTTCTACACCTTCTCCAACTTATGTAACTCAATCTCTTCCAAATCATCGCTATCTTTTCTTCCCTTTTTCTGGAGACTCTCAAAATCAAAATCTTCTTCTTCCGGTCCGAGTAGGGTTGTAACACGCTCCCCGTCCATAAAATATAACAGTATGTTCGGCCGGGACCCCACGTCATATTAAATGAACAGTAAAGAGAGTTACGTAATTAACAGTTAAATAGTTTCAAAGAAAACCATCTCAGCAAACACAGAGCCATACACAACGGAAATAATTATTTAATGTTAAACCAGATCACACTTTGTCCACTTGTTCACTAGGAACGAATATACATAACGCTAATTATATAAGAAATGTTTACATCAACGGTGGCTTCCAAACATCGGCACGCAGGCCGGCCACACATGAAAAATAGTAAACAAAATACTTTGGCCTTCGAGGGCCTGCACATCGCAGCAGTTGGGGTTTCAACCCACTATTTCCCGCTTGTCTCGCCAGGACTTGTACAAACAATTCCACAACAACGTGGGAAAATAGGCAACCGGTCAGCTTGAGCTGACAAAAATATATAACGACCCCACCCATTCCCAGGGCATTGGTACTCCTTCCCTGCAAGCAAGAGTTAGCAGCATGTACAACTATATCTGCAATCATAACCAACGTAGGCACTCAAAGCTTTACGCTTCGTGCTTTCATGGCACACTTTCGACGTACTCCTTGAGTTACACCACGGATCTAAGTACTTTTTCAACTTAGATAAACTATGAGCTTTACCGTCAAGGTCGTCATACCTTCCGGTTCCTTTCCCAAAATTCCCTCAGTGAAATGAAGGAGCGACCTCATCACTGACTGGCTAAGGGACGGGTTCGGTTCAGCTTTGCCCGTGCTCAAAACGTCGGGATCAACTCTGGCCGACGCAGGTACGGCTTCCCTTTATGCCTGTTACATGAAGCTAGGCTCTCCAGGCCCTTCCGCTTTTGCTGTGCACACCCAGTGCTACACAGACTTTACACTTTGCTCTCTACTATGCTAAGCAATTGCGAGTCCATAGCTTTACGGAGTTTTCTCCAGCACACAATAAGAAATAATCATTACCAATCCGGATCAACCTGTCCAGATGGGCTTCACACTGCATGTCTATGAACGTACTACGATTCCGGACTCTATATGCAATTTCTGTGGGGATATCCAAATCAACCCACCGGAAGAACCAATCCACTAATTAGTCAAAGTCTTCCCAATTATCTGCTAATCAAAGGGCTAACATGTCCAAAGAGTTTGAAGGAGAGTTGTTACCCTCGAAGCTCATTTCGGTGTCATAGCTCCGCAGACAAGCCAACTGAGCACTCAAATAGAAGCTTTCTAAGGGTTGGAAGGATTGATACCCTTCCTGCTCTCTTCGATGGAGTTCAAGCAGATGTAAATAACCGCTCTGGGCTGCTCTCGACGGATCTGGAAATGTCTCGCGATTCGGAGCTTCGGAGCTCCGTCAATGACAGAAGATACCTTCTTCTTCTTCCGCGAGCTTTCAGCGATCGCACGTTTGGATAGAGAAAGAGGCGGTAGAAATAAACCGATAATTATCTCTCAAGCCTTTTTAAGGGATTTTGAAATAATCCTAGCCGTCCGATTCAATTTTTAGAACGATTTGGACAGTTGCGATGAAGGATCGGCACTTCCGTTTCCGTCAAAAATCGAACCAGGTCAAAAGTCACCGTTTTGTCTGGATTCATCGAGTGATGATTGAAATTCGTCGACACAGTTGTTTTCGTCGAGATGTTTCGACGAAGTCTTCGAGACGATTCGACGATTCGTCGAGACACCAAAAATTTGTCGGGTTAACAGAATTCGTCGAATCATTACGAAGATTCGTCGAGACCACTCGAGACCATTCGATGATTTCGTCGAGACATCAGAATTCGCCGACCAAGTCCAATTCGTCGAGTCCTTTCGACGATTCGTCGAGTTAATAGAATTCGTCGAATCATTACGACGATTCGTCTAGACCATTCGACGATTTCGTCGAGACATTAGAATTCCCCGACCAAGTCCAATTCGTCGAGTCCTTTCGACGATTCGTCGAGTCCTTTTCGACGATTCGTCGAGTCCACTCGACAAATTTTTGCAAAACTCGTTGAACTTCTTACACATGAAAATTGGGGTATTACAATTCTCCCCTTAAAAGAATTTTGTGCTGAAATTCTAACAGTGCAAATAAACAAGAAGATACAAAATAGAGCTTGTACCTCAACGGAACAATTCAGGGAACACGTCACACATGGTCTGCTCACGCTCCCATGAAAGCTCTTCACGACCGCAATTGTCCCAGCAGACTTTGATCATCTTGACCATTTTATTCCGTAATTTCTTCACCTCAGTGTCTTCGATGCGTATGGGTTTGACCTTTGTATTCAGCTTATCATTGACTGGCACCTGATTCGCCACAAGCACTTGGCTAGGCTCTGGCACAACCTTCCTTAGCACATATATGTGAAACACATCATGCAAGCCGCTCAAATCTGTCGAAAGAGCGAGCCGATAGGCAGCTTCACCAACACGTTCCAGTATTTCAAATGGTCCAAGATATCTCGGACTCAGCTTTTTCAAGCGTCGAATCCTGGACACCTTTGAAAGGTTTGATCTTGAGATAAACTCATTCTCCTACGGCGAACTCAACGTTTCTTTGCTTGGCGTTGTAGTATTTTGCCTGCCTATCTTCCACAATTAAAAATCTCTCCCGGATTGTTCGAATATTCGAATTGGCTTCTTCGATTTCCTTTCGCTTAAACAGCCTAGTTTTACCCGCCTCCGCCCAAGCCAAGGGAGTACGACACTTTCTACCATAAAGGGCCTCAAAAGGAGCCATTTTTATACTCGCCTGGTAGTTGTTATTGTAAGCGAATTCAATCATAAAGAGATGATCTTCCCACCTCTTTCCAAAATCCATGGCGCACATTCGGAGCATATCCTCCAATGTCATGTTGGTCCATTTAGTCTGCCCATCCATTTGATGGTGGAAGGCAGTGCTAAATTTCAGCTTCGTACCCAACAGTTGGCGGATTAGCTCCAATCTTTCGATTTGAAGCACCCATCTCGGTCACTTACGACGCTACGGGGCACACCGTGCAATCGTACAATGTTATCCACATATTGCTTTGCCAATTTCTCCACTGAATCGTCCCTCCGATTTGGAATAAAGTGGGATACCTTTGTCATGTGATCCACGATCACCCAAACAACATCATTCCCGCTTTGCGACCTCGGCAAACCATGCACGAAATCCATAGAAATATCATTGAATTTCCATTCCAGAATAGGCAACGACTTCAGGAACCCACCAGATTTCTGACATTCTGCCTTCACAAGTGCGCAAGTTTTGCATTTTGCCATGTAAAGAGCTATATCCTTCTTTAAACCTGGCCACCAAAATAACTTTTTCACGTCTTGGTACATTTTTGTGCTCCTCGGATGGATTGAGTACTTCGTAAAATGTGCCTCGTACATCAATTCCTCCCGCAACTTGCCAACACTTGGGACGCACAACCAAGTGTCTTTCCACAAAAGATCGGCGTCCAACACAAACTCGGCAGCAGACCCATCCCCATTCTCCGCCAAGTAGCGATTCATGCTTGCATCAAGCTCCAGGGCTTGTCGCATTCGGTCTACGATGTCATATTTCACCTCCGTTCAGTTCAAGAACGCACTCGCGCTAATGCTTCTATCCACACAGGAGATCTCCAAGGCTTCCAAGTCGCTGATCAGACGCGGATCATGTATCTGAATCCAGCTGGCCTATGCAGAAGCCCTTCGGCTCAAAGCATCTGCGACAACATTTCCATTTCCGGGAGTATAGTGAATTTCGAAAGCGTAGTCCCCAAGGAACTTCATCCACCTTCGTTGTCTCATATTTAGCTCATTCTGATTCAACAGATACTTCAGGCTTTTATAGTCAGTAAAAATATCAACCTTCACACCATATAAGTAATGCCGCCACAATTTCAGTGTGAATATCACGACCGCTTACTCTAAGTCGTGGACCGGATAGTTTCTCTTCGTTAGATATTCTCTCCTTCTCCCTCCTCTCCTAAGTGCAAAAGAGAGAGCCTCCTCTGGAGATCTCCCTCATCTTCGAAGCCGCCATTGAAGTTGCTTCAAGAACTTCGAAGATCACATGGAGTTCTCACACTACCTTCAAGTTTCCCTCCGTGCAGGATCGCGCAGTGGTATCCACCACCAAGGAGACGTTAGACTTCGGGCTCCGCCAAGTGAATGGTGAAGACGCTCGAGCGCTCAGAATACTAAGCTCCAGACTCCCAAGGTGCACAAAAGACCATCCAGACCCAAGAGCGCGGTGCTCCCCACTGCAGCCGAAGAAAGTACTTAGCTTCGTGAGCGATGACCTGTCACCCTCCGAGCATCTCTCTCTCTCTCTCTCTCGCCCCCACTGTAACGAGGCGCGGCATGTCGCCCTCGATTTCTCAAACAAGCCCTGTAAAGAGACACCAAATAGTGAAGTTCGGTCGGCACCGTACCGGCCACGTGGTTTTTCATCCCTTTCCGGGGTTTTCCACGCTAAAAAAAATCCTCTTGCCAGCCGTCTTGCTTCTCTGTGATTGTTTGCGCACTCGTCCGCTCCCGGGTTAAGACGATTAATTTTAGACCGGTTCAAAGAGCCTCGAGTAGACCGCAACATATATATATACATATATATATACACATATATACACACGCACACTAATATATATATATACACACACAAATATATATATATATATATATATATATATATATATACTCAACGTTTTGAAACCGGACCGGACCGGCCGGTTCAACCGGTCAGACCGCCAATTGGTGGACTATGTGGTCCGGTCAGGGGTCTAAAATCACTCCCACCCAGAACCGGTCAAGAACCAGCGAACCGGCCGGTCAACCCGTAAAATCGCGAACCGGAACGGGTTTAGCTCAACCGGGCGGGTCTTGGGCGGGGCATTAAAATATTTTTATTTTATTTTAAAACTTTTGTGGTGCTGCTCTCTGTATTTTATAGGGATGTGGAGACATCATATATTCAATCCTGCGATGTGGGACTAATACAAAGACTAGATTTATAAAAAAAATTAATGCTGAGTTTCGAACCGGTGATCTCCAACAAGATATAAAATTCCTAATCACCACACCAACACATTTTTTTTATTTTCTTTGAATTATATTATATATACAGTTAATATTCGTATTAATTAACATATAATATTATTATTATTATTCATATTTCTTAATGTAATAAATTTATTTTTCTTAACTTATATATATAGCATTTATATATATATATATATATATATATATAAATGATATATTGAAAAGATTTGTAATTAATATATACAATTTATATTTTTAATTAATATATATCATATTTAGCCAAATAAAAATTTTTATAGTGGAGATGTGCAAGTCTACTTAATTAAAAGTTTAAAATTTAATTTTCATAATAGATTTGATAACTTATTATATATGTGATAAAATACTAATATTGAGATTTTAGATGATATCAAAATATATTACTATTTATGAAAATATTTTATATAATCTTAAGTATCTTTATTCCTATTATTTTTATTTAAAATATATAGACAAAGTTAAATTATAATAGATAATTTTAATATTTATTATATTATCTAACATCACGGTTCAATCCTGGTCTGACCGATCCAACCGATCCAACCTTGAACCTCTGATCTCACCGATTCGTTCTCCGGTCCGGTTCTCAAAACCTTGCATATACTATTCTAAAAGATTTATGGAATGACTTTTTAAAGTGTCATGAATTTAAAAGCCATCCAACAAATAATATCCGTTCATCCAAGCCCTCCTTCGGATTAGATATTTAGATACTGCATTTCCTTCGTTGTATTTCAAAATCCCAAACTCCCCCACACGTGCTTTGCCTGATCGGCTTCCTCCCAGCAAAAACCTAAAGCTCCATATTCCTCTGCTTCTACGTCCCATGCGAAAATCGCGAGCATCCATCCTCCGAAGGCTTGGCAGACCGCCTCCCGCGACTCTCATCCCGAACGGTGAGCTGCCGATCAGTTTTCCTTCCCGAATTCGACAACCGGTTCTCTCCTACCAAATGGTACGCCGCAGGTTTGGTTTGATCTGAAGCAAGCACCACCCGATTGGTTGATGCATTGTTTGCATTTCTCAGAGGATTCAGATCTGGGGTATCCGAGCTGCTCAGATGCCGATCTTTTAGCGACTGGTGCTTTCATTGGTCTGCATTTCATTTTCAACTCTATTATTTTAGATTTCAGGTTTTGCTAGATCTGAAGCAAGCACTGTCTGATTGGTTGATGCATGGTTTGTTTTTCTTACAGGATTTGGATCTGCGATTTCCGAGCTGCTCAGATACCTATCTGCTTACAGCGCATAATGCTTTCTATGTGGTGCATGTAATTTTCATCTCTATTTTTTATTTGGATTTCTAATGAGCGCATGATGTCAATGTCAAGGTATTTGACGGTTAGGACGACACAGTTGCGGCTGCTTTTGTGCGCAACATCCTGCTCATGATTATAACTGAGGACCAGAGCTTCCTGACCTCTGTGGAGAAGGAGAAAATTTTCGGTGAGATACCCGCATGAGAGATCTCTGGGGGACCTTTTTTTAGTTCATAAATACAACTGGATTTTCATTGATTGTAAAACTAGACTGGATTTTAGTTCAAAAAAAGGACTCGATTTTTAGTTCAAAAAAATAGACCTTTTTACAGTTGTATTTTCACTCCAAAATATAGTCATATGGGTACTTAAAATGAGCGTAAAAATATATAGATAAATATTTCGTGATTTATTTTGTAAAAAAATAGGAAACATAGGAGATTTTTGTACTTCCCCCACAGTCCTCCCCGTGCGTATCTCACAGAAAATTCTCTCGTGGAGAAGGCCATGAAAAGTGCTTTCGTCATGGACGATCATGCATTTGCTGATTCACGATATCTTGATCGTCCCTCTGGATAACTGTAACGTTAAAATAATAACGCTACATTTGGCGTTAACGGAGATGAGCTGGCGGAATATGTGTCATGCCTCTCCCAACGGTTATCTTCTTTGGAACAACAGTCGGCCCTTTGTGAATCTTTACAATCGACTCAACATCGTTTCACCGCCGACTTCCAGCAAATCCATAGATCCTTATCTCACAGCAAGAAACAACAAGATCGTCTCCAACAACAACAAGACCGGGCTCAAGAATCGCATGCTTCCTTTTTACAAAGAATTTCAAGATCTTCGCGGCGAACTACAGCCCTTGAAGAAGTCGATCACTTCCGCCACGGTGATTAAGCCCGGATTACTTTTATACAGTACAGGAGGCTCGCAAATATCGTCTGCGCCTTCTTCGACTGGACTCCTGTCGATTTCTTCTCCATTACCAGGAGCATTGGAAGGACCCAGTCGTTTACGTGTACAGATAATCGAACCCAGTGGATCCGATTTGTCTCGGCCAGTCCTACTCGGAAAACTTCCTTCTTGTTCGTACTCATCTGGCATACCCCCTCCCTGTTCTTTTGCTCCCGCCATACCTCATTTACCTACAATATTCAAGCCCTCTTATTCCACTGTGCCCATACCTTCTTTTTTTTCGCCGCCTGCACTTCTTAACAACTCACTTTCTTCTCAAAATGTCCCACTATATTCTACTTTTACGGAACCTAATACTTCTCCATTTAATCCTTCGCCGGACTATCCGTTTCCACATCAAATTTTGGTCATTCTGGACATTCCGTGGCCTGCAAATTGTACTCACTTTGCCACGGGGGATCCGACAGATTGGATCTTCAAAACTGAATTATATTTTGGTACAATAATATAAATCTCATTTACTATGTTTTTATCGCTTCTTTATATTTGGACTGGTCAGCGTCAACTTGGTTTCAAGGCCTTTTGCGAGATGGTTTATGCGTTGATTGACACACCTTCAAATTGGCTATTCAAGATTGCATCGAGACTTCGGATTATGATGATCCGCTCAGTAAGCTAATGAAAATAACTCAAACTAGTTCTATTGCATGCAGTTTATCAAGAATCTTTTGAATTGTTATGTTCTCAAAACCACGGTTCTTCCCACGATACATTGAGTCGAAATTTTATTTCGAGTTTAAAACCTCATATCTGTTGGAAGCGTTACGTATGGCACGCGACCTCACTTCCTCGCCACACTTCAAAATGCGAGCACCTCTCGGCGAACACTCCTACTTCGCGAATAGTCTTCACGGCGAAACACACTCCACGGCGAGCTGCTCCTCCTTCTCCTCCACTTCCAGCGCGAGTCGAACTAGCTGCGCGAGTGCACTACGTGCGAGTAGATCTGGCTGGCTGGGCGAGCTCAACTCTGGTCGCGAGTGTGGGCTGGACCGGCGAGCTGGCGAGCTGCTGGCAGCGAGCTCCTCCACGCGAGATGCCCCGACGAGTTGGCTAGCGAGAGCTGCTGCTCGGCGAGCAGGCGGGCTGGTCGGCGATGTGAGACGCGGGCTGGCGACCTGGCGAGCGCGGGCTGGCGACCTGACAACGGCGAGAGGAACAGGCGAGAGGACACTATTCCTGCGGGAATAATAAATTTCTCTCTCTCAATAACTCTCCCTCTCTCTCTAGTTTTCTGCCAAAAAAATTCTATTCCTCTATTCAACTTAACTACTTAAAACAAACTACAAGTGGCCTTTTATAGGCAAGAAAAAACCTCCTTTCTCTCTCCGCAATAAATGCACTCCCTCTCTCTTCCTTTTCAACTAAAACAAAATACACATATAAAGATACAATTAAAGAGTTGACACGGTCAACAAAGTAAAAGTCCAACAAACTCCCCCTCAAACTTGGCAGCACATGCTGAGTTTGCCTTTGAGCTTTGAGAACATCTCCACCTTCAATGTCTTAGTGAAGATATCCGCGACCTGCTCTCCGGTGGGGCAATACACAACCTCAACCGTCATCTGCACCACATGCTCCCTAAGGAAATGATACCGGGTCTCGATATGCTTGCTCCTCCCATGTAGCACCGGGTTCTTCGCAAGCTGGATGACAGACATGTTATCCACTAACACTGTCGTTGGGTCATCCTGCACATGATGTAACTCTCCCAGAAGATTCCTCAGCCAGATAGCTTGGCAAGCACATGCCGCAGCTGCAATGTACTCTGCCACGCATGATGATAAGGCTATCGTAGCCTGCTTCTTTGAACTCCATGAGAACGACGTCGTTCCCATATGAAACACATATCCGGAAGTGCTCTTCCGGTCATTCACATCACCTCCATAGTCGCTATCCGAGTAGCCAACCAGCTTCAACTCTCCCGCAGATGAATACTTCAAGCCATGGTCCCTTGTCCCGTTCACATATCTCAGGATCCTCTTCGCCGCAGTGAAGTGGTCCTGCTTGGGCTTTTCCATGTACCTGCTCACGACCCCAACCGCATACATGATGTCAGGTCTGGTGAAAGTCAAATACCTTAGACTCCCAACCAAACTCTTGAACATTGTTGGGTCCACACCTTCTTCCTCTGAGTCCCTCTTTAGCTTTTTTCAGGGATCAGCGGGAGTGGAGATAGTCTTGCTACCATCCATCCTGAACTTCTTCAGAATTTCTTCTGTATACTTCTTCTGAGATATGAAGATGCCATCTTCTCTCTGCTGCACCAAAACGCTCAAGAAGTAGTTGAGTTCTCCCAAGTCCGTCATCTCGAACTCTCTCTTCATCATCCTTTTGAACTCCTCAAACATAGTTTGGTTATTCCCGGTGAATACCATGCCGTCCATGTACATGCATAAGATCATGATATCACCGTTCTTCTCCATCTTCATATACAAAGCGTACTCATACGGGCACTTTATGTAACCATGCTTCTGGAGGAATGTATCTATCCTTCCATTCCAAGCCCTCGCTCCTTGCTTCAGCCCGTACAAAGCTTTGTCTAGCTTGCACACCTTCCTCTCCTGGCCTTTCACCACATACCCCGGAGGCTGCTCGATGTACACATCTTCCTCCAAATGGCCATTGAGATAGGCTGCCACAACATCCATCCGCCTGATCGTCCACCCATAATGAGCTGTCAGTGCGATGATCAACCTGATGGTGTCAATCCTCGCCACTAGGGCATAGACCTCGTCGTAGTCCACTCCTTGGACTTGCCTATAGCCCTTCACGACGAGCCTAGCCTTGTGCTTCTCTACAGCTCCATCTGTACAACCCCGATATTCGCCTAGTAGATGACCAAATAAAAGTAATGCGAGCCAGGTTCTCGGGATATATATATATATGTTAATAGGCAGAAAATAGGAGGAAGAGCAAGAGCAAAATTGACATATGCTCTCTGCGTTCGACGAACGGCGCTCTACGTTCAACGAAAAGGTTCAAAGCTGCATTCGGCGAAATCCAAGCAGCGCTCGACGATCCCGTCTCAGCGGATCCGCTGGGACGAGGACTTAGCCGGCTGCTCGCGAGAAGGCGAGCGAGTCAAGAATGCGAGCGGGGCGGGAGTGCGAGCGAGGTCTTCACAGACCATTCGCCCAAAGGAGGCGAACCCGATCTATCAAGGGTCACTCGCGGGAAGAGACGAGCGAGCCAAGTGCCTCAAGGTCGACCGGCAAGAAGGCGAGCGAGCCAAGTACTCGCTGAATGCTCGCAAAGAGGCGAGCGAGCCAGAAACTCGCCGAAGGATCGCGAGAAGACATGCGAGCCAGACTTCTTCCAAAGTCTCCGTGATCGACGAATCTCAGTCGAGTTTGACGAACTCAGCCCGGCGTCCGACGAAGTGCGGGCCGCGTTCGACGAATTCACCAAAACTCTGCGTTCGACAAACTCTCCAACCTGCCGCGTTTGACGCATCCGCTGATCATCTATGATAGACGAAATCATCTCTCTATCCCCGTCGGCCTGCCATTAGCCTATCCAAACAGCGGAGTTCAGCTGTTAGCAGACCCATCTGGGGTGCGTTTAGTAAAACCAAAAGGCGGAATCCAGCTATTTGCAGGCCAGACTAGAAAACCTATAAATAAGGCCTCAAGGGCACCTTTGGAGAGGACTGTACTTGAGCTTCTCTCTCCTCAGGCTTTCTTTGGTTAGCCTTTTCAGAGCTCTCCAAAGTGCCCAAGTCTCAGCTTTGGCT
This sequence comes from Dactylorhiza incarnata, assembly GCA_033032865.1. Lineage (NCBI taxonomy): Eukaryota > Viridiplantae > Streptophyta > Magnoliopsida > Asparagales > Orchidaceae > Dactylorhiza > Dactylorhiza incarnata. The sequence goes on along the minus strand of JAWHQI010000103.1, from coordinate 6,160,345 downwards.
TGGGAGGGGAAGCGCTCAACGATCTTCCGGGTTAGTGTAGGGACCTCCTCGCTGTGACTAAGGTCTTAGTCTTTTTTCTAGTCTTCAGTCTACCTTCTCCGAGGGATCAGTAAGGGATAGCTGCCCCTCATTTCGGTGAGGGCCCCGAACTCCACAAGAGGCCGAGAAATCGGTTTCAACATTTTGGTGTGGTGAGCGTGGAGCGTGGCTGGTCCAAGAAAGTTCCAAGGAGCAGATATGACAGGAGGTGAGGAACAAGGCGAGGAGTTCAGCGAGCCACCGCAGGTGGTGATGCCGAGGATGTTCGCAGACTTCAGGAGGGAGGTGCTTGACACCTTCGGGCTCACGGTCGCGGCGCTGCGAAGTGAGTTCGCGACCCCAGCCACTCATGCGACCCCTCCCCCAGCCGCGGTTGGCGAGAACGCCCCAGGGGGAAGGGCCGGAAAGGAAGTGGCCGGAGGGTCAATGCTAGACCTAGAAGGGCGAGTGATGTTCGCCAGCCCGGCGAGCTCTGTGCCGGCGAGCTCTGTGCCGACGAACTCTGTGCCGGCAAGCGCGGTGCAGGCGAGCGCGCGCCCAGAGGATGCAGTGACTGTGGGAATGGTCCAGGCGAATGTTGTTCTCGCGAGTGCAGTCCCCGCGAGCTCGAGTCTGGCGAGAGAGCTCGGGGGGCGAGCAGAGCGAGAAAGGGTGGTAGAAGGGGAAAGTCCCTTCTGCGAGTTGGTACTTTCTGCACCTATCCCGGTAGGGTTTGGATAGTGGGACATGGTGTACTACAATGGCAGGGATGACCCTGTCCAGCATCTCTAATCTTTTGAGGACTCGGTCTCCATCAGGCCGATGTCAGATGCTTTCAAGTGTCGGCTCTTCGCCGTCACTCTTAAAGAAAAGGCCAGGGACTGGTTCCATCAACTCCCTACAGGGTCGATCTACGCCTTCGAGGATTGTCGAAGCTTCTTATTGCGATTCTCAACTTCAAAGAAGAGGAAGAAGGACGTCGAGTCCCTCTTCAAAGTGAAGCAGGAGCCAAAGGAGTCATTGGCTCGCTACGCGGATCGGTTCCAGGAGGAAGTGCTACTCACCCAGGAGATGCCCGGGTTTGCACTCCAGCTCGCTTTCACCGTTGGGCTAAGGGAGAGTTTTTTCAAAATGGCTTTGAAGAGGAAAGCCCCCGTCTCCTACGAGGAGCTGATGGAGAGGGTGGCGGAGGAGATTGAGAGTGAAGAGGCCAACCCGGAGCTTACCAAGAGGCTAGCAAAGCTCAGTGAGCCAGAGCTCAGGAAGCAGGAAGTAAGGAGGAGGGAAGATCCGAGGGCCCCGGAGGGGGAGTGGAGGCAACATGCCGAAGGGATGCAAGGTCAGGGAAGAGGTTACGGCCCGGGAAGGGGTAACTTCTATGGAGGACAAGGAAGACCCCATCAGCTGGGATGGAGGCAGGGTCCGAGGCCATTGCCTCCCCCACCTCAGCAAGCCATGGCAATCAGGCGGGCAAGAGGAGGAAGAGGAAGGAGAGAAGAGGCTAGAGAGGAAGCAGGGGGAGGGAGAAGGAGGAGGAATAGGGTGGCGGAAGGTGAAGAAGGGGAGGTGACGTTGCCGTATTGTGACTTCCACGATGAGGAAGGTCACGCGACGGCAACCTGCCCAGAGTTCCTGGAAACAAAAAGGGGGTGGGTGCCCGCGCCGAGGCAACAACACTATGTGAGAATTGAGGAGGTCAAGCCTCGAGGGGAGGAGGAAGAAAGGTGTGAAGATAGAGTTGATGTGGGGAGTAGAGGAGGGATCAGGGTGATCCATGGGGGGGTAGGGGTGGAGGCAACCCGCAAGGCTAGCCTTCATACCATCTATCGGCGGAGCGTGGCCTCAACATGCACTACTCCACCCCCGGCGGAGAGAATTACTTTCTCCTAGAAGGACATGCCAAGCTATGAAGACCCGTTCTGCGATGCGCTGGTCATCCAGACCGCCATCGAGAACTTCACCGTCTCACGGATTCTAGTCGATAACGGTAGTTCGGTCAACGTCGTCTTCAAGAAGGTGTTTGATGAGATGAAGGTGGAGTCCAAGAGGGTGTTGGCCTCGGATGGCGCCCTATTCGGCTTTTCAGGAGAAAGGAAGGAGGTAGAGGGTGGAGTGGGGCTCCATGTGACCCTCGGAGGGCAGTCCCGGAACTGCCACTTCGTGATAGTGGACGCCCCAAGCAGCTACAGCGCCATCTTCGGACGGCCTCTCATCAGCGCGTTCAGATGCGTCCCTTCCACCTTCCACTAGTGTCTCAAGTTCAACGCGGGTGGAGTTCAGGTCCGGATCCGAGGAGATCCCAAGATGGCGAGACAGTGCTATGTGACGGCTGTCAACACCGTCGCCTGGATGGGAGAAGCGGAGGAGTTCAATAAAGTGATGGAGGAGGCGGTGGGAGCCGGAGGAGAGAATAGAGTCGAGGAGAGGATGGAGGAAGAGGAAGTTCGTGCCCAGGAAGGGGTCGTTGAAGGATCCAGGGCGGAGAGAGGAGGAGAAGAGGAGAAGGAAGGGGGTACCAGGAAGGAGGAGTGGAGGAGTTAATGATGGTAGGGGAGGAAGAGACGGAGGAAGGAGCCCAAGTGCTCGCTTGCGGCTGAGAGAAGGAAAGTGTTTGGGGTGAACAATTCAGGCTGGAGGCCGTGGACGAGGTCGTGGAGCTTGAGGTCACCACTCGGCTTGGGGTGGTGGAGAAGGTCCGGGTCAGCGGGGAGCTCAGTTCGGAGGAGCGGGCTGAGATCCTAGCCTGCGTGCAGAAGAATGTGGAAGTCTTCGCTTGGAGCGTCGCAGAGATGCCCGGGATCGATGCGGATGTGGCTTGCCACCGCCTCAACCTCGACCTCGACACCCGCCCCATCCGCCAAAAGAAGAGGGCCACGGCAGACAAGCTGGAGGGACCGATCCGCGAGGAGGTGAAAAAGCTCATACAAGCAGGTTTTGTGACGGAGATCCAGTATCCAGGCTGGGTCTCCAATGTGGTCATGGTAAAAAAAAGGGGAGGTAAGTGGCACATATGACGCACGATAATTTCACATAAGTTATTTACATAATTATTTTAATTCATTAAATCATTTAAATGCCCCCCATGATGAAAATATATAGTCAGTGTAGTATTGACCGTCTCGATTTATGTTTAAAATGGTTTTTCTTTTGTATTTTGGTGACGAGATTGGACGGAAGTGTTTAGTATTGTTGAGAAATATGGAGAAGTGCATAAAATCATCCAAGAATAAAATGTTGGACAGGTTTCTTATTTGTTGGCAAAAGTAGCTGAGACTTTGGGCTAATATTAAGTGGACTTTGTTTAATTAAAGGGAAGGTTATGATACTTAGCTGAGGCGGTGGATGGGGGGAATAAATCGAGAAGTTTGCATTTTATTGGAACGGCCGATCTTTTCGCCTTTCTCGCTCTCGTTCCCATCTCAGTTAGGGTTTTTCCGAGCAGCGTTCTCTTCCTTCAATTCATCATCTCTCTTCTTCTTTATCCTCCAAACCTTGCAGATCCTCTGAAGTATTGCAGGGATCAGTGGGTAGTAAGGCTTTCCTTGATCTCTGCTTAGTCGGGTTGCGGTTTGGTACGAAAATCAGAGCCCGACTTCTTGTAGCTCACTGTAAGCCTTCTCTTCACTTAATTTAGCCCTAATCTTCTCTTGCTTTGGGGGATTATTTCTCCGAAGGATTATATTTTGTTTAGCGTTTGGCCGGCTATTTTTGAGTTTCTGAGTTCTGATAGGAAAATAAAAATTAAGAATATTGGGGATTAATGGTGGTTGTATTGAGCTTTTGATGCTTATGGAATAAATTGTTGGGTATGTAGATAAGATGGGAAAGATTAAGCCATCTTGGGTTGTTGTAATATGACCTTCGAAATCTTGTTCTTGATGAGTGGTGGTGGTGACCCGTAGTACTTTTGAGTTGTTCTCTTAGTGGATTTACATATGTGTGTATGGATTTGGACTAGATCTTTTACTGTTAGCAAAGGGTTGGCTGGTAGATTTGATTTTATCCTGCATATTTACGAACTGTTACCGGTGGCTGTTTTTCCAGGATGTTTATGGAAGTGTTGTTGAGCCCTGATTGCTTTGTATTGCCCTTATACACTCCAATGTTGTTGTTGGGTCGCCTTTAAGCCGACCAGATTCACTACTTTGTCGTATTTCCTTGTTGTGCTGCTGATTACTTTATGCCACTTGGGTCTACTTGTCTCATAATTCATATTTACCTTCCTTAGACAACCCTTAATAAAGAGTCTAAGTCGCCCTTATGTGTCAACGTCATAGCTATACTAAGATGCAACCCCGATATAAAAGACCATAACTATATGTCCCTAAACAGATATCGTGAAGGATGGCATCTGATGAGTCCTCATCATATACACATATATGGACTCATCTAGGCCTTTATTCAGTCTTTTCACCGCACTTTAGCCTTGTTATAGTTTATATTTGATATTCCATGCTAGGTGCACTTCTAGGCCCATTTTGGTGTGATTTCATGATTTTCTTCATTAGTAGTTTTCATGCTCCGTTAGGTGCCACTTTCAGTGGCTAGATTCGTGGTTGTGCTGGAATAGGAGTCGTGCAGGTGTTCCCGGTGCAATTCTGCACAGGAACACTGCGCACGATCACCGGTTCTATTGCGCACGACCACTGGTCGTGCGCCACTGATCGTGCGCACTTAATCCTTTTCTCATGAGTTCTGTTTGGTGCAGTGCGCACGAGCATCTACGATAGTGCGCACGACCACCGGTCGTGCGCCACTGTTCGTGCGCACTTATCATTAATTTTATGAGTTCTGTCTCGACCAGTGCGCACGACCACCGACGATAGTGCGCACGACCACCGGTCGTGCGCCACTGGTCGTGCGAACATTATACTTTATAAATTGCTTTTCTTGCAGGTTCTGTCCAGTCGGACGCACGATCACAGGATTCTAGTGCGCACGACCACTGGTCGTGCGCCAATGACCGTGCGCACTATTTACTCCAGCGCCTATAAAACGACCTGCTCGCGAATTAGGTCGGGATCCCGATTTTCTTCTGCCGTTTTCTCGCTCCAGGGCTCCGATTTCGCCCCTCCACCGCCGCCCACCATATGGAGGTGCTCCGGGCTTGTTCTTCACGCCAATCTTGAGCCGGAGCTTCCTCTCGGCCTCCTCGTTCATCCAAGTGCTCCAAGGAAGGTTTAGCCGTCATCGCCATCAAGCAAGAGGAAGTTTGCAACCTCTACCGGATCGTGACACAAAGAAGACGGGCTCATTGGAGAGTAGTGACAGCTCTCTCTACCCCGGACGTAGTTGCGGACCGAGCTTGGACACGGATTGACAACCCGGCGATTCCAACCGTGAATCTACAACGAGACTTCGGATTCGGTCGATTTCTTGCCTTATTCTTCTCTTATTGATGTGTATGTAGCTAGAACCAACATTTTGATGAAGTATATTTTTACTTGTTAACATTAGTATGAAATCATGTCTATGTGATTGAGTAATCTTGTTATATTTTCATTTGAGGTGTGCCCCGTGGTGTGGATTGTTCGTTGTGTTGTGCCGCCCTAACAATTGTTAGTGGTGTGCTTTGCGAAGAGGCGCTTACGACCCTCATTCCGTTAGCCTACTCGCCCATCCGCCTACCGAAGCGTGGCATCGCGGCCCGTACTCCATCCCGCCTAACGAAGCAGCGCGCTCAAGGCCTGCATAGTTCGATCCGCTTGCCTACTCGTCCATCCGCCCTTACGAAGTAGCGCGTTCAAGGCCTACGTAGTCTTCCATCCCGCCTAGCGAAGCATTGCGTAGCGGCATTGCATAGGAGTAGTTGTAGCTTTTTCTCTTTATTTTCCACAAACCAAATCAACCCCCGTGTCCGCAATTCATCCGACCCAAAGGACTTCGATCTCAAGTCCTTCCTCGAACGTTAACTCCACCTTACTGTGTTCCTTGAGAGATTCGATACTTGGGGATTTACTTCCTCATATTATTACTTGACAACGACCGGTTCACTGCCGTTCGGATCGCAGTCTCGCTACCGCCTATAGCGGTGTGCAGGATTTGCGCATCAAGTTTTTGGCGCCGTTGTCGGGGAGCACAGTCGTGTGAGTTTTCTGGAGAGGGAGAACCTGAGAGAGATGCCCTTCCATTTGTAAATTGCATTTCTTTGTCTTATTTCTTTTTATTCCTTTTTCCTGTTTTAATTAGGTTGCTTTAGTAATTATTGTTAGGTGTAGTATTTTGCACAATAGCATCTTTATTTTGAATCGTTTTATCTTCGCACTATGTGGGCACATCTAAATATCCGTTGCCGTTGGTATGGAGCTACTTCCCACTCTAGTGATGAATGCCCTACGGGAATAGTAGGCATAATTCTTATAGCCCAGCATATGGAGCACCGACTTCGTCTGGTACTCCATATGGTGCGCGTAAGTCTTATGGCTACTCTGCTGAGCCTTTACCGTCATACTTCTTTTCGGCTTCAGCACCCGCTGTGCCAAAGAAGCCCGCTAGGCAGTGCCGGTTTTGTCGGAGCACTGATCATGTCTTGAAGGACTGTGCCGAGTATCTTCGCCAATTGGACGAGGATGACGAACCGGATATCCGGATCGTCCCAACTCCTAACTCTGGCGGCACACCTTCAACATCCGGTTATGTGTCTTTGTCACCTTCACATCTTGAAGGGTATGGCATGGACATGGTCACCGGATGTGCGGCTGATCTATGCACCGACACTACTGAGCCTATTCTCCATGTGCATCCACCACTTCTAGTGGATTCGATTCTTCCCCCTGTTGTGCATACTACTCTCGTCTCCGACGACATTGTTGATGATGTGTCGCAGGATGAGGTGGGTGATCTGAGTGTTGTGCCTATTCCTATGGAGGAGGACAACCTTCTAGGTGAAGAGGAGTTTTCCTCAACACCGGTGGAGGAAGTCCAAATCCTAAGCCTGGCCACCATTGATCCTGCCGAATCTTGTAGCATTGATGACAATGCTAACATTATTTTACTTCCCCAACCTAATGGGAGTGAGACCGGGACCACTCCCCCGATTTTTGATTATTTATGTCATTCTTCTCTTTTATTTCCTGACCCCCCCTTCTTCATCTGAGCCTGTGCAGGTTGAGTCTTCACAGGTACATCAGGAGGACTTGGAGCATGATGCTCAAGTCAATGATGAGAGCATCCTCTCATGTGAGGAGGTTGATCCTCCCTCCGTAGAGGAAGCTCCACTCGTTGCCTTCTCCTCCTGCGGACCTGCTGTGGGCGATACCTTGCTGGGCAAGGATAGTTTTGGTGAGATGAGTGAGGATCAGGCCTCCTCCTCTTCTTACTTTCTTTTCCCTCTACCTGTGAGGAGCAGGTATTATTATTTAGGTAGAGGGGTGACTGCCTTATCTCCGTATCGGTACCAGCTACCGAAACGGATAATGGAGCAGTTACCTGTGCATTTTCTTTTTCATAGGCCCATTAGCTAGAACCGTTTTAATTTAGAATAAGTCGTGCTGGGATGACAATAACCCCAGTAGTTATCTTTCTTTTCTGCATTTTTATTTCATCTAATCATGTTTAGTTAGTAATTTTTCTTTTCAGTTTTCTGTTTTCTTTTGTTTTTGCGGAGCTGACCCCTACAGGTATCTTTTCTGGATGGCGGATGCCGCTGTTCATTTTAGCTTACACGCCAATCTTCTGGTATGCTCACTTGCTGAGCATTGGGTACTCTCTTCCCCTAGCCCTATTTTGATATTCCTGTCATATATTATGTGGATTGTTTAGTATAAGTCTGGGGGAGAGCCGTTATATGTTACCCATTGCACGTGCACATCTCATTTGCATACTAGAAGTATTTTATTTTCAGTTTTATTATTTGTTCAGTTTCATTGCACACCACAACACCCACTTGAGCGCGTACTCATCTGTTTGCTTGCTCTGTTGTGAATTTAATTCTTCTGCTTATTTGGGAAAGTCTAGGTGATGGCTTAGGACTATGTAGCAGAGTAAAATGTTGACTCCGGTAGTGCTCCTAGTCGAGTGCTCGGTTGCATAGAAATTTGTGTAGATTAGATTTCTCTTTATACCTATGGTTTTATATTTTTCTCTATTAGTGTAAATATTGTTTACTCTACTCAAATGGTGAATCTGGTGGAATCAAACGGTAGCATAGGGATGTGTGTAAACGATCGCTAGACTCGTATTGCTTGAGTCGGGAGAAAGGAGAATCTTTCTCGGTGGCTAGAACTTGCCCCAAGCGATTCTTGAAGCATTGGCATAGGATAGTTCTAGTGCGTGAGAATGACGTAGGCCATTATTTTGGCCCGGTTGAGCTTTTTATTTCATGTCTATCATCTACCCTTGCTAGCCCCTTTGTGCCTACCTCTTCCTCTTGATTCAGCCCCACTTTTTTCGCACCAAAAGCTTAAAAGCCTAACCTAGTCGCACACCCAAATCTGAGATTTAAATTATAGTTATGTTTACATTTTGGGGGGTGTTGATGTGGTAATTTTTATAGTGGAAATTGTGGGTGTATTCATTGATATTTTTGCTGAAAAAGAAAAGAAAGAAAAAGAAGAATGAAGAAGAGAAAAAAAAGAAAAAAAAGGGTTTGTTATGAAAAAGTTGAATTGAAAATTTTGAAATTTTGGTATTGGAAGTGGGCGGTGCACACACCCTTGTTGTAAAAGTCCAAGTCTGGGGGTGTGGTGCATTTGTTTATTATCGTCGTGCGGGTAGCTCTATCTTGTGCTCATGTTGGGTTAGGTGTGCGTAGCCTCCAGGTTTATCTTTGTTTACCTCACCGTAACCCAAGCCCCATCTCTAGCCTAAAGTCCTACCGACTCACGCTATGAACCAATCTAGTGTCGTGGAGAGAATGTGATCGGGCGAGCCTATGGTCACCGACACCGATGGATTTCGGTGGAGTTTGTTCGGCATCCCAATCTTGAGCAATGCTCATCTCAGCGTTTAGTTTACTTTCTCCGTATGCATGACCGAACGATTCACCGTAGTTCACCATTTTGAGTAGTTGTAATATGATTTTACTCTTTTAGAAATATATAGATTGTTTATATAATCAGAAATCTTCTCTACTATTCTTCTTATGCACGTGAGTATGCGACTTCGCATGGTACTCTGTATTGTAGTTTTAAGCCATCTACTTTCCTTTCCCGGTTCGCATGGAATTTGTTTGCTCGGGACGCGCAAATAGGTAAGTCTGGGGGTGTGATGAGTCCTCATCATATACACATATATGGACTCATCTAGGCCTTTATTCAGTCTTTTCACCGCACTTTAGCCTTGTTATAGTTTATATTTGATATTCCATGCTAGGTGCACTTCTAGGCCCATTTTGGTGTGATTTCATGCTTTTTTTCATTAGTAGTTTTCATGCTCCGTTAGGTGCCACTTTCAGTGGCTAGATTCGTGGTTGTGCTGGAATAGGAGTCGTGCAGGTGTTCCCGGTGCAATTCTGCACAGGAACACTGCGCACGATCACTAGTTCTATTGCGCACGACCACTGGTCGTGCGCCACTGATCGTGTGCACTTAACCATTTTCTCATGAGTTCTGTTTGGTGTAGTGCGCACGAGCATCTACGATAGTGCGCACGACCATCGGTCGTGCGCCACTGTTCGTGCGCACTTATCATTAATTTTATGAGTTCTGTCTCGACCAGTGCGCATGACCACCGACGATAGTGCGCACGACCACCGGTCGTGAGCCACTGGTCGTGCGAACATTATATTTTATAAATTGCTTTTCTTGCAGGTTCTGTCCAGTCGGACGCACGATCACAGGATTCTAGTGCGCACGACCACTGGTCGTGCGCCAATGACCGTGCGCACTGTTTACTCCAGCGCCTATAAAACGACCTGCTCGCGAATTAGGTCGGGATCCCGATTTTCTTCCGTCGTTTTCTCGCTCCAGGGCTCCGATTTCGCCCCTCCACCGCCGCCCACCATATGGAGGTGCTCCGGGCTTGTTCTTCACGCCAATCTTGAGCCGGAGCTTCCTCTCGGCCTCCTCCTTCATCCAAGTGCTCCAAGGAAGGTTTAGCCGCCATCGCCATCAAGCAAGAGGAAGTTTGCAACCTCTACCGGATCGTGACACGAAGAAGACGGGCTCATTGGAGAGTAGTGACAGCTCTCTCTACCCAGGACGTAGTTGCGGACCGAGCTTGGACACGGATTGACAACCCGGCGATTCCAACCGTGAATCTACAACAAGACTTCGGATTCGGTCGATTTCTTGCCTTATTCTTCTCTTATTGATGTGTATGTAGCTAGAACCAACATTTTGATGAAGTATATTTTTACTTGTTAACATTAGTATGAAATCATGTCTATGTGATTGAGTAATCTTGTTATATTTTCATTTGAGGTGTGCCCCGTGGTGTGGATTGTTCGTTGTGTTGTGTCGCCCTAACAATTGTTAGTGGTGTGCTTTGCGAAGAGGCGCTTACGACCCTCATTCCGTTAGCCTACTCGCCCATCCGCCTACCGAAGCGTGGCATCGCGGCCCGTACTCCATCCCGCCTAACGAAGCAGCGCGCTCAAGGCCTGCATAGTTCGATCCGCTTGCCTACTCGTCCATCCGCCCTTACGAAGTAGCGCGTTCAAGACCTACGTAGTCTTCCATCCCGCCGAGCGAAGCATTGCATAGCGGCATTGCATAGGAGTAGTTGTAGCTTTTTCTCTTTATTTTCCACAAACCAAATCAACCCCCGTGTCCGCAAATCATCCGACCCAAAGGACTTCGATCTCAAGTCCTTCCTCGAACGTTAACTCCACCTTACTGTGTTCCTTGAGAGATTCGATACTTGGGGATTTACTTCCTCATATTATTACTTGACAACGACCGGTTCACTGCCGTTCGGATCGCAGTCTCGCTACCGCCTATAGCGGTGTGCAGGATTTGCGCATCAGCATCCAACGTTAGACGTGACGATGACGTGGGGCGTGGCAATGGAAAGGAAAAAGGAACGGTGAGACCTATTTGTTTAATTTATGCATAGTTTTCAAATATTTTCAGCTATACGCACTTCTATTTTAGGAAAGAAAAAAATATGTTCATTGTATGTGATGACATGAAGCATGCTAATATATCACTGAAAATAATTCTCGCTAGAATGTATGGTCTTGTATAAGGCAAACAGGCGAATGAAAATTCTGAGGGGATTATAAAATGAAATAAATCATAGTTATGTAAACGTGTCGACACGAGATCTCATTTCGGGCGAATGAACTGCTAGCACATGAATGAATATTATGAATATGTTAAAGTCCAAACTAGTTTTGGAACACGAAGACCCTTCGGGGTGGGCCCAAAGCATGAAGCATGAATGAACCATGTATATGCAAAAAGAAATGGATTCACTCTCCCCTAATAATACCTAATGAATAGAATTTATGAAAGATAACTGTATGAAATGTTCTCTTACTTTTGTACCTGCACATGCTTAATATGATTATACATGCTATACAATTGCTAGAATAGTATTACACATTGTTTAGAGTTATCATAAAATGCTGCAAACTAGTATTGCCATTACTATACTCATGTTACCTGCTTATATAATGTTAGAATAGTATTCTACATAATGGTATGCATATATTACTCATGTGGAGTGTATAGCAGGTTAAAGAAATAGCGCATCGCTTAGTCTTTATGAAAGACTAACGGTTTCAAATGCTAAATTTTTAGGTACAGGTAAGCCGCATGCAAGTCAACGCTAAAGATGCGAAGAGTAACTCTTTTCCTTAGGAGTTTGTGCTTAGTGAAATTTTGTTATCATCCTGTAGAAACTCTTTTGTATTGATGATAATGTATAATTAGCATGGACTTGTTATATATAAACATGTAATATTGTAAGTAGTTTAGTATGTGGCCAATGACATGTTGTACATACTCATTGCGTAATTATGTTAAGACTGCTTTATGTTAGCTAATGATGTATGCATGGTTTAATGATATACATTGGTTATGATATGACTTATGATTGTGGCGGTCTGCGGGACGTTACAATTTAGTGGTATCAGAGCCAGGTTTTCAATAAGCCTGGCCGCAATGAGTATGTGCATATGTCAAAAGGTCTATAATAGGTTGTTATGATGTTAGTAGGTAGTGAACTTAATCGTCATTATGACAATTAATTGGTTCGTGTTTTGGTGTTAAGGATCCGCGAAGGAATGTCCAGGACGCGATGCCTGGAAGTAATGAGTCTGCGCCTCAAGAACAGCCGCAGCAGGAACAGTTATCAGTGGAGCAACCACAGCAGGCGCAACCTCAGTTGACTGATATTGCTCGTTTGTTGGCTGAAGCAATTAAGATGGCACGAGAAGTCCCTCCAGCTGGACCTTCCACAGAGACTGTTGTGCCAATACAGCAAAGACATCTGGATATAGATCTGAAGCAATTCCTGGAGCTGAAGCCGCCAACTTTCCGAGGTGGTTTGTTTCCGTTAGAGACAGAAGACTGGATCTCTCGTGTCGAGACGATCTTCGAAGTAATGCTTTGTCCTGACGAGCGAAAGGTGGGTTTAGCTACGTTCCTCCTGGAAGGGGAGGCAAAGCGATGGTGGATAAATGTCTGAGGACGGTTGGCAGGCCGAGGACAAGTAAGTGTTTCCTGGACAACGTTTGTACAAGAATTTACAGGGTGGTTCGTACCAGAGTCTGAGAAGAAGTTACTCCAAGACAAGTTCTTACGACTGGTACAGGGTTCTCGATCAGTGCTGGAGTATGAGACGGAGTTCGCCAACTTAGCATTCTATGCAGAAGCATTCGTGCCAAATGAGAAAGAAAGGTGTAGAAGATTTCAGGATGGCTTACGGGATAATATTCGCTCTATTTTGATTCCTTTGGAGATCCAGGAATATGGAGCCTTAGTGCAGAAAGCGCGTTTGATGGAGATCGATGCGGAAAAGGTTCAGAGAAGAAGAGAATTCGGGAAAAAGAGATCTCAGTGGACATCAAGTAAGGAATCCCCAGCTAAGCCAAGTACCTCATGGAAATCTGGTGATTATGGGAAGCGGTCCCGCCCAGCAGAGAGTAGTAGTGTAATGCAGCCACAGAGGCCGTCTCAGGGGCAGGAGCAGAAGTGTAGAAAGTGTGGAAAAGCCCACAAAGGACAGTGTTTGGTGGGCAGTGATGTGTGCTACGTCTGTCGTCAGCCTGGGCATCGTCAGTGGGCATGTCCAAAACGAAAAGAAGGGGAAAGCAGTGCGAAAAGATTTCCAGGTCCTCCAAGTCAGAAAGTTTATCAGTTGGGTGTGGCAAAGGAGACTGAATCTCTCGCTTCTTCTTCAGTCCCAGGGGGCCTTGCAGAGGAAGAACGTCGCGTTCAACCTCGTGTTTTCAATCTCAGTCAGCAGGAGGCTACATCAGATGACACTGTAGTGACTGGTATGATTTATTCAAATGGTCATTTAATTCGAGTTTTATTTGATACTGGTGCCAGCCATTCATTTATATCAACTGCCATATTAACTGCAATATCGGTTAAGCCTTATGTTATACAAGACATTCTGCATGTTACCCTGCCAAATAATCAAATAGTTCCCTCACAATAGCGGGCGGTAGTTTCATTTGACTTGAATGATAAAAGCTTTACGGTAGATGCAGTGGTTTTACCACTAACCGAGTTTGATCTTATATTGGGTATGGACTGGTAAGTCCAGCATGAAGCAATTATTCACTGCAAACGAAAGGAAGTCATAGTGACGTGTCCTAATCAGCAGACTATTGTATTCCGAGGGTTAAACGAGGTATCGAAACTGCTAATCTCAGCAATGAAGGCTTCTAAGAAAATTAGAAAAGGATGCAACGCTATGTTGGTACTGATTAAGAGCACTACTGGAGAAAAGAAGGACATTACGACGGTGCCAATCGTATGTGAATTCCAGGAGCTGTTTCCGGAAGAACTGTCGGGACTCCCTCCAGAGCGAGAAGTCGAATTTGAAATTCAGTTAGAGTAAGGAGCAAGACCGGTCGCAAAGACGCCGTATCGTATGGCTCCGAAAGAATTGGTAGAATTAAAGTATCAATTACAGGAGTTAATGGACAAAAACTTTATTCGACCAAGTACATCACCGTGGGGAGCGCCGATGTTATTTGTTAAGAAGAAAGATGGAACGATGCGACTGTGCGTGGATTATCGTGAATTGAACAAATTAACGGTAAAGAATAAGTATCCACTACCACGCATAGATGATTTATTTGACCAGCTTGTTCATGCGAAGGTGTTCTCGAAGATGGACTTACGATCGGGGTATCACCAACTCCGAATTAAGGCGGAAGATATTTTTAAAACTGCGTTCAGCACAAGATATGGACATTATGAGTTCATCGTAATGTCATTTGGGTTGACAAATGCCCCAGCGGCGTTTATGGATTTGATGAATCGCGTGCTTACAGACTACTTGGACAAATTTATTATTGTGTTCATCGATGATATACTCATCTATTCGACATCTGAGGAAGAGCACGCGCAACATCTACGTTTAGCCCTGCAGCGATTGAAGGAACATCAATTATACGCCAAATTTTTTAAATGCGAGTTTTGGCTCAATGAAGTGTCGTTTTTAGGGCATGTGGTAACTGCACAGGGTTTAGCAGTTGATCCTGCAAAGATTGATGCGGTTCTTAACTGGCCGCAACCGACAAATGTGACAGAGATGCGGAGTTTCCTCGGGTTGGCAGGATATTATCGAAGATTTGTGAAAGATTTTTCGAAGGTTTCATTACCGTTGACGCAGTTAACGCGGAAGAATGTGCCCTTTCAGTGGAATGAAAACTGCCAGTTGGCCTTTGAGACACTAAAAGAAAAATTAACTACAGCTCCGGTGTTAACCTTACCGTCCGGAACAGACGGCTTTCAAATTTATAGTGATGCATCGTCTAAAGGTTTAGGCTGTGTGTTGATGCAGCACGGAAAGGTGATTGCGTATGCTTCTCGTCAATTGAAGGATGCAGAGAGGAATTATCCAACGCATGATCTCGAGCAGGCCGTAGTGATTTTTGCATTGAAAAACTGGCGTCACTATTTGTACGGTGTGCGATGTGAAATATTTACAGACCACAAAAGTTTGAAGTACATATTTACGCAGAAAGAACTAAACCTTCGTCAAAGGCGATGGTTAGAGTTTATTAAAGACTACGAAGTGGATATTCAATATCATCCGGGAAAAGCAAATGTGGTTGCTGATGCACTAAGCCGTAAGCATACTGTTGCATTCTCAACTGTGAAAGTGTACGATAGAAACCTCTTACGTGAATTGGAGAAGATGGAGATAGTTCCTGTTTTTACAGTAGAGGATAAGCAGGCACAACTATTTCAGATGCAGATTAGGTATACACTCAAGGATAGAATTGTGGAAGCCATACCAAAGGATGTGTATTTTCAGGAGATAGTGGAAAAAGTAAAGAAAGGAGAAACCCACAGTTTCACAGAACAGGACGGATTATTGATGTTAAATGGGAGATTGTGCGTGCCGGATGTAGACAATCTGCAAAAAGATATTTTGTATGAGGCTCATAACACGCCTTACTCAATTCATCCTGGCCGAACAAAAATGTATCACGATTTGAAAGAGGACTTCTGGTGTCCTGGAATGAAGAAAGATGTGATCAAGTATATTGCGTCGTGCCATACATGCCAAATTGTGAAAGCTGAACATCAAAAGCCTGGAGGCTATCTTCACCCGTTACCAATACCAGAATGTAAATGGGAAGACATTGCAATGGACTTCGTTTTTGCTTTACCTCGTAGTAAACAAGGTCATGACGGCATATGGGTTATTATTGATCGGCTTATGAAAAGCGCTCACTTTATAGCTGTCCGTCAAGATGGACCACCTGAAAAATTAAACGAGTTATATATGGATGTAATTATAAAACTACATGGAATTCCTCGAACGATTATATCTGATCGAGATGGTCGGTTCACGTCAGATAATTGGAAACAAATTCATAAGCGTTTGGGAACAAAGTTATTATTCAGCACAGCATTTCATCCCCAAACAGACGGACAGTCAGAACGGACTATTCAGTTCTTAGAAGATTTATTACGTATGGTGGTACTTGACCTCAAGGGCTCATGGGAAAAATACTTAGCACTGGTAGAATTCTCGTACAATAATAGTTATCAATCTTCTATTCAGATGGCACCATTTGAAGCATTATATGGTCGTCGATGTCGAACACCCTTAAGCTGGGCTGAAGATGGCGAAAGATGATTATATAATAAAGAGAAGGTAGACAAGTGGCACGAAAAAATGGCACTTATCCAACAAAGAATGAAAGTGGCACAAGATCGTCAGCAAAAGTATTATAACGCTAGACACCGCCTCGTGAAGTTTCAGGTGGGTGATCAAGTATGCATCAAAATAAAACCCTTTAAAGGAGCTACGCGAATACGGCGACTTGGAAAATTGAGTCCACGATACATCAGACCATTTCCTGTCATTGAGCAAGTTGGTGAAGTAGCTTATCGTCTGGAGCTACCGGAAGAATTGCAACGATTACATAATGTATTTCATGTTTCGGCGCTGCGGAAATACATACAGGATCCGGAGAAGATTATACAGATTGAAACTGTGCAAATCAACTCTGATCTATCTAGCTCAACGGAACCGTATCAAATTCTTGATCGTCAAAGCAAGAAGCTACGCAATCGAGACGTTAATTTTGTGCAAATATGGTGGAAACGTCATCCACGCGACGAAGCTACTTGGGAGCGAGAAGATATTATGCTGAATCTTTATCCTTCACTATATGAAGAATGATATTTTCGCGGACGAAAAATTCCTAAGGAGGGAAGAATTGTGACGCACGATAATTTCACATAAGTTATTTACATAATTATTTTAATTCATTAAATCATTTAAATGTCCCCTATGATGAAAATATATAGTCAGTGTAGTATTGACCGTCTCGATTTATGTTTAAAATGGTTTTTCTTTTGTATTTTGGTGACGAGATTGGACGGAAGTGTTTAGTATTGTTGAGAAATATGGAGAAGTGACATAAAATCATCCAAGAATAAAATGTTGGACAGGTTTCTTATTTGTTGGCAAAAGTAGCTGAGACTTTGGGCTAATATTAAGTGGACTTTGTTTAATTAAAGGGAAGGTTATGATACTTAGCTGAGGCGGTGGATGGGGGGAATAAATCGAGAAGTTTGCATTTTATTGGAACGGCCGATCTTTTCGCCTTTCTCGCTCTCGTTCCCATCTCAGTTAGGGTTTTTCCGAGCAGCGTTCTCTTCCTTCAATTCATCATCTCTCTTCTTCTTTATCCTCCAAACCTTGCAGATCCTCTGAAGTATTGCAGGGATCAGTGGGTAGTAAGGCTTTCCTTGATCTCTGCTTAGTCAGGTTGCGGTTTGGTACGAAAATCAGAGCCCGACTTCTTGTAGCTCACTGTAAGCCTTCTCTTCACTTAATTTAGCCCTAGTCTTCTCTTGCTTTGGGGGATTATTTCTCCGAAGGATTATATTTTGTTTAGCGTTTGGCCGGCTATTTTTGAGTTTCTGAGTTCTGATAGGAAAATAAAAATTAAGAATATTGGGGATTAATGGTGGCTGTATTGAGCTTTTGATGCTTATGGAATAAATTGTTGGGTATGTAGATAAGATGGGAAAGATTAAGCCATCTTGGGTTGTTGTAATATGACCTTCGAAATCTTGTTCTTGATGAGTGGTTTTGTTGACCTGTAGTACTTTTGAGTTGTTCTCTTAGTGGATTTACATATGTGTGTATGGATTTGGACTAGATCTTTTACTGTTAGCAAAGGGTTGGCTGGTAGATTTGATTTTATCCTGCATATTTACGAACTGTTACCGGTGGCTGTTTTTCCAGGATGTTTATGGAAGTGCTGTTGAGCCCTGATTGCTTTGTATTGCCCTTATACACTCCAATGTTGTTGTTGGGTCGCCTTTAAGCCGACCAGATTCACTACTTTGTCGTATTTCCTTGTTGTGCTGCTGATTACTTTATGCCACTTGGGTCTACTTGTCTCATAATTCATATTTCCCTTCCTTAGACAACCCTTAATAAAGAGTCTAAGTCGCCCTTATGTGTCAACGTCATAGCTATACTAAGATGCAACCCCGATATAAAAGACCCTAACTATATGTCCCTAAACAGATATCGTGAAGGATGGCATCCAACGTTAGACGTGACGATGACATGGGGCGTGGCAATGGAAAGGAAAAAGGAACGGTGAGACCTATTTGTTTAATTTGTGCATAGTTTTCAAATATTTTCAGCTATACGCACTTCTATTTTAGGAAAGAAAAAATATGTTCATTGTATGTGATGACATGAAGCATGCTAATATATCACTGAAAATAATTCTCGCTAGAATGTATGGTCTTGTATAAGGCAAACAGGCGAATGAAAATTCTGAGGGGATTATAAAATGAAATAAATCATAGTTATGTAAACGTGTCGACACGAGGTCTTATTACGGGCGAATGAACTGCTAGCACATGAATGAATATTATGATTATGTTAAAGTCCAAACTAGTTTTGGAACACGAAGACCCTTCGGGGTGGGCCCAAAGCATGAAGCATGAATGAACCATGTATATGCAAAAAGAAATGGATTCACTCGCCCCTAATAATACCTAATGAATAGAATTTATGAAAGATAACTGTATGAAATGTTCTCTTACTTTTGTACCTGCACATGCTTAATATGATTATACATGCTATACAATTGCTAGAATAGTATTACACATTGTTTAGAGTTATCATAAAATGTTGCAAACTAGTATTGCCATTACTATACTCATGTTACCTGCTTATATAAATGTTAGAATAGTATTCTACATAATGGTATGCATATATTACTCATGTTGAGTGTATAGCAGGTTAAAGAAATAGCGCCTCGCTTAGTCTTTATGAAAGACTAACGGTTTCAAATGCTAAATTTTTAGGTACAGGTAAGCCGCATGCAAGTCAACGCTAAAGATGCGAAGAGCAACTCTTTTCCTTAGGAGTTTGTGCTTAGTGAAATTTTGTTATCATCCTGTAGAAACTCTTTTGTATTGATGATAATGTATAATTAGCATGGACTTGTTATATATAAACATGTAATATTGTAAGTAGTTTAGTATGTGGCCACTGACATGTTGTACATACTCATTGCGTAATTATGTTAAGACTGCTTTATGTTAGCTAATGATGTATGCATGGTTTAATGATAAACATTGGTTATGATATGACTTATGATTGTGGCGGTTTGCGGGTCGTTACAGGACATGTGTATCGACTTTTCACTTCTTAATAAATCATGCCCGAAAGATTGCTACCCCCTGCCCAGAATCGACGCGCTGGTTGACTCAGCCGTTGGTTTCTCTGTAATGTCTTTATTAGATGCTTTTTCAGGTTACCACCAAATTCGCATGCACCCCCCGGACATCAAGGATGTCTCCTTCATCACGGGGGAAGGATGCTACTGTTATAAGATGATGCCCTTCGGGCTCAAGAATGCAGGTGCCACATATCAAAGGATGATGGATCGGGTCTTTCGCGAACAAAGGGGAAGAAACTTGGAGGTCTATGTTGATGACCTCATGGTGAAGAGCCGGGACCTTGGGTCTCACCTCCGAGACCTTGAGGAGACGTTTGGGACCCTACGGAAGTATAAGATGAAACTCAACCCCTTAAAGTGTATCTTCGGGGCTAGCTGAGGGAAGTTCCTAGGCCACTTGCTCACCCCGGCAGGGGTAGAGCCTAACCCAGACAAGGTCAATGCGATAATGGAATTGGGGTCACCGAGAAACCCGAAGGAGGTTCAGAGCCTCACGGGGAAGCTGGCCGGACTTAGCAGATTCCTCTCCAAGGAGGGAGAAAAATGTGCGCCCTTCTTTAAGGCGCTAAGGGGCAATAAAAAATTCGAATGGACCCCAGAGTGCGAGGAAGCTTTTCAGGCTTTGAAAGAGCAACTCGCCCAAACCCCCCTACTTCAAGGGCCGAGATCGGGAGAAGACTTATCCCTATACCTGGGAGTAGGACTTGAAGCGGCAAGTTCAGTATTGATCCGTGAGGAAGGAAGAAAGCAATTCCCTATCTACTATGTCAGCTGAGTGTTGAAGAAGGCGGAGCTCCGGTACCCAATCTTGGAAAAGTTGGCTTTCGCATTGGTGGTGGCGGCTCGGAGGCTCCGACCCTACTTCCAGGCTCATTCAATCAAAGTGATAACAGATCACCCACTTCGCAAGGTCATGGAGGGGGTGGAGCACTCGGGAAGATTGGCAAAGTGGTCCGTGGAGCTGAGTGAGTTCAACAGTACGTTCGTGCCCAGGACATCAATCAAGGCCCAAGCAGTGGCAGACTTCATGGCTGACTACACATCCGAAGTGGGGGAACATGAACCGCCTCCTCCTATGGCGTGGAAGATGTTGGTGGATGGTGCGTCAGGAAAGCATTCCTATGGAGGGGGAATAATCCTGGTAAGCCCCCAGGGGACCAAGATCGAGCAAGCTTTAAACATCCACTTCCCGATTACCAACAACCAAGCGGAGTATGAGGCGGTGATAGCGGGCATGCGGTTAGCTCGAGAACTGGGGATGCTAGACGTGGAGGTCTCGACGGACTCCATGGTGGTAGCATGCCAAGTCAAAGGAGAGTTTGAGGCAAAGGACCCGACCCTCCTGCGGTACTTGGAGAAGGTCAAAGGAGTCATCGGGCAATTCCACACTTTTTCCATCAAACACGTGCCCAGGGAAGAGAGCACCCACGCGGACCTCCTAGCTAAGTTCGGTCCCCGAGCCGGAGGAACGGTTTTGGAGCTCTTCCGACCCACCATCGAGGAAGGAGAGTTGATGGAGGTGGATCAGCGGGTCTCGTGGATGGATCCTTTTGTCACTTTCCTATCATCCGGGAAATTCCCTGAAGGAGACATGGACAAACGGCACTTCAGGTATAAGTCAGCTTACTACTCTTTGCACGCAGGAAGGCTGTACAGGAAGACTCTCTCGGGACTCCTGGCCCATTGTGTCACGGAGGAGGAGGTTCTGAGAGTCCTAGAAGAAATTCACTCCGGGGAGTGTGGGAGTCACTCCGGGAGCCGAACTCTGGAAGGGAGAGTGTTGAGGTAAGGCTACTTATGGCCCACCCTCAGCAAGGATGCGGCGGAGTTCGCAAGGAGGTGTTCAAAGTGCCAACTCAATGCTCCGCTCCAACTCCTCCCAGCTCAGAGGCTCCGAACCATCACTACTCCCTGGCCCTTCGCCATATGGGGGTTGTATCTAGTTGGTCTTTTCCCTCAAGCTAGCGGCCAAAGGAAGTTCTTACTGGTCATGATCGATTATTTCTCCAAATGGGTAGAAGTGAAGGTGCTCGCCAAGGTAACATCTCAGGTTGTGAGGAATTTTGTATGGGGAGAAATAATCTGCAGGCATGGCCTTCCCCTAGCTATAGTGACGGACAATGGGCCGCAATTTGCTAGCGAAGAATTTGTTGGCTTCTGCACCCAGCTTGGCATCGACCTCAGGTTCGCATCGGTCCATTACCCGAGAAGCAACGGTCAAGTGGAGGCGGAAAACAAAATAATCGTCAACCTGCTAAAGAAAAAGGTGGAGAACCTCCGGGGAAACTGGGTAGAGCAGCTACCATCCGTTCTTTGGGCCCTGAGGACTACTCCAAACACCGCCACCGGGGAGACCCCGTTCAAACTTTCTCATGGGTCCGAAGCAGTCCTTCCCATAGAATTTGAAGTAAAGACCCCCAGGGTGATCGCTGCAGGTGAAGGGAATGAAGAGTGGCTAGTGTCCAATGATGAGGAACAAAGGCTATCCTTAGACCTGGTGGAGGAACTCCGGGACCAGGCCACTATCAGGTAGGAAGTAATCAAGCGACGAATGGACCGATATTTTGACAAGCACATCTGAGTAAAACACTTCGAAAAAGGAGACCTAGTGCTAAAAAAGGTTTACGCGGCCGGGAGAGGAGCCGCGGTTGGCAAACTAGAGCCCAATTGGAAAGGACCTTACATTGTAAGCGAAGTGCTTAGGTCAGGCGGATACCACCTCCGGGATGTGGAAGGGGTACCTCTTGGCTGAGCCAGGAGTGGAGATGATTTAAAAAGGTTTTATCCTTAGCCATTTTTTAGATGACTTTTCATATTTCCTACTCAACACATGCACTTTGGCAGGTCTCAAATAGTTGTTGTGCTGGAATGCCCCAGATCGATTCCGCTCCCGGGCTCTCACTAGACGGGGGGCTCAGGTTGATCTCTGGAGAGGCTGGCAAGATGACAAGTTTTGGTGCTGGAATGCCCCAGATCGATTTCGCTCCCGGGCTCGCACTAGACGGGGGGTTCAGGTTGATCTCTGGAGAGGCTGGCAAGATGACAAGTTTTGGTGCTGGAATGCCCCAGATCGATTTCGCTCACGGGCTCTCACTAGACTGGGGGTTCAGGTTGATCTCTGGAGAGGCTGGCAAGATGACAAGTTTTGGTGCTGGAATGCCCCAGATCGATTCCGCTCCCAGGCTCTCACTAGACGGGGGTTCAGGTTGATCTCTGGAGAGGCTGGCAAGATGACAAGTTTTGGTGCTGGAATGCCCCAGATCGATTCCGCTCCCGGGCTCTCACTAGACGGGGGGTTCAGGTTGATCTCTGGAGAGGCTGGCAAGATGACAAGTTTTGGTGCTGGAATGCCCCAGATCGATTCCGATTGCGGGCTCTCACTAGACGGGAGGTTCAGTGTAAGGCCCCCCCTCCCCAGACTGAACCGGGATCCGGGGAGGGGGGGGTTCTTACTGCCCAAAGAAGACCACCCAGCGCTTTCCGGGTGGCGACGTCCCACCTACTCAAGCACTGAGCGGTCTCTTTGTCAGGCACAAGAATCATTATATCACATCAGATCGCACAGCGGAAGCAGATAATATAACAAAACAAGCACACTGCTTATATTATACATTTAACTATGGCCGGAGCCTATCGTTATACAAAATATTGCCCGAAGGCTACATAGCCCAAACAACGAGGGTCCCTAGGCTAGTCTTTATTCTCTCGTACTCACGTCTCTGAAGATAGGAGAAGAGGCTGGGGTAATCGAACGGGCCATCCCCAAGGCTCGTAACTCATCCTGCGGTGTGGGGGCTCCTTGCTGTCCCGTCTCCTGTGATTGGTTATAAGAAATAACCGTTAGTCACAGAGCTAAGTAGAAAATACATCCCCTCCCCGGATCCATATCCAGGGGGCGGCTAAAGAACAGAAATGAAATAGCCGAAGCAAGGTAGAGGGTTAGCCACAGGTAAACATCTATATATCCTCGTATATGTATATATATAGGGCTTCCCGCCCTAAGTTTGTAATCGCGCCGTATAGTAAGTATACAACACTATAACACGCAGACACACACACACAGGTATTCAAACCTGTACGCACACAAAAGACCCTGTGTCGACACAGTTTAGACCGCTTATGTTCCAGCAGGGGAGCTAACCCCGCGGGCCTCACCGATGTGGCCGTCGGTGACAGTGGCCAGTCTTGCCACTTCTGAATGTAGTCGTACCGTATCATTCAGGCCCTCCCGTACAACTGGGTGTACCAACTGGATGTGAGCGACATCCGGCGAGCCGATTTGTAGGCCGACCAGCGGAGGCATAACTGCAAGCTCGGAGGGTGATAACCTGCTGTGCACTTCTCCCTGTCGCCATGAGTCGTCAACCCACCCGCACCGGTACGAACGGTCTGCGAGCGTGACCAACCCGCCACCCCCAAACAATCTTCAACCGCTTTATGTAAAACAAGCACGTAAGTGTCGTGGCAATTCTACTCGACCGGTTGCACAACCTCTGCCCGGGAGGATTAGCGGTATGAGGGCTCCTTGTTTGGGACTAACCTGGGAGGAGGGATTCAACTCCGAGTTTTCCCCAACTAAGGCCTCGCCGAAGGGAGGATAAGCACCGCATGGTTGCCATGACAGCTCTGCATTAGCAATTAAAATAGGCCGAAAGCAGGGGCCATAATACGAAGCAGGAAAGTAGGCCGAAAGCAGAGGCCATGATAACAGGAAAGTAGGCCGAAAGCAGAGGCCATGATAACAGGAAAGTAGGCCGAAAGCAGAGGCCATGATAACAGGAAAGTAGGCCGAAAGCAGAGGCCATAATAACAGGAAAGTAGGCCGAAAGCAGAGGCCATGATAACAAGAAAGTAGGCCGAAAGCAGAGGCCATGATAACAGGACCAGTGCGAGACTGGATTTAAATGAAAGTGCAGAAAGTAAATGTGGGGGGGGGGACCAGTGCGAAACTGGATTTAAAGAGAAATACAGAAAGTAAATGCGGGGGACCAGTGCGAGACTGGATTTAAAGGAGATTACAGTAAGTAAATGCGGGGGACCAGTGCGAGACTGGATTTAAAGAGAAATACAGAAAGTAAATGCGGGGGACCAGTGCGAGACTGGATTTAAAGGAAAGTACAGGAAATAAGTGCGGGGGACCAGTACGAGACTGGATTTAATTGAAAGTACGGAAAGCAGAAAAGCATAAGAAGAAATGGCTAGTGGTCCAATCACCCCATGAGAGGAGGCTTTGATCGACGACTACGTTCTTTTATTATCGTCGCGGCGGGGTTAAATTTCGGCACCGCGCCGCGATGTCGTTCCGCTTTCTGCGTTGCTTTCCCGAGCTTAGTCGATTCTTTAGATTGGTACGCATAATTTTGATAAGCATTTAAAATATGCGTCGAGGGGCGCCGATTTATTTTGAGGAATTTCGCCCTTTTTCGGGCGTCTATTTACGCTTGTAAAAGCATTTAAGGGATCGAAACAAGAGGTCACACCTCCCAACTTTGATAGTATTTGGAAAATACCTATGCTTAGAGCCCCTAATTTTTGGGGATTTTTAGAAACTCATTTGGGCATTTTATTTCCTAAAATAAACTTTATAATGGGTTTTAAAAATAGTAAAACTCCTCCTAAAAATCCCAAAAAATTACAGGAGGTGCCCCTAAGAGTGGGGCACAATTTTCATTTAGGAAGTTTCTTTCGAAGAGGCCCCATTTTCCCTTAGAAAAATGAGGAAGGAAAAAGAGGGGTGGGGTGCGGTTAGAGGCAGGGAAGAGCCAGAGGGCGCCGCACCAGGCGCCCTCCTTGGGTCCCCACAGCGGATCCACAGCGGATCCACTGTGGGGGCACTCATGTGGAGGTAAGGGGCGGGGCGGGAAACGCGAATACAGAAGTCGCACGATCTCCTGGGGGGAGATCGTGCGGCTCCCGCTGCTCGGCCGAACGGTGGCCGCTGCCACCGCAGGGCAGCGGTCGGCTGGTGCCGGCGCCGCCCCCGGTCGGTGCGCCGGGGGCCGACGACTCCTCCGGGGGTGGTCCGGCGGCCTGACGCCGCCGGCCACCGCCGGGGGAAGGAGATACAGAGGGCGGGAGGCGGGGCGTGGCCTGCTTGGGCCATGCAGGCCTGCTGCGCCGCCGTCCTCCCGCCGAGGGCCTCTGATGCCTCCCCCGGTCGGAGCGTCAGGGGTCGGCGTCCACTCCGGAGGTGGCCCGGCAGCCTGGCGCCGCCGGCCGCCGCCGGGGGAGGGGTTATCTCCTGTACAGGAGACGAGAGCGGAGGGGGGGGGGGGGGGGGGGGGGGGGGGGGGGGCTGGACCATGGGCGCCGCCGGGGCTGCTTCCTCCGGCGGCCCGGCCGCCTCCCCTGCGCCGGCGCCGAGGTCCCCGAGAGGGTACCTACTCCCCCCCCCCCCCCAGCGCCACCACCGGCGCTGGGGGAGGGGCTTCCACGGTCGAGCCTCCTCCCCGAGCCTTGCAAGGCTCGGGGCGGCGGCTGGCGGCGCTCCGGCGACGGGGAGGGGGTTGGCCTTCACTGGGAGGTAGGAAGGAGGAGGGGGGAGGTTCTACCTGGGGAGGAGCTCGGGTGGAGGGGTGGCCGGCCATGAGGGAGGAGGTGGTGGGGGGCGGCCTTGGGGTTGGCTTGCTCCGGCGAGGTGGAGGAGGAGGAGGGTTGGCTGGGGGGTTGCCGGCAGAGGGGAGCTGAGAGGGAGTGGGGTGGGTTTGAGGGGGGCTGCCCCTTCCTTTTATAGGAAGGGGGAGCTCCCCTCCTTATCCCCCACGTGGGGATAAGGGAGGGGGAGATATTTTTCTCCCCCTCTCCTCCCTTCTCTCTCTCTTGTCCCTTGCCCTAATAGGGGCAGCCTCCCCCCCTTGGGGGTTTTTCTCTCTCCCCCCCCCCCCTTTTCCTTTAGCAATTTCGAGTTCGGGGGGGGGGGGGGGGGGTTGACTAAGTCAACTTAGGGTGGGGTCCTCCTTGGCTCCTGGGGCACGATAAGAGTTGCCGGGGCCGATGCCGGGCTCGTGTGCTTTATATCTCGTGCGTTGTACTGAGGCGATCTGCATAGGACTAAAATGGCATACTCTCCATACGACCTTGTATCGAGACGCAACGAATTCCGTTGTGCTTGTATTGTCCATACGAGTCCAACGGAACTGACGGAAGTCAATTCGGGGTTCGTACGGCCACTATTCATAATAATGAGGTAGTGGCGCGCTACGATACCCGAAATGGTCGTTTTCTCCAAACGACCTCGGATCGAAGTGCAACGAATTCTGTTGCGCTCGTATTGTCCATACGAGTCCAATGGAACTGACGGAAGTCAATTCGGGGTTCGTACGGCCACTATTCATAATAATGAGGTAGTGGCGCGCTACGATACCCGAAACGGTCATTTTCTACTGCTCGGGCCTACTTTTATTGGGCTCACTAGGGTCTAGTGGCCCAATAAAAGTCGGGATGTTACAATCCAATAAAAATAAAGAGATTTTCGTCCCCGAAAATTGGCTAAAGTAGGGGTTTAAAGGACGACATACCTGGGGAAACAGTACCGGGTATCTCTCCCGGACGAGGGCTTCTGGTTCCCAGGTGAACTCTTCGCATCCTCCGTTTGACCATAAGATCTTGACCATTGTGACGGTCTTGTTCCGCAGCTCTTTGATCTTGGAGTCCACTATCTTCACAGGTTCGAGTCGGACAGATCGGTCGGATTGTACTGATGTTGGTGGTGTGAGAAGGTGCTGCTCTGGTTGGCGCAGAACACGTCTTAGCGAGGAGACATGAAATACGTCGTGAAGGTTTCCCAGCTCGGCTGGCAAAGCTAACCTATAAGCCACCGGGCCAATTCTTTCGATGACTGGATACGGGCCTAGATAGCGGGGGTCCAGCTTTTTCTGCCTCTTGATTCGTGATATCCCATGCATAGGCTTAATCTTTAAGAAAAGCATATCTCCCACTTGGAATTCCACTTGCCGATGACGTGCGTCGTAATACTTGGCCTGCCGGCTCTGCGCTTCCAGCATGCGTTCCCGGATTAGTCTTATTGCGGCGGTGGTATCGTCGATGTAGGTGATTCCCAAGGCTTCGGGGTCCTCATCATGTGCCCAAGATAGCGGGGTTCGACAGCATCTTCCGTAGAGGGCTTCGTAAGGTGCCATCTTGATGCTTGCCTGGAAGCTGTTGTTATATGAAAACTCTACCAGCGGTAGTAACTGCTCCCATGGCTCGTTGTGTTCCACTATGCATAATCGGAGAAGATCTTCCATCGTCCGATTCGTTCTTTCCGTCTGCCCATCCGTCTGTGGGTGGAAGGCGGTGCTAAAGGCTAATCTGGTTCCCAGATAAGCTTGCACTCTTCTCCATTCCTTCGAGGTAAAGCGTTCGTCGCGGTCCGAGACGATTGATTTGGGTATTCCATGAAATCGGACTACCTGCTCGATAAATAGTCGGGCTAGAATGTCGACACCGTCGCCTTGCCGGTTCGGGATGAATCGGGCTACCTTGGTGAGGCGGTCCACTACTACCCATATGGAGTCGTTACCTGCACGGGATCGGGGTAAGCCATGGACAAAATCCATGGAAATATCCTCGAACTTCCATTCCGGGATGGGCAAGGGTTGTAGTAGGCCTCCTGGGCTTCGACATTCTGCCTTGACCATTTGACAGGTCTGGCAGCGCGCAACATAGTTGGTGACATCCCTCTTCATTCCTGGCCAGTACAAGGTCCTTCGCAGGTCCGTATACATTTTTACTACTCCCGGGTGTATCGAGTACCTTGTCTGGTGTGCTTCACGGAGTATCTCCTCCCGGATCCCCTCTGCAGCGGGAATGAATATGCGGTGTCTGAACTGCAGGATGCCATCGTACAAATTGTAATCCTCCTGCGTACCATGTTGCAGGGCTTGAATGATCGGGGCTGCTTCAACGTCGGTCTTCTGGGCCTCTCTTATCCTATTCTGGATGTCGCACTGTATTTCCATCCAGTAGAGCTGGGCCTGGTATTCCATCGGATTTCTGCGGGCGATGAGGATAATATCCATTTCTGCCAATGATTTGACTATCTCCTCTGGCACCATTTCTAACCAACTCCCGGTCCTCGGAGGCTGCCGACTTAAGGCGTCTGCAACCTTATTAGCCTTGTCGGGGTGGTACTGGAGGGCGAAGTCATAATCACAGAGAAATTCTAACCACCGGCGTTGCCGGAGGTTCAGCTCTTTCTGGGTGAAGACGTATTTGAGGCTTTTATGATCGGAAAAGATCTCGCATCGTACCCCATAGAGGTAGTGTCTCCAGACTTTTAATGCGAAAACTACCGCCCCTAGTTCCAGATCGTGGGTGGCGTAGTTTAGTTCATGCGGCTTGAGCTGACGGGAGGCGTAGGCAATCACCTTGCCATGTTGCATAAGCACGGCCCCCAATCCTTTCAGAGAGGCATCAGCATAGATTTGGAAACCCTCGGTATCGGAGGGGAGGGTTAGGATTGGGGCCGATATCAGCCGGTTCTTCAGTTCGATAAATGCCGCCTCGCATTCGGGAGACCATTGGAAAGTCACATCTTTCTTGGTGAGAGAGGTAAGTGGTAACGCGATTTTGGAGAAGCCTTCGACGAACTTACGGTAGTAGCCGGCGAGACCAAGGAAACTTCAGATATCTGCTGCTGTTTTAAGTGGCGGCCAATCTCTTACTGCTTGCACCTTGGCTTGATCCACCGCTACTCCGTTCTTGTTGACGGTGTGTCCCAGAAAGCCGACTTCCTCCATCTAGAACTCGCATTTGCTAAACTTGGCGAAGAGTGAGTGTTCTCTTAGCTTAAGTAGTACCATTTGGAGGTGCCTGGAGTGATCGGTTTTGTTCTTTGAGTAGATGAGAATATCATCTATGAAGACTATTACGAAATGGTCCAGGAAGGGTTTGAATACCGTATTCATCAAAGCCATGAAGGCGGACAGGGCATTGGTTAACCCAAATGGCATTACCATGAACTTGTATAGTCCGTAGCGAGAGCTGAAGGCGGTCTTGGGAATGTCCTCTTCTCGCACTCTAAGTTGATAGTAGCCGGACCTTAAGTCCATCTTGGAAAAGACGGACGCGCCTTGCAGTTGATCGAACAGTTCATCTATCCGGGGTAGGGGATAGGTATTCCGGACAGTGAGTTTATTCAAACCTCTGTAGTCGATGCAGAGACGCAGCGATCCATCCTTCTTTTTAACGAACAGTACTGGGGCTCCCCAGGGAGAGGTACTAGGACGTACGAATCCTGCGTCGACTAACTCTTGTAGCTGAATCTTGAGCTCGGCCAGTTCCTTCGGGGCCATCCGGTACGGTGCTCGGGACACTGGTCGGGCTCCTTGAGTAAGTTCGATTTGGAAGTCCACTTCCCGTTGCGGGGGCAACCCGGGGAGTGACTCTGGGAAGATATCTGGGAAGTCCCTGATCACAGGTACCTTAGAGAGTACTTGCGTCGTGTTCTCCATTTCAAAGTAGATTAGGTATATCTCGTCCTTCCGTCGAACTGCCTTGACGGTTTGTGCAGATGTTAAGATAATGCGGGTGACGGAGGGTATACCTGCTAGTGTGATAAATTGCCCATTCGGATTCTGGAGGCGAATTTCTCGAGTCGAACAATTGATTTGGGCGCTGTGCTCTGCCAACCAATCCATCCCCAGAATGATGTCGAATCCGGTTATTGCTAAGATGGTGGCGTTGACTTCGAACTCTATGCCTCCCAGCATTGCTTGGAAGGAACATTTCTCAGTGGAAGTCATGTCTGACCCATCCGGGAGTCGTATTCGGATCGACATCCCGGATGATCTCACCGTGTTCCCTTTGTCAGCGATGAAGTTTTGTGCAACGAAAGAGTGTGTGGCGCCGGTATCGAACAGTGTTTTAGCGGGACGACCTTCTACCAAGAGTAAACCTGATAACATATATGTATATATATCATAATCATAAGCTTTTCACACATATACAGGAGTAGGGATGACATATACGAAAGTCCCAATATATAAAGCTATAACATCTCCTAGGATATCGTACTATCGGAAGTAGATACCTATCACTACGTCAGGAGCAGGACCGTGCTGAAGATCCAACGCGTATGCCTCGAGCGGGGCTGCTCTGCCCTGCTTAGCCGGCTCCCTCCTGCCTGCGGGACGTCCTCTGCGTCCACCTCGTACTCTCTATGCGGCTCTCTGTACTGCTCCTAAACCGGGTCTCCCAGTAGCCTGCGGGCAGAAGGCTCGTATATGCCCAGGCTGCTGGCATAGGTAGCAGTTCCCTGCGAAGGGAACATCTCGTCGTGCGGCTGGGACGACCTGAGGTGCTGGGGCTGGGGGTGCTGGTCGGGGCTGGGGTGCTGGTCGGGGCTGGGGTGCCTGTCTATATGGCTGGTGACGCTGACGCTGTCTCCCGTCTCGGCCCTGCCTGCGAGGACCTACCGCTCTCTCTTGGCCCTGAGTCCGGGGAACACCTACGTGTCCCCTCCGCTGCTGGGCTACCATCCGCTGATCCATCTCTAGAGCGGTGGCATGTGAGGCGATCGTGTGGAAGGATGCCTGGGAAATCATGATCAGGGCCTGACGGAGGTCGTCTCGTAATCCCCGATAAAATCTGGCCGCCCTGTCCCTATCCGTACCTGCTAAGGTCCCGGCGAAGCGGGCCAGGTGGATAAACTCTCTCTGGTAGTCTGGAACCGTCCTATCTCCCTGCCTGATCTGTAGGAACCGCTCCTGGAGTGCCATCCAGTCTGCATCCGAAATGAAATGCTCTAAGAAGGCCTCAGAGAATTCCCCCCAGAGAATGGTGCTGAGGGGTCGCCCTCTAAAAGTGGAGCGGCTAGCTGCCCTCCACCAGTCCCGGGCATAGCCCTCCAACATGGTCACCACTAGGGACACTGCGGCTACTGCTGGGCACATCATCCCTACAAGAAGCTCCTCTACCCTCTCCACCCACTCCTCGGCCTGGATGGCTGACTCTGTACCCCGAAAGGTGGGGGGCCTTAGCCCTCGGAATGTCGTCAGCAGATCGGTGGGTACGGTGGCCTGCTGGGGTGGCCGTAAGGTGGCTGTCTGGAAGGCGGCCAACAGGGCTACCAGGGTCTGCCCGAGCTCTGTCTCTCCGAACGGAACTGTGGCTGGAGCGGTCTGAGCTGGTGGTGGGGTGGTAGGGTGGTACTGGTCTCGGGAGGAGGACCTTCCGTTACTTGACTCCGGTATCTAGAGAAGTAACAAACGAGTGTCAGAACTTGCAAAAATACGGGAATTTTGCAGGACTGAAAGAAAAGGAAGCGGAAAACGTGTGGGTGTACTATCGTGCAGTCTCGAGTCCTTAATCTTAAACCTAAAGGGTCCACCAGGCTTCCGCTGCGTGGTTCGTCCCGAACCAAGAAACGGAACCGGGGAAGGGAGGATCGAAAGACTGCCCCATGTGGTCGGATCGTGGTAGCTCTGATCCATTTGTAAGGCCCCCCCTCCCCAGACTGAACCGGGATCCGGGGAGGGGGGGTTCTTACTGCCCAAAGAAGACCACCCAGCGCTTTCCGGGTGGCGACGTCCCACCTACTCAAGCACTGAGCGGTCTCTTTGTCAGGCACAAGAAT
This sequence comes from Dactylorhiza incarnata, assembly GCA_033032865.1. Taxonomy (NCBI): domain Eukaryota; kingdom Viridiplantae; phylum Streptophyta; class Magnoliopsida; order Asparagales; family Orchidaceae; genus Dactylorhiza; species Dactylorhiza incarnata. Next base: position 6,128,453 of record JAWHQI010000103.1, on the reverse strand, counting down.
CATTATATCACATCAGATCGCACAGCGGAAGCAGATAATATAACAAAACAAGCACACTGCTTATATTATACATTTAACTATGGCCGGAGCCTATCGTTATACAAAATATTGCCCGAAGGCTACATAGCCCAAACAACGAGGGTCCCTAGGCTAGTCTTTATTCTCTCGTACTCACGTCTCTGAAGATAGGAGAAGAGGCTGGGGTAATCGAACGGGCCATCCCCAAGGCTCGTAACTCATCCTGCGGTGTGGGGGCTCCTTGCTGTCCCGTCTCCTGTGATTGGTTATAAGAAATAACCGTTAGTCACAGAGCTAAGTAGAAAATACATCCCCTCCCCGGATCCATATCCAGGGGGCGGCTAAAGAACAGAAATGAAATAGCCGAAGCAAGGTAGAGGGTTAGCCACAGGTAAACATCTATATATCCCCGTATATGTATATATATAGGGCTTCCCGCCCTAAGTTTGTAATCGCGCCGTATAGTAAGTATACAACACTATAACGCGCAGACACACACACACAGGTATTCAAACCTGTACGCACACAAAAGACCCTGTGTCGACACAGTTTAGACCGCTTATGTTCCAGCAGGGGAGCTAACCCCGCGGGCCTCACCGATGTGGCCGTCGGTGACAGTGGCCAGTCTTGCCACTTCTGAATATAGTCGTACCGTATCATTCAGGCCCTCCCGTACAACTGGGTGTACCAACTGGATGTGAGCGACATCCGGCGTGCCGATTTGTAGGCCGACCAGCGGAGGCATAACTGCAAGCTCGGAGGGTGATAACCTGCTGTGCACTTCTCCCTGTCGCCATGAGTCGTCAACCCACCCGCACCGGTACGAACGGTCTGCGAGCGTGACCAACCCGCCACCCCCAAACAATCTTCAACCGCTTTATGTAAAACAAGCACGTAAGTGTCGTGGCAATTCTACTCGACCGGTTGCACAACCTCTGCCCGGGAGGATTAGCGGTATGAGGGCTCCTTGTTTGGGACTAACCTGGGAGGAGGGATTCAACTCCGAGTTTTCCCCAACTAAGGCCTCGCCGAAGGGAGGATAAGCACCGCATGGTTGCTATGACAGCTCTGTATTAGCAATTAAAATAGGCCGAAAGCAGGGGCCATAATACGAAGCAGGAAAGTAGGCCGAAAGCAGAGGCCATGATAACAGGAAAGTAGGCCGAAAGCAGAGGCCATGATAACAGGAAAGTAGGCCGAAAGCAGAGGCCATGATAACAGGAAAGTAGGCCGAAAGCAGAGGCCATGATAACAGGAAAGTAGGCCGAAAGCAGAGGCCATGATAACAGGACCAGTGCGAGACTGGATTTAAATGAAAGTGCAGAAAGTAAATGTGGGGGGGGGACCAGTGCGAAACTGGATTTAAAGAGAAATACAGAAAGTAAATGCGGGGGACCAGTGCGAGACTGGATTTAATGGAGATTACAGTAAGTAAATGCGGGGGACCAGTGCGAGACTGGATTTAAAGAGAAATACAGAAAGTAAATGCGGGGGACCAGTGCGAGACTGGATTTAAAGGAAAGTACAAGAAATAAGTGCGGGGGACCAGTACGAGACTGGATTTAATTGAAAGTACGGAAAGCAGAAAAGCATAAGAAGAAATGGCTAGTGGTGCAATCACCCCATGAGAGGAGGCTTTGATCGACGACTACGTTCTTTTATTATCGTCGCGGCGGGGTTAAATTTCGGCACCGCGCCGCGATGTCATTCCGCTTTCTGCGTTGCTTTCCCGAGCTTAGTCGATTCTTTAGATTGGTACGCATAATGTTGATAAGCATTTAAAATATGCGTCGAGGGGCGCCGATTTATTTTGAGGAATTTCGCCCTTTTTCGGGCGTCTATTTACGCTTGTAAAAGCATTTAAGGGATCGAAACAAGAGGTCAGACCTCCCAACTTTGATAGTATTTGGAAAATACCTATGCTTAGAGCCCCTAATTTTTGGGGATTTTTAGAAACTCATTTGGGCATTTTATTTCCTAAAATAAACTTTATAATGGGTTTTAAAAATAGTAAAACTCCTCCTAAAAATCCCAAAAAATTACAGGAGGTGCCCCTAAGAGTGGGGCACAATTTTCATTTAGGAAGTTTCTTTCGAAGAGGCCCCATTTTCACTTAGAGAAATGAGGAAGGAAAAAGAGGGGTGGGGTGCGGTTAGAGGCAGGGAAGAGCCAGAGGGCGCCGCACCAGGCGCCCTCCTTGGGTCCCCACAGCGGATCCGCTGTGGGGGCACTCATGTGGAGGTAAGGGGCGGGGCGGGAAACGCGAATACATGAGCCGCACGATCTCCTGGGGGGAGATCGTGCGGCTCCCGCTGCTCGGCCGAACGGTGGCCGCTGCCACCGCCGAGCAGCGGTCGGCTGGTGCCGGCGCTGCCCCCGGTCGGTGCGCCGGGGGCCGGCGACTCCTCCGGGGGTGGTCCGGCGGCCTGACGCCGCCGGCCACCGCCGGGGGAAGGAGATACAGAGGGCGGGAGGCGGGGCGGGGCCTGCATGGGCCATGCAGGCCTGCTGCGCCGCCGTCCTCCCGCCGAGGGCCTCTGATGCCGCCCCCGGTCGGAGCGCCGGGGGTCGGCGCCCACTCCGGCGGTGGCCCGGCAGCCTGGCGCCGCCGGCCGCTGCCGGGGGAGGGGTTATCTCCTGTGCAGGAGACGAGAGCGGAGGGGGGGGGGGGGGGGGGGGCTGGACCATGGGCGTCGCCGGGGCTGCTTCCTCCGGCGGCCCGGCCGCCTCCCCTGCGCCGGCGCCGAGGTCCCCGAGAGGGGACCTACTCCCCCCCCCCCCCCCCCCCAGCGCCACCACCGGCGGTGGGGGAGGGGCTTCCACGGTCGAGCCTCCTCCCCGAGCCTTGCAAGGCTCGGGGCGGCGACTGGCGGCGCTCCGGCGACGGGGAGGGGGTTGGCCTTCACTGGGAGGTAGGAAGGAGGAGGGGGGAGGTTCTACCTGGGGAGGAGCTCGGGTGGAGGGGTGGCCGGCCATGAGGGAGGAGGTGGTGGGGGCGGCCTTGGGGTTGGCTTGCTCCGGCGATGTGGAGGAGGAGGAGGGTTGGCTGGGGGGTTGCCGGCAGAGGGGAGCTGAGAGGGAGTGGGGTGGGTTTGAGGGGGGCTGCCCCTTCCTTTTATAGGAAGGGGGAGCTCCCCTCCTTATCCCCCACGTGGGGATAAGGGAGGGGGAGATATTTTTCTCCCCCTCTCCTCCCTTCTCTCTCTCTTGTCCCTTGCCCTAATAGGGGCAGCCTCCCCCCCCCCCCCCCCCCCTTGGGGGTTTTTCTCTCTCCCCCCCCCCCCCTTTTCCTTTAGCAATTTTGAGTTCGGGGGGGGGGGGGGGGGGGGGGTTTGACTAAGTCAACTTAGGGTGGGGTCCTCCTTGGCTCCTGGGGCACGATAAGAGTTGTCGGGGCCGATGCCGGGCTCGTGTGCTTTATATCTCGTGCGTTGTACTGAGGCGATCTGCATAGGACTTAAATGGCATACTCTCCATACGACCTTGTATAGAGACGCAACGAATTCCGTTGCGCTTGTATTGTCCATACGAGTCCAACGGAACTGACGGAAGTCAATTCGGGGTTCGTACGGCCACTATTCATAATAATGAGGTAGTGGCGCGCTACGATACCCGAAATGGTCGTTTTCTCCAAACGACCTCGGATCGAAGTGCAACGAATTCTGTTGCGCTCGTATTGTCCATACGAGTCCAATGGAACTGACGGAAGTCAATTCGGGGTTCGTACGGCCACTATTCATAATAATGAGGTAGTGGCGCGCTACGATACCCGAAACGGTCATTTTCTACTGCTCGGGCCTACTTTTATTGGGCTCACTAGGGTCTAGTGGCCCAATAAAAGTCGGGATGTTACATTCAGGTTGATCTCTGGAGAGGCTGACAAGATGACAAGTTTTGGTGCTGGAATGCCCCAGGTCGATTCCGCTCCCGGGCTCTCATTAGACGGGGGAGGGGGGGGGGGTTCAGGTTGATCTCTGGAGAGGCTGGCAAGATGATAAGTTTTGGTGCTGGAATGCCCCAGATCGATTCAGCTCCCTGGCTCTCACTTGACGGGGGGTTCAGGTTGATCTCTGGAGAGGCTGGCAAGATGACAAGTTTTGGTGCTGGAATGCCCCAGGACGATTCCGCTCCCGGGCTCTCACTAGACGGGGGGTTCAGGCTGATCTCCGGAGAGGCTGGCAAAGTTGCAAGTGGTTTGGGCAGGTAAATAAGTTACTCATAACAAGAGGTTTGGCTCGCAAGCGACCTCAAGACCCGGGCGAGGCGAGACTGAGGTTCCGCTTGCATACGAGAATCAATCGCGACAGGGCAATAGAGTCGGCGGTTCGCAAAGTCACCCACGAATTTTAGCGGAGCGAGTAAATACGGCGAGCCGGGGAGGGCCCGTTTCTGCGGTGATCAGTGGATAGCGGTCAGAGCTCGTAAAAGGCGAGTGCGAATGAGGCAGGCGAATATAAACCCCTCCCGCAAGGTTCCCCAACGAGGTACGTCCCGAACAGGGATAAGGTCCTACAACCTGAGTCCCAACGTCGCCGCAGAAGAAAGGTAGGCGAGAGCGACCTAGGTATAACATAACGAGGAAAAAGCTGTCAATAAAAGAGATGCGGGCGCGAACGGCAAGCGAAAGTCTAAATATACGAACATAAGAAAATTGGGATCGCGCGAGCACGAAAGAAAAAGTCACATGCAAATAATAATCAAAGTGATAATATGGGAAAGATAGACAAAGTATTTCTTTTCATTCCTCACAAAAATCATAGTCCAACGGCGGCCTCGCCGGCAAAAAGGAAAAATCTTTTACATTATAAACAACAAAAATTTCTAAGGCGATTCGCCAGATAGCATTTCAATCACTCTCTCGACCCTCCGCCTCGGAGATGGGCGCGAATAAGTCTGGGACGACTTCCTCCGCAATGAACTCCATAGCGTCGGGAACGATCATGCCCGCTCCTTTGAGAATGTCGAGGACGAGCTCCGCGATCTCCATCGACCTCTTGTGGTCAGCTTCTTTCTCTTCCCGCGACTGACCGCGAGTCCCAGCTCGCGGAGGAGGGGGAGGAAGCACCGCCGAGGTCAGGTCGTGGACCTGGGCCTTGAGGCAGGAGTTCTCCAACTCCAAGTCAGCGATCCGCGTGTGAAGCTGGCTAACGGACTCGGCATCCTGCAAAGAGCGGGTTAGCGAGAAAAAAAAAAGCGAAGCCGAACTGAAAAGGATTTCCCCAAAGCACTACTTACTAGTCCACCTTGAAGACTGGCGTGGAGGCCCTCCGATAAGGCCTCCTTCCCCTTAAGCTCCGCGACTTCATCCGCAGACTTCTAGAGCTCAACGTTCAGCTCCTTAATCTCCCTATCCGCCGTAAAGTATCGGCGGCCCACCATGTGGGTAAGCTCCATCGCCCGGAATCGGGCTCGCATAGCTTCATAAACGACCCCATTCGGCGTGAAGGACCGAAAGAGGGAGGCATCCTCGCGACCATAAAGGCCGAAGGCGAGGGCGAACGCTTCACCCCCGGCCTTGTTGTCCTCCACCCAGGAAGGGAGCAGAGAGGAGCATACGACCTTGTTCTGCTCGGGGTCCCACGCGAGCACCGGTTCGCCAACCGCATCCGCAAGCTTCATACTGAGCCCGAAGTTAGTATGGCTCGTCGGCTTGGGCTTGGCGGCTGTCTCCCATGGCTCGCCTCCCTCTTTGGCAAGCTCCTAACCCGCAGAGGAAGGAGAGGGGAGATCGGGTTCAGACAGGTGCACGACCTCTTTCGCCTTGGCAGCGGAAGGGGCCTTCTTGGCCTTCTTCGCCTCCCCCTGCGAGGCAGACCGGCGTAGGGGAGGAGGACGTTTCTTTCCCGACGAAGAACTCGGGATGTCACGGCAGGCCTCGGCGGCCGCGTGCGCGAGCGAGCTGGAGGTAAGGGAAGGAGGCGCGTGAGGAGGGTTGAGGGGGAGTTCACGATCTCCTGCGAAGACAACGGGGAACGTTAGACAATCTAAGGAGGAGGGGGTAAGAAAGTTGGCAAGTGCGAGTCAAACCTTCTCCTGGGAGGACGGGTGGCAGGAGGTCCACTCGCTCTCGAAGGAAGGCGACCTCTAAGTTTTTTGCCTTGAGATATTGGTATAGGGCCGCATCACAACCCCCTAGCGAGGTCGGAGGTCGGTAGGCGGTCTCGTCTCGCTGGGTGGGAGTATAGGAGACGTTGCCGAAAGGACCCTTCACCAGGATGAACTTCTGCATTCATTAATGAGACTTGTTCACTGTCTCGCAGACGGTGACGTGCTGGCTCGCGAAGTGAGCTGTCCCGTCCCTATACGCGCGGAACAAAAAGACCTTGCGGAAGACGAGCAGGCTGAACTCGATCCTCTCCGCCCTGAGATAACTGGCGAACGCGACCACCACGGCGATCGCGTTCGGCGTTAGCTGGCTCGGCAGAACGCCGAAATACTTGAGCACCTGGAAGGGTCAACAAGGTTTAAGAGCCATTCGCAAAGCAAGTCAGGGATGTAAGGGTTGAGAAATAAATATACCTGGCGCACTTCCGGCCAGAGCGGGAGTCGCAACCCGTTTTCGAAGTGGGCAACGGGAATGGCGAGTTCGTCGGGATGTGGGTCACTGATGGTGTCCCTCTCGGTAGGGCAGCGAGCCACAAAACCAGAGTGAATGTACTGATCAGCGGCGGCCTGGTACTCCTCCTTCGTAAGGTTGGCGCAGTAGAAAATGCCATCAAGGAAGGCCCTGACGCACTTAGACAGCCCCTCAGTTTCCGTCTCGCCGACCATGATGTCTGGGATCCGCGGAATCACAAAAGTTGCGTGGGCGAGCTAGATCTGCGAGAGAATCAGAAAGAGAGAAAGCGCGAGGGAGCAACAGTAAATGCGGTGGGTGGAAAGGAAAAAGGTCGGTTATTTATAGAAATGAAAAAGGCGGGAAGAAGCCGAAGCGTCGGTATCTGCGGATAGCGGATTCACGCGGTACTCTTCCGCCTCTAGGGATCTTATTCTCTCCCGGCGAGTCGGCACCCTGTCAAAGCTTTCTCCCACTGATCATCGGCGAGCTAGCGCTAAATAATAAAACGTAAGAAAGCAAGGGCAATACGCGAGTGCGAGTAATAGAAACACAAACATAATCCGCGCAAGAGCGAGCCAGGTAGGGTGAAAGAAGAGATGAAGAACAGGGAAAATAAAGGGCTAGCAAGCGAGTCAAAATATCATTATTACAAACATATGAAAATTGTTCGCGACCCCTCCTATCGAAGAGGAGTGGGGAAGAAAAACAATAAAAAAGCAATACTAGGATCCTTAATATCGCAGCCACTTCCAGCGACCGCGACCCCGGACACCAGAACGAGGGGGGACTCGCAGGTAGTATTACTCGCGGAGTGACCGGTTCGCCTGGCTCGTCAGTCGCATGTAATCATCGATACGAGCAATGTACACCCCGGGGGAGGTCGCGTCACCATGATCGGTCGGCCGTATCTCAGCGAGAACGCACACATTTGCGTCCTCCATCGCGGCGAACCTTTCTTCATTAGCGAGCCGGTCCAGCCGATTTTGCTCATGTAAATCCCTCAGCAGGGTGGTATGCTTCTGGAATATCTCAGTGACCCATCTCTTCATTCGCTCTGGATCACTGGGATCCCCCAAAAAGTCGGCGACCTGACTCAACGAGGGGGGCGGAGATATCTCCAACGCTCCAGACTCTGACTCGGAGAGATGGGTCATGGGATTACCAGCGAAGTAGGAATCAGCGACAAAGTGAAAAATAACACTCAATGGCGACAGTCTAACCTAGTGGAGGAATTGGAGTACTGGGCCGCTGGCGGGAGGTGCCCGGCTGGCCTCGGAATGCTTCAATAAAGGCAGGGGTGAGGGCCTTACCCAGATCGGGGGCGAGCGCGGGTCCAGAACCAAACCCAGGCTTGGCAATCAACGTTCCTCCCGGGCTCCTCTGACCCAGGAAGCCGAATCCAGGAGTAGGGATAGTCTGGTTCGGCATGATGGGCGAGCCCGCCGGAGGAGGAACTTGTTCCTCGGGGGCCGCGAGAGGGGACACTGCACAAAACATAGGTGTGATTTAACGAGTCGAGAGACGTGAAGGAAGACGAGGCAAGCCGCTCACCTCGTTGCGAAGGCAAGTCCTGTCGGTCGACGACCCGCGCATCCCCAAGAAGAGCCTCAGCTCCACCCATAGAAGGGAGGTGGGTCTCCGTGATTGGACTTCCCGAGGCGCTCTCATCCGGGGGATCATTCTGCGAATTGGATAAATAAGGTCGAAAGGGAAGAACATCAAATGGGCAAGCTTGGCGATAATACCTGCGAGGCGAGCCCGTCATCAGGAGAGTGCGGCGAAGAAGAAGACCCTCCCCCACCAGCCGCGTGCCGAACAGCCTTTGCCGTTCTAAGGGAAGGCGAAGGCGGAGAGCGTCGCGGAGAATTCCAGGAGGCGATGACAGCGGCTTTCCCCTTCTGGGCCGCTTGCGAGGCCTTTAGGCGAGCCAACATCCCGTCTTTTTTTGACATCGCGTTGGGGCCCGCGGCGAGTAAGAAAAGATAAAGAAGAATAAATAGTTCGAATAACGGCCAGGGAGAGTGATATTAATAGTAGTGGGCATGAGGCCCACCGAAAGATTCTCGCCACGTCACCAAGGGGCCGGCGAATATCAAGGGTTGGATGATTCTTCGCGAGCCTAAATAGGCTCGCGAAGAGCGGGGATTGTGTACAACCCTAATATTCTCCTAGTAGATGACCAAATAAAAGTAATGCGAGCCAGGTTCTCGGGATATATATATATGTTAATATGCAGAAAATAGGAGAAAGAGCAAGAGCAAAATTGACATATGCTCTCTGCGTTCGACGAACGGCGCTCTACGTTCAACGAAAAGGTTCAAAGCTGCATTCGGCGAAATCCAAGCAGCGCTCGACGATCCCGTCTCAGCGGATCCGCTGGGACGACCACTTAGCCGGCTGCTCGCGAGAAGGCGAGCGAGTCAAGAATGCGAGCGGGGCGGGAGTGCGAGCGAGGTCTTCACAGACCATTCGCCCAAAGGAGGCGAACCCGATCTATCAAAGGTCACTCGCGGGAAGAGACGAGCGAGCCAAGTGCCTCAAGGTCGACCGGCAAGAAGGCGAGCGAGCCAAGTACTCGCCGAATGCTCGCAAAGAGGCGAGCGAGCCAGAAACTCGCCGAAGGATCGCGAGAAGACAGGCGAGCCAGACTTCTTCCAAAGTCTCCGTGATCGACGAATCTCAGTCGAGTTCGACGAACTCAGCACGGCGTCCGACGAAGTGCGGGACGCGTTCGACGAATTCACCAAAACTCTGCGTTCGACGAACTCTCTAACCTGCCGCATTCGACGCATCTGCTGATCATCTATGATGGACGAAATCATCTCTCTATCCACGTCGGCCTGCCATTAGCCTATCCAAACAGCGGAGTTCAGCTGTTAGCAGACCCATCTGGGGTGCGTTTAGTAAAACCAAAAGGCGGAATCCAGCTATTTACAGGCCAGACTAGAAAACCTATAAATAAGACCTCAAAGGCACCTTTGGAGAGGACTGTACTTGAGTTTCTCTCTCCTCAGGCTTTCTTTGGTTAGCCTTTTCAGAGCTCTCCAAAGTGCCTAAGTCTCAGCTTTGGCTTGGGAGGGGAAGCGCTCAACGATCTTCCGGGTTAGTGGAGGGACCTCCTCGCTGTGACTAAGGTCTTGGTCTTTTTTATAGTCTTCAGTCTACCTTCTCCGAGGGATCAGTAAGGGCTAGCTGCCCCTCATTTCGGTGAAGATCCTGAACTCCACAAGAGGCCGAGAAATCGGTTTCAACACCATCATTGTTGTTCTTTACTTTATAGACCCACTTCACCCCGAGGGGTTTGTGGCCTGCGGGTGGGTCGACCAACCTCCAAGTGTCATTCTTCTTTATGGAAGCCATCTCAACATCCATCGTCGTCCTCCAAGATTTCTCCTGGGCAACTTCATCATAGGATCGTGGTTCACAATCTGCTAAGAGGCAATATAGAGAAAAATTAGTATGCATCGGTGCCGTCTCCTCATAGAGCTCCTCCAACCCCTTCATCTTAGGTTGGGAATCTCAGAGTCACTCCGGCTGCCGCTTCTTCCACCAGAACCGCTTCCGCTTATGCTTGTTCCTCTTGAGTAGGGAGTGGGAGCTCCCCCTGAATTTCCACTCGGTGGTGATGGTGGCTCAGCCCCACCATCCTCAGCTCCTGCTTCGTGACCACCTTCTTCCTCATCTTCAAAGAACATCCCCTTCATGCTCCTTGTCTCCTCATCCCAGCTCCAGCAGCTGTCTTCTTCAAACACCACATCCCTTGAGACTATGGCCTTCTCGGTCACCGGGTTGTACAGTTTGTAGGCCTTGCTCTCCGGAGCGTAGCCCACAAAAATGCACTTCTCGCTGCTATCATCGAGCTTCTTTCTTCTCTGGTCCGGGATGTGAGCATGGGCTACACACCCGAAAACCCTCAAGTGCTTCACACTTGGCTTCCAGCCACTCCAAGCCTCGAACGGGGTCATGAACTTCACACTCTTCGTGGGGCATCTATTCAGTAGATACACCGCACACTGCACTGCCTCCGCCCAGAACATCTTCGGCAACCCTTTGCCCTTCACCATACTCCTCGCCATGTTCATGATGGTGAGGTTCTTCCTCTCCGTGACTCCGTTTTGTTGTGGGGAGTACGTCGCCATCAACTGGTGTGAGATCCCATTCTCCTTGCAGAAAACATCAAACAGCCTCGAGGTGTACTCCACACCTCGATCTGTCCTCAGCACCTTCAGTGGCTGACAACTCTCCTTCTCCGCCATCGCCTTGAACTCCTTGAACCTGTCAAGGGCCTCAGACTTCTCTCTCAAGAAGTATACCCAACACTTCCGACTGAAGTCATCAGTGAAGGTGATGTAGTACTTGCTTCCTCCAACTGAGGTGGTCTCATACGGACCCGCAATGTCCGAGTGAACCAGTTCAAGTTGTCTTCTTGCTCTCTGAGACTTCCCTCCTTCAAACGTCTGCCTCTTCTGCTTCCCTTTCGTGCACGCCTCGTAGACCTTCTGTGGAGGTTAGATCATTGGCAGATCCTCCACCATCCTGGAGTGGGATAGCAGCTTCAAGCCCGTGAAGCCCAAGTGACCCATCCGATGGTGCCACAGCCAAGCTTCCTCGTCATCCTTAGTCCTCGCAAGACATGCCGTCTCCTGAGTATCCATCTTCAATGTAAAGAGACGGTTCTCCGTCATCTTCACCTTCACCACCTCCTTCCCTTGACAGTTCTTCATTGCCAGAGACCCGTCCTTCAACTGGACGCAGTATCCTCTCTCCACCAATTGCCTAAGGCTCAAGATGTTAGTCTTCAAGCCTGGCACATAGAACACATCGTTCAAATTCACCTTCTCTCCATTCAGCATTACGACCACCAGGCTCTTTCCTTCCAACGAGATCTTCGACGCATCCCCGAAGCTAACCTCACCCCCACTGGGTTCCAGGTTAGTGAACATCTCCCTATCTCCGCACATGTGGTTGCTCGCCCTTGTGTCTAGGTACCACACTTCATTTCTTCATTCCTCCGCTCCTCTATAGGTTAGGAACATCATCGGGTCTCCAGCGCCAACATTGTTCCCGTTGTTCCTAGCCTCGGCATAGTGGTTTGCCTCTTCTCTCTTCCTCGGAGCCCAACAGTCATAGCTCATGTGCCCAAATTTGTTACAGTTATAACATTGGACTTGGGACATATCTCCTCGGCCTCTTACTCTTCCTTCTTGCCAACCTCCTTGAGGTCGCTCTGCCTCTCTCTAGAAATTTTGGTTCCTTCCTTGATCTCTACCTCCTCTTCTACCTCTGCCTCTGCCTTGGTGACCGCGGTCACGCTGGCCGCCTCCTCTTCCGGAGCTCTCTCCAAAATTCAACTGAGTCTGGAGTGCTTTTACCAAGCCACTCGCCTCTTCATTATCTTGCAGCATCCTATACTCATGGGCTTGCAAAGAGCCTACAAGCTCGTCAACGGCCATCTCGGTGAGGTCTTTCGACTATTCAATCGCTACCACCACATGGCGAAACTTCTTGGACATAGATCTCAACAACTTCTCCATAAGGCTCACATCATCGATCGTCTCCTCATTGCGCTTCATCTCATTTGTGAGCGTCCGCAGACAGGTCACATAGTCACCGACCTTCTTGGTGCTCTGCATCTTCATTACTTCATATTCCGCATGGAGGGACTGGAGCTTCACCTTCTTTGCCTTATCAACCCCTTGCATGGAGCGTTGCAACACCTCCCATGACTCCTTAGAGGTTTTCGCATCTGAGATCTTCTCAAAAGTCGCTTCGTCGACCCCTTGATACAACAAGAACAATGCACTCTTGTCAGCCTTCCTTGTTTCTCTAAGTGTCATCTTCTGGGCGTTAGTCAACGCTGCCTCTTGTTCAGTAGTTTGCTCAGAATAGTCATTTTTCACTATGTCCCACAACACTTTCGACGCTAGTAGCACCTTCATCTGAATGCTCCAGTTACCGTAGTTCGTCTTCATCAACTTGGGAACTTGCCCTGGCATGGCACTACCCATCTCCATCGCTTCTACACCTCAAACCTTTCGAGTCACCGCAAAGGTTTGCAACCTAGCTTTGATACCACTTGTTGGAAGTGTTACGTATGGCACGCGACCTCACTTCCTCGCCACACTTCAAAATGCGAGCACCTCTCGGTGAACACTCCTACTTCGCGAATAGTCTTCACGGCGAAACACACTCCACGGCGAGCTTCTCCTCCTTCTCCTCCACTTCCAACGCGAGTCGAACAAGCTGCGCTAGTGCACTACGTGCGAGTAGATCTGGCTGGCTGGGCGAGCTCAACTTTGGTCGCGAGTGCGGGCTGGACCGGCGAGCTGGCGAGCTGCTGGCAGTGAGCTCCTCCACGCGAGATGCCCCGGCGAGTTGGATAGCGAGAGCTTCTGCTCGGCGAGCAGGCGGGCTGGCCGGCGATGCGAGACGCGGGCTGGCGACCTGGCGAGCGCGGGCTGGCGACCTGGCGAGCGGGGGCTGGCGACCTGGCGAGCGCGGGCTGGCGACCTGGCGAGCGCGGGCTGGCGACCTGGCAGCGGCGAGAGGAACAGGCGAGAGGACACTATTCCTGCGAGAATAATAAATTTCTCTCTCTCAATAACTCTCCCTCTCTCTCTAGTTTTCCGCCAAAAAAACTTCTATTCCTCTATTCAACTTGACTACTTAAAACAAAATACAAGTGGCCTTTTATAGGCAAGAAAAAAACCTGCTTTCTCTCTCCGCAATAAATGCACTCCCTCTTTCTTCCTTTTCAACTAAAATAAAATACACATATAAAGATATAATTAAAGAGTTGACCCGGTCAACAAAGTCAAAGTCCAACAATATCAGTCGTGCAATTATCGCACAACCTCAAGGAAATATTTATCATACTTTTAAAATGGCACGGCTTTTTGAAGATCAATTCATCGAGGATTTTAAGCATCTAAACCATGGATAAATAAACCATTTGCAAATTCAACCTCTACAAATCCTTGACAAGATCGGTTGGCTGTCAAAAGATTGCCTCCATCGAAAGTCCAAGCGAGATGAGAAAAGGTTCAATGTTTCACATGTGAGGAGCGTTACTTTTCAGGTTATAAGTGTAAAAAAAAACGGGTCTATACTATTTTGAAGGGGATCTCGAAAATGAGGAAGACTATCCTCCTTCCGATGAGGTATTAAGTATTAATGGGCAAGTATTAATCCCGAAATAAGTATGATTGCATTAATGGGCACTTTTCCTACTAATTCTTTATGTGTGCAAGGCAAAATTGGGCAATCTGCTTTACATATATTCCTCGATAATGGTTCTGCCCATAAATTTATTACTAAGCGTGCTGTGAATTTTCTAAAATTACCGATTTTCAACATTTTTCCTTTTAAAATTCATGTAGGCAATGAAAACACTATGTTATGCAAAGAAAAATGTTCACAAGTTAAATTGATAATTTAGGAAATTGTTTTTATTGTCAATTTATTCATCACGGACGTCCATGGTGCGGATATCATTTTGGGATTTCAATGGTTCAAAACCTTAGGACGATAGATTATGTCACATTAGAAATCTCATTTAATTACAACAATACGCTATGTAAAATTCCCAGTAATCGACCTCTTTGTTCAGACATTATCTCTCAAGCGCAATTACACAAACTCATTGCTCAAGACTCAATTGAATCTGCGCTACTTTGCTTACAAACCGATTCATCTGATATCCTCCAATCCAGCCCACCAGCATCCACTCCAACTTTTGCTTTCAGAATTTACCAAAAAAAGGCAATCTTCCGCGGGCCTACCACCCTCACGGGCCATAGATCATACCATTCCATTATTCGACGAGTCCAAAATCACCACCAAAGTCAAACCTTAAAGATATCCTTTTTATCAAAAAAAATGAAATTAAGAAATTAATTACATAACGTTATGCGACGGTTTAATTCGTCCTAGTAATTCTTCCTTTAGTTCACCAGTCCTTTTAATTAAAAAACACGATGAATCGTGGCGCTTTTGTGTCGACTATCGTGCCTTAAATAATTTGACAATTAAGGATTGTTTCCCTATGCCGACAATTGACGAATTATTAGACGAGTTACACGGAGCTTCCATTTTTCTCAAAGTTAGATCTCCATTCAGGTTATCATCAAAGTCGGATGAATCCTAAGGATATTCATAAGACGGCTTTTCGGACCCATACAAATATTAATCATTCAAGCAAGATATTATCAATGTCAATCATTGTTAATAATATATATGTGAAATTTTCTAGATCGATGGAACACTGAGACAAGTACACCAAGGATGAACAAAAAACACTTTTTTATTGCTTGACATATTGGTTACAACAATTACAGCAGAAGCAGGCTGAATACAAGTCGCATACAACTTGATTCACAACAGCCAAGAATAATAAATAACAACTGGTCGCAGACAGAGTCCGCTTCTCTTCAGCTCGCTAACGCCCGACGTTGTCGCTAACGCCGGCGTTGACTAAGTCCGCATGAGCTCGCTGCGAGCACACCCTCTTGACGAGACCACAGATGCAGACCGCCACCACACACAAGTAGCTAACGCCTCGCATTGACACTAACGCCGGCGTTGACTCGCGATCTTGCACAGCTCGCAACTCTTGCTCCAAGTCGCCCAGAACTCACTCCGAGTTCACTCCCACTTGAGACCGCCCGGTCAGACCGCCCGAGCTCTCCTCCGAACTCACTCCAAGTTCGCTCTCACTTGAGACCGCGTATTCAGACCGCACAAGTCTCCTCTTGTCTCTGATATTCTCTTTGGGGGGAATGCCCCCTATTTATAGTTTTCGGAGCCGCCACCAAAAGGCGGGGGCTAACGCCGGCGTTGACTCTAACGCCAGCGTTAGCTCACTTCACCAATTTCAACACTCCCCCTTGAAGTGAGCTCTGTCAACCACTCCGAGCAGCGAGCGAAGCCTCCTGAATGGCCCCGCAGATATGGGCTTTGTGAATATATCCGCTATGTTGTCTTTGCTCCGCACATGCTCCACCGCAATCAAGCCACCCAACACCTTCTCTCTGATGAAGTGATGCTCGATCTCTATATGTTTTGTTCTCGCATGACAGACTGGATTGGTTACCAGTTTCAGGGCACTCTCGTTGTCACCACGAAGAACAGTAGGTCCGCTGACCTTCTCGTCCACGTCTTCCACCAGCCTCCTCAGCCAGACACACTCCTGGGCTGCTAAGCACGACGCCTTGTACTCAGCCTCTGTGGTGGATAGGGAGATAGAGTCCTGCTTCTTGCTACACAACGAGATAGCAGCTGCTCCGCATAGAAACACATGACCTGAGGTTGACTTGCGATCATCAGCGTCACCACCGTAATCTGCATCCGTGTACCCATGCAGCTTAAAGTCAGACTTCTCTCCATAGGACAACCCCATCTCAAGGGTCCCCTTCACGTACTTCAGAATTCCTTTAGCTGCCTCCAGATGAGGCTTCCGCGGCTCCTGCATGTACCGACTAACTCGGCCGACAGCAAAAGCGATGTCCGGCCTCGTGATAGTCAGGTAGATCAAACTCCCCATCAGTGCCCGGAAGACCTTCAGATCAGAAAGAATCCTCCCTTCTTCCTTCCGAAGCTTCAGCCCAACCTCCAGTGGAACAGAGATGCTCTTCCCCTACTTCATGCCGAATCTTTCGACGATCTTCTCAGCGTTAGCCCTCTGGGAGACGAACAGTCCGCCACTTCTCTTCTCTACCTGAAGTCCGAGGAAATGGTGCAGTTCACCAAGATCCTTCATCTCAAAATGGATAGATAACTGTTGTCTCAGCGTCGCGACCTCTTCACTGTTGTTCCCGGTCACGATCATGTCGTCGACGTACAGCAGCACCAACACATGAAGATCTCTACTCTTCTTCACGAACATGTTAGAGTCCGAGTCTGAGGCATTATAACCACAGAACTGCAAGTACTCTGCAATCTTCCCATACCAGGCTCTCGGCGCCTGTTTCAACCCGTAATGGGCCTTCTTCAGCTTGCACACATGATGTGGGTGTGACTTGGACAGGTATCTAGGTGGTTGCTATAAGACCCTCTTTTTTTTTCTTTTAAAACCGGGTCTTACCGCCCAGAACCGCCGTCTTGCGGCGAGACCATTACACCCAATGGTCCCCGCCATAATACGCCGATCCTGCCGGCTAATCAACATCATCCAGGCCAACCACAATTCATTGTAATAGAAGCAACAAGAAGAAATTAGTCCACAAATCACATTAAATATGTAAATCACATGCTTACAATGTCCATGATGAGAAATAAAGTAAAAGAGAGAAAGGGCTTATGCCCGGTACAAATCCAAACAAGGTACATAAACTCACTCTCACTCTACATCTATGCGGAAGCTAATCAACTCTCGAACACCTGTCTTGTAGTAGAAGTAATGCACGGCATAAGCTCCTCGTGTCCTGTCTCCTCCGCTAGCTGGGGCTCCATCACCTCGTGTACCTACGGTCACAACCGACCGTTAGTCATAAATACTAAGCCGATTTTGTCCCCGCCTCCCCCCGCGACTCCTAGGCACCGTGCGGGAGGAGGAAGCGGAGGACATCAAAGGGTAAATCAAAAGCATGTGACAGTGGCGAGACTAGCAAGTATATAGATACTAAACAAGTAATGAAAACATCTCTACCCTAGCAGGAGTATGTATATAAGCAATAAGTAAAGAGCAGTATAAGTGAAAGAGCAGTATAAGTGGAAGAGCAGCTACGAAAGTAACCTTAACTTATATGCACACACAAAAGCACATAAGCTAAGGGATCTGGCAAGAAGTAAACTCATCGTATAAAAGAGCCCATACGGATTTATACGATGAGGTCTCTATTCGTGCAGAAATGCTATGCTATGATGTATAATGCAATGATGCAATGTTTGTATTATTATTTCATACACATGCAACTCACTCACACGACTCTGTACGTACAGACCTTTAGTTCCCACTTTTCGGAGGTAGCTAACCTCTCGGGCACCTCCCGTCGTGGTCAAACGGTGGCAGAGGAGCGGGCGTCTCCTCACCTAGGTGGGTAAGTCACACTACCAGACCTAGGCCCAAACGTAAGCTGTGATACCGGCACCCGGTACTCACGAGCTCATGCATACTAAACTGAATTGGTCAGGCAAGGTTTAGGGAATTCGTCTCATCGGACGCGTAGTAAAACAACCTGGCCCCAATAAAACGACTAGCACTGTCGAGTCAACGAACTGCTGTCGGTGTGACGACTAAGACAGAACTGAAGACCCACCACATCTTATACACCAGCAATGTGTATTAGTCATTTACTACCGAGCCTCCAGCTCGCAATTCTATATCAACATTTATAAAGTAGAGCCTACCGCTCGCCAGGCTATACCAGCCTTATATTTAAAAATACGAGCCTACCGCTCGCTAGACTACACTAGTCTTATATTTAAAAAATAGGAGCCTACCGCTCGCTAGACTACACTAGTCTTATCTTTAAGCTACGAGCCTACCGCTCGCTAGACTACAGTACTAGTCTTAAATTTAAACTACGAGCCTACCCCTCGCTGGACTACACTAGTCTTAAATTTAAACTACGAGCCTACCGCTCGCTGGACTACACTAGTCTTATATTTAAACTACGAGCCTACCGCTCTCTAGGCTATACCGGCCTTATATTTAAAACTACGAGCCCACCGCTCGCAGGACTATCCCAGTCCTTCCTTATAACCCGAGCCTACCGCTCGCAGGACTATCCCAGTCCTTCCTTATAAAATGTTCCGGTTTGGGATGGAAGTTAACTTGTCATGTTCTCCTACTTAACTAGTCTTATCTATAATTTAGTTGATCTTAGAAGCTTTAGGGTTAGCCTTGGACTTCCAGAGGGTTTCCCGGTGAGGGGCTCGCAGCGGTACTGGGAAGTGTGACGGGCTGACACCCCGAACTTCCTCTTCCCAAGGCACTTAATCTTGTTGGTATCTACCCCTTTTTACTTGATCCCCATTTTCCTCTCCACTTTCATTAAATCTCTAAGATGAGTTAATTTGGCACTTAGGAGTGGGGGAGTTCATTTGAACTCCAACACCACCAACTGTGACCGGGTGCTGACTCTCCCGTCATCACATTCTAGCTCGAGTTCCCTTCTTCACCGAGGAACAGCACACATACACTTAGCATTCTCAACCCTACTTGGACCCACACTCCTATTCTTCGTCATCCTTAATCCAGGGTTTGCCTTAGATATTTCCCGACTTCTCCCTTGAGTTTTACCCTAAGATGGCTCACCCGGCTAAGGGCAGTTCTACTTTCATATGATCACTTAATACCGATAAGTTGTGTGTGGGGCCCTTGACAAGGTCTAACTTCCTTTTCTTATCATTATAAATGCCTGCACTTATAGCTTTGCTAAACGCACCCCATTCCTTATTTCCCAAGATGGCCTTAGAGATGCTTTCCCTAATAATCTGAGTCTTTATTCAAGGAGTTAATAACTCTATGTGTGAAGGTCAGTGGTGGTCTAAATCATATAAATCAGTTTTACTATTCGCAGTCCAAAATAAGATTGAGCTAGATTTGGCTCCTATGGTGCAATCTTGATCATATCATATCCAAATGAATTTCAATTATTACCATGGGTTTTCAATGAGTAGTGATCTAACAACCTCAAATCCTAATTTCATAAATTCTCCAGGGAAACTTAAATCTTAGTGTCTATTAAAATAGAAGGCGTGCAGGTACTAGCCCTGCACAAAAGGCCCGATCGGGCCGGCCCTGACCGGGCCTGATCGGGCCCGGGCTTTCGTAAACCGGGCCGAGCCCGGGCCCACTGAAAATCGGGCTCGGGCCGGGCTCGGGCAGTTGCCCAGGTAGAGGGCCTCATCCGGCCCTCAGGGCCGGGCCGGGCCGGGCCGGGCCGGTTTTTTGGGAAAAAAATCATTTTTTTTTTAAAATAAATTATTATAATTTATCCATTTTAAAAAATTAAAAATTTAAAATCTACATTACAAAATAATGACATATTACAAAATGAAAAATTAATAATTTACAAAATTCAAAATTTACAAAATTACAAATTACAAAATTACAAATTAAAAAATTGAAATATATTATTAATTTTAAATAAACTAAATTACAAAATTTATTAACTTATTACATATGAGGCGTTCATCCAATCGCCGTGACTTGTAAAGCGGTTATCCAACTCAGATATTCATCGCGTTCATCTCGTCTTCTAGCTCCTCCGAGCTCGCCTCCAACGCTGAAACGTGCTGCTTTCTCCTCGTAGCATCCAAATAGTCCTTATAGCAGATGCATAGTTCCAGTGATTCTTCATTTAGCCGACTCCTTCGCTCGTTCAAAACCCTGCCACTAAGAGAAAAAGCGGACTCCGAAGCTACCGTGCTAGCTTGGATTGTTAGTAAATCTCGGGCCATATAGGCCAAAATAGGATATGTATTAACTTTACCTTTCCACCATTTTAAGAGATCGAAGTTTTCGATCTCCTCGGTACTCATAAAATCGCGGAATTGTGTTTTGGTATACAATCCTAATTCGTTTAAGCTACTAGTTGTGCGTGCTTTTTTCCTAGAGGCTAATTCTAACATTTTATTTTTAAAAGAATCTTTTGTTCTTGGTTGCGATACTTCTTCTCGGGGTCGCGAGCCATATAAGTTATCGTAATAATTATAAAATTCGGTAAATACAGAATGAAATTTTAAAGTACTAACGTCGTCACTATCATCGAAACTTAGATTTATGTTTAAGTTATTATTAATTTCATCTATCAAATTTTCTACGCCGTCTACGCCAAATAACGGATTTAAAGCGGCGGCGCATGAAAACGCGGGAGGCAATTCTCTATAATATTTTAAATATTTTTCTTCCATTATTTCAATTAAAGGAAGCCACCCTTCGTGTTGCTTATAATAATTAAATTTTTGTGCGATATTTACAAAATTTTCAATTACTAGTGAGCTAGTCGGATAATAAACGCCAGATAAAGAAACAGTCGCCCTATGGAAACATTTTAGTAAATCTACATAATGTAATAGTACGTCCCAATCGTTATCAGTTAAATCATGATTATTAATTAAGGTGTAATATTCCATAAGAAGTGTTTTTTGTTGAAACGCTCTTTTCAACATTTTATATGTTGAATTCCATCTCACGGGCATATCAAATAGAGGTTTCAAATATTTATGTCCTTGTGCTGTTACAAATTTTCTAAAATCTTGACTTCGTTGTTTTGTACAATAAATAAATTTAAGCATTGTCCGAATTTTTGAAATATACGGTTCCATAGCTGTTAGACTATCTTGCACTACTAAATTTAAAACGTGACAGGCACATCGAGTGTGAAAAAACGCACCGTTTAACATTGGTTTTAAATCGCGTTTTAACCACTCTATTGCGAGGTTATTATTACTAGCGTTATCAAAAGATATACTCATTATTTTATCTTTTAATTTAAATTCGCGCACGCATTTAATAATAACCTGATATATAGCTTTACCTGTGTGCGGAAATTCAAAACCTTCAAAACATATAACGCGCTTATTTAGCTCCCAAGAAACGGGATCGATCCAATGACACGTGATACATATATACGATAATCCTACTTTTATGGAGCTACTCCAGACGTCGCTCGTTAAACTCACACGTCCCTCAAAAGTTTCAAAATAATTTATTAAAGATTGTTTTGCCTCAAAATATAATTTTAGTGCGTCGCGTCTAATAGTGGATCTACTTACTTGTTGATATTTTGGCTGAAGTCCTTCGTGTATGTACTCCGTCGCCTCATCGTTGTTATAGTGGCTAAACGGCAACCCACGTCTGATGACGTCTTTCACCTGCAATTCACGTTGTCGAAGTTGATCGTACGTCCATATATGCCCCGATGCGGATAGTTGTGCCTGACTGGACTCCGGAGCTTGTTTCGCAATACAAGACTTTATGTGTCTTGCTAGCGTCGAGTTGTTGGTAAGGGTTAGCAATTTTGAACATAATTTGCATCGCGCCTTGAATTCGTCGCCGATTTTGACTTTGTCAAAATGATCCCAAACTGGCGCTTTCCGGTTATGCTCCACCACTTCGACCGTACTTTGAGTCGACGATGCCGGCGTTGATGAGGAGGATGCCATAAATATTAGAGGGCGAGAGAGTAGGAGAGTGAGAGAGAGTGAGAGAGAATGAGAGAGATGATGAGAGAGAATGAGAGAGAGTGAGATGGTGAGAGAGAAAGAGAATGAGAGAAGTAGAAGTAGATAGCGGCAGAATTTGTTTTTTAAGTTATATTTATAACTTTTTTTTTTTTTTATAATAATTTTTAAAAAAAAAATATTTTTTTTTAAAAAAAAAATATTAAAAAAATAATAAAAAAGGACAGCCTAGGGGCTAGGCTGGACAGCCTAGCCCCTAGGCTGTCACGCTGCCAGCTGACATTCATGTCAGCTGGCAGCAGCTCTTATTAAGAGCCTTTAACGGCTCTTAATAAGAGTCGTTAAAGGCTCTTAATAAGAGCCTTTAACGGCTCTTAAAAAGAGCCGTTAACGGCTCTTTTTAAGAGCCGTTAAGGGCTCTTAACGGGTCGGCCAGCCGGCCCATTCCTGGGCCGGGCTGCGCCTGGGCCCTGGGCCGGGCTGCGCCTGGGCCCGGGCTCAGGCCGGCCCGAAATTAGGGCTTTGCCCGGCCCGGGCCGGGCCGGGCAGAAGCTCCAGGGTGGAGCCCTGCCACGGCCCCAAGCCCAGGCTCGGCCCGGGCCGGGCTTCTCCCGGGCCGGGCCTCAAAGGGCTTTTCCCGGGCCGGGCTCGGGCCGGCCCATTGGGCCCGGGCCTTTTGTGCAGGGCTAGCAGGTACTGATTTATACATCGACCGTCAACTAATGATCTCCATAAATTTTGATAAATTCACTGTGTCCTAATATTGGTCTAAAAACCTCAAACCCCAAATTTCACAATTTTACAGGAACTATTTAACCATAATTTCTATTTAACATAAATGGGGTGCAAATAGGGATTTACACATCATGTATTAGATTATGACCTCAATAAATTCTGGGAAAATTACCATGGCATAATACTGGTCTGAAAACACCAAATCCTAAATTTCACATTTTTAACAGGAATATTCGACCATAATTTCTATTTAAAATAAATGGGGTGCAAATAGGGATTTACACATCAAGTAGTAGATTATGACCTCAATAAATTCTGGGAAAATTACCATGGCATAATACTGGTCTAAAAACACCAAATCCTAAGTTTCACATTTTTAACAGGAATATTCGACCATAATTTCTATTTAACATAAATGGGGTGCAAATAAGGATTTACACATCAAGTAGTAGATTATGACCTCAATAAATTCTGGGAAAATTACCATGGCATAATACTGGTCTAAAAATACCAAATCCTAAGTTTCACATTTTTAACAGGAATATTTGACCATAATTTTTATTTAACATAAATGCACATTATTATGAAATCACAAAAGAAATACCAGAAATAATCACTTATAAATTCTGATAAAATTACCATAGGCTTATATTAGCATCATGACCTACTGTGAGTTATCTCAAATTTATCAGACATATAAAACCCCATTATTTGCACAAGAACCATAAAGGGCATAAATGTAATCTTAGCAACTTATAGCATGAAATATTCCCCAAAAATTCTCAGAAAATTCCTTCTGCCATAATAATGTAATTAAAGGCTAAACCCCAAGTTTCACTTCATTCTAAAATCATATGACCCCCTTTTTAATTTCATAACTCAATTTAGGGGTAATATAGTAAATTCTATATCTTGGGATTTTTGTACCCAAAAATCGCCAAATACCTTTTGGGAAGGCATATTACTGCCATGGACCCATGTCCAACATCTCAAGCCATTGGGTCAACCCCCAAGGCTTGGGGCTCACTCCACCCCAAATTTGTTAAGGGCACATCATTAAGGTCTTTAGCCTATCTCTTGCATGGCTCATAACTCCACATGCACAAGGCCAAATGGTCTCAAATTTCTACCAGTGGTCTAGATATATATAAAGAGCTTACCACCCAAATTTGGGGGTGTTTGGAGTTATACAACTCCATAAATACCAATTATTCACTTTTCCCAAATTTAAACCCTAGGTGTGTCACCATACCATGCATGCATGGTAGAAATTTCAAGTGATTTGGTTAAGCCATTTAAAAGTTATAGCATTTTTAATTTCTACCCTACACAAGGAGCAGTCCTAGGAAAATGAGTGCCATGGTGTCCACAGTGCACCAAATCATTTGATTCAAGTGGCAAAAGAAAGTAGCCTCATAGGGCTACAAAAGTTATCTCTGCCATTTTTTGCAAATGTGGCCTCTAAGGCCTTCAATGTTTGCATGCAAAACACTGCATGTTTAGAGGCAGATTTGCTTTGGTCTGCCAATAGAGATCAAGGAGACAAAATCAACGGCTGTGATTTCGTCTCCTTCCTCTTGCCGACGGCCCAGAGGAAACGGACTCTGATCCCGGCCAACCACCACCCTCCCCGGCCATCTGCCACCGCCACCACCTCCGTCGAGGGGTTGGCCGTCGATTGGCGGTGGAATGGTGGCCGGAGGTGGTGGTTTCCGGCGATCCCTAGAGGAAGCCCAAACGGAATTTCGGAAGGGAAAAACCCATGGATGTCGGCTCAATTGAGCTCGATTGCCCTTGCTAAGACCCTAGATGACTAGCATAGAGGGAGAGGGGGAGAAATCGTGCCTTAGTGGGGCTTGGCGGCGGCGGAGGCGGCGGTTGGCCATGGATCTTCTCTCTTCCGGCGAGCTTGCTCCCAACCTAATTCTCCACCTTTTTCTCCTCTGCAAAGCTCCAGACCGACTTCTTTCCCCCTTCTAAAGCTAATGGTGGCATCAATTGGAGGAATGAGGGCGCTTATGGCCCTTTGCCATTAAAGGCTAGGCCGGCCAACTCCCATGGCCGCCCAATTCAGCCAATGCATGGCTAGGCAGACTGCCCAAAGCTGGGGAAATCAATTCCCCGGCTCAGGGCTGCAGAATGGGGAGGGAATTGGGTGCCATGTGGCACCCATTCCCTCTTTTCCTCCTCTTTCTCATTCTTGTCTTCTTCCTCCTTTTCTCCCACTTGTACAAGCCAATTAATCCCCTATATTTCGAAATTCAGATGGGCATGGGGGCTGATAAACATGTGGGATGCCTTCTTGGGCTATGGAGTTGGGTTAAGTCCACATAGCTTGAGTTTGGCTCACTTGACCCAAATAGACCAAAATGGGGACTTTTGGGTTTTGGCTTTGCTCAAGCTCACACCACTTAATATGACTGACCCACATTATTGTCTTGGGCCCTATGGACCTACTCTAAGAAGAATTGAGCCATGGTGGGGTCATATGGGGTCCAATTGCACAAAATTGCTTATTAGGGCAATTTGGGCATTTTGGTGGTTTTGCCCTAATATTCCAAAATTGACTGTGTACTTTGGTTCATTTGGGTCTCATTTACTCCCCTTAGTGTTTAGGGGTGATCAATTTGATCATACTAGGTCAATTGGAGATCAATTTGGGCTTTTAGCATATTTAGGTCAATTGGGGGTTTTTTAGAAATTGGCCCAATTTCCCCAAATTGATGGCCCTTGGATGGGGCTTTTGGGTTCATTATGTCCCCTAGGGAGGATGCCATATGAGGGTGGGTCCAATTTGATCAGTTGGAGTTCAATTGCCCTTATTTATGGAGGTTTGACCTAAGTGGCCTAAAGTTGACTTTTGGTCAATTTGACCAATTTGGTTGACCCCAAGGGTCTCTAGTGGCCTACTTACTTCCTTGGATGGTCATAGGGATCATAGTGAGGTTATGTTGGCTTATTGGAGTCTTTTGGTCACCCCTAGGCTAGGACATCAAGATTTGTTAAACGCACCCCAAAGTGTATTCCTTCCTATTTGTTGAGTTCATGGGCCTCTTTGGCCCATTTTGTGTGTTTGATTCATCCTAGGGGAATCTACATGGATATGTGTGATGCATAAGATATATTAGCATCTCTGTAGTTTGCTTTACATTAGGGTGGCCCATGGTGGCCAAGTGCACACCATGGGTTTTTCATTCCTTCCAATTTGTCATCCTAGTGCCCGGTGCCACTTATCCTATTTTTGTCATGGCTTGTCATGACAAAAATTCTCTAGGGGCCTAGCAGTTTGGGGGATGTTACATTTGCACCATGAATATGTGTTGTTTATAGGATGTCTACTTAATCACCTAGAAGGGGGGTGAATAGGTTTTTCAAATTATGTTGTTCCCTTTATGGTATTCTTTGTCCCTGATTAATAGATCTATGAAATAAAAAGCATGACACAGAAAACCCACAACGATCTATAGAGGTTCCTCAAGACCGGGTGTCTTGAGTAGTCCTCTGTCCCTCTACGCCTACCCAGCAGTGTGCTAGGCTCAGCAAACTCCGCCAAATCTTCAGGCCCTCAAGCCTTACAACACGAACCCGCAAGTCCCAACAACTTAGGCCCGCAAGCCCCTACTGCCCCCGAGCCCGCAAGCCCCTACTGCCCCCGAGCCCGCAAGCTCGACACTCAGGCCCTCAAGCCCTACAACACGGACTCGCAAGTCCCAACAGCCTAGGCCTGCAAGCCCTTACTGCACCCGAGCCCGCAAGCTCGACACTCAGGTCCTCAATCCCTACAACACGGACCCGCAAGTCCCAACAGCCTAAGCCCGCAAGCCCCTACTTCCCCCGAGCCCGCAAGCTCGACACTCAGGCCCTCAAGCCCTACAACACGGACCCACAAGTCCCAACAGCCTAGGCCTGCAATCCCCTACTGCCCCCGAGCCCACAAGCTCGACAAATCGCACCCGCAACTGCACTGCCCTGGCCCTCAAGCCTCACAGCTCTCCATCCCTCAAGCTAGACAAGTTGGCCCGCAAGCCTTACAATAAATTACAGTAATAAAACCGTTTCTACTGCCGGATGAAGATTGGCAACTTTAGCCTGATGAGGATTGGCTTCTTACGATTGAAGAAGATTTTCTGATTCAGATCTTTGACAGCGCAGTTCTTCTTCAATCTCTACTCTTTGCCTCATGAAGATCGGCTTCTCTTTTCAGTCGATGAAGATGACTGATTCTTCTGAGAACTCTTGAATCTTGTTCTCTTTCTTCTTCTCCGCTGAATATACTATTCTATTGAAGAGCGGCGGGATTCTTTCTTTTTCTTTTTCTTTCTATTCAGAACTGGTTTTTCTAGGGCATCACTGTTCCCTTTTATAGGACAGATGAGCCACATAACGGTCATAAGTCGTATCTTTTAATGTCAGATGCCCATATCTTTAGAATACACGCTGATTAGACAATTGGGCAGCGACATTAAATGCTGACAGCGCGTCTGCAACGTTTGAATTCTGTCTCGACGATATTTCCACCTTCAAGCTGATACCAACAGTATCTCGACAATATAGACAATATCTCGACGACAAGGCTTTGTCGATGCCTTGGGCTTTAGTAGACCTTCAAGTCTTCTTACTTCTGCCACTGATGGTGGTATCTCGACGATACAAGATATCCTGGCGATTCTGCATATACGACGATAAGCTTTCTCTGACTGTGTCGTTGTAATAATGTTGTTTTCTCGACGACATGAGTGATGTCATGTCGACGCTTCAGCAGCTGTTTGTCTTCAGCTTGTCTTTCTTCAGTCGACGTGCCTTCTTTACGACGATGCCAACAACATCATTCATACTTAGCCTTCTCAGCGACAAGGCTACTTCACGAAGATATCTATTCTTTCTTGACGTCAAGGCCACTTTGATGAAGTAGACGATATTGCGTCTTCTCTGCGTTCGACGATCTTGCCGAGTCTCAGCGGTCGACGATCTTCCTTCTGAGTTCGACGATCTTCCTTTTTCGTTCGACGAACACGCGAAGTCTCAGTGGTCGACGATCTTCCTTTTTTGTTCGACGAACACGCCAAGTCTCAGCGGTCGACGATCTTCCTTCTGAGTTCGACGATCTCCATTCTGCGTTCGACGAACTCCCTTCAGCGTTCGACGAATCTTATTCTTCTTGACGATATATATAGTACTTGCAGAAATAGTTAAAGTACTTAACATTTGTCGATCTCTGCAAACATGAGCTAGGTGGAGCATTAAATACAGCTTGCATTTATCATTGAGCTGAGCACTTATTCAAATCAGGAACATTGCTGGGCACTATTCCCAACAATATGTCCTTGTCAATCTCTCCGTACAGGAACGCGTTCTTCACATCAAGCTGCCACAGCTTCCACCCTCGGCATGCCGCAAGAGCTATGACCGTCCTCACCGACGTCATCTTCGCCACAGGACTAAATGTCTCATCATATTCCTCACCATAGGTTTGCGAAAACCCTCGAGCGACAATCCAAGCCTTGTACCGCTCTACTCCTCCATCAACTCTCTTCATCACCTTGTACACCCACTTCCAGGTGACAGGCTTGATGCCCTCCACCATGGGAACAAGGTCCCATGTCTCATTTTTCTTCAAGGCCTGCATCTCCTCATCCATGGTCACGTCCCACTCCTTCGTGCCTACAGCATCTTCAAAGCGGGCAGGTTCCCTCTCGTCAAGTGGTCTTGCGAAGAAGCAAGAGACCAAACTCACGAAGTTCCCCTCCTTATAGCGAGAAGGCGGGATGATGGTCCGCTTCAACCTTCTCAAGGCTTGGCCATTTTCTACCGCTCTGGTAGACTCCTCCTCTACAACTCTTCTCTCTTCATCTCTTGGAGCACTGCTCCCCCTGCTTCTCGAACTCGAAGCTCCCCCTGAGCCAGATGGCGATGGGGCGCTGGGAGATAGCTCCAACTCCATAGTAGAGTCCTCAGTGACTCTCTTTTCACGCCTGCTAGAAACTCCACTCTCCGGCAGCACCACAGTAGGGACTCCTTAATACGATATCAGTTCGTCAAACATCACGTCGCGTGAGACGACGAACTTGTGGGTCTGTGGATTCATGCACTTCCACCCCTTCTTCCGCTCGTCGTAGCCGATGAAGACACACTTCCTTGCTTTCGGCTCCAACTTGGTTCTCTCAGCCTCTGGAACGTGCACGAAGCAGGTAGAGCCAAACACTCATGTGGCTCACATTTGGCTTCTCCCCGAACATGAGTTGGTGTGGAGACATCATCCTGTTAGCACTCAAAGGAAGCTGATTGATCACATAGGTGGCACACGTCATTCCCTCCGCCCACAAGGCTTTGGAAATCCCCTAGGCATGCAGCCAACTCCTGGTAGTCTCCACCAGATGGCGGATCTTCCTCTCTGCGACCCCATTTTGTTGAGGGGCGTGGGCGCAGGAGAGGTCTCACCGTATACCGTTTTTCCTGCAGAAAGAAGCAAACACGTTAGAGGTAAACTCCCCCCCCCCCCCATTATCACTTCGTAGCTTCTTCACCCTCAGGTTCAGCCTCCACTCCACAAGTTCCTTCCACTCCTGGAACTTCTCAAACACCTCTGCCTTCTCCCTCATGAAGTAAACCCACGTGTAGTGGGTATAATCATCCACTAAGACCAGCGCATACTTATTTCCTCCATAAGTCAGGGTGGCGCACGGTCCCATCACATCAGCATGAACACACTCTAGAGATGCCTTACACCTGGTCTCCGACTTGTCAAATGGAAGTCAATGTGACTTACCATATTGACAACCCTCGCATACATGGTCGTCGCCGCAAGAAGAGGGATTAGGCAGGCCGCTCACCAGACCCTTTGCAGCCATCATCTTCAACTTGTCCATCCCCACATGACCTGTAAGACCCCCCTCCCAGAACACAAAACACGGCCGAGGGGAGTCTTATGCCCAGGACAGCCGCCTTGCGGAAGCGCCAGCTCACAGGCTAGCCACCTCCACAAGACGCCTATCCCGCCGGCTAAACCAACTCAACAGCGCCAACCCATCAATAAACTAAAACAAGAAGCCACATATAGATATATAAAATTCGCATAAGTAGAGTCCATAATTATACAAAAAGGTAGCTCCACGAGCTCCTGCAAAATATATCAGAGTATCACAAAAGATGCCCAAAGGGGCTACATCTCAAAACTACTACTCACGTCAGCCACTGCCGGTACTGAGGGTATCGCTGTCTCCGGCCCTGTCGTCCTGACCTGACTGTCCTCCTCCTGCGCCGTGCGCTGCGGCTCCAGGGCGCACTCCTAAAAAGAGGGACGTAGCAACCGTTAGTCATAAAGACTAAGTGGGTTCACATCCGCTCCCCCGGCGACTCCAAGTCACCGGGCGGTAGAATTGAAAGAAAGCTGCAATATTAGCAATAGTATACAAAACAGGTGACAGGAAGGGTTGTTCATATGTGTCGGTTGTATAAGTACCCAAGTACTTGCAATGGCACTAACAAATTGTTCATAAGTATATATATATATATAGCAGCAGTTATAAATGCAAGTACTGGAAACAGAAAGCATAAGCAGAGTATCAAAATCGTACTAGTAACAGGACATAGCTAAAGTATCACAGAGCTGAATTGAACTCAAGTTATAAGGATGCCCATACAAGCTTATAAGTTAAGGGTCTGCATATAAAGGTAACTCATCATATAAAGATGCCCATACAAGTTTATATGATGAGTTTCCATTGCTGTGCAATGCAATGATTATGATATGAATGCGGTGCAATGATTATGATATGAATGCGGTGCAATGATTATGATATGATGACTTCTCCAAGCGCATTTGCTATGTCGACACAGACCTTTAGTTCCCACTTTTCGAGGTAGCTAACCACTCAGGCGCCCCCCGTCGTGGCCAGACGGTGGCAGTGGCACGGGCTTCGCCACTACTAGGAAGGTATGAACACTACCGGTCCTAGGCCTATGTACGCCTCGACGCTCAGAACACACACAGCGGAGACCCTGCGTACTACCCGCACTTATGCGGGGTCTTCAAGACGCTGAGGGGATCTATTGGGTAGATGGACACCAAGACATTCCAACCCAACCGGTCTAGAGTCTAACTGCCGGCTTCTGTCGGTGTCACGACTAGCAAGCCCGTAGACCCGCCACAAGTAATCCTCCAACCAGGATCACTACACCACCATGTATGAACCATGCACATTCATGTAATTCCCATGCATAAACCGCGCTATCAAGCACCCAAGGACTCAACCAGTCCTAGGCCTTGTACGCCTCGACGCTAAGAACACACAGCGGAGACCCTGCGTACTACCCGCACTCATGCGGGGTCTTCAAGACGCGGAGGGGATCTATTGGGTAGATGAACACCAAGACATTCCAACCTAACCGGTCTGAGTCTAACTGCCGGCTCCTGTCGGTGTCACGAATAGCGAGCCCGTAGACCCGCCACAACCTATCCTCCCACGAGGATCTATACCACCATGCGCAATTATGTTTACCTACGTAGTTTGAACACACCAAGCGTGTTATCGAGCACCAAGGACTCGCTCCACGAGCCTTACCACCTTCCGCCTCGCGCGGTAATAATCGATGCTAATTCGCATCCAAGTCCCCCAACAACTGGGTCCTTTCCTTTTTACCTCTGGCTATAACTATAACTTGTGACCCGCACTAAGTAAACCGTGTCGCCCGATCCGAGTTGATTACTCGTTCTGCCCGTAGGCTCATTCACAACTTGTGCTCTCTATCACCCAACATATTAACGCGTTCTGCCCGTAGGCTCCGTTCGCCACAAGTTCAACCTAGTTGAACTATTCACACTCTTGAGAGTTTACTACCACTATTAAGAGCGTCGGACAAGTGTTATAAAAGATATCCCCAAAGATTATCGCAATTCAAACTACAACGACGCTGATTAACAAAACTGAGATTCTGGGAGTTCTACTCCACCCCAAATTATGTGCCACCCCATTTTGGAAAGCTCTCTCCAAGGGCTACAACATTCATGTTGAGTCCTAAACCCAGATCCAAGTGGATCCTACCTAAAATCTTCTCCAAATTCAGCTGCAGAAATCCTGGACAGCAAAAACAACACGCAATAGACCCAAACCAACTTTCTGGACAGTCCACTCGACTGGACCTTTAGAGAGCTATAGGTCACTTCAGGAAACGAGTAACCTATCGTTGGAAAGCTCTTTCCGAGGTCTATAACTTTCATGTTGAGCCCCAAGCCTTATTACAATGGGATCGAGCCTAAAAATTGGCTCGAACCCAACTGCGCACAATTTCACCCCTTATTTGTTTGCGTATAGCAATTCCGACAAAACCCCTTTTTTTTAACTCTAAATGAAAGAACATTTAATTGAAATCCTTCTAATCATATATAATAAAACTCCTTCTAGCAGGAAACTCCTCATTATCTTCCCCAACAAGAGCTAAAGGTATATATATAATTGAAATCCCAATTACAGGTAACTAACTAATGAAATCTCATATGAAAGTTTAGGGCAGCCACCTTTCTCTCCTCCCATGCTCAAGCATCATTTACATATATGATATATATATATATATATTATTCCATAACAGGGAACTAATGTTGTATTCCCCTAATCCATAACAGGGAACATATGTATATGTGTATATATATTGAATTTATAATTGAGATCCATTCGACATGGACTTATTTCTCAAATCCAAATTAGCAGCAACAGAACCTATATATATATATATAATGAAATCCCATTTACAGGGAACTATTCATTTCCATCCTAAACGAAATTTAGGGCAACCACCTTCTCTCCTCCCATGCTCCCTCACAAGGCCACCACGTCTCACGAAACCAACGACCCACGTTCGTATTGAAGCGGGGAGTCGATTGGGGGCATTTTCGCGGCGAACGACGCCCTACGGCGAAAACCCTAACGCGGCCTCAACCTACAGAACTTCATTTCGCTCCCAAATCGACTCAATTGAGTTCGATATCTCGCCTAGGGGGTCTAAGATACTAGCACCAAGGGAGAGGGGTCGGAAGTCACCTGATTTTATGGCCAGGTCGGAGCTCATCTTGATGGAAGCATGGGTGGTGGTCGGCCAAGCTCCAAATGCCTCTCCAAGCTTTGCTCCTCCAAAGCTCCATGAATAAAACCTTAAGTTAAAACCATCAGGTGGGAGGGAAGGAGATGAAGAAGAAGGAGATCTGTCGGGTAATCAGACCAGCAGCTCTTGTGTTAAGAGAGAAGAGAGTAAGCCTTGGAACTCCAAATATAGGTGTCGGCTTCTTATTGGACAAGGTATCCACTTCTGGTCTAAAATAATCATAAAAGTTAAGCATTTAAGCTTTATTGGGCGACGGGAAGAAAGAGCCCAGAATCGTCGAACGGGAACAGTAACTCGGTCGAGCGTTGGGATTTTCGTCGAACGCTGTTCGACGATTTTCGTCGAACGGCGGCTAAGTTCTTCTACCGCTGAAGGACGCTGCTCGTCGAACGCCGTTCGACGATTTTCGTCGAACGCCGTTCGACGAATTTCGTCGAACGGTTTAATTTTCGTCGATCGTCGATCGGCTGCATGCAATATTTTAGTCGAGCGGATGTTATGCAAGATATTTCGTCAAGCGGCTGAAGGATGTTGTTCGTCGACCGCCATTGCAGTAGTATTTCGTCGAGCGGTGGCTGCAGAGTTCTGAGTTCGACGAAATTAGGGAATTTCGTCGAACGTAATTAAGTTGGCCGAACCAGCTCTCATTTTCTACCTGCTAGTTTGCTATATTTTTCTGTCATAAGTTTCTATCCAAATCACTAATAAAATTCACAGAATATCATACATATATATGTACTTATATATATTTTATCCATCCAGATCTCTGCTCATAATTTCCTCTATCCGCACACCAATGTGCACAACCTCAATGCACTGGTATATTTATAAGTCTCTCATCAACATAAATGTACCCCAATCAAAATGTAATCTATATTTTCATCATAGGGGTTTAGCGCGCACGGGGATGTTACAAATCCAATAAACGAAGAAACAATTTCGTCCCCGAAATTTAAGTTGAAGCTAGGGGGGTTAAGATCCACATGACTATGCATCGTATATTTAGTCAACATTACCCAAACTAAAAGCCTTAGCTCAAGTCTCCCAACAGCACACCAACAGGAAAGAGGAAGGGAAAAGGAATACAATTGCAGCAGCAGTTATCAGCCAAAATTTGATGAATTTATAATGAATGAAATTTCCTGGACAACAAATTCCTGGAGTTACCCCAAACATATAACAGCTAGCATATAAAAGAGGGATTGAAGGATTCACCCAACCATGGCAGGCCCTAATATAAGCAAACAACAGCCCCAATTAGAACATATTCAACAACAGCCCCAATTAGAACATATAAAAGGCAGCCCCAACTCAGATTATAGAATCAGAAATAGAACTGTCCAAGGTTGAGCCATACAATTATATCCAGGAATGAAGATATCTAGATTTAATCTTCCCGAATTAGCCCAAGATAGGACAGAACCTTCAAGGCCTAACCAAGAATTTAATAGGCAACTAGCATAAGAAGACATGACCAATAGAGCTCTAACATAAACCAAGCGGCCATCAGCCCCTCATTCCCCAAAGGAAAAGAACAAGGCAAGCAGCCACCCCTCCCGAGCATGATTATAGAAATGAAATTCTGCGAGGGTAAATCAACCACCACTAACGGCCAACGCCACCCAAAATGATGAGATTTTTTTTTTTTTGAGGAAATTCCAAACACCCAATATAACAACCACTATAAGAAGATTTCCATGAAATAAATTTCCTGGAGCAAACCCAACCAACCACTAATAGGAGAATGAGATTTCTTGTTCAACATCTTATAGATAGCTGATAGCCTCAAAGTCAAACGGATGATCAACCATAAAATTCACAACATCGTATCCTTGGGTCAAACCTCAAATACCCAAACAGTTATTGCACCCGCAAGATCGTCTCTCTTTTGTATTAAAATTGTAGAAGAAAGCATCAATCTCATCTTCTCGTACAACCATCATTATCTATTTCATTATCAATTACTTCTAACAATGTCATCTCGTCTGAGGCAACCATTCATACATCACGCATCTTTTGCACTTAGCACATCCTCCACTTGATATTAAGTTTCAATAATCATTATGATCACCTCATAATAATTCATGCAAAAGCCACCAACCAAGTTCAGTATCTAGTTATAGCAAGATAATTACAATGGTCAAACATCATGGATGTTTACCGCTTTACTTGAAATCCGTATAACAGTCAAGTCCTGCAATCACCCCACCATACTTGCCATGACATTATGCCCTTTCAATCCATCAACTACCAAAAATGATGTTACTAGCTCAAGAGCTTAAGCTCGGGAAGCTTTTATGTTTCCAAATAGTTTCCAAATTCCGCACATGATCATCCGATAATGCATATCAATAGGCTCTAGCGATATTATAAATCGCTATCGAGGCTCAAAGTAAGGTGAATCCATGACTCTACACCTCGCATGGGTTATAATCACATCATTCCCTTCTAATAGCACATGACCTCGAGTCAATTGTTACTTTTATCTACTCCCGGTTCTACCTAGATTTGCATCGGATTCAACAATTGTGCAACTTTTATCTCATGATTTAATTCCTTTCATTTAAGGGCTCCTTAACCGTGAACATAAACCTTATCCAATGATTGGGTCTCGGCACAGAGTCTTTAGAGCACTGCCTTGTCGAGGCAATACAACTACACGCATACATACCTGTACGTATAGAGGCATATTCATATCTTCTTAAATAAGTAAATTCAACTTATCCTTGCTAATCAATTCACGGCGTGTCTCAACACCCTTGACGCTCTCACCTGTACTGAGAGGTTATCACGAGTCCAATCATCATCGTTAGACTACTATTTAATGAACAGGATCTAAGGGAAAGCAGAGTCGGAACGAAAATAGGCCAATAAACGAAGGGACAAGCCCCCGTACGTTTTTGGACTAAATTTCTTCCACCGCCCATATGGTGCATTCATCTCACGTATGGGCACAACCCTTAAAGACATATCGTCCTTGACTTAGAGTTCTTACCCTATAGATCCCCATATCGACGCACTCATATACCAGCCGTGATGT
This sequence comes from Dactylorhiza incarnata, assembly GCA_033032865.1. Lineage (NCBI taxonomy): Eukaryota > Viridiplantae > Streptophyta > Magnoliopsida > Asparagales > Orchidaceae > Dactylorhiza > Dactylorhiza incarnata. The sequence continues at coordinate 6,092,877 of JAWHQI010000103.1, read as the reverse complement.
AGAAATTTAAATTTTGCGGCGAAGACCAAGCTGCATCTCGTTGTAAGGAGAGCATGTGCAAATAACATCCAATCACCCGGTACATTTACATATGTTTGAACTTAACAAGAGCCAAGGTGCAAGGCTCGGGGTGATTTTCCTTCGACACGAGTTATGCAGACTACCAAAAGTAGGGCATACTTCACAATATGATAAACTAAATCAAATCCATTCCAAGCGCCCTGCCATCCCTGCGAACGATCATCCATGGCATGCATGTTTATTTTATAAAAACTTTTAGGATTTTAGATCATCAATCAAGTCATATTAATCTTGTTGACTCCATCGCTTAACATTTATTAATTTCCCAATGTCAAGTAATTGCAACACTACGGGAATGTTCACCAAGAGGGGTAGTGTATCATCATACTCGCAATGCAAGCACAAAATTTCATTAACTCCCCAGTTATAATGTTATCACAACATCGCTGCATATCCCCAAAGTGTAAATTTTCTACTCCCCTCGTAACTTATCCACATAATTTTGGGACAATATAGAGAAAATGATCATCTTCAAAAATGCTTTTCCTCTCTTATTCCGCTAATAAAATTTCTATCAACCCAAACACGGCCTTAGCAGTCTGCTTTGCTTAAGGTGAATTAACTCTCAAGGATCAAAACTTCCAATGTCAAAAATTACAAAGATTCTAACTCCTCGAGGGATCCAAGACGGTACATAACTAGCCCAATAAACGAAGAGATTAGCCTCCATATCACTTCGACTGAGTTTCCTCTACCACCAATATAACACATTCTTCCCAAAATGAGCCTTCTCTGGGTCCGAATTCTTATCGTAACTTCTCCATATGAAACCTTCTACATAAATAGAAGTGTGAGGTATCCACGTAGAGTATAAAAGACATGCTTGGTGGTCTCTCACTAAGCTGGTAATAGACTACAAGCACCAGTCTCATTGAAATTGGCCTAATTTTTGGGTAAGGTGATAATATTACTCCATATCTGAGATAGAAATCTCAGGGTGTGAGTCTCAAGCATCTACGCTCACGTTAAACTCTTCCCTTAGTCAATCAAGGTCACTTATTGCTTGGTCCAATCATCCCCAAGATCAGTATAAGGTTAGAGTGTGTCACGACATATCCTGCTAAGTCGACTAAGGCGGTATCCTAATTAGGTTGGCATCCATCCTATGCCAAACCAACTCTAATTGTTGGAATGGGAATACCAATTACTGTCTCGGAATGAGCCAGCATCTATACGTAAGGGTACGAGTTTGGCTTAGGTTGGCACTTTCTATAAGAAAAAGCGGGCATACTTATAGCGAATTACACATGGGCACACCACCGCTTCCGCTGCATCAGTTTGTCCTCAAACTGATCTAGCTAGCCGGGGTAGCCTAGTGGTCTGATGGACTTCTTTATCTCAGGATCGTTGCAAGCTGATACCATTTGTAAGACCCCCCTCCCGGAACACAAAACACGGCCGAGGGGAGTCTTATGCCCAGGACAGCCACCTTGCGGAAGCGCCAGCTCACAGGCTAGCCACCTCCACAAGACGCCTATCCCGCCGGCTAAACCAACTCAACAGCGCCAACCCATCAAAAAACTAAAACAAGAAGCCACATATAGATATATATATAATGAAATCCCATTTACAGGGAACTATTCATTTCCATCCTAAACGAAATTTAGGGCAACCACCTTCTCTCCTCCCATGCTCCCTCACAAGGCCACCACGTCTCACGAAACCAACGACCCACGTTCGTATTGAAGCGGGGAGTCGATTGGGGGCATTTTCGCGGCGAACGACGCCCTACGGCGAAAACCCTAACGCGGCCTCAACCTACAGAACTTCATTTCGCTCCCAAATCGACTCAATTGAGCTCGATATCTCGCCTAGGGGGTCTAAGATACTAGCACCAAGGGAGAGGGGTCGGAAGTCACCTGATTTTATGGCCAGGTCGGAGCTCATCTTGATGGAAGCATGGGTGGTGGTCGGCCAAGCTCCAAATGCCTCTCCAAGCTTTGCTCCTCCAAAGCTCCATGAATAAAACCTTAAGTTAAAACCATCAGGTGGGAGGGAAGGAGATGAAGAAGAAGGAGATCTGTCGGGTAATCAGACCAGCAGCTCTTGTGTTAAGAGAGAAGAGAGTAAGCCTTGGAACTCCAAATATAGGTGTCGGCTTCTTATTGGACAAGGTATCCACTTCTGGTCTAAAATAATCATAAAAGTTAAGCATTTAAGCTTTATTGGGCGATGGGAAGAAAGAGCCCAGAATCGTCGAACGGGAACAGTAACTCCGTCGAGCGCTGGGATTTTCGTCGAACGCTGTTCGACGATTTTCGTCGAACGGCGGCTAAGTTCTTCTACCGCTGAAGGACGCTGCTCGTCGAACGCCGTTCGACGATTTTCGTCGAACGCCGTTCGACGAATTTCGTCGAACGGTTTAATTTTCGTCGATCGTCGATCGGCTACATGCAATATTTTAGTCGAGCGGATGCTATGCAAGATATTTCGTCGAGCGGCTGAAGGATGTTGTTCGTCGACCGCCATTGCAGTAGTATTTCGTCGAGCGGTGGCTGCAGAGTTCTGAGTTCGACGAAATTAGGGAATTTCGTCGAACGTAATTAAGTTGGCCGAACCAGCTCTCATTTTCTACCTGCTAGTTTGCTATATTTTTCTGTCATAAGTTTCTATCCAAATCACTAATAAAATTCACAGAATATCATACATATATATGTACTTATATATATTTTATCCATCCAGATCTCTGCTCATAATTTCCTCTATCCGCACACCAATGTGCACAACCTCAATGCACTGGTATATTTATAAGTCTCCCATCAACATAAATGTACCCCAATCAAAATGTAATCTATATTTTCATCATAGGGGTTTAGCGCGCACGGGGATGTTACATGACCTAGCCTCTCATGACAGATCATAGCGCTGCCATTCGTCTTCAGCTTGTCCACATAGGCATTTGCAGACAGGACATACATATCCTTCACCCTTCTCCCAGTGAGTGTGATGTCAGCATCAACAGACGACAGATTCTTCAGAAACTTCACCTCCTTCGGTCCGAACAGCATGTGGTATCCTGCATCCACTGCATTCGCAATAGATAAGAGGTTTTTTTTCATGCCCGGCACGTGTTACACACTCTTCAGTGTCACAGGCTTCTCTTTACTTCCTAGAGATACCATCCCTTCTTGCTCCACAGTAGGGGTGTAAACGAGTTGAGCTCGAGTCGAGCTTGGCAAAAATCCCAAACTTGAGCTCGAGCTAAATATTTTGAGCTCGAGCTCGTCGAACTCATCCTGCTTGGCTCGAGCTCGAGCTCGAGACCAGAATATTGAGCTCAAGCTTCCGAGCTCGCGAGCTCGATTCGAGCTCGAGCTGCTCGCGAGCTTTTTGCTCATTAGCCTATTTTATATATATATATATATTTAAAAAAATACCCCCAAAAAAAGCTCGCGAGGCGGCTCGTGAGCTCATGAACAAGAGCAATTGAGCTCGAGCTCGGCTCGAAATCGAGCTCGAACTCGAGCTCAACTGGCTCTTACTCCACAGGATGCACTGTATCATCCGCAGTGATGATAGCATCTGATCCTACGTATGCCTTCAAGGAGGAAAACTTAGACACGTCTCCCGTGAGATGGTGCCCGCAACCGGAATCCACTATCCAGTCGTTCTCAAAGTTCACAGAGGCTAAGGCATCGATAGGCGTGGCCGTCATCTCAGCTAGGAAGCAGTTGTCTCCGCCTTCACCACCCTGGTGACCACCACCTCTCGCTCCACCTCTCGCTCCACCTCTCCAGTAGCCTCCTTCCTTCTCAGCAACATGACCGGCCTTCAGATTAGACCAGCAGTCCTTTGCCATGTGCCCGTACTTCTTACATGCAAAGCAAAGAGATCTCCTCCTCTCATCACGAGCAGGAAGGAACTTCCCCTTATCTCCTTGAGAGGACATTGAGGGTGCATCTCCGGAGTTCTTCTTCTTCTTGTCCCAGGTCATCTTCTTCCCTAAGTACAAGATCTCGCTATCTCCCCCTGAGATAGACACTCCCATCATCTGCTTCGCCAGTCTCTCCTGAGACGATAGCAGGTTCTCCACCTCCAGTAAGGAGGGCTGAGTTGCCCATCCTTGCACAGACGTGACAAACGGAACATACTCCTTTCGCAAGCCTCTGAGTCTGTGTCTCTTCAACTTCGCCTCTGAGATCAGCTCGTCAGGATCCAAAGCCGAGATCTCCGCACACAGATTCTTCACCTTCAGGAAGAAGGTGGATATCGACAATTCTCCTTGAGTGGACTTCGCCAACTCATTCTCCAGAAACTGTAGCCGCGCTACATTCTTCTTGTTAAACAGCCCATCAAGGGCTCTCCAGATCTCTAACGATGACTTGCACCCCATGATGTGATCGAACAAGTCAGGAGAGATAGCTCTCTTCAAGGTGAACTCTGTTTTGGCGTTGGTCTTCCTCCACGCCCTCACATCTGGTCCATTGTCTCCGGCAGCTACAACTTCCTCTTGCGCATCTCCTCCAACGACCTCCCATAGGTCCTCCCCAAGCAGGTAACTCTCCATACAAGACTTCCACTTCTTGTAATTCGTCTGAGTGAGTAACTCAATGCCAAGACCTCTCGCATAGCCTCCTCCGTCGTCCATCTTGGTTGCTCAGTACTTGTAACTCAGTGCTTGTTCCAACCTCGCTCTGATACCATGTGAAATTTTGTAGATCGATGGAACACTGAGACAAGCACACCAAGGATGAACAAAAACACTTCTTTATTGCTTGGCAGATTGGTTACAACAATTACAACAGAAGCAGGCTGAATACAAGTCGCATACAACTTGATTCACAACAGCCAAGAATAAGAAATAACAACTGGTCGCAGACAGAGTCCGCTTCTCTTCAGCTCACTAACGCCCGGCGTTGTCGCTAACGCCGTCGTTGACTCAATCCACACGAGCTCGCTGCGAGCACACACTCTTGACGAGACCGCAGATGCAGACCGCCACCACACACAAGTCGCTAACTCCCCGCGTTGACACTAACGCCGGCGTTGACTCGCGATCTTGCAAAACTCGCAACTCTTGCTCCAAGTCGCCCAAAACTCACTCCGAGTTCACTCCCACTTGAGACCGCCCGGTCAGACCGCCCGGTCAGACCGCCCGGTCAGACCGCCCGGTCAGACCGCCCGAGCTCTCCTCCTAACTCACTCCAAGTTCGCTCTCACTTGAGACCACTTATTCAGACCGCACAAGTCTCCTCTTGTCTCTGATATTCTCTGTGGGGGGAATGCCCCCCTATTTATAGTTTTCGGAGCCGCCACCAAAAGGCGGGGGCTAACGCCGGCGTTGACTCTAACGCCAGCGTTAGCTCACTTCACCAATTTCAACAATATAGTGATTGTTTACCATTTTTGTGATAGGGTGAGAAGCAAGCAACATATTTGATTCTTTTTTTCCATTCTTTTTTCTTCGGCGAAGAATGTCGATGTTCAGCTGCAGGTGTGATTGAGTTTCTCTTACTCAGAACGTGACTGTTCTAATTCATTTGTTTTTTGTCAGGTAATTCTCTTATGATCCCATTACTTCTATGTTTTTACCATTAGCGTCTAATTGATTTCGACCTCTTTTTTTTTTTCTTGTATTTCTTATATAATGTACTATGTAAATATCATTGGGCTTCATTTTGGTATTTTCTCTTCATGTTTTGACGTTTTTTTACTTCCAAATTCCTCTTTTATTTTATGGCTTAGCTTTTGGACGGTTGTTTTTAGGATTTTATGGACAAATCTTAGAATTAAATTCATTAGTTCAACAAGCTAGTTCTTCTGTTTCCCCCCTCCGCTTCATCTCCATCTAAATCAGCAGAACATGGTAAGAATAAATTCAAACATACACTTTGTCCATTGCATCCTCGTATTATTCAATTGATTGCATATTCTCACCATGCATGATGTGGCTCATGTGGGTAACAAATTATTGTGTGATAAAAACTGCCTTCTTTATGTAATAGTTTGGCATGGAATTCTTTAATTGTGAGACCATGTTCTAAACTGCTCAGGTGTCACAGATTTGAACATAATACTAGAGCCAATAATCTGTAGTAGTTCCAGGGCCTGGCCTGAAAAAATGAGAAGGTATTGGTTCAATTTGATAATTTTCTTCCTGTATTTATTTCACAATTTAGAAGAATAATAGCTTTTGGATGTGACATAGTTTATGTTTGTAAGGATACTCCTAGGGATTGTTTTATTTCAAAAATAATGGAGATAATTGCTAACTATGATTTTCTTCACATCGAAGTATAGAGCTTTTGGTGGCAATCTTAGGGATTGTCTCCGTCCCCGTCGAATGTTGCCGCCTCCGCCGAATGTCGCCCACCAACAAATCCTCTCCGCCCGTCTTCATCTCAACTCCTCACATCGCTCACTCACGACTTAAGAAACCCGTATTTCTCAGAGCACTCATGCGGCGGATCCACCGATGACATCAAGCATGTTTGCTTCAATTTCTACTAGCCTGTCATATAAGCATGCTAACCATATTATCACCGTTAATATGACAAGCATGATATTACCACTTTTAATATCAGGCAAGCATGTAGGAAATTCCAAGTTTCCTCATATAAGAAATGTAGGACATCAAGCATGTTTGTCATCCACGATAAATGTCGTCTTCCACGACAAATATCTCATCCCCACAAAAAATGTACCCCCAGGAAAAAAGTCGCCCCCAGGAAAAAAGTCGCCCCCCACAATAAATGTCGCCCAATGATAAATATCGTTGTTATTAAAATTGGAGTAAGTGTCGCTAGGATGAATTTATATTATCGAAAAATTCCACTGAATGCAACGACGTATTAAGTTCCTAGGATCGTCTTAATCAAACACTATCGATCTTCGATTGGAGTTTATGCAAAAATTATTTTCTAATTAAACAATTAAATTAAAAAGAAGAACACACAATTAAATGGTACTTGAGTTTAACTGAAGTGCGGATAATAAACCGTACCATTCTTCGAGTCTTGTTCATGCTTCATGATGGCGGATATTCGCAACAGTTGTGGCGTGTTGTTCTTTATGAAATCCGCGTTGTTAGCGGAATCCGCTAACATACAAGAGTATTAAGATTTGGACGCTACACCGAAAGAGAGTTAGCACCACAGACAGATATATATATATATTTAATTATAATGGAATCTGAAGTTAAAACCAAGAGAGTGATAGATGTTCTAGAACATAAACAACCCTTAATGTTATAAATCCCAAATATTATCGAACAGAGATTGGAAAATATTGCTTAATATCTGAGCCAATAATCATGAACCATCAAAACTACAGTAAACACCCGATAGCTCTGACTGAAAACTTGGAAATAAAAACAATACCTGGTTGTGACTGTAATGGAGATTTGACAGAATGCTTTCAAATCACTCTATATATATTTTATCTTGATGCCAGAGACTATACGCTGCCTCCAAACCCTGCCAATGAGAACATGCAGCAGTTCGTGGGCGATCCAGATTCAAGATCCGGAGGAAGAGGAAGCTTCGGTGATCAGATCTGAAAGCAGGACAATAGATTCCTCAAAAAAAAACGGATGGCCACCGGCTTGTCCAATGAAGACGATGTAAATCCTGGAATCGATCTCTCACGCTCTCCTGGATTCGCCCCTTGTTCACAAATGAATCGAATGAATAAATTTTGGTTTTCCTTTTGCTTAATAGGGAGGCAAATGAGAGTTACAAAATAGAGGCTAATTAATCCTCATAACTCTCCCAAAATTAAATCACCAAATTAACATTTAAATCCCATAAATAAATTAGGATTTATTTATCATCCAAATATCAATATGCCAAGGGTGAGACCGGGTTCGCATCATGAAATTACGAGACGATCTGGCCCACCTATCACAGGCTTCGACCGTTCGTGCGACTGAACTAACTCGCGCTCGTAGGAGTCCGAATAGACTCAAAAATCGTGTACGACTTTAACGGGTCGTCTCGATAGAATATGTCCACCTAGTGGAAAAATTTCCAACATTCACCCACTTGGACTTATTCTCATTGTAACGTATGACGCTCCGCTTAAAGTCTTCACTAAACTTAAGGGTACCAATTAGCGAACGCGATATTGAGTCTACTCTTACGTCAATCCGGTCCAACCAAAACCCTCACTCCGAATCATGGCGGCAACCGCATCATTGAGCGACACGGGACCTTCCATGGTCACAGCAGCTTACGGACTCAATCGACATGGATAAAGCGCGGTTATATAAAATTTAGAACAACATAATGAAAATGTGCACATGAAGGTTGTTCAAATTTGGTGGTCAACCAAACTTCTCAAATGAATGCACTAAACCATGCTACGAGAGGTTCTTAAGTGTTCAAAAGAACAACTATGTCCAATCTTAAGATTTTAGATTCACGTGTCAAAAGACATACAAACAGACCCTAATCCAAAATGTAGTGCCCTGGGCCTTATGCTCTGACTGACACAAGTCATGAGACTTTTAATGTAGTGTGACATGTCACATAAACTTTCACGAATATCGAAACTTAATGATATTCCTAAATAAATATTTTTTAACTTTAAAAGTGCAATAAAATGACAGATAAATAAAACGGAGCTCCATGCAGCCTCCCACTAATCTAGTACATCAAATGACTCCTTAAGCCCATATTGAAGACATGCTTCTGAAACACATTGGGGCGAAGTCCTTTAGTAAGTGGATCAGCTAACATGTCATCTGTCCCTAAATGCTCCACCGTAATGTCACATTTCTTGACCAATTCCTTAACGGTCAAGAATTTAATTTCCATATGCTTGGACCCTGTGATACTTTTATTATTCATCGAGAACATAACTGCAGAAATGTTACCACAGTACAACCGAATGAGTCCAGCTATTGAGTCGACGACCTTTAACTCACTAATAAAATTCTTAAGCCACACTGCGTGGGTAGAAGCTCCAAAAAGATAACCAGAAGTAGACTTTCTATCATCCTCACACCCCGCAAAATCAGAATCACTATACCCCACTAACTCAAGGTTCTGTACTCTATGGTAAACCAATTTCACATCCTTAGTTCTCTTCAAATACCTTAAGACTTTCTTGGCAGCAACCCAATGAGCAGGTCCTGGGTTCGACTGATATCTGCCTAGAAGTCCTACTGCGAAGGCAATGTCCGGTCTGGTACAGACTTGGGCATACATTAAGCTGCCTACTGCACTAGCGTAAGGTATATCCTTCATGCACTCTCTCTCTGTATTGTTCATGGGGCATTGTGCTAAGCTAAGCTTATCACCCTTAATCACAGGTACGTCACCAGGCTTACACAATCAAGCATGCTAAATCACTCAAGTACACGCTAGACATAGGCTTTCTGAGAGAGTGCTACAGAATAGTGAGATCGATCCCTAATGATCTCAATTCCTAGAATGAATGATGTCTCTCCAAGATCTTTCATATCGAAATGTTTTGACAGAAATTGCTTAGATTCATGTTATATTGACAAATCACTACTCGCAAGCAAGATATCATCTACATAAAGAATTAAGAAGATGTATCTGCTCCCACTGATCTTGAGATATATGCAACGGTCTACCTGATTTTCTACAAAACCAAAAGAGGTAACCACCTCATCAAATTTCAGATATCATTGTCTAGAAGCCTGCTTTAGACCGTATAGGGATTTATTGAGTTTACACACAAGCTGGTCGGAATGACCAGACTTGACTCCCTCAGACTGCACCTTATAGACTTCTTCGGCAAGATCGTCATTCAGGAATGTGGTCTTTACATCCATTTGGTGTAGCTCCAAATCATAATGAGCTACTAGTGCCATTATTACTCTAAAAGAGTCTTTAGAGGAAACGGGAGAAAAGGTTTCGTTATAATCGATTCCTTCTCTCTGCGTAAATCCTTTGGCAACCAGTCTTGTCTTAAACCGCTCGACCTTTCCTTTGGAGTCTTTCTTGGTCTTAAACACCCATTTAGAACCAATGGGCTTACAGCCTTTGGGTAACTCAACTAATTCCCAAACCTTATTTAGCTTCATAGACTCCATCTCGTCTTTCATTGCATCCCACCACAGATCAGTTTGAGGTCCAAATACAGCCTCCTGAAATGTCATTGGGTCAACCACATGACCTATGTCAAAATCACTCTCGCCTAGATAGACTTCATAGTCTGAGGAAATTGCAGGCCTTCTCTCCCTAATGGATCTCCTAACGGGTGGATGAACCTCCTGAACTTGTGGAGGAACCTCAACTGGGATCGGTGGTAAAACCGGATCCATATCCTCCACACGCTCCATCACGGGTTCAGGCACCATAGGATTTCCCGCCATGGGCACAGATAAATTAATAGGCACGATTTCCTCGACTTCATTAATAGTACGAGAGCAACTCAGTTCGTCAGCGACATCAAACTCTAAAAATTTAGCTGTTTGAGACTCCACAATTCTGGGTCCTCCTGAAGGGGAATAGAACTTAAATCCCTTGGAGTGATCTGGGTAACCTATGAAATAGCAACGACAAGACCTAGGGGCAATCTTACTTTCAGATGGGTTGTATAAATGGACTTCCGCGGGACAACCCCAAACGCGTAAATGATTAAGGCTGGGTCGTCTACCAGTCCACATCTCAAAAGGTATTTTGGGTACTGACTTAGACGGGACTCTATTAAGGATGTACACTGCAGTCTTAAGCGCTTCGCCCCACAAAAATTCAGGAAGATTCGTCCTACTCATCATACTTCTCATCATTTCCTTAAGGGTGCGATTCCGTCTTTCGGCAACACCATTTTGCTCTGGACTACCCGACATGGAGTACTGGGCAACAATGTCGCAGCTCTCCAAGTATCTGGCAAACGGACCTTTATGTTGCCTGGAGGCATCATGTCTACTAAAATACTCGCCACCTCTGTCAGACCTAATAATCTTGATGACTTTCCCTATTTGCTTTTCTACTTCAGTCTTGAAAATCTTGAACTTGTCAAGAGATTCAGATTTTTCTTTAATTAAATACAAATATCCAAAACGGGAGTAGTCATCTATAAAGGTAATGAAGTAGGTGTTCCTACAGAGAGTAGTGGAATAAGGACCGCTGATGTCCGTATGAATAACCTCTAATAAATCTGAGCTACGAGTTGAGCCTTTCTTTTTAATCTTGGTCATTTTGCCTCTACAACAGTCCACTCATGTCTCTAGGTCACTGAAGTCTAGAGTAGGAAGAATATTTTGCTTAATTAATCTCTCCACTCTTTCCCTTGAGATATGTCCTAATCTTTTATGTCATAGCATGAAGGACTGTTCCTTAATTAGAGGTCTTTTGGTGACAACGTTTTCAACATTATAAGAGGTAACATAATAATCAACAGGTGCAAGACATATTCTATATAAACCATTAGATAGAGAACATTGGCCAATAAACTGTGATTCATAAAATAACTTAATTAAACCAGCAGAAATATTAAAACCATAACCAAGTCTATCTAATGCAGAAACTGAAATCAGATTCCTTCTAAATGAAGGAATATAAAATATGTCTCTCAATAAAAGTTCATATCCTGAATCAAGGACTAAACAAATGTCCCCGATAAACTCCACCTCCACCTCAGCATTGTTGCCAACTGTGAGCCTGCACTCACCCTTGCTTGGCCTCCTCCTTTTGATAAACCACTGTAGTGTGTAAGCAACATGTTTAGTTGCTCCACTATCGAGCCACCAAGAACTGGATGGGGCTTCAATTAAGTTGGATTCACAAAGGACAAGAGCTAAAGGGTTACCTTTAGGTGCGAAGCCATGTTTCTCCATCCAAGATTTAAACTTGAGGCACTCACTCTTCACATGCCCCTTCTTTCTGCAAAAGAAGCAGCTAAGAGGCTTCTTTCCACCAGTGACGTCCTTAGTCCCTGAAGTTTGTCCAGTGTGCATTTTAGTAGGAGCTTTGGACTTCTTCTTCTTGAAAGGGGACTTTACTACAAGCAGTGCAGTGTTCATCTTCTCATTCTTTAGTTTCTCCTCCTCAGCAACGCAACGAGTGATCAGGTCATTTATCTTCCATGCCTCGTCCTGGGAATTATAGGTGGTCTTCAAGATGCTGAACTTTGCAGGGAGAGTGTTAAGTGCCTGGTGCACAATCAACGCTTCAGGGAGAGTAATCTCCATCTCCTGCAGTTTGGTTTGAAAGTAGACCATCTTCAGTATATAGTCGCGGACACCGCCTCCTCACGAATACCTCATGGAGAAGAGGTCCTGAATCAACATCCCGATCTCAGCATTTGAAGACACCTTATACCTCTGCCCAACGGCAGTCAGAAAATCCCTAGCGACGGTCGTGTCTGGAAGACCATTCAATAGGAGCTCTGGAATGGAACGCTTCATAGTCAACAAGCAAATTTTGTTGGACTTGTTCCATGCACCATTCAGATCCTTCTCAGCTTGAGTGCTGGTCACTGTGAGGGCTGCAGGCTGGTCGGTATTCATGGCCATCTCTATATCCGTCATCTCTAACGCAAACATGATGTCGGATTTCCACTTCTTGAAGTTCGATCCAGTGAGTTTCTCAATGGTCGCCATATTATTATGAACTGTAAAGGTGGCTGTATAGAGAGAAAAGAAAATATTAGAGACAAATAGGGCAACGGTGGCTATAAAACCCTAAATAGCACACTAGGCAGAGAATCCTGGCGTGTCAGCGCGCAACACCTTTGGGCAGACTACGCGCCACACAATTAGTGATTCTCAACACAAGAACGAGCAACAATTACGCTTGAGCTTTTCACGGTTCTACCACCTTTGGGAGAATAGATTGCTAGAGCCCCGCACTACCGTCCAAATGTCCGTGTGTATCCCTCTGAACCTATTGCGCAAGCACCTCCTTTGGGAGAATGATTGCGCACTAGTCTCAGAGAACTCCCTAAAACATGTGAAACCGTATTCTTACAAATCGATTCGAAAAGGCCACTTTGGCGGCTACAGTTTTTATCAATCTACGAGACCCTTTCACACCGGGATATCTGAATATTACCCTAAAATTAATGTCGTGTTTCTTTGCTTAATGACACTTGGGCACTTAATTGTCTAAAGAAAATACGACGCGCTTTGTCAGAGATTGATTTAATGAAAGCACTTTTAGTTTCAATCCCAAATATTATTTCTCTCTAATTTACTTAATGGGTTTTGATATTGTGTTCTTTAATTGAATTAATTAGAAAAATAATTCACTCCAAAATTATGAATGAGATCAATAGATTTGAGTTAAGTTCCTTTGATACCAACTGTTATTAAAATTGGAGTAAGTGTCGCTACGGTGAATTTATATTATCGAAAAATTCCACTGAATGCAACGACGTATTAAGCTCCTAGGATCGTCTTAATCAAACACTATCGATATTCGATTGGAGTTTATGCAAAAATTATTTTCTGATTAAAAAATTAAATTAAAAAGAACACACAATTAAATGGTACTTGAGTTTAACTGAAGTGCGGATAATAAACCGTACCATTCTTCGAGTCTTGTTCATGCTTCATGATGGCGGATATTCGCAACAGTTGTGGCGTGTTGTTCTTTATGAAATCTGCGTTGTTAGCGGAATCCACTAACATACAAGAGTATTAAGATTTGGACGCTACACCGAAAGAGAGTTAGCACCACAGACATATATATATATTTAATAATGGAATATGAAGTTAAAACCAAGAGAGTGATAGATGTTCTAGAACATAAACAACCCTAAATGTTATAAATCCCAAATATTATCGAACAGAGATTGGAAAATATTGCTTAATATCTGAGCCAATAATCATGAACCATCAAAACTGCAGTAAACACCTGATAGCTCTGACTGGAAACTTGGAAATAAAAACAATACCTGGTTGTGACTCTAATGGAGATTTGACAGAATGCTTTCAAATCACTCTATATATATTTTATCTTGATGCCAGAGACTATACGCTGCCTCCAAACCCTGCCGATGAGAACATGCAGCAGTTCGTGGGCAATCCAGATTCAAGATCTGGAGGAAGAGGAAGCTTCGGTGATCAGATCTGAAAGCAGGACAACGGATTCCTCAAAAAAAAACGGATGGCCACTGGCTTGTCCAATGAAGACGATGTAATGTTGGATCTCACGGCGCCCTTAGAGGGGGGGGGGGGGGGGGGGGGTTGAATAAGGGAATAAAAATTCTTTTTATAATTTTATGAAAGTTACTAAATTGTTTTATAATATGTTAAGGTAAAATAACAATTTAGCTAAATGAATAGAAAATTATGATTTGCAAAATAATAGAGATTACGCCAAATGATAGAAATCAAAGTAAACACAAAAGAGACATGATTATATTATATGAAAAAGTGTTTACATAAAATTTGATTTCTATATCGCTAGAAATCGGAGGCGAACAAATGTAGATTTCTTTTCCTTTTCTATACCGACTTGTATCCCCACAAACCGGTTGGCTTTAGCCTATCCTTCCCCGAATAAGGCCTCGAGCCACTCTAGCCAATCCTTCCCCGGATATGGCCTCGAGCACCACCTAGATCTAATCCCCTAGACCTAGTCGCCAACTCACACGGCGAATTCCCCCTAAGCCGCGCAAGGACCTAGTCGCCAAAAACAAGGCGATTTCACTACAAGATAGAAATAAAGAAATGAAGTAAATAACAAGAAAACTCCCTCTTGAGATTTCTAGAGATGAGGATGAAGGATCGCTGAAGCACAAGCGAGGTCGAAGCGATCGTTCTTCGGATGCAGCGTGATGGCTTCCTTCTCCAGAATTTCTTCTTTGGCTTTGAGTGGGAGATGATGTTTTGGCAGAGTAGCAACACGAGAGTTTGGGCACAAGTAATGTCTCTGGAAGGTCTAACCAAAACGAGAGAGAGCCCAGCCTTTTATAGAACTTGGAGCTAGCGCCAGCGGTAGTGGCTAGCGCCTGCGGTAGCGTTCGTGTGGAGCGGTTGCGCAACCGTCGGTGGCGTGACGCTGTGCATGAACTGGAGATAGTGCCTGGCGGTAGCGGGAGATAGCGCTGGCGGTAGCGGGAGATAGCGCTGGCGGTAGCGGGAGATAGCGCTGGCGGTAGCGGTAGCGGTAGCGGTTGCGTAACCGTCGCTGTGCACGAACTTGAGATAACGCCTGGCGGTAGCGATAGCGCTGGCGGTAGTGCTGGCGGTAGCGGTAGCGCTAGCGATAGCGCTGGCGTTAGCGATAGCGCTGGCGGTAGCGCTGCTCCTTTCAAAAATTTGTTCCAAGCTGCTTTCTACCTGTGGAGTATTGCACCTATAGTTCCTGCACACTATAAACACACTACAAGCAATATCAAATACAATATGTGATTTGTTATTCTCAAACAAATGGATGTGACACACATGTCCAACAATCTCCCCCTTTTGATAATAACAAATCCTCTAAGCAAGAAATCAACAATAGTGTTTATAGATAAGTTAAGCAAGATAAAAGTGCAACTATAGTATATGATATGCATGATAATGTGCATACTCCCCCTATCTTAATGCTCCCCCTACATAAATGCAATTTTATGTATTACTCCCCCTAAACGATAGATTACATGAAATATTCTCCCCTTAATCTTCTATATTTCTTCTATATAGATTTCTTCAATTAATCTCCCCCTTTTGGTATTATCAAAAGAAGGTGGGGTGAGGGTAGTAAGGAGGCATTTCTTAGAAATGATAAAGCATGATCGAGCTTTTGTAATATATGAAATGATAAAGAGTTTAAGCATTGTATATAAGAGATTTCAAATAAAAAGAATATGAGTTGTAAGCAAGCGGAAGATTATAGAAAACATCTTTGTGTAAGCATGAATATCATAATTATAAATATGAGTTTAAGTTCAAAATGTAAAGATGTTGTAACCTTTTTGAAATCTCAAAGTTTTTATAAAGATACCAAGCATGAAATGAACATATCAAAGAGAGATTGTACTATAATGTTACTTAATTCTAAGTTCAAGAAATATCAAAACATTGTAGAGATCATGCTAGGTTATCTAGTGCATTTTTATATAAAGAGTAGTATAGATAAATCATTAGAATCCAATACTCATGAGAACAAGTGTTATGAAAGATAATGATGTGCACATAAGTGTATTTTGGGCAATGTTAACAATTGATTTAAATCACAAAATACAAGACATATGCAAAGTAAAGTGCACAATAAAACACAAGTAAATTACTTTCACACACTTTTAATGCACATAGTTTTTAACAAAGTGGTGTAATAACCAAGGTTTGCACAAGTAACTTTACTATTCTTTCCAAGGTGCTCAACCTCACAATGCTTATGAAGACTTATCAGGAGGTTCAAGTAGTGCTTGGTGGAGTTATATTTGTCTACATATATATAATTTTTTGTTCATATTTGTGAGACAACATTCTCCGAATAACTTAACCACTTTTCTAAATTTCATAAGTGCAATTCAAATGTAGTGTAGGCAATAAACTTATGCAAGTTTTAATTCATTGCACAAATACAATACACAAGCAAGCATTTTTAGATTTAGACACACATGTTGATTACCAAAATAAGTGAGTGAAATGTATCATTATCAATCATAAAATATTTACTCATACTTAGAGGCATGCTAAGCTTGGATCTACACATTTTGCAATACAATTGATGCACTAGAAATAGATATATCAAAGCATGATAAGCAAAACAATGTTCATAGTAATTTGAAAGAATATGTTTTAACATTGTAAATAATTCTAAATAATAGAATTCATACATGCTTGATATTGGCAATAAAGATAATACAGTTTTTTTTTTGTTTTGAAATTTTTTAATCACACAAACATATTTTTGTATTTTTGAATTTTGAACTTTTGTAGTCGATTTTTCAAAATATGGATAAAAACACAAATAACAAAAACATATTTTTGTATTTTTAGATTTTGAACTTTTATAGTTGATTTTTCAAAGAATAAATAAAACACAAATAACAAAAAAAAATATTTTTTTGTATTTTTGAATTTTGAATTTGTGTAGTTGATTTTTCATAATTCAAATAAAACAAAAATAAAATAGACAGAAACACAAAAATGAATTTGCACAAATAAACTAACATATTTTTGTTGAATTTTAGAAATTTTAAAAATCATAAATATCACACAACCACGCTAGCGCTGGAAACAGTACACGATTTTTCAAGAATTTTAAATTTTTTATTTTTGATATTAGTTAGGGGTCTTAAGAGTAGTCTTATGCATAAGTTTTGTAATTATCAGAGATGTCTTGATTGCTCAAATTGCATAAAACATTAGCGTTTTATATGTTTTTCATCATAAGATGTCTAAGACTCCTAATTCCAACCTTAACATTTGAAACCTTGCATCGAGAAGAGGTTTAGTGAATATATCAGCAAGTTGAGAGTCCGTGCCAATGAAACTAATCCTTACATTTTCCTTTTTAATGTGATCCCTTATGAAATGATGACGCACATCTATATGTTTGGATCTAGACTGGTGTACCGGATTATTTGTGAGATCAATGACACTTTTGTTGTCACATTTTAGTTCAATATTTCTTAGATGAAAACCAAAGTCCTCTAAAGTTTGGCTCATCCATAGAGCTTGTGCACAACAACTCCCTAATGCAATGTATTCGGCCTCCGTGGTGGAGAGTGCAACCGAATTTTGTTTCCTACTAGACCATGCAACTAATGAAGGTCCTAGAAAATGACAAGTACCACTAGTGCTTTTTCTGTCAAGTGAGCAACCAGCATAATCCGAATCAGAATAGCTATGCAATGTAAATGAATCATTATGTGGGTACCATAATCCTAATCTAGATGACCCAATGAGATATCTAAAAATTCATTTTACCGCTTTTAAATGAGATTCTTTTGGATTGGCTTGAAATCTAGCACATAAGTATACGGCAAACATAATATCGGGTCTAGTTGCACTAAGATAAAGTAGAGATCCTATCATACCTCTATATAAAGTTTGATCTATAGAAACTCCTGATTCATCTTTTCCTAATTTTAGTGATGCACTCATTGGTGTAGAAGCATGTCTAAAGTTTTCAAATCCAAAACGTTTAAGCATATCATGGACATATTTAGTTTGACATACAAAGATACCATCAATTCTTTGTGACATTTGAAAACCAAGGAAATAAGAAAGTTCTCCTACAAGACTCATTTCAAACTCATTTTTCATCACTAAAATAACTTCTTTACACATCTCTTCATTAGTAGATCCAAAAATAATATCATCAACATATATTTGTAAAATAATTATATCATCATTATTGTGCTTAATGAAGAGAGTATTATCCGCACTTCCCATAATATAACCGTGCTTTATTAAAAATGATGTAAGTCTTTCATACCATGCACGGGGCGCTTGTTTTAAACCATAAAGCGCTTTTTCTAGTTTATAAATATGATTTGGAAATTTTTCATTAATAAAACTGGGGGGTTGTTCAACATAAACTTCTTCTTTTACAAACCCGTTTAGAAAAGCACTTTTCACATCCATTTGAAATAGTTTTATTCTTGTAAAGCTTGCAAATGCTAGAAAAATTCTTATAGACTCCAATCTAGCAACGGGTGCAAAAGATTCATCAAAATCTATCCCCTCGATTTGAGAATATCCTTGTGCTACTAAGCGTGCTTTATTTCTAGATATACTAGACTCACCATCTAATTTATTTTTGAAAATCCATTTTACACCTACAACCGGGTGATTAGATGGTCTTTCTACTAATTTCCAAACATTATGTCGCTCAAATTGTTCTAACTCTTCATTCATAGCCAAAAACCAAAATTCATCATTTAAAGCGGTAGTAACGATTTTTTGTTCTATTTCGGAAACAAAACAAATATTTGAAAAAGATTCATGAAGAGAAGAGCGAGTTCTTACCCCGATGGATGGTTCACCAATTATCAATTCCCGTGGATGATCCTTCGTGAATTTTAAGACGCTTGGAGGTACATATTCATCTTTCTTGGCCTCCTCTTCTTCTTCTTTGGAAGGTTCTTCATCACCATGCTCCAAAGGAGGTAATAGATCATCCTCTTTACCTGCGGAAAGTCTTTCTAAACAAGGAACAAGCTCATCAAATTTCACATTAATTGATTCTTCAACTTTTCTAGTTCTTTTATTAAAAACTCTATAAGCTTTACCAGTTGAAGAGTATCCAAGAAATGTTCCTTCATCATATTTTTCATCAAACTTTCCCAAGCTATCTTTTGTATTTAAGATAAAGCATTTACAACCAAAAACTTTGAAGTAAGACACATTAGGCTTCTTTTGAAAATAGAGTTTATATGGTGTGAGATTTAAAGATGGGCGAAGCATGATTCTATTTATAACATAACATGATGTGTTTACGGCTTCGGCCCAAAAGGACTTAGGTAATTTATATTCACATAACATAGTGCGTGCTAGCTCTTGAAGTGTCCTATTCTTTCTTTCTACAACACCATTTTGTTGTGGTGTGTGTGGTGCGGAGAACTCATGTTTTATGCCTAACATATCACAATAAGAAGTAAATTTTTCATTTTCAAATTCTCCTCCATGATCCGAGCGAATGCATTTAATTTTTAAATCACTTTCATTTTGAATACGAGTACATAATTTTGAAAATTCACAAAACGCTTCGGATTTGGATGAGAGAAATATTGTCCAACAATATCTAGAAAAATCATCTATTAAAACATATGTATACAACCTACCACCAAGACTTGCGGTGCTAACGGGACCAAAGAGATCCATATGAATTAATTGCAAAGGTCTTGTAGTAGAAATAAAATTTTTACTTTTGAAAGAGGATCTAGTAATTTTACCTTTTTGACATGGTGAACAAAGTGAAGGTAAATTTCCATTTAATCTAGGCAATCCTCTAATTAAATCTCTTTTGGCAAGTTTTACAATAAGCTTTGTGCTAGCATGTCCTAGCCTTCTATGCCAAAGATCAAGTTCATCACTTTTGGTAATAAAACATTTTAAAGATGATTTTGAAAGATCATGAAATGAAACTATATAAACATTGTGTATTCTTGGTGCAGTTAGTAAAATATTGTTTGTAATAGAATTAGATATTTTGCATAGATTAGTAGAAGATTCAAATAAAACATCTAATCCTTTATCACATAATTGGCTTATTGAAATAAGATTATGTTTTAGCCCTTTTATATAAAGAACATTTGATATAGTGAAGGATTCGTTACCAACTGTACCAATTTCCATGATTCTTCCTTTACCGTTGTCGCCGAAAGTCACAATCCCTCCCTTCTTCCTTTCTAGGCTAAGGAACTTTGATTTATTGCCCGTCATGTGCTTGGAGCATCCTGAATCCAAGTACCACACGTCTTCATTATCCTTAGCCTGCCTGCACATCTAGAAAGAAGATGAGAGTAAAGATCCGGATACCCAAGTGGAACCTCCCATAGAATAAATGGAAGCCATAGGTACCCAGATTTGCTTTAAAGTATTTTGTTTTATTTTCCTGCAAGAACTAGTTGTGTGACCCAACCTATAACAGTTTGCACACGAAATAAAGGGGGTTGAGACCCTTTTCTGGAAAATTTTCTTGCTGGAGTAAATTTGATTTACAGAAGGAAAGCATTTTGAAAAAGAAACTTCAGGTTTCTGGTATGAGGTGCTACCGCCGGCGTTAGTGGCTAGCGCCGGGCGGTATCCCTCTCCTCGATATCCGAGCCCAAACTTTACAGATCCATGGCATTGGTACTCTAGAATCATTTCCAGTGATTTTTGGCCTATACCAAATTTTTAATGGCCATTGTGAGATCATGAACTTGTGCTTTAAGTGAAGAATTTTCTTTCACAAGCATGACACACCTATTTTCAAAACCTTTTTTATTATTTTTGATTTGTACAAGAGAGGCTTCCAATTTCCTTTCTAATTCCCCCTTCTCTTTTGTAAGAGTTTTTGCATGAGAGAGGGCTTTAGAAAGTGACTCTTTTATATCTTTTGCCAATTTTGTGGAGTGATCACATTCTTGGCAAGAAACCTTTCTCTTTTCTAAAACAATCACCTTTTTGGAAAGCTTTTGATTTTCTTTAATAAGAGATTCATTTTCACGATTTAATAAAATACTATCTTTCATATTTTTATCAAAAGCTTTGCAAGTTTCAAGAAATTCATTATACAATTCATCATAAGTGGGAGGAGTTACCTCAGTGTCACTAGGAACACTGGTGTCGTCGCCGTCATTTTCATGTCCCATGAGGCACATGTTTGCTTCCTCATCTTCGCTTGATGAAGACCCACTTGATTCTTCAGAGGAGGAGGAGGAAGAGTCATCCCATGTTCTAGCTTTTAGTACTTTCTTCTTCTCCTTCCCTTTGTGTCATTTTTCTTTCTTCTCCTTCAAGAACTTTGGGCACTGGCTCCGAATGTGCCCCGTCTTCCTACAATGATAGCATTCCGGTGGAGGTCTCTCTTCTTCATTGTCGCTCTCTTTTTCTTTCTTTGAAGATGACCCTTTCCATCTTTCACCCTTTTGGAAATATTTTCGAAAGGTGTTTCTCCTTTCCGGATTGCGCATGAACTTTCGGAAGTTCTTTACCAAAAGACTCTCTTCAACTTCATCCTCATCCTCTTGGCACTCCTTCTTTGATTTTAACGCCAACGCCTTATTCTTTGGCTCCTTGTTTTATTCATCATGTTGGATTTTGAGTTCTACCTCATGGGTTTTGAGATTCCCAATGAGGCTCTCAACTTGGAGCGTCCTTAAGTTGTGCGACTCTGAAATAGCCGTCACCTTCGGGTTGAATTTTGGAGGAAGAGAACGAAGGATCTTACAGACCAAGTCGACATTTGAGAAGGTCTTTCCAAGAGCTTTTGAGGCATTGACGATCTTGGTGAAGCGCGTGTACATACCATCAACATCTTCGCTTTCATCCATTCAGAATTTTTCATATTCCGACTTCAGTTGGAAAAGCTTGGAATCTTTAACCTGCGATGTACCTTCATGAGTAACTTCCAAATGATTCCAAATTTCATATGCAGTAGTACAAGCAGAAATTCTATTAAATTCATTTCTATCTAACGCACAAAATAGAGCATTCATGGCTTTTGCATTATTTTTACATTTGAGTTTATCCCGATCATCCCATTTATCTTTGGGTTTTTCTAACATAACCTCTCCAACTACAAATGTAGGAGGAGTGTATTCTTCTTTTACCATGTTCCAAACCTCAATATCTAGGGTCATTAGAAAATAACGCATCATATTTTTCCAATAATTATAATCCGGCCCAGTAAATAGTGGAGGTCTACTAATTCTCTGACCCTCGGAAAAAGCGAGATCATAAGACGCCATTATTCCTGGTTTTTAAACCGTTTGGAATAACCTGTCCTCTGATACCACTTGTTGGATCTTACGGCGCCCTTAGAGGGGGGGGTGAATAAGGGAATAAAAATTCTTTTTATAATTTTATGAAAGTTACTAAATTGTTTTATAATATGCTAAGGTAAAATAACAATTTAGCTAAATGAATCGAAAATTATGATTTGCAAAATAATAGAGATTACGTCAAATGATAGAAATCAAAGTAAACACAAAAGAGACATGATTATATTATAAGAAAAAGTGTTTACATAAAATTTGATTTCTATATCGCTAGAAAACGGAGGCGTACAAATGTAGATTTCTTTTCCTTTTCTATACCGACTTGTATCCCCACAAACCGGTTGGCTTTAGCCTATCCTTTCCCGGATAAGGCCTCAAGCCGCTCTAGCCAATCCTTCCCCAGATATGGCCTCGAGCACCCCCTAGATCTAATCCCCTAGACCTAGTCGCCAACTCACGCGGTGAATTCCCCCTAAGCCGCGCAAGGACCTAGTCGCCAAAAACAAGGCGATTTCACTACAAGATAGAAATAAAGAAATGAAGTAAATAACAAGCAAACTCCCTCTTGAGATTTCTGGAGATGAGGATGAAGGATCGCTGAAGCACAAGCGAGGTCGAAGCGATCGTTCTTCGGATGCAGCGTGATGGCTTCCTTCTCCAGAATTTCTTCTTTGGCTTTGAGTGGGAGATGATGTTTTGGCAGAGTAGCAGCACGAGAGTTTGGGCACAAGTAATGTCTCTGGAAGGTCTAACCAAAACGAGAGAGAGCCCAGCCTTTTATAGAACTTGGATCTAGTACCGGCGGTAGTGGCTGGCGCCTGCGGTAGCGTTCGTGTGGAGCGGTTGCGCAACCGTAGGCGGCGTGACGCTGTGCACGAACTGGAGATAGCGCCTGGCGGTAGCGATAGCGCTGGCGGTAGCGGGAGATAGCGCTGGCGGTAGCGGGAGATAGCGCTGGCGGTAGCGGGAGATAGCGCTGGCGGTAGCGGTAGCGGTTGCGTAACCGTCGCTGTGCGCGAACTTGAGATAACGCCTGGCGGTAGTGCTGGCGGTAGTGCTGGCGGTAGCGGTAGCGCTAGCGATAGCGCTGGCGTTAGCGATAGCGCTGGCGGTAGCGCTGCTCCTTTCAAAAATTTGTTCCAAGCTGCTTTCTACCTGTGGAGTATTGCACCTATAGTTCCTGCATACTATAAACACACTACAAGCAATATCAAATACAATATGTGATTTGTTATTCTCAAACAAAGGGATGTGACACACATGTCCAACATGTAAATCCTGGAATCGATCTTTCACGCTCTCCTGGATTCGCCCCTTCTTCACAAATGAATCAAATGAATAAATTTTGGTTTTCCTTTTGCTAAATAGGGAGGCAAATGAGAGTTACAAAATAGAGGCTAATTAATCCTCATAACTCTCCCAAAATTAAATCACCAAATTAACATTTAAATCCCATAAATAAATTAGGATTTATTTATCATCCAAATATCAATATGCCAAGGGTGAGACCGGGTTTGCATCATGAAATTACGAGACGGTCTGACCCACCTATCATAGGCTTCGACCGTTCGTGCGACTGAACTAACTCGCGCTCGTAGGAGTCCGAATAGACTTAAAAATCGCGTACGACTTTAACGGGGCGTCTCGATAGAATATGTCCACCTAATAGAAAAATTTCCAACATCGCCCCCCACGTTGTTGCACTCACGTAGGGCCGGAGGCCCGTGCCTGTCACTCGTGTGTGTGTGTGTTTACACACACACAAGAGTGACAGTGCACGGGGGACCCCCGAGCTCCGCGCAATAGTACCTTGCCCTCCCCCAGCAGGCTTCGCCTGCCACCGGCTAACTTCGCATGACCGCCCCAGGCGGGCTTCGTCCGCCCCCCCCCCCCCCCCCTGCATGCTTCGCACTCCCCCGACGGGCTTCGCCCTCCCCCAGCGTGTTTCGCCTGCCACTACAACAAAATCGTTATACGGTGACATTTTTTATGTCTTTAGTGAAGATTTTTAAGTGTTGCGATAATTTTCGTGACGCTTATAAAAACGTCACAAAATCGTCGTGATTTCACAAAAAAGCATCACAGTTAGTAGTTGTTCTATCGTGACATTTTTTTGAAAAACATCATAATAGATAATTGATCTATCATGACACTTTATAAAAAAAAGTCAAGAAAAATACTAACTCTACCACTATGTTTTTTTGTAAAATGTCATTGTAGTTAAAACTCTACAATAACGTTTTCTGGAAAAAAACGTCGCAACTTTTTTCATTTTAAGAAAATAACTTAAAACAAATAAAAGTTTATGATAATCTAAACTCTAAAAAGTAATTGTGCATCTAAAATCTTAATTAAAAAAATATAAATATTACTTTCTTATAAAATTAATTTTGATACATATTTCAAATATGTTTTGATCAACTATTTTCATTTTGATAAATATTTACAAAACCCTATTAAGATATGTCAAGAGATTTTTTTGCAACTTATTGTTCCAAATATTATATCTCTAATTATAACAAAAAGAATGAAAAATTAATTATAATGCCAACATAATACATCATCACTAGAATTATAGAGTATAAACTTGCAAAAAATTACATTAATAATAAACAAAATGTGTTTCAAATAATATAAACTTGCAAAAAATACATATAATCATTCAATACATTCCCTCTCACAATGCTCCACCTGCTCTCACAATGTCGCCATCTATTCTTCTCACATTCCCTCTCTTCCAATGTCCTCTTCCATTCTCTGAGTACTTCTCAACTGATTGATAAACATCCTAAAAAAGTTAAAAAAAACATTAGTAGCAAATCGTAGGCTGAAATAAACTAAATAAAAACGAACTTAACTTGTGTGTCACATGAAAACAGTGTGGTGATTTATTTGAGGACTACGACAAATGTCAAAATAGCAACTCTGCACTTCTCCATTTGATTAAATGCTAAAGAAGTCAACATTAAACAAAGGTCAGTATATTAAATCGTAAATGAAATTTATGCTTGCCAAAATCTGAAAGCATCAAAGAGAAGAAAGAGAAAATTCAAAACCTCAAACGGTTGGCTCTTCCAAGTTGAGTACTGAAGAGAAAAATTATCTGGATGTCCTTAAATATAATAATAGGCAATCAAACATATATAATTTGCGATAAATTTGTTAACCAATATTTTTGTAAGAAAATTGATAGAATAATTACCAAAAAATGGAAGTCGGCGACGCAACTATTGGATGATGCACACATCTGAAACTCTAATAACAGAACTTAAGACCCATTTGATTGTATGGAATTAGAAACCGTGTTTTATAAAAGAGCATACTTTATTAATTTAGAATTAGTTAAACCTTATAATTTAGAATTCAAACTCAACAAACTATCTCAGAACTCCATCAAAATAGTGATTTCAATTTGAACACATAAAATGAGTGTAAAAAAATCATTTTTCTAGACTATGATTTCTATCTAAAAGCAACGCAATGACTCTTTAGAAAAAATATATTGTTTTAAAGCATATTTTCTAATTTCAAGTAACTATATAAGTCTTTGGATAAATCTCAAATACATCATACCTATCATGGTTTGAGCAATAGAAGCTTCAGCAGTTTTGGCAGTACTATTACTAATCTGAGAATGGACTGGCAAGGCCTTCAAAATAATCCTAATAGTGAAAAATTCAAACTATTACAATAATCTCACTATTACTGGGATAATCAAACTATTAGTAATGATGTGAAAAATTCAAGTTGTCGAGCTCCTCTACCCCATTATAAACAATTTAGCACGTGCACATATAAAAATATTTATTCATCAAACCATTGAAATTGCTGTTAGGGTAGATCAACATATAGTGGTCATTAGTAATTCCTTATTCCAAATTTATCTTTTAACAAATTTGAAAGCTCACAAATTACTATAGGTAAACAAATAACTCCTAGGACAAATTTGAAAACTCACAGCTTTGAGAGCTCCATAGTGGAGATTTTTGGGAAATGGGAGAATGGGAAAAATTAAAATAAAATAGTAATACTCAGGTTTTACGATACCTGAAATAGAGATATATGAAGATATGTGGTTCCTCTAAGATTTTGCTCCACCTAGATGCATGGAAAGTTTTATAAATTAGGGGTTTAAAAATCTAGGGCTTTACAAATTAGGACAAAGAATGCATAAAATTAGGGTTTTCAAAATCTACAGAAAGTCGAAAGCTTCAAAAATCTGAAAACGAAGCTTTAATAATCTGAGAGACTTGCCTGTTGATGGAGCATACAAAACTGAAAGCCTTGCCTGTTGATGGAGCAGAGTTGAGATTTATGAGATTTATGAGATATGGGAAAATGAGAGAAATGGAAATAAGAACTGAAAGCCTTGCCTGAGATATTAATGGAATATAGGGCAAATCTGACCGCCTTGCCTGAAAGCCTTGCCAAGATGAGGGGACACTCCCGGAGCAGTGCATTCGATGCGTCGGGCGAGAGTAAGCTGGGATCGATGCTAGAAACCGGTATCGATGCTGGAAGCCGGGATCGATGTTGGAAGCCGAGATTGATGAGCAGCGGAAGAATTCGTAGAGGCGTCGTCTTCAATGCTGGAAGTCGGAGGAAGGGGGTGTAGAATCGCAGCAGATGGAGAGTTGGTCGGGCGGAGGTGTAGAAAGAGGGAAAGGGAGTTGGGTCGAACGGAAGGGCAATGACGTTGTGTAGGGGGTGATCGTGAAAAGTGAGGGGACGATGGAGTGAGTCCGTAAATAAGCTTACTTTTCGCTGATAGTGCAGTAAAAGCAAGCAAAGCCAGAAATGTGCGGGAGAATTGCCGCCAATTAATTTGGGGCTGAGAATTAGGAGGGTTTCAAATTAAAGTAAAATCTAGGGTCATGATTTAGTGGATGGATTATATTAGATGGCCAAGAATAAATATTGAGAATTTCAAAATGCCGAAAACTACTTCTTTTTAGTAGTGTGTGTGTATATAAATATATATATATATATATCATTTTGGGTGTGCAAATAGTCATAGAAATTTGCAGGAACATTTTTAATGTGTTGTAAAATATTATTTTAAAAGGTTATACCGTATAATTGTTGTTTAAATAACGTCGACAAATATAACATTTCGAAATTGTTCCAAATAATGGAAAAGAAAACATTTATTCAATGTTGCGTCACAAATGTTACCTAAATCTACTACTTGATGACAACATTTATAAATTGTCTCTATTCAATGTTTAGACAATATTTTATAAATATTGTCAACTAAAATGTTGTTAAAGACCAAAAATATTGTGGTGAAAGTAAAATGTACTCTTATTAAAAAAAATATTCAATCATACCTCATGTTATATTGATGTGTTTTGGGTCAATAACTTGGATTGTGAGTTTACGTATACTTAAAATATCTGTTACGTTTTTGGTCATAATCGAGTAAAATACAGGAGCAAAAAGTTTTTTCTACACTTCATAATCATCTTTAGATTGCACACTTGAGAAGTTTAGCTCTCCTTTTCTACCAACACTCAAACATTCATTGTAATATATGTGTCTTGTTTGAAAGTTATTTTGTAAATATATAAATAATTAAGATGATCATAACACATTAATTAATCGAATTATATGTTACACAGATTAATTAAGTATGATAATTAATGTTAAATTTAATATTAATTTATTTTTAACATTTTATTAATAAAAATAAATAAATTTTAATCAATTCTCTCATAATAATTTTTTTCACGACCCAAAATCGTGGCTAATACTTTCTTTTTAGCCATTGATTAAGAAATGTAACTAAAATAATAGTCATGAATTATGCAACTGTGGCTAATACAATCATTTAGCCATGAATTAAGCAAACTATGGCTAATGCTTTTTTTGCCATAAATTAGACATCCGTGAATAATACTTTCTTATTAACCACGAATTGTGGGTCGTGACTAATACTTCATTATTAGTCACAAATTTTGACCCATGGCAAAAACAAAGTGTAGCTAAAAGTCACTTTTCTAGTATTGTATTTTGATGACGTTTTAAAAATAATCGTCACAAAAGCTAAACATGTATGTTGACGTTTTTCATAGAAAACGTGGCTAATGCTTATTATTTGTATTAGCGACGTTTTTGAAAAATATCGTCACTAAATAGAAAACTTACGACGACGCTTTAAAAAACGTCACAATAAAAACGTCGCTATAAAGCATATATCTTGTAGTGTGCCCCCACCACTGTCATAATTATGTATATATATTAATTATGTATCTATATTAACTATGTATATATTAATTATGTATAATTAATTCTGAATATATATTAATTATGTATATATTAATTTTGTATATATAAATTTTAATTATGTATATATATTAATTATATATTATTATATATATATATTAAATTTTTAAAAACTTTAAAATCAAAAAGCAAAACCGCTAGCCGGCATCCCCCACCGGTTGCCGCCCTCTCTCCCCTCCCTCGCTCTCTCTCTCTCTCTCTTAATTGTGGGCCCCACTCACTCTCTCCCCTCTCTCTCTCTCTCTCCTTATCGATTGGTGGTTATCATCGATAAGGGGAATCCGACGGCCCGTATTTGTTTGTCGACTATGTTAAGTCGTAAGTTGATATCTTTATATATTAGTATATATATACTTTAAAATATAATTATTTTCGGTAAAGAGTCCATTATATATTATATTTGTTCATAAATATTTTAGTAAAGTGCTATTGGCATAGGGGTCTTGACTTTGTTATTAAAGTCTTTAAATTTGAGAGGAAGGTTTAGGGTTAAATCTCTGATAGGAGCAAAATAGAGAAAAATAATTCCAAGAATAGTTGAAATATTTTTTTTAAGAAGTAATTTATTTATTAATTATAATCAAGAGAAAATTAGCAAGGAATTTGAAATTGCTTGCTAATTACATAGCAATAAATTCGTTTCTGAGAATATGTTGAAAATTTGCAAAGAAAAATCTCCTTCCTAAATTTTTTTAGGCTCATATTAGCTATGAATAGAATTTGTTCTTAAATCACTAGCTAACTTATATTAGTAAAGAATTTTATTATTTAGAAAGGAATTCACATCAATGTTTATTTAATGTTTGTCTTGTAATCACTACAAGAAATCTGACTTTTAGTGACGAAAATTTTGTGACGAAATATATTTCGTCACTAAAAACACCTTATTAGAGACGAAATATAGTTCGTCACTAAAAAACAAATTTTTAGTGACTAAATAAAAATTTGGTCACTAAAGACATATCTTTAGTGACGAAATATAAGTTCCGTCACTAAAGTACTTTTTCTAAAGTAACTAGTGACCAAAAATACTTTAGTCACTAAATTATTTATTTAGTGACCCAAAAAATTAGTCACTAATTATCATAAATTTTGAGTCTCTTTCATAAAAAAATTCATTTATTCCTCCTAATGAGAATGCGCTTCATGTGCCTATCAAAATTCTTATTTCTTATGAAAACATCATTGGAGGTAATACGACCCATGCCGTCATCGCCCCGATATATTCATATCTTCGTCAATGTTGGGGGAGCCGACGGATGGGGTACTGTGAGAGAATGAATGACAAAAAGAGTTGACGTGAGAATAATATGGCACAATCAGAGAGGCAATGTATATTGGTTGCCGGCTTAGGAATATCCGCTCGGTCCAACGCCATCTCGACGATGATGAGCGCTCTCCCTCTTGACGATGCCCTCTGCTCGATTTGACGACACCAGCCCTCTCGACGACGACAACCTCCGCTTGATCAAAGGGGGTAAATAGATTTAATTGAAAATATTAGTCAGTACTAGATTTAATCACTACAACATTTTTGGTCTTTAGCAACACTTACTTTGCAACATTTATAAAAATGTTGTCTAAACGTTAAATAAAGAACAGTTTATAAGTGTTGCAATAAGTTAGCATCTTTAGGCAACACTTCATGTGCAACATTCAATAAATGTTCTTTAATCCATTATAGGAAACATTTTTGAAATGTTGCACTTGACAGATCATTTTAGACAACAATTATGGCTTGTTACATTTTTAAAAAATAATCTGTAACACCTTTAAAAGTGTTGCCTAACCCTTTTCAACTCAGTCAAAACTATTATTCGCACGCCTAAACTATTACTTAAAAATTAAATTTATAAAACTCAACGCAAACCCTCTAACACCTTCCCCTGACACTTTCCTGATACCCTTCGTCTTCCTCCTGTGCGTGACTTCCTCGCTATTCCTCCCATTGGCCTTTTGCGACCAGCAGATCCTCCCTGCGGGCGTCTGCCTCTCTTTCCTGATAGATGGAAGTATATACCCCTCTTCCTGTTCGCGTGTGGAGTGATGCAAGCCCTTTATGTGGAGTGCTGCAAACCCTTCAGTGGAGTATCCTGAGCAAGCCCGGCAAGCGACACTACAATAAATTTGATCTATGACGGCGCTTTTTATGGGGCATTTTTTAAAACACATTTTGTTTATTTTATGTAATTGCAGCATTTTAAGTTTAAAACACGGGTAAAGCTACATGAATAGCATTAACGGCGGTTTTATTAACCAAGCGCCGCAGAAAATTAATTAATACGCTGCCCTAAGTACAACTAGGGTTTATTTCGCATTCCGAATCCCTCTCGCCTCCCCCAGCCATCTCCCGCAAGAACCCTGACCAAAGCACGATGCGTCTCTGGTTGGAGCTCAAATCGACGGCGACAAGATCGCCGGAGGTTAGATCATCGCTGGCGGTGTGCTCTCTTGCTTCCTCTGACACTTGCAGCGGTGCTTCTGTTCTAGCAAAAAAATTTCTTTACTTTCCATCTCCGGTAGAGTCATTGGGCGCAATGGTCGGAGAGGAATCAGGATTTTAGGGTTTCGATTTCTCTTCCAGTTTCCCTTTCCCCCTCTCTTTCTCTCTCACTGTATATATACTTCAGGTATTGAGGACCTTGTTTATTGGAGCGGGGAGTAAGGCGCCAAGATGGGAAGGGAGAATGGATTAAGCCTCTGAGGAAATCAAGAATTAGACTGTTGATCTGGTAGGTAGATTGTTGTTTGATAGCGATTCTGGTATTTTTGGTTCCAGATTTCTACTATTCTTGTTCTTCGATTAGCTTTTTAGATTGCTTTTCCTCAATTAATTTACGATTGCATATAATATTTCAATATTAAAGCAGCATCCAGTTCTCTATTCCAAATTTAAAAAAGAAATATGCCATATTCGATATTAAAGCAGCATCCAGTTCGCACCAGATTTTAAACCCAAATTTTTAATCTCCAGTTTATAGTATCTTTTATACTATTGGTTTAACAATGAATTCGCATGCAATATGTAGGTGCAGAATGACAAATTCGATCTTTGCTTGTGGATTTACCTTTATTTGTGAAACTGATGATTTAATCGCCCTGCTATTTTTTCTTCCAGGAGAAAATTCCCATCGAGGAAGTTTTCGAGCAACTGAAATGTACCAGAGCAGGTCTTTCCTCCGAAGAAGGAGCTTTTTGAAAAAAAATGCCACCCCACCATTAATCCAAACCAGCCTCCACCAACCTCCTGCCAACAAGCTGCCATTAATGCCATCCTTTGACTTTTCTTCCTCCCCTCATCTATATATAGATGCTATCCTAAGGTTAAAATACACAACCGGTAAAATTAGAGAGATAGGTGTTGGAGAGAGAAGGAGAGTCATTAATTCTTACAGGAATTTCAAGATAGGAGGCGGCCATTCCTAGATCAGAAGGCAGAGGCAGTCCGGCCTTTATCCGACGAAGGCGTGAGAGGAGGAAGCCTTGGGCTCCTCCTGCTCTTGTGTTGGTGAACTCTCTTGGAGCCGCGGTGGGATCTCAGGTGGAGGTCTCGTTGTTGTGGGCAGCACTTTGGCAAGCCCGCTCGGTCATCTTGATTGGCGCCTCTCAGATTTATCTGACTCAGTGTAACCTCTGTATAAAACTCTTGAATATTTTATAGTGGATTTTCTCCGGTGCTCTCCCCGTGGACGTAGGAGTCGTTAATCTCCAAACCACGTAAATATCTTGTGTCGTCTGATTGTGCTTGAAATCTCGATCCGTTTATTATTTTGCTAATTGCTTGTGCTCGATTTATTCCGTTGCGCTATCGCGGTACTCGGTCCAATTTCACAACATTTGGTATCAGAGCCAGGTTCCGCGAGGGTGATCATCTGGACGTTCCGGTTTTTTGATTTGGGTCAACGGTAGGTGACGACACGGTCCGCTCCCTACCTTCTCAAATCTAATCCGTGAACATTATTCAGATTGCCCAGTAACTCTGCGAGCAAAGCAATGACAGCAAAATTTGAGATTTCCAAGTACGACGGCAAGATCGATTTTGGTCTATGGCAGAAGCGGATTAAGGCGGTTCTCGTTCAGCAAGGTCTCCACAAGGCACTCCTCGCCAAGGAGAAGTCCGGAAAGAAGGATGACGAATGGGAGGAAGTGGATCTGAAGGCCATCAGCACAATTCAGTTGTGTCTAGCCGACGAGGTCATGTATAACGTAGTCGACGCCGAGACTACAAAAGATCTGTGGAAGAAACTGGAGGAGCTCTATATGTCAAAGTCGCTCACGAACAAGCTATACGTCAATAAGCAATTGTACAGCTTGAGGATGTCAGAGGGCACTTAGTTGTTGGAGCACATGAATGTGTTCAACAAGCTTATCTCCCAATTGCGCAGCATGGAGGTAAAGATTGAAGAAGAAGACCAGGCTCTTCTTCTGTTGCCTTCTCTACCAAAGTCATTTAATCACTTGGTCACCACAATCCTATATGGGAAGGACACCCTAAAGATGGAAGAGGTGATGACCACGCTGATGTCGAATGAAATGAGAAGCAAGTCAGGCTCTAGCTCTGGCGAGGGTCTAATGGTGATGAGCTATAATCCAAGTAGAGGGAGATCCAAAGATAGAGGCAAGCAGGGAAACAGATCCAGGTCTATGTCTAAAAGCAGAAATAACAAGTGTCATTACTGCAAGGAAGAAGGGCACTGGAAAAACAATTTCCCAAAGAAGAAGCTCAAGGAGAAGAATCAGGAGCCACAACAGGCGGCTGTGGCATCAGATCCAGAGAGTGATGCTGATGTTCTTCATGTGCGATCCACCCTCGACTCCATCGACGCATGGATCATGGATATGGATGCTCCTATCACATGTGTCCGAACAGAGAATGGTTCTCTAGCTTCAGACAATGTGATGGTGGGCGTGTTCTAATGGGGAACAACTCAGAGTGCAGGACGCTGGGAATTGGCAGCATCAAAATCAAGATGTTCGATGGAACAATCAGAGCACTCACTGATGTCAGGTATGTGCCCGATTTAAGAAAAAGTTTGATTTCTCTAGGTACTCTTGAGGCGGCCGGATACTCGTACACCGGTGAGGACGGTTACTTGAAGGTCAAGAGAGGCGCCCTGGTGGTCATGAAAGGAGAGCGCTCTGGTACTCTCTACAAGCTGATCGGCACTACCATCGCCGGCGACGTGGCAGTTTCCACGACGTCAGAAGAAGATACCTCTCTGCCGTGGCATGACAGGCTTGGCCACATGAGCGAGAAAGGACTGCTGGAGCTTCACAAGAAAGGCCTTCTGAAAGGGGTCAATTCGTGCAAGTTGGACTTCTGCGAGACCTGCATTCTCGGGAAGCAGCACAAGGTGAAGTTTGTGACATCTACGAAGCGGAGCAAACAGGTACTGGAGTATATACACTCAGACGTCTGGGGGCCAGCCCCGGAGCCATCTCTTGGAGGCGCCAGATACTTCGTGACATTCATCGACGATCTCTCGAGAAAGGTATGGATTTATTTTTTGAAGCATAAATCTGAAGTCTTCGAGAAGTTTAAGATCTGGAAGTCCAAGGTGGAGAAGCAGACCGGGAAGAAGGTGAAATACCTCAGATCTGATAATGGAGGCGAGTACACCTCAACAGAGTTTCAAGCATACTGCAATCAGGAGGGCATTACTCGTCATCTTACCATTCCCGGTACACCGCAGCAGAACGGCGTCGCAGAAAGGATGAATAGAACGTTGTTGGAGAGAGCTCGATGTATGCGTCTGTTCGCCGACCTACCAAAGTCTTTCTGGGCCGAAGCTATCAATACGGCCTGCTACCTAGTGAATCGGTCTCCATCGATGTCACTAGATCTAAAGTCACCACAGGAAGTTTGGTCAGGTACACCCGTTGTTTATTATGATATTCATATTTTTGGATGCCCCGTGTACACACTACTGCAGGACTCAGAGAGGACAAAGCTGGATGCTAAGTCCAAAAGGTGTATCTATCTGGGCCAAAAGACCGGCACTAAAGGGTTCAAGCTGTGGAACCCTGACACCAACAAGGTGGAGGTGAAGCGCGATGTCATCTTCGATGAGGCTTCTATGCTGAAGAAGTCTCAGTCCCAGGCCAAAGAAGTGGAGAAGAATCCAGTCTCACCAGTGGAGGTGGAGCTGGATGGAAGTGAAAAAGTTGACGATCATAATGTTTCCTCTGACTCTGAGGAAGTGGATGATGAACAACCTGCTGATGCGGAGCCCTACTCGATCGCCAGAGGAAAGGCAAGGAGAGAGGTCAGACTGCCTCTCAGACTACAGGACACTGTAGCATACGCCTTTCAGGTGATTTCTTCAGATCCTGATTCTTATCGTGAAGCAACGGAGAGCAGTGACCGCTCTCAGTGGAAAGATGCGATGGAGGAAGAGATGGAGTCTCTTCAGAAGAATCAAACATGGGACTTGGTTAGTCTGCCCAAAGGGGGTAAGGCAATCAGTTCCAAATGGGTGTTCAGGAAGAAGGAGTCCACATCCGAGAAAGACCCGTGGAGGTACAAGGCCAGATTCGTCGCAAAGGGGTTCGCACAAAAGAAGGGTGTAGATTTCTATGAAATCTTCTCACCCGTGGTAAAGCACTGTTCCATTCGGGTGCTACTTGCTATGGTGGCAATGCTGGACATGGAGCTGGAGCAGATGGACGTGAAGACAGCTTTTCTTCACGGCAGCTTGGAGGAGGAGATCTACATTCTGCAGCCTGAGGGGTTCGTCAAACCCGGTGATGAGAAAAAGGTGTGCAAGCTGAAGAGATCTCTTTACGGTCTGAAGCAGGCTCCGAGGATGTGGTACAAAAGGTTTGACACATTCATGACGTCATATGGTTATAACAGGAGCCAGTACGACACCTGTGTCTACTACAGGTTCCTAGCAAGCGGAGATATTTTGATTCTGATGCTCTACGTCGATGACATGCTAATTGCTTGCAAGTCAGCACGATTGATTCAACTACTAAAGCAGAAGCTACATGCTGAGTTCGAGATGAAAGATCTCGGTCACGCACAGAAGATCCTCGGGATGGAGATCAAGCGTGACAGGAAGAGAGACATGCTCTGGCTCTCTCAGACTGGTTACATTCAAACGGTACTAGAAAAATTTAGCATGGTGGAATCTAAATCTGTTACGACTCCTTTGGGACAACAGTTTCGATTATCATCACAGCAGTGCCCGTCTACAGAAGAGGAACGTCAGAAGATGCTCAAGGAACCGTACGCTAGTGCGGTAGGATGCTTGATGTATGCTATGATATGTACGAGACCAAATATCGCTCAAGCTGTGAGCATGGTCAGTAGATACATGGCGAATCCATGGCGGCAACATTGGGAAGCAGTCAAGTGGATCCTACGTTACTTGAAGGGTACACCAGACATCGGGCTACTCTTCAAGGGAAGCAAGGACGGTGGAGCTTTAGAGGGCTTCGTTGATTCTGACTACGCCGGCGACCTCGATAGGAGGAGATCTACTTCCGGGTATATCTTCCTTCTAGGCGGAGGTCCCATCAGTTGGAAAGCTACTCTTCAGGACATCGTTGCTCTATCCACGACCGAGGCGGAGTACATTGCTGCGGTGGAGGCTGCAAAGGAAGCCATCTGGCTTAAAGGTCTCACCAAGGAAATCAAGATTTCTCAAGAGGCGATGAAGCTGCACTGTGATAGTCAGAGTGCAATTTGTCTTGCAAAGGACCCGGTCTATCATGCAAGGACAAAACACATCGACGTGCGCTACCATAAATTGAGAGAGTTCGTTGGAGGTGGAGACATACGGTTGCTGAAAGTCTCCACAGAGGACAATGTTGCGGACATGCTGACAAAGCCGCTGACAGGAGTCAAGTTCAAGCACTGTCTTAACTTGGCTCACATTTGCATCTGTTGATCGCGGTGACCCCAGGGAGAGGGGGTAGTTCTATCCGGAGGAGAAGATCCAAGCTGCAGGTGGATCACATAATGTGTGAGGCGTCAAGGTGGAGATTGTTGAAAAAAAATGCCACCCCACCATTAATCCAAACCAGCCTCCACCAACCTCCTGCCAACAAGCTGCCATTAATGCCATCCTTTGACTTTTCTTCCTCCCCTCATCTATATATAGATGCTATCTTAAGGTTAAAATACACAATCGGTAAAATTAGAGAGATAGGTGTTGGAGAGAGAAGGAGAGTCATTAATTCCTACAGGAATTTCAAGATAGGAGGCGGCCATTCCTAGATCAGAAGGCAGAGGCAGTCCGGCCTTTATCCGACGAAGGCGTGAGAGTAGGAAGCCTTGGGCTCCTCCTGCTCTTGTGTTGGTGAACTCTCTCGGAGCCGCAGTGGGATCTCAGGTGGAGGTCTCTTTGCTGTGGGCAGCACTTTGGCAAGCCCGCTCGGTCATCTTGATTGGCGCCTCTCAGATTTATCTGACTCAGTGTAACCTCTGTATCAAACTCTTGAATATTTTATAGTGGATTTTCTCCGGTGCTCTCCCCGTGGACGTAGGAGTCGTTAATCTCCGAACCACGTAAATATCTTGTGTCATCTGATTGTGCTTGAAATCTCGATCCGTTTATTATTTTGCTAATTGCTTGTGCTCGATTTATTCCATTGCGCTACCGCGGTACTCGGTCCAATTTCACAACAGGAGCCAACAGGGCTCGAGATCTTCGGCCCCAACAAAATCGAAGAGAAAGGAGAAAGGAAGTTTCATTGAGCGCCCCTGATTTTTGTAGCAAGTATGGTCTGGCATATGCTTCTCTCTCATGGTTGTAAGAGTTTTAGTTTCTCATATGTCGCTAATATGTTATATTGTTGATTTATATATCATTTCTTGTAATATTAGTTCATCGGTTTTATAGAATTATCCATTTTGCAAGGCATTTCTGTGCATTTGCAATAATTAAATTCTACAGCATGATTATTGCTGAA
Organism: Dactylorhiza incarnata; assembly: GCA_033032865.1. Taxonomy (NCBI): domain Eukaryota; kingdom Viridiplantae; phylum Streptophyta; class Magnoliopsida; order Asparagales; family Orchidaceae; genus Dactylorhiza; species Dactylorhiza incarnata. Next base: position 6,055,305 of record JAWHQI010000103.1, on the reverse strand, counting down.
AGTTTACTTTTCATGAAATAATTCTGATTGGAGCAATCTTTTTGTGGTCTTAATTTTTATAAGTTCATGTTTTGTGGTTCTTGTAATAACAAGTTTTTTAAACAAAAATAATAATAATTCCCAGCATTTTTTTTATAAAAAAAACGTGGCCATAGTGGTCCTTTTTTTATTTACACTAAAGAGCTATTGCAGAGCTTTCCAGAAAAGCGCCGCAATAGGTTTTTGATCTACGACGCTTTATCTGCTTTTTGATGGTATACTATTTTGAGTTTTCTTTTGTGTCAATTGGAGGCTCCCTTCCAGGATGACCTCAGTTATATCATGATTGTAGCCTTTGTTCCATGAGTAGTGTGTTGCATTTGTTCCTCTATCACATTGTGCATTGCACTGGGTGAAGCTTGATTCTTGTGAATACAATATACTATTTTCCAATGAAGGAATTCCTTGGACTGGTTCTTCACATGTTTTAGAGAAACTATCGTTAAATTTCCCAAGGTATGCATAAATCGGCAAAATATTATACCTTTTTTCTTGAATTTTAGCATATTTTTAGTTTTTAGACAAACAAAAAGTTCTTAGTGTAGGTCCCAAGGTATGCATAAATCAGCAAAATATTATACCTTTTTTCTTGAATTTTAGCATATTTTTAGTTTTTAGACAAACAAAAAGTTCTTAGTGTAGGTACTTTCCTTTCATTTGCAACGCGCTTCAATGAACTCATGGAGGCTACTGCTGGAGACATCAATGAGAAGGGTTCGATTCACCATTTTTTAGCTTGCAATTGCTCTTTTTAAGCAGACTAATCCAGATATCTTTTACATTTTTTTCGACCATGAGAACACATTATCAAGATCATAACAATTGTATCTTAATAGAAATGCATCTGGGATTCATCTCCATCTATTTGACTGAAAAATGACGAATGTTATATGGGTCATGATAAGTTTGATCTCCCCACATGACCGAAAATAGTTGGAAAATGATTAAAATATCATGCATTTCTATTTCTTTAACGGTTTTTTTTAATTAGCATTTGAATAGTGAAATTTATTTCTTCAATATTTTTTTAACTCTCTCAGCTACATCGAAACTCATTCACAATTGTTCTCTTTTTTGTTATTAGCTGGTTCTTTAGTTCTTTTTGGGGAAATCTTATTGGTTCAGAAGGTCATGTATGAGAAGCTTGGTGACTATTTTATTTCTTATTTCATGCATAACAACCTCCAGACAGCTCATTGCCCATAAGATTCAGCAGAACTATACTATCATCATTATTTCTTATTTTTATGCATTTTCCGCTAACAGTCAACTTATAGTTCCTTGTGAATTTTCTTTATGGAAGTTAGATTCATATTAACATCCGGCTATTGAAGAAGACGTCGCATTGATTGAGGTGCATTAAAGAGAAATTGGATGAAATGTATGGTGCTCTTGACAACAAATTGAAGATCGTCGAGCCGACAAAAGAGGTATCACGATTTCCACTTTAGGACATTTTGTCGTGTTTTATTTTATTTTGATTCTCCGGATGAATTTTTGTTCACATTTGTGAACATCCATTATAGGGATTTGGTTTTTGTTGTAGCTAGTTTCGTATATGCACAAAGTGCTTTGCTTTTTTACTGTCAAGGTTTTACCTCTTCATCTTCTTTAAGTCCAGTGAATGTTTTTTTTTCATTCAGTTATTAGACATTACCATGTCCTTTTTTTTGAATACGTGAAGTCCAGTATAAATTGTAGTTTGGTTTCTGATTCAAATTATGCATGGCTTTGTTTATTTTTCTTGATATTTTTGGATAAATTTTGCAAATAATCCTCTTTTGATGGAGTGCTTATCTCTACTCCATGTTTCCATTTATGGCAGGTGAAAAACAAGATAATTATGTCATCTGGATCACTTTATGACCCACTTGATGAGCCCAGCCCGCTTGGTCTTCTGTTTCAACATCAAGCAGACAACACTAATGAATCTTGAGAATTGATTTTATCATGTGAATCTTGGACTATACTGCAATCCCTTTTCTTTATAGAAAATGATCAACTTTTTTTATCTGGTGTTTTTTCCTTGCTTCAAACACTTCTTTTTGAGAAAAATATCAAAACTTTACCTGTACTGTTGTTTCAGCTTATGCTTCAATCTCAAATTGTTCATCTGTATTGGTACTGCTACTAATTCCTAGCCAGTGTATATTGATGCTGGAAGAATCTCAATTTTGTGGAAATTAGTTAAATAATTTATTGATGGTGGATAAAGCCTTGTTTAGAGAAACCTGTTCTTAGGCTACTACAGGTGTAGTGGGTCCTGAGATATCGTGAAACCTGTTCCCAGAGAACCAGAGCCACAACCTAAGAAGGATGTTGTTGAAGGATTGATTGCCCACAGAATCTGGCTTGGTTTTTTTATTGATCATTTTGAGGTTATTTATTTCTATCACCCTATATCATCTCATCTGTTTAATATGATTATTTATGTTCAGTAATTACTTTGAGCTATAATCTAGCATGCATAATACATGGTTAACTTGTGATGCTGAAATATAAAATGCAATTTCTGACAGAACTACAGTTTTATATTATTATTTAGTTAAATAATTTACTTCCCAATGGAGCTAAAAATAATTGTACTTGTGAACGTTATGATAGTCTTTGATCATGAGATGAGTATTTTAATGGTAAGTTTGAACGGGCGAGAGGACAACAGGAGGAAGAAACATTTGATAACAATGTTCTCTTACTATATTAGCAGGAAGATAAAAGGCTTATATAGACCCTGAATACATATCGTCAGGTGCCCATATAATTAAGACAGCATTAAATAAAATATGTTTCCAAAGAGCTTCAAACGTCTACTTTAAGAAACAGTTACATTTATGGATTGCTTTTATTGATGCAGGAAATGCCGGTTCATGTGGGCTGGCCGGTTCATTCTCCAATACCGCTTTGTATTTGGAGAGCTTCAAGTTGGTGCACATAGGAGTTAGACATGGGTTGCATTCCCACATTTTGAACTTCTTCAATACTTCTGTTGCATATGATTCTTGGTAAAGGAAGAACGATCCTGACTGCTGCTTTACCTGCATGCCAAGAAATAAGCTAAGATGTCCCAAGTCAGTCATTTCATACCTCCTTTTCATCTTTTCTTTGAAGTTGTTGATGGTGTCGTTGCAGCCTCCGGTGATCAAGAGATCATCAACGTAAAGGCAGACAATCAATTTATTTGGTCCATTTTTTATAAAGATAGATGGCTCATATTTGCTCGGGGTCAAGCCTTCCTCTCTGAAATAGGCAGTGATGTTGGCGTGCCAAGCACGGGGAGCCTGCTTAAGTCCATACAAGGCCTTATTGAGCTTATACACATGATCTTCTCTGCCTCTTTTCATATAGCCTTCCGGCTGCTCAACATACACCTCCTCTACTAGTTCACCATTTAAGAAAGCAGATTTTACATCGAGTTGATAAATTGGATAGCTATTATTTGCGGCAAGAGCAAGGATGAGTCTGATTAATTCCATTCGGGCCACAGGCGCGAAGGTCTCCTCATAATCTTTCCCATATTTCTGAGAGAACCCCTTTGCAACAATTCTAGCTTTGTGCTTAATAATGTTCCCATCTTGGTCTTGCTTGAGCTTGTAGATCCATTTCAAACCGATGACAGCTTTCCCTTCAGGCTTGGGAACAAGTTGCCAAGTGTTGTTTTTCTCTATTACTCTCATTTCTTCATCCATTGCCTTCTTCTATTCTGCATGTGAGACAGCTTCAAAGTAGTTTGTGGGATTAGAATGAAAAAATGCAGCATCAGTGGATGCAGCATCAGTGGCTTCATAAATTTCTTGGAGTGACCTGGTTCGATGGGGAGATGATGACTCAGAATTTGAACTGTAGGGTGAATGTCCCTCTTGATGTTCTGGATCCTCCTCAATCTCTTGGAGGGAATTTTTCTTTAATTTAACCGAGATTGTGGGAGTAGAGATGGTTTCAACCTCTTGGGCTGATCCCCACTCCCATGCTTCTTCTTCATGGAAAGTCACATCTCTAGAAATGACCAATTCTTGTTTGACAGGATTATAAAGCCTGTATCCCTTGTTGACATCACTGTAGCCTACAAGTATGCACTTCTCACTAGTTTGGTCGAGCTTGTCCCTCTTCTCTTTCAGTATGTGAGCAAAAGCTATTGACCCAAAAGTTTTTAAGTGGCTGAGATTTGGCTTCTTATCATATATCATTTCATATGGAGTGTTGTTTTTTAGAGCTTTGGTTGGAACTCTATTTAATATGTATACGGCAGAGTTAGCAGCTTCTGCCCAAAAACTTTTAGGGAGCTTTTTATGGTTTAACATGGACCTGACCATCTCAACAACAGTCCTATTTCTCCTTTCTACTATTCCATTTTGTTGGGGAGAACCAGGGACAGTGAACTCATGTCTTATCCCATTAATTTTGCAAAAATGTAGGAAAGCATGTGAGGTGAATTCCCCTCCATTATCACTTCTAATGGTTTTTATGTTTTTGCTTAGCTTATTTTCTATCTCCCTCTTAAAGTCGATGAAATAAGACAATGCTTCAGATTTTTGTGAAAGGAAGAAAATCCAAGAAAACTTTGAGTAGTCATCTACTATAAGAAAGTAGTACCGTTTGCCACCAATGGTGGAGGAGGAAGCAGGCCCCCACAGATCACAATGAAGGAGCTCCAACAGGTTGCTACTTTGCCTCCCAGCTGAGTAGAAAGGTTGTCTATGAGATTTATTTGTTGCACACATGTCACACCGGCTGTGATGAATCTTGAGCTCAGGTACTCCAATAGCAAGCTTATTCTCAATTAGATTCTTCATTGAATCATAGTTCAAGTGGCCCGGCCTATGATGCCAAGTGATGACTGGATCGAAATGGCAACCCATAGTGGAGAGGGCCTTTTGATCATATGTTTCGAGGGAAAAGGGAAAAATTCTGTTCTTAGTCATCTTTGTTGAGGCTACCTGCACATTGGAAAGGTCAGAGATCAAACAATTCTTGGATTTGAACGTCACCGTATAGCCATTTTCAATTAATTGGCCAACGCTGAGCAGATTCTGAGCCAACGAGGGCACAAATTGAACATTCGAGACAGTTTTGTTCTTTCCATCTGAATCTTTTACAACTATATTTCCCTTCCCTGCTATGCACCTTGTGTTGCCATCTCCCAGGTGAACTACAGATTTGTAGCTTTCATCCAGGTCTGAGAACAAGCTTCTGTCGTTTGCCATGTGACTTGAGCACCCGGAATCAATGAACCAATTTGAGGATGATTTTGGTTCGATTGAATCCTGGCTGCAGGTGAGGAAAAGTTTTTCTTCTTCTACCTTTGTGTCTTCTGTGAACTTTGCCTCTTCCTTGTTTTTGTACCAACAATCACGATCGAAATGGGTGGGCTTCTTACATCTCTTACACTTGTAGAAGCACTTGGCTGTGTCATGATTTGTCTTTTTGCAGAGAGAGCAGAACATGCCATTTGAGGGACTATTCTCATGTTGTACTCCTTGAGTCTGTTGATGTTTTGATTGTGTTGCAGGTTTCCAATTTGGTCCACGGTTGTTGAACTTCTTGGTGTTACCAGAAGACTTGGTATTTGAATTTGGTTTGCTGATGTGCATCTTGGTTTGAAGTGCATGGGTTATATTTGGTTGGTGACGTTTCAATCTCTCCTCATGAGACTGCAGCTTGCCAATTAGTGCAGCAACAGGAAGAGTATTCAAATCATTGCTCTCCTCTATTGCCGCAGCAATGTGATCATAAGATCTAGGAAGGCTTGTAAGAATTTTCAACACTAATTCATTCTCAGGTATTTGAGAGCCCAAATTACTCAACTGATTTGATAGATTGGTTAATTTGGGCATGAACTCAAAAATGGTTTCATCTTCTTGCATGGTGAGGGCATCAAATTGTCTCTTTACATTTACTTTTCGTATAGAGATTACCTTTTGATCCCCTTGGTATATCTCCTTTAGAGTGTCCCATGCAATCTTTGCTGTTTTTGCTCCGATGATGCGTGGGAAAATGATTGGGGAGACGGCTTCTTGGATGGTGAGCAATGCCAAAGAGTTTTTCTGTTTTTCTGCTTTGGGTATTGTAGCTTCTTTACCATCTTTTGATTTCTTGGAGGCTTGGGGACCATTCTGGACGATCTCCCATAGGTCTTGAGAATCCAAAAGCGTCTCCATCTTCACGGCCCAATGATCATAGAACTCCCCATTGAAAATGGGGGGAGAGTGATGAGAGAATGAGGGAGAAGCGGTAGATGATGAGCTCATACCGAATGGTTGAAGACAGTCCCTGATGGAGATCGACAGCGACGACGATGGCCCACGCACGTGTATTCCCGCCGCAAGCGGGCGTGATTTTCAGACTCCGCACTTTTGAGAGCCCTCCCGGACGATCCGAGCCCGTGGATGCGTCCGGAAGGTCGACGAGAGCATATTTTGTATTTTTGTTTTTCTGATTCGGACAGGTTTTACTATTATTTTTGGTACCCGGAAGATCGGGCATCGTGAGCCGTTGATTTCGGGATGCCCTAGGCGTTTTCTCTATTTATTGGAGCCATGAGGAGGGGGGAAGGGACCGATTGTTTTGGAGAGTCTAGCAGCCGGTCTGTTGGTGCGACGCCAACACCCCCAGGTGCGACGCCTAGGGTTTATCTTCGCTCGTGCAGCCGTTCGCCCCCGTCCAGCCCCTCCGCAGCCCCCGTCCTTCCCTGTCGCCCCTTCCCAGCCGCTGTTCCTCCTCCACCGAGCCTTCCCCTTACCTTCCAGCAACCAGCCGGCCACCCTCCACCTTTCCCCTACCCCGTCGGCCTCCATCCAGCCTCCCAACAACCCGTCGGCCTCCATCCAGCCCCCAGCAACCCCCGTCGGCCTCCATCCTGCCTCCCAGCCACCCCGTCGGCCCCCCTTCCAACCCTCCAGCACCCCGTCAGCCACCGTCCAGCTCCCCTCTGTCTCCGTCTGCCACCTTCCAGCCCTCCACCACCCCCTTTCTCACTCCGTGCAGCCACCACATCCCCACCGCCGCTAGCCACCAAAGGTCCGGATCCGTCCCTCTCCGCATTCGGCGCCCCCGTCCGATTGGCTCCTCATTTGGACTGTAAGTTGCACGTAAGTTTCAGTTCTGAACATTGTTTACTTTGCTAGTTCGCCATGTGCTATTGTTAGTCATGTCATTTCATTTGGGTTGCTTGAGTTTGTGCTAACCTGCAGGGCTTATCTGCTTATTATTTCATATTTGCGCTCTCCGATTCGTAACCTCACGGTGTGCTTATTTTATTGCTCTATTCCTTCTTGCGGAATCTTGCAAAAGGCTTAATTTAAATCACCATAAAAATAAAACTAATTTTAAACCGCCTGGATTTGTGAAGCTCGTGTAGTGTTGGTTTTCCCGCATCTCCATTCGCCAGTAGTGCGTCTAGTTTCCCAAAACCCTAGCCTGCCCCTGCGTCAGATTGGTATCAGAGCCAGGTTCACGCACGTCGTATGTTACGTAGTGGTAGGCCATTTAGACGAGATATGTCTGACCCAAACGTTACCGGTGAGCGGTCCAATGGCACCAACGCGGAGGTGTCCCTTGCCGACCTCCAACGCTTGATGCTAGAGCGATTCGATCAAATGGGTACCCAAATTAATGAACTTCGAGCACGTCAAGATAATTATGAGGGTCAAGGGGATCACCCCAATCCTGGTCGTCGCCCCCGACGACAACCTGGCCCCCCTGATTATGGTTATGAGACCCCAGGAGACCCCGTGCCAGATCGACACGATTATGGCCGTCACGACTACGGCCGTCACGACCGTCACGACGGTTACCACGATGACATCACTCGCCGAGTTCGCTTAGAGGTATCATCTTTTGATGGTCAGCAGGACCCCGGAGCATTTAGTGATTGGCTTCGAGAGATGGAGCATTACTTTGATTGGTATGATATGAGTGAAGAGCGTAAGGTTAGACTCGCACGGGTAAAATTAGTGGGTTCTGCTATGAACTATTGGACTAGTGTCGAGCGAACCCTGGAGCGTGATGGCTATCGACCCATCATTAGGTGGGAAGATATGAAGAGACGCCTGAAGGAGAAATATCTCCCCGACTCTTATCGTGATCGACTGCTTGATCAGGTCTATGCGTTACGACAGGGCACGCTGTCGGTAGCCGAATATATGACCAAATTCGATGACCTATTGGTGCGGAGTGACCTTCGAGAGGAGGGCAGCGCCGCAGCGTCCAGGTTCCGGAACGGCCTAAGACCCGAAATTAAGAGAGAACTGATTCCCCACCGCCGAGAGACAGTTGAGCAGATTTATGAGTTGGCCCTAGAGTATGAACTCTACCTTCGGACCACTGGCTCCCGCCAACCACCTCCGAGGACTGATGGCCCCACATTCAGGAGGCCCACTCCCCCCCACTCTCAGGCTTCTGAGGATGTGAAAGGGAAGGTTGCCATGACTGGACCCCCCAAGCCCAGCGGACCTCAGTGTTACAGATGTTCTAGACGAGGTCATTATGCGGCACAGTGCCCCATGCGGAACTTGTTGATTGAAGAAGAAGAGGATGAGGGCACGGATCCTATAGTGGGGATTGAGGGCGACATTGTAGCCACCGTGGATGAGGATTGGGAGAGCGATGCTGAGAGGTCACTAGAGTGTGGAGTTATACGCCGCCTTCTGCATACCCCGCGTGCGGAGGATGATTGGCGTCGGTCCACCATCTTTTACACTTATTTTCAGAGCGCGGGCGGCCCCTGCAAACTTGCTATTGATGGTGGGAGTTGCGTCAATATCGTCGCCAAGAAAGCGCTTGATCGGATGCAGCTCACCCCTGAGCCACACCCTCATCCCTATCGTGTCCTTTGGGTGGACAAGTCTGCTATCCAGGTCTCCCAGCGATGCTTAGTGCCATTGCGGTTAGCGTCCTTCGAGGACAAGGTTTGGTGTGATGTCATCCCGATGGACGTGGCCCATGTACTTCTAGGTCGACCTTGGCTGTATGATCGAGACGTTACGTGTTACGGGCGATCGAACACATGCGTATTCTACGACCGGGGCCGGAAGGTCACCTTGTCCCCGACCCAGCCCAAGGACTCACCCAAGGGCAAGACCGATTCCCCCGTCAGTGCCGGGCCCCCCAGGCCTCTGCACCTGCGAGGATGCATGATTTTATGAAAGAGGGCCTAGACTCGGGGATAGTATTCATTGTAGCGGCCACCTTGGCTCCCGACACCCCTAGTGGTGGTGCCATCCCCACCGATCCTGAGGTACAGCGATTGTTGAGAGATTATACAGATATCACGCCCGAGGAGCTTCCCGATGAGCTTCCTCCCCTGAGAGATATTCAGCACGCGATCGACCTCGTGCCTGGGGCATCTTTGCCCAACCTCCCACACTATCGTATGAGCCCGACCGAGCATGCCGAGCTGAAGCGGCAGGTCGATGAGTTGCTTAGGAAAGGTTTTGTGCGCGAGAGCTTGAGCCCATGCGCAGTCCCAGCCCTTCTCACCCCGAAGAAGGACGGGAGTTGGCGCATGTGCGTGGACAGTAGAGCCATCAATAAAATCACCGTGAAATACCGTTTCCCGATTCCCCGCCTCGATGACTTACTTGACGCTATGTCTGGTGCCCGTATCTTCACGAAGATCGACCTTAGGAGCGGGTATCACCAGATTAGAGTCCGTGAGGGAGATGAATGGAAGACGGCCTTCAAGACGAAGGATGGCCTATTTGAGTGGCTAGTGATGCCTTTCGGATTGTCGAACGCCCCCAGTACGTTCATGCGGGTGATGACCCAGGTCCTGCGGCCCTACATGGGCAAGTTCCTAGTTGTGTACTTCGACGACATTCTTATTTACAGCCAGGAGCGTACGGACCACCTACATCACGTCCGTTTGGTGTTCGACATCCTTAGGAAGGAGCATCTATTTATCAACATGAAAAAGTGCGATTTTCTAGCTGAGTCGGTGCACTTCCTTGGGTACATTATCTCTGCGTCGGGCATCTCCGTAGATCCCGACAAAGTGAGAGCCATCCGTGAGTGGCCCGTTCCCACCACCATCCATGAGGCCAGGAGTTTCCATGGACTAGCCACCTTCTACAGGAGGTTCGTCCGCGGGTTTAGTGCTCTTATGGCCCCCTTTACGAGTTGCCTACGTAAAGGAGATTTCGTGTGGACCCCGGCCGCCACTAGAGCATTCGAAGAGATTAAGAATCGGCTAGCGTCTGCCCCTGTCCTTAGACTACCAGATTTCAGTCTCCCCTTTGAGGTCGCATGTGACGCTTCAGGACTGGGGATCGGAGGAGTACTTAGTCAGGAGGGCCATCCCATTGCTTACTTCAGCGAGAAGCTGAACGAGGCCCGCCAGCGGTATTCCACATATGACCGGGAGTTTTACGCGATAGTCCAGACTCTGCGGTACTGGCGACACTATCTCCTACACAAGGAGTTCGTGTTGTATTCTGACCATCAGGCTTTACGTTATCTAGAATCCCAGTCGAAGCTTAGCCATAGGCACGCCAAGTGGGTAGAGTTCCTGCAGAGCTATCACTACGTTATCAAACAACGCGCGGGTGTTGATAACAAGCCCGCCGATGCCTTGAGTCGCCGGGTTAGTCTCTTGCAGACGATGAGCACGCGTGTCACTGGGTTTGAGCGCCTTGTCGTAGAGTACGCTGAGTGTTCTGACTTTGGGGATATCTATAGGTCCCTCACTCGAGACCCACCTGATACGGTCGATGGATTCACTGTTTCTGAGGGATACCTGTTTTTCGGCACCCGACTCTGCATCCCCTCTACTTCCCTTCGCGACTTTCTGATTTGGGAGATGCACGCAGGAGGCGCCGCGGGGCACTTTGGGCGTGACAAGACTACCGCCTTAGTGGAGGATCGTTTTTATTGGCCCTCACTGAAGAGGGACGTGGCGCGTGTGACGAGGCACTGTGGGACATGCCAAGTGGCAAAAGGTTCACGCCAACCCAGCGGCCTGTATTCCCCATTACCTATTCCTCACAGGCCTTGGGTTGACATTAGCATGGACTTTGTTCTTGGGCTACCCCGTACGCCCAAGAAACATGACTCCATTTATGTTGTCGTGGACCGTTTTTCGAAGATGGCCCACTTCATCCCGTGTCGCAAGACTGCCGATGCCTCCCTGGTTGCCGCGCTATTCTTTAAGGACGTTTTTAAGTATCACGGGTTACCTTCCTCCATAGTGTCTGATCGTGATGTCCGATTCATGAGTTACTTTTGGAAGACACTATGGATGAAGACTGGCACCACGTACTGAGGTGGTCAATAGGAGCTTAGGTTCCCTCCTACGTTGTCTTGTGGGTGAGCATGTATGTACTTGGGATTCAGTGTTACCCCTAGCGGAGTTCGCATACAATAGTTCGGTTAATAGGACTACGGGTCTTAGCCCCTTCCACATCCTGTTAGGATACGAGCCTAGGAAGCCGATCGACCTAGTTCCCCTCCCACTGGAGACCCGTCCTAGCGAGTCAGCCGAATCCTTCATCCAGCACATGCATGAGCTTCACGAGTCCATCCGAAAGAAAATCGCAACAAGTAATGATAATTATAAAGCCTATGCGGATGTACACAGGAAGGAGAGGAGCTTTGAGGCTGGCACACAGGTGTTGGTTCGTCTTCGTGCTGAGAGGTTCCCATCAGGAACTGCAAAGAAACTAAATGCTAGGCGGATGGGCCCTTATACGGTGGTGCAAAGGATAGGGCCAAATGCTTATGAGATTGATATTCCAAGGCACATGGGGATCAGCAGAGTATTCAATGTGGAAGATTTGACTCCATACTATGACGAGCAAACCTATGAGGATCCTTTCGCCCCCCCTCCTTCAGAGCCGCCATTTGAGCCACCACCTCCCCAGTTGTCACCGTTACCCTTTCAGTCCCAGCCCACAGCGACACCGCCTGGGGACCTGGCAGCACCACCGGCTGTGCCACCACCGGAGAGTTCATTAGAGAGTGAGCCGCCACCTGCAGAGGCGGATACCGACCTGGAGACCATTGAGGGCATCTTAGCCCATGACTACATGACAGCAGCAGATCCGAGCACTTTGCGATACTTGGTCCACTGGAGGGGCCGTCCCAGCTTTGACGATACTTGGATCGCCCCGGGAGAGCTTACGAGGATTGCCCCCGAGCTACGCCACGAGTATGATCACCTCCATTCCTCGGAGATGAATGCTTCTAAGCCGGGGGGAGTTGATGGAGATCGACAGCGACGACGATGGCCCACGCACATGTATTCCCGCCGCAAGCGGGCGTGATTTTCAGACTCCGCACTTTTGAGAGCCCTCCCGGACGATCCGAGCCCGTGGATGCGTCCGGAAGGTCGACGAGAGCATATTTTGTATTTTTGTTTTTCTGATTCGGACAGGTTTTACTATTATTTTTGGTACCCGGAAGATCGGGCATCGTGAGCCGTTGATTTCGGGATGCCCTAGGCGTTTTCTCTATTTATTGGAGCCATGAGGAGGGGGGAAGGGACCGATTGTTTTGGAGGGTCTAGCAGCCGGTCTGTTGGTGCGACGCCAACACCCCCAGGTGCGACGCCTAGGGTTTATCTTCGCTCGTGCAGCCGTTCGCCCCCGTCCAGCCCCTCCGCAGCCCCCGTCCTTCCCTGTCGCCCCTTCCCAGCCGCTGTTCCTCCTCCACCGAGCCTTCCCCTTACCTTCCAGCAACCAGCCGGCCACCCTCCACCTTTCCCCTACCCCGTCGGCCTCCATCCAGCCTCCCAACAACCCGTCGGCCTCCATCCAGCCCCCAGCAACCCCCGTCGGCCTCCATCCTGCCTCCCAGCCACCCCGTCGGCCCCCCTTCCAACCCTCCAGCACCCCGTCAGCCACCGTCCAGCTCCCCTCTGTCTCCGTCTGCCACCTTCCAGCCCTCCACCACCCCCTTTCTCACTCCGTGCAGCCACCACATCCCCACCGCCGCTAGCCACCAAAGGTCCGGATCCGTCCCTCTCCGCATTCGGCGCCCCCGTCCGATTGGCTCCTCATTTGGACTGTAAGTTGCACGTAAGTTTCAGTTCTGAACATTGTTTACTTTGCTAGTTCGCCATGTGCTATTGTTAGTCATGTCATTTCATTTGGGTTGCTTGAGTTTGTGCTAACCTGCAGGGCTTATCCGCTTATTATTTCATATTTGCGCTCTCCGATTCGTAACCTCACGGTGTGCTTATTTTATTGCTCTATTCCTTCTTGCGGAATCTTGCAAAAGGCTTAATTTAAATCACCATAAAAATAAAACTAATTTTAAACCGCCTGGATTTGTGAAGCTCGTGTAGTGTTGGTTTTCCCGCATCTCCATTCGCCAGTAGTGCGTCTAGTTTCCCAAAACCCTAGCCTGCCCCTGCGTCAGTCCCTGATTCCAATCTCCTGAAGCTCTGATACCACTGATAGTCTTTGATCATGAGATGAGTATTTTAATGGTAAGTTTGAACGGGCGAGAGGACAACAGGAGGAAGAAACATTTGATAACAATGTTCTCTTACTATATTAGCAGGAAGATAAAAGGCTTATATAGACCCTGAATACATATCGTCAGGTGCCCATATAATTAAGACAGCATTAAATAAAATATGTTTCCAAAGAGCTTCAAACGTCTACTTTAAGAAACAGTTACATTTATGGATTGCTTTTATTGATGCAGGAAATGCCGGTTCATGTGGGCTGGCCGGTTTATTCTCCAATACGTTATAGACTCAGCAGCAGGACTCGCTGGCATTTTAGATTAGTTCTAGAGACTCAACCAATTTGGTATGGTATAGAATTGATTGTGGGTATTAGATCTGGTCATGTTTGACATATTTTTATTGGGAACACTTTATGTGATTTATTCCTTTATCAAGAAAAAAAGTGAGCATGGTTAATTAATAGATCTATGTTGGTGTTCCTAGCTGCAGAGTTGTTTTCTTCTTGATTTCCTGAAAATGGTTGGCTGACACGAACGCAAGCAGACTCTCAAGATGCTTGATTCTCATATCATCGGGAACCGGAGGCGGTGGTGGCGTTGGCAGACATGGAGCGGGAGGAAGGAGGCGTCGGGTTGCGGTTAACCACAAAAAGGTGTTTTTGAAATTTTGGGGTGCGGATAGCCCGACGGGTTGTGGTTAACGGCCGCCTAATTTTATCTCTTCTTGAAATATGACAATTTTGAATTTTCAGATGTGCTCTCCTGAATGTTACATGAAATTTTTTTGCCTTTACTTCCTTTTAGCGATTTCTGCTGTATCAAGGCTTCCTCTGACTTCTCTGAATTTCTGTCCCCAGAGTGATTCAAAAGAAGATAATATTGCATGGGTTTGTGCGTTGCTGCTTGCCCTGCTTTTTGAAGACAAGAAATCATTCGCTCGAATACTACAATGCATTCCATTCCAATTCTGGCAAATTTATTGAGATCCGAGGAATTGGCAAACAGATATTTTGCTGCGCAGGCCCTGACAAGTTTGGTTTGTAATGGTAGCAGAGGTACTCTATTAGCTGTTGCAAATTCTGGTGCTGCTGCTGGGCCGATCTCGCTGCTTGGTTGTTGCAAATTCTGGTACTCTATTAGTTTGGTTATTGTGGTACAGGGATTTTATGCTTATGTCTGCCATCTGTTTGAACATCTTCAGAGAATAACTTTATTTTTGAGCTTGAGAAAGAGAGCATTTTTAACATAGCATTTTTATCATTACAGGTATGATTATTCTGGATACGATCAATCAAATGGAAGGGTCTGTATTAATTATCAAGGATGGATTTTTTTATCTTTTTATATCCTCTGAGCATTTTAATTTACTTGCCACTTTTTGCCACCAGCCAACTGAGCACAATACATATGCATACATAATTATTTTTAGTAAATTATAATATTGTGCAGGTTTTGCTTCTTCCCTCCTTAATTTTTCCTATATTGTGAACCAACTAAACTCCATCTGTTGCTAATTTTCATGATTTCTGTGAATAGTTCTACATCCATTTCCTATTGATGTCGAAGCAGGTTTTGATTATTGATTTTGGTTGTTATTTTGCTTCGTTGCCACCGACGTTTTTTTTAAACGACGCGGCTATTTGCGGCGTTTTAAAAAAACGCCGCGGATTCCTGTATTCGCTGCGCTTTCCAAAAAACGCTGCAAAATTCTTTCGCGGCAATCCATTCCGCGGCGCTCGAAAAGCGCCGCGGAAGGCCCAAAAAAATGCTGCGGGCATCAATTGATGGCTGGATGGCTGACAGCCATCATTTTATGGCTGGCGACATCAACTCAGCCATCAATTGATGGCAGCCAACTGAGCACAATATTTATTTTTAGTACATTTTGACAATTGGGATTAATGTGATATTGATGAACTTTGTGTGGCATGTCTCTATTATTAGTAATGTAGCAAATTTAAATTGTTAACTTCTTTGTCTCTTTTTAGGTACCTGAATGCTATTCAGACTAATGCAAACTACCTCCTTTGGTATGTTGCAACAGCTGTGATTGTTAATAAAAGAAGAAGGAATATGCTCAAGGAATATCCAGCTAGAGAACCAAGATTATAATGATCCTATAATTGAGTTTCTTGAATGCTTGTATATAAACTACAATTTTGAAGGTGCGCAGAAAAAACTGAAGGAGTGTGAGCATGTAAGTCTACTATATGCTACTTTTAGCCATATGCGAATAGTTAAAATCATTAATTTTTTAATCTTAAACTCGTGTATTGATTAAAAGAAATCTCATAAATTATAATTTAGGGTATTATCTAAACCGATGCACGTTGGAAGATTGACTTCTAAATCCATTGAGATTATTATGTTTCTTCTTAAATCCATTGAGACTATTATATTTCTTTTTAATCATTCAAATTTGATATTCTTAGGCATGCAATGACTACTTATTGTTCTAATTAACATAGGTACAAATTAAACCATAATTTGGTGTCATGTCTGTTGTTGCATCTGTTCCATGTTATGGGTTGATATGCTCTTTTGAGGTTGTAGATCTTTGTGAACTAGAAATTTGTGATGCAATTACAGATTTTGATTTATACGCGCTTCTTTCTTTTGGTGTTGGTGTAAACTGAGCTCAAATTCTTTGTCTAAGATTTTATAGTAACTTATTTTGTAGTTATTTTTGTTCAGTTTCCACTTTGAATCAAAGTTATTTGACATTTATTTTAATTATTTGTGTACTTTTCTTTGCTGACCGAAAATTATTTGTTAATCCAGGTTGAATGGAGATGAAGCTGCCCCACAAATGGTGACCCTAATTATGACATCAGAAGGGTGAAACCTCCAACAGGAATTCCTAGATCTATGTTAATGGCAACTCCAGATGGTTCTTATGCACTGCCAAGCGGTGCCGTTGCTGTCTTGAAGCCAAATGAGTGAGATTGTGGTGCTTCCATAAGCTGATGATGGACGAGTGCAAGACTTTGCCGGTCATGAGACGGGACAATGAAACTTTTTTTTCAATATAGATATTTTTTCATGTATTCAGTTTTATTATAGTGGAAAATAATATTGTTATGTATTGAGTGGTTTGGGCTATCTCCCACCCTCTTTTGTTATATTAATAAATTAACTTATTTTGAACAAATTCTATTTGCGATTGATTGAGTATTAAATTTATTATTGTATCTGAATGCCTAAAATTGAATTCTAATGAATACTAAATGAAATAATTATATAATTTTTTTGTGGAACTAAATAGAATTTAGTGACGAGATATTTCGTCACTAAAACACACGTTTAGTCACTGAATTAATTCAGTCACTAAAACTTTATTTAGTGACCGAATCCATTCGGTCACCAAAACTTTATTTAGTGGTCGAATCCATTTGGTCACCAAAACTTCATTTAGTGATCGAATCAATTTGGTCACTAAAAGTTTATTTAGTGGCCAAATCAATTCGGTCACTGATATTACATTTAGTGACCGAATCCGTTCGGTCACCAAAACTTCAATTAGTGACCGAATCAGCTTGGTCACAGATATTACATTTAGTGACCAAATTAATCTAGTCACCAAAACTTTATTCGGTGACCAAGCCAATTTGGTCACTAAAACCTCTTTTAGTGACTGTAATTACTTTGGTCGCTAAATACATACAATTAGTGGCGAAAATCTTTTTGGTCACTAATCACATTTAGTGGCGGGGCATTCGTGACTGTCTCGTGACAGACTGAATTTGGTCACTAATTATCTTTAGTGACCAAAATCTACTCTTTAGTGACGAAAATTTTCGTCATAAAAGTCAAATTTCTAGTAGTGAATGCTTCTTCTTTCTCGTTGCTTTTCTTCTTTCTCAAACTTGAAGAGAGAGGAATCAAGATGAGAATAGCCTAACACTTATCTTCAATTGACATTATAAGATTCGTAAGAAATCTTATCCTTTAGATCCAATGATCACGCCGATTTGACAACACCATGATCGTAAAGACGAAACAACATTCCGTCTATTTACTGCCCATGTCGACTAGAGCTCTAATCGACAAAGCTGCGGCTTCCAGTCGACAGAGTATAGGCTTCTAGTCGACAGGGCGGAGAACTCTTCTAGTCGTTATTTGGATATGTCAACTTGTGGTCTCGCCGACACACTAGCCGATATTTGGCTATGTCAATACCGAGCTTCTAGCCGATATGCACAGACTTTCTATCACTTCGAGAAATGAGATGTTACAACTCCATCTCTCATAAAAGAATTTCGTCCTGAAATTTTAAAAATAATAAAGTACAATAAAATTAACTTGTACCTGAGAAAAATAGCTCTGGGTACCCCACAAGCTACGCACCATGCTTTAAAAATATGCACCTGAAAGTTGGGCCCCTGATTAAAAGCCTGTGAGACCTGAGCAAGGCCCAAACCGGACCATGGAGCCTTAATAAGGCCCCCATATTACTAGATAAGTTGGCTTGGGGACCGGACAGGGCTCATGCTCTTAATAGCTGCAGTATAACAAGGAGAACCAGTACACAAGCCCCCCATGCGGCCGCGATAGGACCTTGTCCGCTACAGTGTCATGGCGCGACGACACTCCCGCCGCTCGCAGCCCCCTGTCGAGGGCAGTCATGTCGAGGGATTGTAATCGTGCATGCGGCCGGCTGTGAGTGACGAGTATCGTCACTCTGTGACACTGTCGCGACCAGGGTACTACTCCTCTCTGTCTTGTATTAGATAAATTATATTAAATAAAACTTGGATGATTGCACGCAAGAAAAAATTTAAATAAGAATTATTACAAAAACGTAAAAAAGTAAAATAAAATTATTTTAAAAAAAGAAGCAAATCAAATGAAAACTATTGGTTATACTTTGCAAAAACGTTATATATTATATTATTATTATATATCATAATAAGGCATCCAAGATGACAATTGTCGTGGGCTGCGACAATTGTCGCGGGCGGAGGCAATTGTCGTGGGCGGCGGTAGTTGTCGCGGGCGGTGACAGTTGTCGCGGGCGGCGGCAGTTGTCGCGGGCGGGGGGCAATTGATGTGTTGCATGAAGATGACGAAGCTCGCGTCTTCTTTCAACGTGTACTTGTAATTGGGTCCTTGACATCCATAATTGACAGTTATGCAATTTTTTGTAATTATATATATTCTAAAAGTTGAATGTCTTTTTATTGTTTTGTGAATGAAAGCCTAGTAAAAGAGAAATAATGAAAACCTTTGTTAGATACATGTGTTAACAAAGCAATACAAGTAGGAATTATAATTTGAGAACATTAATTAGAGAAAATCATACTTGGGATAGGAAATGAAAATGTTGAAGAGAGTAATCTAATTAGATTAAAGAAATCTTAATTAATACTCAACTGTGGACATTTGATTACAACTATAGCATGATTAATACTCAATCGTGTAAATGAAATATACATAAAATAGTGTGATCAACATGGATGAATTCCAGAAATGATTATAGAAGATGCAGAAATGAAGCTATAATGAATGAGTGTTTACCTAAGTTAGAAGCTGTGTAGTCTGATAAACTAAGATGTTTATGATAAATGAGCTTATTTCTATTTACCGATATCAGAATTTATTTGGTTCTATCTTAACTTTGGTGTCTTCTCCTTTTTGTGTGTGAAAATCTACAAATATAAATACAATACAATGCATTAATGAGGGAGAAAAAAAGGCAGAGTTATGAAACATGTGTTACACCTTGATGTTCAGAGTTATGTCCCGTGAAACAGCTTCTGGGCAATTTAAACTTTTATCTCCATAAAAATCTCATTAAAGAGGTTCCTGAAAGAAATAATTCATTATTAGCCGTCTATAAATGCTTATATAAGATGAGAATGAAGTTTTTAAGATTTAACTGTACAACAACGGTTGATTGTTAGACAATTCGTATTTTTTCATCATTAAGCGTTCGTTTGTCGAGCGATGAGGTGTTTATGAAGAGCATACAAAAGAAGCGGCCCTATGTGAGTGCAACGGCATGAGCACATCGGTCATGGGCGACGACATGAGCAACGACATCGGTCGTGGGCGACATCGGTCGTAGGCGGCGACATCGGTCGAGGGCTGCGACATCGGTCGAGGACGGCGACATCGGTCGTGGGAGGCGACATCGGTCGAGGGCGGCGACATCGGTCGAGGGCGGCGACATCGGCCGAGGGCGACGACATCGATCGTGGGCGGCTTATTGGTCGTGGACGGCGACATTAATTGGTGTGAGGTTAGTTACATTTGTTGTGGACGACGACATCGGTCGTGGGCGACGACATCGGTCGTGGGCGGCTACATCGGTCGTGGGCGGCTACATCGGTCAAGGGAGGCGACTGTTGGGATATAATGCGGAAACAATCCCCTAGGCGCAACCAAATAATACAGTGTGTACAAGAACTAAAATCGTAACGAGAACAATGCATACGTGAATACTACAACTGCAATCAAAATCATAAAGAAATGTACCGACGTCCGTTACAGAATACACCGCGGAGAGCCGGACTCGCTCGATCCGCGGGAGAGATAATAATCTGGACTGCAATCCGCTAGCACAGCGGACGCACAAGGTTCGCCGAGAGCCTTCGTCGTCGGATGACGACCAAACCACCTACCACCGCCGGAGAAGGACCGTCGAGGCCAACTGCACCCGCGCACGCCATCGACGCCAAGCCGCACCACCGGAGAGGAACACCATCAAGGCCACTGCACTCCCACATGCCTTCGTCGCCACGCCCGCACCATCGGAGAGGAACTCCGTCAAGGCCACTGCACAACCGCAAGCCTTCGCCGCCACGCCCGTACGACATCATCTCCTCACTTCGCCGCCATCGCACGGTGTTGCACCAACAACAACCACCGGCGGAACCTCTACAGGGGTCTCCCACCCCTCGCGGCACCAAGAGCAAGACGATGGCGGCGGCGACGGCGGCGGCGCGAACTCCTTCACGCGGTGGCCTCTCCTTCAACACGAGTCGGGAGCGGCTTCCTCTCGCTGCAAGAATACAGGCGGCTTCCCCCTTTCTTTCCGACCGAAACTGCTACAGGCCGTTCCCGTTTTTTTCTTATTTCTCCCAGGCGGCAATATATTTCTCTTTCACGTGGACCACAAAAAAAATATAATGGAGGTGGTTTATATCCACACGCAAGAGAGAGAAAAGGAGATCTCTCTCTCTCTAAAAAGGAAATCCATTATGGGCTGGCAATTTCCAAATTTCCTTAAATCTTGGCTTTATTCTCTCTCTCTCTCTATCTATCTATCTAGAGAGAGAAACTGCCATTCATGACATTTCCAAATTCGAATCCAAACCAAAAATAACAATCACCGCCTTGGTTTGGGATTCAGAGCCACCACCTGCACGAAACAACAACTGCACCAAGCAACTCTGCACGTAGCACCACCTCAGTCTGAGGCATCAATCGACCTGCTCCAGTCGACTCATCTCTGTTCTGGCTCAACCCGTGAACGTCGTCGCAACCTGATCGTAGAAACTGACTCGCATAATCCGAGTCCCAGAAGGACGATCCTCTGCACCACCACGATAATCCACCATGTCGTCCACAGAAATCATGGGTGCACCACCACACATCATGGTCCACATCAGCCGGTACAAACTACCGCACTGCACAGCTCTCCTGAGCATGGTACGCCCTCACTCCACCATCAGGACTCCTCCTCAGGCCACCCAACTGTAGCCACCTGAATCCAATCCGCTCATTGATGTCAAACATCTAGCTGTCAGAGTCGCACAGACTCTCAGTGATGGTGTGGACCTCATCACTCTGCACCCTGACCCAGCTGTCACCCTGTCCGCACCCTGGTCTGAAGACCCTTTTGCACGCTGCGAACTTGCACTCCTGTGTGACTGCACTGTCTGCAATGGTAAAATACCATACCCTCCTTCGGCCCGGATCGAGATCGTGCTCCACTCAATCCCTTGCCAAACTGCCTCACCTTACCCATCCGCTGCTGCCAAGATGTGACCGCCCTCAGGAGTAGGGCCCACTAACATCTGTCTGGATAGCACTGCGATTGTGACCTCCACTAGCTCCACCGTATCCTTCTCATTCAAGAGCGTCATCACTAAGGCCGGGTAAAAATATGTGAGCGAGGTAAGAAGTGAAAAATGGGCCTTCACGTCCTCCTCCGTCTCTGCACCAGCTGCCTCTAACTGACACAGAAAACAATTTGAACACGTCTTGTGTTCCCACAGATAATCACCTCCCTGTAACAAATCCGCGGTTATCATGACCATCTCATGCAGTACCACCTGTCATAGGTCAAACCCGCCATTGTCGCACTTCTTCAAATAAAAACTGTCCAGATTCACGTTCTTCACTGTCATGGTTTTCCTACGGCACGATCAGGAGACCTGATTAATTCAAAGGTTAGATTTGAAAAGATGGGGAGCGGACCTAGCCATCACCCACCGCAGTCAAACCATTCCTCAAATGTCCAATCAGTCGCCTACAGAACCTGGCTCTGATACCACTTGTTGGGATATAATGCGGAAACAATCTCCTAGGCGCAACCAAATAATACAGTGTGTACAAGAACTGAAATATGAACAAGAACAATGCATACGTAAATACTACAACTACAATCAAAATCATAAAGAAATGTACCGACGTCCGTTACAGAATGCACCGCGGAGAGCCGGACTCGCTCGATCCGTGGGAGAGATAATAATCTGGACTGCAATCCGCTAGCACAACGGACGCACAAGGTTCGCCGAGAACCTTCGTCGTCGGATGACGACCAAACCACCTGCCACCTCCGGAGAAGCACCGTCGAGGCCAACTGCACCCGCGCACGCCATCGACGCCAAGTCGCACCACCGGAGAGGAACACCATCAAGTCCACTTCACTCCCGCATGCCTTCGCCGCCACGCCCGCACCATCGGAGAGGAACTCCGTCAAGGCCACTGCACCACCGCAAGCCTTCGCCGCCACGCCCGTACGACATCATCTCCTCACTTCGCCGCCATCGCACGGTGTTGCACCAACGACAACCACCGGCGGAACCTCTACAGCGGTCTCCCACCCCTCGCGGCACCAAGAGCAAGACGATGGCGGCGGCGACGGCGGCGACGGCGGCGGCGCGAACTCCTTCACACGGTGGCCTCACCTTCAACACGAGTCCGGAGCGTCTTCCTCTCGCTGCAAGAATCCAGGCGGCTTCCCCCTTTTCTTTCCGACCGAAACTGCTACAGGCCATTCCCATTTTTTTCTTATTTCTCCCAGGCGACAATATATTTCTCTTTCACGTGGACCACAAAAAAAAAATAATGGAGGTGGTTTATATTCACACGCAAGAGAGAGAAAAGGAGATCTCTCTCTCTAAAAAGGAAATCCATTATGGGTTGGCAGTTTCCAAATTTCCTTAAATCTTGGCTTTATTCTCTCTCTCTCTCTATCTATCTAAAGAGAGAAACTGTCATTCATGGCATTTCCAAATTCGAATCCAAACCAAAAATAACAGCGACATCGGTCGAGGGCGGCGACATTGGTCGGTGGCAGCGACATTGGTGCGAGGGCGGTAACATTTGTCGTGGGCGGCACGACATTGGTCGTGGGCGGCACGACATTGGTCCTGGGCGGCACGACAATGGTCGTGGGCGGCCGCAATGGTCGTGGGCGGCCGCAATGGTCGGGGGCGGCGACTTTCGTCGCGGCGGTGACTTTCGTCGCGCGGCGGTGATATTTGATAACTCAATCATCACTTTTAATAATAATAATTACCTATCCTGAAGCATGAAACATAATTTCGTTGTTTAAAACCTCAATCTGAATTTGTAAACATCTTTTTAATTATAGAGAGTCCCGCCTGTAAAATCGTGAAGCATTCCTTCTTTACTCAAATTCTTAACTGTTTATCAGTAATAAATTAGCATGTTTTCGAGATGCAGGCTTTTCACGAATGAAAAAAATGATAGTATTCTCTGTACTATGTGAATAGCAGAAAATATGGCAGAGATTATTGACTTTGAAATTTACGTATGATCATATATCCATAGTTATTGAAGTAAACTTTGATGAAATATCAAACCAGTAGGACATGGTGTTCGCCGCTCGAAATCCTTACAGCTTCCAAATATATGAGTCGAATTGACAAAGCAACTTTCCCCACAACAATTTATTCTCATTGAGAACTGCTTCGGGTTTTGCAGATTGTGCTCCAACTTCGCAACTATGTAAGAATCCGTATTAAATACAACAATAATCATCTCATGTTCAAAAGAGCAGAAAGTAGCGCATAGAGCACATCTTGTTGGAATATAAACCTCACTGCAAAGATTATGTTGCCTCCATTCCTCCTTGAGCCTTGTGCGCCGAATGCTTCTGTCAAATCATGGCCTCCCAAAGCATGGGCATAACCCGCTGGCTCGCTTGGGCTTTGTCTCATAATTTCTATCCTGCGAGGTTGTGCGTGGGAGGTTTCGTCTTGCCGTGAAGGCGTCTTTTGGAGTGCAGATTTATGCAAAACCGTGACGAGAGGGACCGGAAAAAAAACAGAATATCCCCGGCAGCTTGTATGAGTTCTGTCCCACTTCGCCTACTCGATAGCGTCCTCCTACCTCCTTCCAATAAGATCAATCAAAAATTAAGGAAGAAGAAATTAAGTTGTTGCAGTTTTTTGGTTTAAGAGGGGTTGTTGGAATATAAACCTTCACTGCAAAGATTATGTTGCTGCCATTCCTCCTTGAGCCTTGTGCGCCGAAAGCTTCTGTCAAATCATGGCCTCCCAAAGCATAGGCATAACCACATAATGGAGCTTGCCATCCCTGCAAAAAGATGAGAAACAGTCAACCTTTTGTGTATTACATTATCTCTTTTATTTGCATATGTACCCCCTCTTTGCCTATATATAAAGACATATGTTCCTTTTTGCTAGTGTGGTTGCAAGTAGTAAGCTTGAGTTGTATCCCCTCATTTGAAGAAATGTAAACCTAGAGATTTTCATGTTTCTTTTCCCTCTCCCCCACTTCATCGATTTTTCCATTTCAGTTTGTTGTTATTTTCTTTCTAAAGTCCAACATGGTATCAAAGCTAGGTTGGTTGGTTGGTCGATCTCGCCGGGGAAGACTTTGTAGAAATCAAAATTCAACGAGCCTATGTCGAGAGGGGCCGAAAAATGCGGATTCCCCGGTGGCTCGCTTGTGCTTTGTCTCGCAATTTCTATCCTGCGAGGTTGTGCGTGGGAGGTTTCGTCTTGCCGTGAAGGCGTCTTTTGGAGTGTAGATTTATGCAAGACCGTGACGAGAGGGACCGGAAAAAAATCGGAATATCCCTGGTAGCTTGTATGAGTTCTGTCCCACTTCGCCTACTCGGCAGCGTCCTCCTACCTCCTTCCAATAAGATCTATCAAAAATTAAGGAAGAAGAAATTAAGTTATTGTAATTTTTGATTTAAGAGGGGGTGTTGGAATATAAACCTTCACTGCAAAGATTATGTTGCTGTCATTGCCGAATGCTTCTGTCAAATCATGGCCTCCCAAAGCATGGGCATAACCACAGAATGGAGCTTGCCATCCCTGCAAGAAGATGAGAAACAGTCAGCCTTTTGTGTATTTTATTATCTCTCTTATTTGCATATGTACCCCTCTCTGCCTATATAGGCATATGCTCCTTTTTGCTAGTGTGGTTGCAAGTAGTAAGCTTGAGTTGTATCACCTCATTTGAAGAAATGTAAACCTCAAGATTTTCATGTTTCTTTTCCCTCTCCCCCACTTCATCGATTTTTCCATTTTAGTTTGTTGTTATTTTTTTTCTAAAGTCCAACGTGGTATCAAAGCTAAGTTGGTTGGTTGGTCGATCTCGCCGGGGAAGACTTTGTAGAAATCAAAGCTAGGTTGGTGAGTTGGTCGATCTCGCCGGGGAAGACTTTTTAGAAATCAAAGTTCAGCGAGCCTATGTCGAGAGGGGCCGAAAAATGCGGATTCCCCGGTGGCTCGCTTGGGCTTTGTCTCACAATTTCTATCCTGCGAGTTTGTGCGAAGGAGGTTTCGTCTTGTCGTGAAGGCGTCTTTTGGAGTGCAGATTTATGCAAGACCGTGACGAGGGGGACCGGAAAAATAACCGGAATATCCCCGATAGCTTGTATGAGTTCTGTCCCACTTCACCTACTCGACAGCACCCTCCTACCTCCTTCCAATAAGTTCTATCAAAAATTAAGGAAGAAGAAATTAAGTTGTTGCAGTTTCTGGTTTTAGAGGGGGTGTTGGAATATAAACCTTCACTGTAAAGATTATGTTGCTGTCATTCCTCCTTGAGCCTTGTGCGTCGAATGCTTCTGTCAAATCATGGCCTCCCAAAGCATGGGCATAACCACATAATGGAGCTTGCCATCCCTGCAAGAAGATGAGAAAAAGTCAGCCTTTTGTGTATTTTATTCTCTTTTATTTGCATATGTACCCCTCTCTGCCTATATATAAAGGCATAGGTTCCCTTTTGCTAGTGTGATTGCAAGTAGTAAGCTTGAGTTGTATCACCTCATTTGAAGAAATGTAAACCTCAAGATTTTTCCATTTCAGTTTATTGTTATTTTCTTCCTAAAGTCCAACACATCTTTAGTAGGCTTAGACTGTTGTTAATAGATAAATATCTATGCTTTCAATTGTGCACATTTTAAATACTAAAACGAAGAAAAAGGTAAATGTTCACGCATGTGAAGGTAACAAAAAATAGAGCAATTCATACTGTATGTGTTGTTTTGATGGGAAAAACACCAAATGCTATGAACATAATACAATACCATAAATTCTACCTAAGAGGCAACAGTCAATCAACCATATCCTGGATAGATTTGCACTAAAACAATGCAACAGAAGGAATGCACTTTGTTCGCAACAATAACTGCTTCAATATAAATTGAGGAAGTAAGAAAATAAAGCGGTGGATGGGCTGATGCAAGGTAGAAGCTAGTGACCTGATTGGGATATGTTGCAGTAATAAAATCCAGCTATATGAAAATAAGGACATGAAAACATAAGGGAGAGTAACTCCACGAAACATTCACACTAAGATAAATATAATTAACATGAAAAAGAAATCCTATTTGAAGCAGTGAGAGTAAACTCATAAGGTGGAAACTAATAATGTTATTTATTACCTGGTACGGAGGTAGAAGGTGGAAATGAAGATGATGATTGTGCGACTCAGCAGAACAAAAATGCCTGGATTTAAATGATTGGTTGTTGGAGGTTATGAATTTCATAAGATTTCTTATGTGCGGGAGATCATTTATTCATCGAGATGCCGAAGAACTGTGGCGAAGATGCCTCATTGCGCCGAAGTAGGCTGATAAGTGCATGATTGAAAGATACCTGCATAGAATAGATCTAGATCATGAAGAAGGCGCCCTTTAGAGTAAACCAAATTAAGGAAATCTTTCTATTCAATTTGTTTTAGGTCTACGAATATGAATTATTTTGTACTTGTCATTTTGGGAATCTCAGTGCTGGATTGAAGATATAATTTCCAAAATATTTAGTTGTTGAGATGCAAGTGCGTAGGCTACTTAACCATGGATATATTGAGAATAAACATGTGGCCTTTTGATCTCCTCAAGTAGGAAATATAAAATATATGTGAATGGTAGGAACACAGGCAAAATACTTTGACTTTGGCTCTAGTTAAGTAAAAAAACTATTGATTCAGAGTGCAGATTTTAGTTGATTTGAGATGTAGGTCGAGGTACCCGGAGAGGATGGAGATGTGCAAGCAAATTGATAGTGAGTGTTAGAAGAGGCAAATCCTCCGAAGAGATGGTGGCCGGCGACTGCCGAGGTGCAAACATCTTCGTCGGTCGGAGAGAATGCAACGACAAGAGAGGAGGAAATCCAATCTGGTTTGGAGAAGAAGCTGAGATAGAAAGCTTGAGCGTTTGACTCGGTCAAATGGCAAAGGAAAAATTAATAAATAATTTGTATTTTTTCTGGAAAGGGGGGGCACGTGGCTTTCATTTGGTGGTTTTGCTGCCAATAAATAGGCCTTGGATGTCAAAAAATTTTACGTACACGCGGGTACCGTGCAAATAGGGTATTTTTTATGCTTAAATTATATTTTTCGATAAAAAAAATTAATTGTAACAAAAATAAATTACGGATATAAATTATGATATTTTTACAATCAATTTAAGTACTCATTTACCCATATTCTAACAAGTTCCGAAAAATTACAGTTGTAATTTTTTTATTTTCTGTGGAAAATTCCAACTGAAATATCCTACTTGTACGTTGAGGATGGTACTCGCGTGTACCTAAAAATTTCTCCTTGGATGTGAAGCCTGCGTTAGCGTGAAGTTGAAAATTAGACCAGGCGCGGGAATAGGAATGCGTGGACTGCAGAGGCGATTAGCGTGAAGTAATATTGCGGTCTCTATTTGGCGAACTGAAAATTGCTCAGCAGCTTGCGAACAGCCTTCTCTTCAGTCTCCTATTGCGGACTGTTTTTCAGAAAACGCGGAAGTGGCGATCTCCTATTGGCAAGATCAGTCCCTGAACTTTCAAAAAAGTAAAATCAGTCCTTCAACTATTAAAACTACCTAAAATCAGTCCTAGAAAGTCTTTCCGTCAGCCTTTAAACCAAAAAAAAAAACTAAATAACAGTTTCCGTTGGCATAATAGTGATAATCTGTTTAGGACTTCATAAAAATGTCATGCCTTAGGAGAACAGTTTCCGATAGTGATAAACTGATAATAGTGACCTATTTTTCCGGCAGGTTATTCAGGACTTCATAAGTTTAGGTAATAATAGTTTCCTTCAATAGTGATAATAGTTTCCTACAATAGTGAAGGAAACTACCCAAATTGTAAAAAATATGAAGTCCTAAAAACATATGAAGTCATAAAAAACCTGCCGGCAAGACTTATAAAAAAGTCATAAAAATACATATGAAGTCCTAAATAACCTTTGTATTACATATGAAGTCATAAAAAAGTCACAACCATAAAAGACCTGCCAGTCTCCCAAAATACAATTGCATACATAAAAAAAGTCTCCCAAAAGCCATAATACAGTATTTGTATCAAGTCATCACATACATTAAAAACCATAATACTAAGAAGTCAGATGTACAAAATATAATTGCCAGTCTCCTAAAATAAATTTAGCATTCATAAAAAAGTTACATCCTCCACGTATCTTGAAATATAATTTTCTCCCAAAATAAGTTACAACCTGCAAAACCAAAGACAATGTGTTACTAAAGTATATGATGAAATGTAACGTATAACGTAATTAAAAATATTCAAGTTGAATAATTACCTGTCATGTTGGACACCCTCTTTTGTTATGTCCGGAAACACCGCCTTTGGAGCATCTAATTATCACATTTTTTACGACTTATTCTAGTTGGATTTTTTTTCCTCAGCAGCATCAACATTTCTTTTTTTTTTGGCCGTCCAGGAGCTCTTCGAAGAAGAGGCGGAAGAAGTTGAGTGTTCTCTACCTTTGGCCAGAGATTGGGTCCATTTGTGGGCATGATGGCATGATTATAGCATGCAATGTAGGTGGACTTCTTGAAGCATTCATGCACATAGTCGTGTTTATTGATGTTTAAATAATGCATGCAACTGATAGCATGACGACATGAAAGTCCGCTGACTCTCCATCTTCCACAAACACAAGATTAATTATCCAAATCAACTACAAACTTATCAGGGGCATGAATTACTTCAAAAACTTCGTTATGTGACCATAATGACATCCACATTCCACTAAGCTTTGCCTCATCGTCAAGTTTTTTCGCAATTTTTATGTTCACTTCGCTAATCTGTTTTTCGATTCTCTGCCTATTATTAGCCCATCTACACATTAAGCACGAATTTCCTCCAACATTATTAGAATGGGGTTTTCACGCATGTCCAAAATGACACAATTAAATGCTTCAGACATGTTGTTTACAACTACGTCACATTTCGGATGACCACTAAATAAATGCTTACACCATAAGTTTCTCTCTATAGCTAGTAGATGATCATAAGCTTTAACCGAAATTTGTTTAATCTCATTCATCGATCGTGCCCATTCTTCCTCAAATGTCGCGTTTGATGCTTTCCATAGCAAGCATTTTAAATTCTTGCTAGGAAATTTCTTTCTAAAATTATTATATAGGTGTCTTACACAAAAGCGATGATCAACACGTGGGAGTAACTCCTTAAAAACTTGTACAAGTCCCTACAAAATTAAAATATATATTATTACATCATAAAATATGTTATAACTTCTCATACACCTGGGCATACCTTCTGTTGATCGGAGATATAAAAAAGAATTGCATTGTTGAAATGAAATTTTTTGATTCATAGATAACATCGTTGTCTTATACAGTTAAGTAAATCCCTAAATCTGTCATGCCTTAGGAGAACAACGCACATAAATGTCATGCCTTAGGAGAACAACGCACGCACAGTTGTCTTAATTAAAATGTGAGAACATTTAATTAAAAATGTCATGCCTTAGGAGAACAACGCACGCACAGATCGTTGTCTTAATTAATTTTTCGATTCATAGAGTGGCGTTGGAGCTCGAACGAAGGAGGGGCGGGGGTGCTCGAACGCAAGAGAGGCGGTGGAGCTCAAATGAAGGAGGGGAAAATACGCCGAAGCCGAAGTCGAATGAAGGAGATGGAGAGCCTTTTTAGTCGAAGCAGGGATCAGAGGTGGTGGAGGAAACGTCGGGCGGCCGAGGAGTTCAACGCCGACGCCGTTCGAGCAGGGAAGCTGGAGAGACATTAAACCCTAAATCTGAGCCTCTTCAGCCTTTAAATGTGGTCATTAAATGTGAGAAGGTAACGGGAAAGTGACGGAAGCACCTTCTAGGACTCATTTTAGGTAGTTTTAATAGTTGAAGGACTAATTTTACCTTTTTGAAAGTTCATGGACTGATATTAAAAAGCAATCAAAGTTCAGGGACTGATCTTGCATTTTTGCCGAATTTTTTAGATCAAATTGGAGAGGAACGAAGACCCTCAAATATCTCTTCCTCGCCACCTCTAAGAAGTGTGGCGGACAGCAGCTCCGGCGATCTCGTAAGAGTGGCGATCTCTCCCTCGCAACCTCAAAGAAGTGGCGATCTATTAAAGTTGGTGAGCTTGGTGTGTGTGTGTGCAAGCTCTTGAGTGGTGTGCCTGTAGTAAAGCACCGTGTTGAGTTGTAACATGTGAAGTCAAGTTTTTGTTTTTGTAATTTTGTGAACAGTTGTTCATTAGTAAAAGAAGTTGCATCTTCTTGTTGAAATATTTGGTTCGGATCCTGCCATTAATTTATATATATATATATATTAAGATTATATTATATATATATATAAAGAGTCATATATATATATATATATATAGAAAGCAAAATATATATATATAATGGTCGTTTAGGTTTTATACAGAGGCCACCGTGAGATATATATATATATATATATATATATATATATATATACGAAATATATATTATAAGCTCGCGCTTTTTTAGGGTTAAAAAAGCGCGAGCGTTTAATCCCCCGGCGAGCTCCAGCATTCGCGCTTCCTGCTCCCCCGACGAGCTCCTCCCTCGCGATTTCTGCTCCCTTCTCCCCGGCGAGCACCTCGCGGTTCCTGCTAGGGCCGATTTCTGCTCCGGCGAGGGAGATTTCATTCGCTTTTCCTGCTCCCCCCGGCGAGCTCCTCCCTCGCGATTCCTGCTCCCTTCTCCCCGGCGAGCTCCTCGCGCTTCCTGCTAGGGCCGATTTCTGCTCCCTTCTCCCCGGCGAGCACCTCACGCTTCCTGCTAGGGCCGATTTCTGCTCCGGCGAGGGAGATTTCAATCACGATTTCGGCTCGGGCTACACATCGCGGCATTGGGTATGTTCTTTCTTAGCCACGATTTTTTTGTTATTTTCAGGGATATGAATTTGTAGAGGGATGGATTTCTGTGTATGTATGTGTATGTTAATGTGTATTTGTACATGTCTATGTGAGTGTGTGTGTGTGTGTGTATATGTTAATGTGTATGTGAGTGTGTGTTAATGTGTATTTGTGCATGTGTATGTGAGTGTGTATGTGTTAATGTGTATGTGTGTGTGCTAATGTGTATGTGTTAATGTGTATGTGTGTGTGCTAATGTGTATGTGTTAATGTATATGTGCTCATGTATATGGATTTGTGTGTTTTTATTTTAATGGGTATGTCTTTAGAGTATGTGAGTGTGTATGTGTGTGTGTATGTGTGTATGTGTTAATGTGTATGTGTATGTGTGTATGTTAATGTGTATTTGTACATGTCTATGTGAGTGTGTGTGTGTGTGTGTGTGTGTATATGTTAATGTGTATGTGAGTGTGTGTTAATGTGTATTTGTACATGTGTATGTGAGTGTGTATGTGTTAATGTGTATGTGTGTGTGCTAATGTGTATGTGTTAATGTGTATGTGTGTGTGCTAATGTGTATGTGTTAATGTATATGTGCTCATGTATATGGATTTGTGTGTTTTTATTTTAATGGGTATGTCTTTAGAGTATGTGAGTGTGTATGTGTGTGTGTATGTGTGTATGTGTTAATGTGTATGTGTGTGTGCTAATGTGTATGTGTTAATGTGTATGTGTGTGTGCTAGTGTGTATGTGTTAATGTGTATGTGTGTGTGCTAATGTGTGTGTGTGTGTTAATGTGTATGTGTGTGTGCTAGTGTGTATGTGTTAATGTGTATGTGTGTGTGCTAATGTGTGTGTGTGTGTGTTAATGTGTATGTGTGTGTGCTAGTGTGTATGTGTTAATGTGTATGTGTGTGTGCTAATGTGTGTGTGTGTGTGTTAATGTGTATGTGTGTATGTGTGTATGTGTATGTGAGTGTGTTTGTTAATGTGTATTTGTTCATGTGTGTGTGTGTGTTAATGTGTATGTGTGTATGTGTTAATGTGTATGTGAGTGTGTTTGTTAATTTGTATTTGTTCATGTGTATTTATTTTCCTGTGTAGGGTTATTCTCAATGACTTCTAATTCAACAAATTCAGAACCTGAAAGTATTGATCAAGCTGAAACAAATATAGATTCTAATGAGCCCAGTGTTAGAGAACCATATGTTAGTTTGGTGTTTGAAAGTGTTGATGAAGCATATTGGTTTTATAATAGTTATGCCCTTAATGTTGGATTTGGAATTAAGAAAGGTTCAACATCAAAATCATTTACTTCAGGAGACGTTATTGCTAGAAGGTTTGAATGTAATAAGTCTGGAGTTAAAACTTCTAAAGAGGGAGAAGGATCTTCAAGTAGAGCACATCGTTTGACAAGAGTAAATTGCAAGGCCAAATTGGATATTCGTAGGAATAAGGACGATGAATGGGTTGTCACTGGGTTTATAAAAGACCATAATCATGAGTTAGACACTCCAAGGAAAGCTAAGAGACATCGTTCACATAATGTTCTTCACAAAGATAAGGAAGTTAAAAAGTTGATGGATCAACTTTATAGTGCTGGAATTGGTCCTTCAAAGATTGCATTGACATTTCTATTATTAGTTGATTTGTTTCTATTATTAGATGATTTGCATTGACATTGGGAAGGAAGACCAAACTGAAGACTACTCTTAATGAGTTTCTTGTTAAGGTATGTGTTGATATGTATGTGCTGATTTGTATGTATTATTGAGTATTTTATTGTATTTAATTTTTGTAGGTGCTCGAATCAAAAAAGCCGGCATTGGAATATTGTTGGTGTGCTTCAAGTATTTGGATTCACAACCGGCCAACACAAATTTACTATGTTGTGTGTATGTTAAGATGACTTATGATATATATATTTTGATTAGAATGGTAATGACGATTATAATATGCCATCTTAGTTCAAGTATTTGGACTATTATTGTGTTTGAAATTTTTTTTGAGAGACATATTTGGTTGTACATTGGTGAAAAGCTTCAAATCTCTTTAAATTTAAAATATATAAGCTCAAGCTTTTTTAGCCTTAA
Organism: Dactylorhiza incarnata; assembly: GCA_033032865.1. Taxonomy (NCBI): domain Eukaryota; kingdom Viridiplantae; phylum Streptophyta; class Magnoliopsida; order Asparagales; family Orchidaceae; genus Dactylorhiza; species Dactylorhiza incarnata. Next base: position 6,021,923 of record JAWHQI010000103.1, on the reverse strand, counting down.
AAAAGCTTGAGCTTATATATTCCAATCCCATATATATATATATATATATATATATATATATGCAGCCCGTTTGCCTTGGATCTTACGCTAGGAAGGAATCAATAAGCCGTCTGGGAGAAAAAATTTACCGCCAACCCTCTTTCTCTCTCTCTCTTTCCCTCGTGCGACGGGGAGGCCGTCGACCTTGTGATATTTCGTCGTTGGAGAGCGTGGTGTCGCCGGTCTTGGAGGTGAGCCGCCGGCGTTGGAGAGGGAGTTGTCGCCAGGCTTGGTGGAGATCGCCGTAGACATTGAAGGCGCGCGCGAGTGCAGATAGCCTTGACGGCGTTTTGTCTCCGGTGGTGGCGTTGGTCTCCGGTGGTGGTTGTGGTTGAACCTCGATCTACGACGTTGAAGGTTCGGTGAACCTTGTGCGTCTGTTAGGCGGATTGCAGTTCAGATCTTCTACTCGCCCGGCCGTGGATCGTGCGCGTCCGGCGCATCTGTGGTGTTTCACCGGACGGCCTTTTCTTCTCCTGTTATTTTCTTGTAATCTCTTTTAAATATTGATTGTTTAATACATAATTATGTTTGTGCGCCGACGGAATTTGTCGGGCGCAGTTGTGGCCTTATTTTGTGTTCTCGTGTTCCTGCAATTTTATAGCAGTGCCCTGCGATTTGCACCAGATTTTACAACAATTGGTATCAGAGGTAGATTCTCGGTAGGCGACTGATTGGATGTTCCGGGTTAGGTTTGGGTCAACGGTAGGTGACGACATTGGTCCGCTCCCTATCTTCCCAGATCTGATCTGTGAATTAATCAGGATCTCCTAGAGGTGCTGAGGGAAGGCTATGGCAGGGGAGAATCCAGCGTTGGCCAGGTACTCAGTGGAGAAGTGATGACAGCGGGAATTTTCGCCTATGGCAGATTCGGGTCAAGGATATGTTGGTCGAGCAGGGTTTGATGCGAGTGCTGCGGGGGCGTGATGCTTTGCCCGCTCCGATGAAGGATTCTGAATGGACTGATTTGGATGAGCGCGCCACCAGCGCCATCAGGATGTGTGTAGACGACAAAGCGTTGTTCAACATCGGAGTTGAAGAGTCCGCTGTCAAGCTGCGGGAGAAGCTTGAGGGACTATATATGAGCAAGTCGTTTACCACGAGGATGTTGCTGAAATAGCGTTTGTACGCCCTGAAGATGCATGAGGGTTGTAACCTACAGGAGGGTTGTAACCTACAGGAACACTTCAATGTGTTCAATGGTCTTCTCAACCAACTACACGTGGTTGGTGTGAAGGTGGAGGAAGAAGACAAAGCCTTACTGCTTCTTACCTCGCTCTCATCGTCGTACGTGCACATGCAGACCACACAATTGTATGGGAAGGACACAATAGATGTGGATCAGATTACATCTGCGTTACTGTCCAGTCTGATGCTGTCGGACCCCACTCCTGGGGGTGAGCATGCTTTGGCAGTAGAAGGACGAGGGAGGCAGTTCAGGAAGGGATCGGGGAGTGCACGGTCCAGATCCTCTTCGAGAAAGGCAGTGACGTGTTACCACTGCAGGTAGAGAAGCCACATCAGGAGGAATTTTCCACAGCATGTGCAGAGTTCTGGAGACGTCCAGAGTACGGACAAGGCGGTGCTAGACTTGGCGGAGGAGAGTGATGACGTTCTCACCATCACTGAGAGTCAGAGTGACTCTGATAGCTGGATATTAGATTCTGGTGCTTTACAACACATTTGTTCAGATGTATAGATGTTCAGTTCACTGGAGGTGACGACTGAGTCAGTCTTTTTGGGTGACGACTCAACATGTGAGGTCACGGGAATAGGGACGGTGGACATCAGGATGCATGATGGAGTAGTGCGTAGGCTTGAGCGGGTACGTCTGGTACCTAAGCTGCGTAGGAATTTGATATCGCTGGGTAGATTGGATCTAGAGGATGCAGTTTTGCGGCGAGAGGTAGAGTTCTGACGGTGATGCAAGGGTGCACCGTGCTCATGCGAGCTGAGCAACGCGGTAGTCTGTACCGGCTGATGGGGACCACGATGCGAGGTGGTGTGCCCATGATTTCTGCGGCCTACAAGGTGGATGGTCGAGGTGGTGCAGAGGATCGCCCTTCTGGTAGTCTGACTAGGCGAGTCAAATTCAGCGATCCGGTTGCGTCGACATTCAGGGGTTGATCCCGAGCAAGGATGAGTCGACTGGAGCAGGTCGGCTGACGCCTCAGGACTTTGGGGTGGTGCTTCGTGCAGGTGGTGGCTCCGAATCCCGAACCAAGGTGGTAGATTGTCGAAATATTTGGTTCGGATCCTGCCATTAGTTTATATCTATATATATATATTAAGATTATATTATATATATAAAGAGTTATATATTATATATATAAAGGAATATATATATAATGGTGGTTTAGGTTTTACACAGGAGGCCACCGTGAGATATATATATAGATGCAACCGCTTGCCTTGGATCTTACGCTAGGAAGAAATCAATCAGCCGCCTGGGAGAAAAAATTTCAGTTGGCGGTGGTCTCCGGTGGTGGTTGCGGTTGAACGTCGGACTACGACGTTGAAGGTTCGGTGAACCTTGTGCGTCCGCTAGGCGGATTGCAATCCAGATCTTCTATTCGCCCGCGGATCGTGCGCGTCCGGCGCATCTGTGGTGTTTCACCAGACGGTTCTTTCTTCTCCTGTTGTTTTCTTGTAATCTCTTTTATATACTGATTGTTTAATATATAATTGTGTTTGTGTGCCGACGGAATTTGTCGGGCGCAGTTGTGGCTTTATTTTGTGTTCTCGTGTTCCTGCAATTTTATAGCAGTGCCCTGCGATTTGCACCGAATTTTACAACATCTTCTGTGAATTGCTTGTGCTCATTTAGTTCGCTTCCAACAGTGAGGATGCCGACATAAAGGGAAGGAAGAAGGTGTAGCCTTGAAGATGTTGGCCGGTGCGGTCCTAGGTTTAGGAGATTTGCAAGCAAACTGATATTACAAATACCAGAGTGAGGAGTTGAATAGATTTTGGTGTTTAGCAATTTTTCTTAGCTTGAGTTTGAGTGATAGCTGCAGAAAATGAAGAAGAGGTATAGTTTTAGACATGAGATGATCTTGAACACGTAAATTGGAAAACTGTAAATGGGAAGATCAGTTGCTAACCATGGTAGCCGTAGAAGGTCGACGTAAACGGAATTAAGAAGGCGCAACCTCTGAGATGTTGGACGGATCCCCGGTTTAGGAGACCTGCAAGCAAGCCAATTCCTGTAGAAAATAAAGGAGGTGAGTAGATCTTGGTGGCTAACTGTTGAAATTTGAAGTGTAAGTGGGAATCCGGGCATTAGCGACGCTTTTATATACCTTTAGCGATGTTTTACAAAGGCCGCCAAAGTTATGGCGACGCTTTTATAAACGTCGCCAAGGCGTTGCAAAACATAACGTCGCTAATATTGCCATCCGCGACGTTTATGTAAAAATGCGGCAAAACATTGGCCACGTTATTTTAAAAAAAACGCGGCTAAATTTGGCCGCAAAAAACGTGGCCATTGTGGCCACATTTTAGAAAAAAATGCCGTTAATTGTGTTCTAAATAAAAAAAAATTATTTTGTATTCCGTGCAACATCCAACGTAACTGAGCATAGAATTTCTATTTTGATTTTAAATTAAAGGCATTTGCTGCAATTATAACACCTATTGTAATAAAAAAACTAATTTATACAAGTTATAACACAAAAATGACAAAAATAGGCAGATTTAGATAGCAAACTAATCATGATTTAATTACAACCCTATCAAAAGAATACAAAGCTTGGAAGTTACCCAAGGAAATCAATACAAAAGAAATTAAACTGCAATATAGCCTCTCGTTCCTCGGATCCTGGACAAGTTGGAACCAACCACGCCCATGTTGAGCAGTTTTGCGAGCCCGAAATCTGCAATCTTGGGCTCATAGTTGCGAATTGCGATCAAGGAGTATGTTTTCAGGCTTAACATCACAGTGAATCACCCATTGGAGGCACTCATGGTGCAGATAAGCTAATCCTCTAGCCACCCCAATCGCAATTTGAAATCTCTCCTTCCATCCGAGCAGCTTATTATTTGGATGATCAAACAATGCCTTCTCTAGGGATCCATTCTCCACAAACTCGCATACTAGAAGCCTATGCAAATCTTCTGAACAGAAACCCCACGTTCTCACAAGATTCATGTGATATATCCTGCCAATCAAGCTCACCACTCCCCAGAATTCTTCACCACCCTGCCTCACATCTTCCAGTTTCTTCACCGCCACCACCATCCCATTTTCTAGCACCCCCTTATACACCGCTCCTGACCCGCCCCGCCCGAGCTCTTCTTTGAAGTTCCTCGTCGCCTTCTCAAGCTCTCTGTAACTGAATCTCCTGAACTGGTTCGAAATCGCCTTGTAGCCTTCGACCATCAAGACATGATCATCCTCCTTGCTGTAAATAAACCACCATCCTACTGAAATAAACATGCCCTCAACCACAAAGATCACAGCCAATAAGCTGTACAAGAAGATCCAAATCGCGTTCTAAGAGCTCTTCTTCATCATCATCTGTGAAGAGCCGACCGTTGGACCCACTAATTCGGTCGCATTGCAAATCAGTAACTGATGCTGCAACTTCAAGATTGCTGTGGGCCTCGAAGAAGATTTTATGTAAATGTCAGCATAAGGACTAGTCCTGTCATTATAGAGCACGCTCTTGGGATAGCAGAGTCCACTCCCAAGCCTATAAGAAAAACCTTGGCAGCTGCAGTAAGCCATGCATATTCTCTTGCAATCATCCAAAGACACCTCGGTCGCCACCTTTATATCGAAGCCCCAGAAACCTTGGCAGCTACGGAAGTGGATTATCATAATTCATAAAAAATTTGGTTAAAGATTTAGTAATAGCAATGTTTAGTGATGAAAAAAATGAGACTAACCAAACAAGTACCACATGTAAGAACCTTTTGTACTAAAAATATGTTTAGAAACAAATTCATGACCATCAGCCAAATTAAATAATAGAGTATAAGATAAGGTATGAAGGCCATGCACATATGCAGGCAAGACTCAACAAAAGCAGCGGAAATCAACAAGATCAAAGGCTGTAAATGAACAAAAAAAATTACCTGTAGCTTGGACTGTACTTGGCAACTTCCAGAACAAGGTAGAAGAAAACCCTTTTCGGCTAAATTGGATTGGAGAGCAATTGATCACTCAAGGATCTATACGCATGAAATACAGTGCAAAATCTGCAAAAAGAAGAACCATAAAATAACTTATAGACTGCTCGAGCCCATCACAATGAAGTTAATCTTGTCCAGAAGATGAGGAATGGCATTGAGGCTCAGATTTGGATCATTCTCATCTTTCTGCACCTTTGCCGGTTGAGTTGGACATAAATCCACACTCCGTCCAGGACATTGCCAGAAATCAGAGGTAATTAAAAAGACTCAGATCCAGACTCCGTCCAGGACATTGCCCACAAAAAAGAGGTCCCTCGAAGATATCTACAGATCAACTCCTCTTTCCTACAATGAGGCAGCAAATGATGCAACCTGGAGCAAAGCAAAGTAGAGGGAATAGAAGCAATTGAGAGCAATCACACATGGTCACTTGTTGACAGACCACATCACCGAAATATAATTGGTCTGAAGTGGATATTCAAGCTAAAGCTACTGATGTTGAAAATAAATAATAAAATGTGCCAGCTTTTATTGCCATAAAATAAAATCAACAAAATATATTCAAGCTAAAGCTACTGCTGAAGGAGAAGCTCCCAAATTCAACAAAGAAGAAAAGATGCAAAAGAAGCCACAAATAACCTTGATAAAGCCTTCCAGTCAAAGATCAGTTTCAGGAGTAAATACAACAAAAAGAAGCCTTAAGGTTCAGTAAGGCGAGATCAAAATCACAGCAAAAACAAAAAACCTCTTGAAAACAAAAATATAAGGAGCAAAATTTCCCAATATAGTGCAAAATCTGCAACAAAAAATAGTAAGACTATGCTCAAGTTTACTCACCCAAAAATATGTTATGCTTTAGTGCAATAATCAAAATGAATTATCCCTCCTACTCCGACGTGCTTTATTTTCCTAGTTTTCTCCGTGGCCACCTAATTTTAGAAAAATTCATTAAACTTAAAATTGCATTAATCTATATTGCACTGGTCCACCCAAAATAACCTCTTTAGGAAGATGAACCATAAGCTGGATCATTATAGTAAAGAATGAGGGAGGAAATATAACTTCAAGCTGACATAATGCCAATATTATTTGATTCTCAGCTTTTACCAAGTCAGAGACTTGAAGTTTTTTTGAACACAATTGTCTGAAAAACCTAGACACTTCCATCAATGGAGTTACTACATGCCTTGGTAACACTGATCGTAACCCAACAGACAAAAAATGTTGCATGATTATATGATTATCATGGCTCTTCAACCCTTGAATCTTACCTTGCTTGAGCTTAACACATCGTGATATGTTGGATGCATATCCATCAGGAACATGGAGTGATTTAATCATACCCAAGAAAATATCTTTCTCAATCTTGCTCATAGTGAAACATGTTGGAGGAACAATCTCTGTGTCATCATCGTTTTCTTGGAGCCATAATTATCTTAGAATTTTGAGATCCTAACAGTCTCTTCTAGCACGCACATTATCCTTGGATTTGATGGGGTCGACTAATATTGTGTTTAGGATATTGTCACACACATTCTTTTCTATATGCATTGCATCAAGACAATGCCGCAATATATTTGTTTCCCAATAAGGCAAATTAAAAAAAATGTTTTTTTTCTTCCAATACATTGTCGCTCCTCCTAACTTGTTTTTTTTCTTCCAATACATTGTCGCTCCTCCAATACATTGCCTCCAAGACATGTCTTCCTTTAAGTGGTTTTATGTTACCTATACTCATTTCAGGACGACCAAACTTTTTTGCCTTTTGATATGGATGATCAACTGGAAGAAATCTACGGTGAGATTGATACGATGTTTTCTGACTATGTTTTAGCTAGCATGATTTATTGTCTAATCCGCATGATGGGCATCCAAGTTTTGAATGTGTGTTCCAGCCTGATAAATTGCCAAGCCCAGGAAAGTCACTGATAGTCCATAATAGTGCAGCACACAATTTAAATTTTTTTCCATCTGAAGCATCAAACACTTCTACTCCCCCGACCCATAATTCCATCAACTCTTTTATTAATGGTTGCAGATAAATATCAATGTTATTACCAGCCATTTTTTGACCAGGTATCAAATCCGACATAATTAAAGATCTTTTCTTCATACACTCCCAAGGTGGCACGTTATACACTGCCAACATAATTGGCCATGTGCTATGTGTACTGCAAAGATCCCCAAATGGATTGAAACCATCGGTGGCGAGGTCGAGACGAATATTTCTAGGATCATTGGAGAACTCCTTGTGATTGCGGTCAAACTCTTTCTATGCCAAACCATCTCTAGGGCGATGCATTAAATTATCATGATTAGGCTCCTTGACATGCCATTGCATCATCTCAGCAGTATGTTTACAAAGAAATAATTGCTCTAAGCGTTCCTTGAAAGGAAAATATCGAAAAACTTTTTTAGGAATCTTCTTTGTACTAGACATGTCATGTTTACATTTCCTCGTCATGTGATTAAATTGTTCTTCATTACTTTCAATCCACCGCGACTTCCCGCAAACATAACATACATTATCATTTTTGTGGGTGCCCCAAAACAATGAACAATCATTTTCACAAGCATAAATCTTAATATAATTGTGACCTAACTTTGAACTGATTTTTTTGGCCTCACGATAGTTTGCGTGGATCATTTTATATCCACCTGGCACCGCACCCTGCAGGACTTTCAACAACATACTAAAATGTGTATTACTCCAATTATCTAGAGTCTTAATAAGAAGGAGTTTTAATAAAAATGATAGTTTTGCGTATTCTTGACTGTTGGAACATGGTCTTCCACATCTCCTAGGTTTGAGAATAACAAATCATATGTGTATTTGATCTTGTGTGTTTAAGTGTGCAGGAAAACAAGTCTACATGACTCAAGGATAACATAAGAAGGTTGCCCCCAAATTTGAGCCATCAAATCCAACATTCTCACTAGCGCCGGCGGTAGCACCTAGCGCTCAGCGCTAGCGATGATTAGCGCAATTCCGGGAGCACATATAGAAGGAGATAGCGCCTGGCGGTAGCCGATAGCGTAGGCGGTAGCGCGGAGCACAGAAGGCAAGAGAGAAATGTTTCCTTGGATTGAAGATTCTGCCGCGCAGAATATGCCCTAATATGGGATAACGTCGATGGTAGCACTAGCGCAGGCACTAGCACTGAGGCTATAAATAGGACCCATCTTCTCTCGTTTCAGAGAGACATTAGAGAGAGAGATTGAGTGCTAGAATTCCAGAGGATGCCTTGGCTGAAAGTTGATGTCCTACCAAAGTTCTGCGAACTTCTGAAGGAGAATCTCTTCACGCCGGATCCAAACGAAATCCGCTTCTACAACGCTTATTCTACAGCGGATCTTCGTCTCCAACTTCAAAAGTTCTTCAAGAGGGAGTTTTTATTATTCTCATTTCATATTTCTTGTAAACGGTTAGAGAAATCGCCTCGTGTTAGCGACTAGGTCTGGGTAGGACTTAGGGCAGAAATTCACCTCGTGTTGGCGACTAGATCTAGGTTAGGTCTAGGGGGTGCTCGAGGCCATATCCGGGGAAGGGTTGGCTAGAGCGGCTTGAGGCTGATTCCGGGAAGGATAGGCTAGGGCCACCGGTTCGTGGGGATGCGAGTCGGGATAGAAAACAAAAAGAGTCTACTATTATTCACCACAGATTTCTAGCGTTATAGAAATCAACTTTTGTAAAACCTTATTTCATATTAATAAAACATGTCTCTACTTTATTTCAATTATTTTACTTGATTTCTCATCTTCTTAATCACGCATTATTTCAAAGTTAATCAACATATAACATAAATTTTAAAAACCCTTATTCACCCCCTCTAAGGGCGCCTACCGATCCAACAAGTGGTATCAGAGCGGTTTTATTCCAATCGGCTTAACAACAGGGAATAATGGCGTCTCATGATCTCGCTTCTATTAGTGGGGTAAATTTTTATGAAGAAGAAAAATCTCTTAAACCACCTTTATTCGAAGGGAGAAATTATAAAGGGTGGAAATTTTTAATGAAAAAGTTTATTAAAAATATAGATATCAATGCATGGGATATTGCAATAGTTAGACCAACGAATGAATCAAATAAACAGGAACGTCATCTAAATGCAAAAGCTTTAAATAGTATTTTCTGTGCTTTATCTCACGAAATTTCAAAATTAATATATTGTTTTTCGAGTGCATACAAAGTTTGGAAATTTCTTGAAGAAATGTATGATTCTCCATCTACAGGTATGGAACAAATGCAAGAAGTGGAGAACATACAAGATTGCACATCAAATGGAAAAGAAGAAATCCCATCTTTGGAAGAGGAATGCCAAATAGATGAAGACAACAAAGAAAATTCATGCTCAAATCTCACAGCATCCAAAAGCACTGTAAGGAAATCAAATCATCGTATTGTTTGCAATTCTATTTCTACTTTACAATTGCTACAAATTAAAAAGCGCAAAATTAAGAAATTAAAAAATGCGAATTGCAAATTGCGCTTAGAAAATAAAAATTTAAAAGCAAAAGTTAAAGTAAAATCAAATTCTAATTCATCTAGTTCTACCCATGGCTCCTTAGTTGAAAACATTACACCTTGTATGAAATTTGATGATTTAAAAGAAAAATGCAAGGAACTTGAAAAAGGACTTCTCTTTATAAAAGAACAAAATGGAAGATTATGTTTAGAAAATTCATCTTTGAAAAATGATTGTGCTAAGTGTGAAGCCTATAAAATTGAAATTAAAGAGATGGATGAAACATTTGATGAATATAGAAATAACTATCAAAATCATATTGATTCAATTGTATCCACTCTTAAAAATAGCACAATCGCTTATAATAAAGCTAGACATAATTTAAAAATCAAGAATGATGAATTAAAATAAAAAATCAACTTGCTTATGAAAATCATAAATACAAATTCACAATATCAAACTATATCTAAAAATAAGTTGAATATGAATATGAACATCTTACCTAAGTTTAAAAATGGGAGTAAGGAACATAAAGGATTTGTAAATCAAAATCAAAATTACCATAATTTACAAAATCATGTTTCTCTCAACCTAAAATTAAATGCAAATAAATTTCCTTCAAATTATAATTTCAAAAACCTTTTTGATACAAAATATTCAAGTAAATGAATATGGAAATTTGAAAACTAAAAATAATGTTAAACCAAGATTTGAATGGAGACCCAAAGCTAAAGATGAAACACAAACTCAAATCAAAAGAGCCCATTCAATCATATCTCCCCAAAAGCAAACACGATGTATTTGGGTACCCAAAGAACCCGTCACACCCGGTCCCCTTTGGATACCTAAATCTCTTATTCATTAGGTATCATCAAATGCATGAAGTAGAATATTCTCAAAAATGAAATTTACAAATTTTCTACTTCATGATATGCTTTATTGTCTTCTATCATGGTATGGTCATCATATAGACACAAGAATTTATCACTTAAAGATTTATAAATCAAATTATCAAATTGTAAAGTCATGTTCTTTATTTCTAAAGACCAATCTATTCTTCCTAAACTCATAATATATATATATATATACATCATTTATCAACAATTGAATTCAAAATTTTCTATATGGTATTAAAATATCTAGTCGTAGGATTTCAAGAAAATATACTACACATGATCTTAAAATTGCTTAAACATCTCCACTTCATGACTTCAAAATTTATAAATAAAACGTAAAACAAAACCTTCAAAAACTACCAAAGAAGGATCAGATAAAAACAGTCAAACATCCAAAAACAACAAAATTAAACATTGTAGATAACGCTAGCGCTAACTGGTAACGCCGGCGCTAAAAAACAGCATCCAAGGACATGTGTTCAAATTCCTGTATTATTACAAAACTGAAAAAAATTGTTCCCCTCAGGTCCTTCCCATTCCACTACTCTCCCTCATCTACCTCCTCCACACTTGGACTTGGTGACCGTCGTCTGCGTGTTCGCCGAACAGAATGTCTTGGCGGATCCTCTACTGGGCTATCCCATTCCCTTCTTTCTGACGATGACGGTGTCAACTTTAAGGCCTTGATCATAAATTTCAACATTTTTTTATGCCGAACACACCCTTCTTTACCTCCGATATATCCTCCTCCACCCATGTCATTCGTTCTCCCATATCTTCTCGGAATCGATCATATGAACCATCTCGTGTCTCTCGGGCTGACGCTCCTCGCTGGAGTGGTGGTCGAGTAGACGTCGATGGGTCATCCAGGAGGGATATTGCTCGCAAGTGTGAGGTACTATAGATTGGAGGAAAACAATCTATCAAGTAAAAACCTATTTCAAAAGGGTACATCACTTGAATAACCCATTGTATGATGCCACCCAGGGGCAAGTTGTTATATCTCTGGCAGGAAGGTTGTCGCAACTTGTATGAATAGCGATTCAAGGAGAGTAACAAGTCTGCCACGTCAAATTTCTCCTCCTCTAAAATGAAATAGGTGACATAACTAAGTTGTGCTGCGACTTTTGTTGTATCACCCAACTTCAGCATAATTGTGTGGCGTAATACATCTTGAACGACCAGGGCGTCTACTGTGAGTGTCGACACAGAGGAGATCTGACTCCTGCATTCCCTATTATGCAACAACATGTTCACTTGAGTCCAATCTCTATCTACCCTAAACTTCTCAACAATCTCCAACCGATTTGGATGCTGGGTCAATCCAAACACGACCCTCAGTTGGTCATGGGTAATTGTCACCACTTGTCCTTGCACCAGAGACCGCACTCCTCCATCCAGCTCTGTCTGCGATGGGTTTTCCAAGTGCGTATAGAAATCTTATACTAACTCTGAAGAAAATCCATCAGAAATAAATAAATTCAACACCTCAGAGGTTGCAAATAGTTGCATGATATGGTGGTGTCGAGGCATGTCAAACCCCACGATATATGGAACACCTACTACTGCAGCCTCCACGGCCAGCTCTGCACTTTTCTTTCCTTTTGATCCAGGAGCCATCTGCCACATTATAAGAGAAATTAAAATTAAGCAACAATCACTAGCGCCCGGCGCTAGCACTAACACATACTGTAGCGCCGGCACCAGTAACCTGATCTGAAATGGTAAGATCTCTTTAAAATAAAAGATTTCCAAATCCTAATTTACTAGTTCCAAGAAACCCACATAATCTAAACTAAAATCAAAACTAAAATCCTCATAAAAAATGAAAAACAAAAATCTTGAAGATTTTTTTAAAAATCAATAGTTTTTCTTAAAAAGGTCATAAATCTTCATCAAAATCAACTATTTAGAACAAGAATCATAAAAATAAAGAAGATTTGTTTTAGTCCCTCTCTTCAAAAATAAAAGAATCAAGCATTGTAGATCTAGTTTCTAAAACAACCTAATAACTTCAAATATCTTCATCTCTAACATCAAAATCAAAGTTTAAAACAAAAATCATAAGAAAAGATGAAGTTTTTTTACCTTAGATCTATGCGTGGTCTGGGTTGTCTTCTAGGGTTTTTCGGGAGAGCTTGAGAGGCAATGGCCGAAATGACAAAAAGAAAAGGGGATTATATAAAGCAGAACTACCGCCAGCGCTATCGTTAGCGCGAGGTTCTGTCTTTTTGTATTTCTTGAATTTTATAAGATACCTAAATTTATTCTCTATTATATGTACTACATAGTTTTTGCAGTTATGTTTTGAATTGATATTCGAAAAATAAATAAAAAATGATTATTGTAACAACCAAAATTACAAAAACATTTGTTTTTCTGTTTTTTTTTTAATTTTGAAAAATTCTTAAAAATATATTAATCTATATGTACTATTTATTTTTGCACTTCTGATTTTATTTCATTGTTGAAAAATCAAATACAAAAATACAAAAGCCAAATAACAAAAAATTCATAAAATAAAGTGACAAAGATAACTCCACCAAGCACTACTTGAACCTCCTGATAAGTCTTAATAAGCGTTGTGAGGTTGAGCACCTTGGAAAGAATAGTAAAGTATCTTGTGCAAACCATATCTTTCTTTCAAAATAAAAACCACTTACTCTTAAGTACATCGGATCACTAGTCTCAACATTAAAATAAAGTAAAATATGTGATCCCCCAAGCACTACTTTGCACCCTAATAAGTCTTGATGAGCATTGTGTGTGCAAAGCACCTTGGTAGTTGTACATTTTGTTTGTGCATTGAAGTGTGTGGAAGTAAAACTATTTGTGTTTTATTATGCTCTTTATTTTACATATTTCATGTATTTTTGATTAAAACATTTGTTTACTCTATTCAAAAATACACTTATGTGCACATCATTATCTTCCATAACACTTCTTCTCATGAGTATCAGAGATCCTAATGCTAATTCTATACTACTATTTATTTATGAAATGCAGTAGATAACCTAGCATGTTTTCTACAATGTTTGGTATGTTTTGAAAGTGTAAATTAAAATAACATTGTAGTAATCTCTTTTTGATAACATTATTTTATGCTTGGTTACTTTATTGTTAAACTTAAAGATTTTAATTGAACAATGATTTACAAAAACATCTTGTTTCATTTTATGAATCATCGTGGCTTACAAAAGATGTTTGCTTGTATTATATATATATAAGTCTTCCGCAACTTTACATTTACCTTGTATTCTTTTTATGCTCAAAACTCTGATCTATTTCAATGAAAAGTATTCTAAAACTCCTTATCATTTCCTTCTCTCTAAAAGCTCGATCATGCCTTTATCTTCTACTCAAAACTGTTTGTGTTTTATTTCCTTACCCACTTTTGCTAATAACAAAATGGGGAGAACTAACATGATAAATATAATCCGCTATCAAAATAGAAAACTAACATGATTAATTAAGATGATAGCTTACATATTAGGGGAGCATTCACTTAGGGGGAGCATGTATTTAGGGGGAGCAATTCTAAATGCTAAAATCAATAATTATCCTAAGTCATCACTCTCTCACACACACAAGTAAGTTTCATCATGCTTATATATTAATGCTCCGATTTATCATTAATGGATTTGTTATTATCAAAAGGGGGGAGTTTGTTGGAACATGGTCTTCCGCATCTCCTAGGTTTGAGAATAACAAATCCTATGTGTATTTGAACTTGTGTGTTTAAGTGTGCAGGAAAATAAGTCCACATGACTCAAGGATAACATAAGAAGGTTGCCCCCAAATTTGAGCCATCAAATCCAACATGCACCTTTGATCAAGTTTTAGCATTCATGAACCCGCATACTCCAGAAAAAGTTTGGAACATAGGTGCCACCGCCATTGCATTTATTACCATAGTTTCACGTCACTACCGCTCAAATGCTACAATCATCCCAAACATAACTTAAAGATGATTGCTTAGCAGGTCAGATTTTGAGGCAAGGATTAACTACTCAGAACAAGTGATGTATTTATATATATCAGTGAATTTTAACAAATCAAATAACAATAAATGTAAAATAATATTTTGATAATAGTCCGGCAAAATATGCAAATATCAACCAAGATGATACAAACAAATTGGTGCAATAATTGGTTCTTTAAATGAATTTATATATGAAAATACTTGAAGGGTAGTATTGCATTGTGGTCCTTATACATAACTTATTAATAACTGAATGCAGGAAGAATTTCAGCTCGCTTTGTTTAAGAGCAGGAAAATCTCTTTGCAAACAAGGTATGACATTTTTTAAATTTTCTTTTTGTCCTGTATAAGTATTCATTGAGAAGTTCTTGGTAATTTCCTATGAACTAAATATTGGAGTCTTAGCACATCATTTTTTGCACCAGTTCATTTTGCTTAGGCTTTCTTCTTTTTGCTTGCTAGAAGTGTTCCTGTTGAGATTTTGAAGTGAGCTAACGCCCGACGTTAGAGCTAATGTCGGCGTTAGCTCCTTCTCGCTGAGCTAACACCAGCGTTACGAGCTAACGCCCGCGTTGGCTCCTTCTCGCACCTCCCCCCTGTTTTGCCTATAAATAGAGGGGTACCCCCCTCTAAGAGTATCGATTCTGAAAGTGGCGAGTATCCTCTACTTTGAGCGAGTTAGAGATACCAGAGTGCTTCCTGGCGAGCATCGAACTTGGAGTAAGTTCGGAAAGAGAGTTACCTACTCGCGAGTTAACGCGGGGCGTTAGAGTCAACGCCAGGCGTTGAGTGTGGCGAGTAGCGAGCTTCGTCTAGTGGCGACTAGGGAGCTGAGGAGTGCGAGCAGCGAGCTTGCGAGGAGCTGAGCTAACGCTGGGCGTTAGCATTAACGCCGGCGGTAGCGAGGAGCGAGTATCACCTGCGCGGTGTGCTCCGGAGGAGAAGCGGATCTTGTGCGTGACCAAGTTCTTTACTTCATTGGCTGTTGTGAATCAAGTTGGATGCAACTTGTATTCAGCCCTGTCCATTTGTAACTAGCTGCCAGAGTTATTAAATTGTGATAGTTTGTGTTCATCGTTTGGTGTCCTTATTCCCTTGTTGGTTGACGTGTTCTTCCGACTTCAAAATATTTCACATGGTATCAGAGGGATAGTGGGAACAAGGACTGAGCAACCAAGATGGACGGCGGAGGAGGGTATGCTAGGGGACTTGGTGTTGGGTATATTGCCCTCAATATTACCTTGATTTGAAGAGGCATCACTCTCAATGCTAAGGACATATTGTATTTGATAAAACTTTGTTTTTGTAAGTCAAACAGGCTTAGGTGACTCAAGAGAAAGGGCCAAACATGCCCTTAGATGTGAAGAAATTATCTACAAAGAGATGAAGATTTGTCTCAGCTGAACCGCTGAGACGAAGGGTCAAAACCGCTGAGACGAGGAGCCGTCTCAGCGGATCCGCTGAGAAGAAGGTGTCTCCGCTGATAAGTTCTTCAAACGCTAAGAATCAGCGTGTTCGTCGAACGTAGAAGGGTGTTCGTCGAACGAAGGACTATGTTCGTCGACCGCTGAGACGAGACCAAAGAAGGAGCCGCTGAGAAGGCATAATTGGCGTGTTCGTCGAACGCAGAGTGTCGTTCGTCGAACACAGAACACTGTTCGTCGGCCGTTGAGACGAGATTGAAGAAACAGCTGAGAGTTGGCATGTCCGTCGAACTCAGAGTGCAGATCGTCGAACGCAGAGACAATGCAGATCGTCGAACGCAGAGACAGTGCCGATCGTCGAACGCAGAGTGTCGTTCGTCGAATGCAGAGACAAGACAAGATCGTCGATCGCAGAGCTTGACAAGATCGTCGAACGCAGAGTTTGACAATATTAGGCCTGAAACTGGTGCAGTTTGGTGCGGTTTGAGCCCAAACCGCAACCGCACCAAAGAGGGTCTGTTTTTTACTTTACAAAACCGCACCGCATCCAAACCGTGCGGTGCGGTGTGACATTGGTGCGGTTTGGAGTAAGTTTTTGCGGTGCGGTTTCGATTTTTTTCTTATGTTTTATTATAATTGTTAAAAATTAAAATAGGTTTTTGCGGCCTAGGCACTATAAATTTTAACATTCATATTATTGATGCCGCCAAAGAACCACTGCAAAGAATGATAAAAACATAAATTGATGAGCAACTTAACAAAAGTAAAAAAAATGACGAGCACCTCAACAATTAATAGAACAACACTAACAAAAACAGAGTGAAGAAGAATGGTGCATTGTCCTTTAAGGTTGATCCAAACCAAAATGTCCAGGTAGTGGTGACGCCAAGACCAAGCTGAAGCCATTCTTCTGGGATAAAGTGATGGCAAATCCGGATCAGTCGATGGTTTGGCATCAGATTAAGTCATATTTATCACAATGTGTAGTATTTCTCACAATGTCTCACAATGTGTAGTATTTAATTCATATTTATCACTCGTTTGTCTTGTATGGAAATAATGGAATAATTGGTGTTTGATATTGTGTTTTACAGGTTTAACGAGGAGATGATAGAATCATTGTTTGGATATAGTGCTACTGACCAGCGCCGGAGTGAAGCCGCCAAAAAGGATTCGGCAAACGATGTTTCTAAAAACTGCATTCAAATTCTTGATCCCAAGAAATCGCAGAATTTGGCAATTTCTATAAAGGCCTGGAATGTAAAAGTAGAAGAAGTTTGTGATGCATTAATGGAAGGTAAATACGCCGTCGATTCACACCCTGCCTAAGATCAAGCAGCGGTTCACGGTGGAGTAGGCTTCCACCTTCGTCGGATACGAAAGAGAGGATCAGCCCCTGCAGGCCCGCCGAAGAAGAGATGTCGCCCGAGTAGGGATGTCGCCGGAGTAGAGCCACCCTCGCTCGCTTGAGTAGGAGTCGCGAGCCGATGAGTCGGAGAAGACACTCCTTCCGACTTCCCGTGACCTAGCTTTGGCGGAACAGTAAAGAACGGGAGTGGGTCGGGAGAAATGAGAGATGGAGAACTCTGAACTTAAAAGATATAGAAAAAAAATGTAAAAACTAAAATGTAACTTTATAAGATTGTAAAATATTTATAAAAAAAATGTAAAAACCTAGCTAGAAATGTCTATGCGAAACAACAAAGATGAAAGTATACATTAATTTGTAAAAAAATTATTACTTATCAGATATAAAATAAAATATTTATAATCACACGGTGCGGTGCGGTTTATGCGGTTTCGACAAGGCCAAAACCGAACCGCACCGCAAACTATGCGGTTTTTCAATAATCAAAACCGCACCACAACCCCACCATTCGGTGCGGTTTGAAAACGGTGCGGTGCGGTGTTGCAGTTTTTTGCGGTTTCGGTTTTTAAATTTCAGGCATCGTCGAACGCAGAGTTTGACAAGTTCGTCGAACGCAGAGTACAGCGCGTTCGTCGAGCGCAGTCCTTCTCTACGGAAAAGTAGGGCGGCGGAACCTGCGGCTATGGCAAGTTGCAGACAAGCTGCGCGGGGTCCACCAGCTCCTCCCATACTTCTCAGAAGGACATCTAAGAGTCGTTGAAGATCAGAGATGTATAAAAGGAAATGCTATGGCACATTTGAAGCTCTCCTCCGTCGCGTGCAAAAACGAAAATCAACTGTTTCATTGACGGCAGCTGCTCTCGACATTCTTCCTGCTCACTGAAAGAGAAGAAGAATCAGAGAGAAGAAGTTAGCTACTCCACCAGAAGGGGCAAGGTGATCTTCCATCACTCTATTGAAGAGGAAGATCAAGTTGTTGCTGTAATCAACATCTTCAGCAACAGGAAGCACAGTCTGTGCAGGATCTACCAGAGAGTATCTCTAATGTAGAATATTTCTAAACCATTTTTCTGTAGGGCATTTTGCCTGAGCTGTAAGACCATTTGGTCTGAGTTTGTAGGAACCCGAGGGTTCTGAGTTGTAGGGCTTCATTGCCTGAGCTGTAGGAGAAGAAATTCTCTGAGTTGTAGGACCTGCTGAGATCTGAGTGTAGGATCAGGAGCTGATCTGAGGTAGGGATGTTTAGCCTGAGGTAGGACCTGTTGTGGTCTGAGTTGTAGGACCTGCTGTGGTCTGAGCTGTAGGATCTGCTGTGGTCTGAGCTGTAGGATCAGGAGCTGATATGAGTTTGTAGGGCTGCTGTGCCTGAGGTAGGAGCTGGTGATAGCTCTGAGTTGTAGGGACCTTTGTCCTAAGGTAGGATCATCCATGATCTGAGAAGTTCTGAGGAACTTGTGCTGTAAGCTCTTTGAGCCGAGTTTGGAGGAGTTGGCCTTGTCTAACATATTGTTAGAAAGGTGAAGGGGGAAAGAGGACTACTCAAGACAACCTGTCTTGAGGAACCTCTATACATACTTGTGTGCTTTTTGTGTGTTTGATCTTTTGCTTAAACCAGAAATCAGAAATAAGCAAGGGTGCTTAGAGGAAAATTAAAAGGACCTATTCACCCCCCTCTAGGTGATTTAGACTACAAACCTAATATTCTTTCAAGTGGTATCAGAGCTAGGTTGGTCAAGAAGGACTTAACAGTCTGACAAGATCCTAAGAGGTATAGTCTAGTCAAAACCCAATGGCCTCCAGTGTAATGCATAAGGAGATGAGCTCAATGAAACTGCCCATATGGAAGCAGAGGGTTATGCTGTACATGGAAGCCTCAGACCCTAGAATCTACATTACTGTTCAGGAAGGCCCCTTCATTATCACAAAACCCTCCTATATTGATCCTACCAGGCAAGTAGGCAAACCATACACTGAAATGACCAAGGATGAGATAACATTAGCTACTATGGATAAAAGAGCTCAAAATATCATAGTTAATGCTATTGATGACTCAACTTTTCAAAATTTGGTGCACTGTGGATCTGCTAAGGAGATGTGGGATACACTGATAGTGTACATGGAAGGGACTGAAGATGTGAGGAATGACAGGAAGTCACTCCTCAATCAGGAATATGAAGCTTTCAGGCAGCAAGGGCAGGAGAGCATCTCCATGTGTTATGAAAGGTTCTTTAGAATAATTAATGAACTAAGAACCTATGAGAGAGTGTTCACAAATTATGAGCTGGATGATAAGTTCCTCAGATCTCTAACAAGAGATTGGGACACAAAAATTTGTGCCATAAGGGAGGTGGCTAAGTTGACTGAAACTCCTCCCTAAACTCTTTATGGAAAGTTGTTCTCCTATGAAATGCAGCTGACTGCCAGGAAGGAAGAAGAGCAGAAGGCAAAGGGTGATACCAGGGAGAATTCCCTGGCCTTCAAGGCTGAAAGCTCAAGAAGAGGGAGAGAGAAGGCTCACTCTCCTCCCAGAAGATCTGCTGAACCAGAATATTCTGAGCCTAGCTCATCAAGATGCTCCTCTTCTAATGAAGAAATTGTTGTTCTTACAAGGCACTTCAGAAATATGTTGAGGAGGAAGCAATGGAAGAACAAGCCTTCCTCCTCATATCACAACAAGGAGGACAGCAAGGAGTCAAAGCATCACTCCAGAAGTGACAGGTATGAGTCTAACTCAAAACATAATTCTTCCAAAGTTGTTTGCTATTGCTGCAACAAGCCTGGGCATGTCATTGATGACTGCCCTGTGAAGAGAAGAGAGAAGGATGAGAATAAGGCTCATCAATCAAGGAGCAAGAAAGGAGAGAAATCCTTTCTAGCTAAGAAGAAGAAGAAGAGCTGGAGTGAATCAGACTCTAGCTCATCAGAATCTGAAATAGAAGAAGCCCTCATTGAGCTGGTTGCTGTTGAAGAAACAGCTATTGGCAGGATTGCAGTCAGGGCCCCTCTATCACATTCAGACAGTGATGAAGAGGAGGATGAGGTCATTCACAATGATTATGGGCTGATGGCTCTAACTGAAGATGAGGACAACCAAAATAATTCAGAACATGAGCAGGTATTAATTCATTCCATATCCTCTTCTGATTATGAGACTAGTCCAGAATCTGATGCACCTCCATCAATTGATGGAAGGGGCATGGAAGCTGAGGAAGAACTCAATCAATTGATTGAAAAATATGGTGTTCTTTTGGAGGCTCTGAATAAGAGCAAGAAGCTTGCCAAGAGGCAAGCCCAGGAAATTGTTTCCCTCAAAATGAGTAAGGATGTCAACACTGAACCTACCACCCTGGTGGCTCGGATGAGCAGACAAATTAGTCATTTACAGGGGTTAACTATGGTGCAAATAAGCACTATTTCCCTGAAAAACAAGGTCATCAAGGACCTTGAAGAAAAGCTTGAGAAGGAGAAGTGCCTGGTGGCCCAATTCACCAAGCCCAAATCTGTGCTTCCCCTTATTGACACCTTCTCCTCTCAAACCAATTGGAGAGGACCTGGATTCAACAAGATAGAAGTAGGAGAAGGGAGTGGAGTAAAGATCAAGAAGAAGGCTAAGCCTCAAACCACCATTCAAAAGGTGCTACTTCCCTCCAACAGGTATGACCATGAAAGCATTCATGGTCACTGGAAGAATGGAAGGTCCTATGGGAAGGAAAACACTCCTTCCCATAGTGAAAGAAAGGGCATGGGATTAAGTGCAAGGAAATCTCCCCATGAGGAAATACAAATGGCCCAATCTGGACCATTTGTGTTTGGTGCTTCTGCACCTTCAGTCAAGAACAAGGAAGCATACATTTCAAAATCTGCTTCGGCAAAAAGCAAGACTGCTGTCAAATCTATTGACAAGGCCTGTTGCTCAGTGTATGATTCCTTCAGATCTTGTATGGCTGCCAAGCCAAAGCAAGCTGAGGCTGTCAGGACAAAGAGCAGCAAGACTGTCCACAAATTATCCTTCAGTCAGATTATTGCTAAAAGAGATAGGAAGAATGCTGCAGTCTCCTCTGCTGAACATGTGCACAGTGCTGTACCAATTCAGAAAAATGTTCAGAAAAGGAGATACAATATTCATGGTTGTTGGTGCTGTGGCAAGGTGGGACACTTTGCCATAAATTGTTGGTACAACCCCAATGTACCTAATGCAAAGAAGAGCTTTCCTGCTAGGAGTGTAGCTAGTATGAGAGTATCTCATCAAACTAACAGGCACCTAGGACCCAAAGCTTTTTGGGATCCTAAGGATAACTAAATCCTTCTTTGCAGGGTAGTTCAAGTACCAGTCTCAACCAAATATGGTACTTGGACAGTGGGTGCTCAAGGCACATGACAGGAACTAGGAGTCTTCTACAAGATTACAAGCCTGTGAAGAATGGACCCAAAGTCATCTTTGGGGGATCAGAAAAGGGAGTCACCAGATGTTATGGTATGATCACTAATGGCATAGTCTCCTTCACAAAAGTGGCTTTTGTTGAAGGGTTACAACACAACCTTGTTAGCATAAGCCAACTATGTGATCTTGGCCATGTCATTGAATTTCACAATGATAAGTGCCTCATCAAAAAGTCTAATGACTTGGAGACCATTCTTTCAGGCACTAGGAGTGGAAATGTTTATTGTTTAGATTTCTTCTGCAAATCTTTTTCCTCTCATGTATGTCTTGTAGCAGATGAGAGTGAGTCTCTATGTGTTAAATGACACAAGAGACTTGCCCACATCAACTACAAGATAATGCATAGACTATTCTCTAAGAACTTGGTTAGAAATAGTCATAATTTAAAATGTGTTAAAATGGTCCATGTCACGCTTGCCAAATGGGTAAGCAAACAAGGGCCACTTTTAAAAGTATTGGCTCCAAAGACACTAAGAGATGCCTCTATCTATTGCACATGGACTTGTTTGGTCCTATGCCAATTCAAAGCTTAGGAGGGAAGTTGTATACCTTAGTGATTGTTGATGATCACTCAATATATACATGGGTATTTTTCCTTAGAAAGAAATCTGATACTCTAAATACCTTCATAACCCATGTCAAGGCCATTCAGAATGATTTGCAATGTTCTGTGGTCAGAACTAGGTCTGACTATGGCACATAGTTTCAATCTGAAGCCATGACAAGGTTCTGTCAAGAACTAGGTATCATTCAAGAATTTTCCTCCCCAAGGACCCCACAACAAAATGGGGTGGCTGAGAGGAGGAATAGATCATTGATAGAAGCTGGGAGAACATTGCTTAGTGACTCTTCACTCCCAGAATATTTCTGGGCTGAAGCAGTCAATACTGCCTGTTATGTTCTCAATAGAGCTTCCATCAATAAGGATCATGGAATTACCCCCTATGAGATTTTGAAAGGCAAACAATCAACAATTTCATACTTTAAGATCTTTGGATCTAATTGCTACATTCTAAATAATGGAAAAGCTCAGTTAACTAAGTTTGCTGAAAAATACAACATGGGGATTCTTGTTGGATATAGCTCACATAGTAGATCCTATATAGTATATAACAAGAAAACCCATGTTGTTGAAGAGTCCATGCATGTAGTGTTTGATGAGTCCAGCCTAATCTACAAGGGCTGGCCCAGTTCTTCTATTTTGACAGTAAGTGAAGAAGCAATGGAAGAACTATCCAACAAGAACCTTCCAGCAGCAGTAAAGCAAATCCTGATGCAAAAGTTCAAGAATATGCAGAGGTGCAAGATGCTGAAGATGCTGAAGAAGCTGCTGAACCAGTGGAAGAAGTTTAGCAAGTAGAGCACAGATTACCTGCAGCTACAAGACATCTAAGGGATCATCCCTTGGAACAGATTATTGGAAATGTCCAGCAAGGTGTGACAACCAGGAGCAGAGCTCATAATGAGGCCTTGTTCCTCAGTTTTCTGTCACAGGTAGAGCCTAAGAAGTTTGAAGAGCCCAATGTGGATCCATTCTGGATCCAGGCAATGCAGGAAGAACTTTTGCAATTCAAAAGATGCAAAGTATGGAAATTGGTGCCAAGACCACAAAGACATAACATCATTGGCACCAAATGGATCTTCAGAAATAAGATGGATGAGAATGGAACTATCATCAAGAACAAGGCAAGACTTGTTGCAAAGGGATACAAGCAAGAGGAAGGGATTGACTTTGATCAAACCTTTTCCCCAGTTGCAAGGTTGGAGGCTATAAGGCTATTCCTTGCATATGCAACCCACAAAGGCTTCAAAGTATACCAGATGGATGTCAAGTCAGCATTTCTAAATGGAAATATGAAAGAGGAAGTATATGTAGAGCAGCCATTAGGTTTTGTCCATCCTACTCTCACTTCTTATGTCTATTTTCTTCAGAAAGCCTTGTATGGTCTTAAGCAAGCCCTAAGGGCTTGGTATGAGACTTTGTCTAGCTTTCTCATCAAGAATAAGTTCTTGAAGGGAAAGATAGATAGCACATTGTTTCTTAGGGAAACAAGGGGCAAGATTCTCCTATTCCAAATTTATGTTGATGACATAATTTTTGGGTCTACTGATGACAACCACTGCAAGAGATTTGCTAATCTAATGCAAGGGGAGTTTGGGATGAGCAGTATGGGTGAGCTCAAATATTTCCTTGGGCTCCAGGTGAAACAGTCTGAGGATGGAATCTTCATCTCCAGACTAAGTACACCAAGGAGCTCATCAAGAAATTTGGGATGGAGTCTGCTTCCACCATGAGGACACCCATGGGATCTAATGTATCATTAGACAAGGATGAAAATGGGAAGGCCTTTGATGAGTCCATGTACAGGTGTGTCATTGGATCCCTGTTGTACTTAACTGCTAGTAGGCCAGACATTATGTATTCTACATGTGTTTGTGCTAGGTATCAGGCCTGCCCTAAGGAGTGTCACTACACCTCTGTGAAGAGGATCTTGAGATACCTCAAGGGAAGCCTAAATCATGGCCTTTGGTATCCTAGGAACAGTGATTTTGAACTGATAGGCTACTCAGATGTAGATTTTGCAGGTTGCAAAGAGGACAGGAAAAGCACAAGTGGCACCTGTCAATTCCTAGGGAGGAGGCTGGTCTCATGGAGCAGTAAAAAGCAAACCAGTGTGGCAATGTCCATAGCTGAGTCTGAGTACATTGCAGTAGGTAGCTGTTGTGCTCAACTATTGTTGATTCAACACCAGTGAGAGGACTACAACCTCAAGGTAAGCCAATCTCCTCTGTATTGTGACTCATCCAGTGCTATCTCCATTGCTAAGAATCCTGTCTCTCACAACAGGACTAAGCATATTGAGATTAGGTATCATTTTATAAGAGAACATGTTGACTGTAAAGATATCAGCCTTGAATTTGTCCCCACTGACAGCCAAGTGGCTGATATCTTCACTAAGCCATTGGATGAGGCCAAGTTTAATGCTTTCAAGATAGAACTAGGAATGTTAAGTGTAGAATAGTACTGACATTGAGGGGGAGCTAGAATGGGTTGTTCAAATTGAACAGGATCAGCTATTACAGAAAATAGCTCTCCAATTTAGGGGGAGCAAATTCCCTGCTCAGGTTGAGGGGGAGATGGCAAATGCTAAGAGTGTATAGGTTGGCTTATAGGTTGATCCAAAGGGATCTATAGATGTTGCCTCTCTATCCATAGAAGGTTAAATAGTTGAAGAAACTAGAAAGGGGGAGATAGGGCCAATGCTTAGGATAGGCCAATGCTAGATAGGGCAAATGCCTAGGGTATTAGGGCCCATGCTATAGATCAATTTTTGTGATATGTTTTTGCTGTTAATGTACCTTAGCATTGGGAATGTTCTGCCTTCTTTAAATAGGCGGAGATTGTTGGGTATATTGCCCTCAATATTACCATGAATTGAAGAGGCATCACTCTCAATGCTAAGGACATATTGTATTTGATAAAGTTTTGTTTTTGTAAGTCAAACAGGCTTAGGTGACTCAAGAGAAAGGGCCAAACATGCCCTTAGATGTGAATAAATTATCTACAAAGAGATGAAGATTTGTCTCAGCTGAACCGCTGAGACGAAGGGTCAAAACCGCTGAGACGAGGAGCCGTCTCAGCGGATCCGCTGAGAAGAAGGTGTCTCCGCTGATAAGTTCTTCAAACGCTGAGAATCAGCGTGTTCGTCGAACGCAGAAGGCCGTTCGTCGAATGAAGGACTATGTTCATCGACCGCTGAGACGAGACCAAAGACGGAGCCGCTGAGAAGGCATAATTGGCATGTTCGTCGAACGCAGAGTGTCGTTCGTCGAACACAGAACACTGTTCGTCGACCGCTGAGACGAGATTGAAGAAATAGCTGAGAGTTGGCATGTCTATCGAACTCAGAGTGCAGATCGTCGAACACAGAGACAGTGCAGATCGTCGAACACAGAGATAGTGCCGATCGTCGAACGCAAAGTGTCGTTCGTCGAACGTAGAGACAAGACAAGATCGTCGATCACAGAGATTGGCAAGATCTTTGAACGCAGAGTTTGACAAGATCGTCGAACGCAGAGTTTGACAAGTTCGTCGAACGCAGAGTACAACGCATTCGTCGAGCGCAGTCCTTCTCTACGGAAAAGTATGGCGGCGGAACCTACGGCTAGGGTAAGTTGCAGACAAGCTGTGTGGGGTCCACCAGCTCCTCCCATACTTCTCAGAAGGACATCTAAGAGCCGTTGAAGATCAGAGATGTATAAAAGGAAATTCTAGGGAACATTTGAAGCTCTCCTCCGTCGCGTGCAAAAATGAAAATCAACTGTTTCATTGACGACAGCTGCTCTCGACATTCTTGCTGCTCACTGAAAGTGAAGAAGAATCAGAGAGAAGAAATTAGCTCCTCCACCAGAAGGGGCAAGGTGATCTTCCATCACTCTATTGAAGAGGAAGATCAAGTTGTTGCTGTAATCTGTTGGAGTTACCATTGTGATCTAGAAGTGGTCAAACATGTAATGTCACTGCCAACGCGATATGAGCCTGCAGGGTCGCACATAAGAGCATGTGGAGAAGTTGGAAGATTGACTATGTTGGTAAAGGTTACCAATCACCATATAGAATGGGGGAAGTCCAGCAAATGTTGCTGTCTGAATTCGTCGGGTTTACACGGATAGAATTCGTCGGATTCGTCGGGATTCGTCGGATTGTTCCGTGGAATCTCGACGAATTGTTACAGAGATCCTTAACTCGGCAAATGTTGCCGTCTGACATGATTCGTCGGATTCGTCGGGATTCGTCGGATTGTTCCGTGGAATCTCGATGAATTGTTACAGAGATCCTTAACTCGGCAAATGTTGCCGTCTGACATGATTCGTCGGATTCGTCGGGATTCGTCGGATTGTTCCATAGAATCTCGACGAATTGTCACAGAGAGCATTAACTCGGCAAATGTTGCCGTCTGATGTGATTCGTCGGAATTCGTCGGATTGTCCCGTGAAAACTCGACGAATGCTGTTCCGTGGAATCCCGACGAATTGTAACAGAAGCCCCTATTTTGCTGTGTGGTCTGCGGATAGCGATTCTTCTAGAAGCTGTTTATCCTTTGGGTATAAATAGGACTTCTTTTAGGGTTCTCACAACTTACGAAATAGAAGCCGACGGAAGGAGTTCCGCTCTCGCTCGAACCCTAGACGGAAGTGTTCCGCCGTTCTGAATCGCCTCCGCCGACTTCCTCTCCGACGATTGTCGCCGGTGTTGTTCTTCCTGAAGCGGATCTAGCAATCCGTGGAAGCGCAAGGTGTAGTCTTCTTCTCCCGGCTCGTGTGGACTGCTGTAGAGACGTAGACATTATTCTATGTGAGAACTCTTGCAAAGCCGACGAAGGCAATCTTCTTCTTGGAGCATCTAGGTTGGATTTGATCCAATCCCACCAAGGTAATTTCAAACCTAGCATTTTGATTAACTTCTTGATTCAATATTCATGGTCGATCCGAATCTTTTGGGTTGTTTCTCTTCATTTCCGCTACGCCTACATTTGATGTATGGTTCTAGAAAAACCCAACAGTGGTATCAGAGCTAGGTTTTGGTCATGATTGTTGTTTCAGAAGTTAGGTTATTCCAGTACGTGCAAATCTAGGTATTTGGAAGCGTTCTGAATGTCAAGATTTCTTCTTGGAATATCACATTTGATGTGATTTTCTGTGGTTTCTGGTGGTGGGATTTCAAAAAATTTGGTCGGGGCTCTGCCCCGCACCCTGCAAGGGCTCTGCCCCTTGACCCCGCTCGCTGATCGGTCAGCGAGACCACCGCCAGGGGCGCGGCCCCTTGGAACCCTGCCAGGAACGTCTGGGATTTCGTGGTAATTTCTAATTGTTAGAAATTGTTGTCTCCTTAGCAGTAACCGTCCCTCCAGTGGTTAATGAACCCTTGTATTGTTTTGGATTTTGAATCCAACAATGAGAGACGAGCTTGTCTACTGCTTTAAGTCGAGTTGTCTTTGCCTTTGTCCAATGCATGTAAATATGAAGATTTGGAAGAGTTCTAAATGTCCAGATTTAGCCCTTTTGCCTATCAAAGGTTGATAGTCTTATGTTGTGCACATAAGGGATACATGTGGATTTTAGAATGCTTGTTTTTCTATGGATGTGCACTTTGATCAAATGTTGATCATGGTTAAGTGTTAACCTATTATTTAAAATTAAAATCCCTTCATCAAATATTAAGTGTTCGGATGACTTCCGATGGATGACACTCTTCCTGCCTCGGTCGATGAAGTGTGGGCTTGCCAAAGCAAGGTGCATTAATCTATCTTGGTAAGGGTGCGAGCGGATAATTGTGATATCCCACTGTCGATATCGGGTCTAACTTAACTAGGTGACCTCAAAGGTTGAGTGCCTAGAGGCATTGGGTTGGCATGCACCATATGATGGATGCGAATAAGGAGTTATTCACCAGCCATACAAGAGTTGCATGAGGATGCAATTGGCAAGCGTTGCCTACCTAAATAACCGCATTATGAGAGGAACGCCAAAGCGGACTCGTGGTGTTGGTGAAATACGGATCTTTTCCACTAAGAGAGTAGCTCGCATGGACTCTCTGAATTGATAGTGATGGCTATCAATTTGAATAAAATAGTGGGAGTATTTAATTGAAGTCCAAATTAAAATAAATTGTATTTTGAAATTAAGGTACTGATTAAATTCTGCATGAATTCTTGTAGAATTCCATGGCAAGTGGTTCACATTCTACCTTGTCCCTGAGAGCTATCCTTGAGAAGGACAAGCTTAGTGGGACGAACTATATGGACTGGTATAGGAACCTGAGAATTGTTCTCAGGCAAGAGCGAAAGCTCTACGTCTTGGAAGAAGAAGCCCCCGAGGTGCCGACCGGGAACTCGTCCCGTGTTGATAAGGATGCTTATAAGAAGTATACCGATGACGCCTTAGACGTCGAGTGCCTTATGCTTGCCACCATGAACTCTGAACTTCAGAAGCAACACGAGAACATGGGGTGCAAGGAGATTGACGAGCACCTAAAGAAAATGTTTCAAGGGCAAGCTCGTCAAGAGAGGTTTGATGTTACGAAGGCCTTATTTTAGTGCAAAATGGGAGCTCGAGACTCGGTTGGTACTCACGTACTCAAGATGATTGGGTATATAGAGAACCTGGAGAGACTGGGTTTTCCTCTGGGTCAAGAGTTGGCCACAGATCTTATCCTGCAATCGTTGTCGGATAGTTATGAGCAGTTTGTCTTGAACTACAACATGAATGAAATAGACAAGACACTGCCCGAGCTCCTAGGCATGTTGCGAACTGCCGAGATAAATATGAAGAAGGCCAAGCCTGCTAGTCCCATTTTGATGGTACATAAAGGCAAGGGTAAGGCAAAGGGCTTCAAGAAGACGAAGGTGGGACCTAAGTCACATCTTGAGCCCAAATCTTCTGCGCTGAAAAAAAAGAGCACCGTGAAGGAAGGGGAAATGCCACCACTGTGGCAAGGCTGGTCATTGGAGGAGGAATTGTCCTTCGTACATTGACGGTCTGCGGAAAATGAAGGGAGCTATGACTTCCGCT
Source organism: Dactylorhiza incarnata (assembly GCA_033032865.1). Classification (NCBI taxonomy): domain Eukaryota; kingdom Viridiplantae; phylum Streptophyta; class Magnoliopsida; order Asparagales; family Orchidaceae; genus Dactylorhiza; species Dactylorhiza incarnata. The sequence continues at coordinate 5,992,598 of JAWHQI010000103.1, read as the reverse complement.
TCGAATATTTACGTTATAGAGATAAACCTTTCTGCTCCTTCATCTTGGGTATTGGATACCGGATGTGGTTCTCACATTTGTACAAATGTGCAGGAACTGGGAAGGAGGAGATTGCTGAGTAAAGGAGAGGTGGACCTGCGCGTCGGCAATGGAGCAAGAGTTGCTGCTGTAGCCGTAGGGGTTTACCGTCTTTCTTTGCCCAGTGGGCTTGTAATAGAACTTAATAATTGTTATTATGTTCCGGTTATAACTAGAAACATTATATCCATTTCATGCTTAGACATGATTGGATTTTCTTTTATAATTAAGAACAATTGTTGTTCTATATTTAAGAATGATGTTTGTTATGCTGTAGCTCAATTGTTTAATGGTCTTTATGTTTTGAACCTGGACCATCCGGTCTATAATGTAGATAATAATAAAAGACTAAGAACAAATGACTCAAATCCTACATATCTCTGGCATTGTCGTTTGGGCCATATAAACGAGAAGCGCATATCCAAGCTCCATAAAGACGGACTATTGGACTCATTTGATTATGAATCATTTGAGCGATGCGAGTCTTATTTATTAGGCAAGATGACTAAAGCCCCTTTCACTGGTTATATTGAGAGGGCTGAGGATCTCTTGGGTGTTGTACATAGTGATGTATGCGGACCCATGAGTTCTATGGCTAGAGGTGGGTATTTCTACTTCGTTACATTTACTGATGATTTCAGTAGATACGGATATGTGTATCTTATGAAGTGCAAATCCGAAACTTTTGAAAAGTTCAAAGAGTTTAAAAATGAAGTGGAGAACCAATTGAGTAAAAAGGTTAAAGCACTCCGATCTGATCGAGGTGGCGAATACCTGAGTCATGAGTTCCGTGATCATCTGAAAGAGTGTGGTATTGTATCACAGCTCACTCCACCTAGGACACCGCAGCATAATGGTGTGTCTGAGAGGATAAATCGTACTCTGTTAGACATGGTACGGTCGATGATGAGTCATGCAGACTTGCCTGTTTCCTTTTGGGGTTTTGCTTTAGAGACTGCTGCAATGACACTGGATCGCGCTCCGACGAAAACAGTTCTAAAGACACCATATGAGATATGGACTGGGAAGCGTCCTAGTATGTCATTCATTAAAATTTGGGGCTGTGAGGCATACGTACGACGTCAAATGCCTGACAAGCTGGAACCCAAATCAGATAAGTGTTATCTGGTGGGATATCCTAAGGAAATGAAAGGATATTACTTTTACCTACCGTCTGAGGGCAAAGTGTTTGTCGCAAGGACGGGTGTCTTCTTGGAGAAAGAGTTCTTGTCAAGAAAGACGCAGAAGGTAGAACTTGAAGAAGTTCAAGAACCACAAGTAGTGAATGAACCAGAGTTGGATTCTGAGCCAGGACTACAAGATGTTGTAGCTGGAGAACCTGCTCAAGAGACACAAGTCCTACGTAGATCTGGTAGACCAAGATTTGAGCCTGAGAGATATGGATTTCTCGTGTCTCAAATAGGTAATGTGTTGCTTATGGATCATGATGATGAACCGGCGACCTACCAAGAGGCTATGAATGGACCGGACTCTGACAAATGGCTTGAGGCTATGAAATCCGAAATGGACTCCATGTATACAAACCGAGTTTGGAACTTGGTGGAACCACCTGAAGGGGTATGACCCATAGGGTGCAAGTGGGTCTTCAAGAAGAAGACCGACATGGATGGGAATGTACAGACATTCAAAGGGCGACTGGTGGCTAAGGGTTTCAAGCAAATTCATGGTGTTGACTATGATGAGACCTTTTCCCCTGTTGCCATGGTAAAGTCCATTAGGATATTGCTTGCTATTGCTGCGTATTATGACTACGAGATCTGGCAGATGGATGTCAAAACGGCTTTCCTAAATGGAAACCTCCTTGAGGAAGTGTACATGACACAACCCGAGGGTTTTGTATCCCCAAATGAAGCCACTAAAATATGCAAGCTGAATAGGTCCATCTATGGATTGAAACAGGCCTCTAGAAGTTGGAATCTTCGTTTTGATGAGAAGATCAAAGAGTTTGGTTTTGTCAAGAACGAGGATGAACCGTGTGTTTACAAGCGAATCAGTGGGAGCATTGTTGTCTTCCTGATATTGTATGTAGATGACATACTGTTGATCGGGAATGACATACCTGCCCTGAAAGTTGTTAAGAACAACCTAGGGAACTGCTTTTCTATGAAGGACTTGGGTGAAGCGACTTACATACTCGGTATTAAGATCTATAGAGATAGATCGAAGAAGTTGCTGGGTTTGACCCAGAGTACGTACATTGAGAAGGTGTTGAAGCAGTTCAACATGCTTGAGTCCAAGAAAGGATTTTTGCCCATGTCTCATGGTGTAAATCTCTCTAAGGACCAGTGTCCAAAATCTTGCGAAGATAAGGACCGCATGAAGTTGATTCCATATGCTTCGGCAATTGGGTCAATCATGTATGCAATGTTATGTACTCGACCCGATGTCTCTTTTGCTTTGAGCATGACTAGCAGGTATCAGTCTGATCCTGGTGAATGTCACTGGATAGCCGTAAAGAATATCCTGAAGTATTTGAGAAGGACTAAGGATGTATTCTTGGTATATGGTGGAGAGGAAGAGCTCGTTGTAAGTGGTTACATGGATGCCAGCTTCCAAACTGATAGGGATGATTCGAAGTCTCAGTCAGGGTTTGTGTTTTGCCTGAATGGAGGAGTTGTGAGCTGGAAGAGTTCCAAGCAAGAGACAGTTGCTGATTCTACAACTGAGACCGAGTATATCGCTGAAGCAAACGCAGCGAAGGAGGCTGTATGGATTAGGAAATTCATCGGCGAGCTAGATGTAGTTCCTAGCATTGTTGGTCCCGTAGTTCTCTACTGTGATAACAATGGTGCAATTGCACAATCTAAGGAACCTAGATCCCATCAGCGCTCCAAGCACATACTTCGGCGGTTCCATCTTATTCGTGAGATTGTCGAACGAGGAGATGTGAACATTTGCAGAGTGCCGACTGAGGAGAATATTGCAGATCCACTGACAAAGCCTCTCGTGCAGAGAAAGCATGATGGTCATACTAGATCAATGGGTATACGATACCTGAGTGATCATCTCTAGTGGGAGTCTTGTGGGTTGCATGTAAAATATATACATTTTGTTGGCTGTTTATTATTCATATGATGAATTGTGTACCAATTATTTCCTTTTACAATTAATGGCAAGTTCTTTTATTACGATATACTGTTTCTATATGATAGAATAAAATTCGTGATAAATACCCTTAGAATGTTCGCTTCCATAGGACATCAAGTACGTGACTTGAATGTGAGAGCCTATGATTTCGAAGCTTCATTCTTAAAAGGTCCCTGGTCGAGGTATCATCGTAGAAGCTAAGGGTGATGATGATACATTAAGACTAGCATGTGTGTTGACTGATGACCGGTTCTCACAGGTCATGATATTGTGATATCAAGTCATCACGTGGGTACTTGTTAGTGAACAAGTTGTACTGGACAGACCCAACCTGAGACTACTTTGTGGATTGTTACTTAAAAGTGTCACAAGTAGGTCTCATTTGACAATGGTGTTGTGGTCCTTTGACCTGAAGTCACAACATTCATCGAGTGAGGAAGAGCGTGCTTTGATGTCATCTAAAGTCTTCCTTGAAGAAGGTTGATGATAAGGGTGGTCGTTGGGTACATTACGAATCATTTGGGTGTTTGGGTGTGAGCAGATATGGGATTTGTCCTCCTATATAACAGGAGTTACATCCATGGGCCCCTTGGTGGAATTGGACTGAGAAATGCATGGCCATGCTTGGTAGAGTCAATATGTGATATTGAGCTCACCATTCTCTGGAAGTCCGTTCTAGATCAAGAAACTTGGATTGAGCTATTATGAGGGTGACACGGTCCATGCCTCTAGTTCTTTTCGGATGTAAGGGACAAAGGGACAAAGACAACGCTGGAACATTGGTCATAAAGGCTTATGAGTTATGAACTCTTATTGCTTGGGGAGCAATGATGCATTGCTAGATGCCGCTCATTGTTTGTGAGGTTTTTATTTGATACTTTCAAGATCAAGTGGGAGACTGTTTGAGTTACCATTGTGATCTAGAAGTGGTCAAACATGTAATGTCACTGCCAACGCGATATGAGCCTGCAGGGTCGCACATAAGAGCATGTGGAGAAGTTGGAAGATTGACTATGTTGGTAAAGGTTACCAATCACCATATAGAATGGGGGGAAGTCCAGCAAATGTTGCTGTCTGAATTCGTCGGGTTTACACGGATAGAATTCGTCGGATTCGTCGGGATTCGTCGGATTGTTCCGTGGAATCTCGACGAATTGTTATAGAGATCCTTAACTCGGCAAATGTTGCCGGCTGACATGATTCGTCGGATTCGTCGGGATTCGTCGGATTGTTCCGTGGAATCTCGACGAATTGTTACAGAGATCCTTAACTCGGCAAATGTTGCCGTCTGACATGATTCGTCAGATTCGTCAGATTGTTCCGTGGAATCTCGACGAATTGTCACAGAGAGCATTAACTCGGCAAATGTTGCCGTCTGATGTGATTCGTCGGAATTCGTCCGATTGTCCCGTGAAAACTCGACGAATGCTGTTCCATGGAATCCCGACGAATTGTAACAGAAGCCCCTATTTTGTTGTGTGGTCTGCGGATAGCGATTCTTCTAGAAGCTGTTTATCCTTTGGGTATAAATAGGACTTCTTTTAGGGTTCTCACAACTTACGAAATAGAAGCCGACGGAAGGAGTTCCGCTCTCGCTCGAACCCTAGACGGAAGTGTTCCGCCGTTCTGAATCGCCTCCGCCGACTTCCTCTCCGATGATTGTCGCCGGTGTTGTTCTTCCTGAAGCGGATCTAGCAATCCGTGGAAGCGCAAGGTGTAGTCTTCTTCTCCCGGCTCGTGTGGACTGCTGTAGAGACATAGACATTATTCTACGTGAGAACTCTTGCAAAGCCGACGAAGGCAATCTTCTTCTTGGAGCATCTAGGTTGGATTTGATCCAATCCCGCCAAGGTAATTTCAAACCTAGCATTTTGATTAACTTCTTGATTCAATATTCATGGTCGATCCGAATCTTTTGGGTTGTTTCTCTTCATTTCCGCTGCGCCTACATTTGATGTATGGTTCTAGAAAAACCCAACATAATCAACATCTTCAGCACCAGGAAGCACAGTCTGTGCAGGATCTACAGGAGAGTACCTCTAATGTAGAATATTTCTACACTATTTTTTTGTAGGGCATTTTGCCTGAGCTGTAAGACCATTTGGTCTGAGTTTGTAGGAACCTGAGGGTTCTGAGTTGTAGGGCTTCATTGCCTGAGATGTAGGAGAAGAAATTCTCTGAGTTGTAGGACCTGCTGAAGTCTGAGTGTAGGATCAGGAGCTGATCTGAGGTAGGGCTGTTTAGCCTGAGGTAGGACATGTTGTGGTCTGAGTTGTAGGACCTGCTGTGGTCTGAGCTGTAGGATCTGCTGTGGTCTGAGCTGTAGGATCAGGAGCTGATCTGAGTTTGTAGGGCTGCTGTGCCTGAGGTAGGAGCTGGTGATAGCTCTGAGTTGTAGGGACCTTTGTCCTAAGGTAGGATCATCCATGATCTGAGAAGTTCCGAGGAACTTGTGTTGTAAGCCCTTTGAGCCGAGTTTGGAGGAGTTGGCCTTGTCTAACACATTGTTAGAAAGGTGAAGGGGGGAAGAGGACTACTTAAGACACCTTGTCTTGAGGAACCTCTATACATACTTGTGTGCTTTCTGTGTGTTTGATCTTTTGCTTAAACCAGAAATCAGAAATAAGCTAGGGTGCTTAGAGGAAAATCAAAAAGACCTATTCACCCCCCCCCCCCCCCCCCCCCTCTAGGTGATTTAGACTATAAACCTAATATTCTTTCACTTGGCATCGAGCTGCTCACCCAAACCAACTACAAGAAGTGGAAGTCTTGCTTGGAGAGTTACCTGCTTGGAGAGGACCTATGGGAGGTCGTTGGAGGAGAAGAGCAGGCAGAAGTGTTTCTAATCGAAGACAATGGTCAAGCTGTGAGAGCTTGGAGGAAGACCAACGCCAAGGCGGAGTTCACCTTGAAGAGAGCCATTTCACCTGACTTGTTTGACCACATCATAGGTTGCAAGTCAGCGTCTGAGATCTGGATAGCCCTCGGTGGGTTATTCAACAAGAACAATGTAGCGCAGCTACAATTTTTGGAGAATGAGTTGGCAAAGTCGACTCAAGGCGAGATGATGATATCCACCTTCTTCCTAAAGGCGAAGAACCTGTGTGGGGAGATCTCGGCCTTGGACCCTGAAGAGACAATCTCAGAGGCGAAGTTGAAGCGGCACATACTCCGAGGCTTGAGGAAGGAGTATGTCCCCTTCATTACTTCCGTGCAAGGGTGGGCTACTCAGCCCTCCTTACTAGGGCTAGAGAACCTTCTATCGTCACAGGAGAGCTTGGCGAAGCAGATGGCGGGAGTATCCATCTCAGGAGGAGATGACGAGGCTCGGTTCTCAGGAAAGAAGAGATCCTGGGACAAGAGAAAGAAGAACTCCGGAGATGGACCTTCAACGTCCTCTCAGGGAGATGGGAGGAAGTTCCTCCCTGCACGCGATGAGATGGGGAGATCCCTTTGCTTTGCCTGTAGGAAGTACGCGCATATGGCAAAGGACTGTCGGTCCAATCTGAAGGCCGGTCATGCTGCTAACAAGGAGGGAGATCACCAGAGAGGTGGAGGAAGAGGTGGAGGTCACCAGGGCGGTGAGAGGGGGGACAATTGTTTCCTGGCAGAGATGACGGCAACGTCAGTCGATGTCTTAGCCTCCATCAACCTCGAGAATGACTGGATAGTGGATTCCGGTTGCGGGCATCATCTCACTGGAGATATGTCCAAGTTCGACTCCTTGGAAGCATATAAAGGAACGGATGTTATCATCACTGCGGATGATACAATATTTGGGCTTGAACCAACATTTTGATTCAGAGTGATTTTGGACTTTGCATGTTTTGCAACGAAAATAACAGTCTTTGGTGGCATGATTTTGTTTTTTGCAAATGGCACAGGTCGTGCCAGAAAGTGACACTTCCTTATGCTTTGAGGAATCTCTTTCTCCCAACCTTCTCTGTTTTGAGTTTTGAAAATTGCTTTGGCCTGATGGTTTCTTCTTCTCCTCTGTTTTAGTTTTAAAAGTCATTTTTGTTTGTAAAGCCTTTTCTAATACTGGATTTTCACAGAAAATGAGGTCTTCATGGGACTGAAGAGACCCCAGCAGTTCAGTCACAGACATTAGTTCAATGTCATGAGATTCCATAATCGCAGATACGATATGGTTGTAGGATTTGGTCACAGATCTAAGGATCTTTTCTACGATCTGGGATTCATCCAAGCTCCTCCCAGTGCCCTTATCTGATTAGCAATGTTGATTAACTTTGCAAAGTATTCTTGAGATTTTTCACCCTCCTTCATTATCATTGCATCAAAATGTCGTCTAAGAGTTTGAATTTTGATTTTAAGTACCTTTTTGTTGCCTTTATACTCATTATCAATCCGCAGCCATGCTTTATGAGCAGATTTAGATCCCATGATTCTCGGGTAGATGCTGGTTGAAACTCCTTGTTGGATCAGGTGTAATGCGAGTGCATCTTTCATCTTATCTTCTTTACTGGGTGTTGGAGCTGTTCCTTCCTTTTCTTTGCCTGTGCTAACAGGGACAGACACCCCATTGCATATAAGATCCCAGAGATCTTGAGACCTCAAAAGAGTTTCCATTTTGTCTCGCCAGTGCTCATAAAGTTCTCCATTAAAAATGGGAATGGAGGAGTGAGTATAGGTTTGGGTTTTAGTGGTAGATGATGAGGCCATGGAGGAAGAGAAGAGACACGATGATGATCCTCTAACCCGATGCTCTGATACCACTGTTAGCTTCTAATTGCTCTTACTCTGATATGGGTTTTACGGTGCAGGGAAAATGGAGATGCAACAGGCAGAAGAATAAATGGGAAAGGTAAATTTTTACTAATATTCATCATAACGCCTCATTGGGTTTATATAGCCCAAGGAGAAACTTTTGGATACATTGGATACATTGAATACATTGCATTCCCACACATAACTGGTGCAGAATGCTAAACGTTACATTTAAACATTTTACTTAATGGTTTAATAAATGCTGATTTTTATTTGTTTACAGCGATGGCATGCGGCGGAAAGTAGGTCGCGGCCGGCGGCGATGGCACACGGCGGAAAGTAGGTCGCGGTCGGCGGCTAGGGCAAGCAGCGGAAAGAAGGCGCGGTCGGCGGCGAGGGCAAGCAGCGAAAAGAAGGTCGCGGTCGGCGGCGAGGGAACACAGCGAGAATGAAGGAATGAGAAAGTTATTAGGTCGGCGAGGGCACGCAACGAGAATGTATGAACTGGATCGGACCACCTTTGGAATTAAAATTAAAACCTATAGGATTCAGCGGCGCTTCTAATAAAAACGTGGAGAAAGGTAATGTTTTTGGTAACATTTTTTCAAAATAAACGTCGCAAAAATTGTTAAAAACAATTTCTCCTTCCTGCCTATCTGTGTTTGCCGCCGAAGAGTGAGGGAAATGTATTAGCCACGTTTTTATGTTAAAACGTCGTGGATAATAATTGCAATAGCTACGTTTTTTAAAACGTCGCAAAATAAACATTGTTGTAAAACACAATTGTTGTAGTGTCATCTATGTTTCTCTTATAAATCACATCTCGTTATATATGCAACGCATTATAAAAAGATAGTCAATAAAGATCTTCTTGTCCTTCTATTGTCACTGGTTACTTGATTTGAAATTGAATGAAGTCTTCCGCTGTATTGTCTTTGATCCTACTCCAAAATTTTAACATGGTATCAGAGGCAGGTTCCAAGCAGTGATCAACCACATAATCTTGCTTGAGTCTCTGAAAGTTTGTTAACCAGTGTGACATCAATGGAAGGAGGTTATACAAGAGGTCTTTAAATTGATCTCCTTACGCAGACTAACTTCAAGAAGTGTAAGTCGTGCATGGAGAGCTATCTTCTTGGGGAAGATTTATGGGAGGTAGTCGGAGGAGATGATAGACAAGCAGTTGTAGCAGCTGAAGGGAATGCTGAGCAAGTGAAGGCTTGGAATAGAATGAATGCTAATGTAGAGTTCACTCTCAAGCGTGCTATCATTCCGGAGCTGTTTGATCACATAATTGGATGTCGGTCATGTTGAAACCGAGACTTGCGAACAAGACTTAGTCTCAGTGGAGTTCGGGGCCCTCAGCTAGCCGAGGGGAGACCAATCCTTACACCTCCCAAGGGAGAGCTCTAGGTTGAAGGTGTTGGAACTAGGAATTGGACCAAGGGCTTAGTGGGGAGGTCCCGCCACAAACCTGGAAGTTCCTTAGGAACTTCCCCTCCCAAGCCACTACTAAGCTTGAGCACCAATGGAGGCTCTCCTCACCCCCTAGAGAGACTTGGAGAGGGAGAGAGAGAGGGAGAGAGCTAGCCTAGAATGAGATCTCTCCAAATGGTGCCCCCTTAGTCCTATTTATAGGATTTCTGAAGTTGGGCTGCAAATAGCCGAAACCTGGTCTGCCAGATTACCAAAATACCCTTGAACTGGGCTGCAGATAGCCAAATCCCGCAACTCTTGGGCGCCAAATGCAGACCGCCTACCCGGCTTGGAGCTGGGCGAGCCGGAGGCCTCCCGGCCTCCCCGGCTCGCCCCACGTTGGGGTACGTTTAGACATCCCTCCTGGTGAGGTCTCGCTGGGGTGCATTTAGACACCCCTCCTGGTGAGGTCTCGCTGGGGTGCATTTAGACACCCTCCTGGTAAGGTCTCACTGGGGTGCATTTAGACACCCCTCCTGGTGAGGTCTCGCTGGGGTGCATTTAGACACCCCTCCTGGTGAGGTCTCGCCTGGGTGCATTTAGACACCCCTCCTGGCTGCCGGACTAGGGAGCAGGGGCGAGTGGAGCTCGTCCCCTGCTGCTGGGCGAGCCAGAGGCCTCCCCGGCCTCCCCGGCTTGCCCCCACTAGGATCTGGGCGAGCCGGAGGCCTCCCGACCTCCCCGGATCGCCCCTACAAGGCTCTGGGCGAGCCAGAGGCCTCTCGACCCTCCCGGCTCGCCCCCACAGGGCTCTGGGCGAGCCGGAGGCCTCCCGACCCTCCCAGCTTTCCCCCACAAGGTTCTGGATGAGCCGGAGGCCTTTCGGCCCTCCCAGCTCGCCTCCACAAGGCTCTGGGCGAGCCGGAGGCCTCCCGGCCCTCCCAGCTCGCCCCCACAAGGCTCTGGGCGAGCCGGAGGCCTCCCGGCCCTCCCATCTTGCCCCCACAAGGCTCTGGGCGAGCCGGAGGCCTCCTGGCCCTCCCGGCTCGCCCCCACAAGGCTCTGGGCGAGCCGGAGGCCTCCCGGCCCTCCCGGCTCGCCCCCACAAGGCTCTGGGCAAGCCGGAGGCCTCTCGGCCCTCCCGGCTCGCCCCCACAAGGTTCTGGGCGAGCCGGAGGCCTCCCGGCCCTCCCGGCTCGCCCCCACAAGGCTCTGGGCGAGCCGGAGGCCTCCCGTCCCTCCCAGCTCGCCCCCACAAGGCTCTGGGCGAGCCGGAGGCCTCCCGGCCCTCCCATCTCGCCCCCACAAGGCTCTGGGCGAGCCGGAGGCCTCCCGGCCCTCCCAGCTCGCCCCCACAAGGCTCTGGGCGAGCCGGAGGCCTCCCGGCCCTCCCCGGCTCGCCCTCACAAGGGAACAGTCCTGGGATGCGCCCCTCAGACTCGACTCCCTCCAAATGCTCACCCCTCCTCCTCCCGGGGTCGCGCCCTTTGGAAATATTGGGCCTAAAAATATCTTGGGCCTCGGGGGCCCACTCGGCGAATACAGGGTTGTACACAATCCCCGCTCTTTTCGAGCGTGGCTCACGCTAGGAAAGAAATGTCCAACCCTGCATATTCGACGAGTGTCGCTGGGAATCCGGTTATTGGGGATATCTTGGAAAAGCCACAGCGCCTCCCCGAGAGGTCCCCCAACCTTGCCGGCTAGCGAGAGCCCGGCTAGCTGAGCCACCTCGGGGAAAAACACAGCCTCCCCGAGAGGCCTTCCTACCTTGCCGGCTAGTGAGAGCCCGGCTAGTGGAGCCACCTCGGGGGAAAAACACTTAGCCTCCCCGAGAGGTCTTCCTACCCTGCCGACTAGTGAGAGCCCGGCTAGCGGAGCAACCTCGGGGGGAAAATACTTAAGAGAATTTTCGGCCACTGAGGGGTTCCTGACCCTGCCAGCTAGGTGGGAGCCTGGTCAGCAGGTCAGCATGGGGACTAAGTACTTGGGACTTTCCTGCCACCGAGCGATCGTCGGACCTGCCAGCTTGATGGGAGCCAGGTCAGCGGGCCAGCATCGGGACTAAGAACTTGGGACGTTCCTGCCACCGAGCGATCCTCGGACCTGCCAGCTTGATGGGAGCCTGGTCAGCGGGCCAGCATCGGGACTAAGTACTTGGGACTTTCCTGCCACCGAGCGATCCTCGGACCTGCCAGCTTGATGGGAGCCTGGTCAGCGGGCCAGCATCAGGACTAAGTACTTGGGACTTTCCTGCCACCGAGCGATCCTCGGACCTGCCAGCTTGATGGGAGCCTGGTCAGCGGGCCAGCGTCGGGACTAAGTACCCTGAGACTCTCCTGCCACCGAGCGATCATCGGACCTGCCAGCTTGATGGGAGCATGGTCAGCGGGCCAGCGTCGGGGCTAATTACTTGGGACTTTCCTGCCACCGAGCGATCCTCGGACCTGCCAGCTTGATGGGAGCCTGGTCAGCGGGCCAGCATGGGGACTAAGTACTTGGGACTTTCCTGCCACCGAGCGATCCTCGGACCTGCCAGCTTGATGGGAGCCTGGTCAGCGGGCCAGCATCGGGACTAAGTACCCTGAGACTCTCCTGCCACCGAGCGATCCTCGGACCTGCCAGCTTGATGGGAGCCTGGTCAGCGGGCCAGCGTCGGGGCTAATTACTTGGGACTTTCCTGCCACCGAGCGATCCTCGGACCTGCCAGCTTGATGGGAGCCTGGTCAGCGGGCCAGCATCGGGACTAAGTACTTGGGACTTTCCTGCCACCGAGCGATCCTCGGACCTGCCAGCTTGATGGGAGCCTGGTCAGCGGGCCAGCGTCGGGACTAAGTACCCTGAGACTCTCCTGCCACCGAGCGATCATCGGACCTGCCAGCTTGATGGGAGCATGGTCAGCGGGCCAGCGTCGGGGCTAATTACTTGGGACTTTCCTGCCACCGAGCGATCCTCGGACCTGCCAGCTTGATGGGAGCCTGGTCAGCGGGCCAGCATCGGGACTAAGTACTTGGGACTTTCCTGCCACCGAGCGATCCTCGGACCTGCCAGCTTGATGGGAGCCTGGTCAGCGGGCCAGCATCAGGACTAAGTACCCTGAGACTCTCCTGCCACCGAGCGATCCTCGGACCTGCCAGCTTGATGGGAGCCTGGTCAGCGGGCCAGCGTCGGGGCTAATTACTTGGGACTTTCCTGCCACCGAGCGATCCTCGGACCTGCCAGCTTGATGGGAGCCTGGTCAGCGGGCCAGCATCGGGACTAAGTACTTGGGACTTTCCTGCCACCGAGCGATCCTCGGACCTGCCAGCTTAATGGGAGCCTGGTCAGCGGGCCAGCATCGGGACTAAGTACTTGGGACTTTCCTGCCACCGAGCGATCCTCGGACCTGCCAGCTTGATGGGAGCCTGGTCAGCGGGCCAGCATCGGGACTAAGTACTTGGGACTTTCCTGCCACCGAACGATCCTCGGACCTGCCAGCTTGATGGGAGCCTGGTCAGCGGGCTAGCGTCGGGACTAAGTACCCGGAGACTCTCCTGCCACCGAGCGATCCTCGGACCTGCCAGCTTGATGGGAGCCTGGTCAGCGGGCCAGCGTCGGGGCTAATTACTTGGGACATTCCTGCCACTGAGCGATCCTCAGACCTGCCAGCTTGATGGGAGCCTGGTCAGCGGGTCAGCGTCGGGACTAATTACTTGGGACTTTCCTGCCACCGAGCGATCCTCGGACCTGCCAGCTTGATGGGAGCCTGGTCAGCGGGCCAGCGTCGGGACTAAGTACTTGGGACTTTCTTGCCACCGAGCGATCCTCGGACCTGCCAACTTGATGGGAGCCTGGTCAGCGGGCCAGCGTCGGGGCTAATTACTTGGGACTTTCCTGCCAACGAGCGATCCTCGGACCTGCCAGCTTGATGGGAGCCTGGTCAGCGGGCCAGCATCGGTACTAAGGTCTTGGGACTTTCCTGCCACCGAGCGATCCTCGGACCTGCCAGCTTGATTGGAGCCTGGTCAGCGGGCCAGCGTCGGGACTAAGTACTTGGGACTTTCCTGCCACCGAGCGATCCTCGGACCTGCCAGCTTGATGGGAGCCTGGTCAGCGGGCCAGCATCGGGACTAAGTACTTGGGACTTTCCTGCCACCGAGCGATCCTCAGACCTGCCAGCTTGATGGGAGCCTGGTCAGCGGGCCAGCATCGGGACTAAGTACCTGAGACTCTCCTGCCACCGAGCGATCCTCGAACCTGCCAGCTTGATGGGAGCCTGGTCAGCGGGCCAGCGTCGGGGCTAATTACTTGGGACTTTCCTGCCACCGAGCGATCCTGGGACCTGCCAGCTTGATGGGAGCCTGGTCAGCGGGCCAGCGTCGGGACTAAGTACTTGGGACTTTCCTGCCACCGAGCGATCCTCGGACCTGCCAGCTTGATGGGAGCCTGGTCAGCGGGCCAGCGTCGGGACTAAGTACTTGGGACTTTCCTGCCACCGAGCGATCCTCGGACCTGCCAGCTTGATGGGAGCCTGGTCAGCGGGCCAGCATCGGGACTAAGTACTTGGGACTTTCCTGCCACCGAGCGATCCTCGGACCTGCCAGCTTGATGGGAGCCTGGTCAGCGGGCTAGCGTCGGGACTAAGTACCCTGTGACTCTCCTGCCACCGAGCGATCCTCGGACCTGCCAGCTTGATGGGAGCCTGGTCAGCGGGCCAGCATCGGGGCTAATTACTTGGGACTTTCCTGCCACCGAGCGATCCTCAGACCTGCCAGCTTGATGGGAGCCTGGTCAGCGGGCCAGCGTCGGGATTAATTACTTGGGACTTTCCTGCCACCGAGCGATCCTCGGACCTGCCAGCTTGATGGGAGCCTGGTCAGCGGGCCAGCGTCGGGACTAAGTACTTGGGACTTTCCATCCACCGAGCGATCCTCGGACCTGCCAGCTTGATGGGAGCCTGGTCAGCGGGCCAGCGTCGGGGCTAATTACTTGGGACTTTCCTGCCACCGAGCGATCCTCGGACCTGCCAGCTTGATGGGAGCCTGGTCAGCGGGCCAGCATCGGGACTAAGGACTTGGGACTTTCCTGCCACCGAGCGATCCTCGGACATGCCAGCTTGATGGGAGCCTGGTCAGCGGGCCAGCGTCGGGACTAAGTACTTGGGACTTTCCTGCCACCGAGCGATCCTCGGACCTGCCAGCTTGATGGGAGCCTAGTCAGCGGGCCAGCATCGGGACTAAGTATTTGAAAACTTTCACTACATTAATCATCACATTACATGCAAGAAAAAACTAAGTAAACAACCACGCTACATGAGCTTAAGGGTGGAGAGAAGAAACTGAGCACTTAGACAAACTTGGTTTCCTACTGCCGATGGTGGTCTCCCTCGTTCCCAATTGGTTGTTGTTGTTGCCGCACCAAACCCCTCGCTTCCTTCAATTCCAAGAACTCAGGGCAGTTGATCATCGCGTGACCTTCCTCATCGTGGAGGTCACAATAGGGTAACTCCACCCTTCCCCCTCTTCCTCTTCTTCCTGCTTTTCTGACTCTCCTCCTTTTTTCCCAGCCAATCGTCATGGCCTGTTGAGGCGGTGGAGGGGATGCCCTCGGCCTCTGCCCCCACCTAGGGGGGTCAACCCCCTCTTCCTGGAAGTTGCCTTCCTCTTGGTCGAACTTTCTCTTGGGAGCCCCTACTCTTCCCCCCTGCTGCCTTGCCTCTGGCTCACTCAGCTAAGCCAGGCTTCTTGTGAACTCCGGGTTGGCCTCCTCACTCTCAACTTCTTCTTCCACCCTTTCCATCAACTCTTCAAAGGACAAAGGAGCTCTTCTCTTGAGGTCCATCTTGAAGAAACCCTCCCGCAGCCCCAACGTGAAGGAAAGCTTGAGGGTGTACCCGGGCACTTCTTGGACGAGGAGAACCTCCTCCCTGAACCGTTCCAGATAGTGAGCCAACGACTCCTCTGGCTCTTGCTTGATCTTGAAAAGTGCTTCAGCATCTTTCTTCCTCTTTCTTGACGTCGAGAAGCGTAGCAGAAAAGCTCGACGCAAGTCTTCGAAGGCGTAGATGGATCATGCAGGGAGCTGATGGAACCAGTCCCTGGCCTTCTCCTTGAGGGTGACGGCAAAGAGCCGACACTTGAAGGCGTCCGACATGGGCATGATGGAGACAATGTCCTCAAACCACTGCAGGTGCAGGACGGGGTCATCCTTTCCGAAGTAGTGAGACATCTCCGCCCCCTTGAACCCCTCCGGAATCGGGGCTGAGAGGATCAACTCACAAAAAGGACCTCCGTTGCTCGCCCCCCTTGGGGGATGGGCGAGCTGGGGCGGGGCGAGCTGGGAGGATGCCCCCCTCCAGAGCTCGCCCCCCCGGGTCTGGGCGAATGGGGGTATGGGACTTCCCCACTCGCCCCCTTGGGATTGGGGCGGGGCGAGTGGGGGTATGGCACCTCCCCACTCCCCCCATTGGTACTTGCATCCTGGCCTGCTGGCCAAGAGTGTTCTCGCCCACCTGCTGAGGTGAGGCCTCTGGACCATCTCCTCTCACGCCTTGGACTATCGAGGTGATAGCTACCTGCAGGGTCTGCATGACCTCCTGCCTGAGATTCTCAAACATCTCCAACATCACTCCAGCCACCGAAGGTTGCGAGTGACCGGGGTCGGAACTTCCTCCACCTCCGTCCATGGAGCTCAGCTTGAGGCTTTCTTGAATTGGTCACACTCCACGCTCCCCGCACCATGTGTTGAAACCGAGACTTGCGAACAAGACTTAGTCTCAGTGGAGTTCGGGGCCCTCAGCTAGCCGAGGGGCGACCAATCCTTACTCCTCCCAAGGGAGAGCTCTAGGTTAAAGGTGTTGGAACTAGGAACTGGACCAAGGTCTTAGTGGGGAGGTCCCGCCACATACCCGGAAGTTCCCTATGAACTTCCCCTCCCAAGCCAATACTAAGCTTGGGCACCACTGGAGGCTCTCCTCACCCCCTAGAGAGACTTGGGGAGGGAGAGAGAAAGGGAGAGAGCTAGCCTAGAATGAGATCTCTCCAAATGGTGCCCCTTGGTCCTATTTATAGGATTTTCTGAAGTTGGGCTGCAAATAGCCGAAAACTGGTCTGCCAGATTACCAAAATACCCTTGAACTGGGCTGCAGATAGCCCAATCCCGCTACTCTTGGGCGCTAAACGCAGACCGCCTACCCGGCTTGGAGCTGGGCGAGCCGGAGGCCTCTCGGACTCCCCGGCTCGCCCCCACGTTGGGGTGCGTTTAGCATCCCTCATGGTGAGGTCTCGCTGGGGTGCATTTAGACACCCCTCCTGGTGAGGTCTCGCTGGGGTGCATTTAGACACCCCTCCTGGTGAGGTCTCGCTGGGGTGCATTTAGACACCACTCCTGGTGAGGTCTCGCTGGGGTGCATTTAGACACCCCTCCTGGTGAGGTCTCGCCTGGGTGCATTTAGACACCCCTCCTGGCTGCCGGACTAGGGAGCAGGGGCGAGTGGAGCTCGTCCCCTGCTGCTGGGAGAGCCAGAGGCCTCGCCGGCCTCCCCGGCTTGCCCCCACTAGGCTCTGGGCGAGCCGGAGGCCTCCCGACCTCCCCGGATCGCCCCCACAAGGCTCTGGGCGAGCCGGAGGCCTCCCGGCCCTCCCAGCTTGCCCCCACAAGGTTCTGGGCGAGCCGGAGGCATCCCGGCCCTCCCAGCTCGCCCCCACAAGGCTCTGGGCGAGCCGGAGGCATCCCGGCCCTCCCAGCTCGCCCCCACAAGGCTCTGGGCGAGCCGGAGGCCTCCAGGCCCTCCCAGCTTGCCCCCACAAGGCTCTGGGCGAGCCGGAGGCCTCCCGACCCTCCCGTCTCGCCCCCACAAGGTTCTGGGCGAGTCGGAGGCCTCCCGGCCCTTCCGGCTCGCCCCCACAAGGCTCTGGGCGAGCCGGAGGCCTCCGGCCCTCCCGGCTCGCCCCCACAAGGCTCTGGGCGAGCCGGAGGCCTCCCGGCCCTCCCAGCTCGCCCCCACAAGGCTCTGGGCTAGCCGGAGGCTTCCCGGCCCTCCCAGCTCGCCCCCACAAGGCTCTGGGCGAGCCGGAGGCCTCCCAGCCCTCCCAGCTCGCCCCCACAAGGCTCTAGGCGAGCCGGAGGCCTCCCGGCCCTCCCAGCTCGCCCCCACAAGGCTCTGGGCGAGCCAGAGGCCTCCCGACCCTCCCAGCTCGCCCCCACAAGGCTCTGGGCGAGCCGGAGGCCTCCCGGCCCTCCCAGCTCGCCCCCACAAGGCTCTGGGCGAGCCGGAGGCCTCCCGTCCCTCCCCTGCTTGCCCTCACAAGGCTCTGGGCGAGCCGGAGGCCTCCCGGCCCTCCCCGGCTCGCCCTCACAAGGGAACAGTCCTGGGATGCGCCCCTCAGACTCGACTCCCTCCAAATGCTCAACCCTCCTCCTCCCGGGGTCGCGCCCTTTGGAAATATTGGGCCTAAAAATATCTTGGGCCTCGGGGGCCCACTCGGCGAATACAGGGTTGTACAGGTCAGCTGCAGAGATTTGGACAGCCTTGGATGACTTGTTCAACAAGAAGAACGTAGCTCGACTACTGTTTCTTGAAAATGAGTTGGCGAAAGCAACTCAGGGAGATTTGTCCATTTCATCTTTCTCTTGAAAATGAAGAACCTATGTGCAGAGATATCAACTTTGGACCCGGATGAGCCTATTTTAGAAGCGAGGTTGAAAAGGCACATAATCAGCGACTTGCGGAGTGAGTATGCGGCCTTTGTCACTTTTGTGCAAGGTTGGGCCAATCAACCATCGTTGCTAGAGTTAGAAAACTTGTTTGCTTCGCAAGAGAGCTTGGCAAAGCAAATGACTGAGATATCAATCTCTGGAGGAGAAAGCGAGATTCTCTATTCTGGCAAGAAGAAGAGATGGGACAAGAAGAAGAAGACATCTGTTAGCGATGTACCTTTAACTTCATATCAGTAAGAGAGAAGCAATGCTCCTAGGCGTGATGGAAAGAAGAAGGAAGGACCAAGGTGCTACAGGTGCAATCAGCTTGGTCATTTCAAGAGAGATTGTAGAGTCAATCTTCTATCAGGGCATGCTGCAGGAAAAGAAGAGGTTGCATCAAATGCAAGAGATAGGTGGAATGATGGAGCTTTTATGATGGGCACTTGTGTTCGGGCTTTGGCCTCTATCAACTATCAAGATGATTGGATTGTGGACTCTGGGTGTGGTCATCACCTCACCGGAGACGAGTCGAAGTTCACTTCTTTGCAGGCATACTCAGGTAATGATGTTATCATTACTGCTGATGATACTATACATGCAGTTGAGAAGGAGAGTGTAGTTTCTTTAAACGGATATAGAGGTCCACTCACGTTGAAGAGTGTCTATCATGTTCCGGGGATGAAGAAAAAACTCTTCTCGGTGACCAACGCTTTTGATGCTGGCTATCACGTTCCGTTTGGTGTAACAGAAGTGAAGTTTCTTCGGAATGTGTCAGCGGTGAAGGCCGATGTCACTCATGTTGGGAAATGGGTGAAGGACTTGTTTGTGTTAACAACAAGCTCATATGTTTATAAGATGAGGTTAAATGACAGCGCTGCTATCTGACACGAAAGACTTGGACATGTTGGGATGGATAAGCTGAAGGCTATGGCAGGAAGAGGCCATGTGAGAGGCTTGCCTAGTTTGTCATCCTTCGGTGAATGTCATGTTTGTGCAGGTTGTCACAAAGCAGATGCAAAACACCATTGGAGTGTATTCATGGTGATTTGTTTGGTCCTACCTCCACTGTCAGTCTTGGAGGTAGCAGGTATATGCTGGTCTTGATTGATGACTTCACTAAATATACTTGGGTATATTTTCTAAAGGAGAAGTCGGAAGCCTTTGAAAAGTTTGTGGAGTTCTAGGAGCTAGTGGAGGGTCGGCTTAACCTGCAGATCAAGAAGTTTAGAACCAACAATGGAGGAGAGTTCACCTCAAATGCGTTCTTCAACTTCTGCAGGAAGCATAACATCCGGAGAGAGCTCTCTTGTGCTCACACTCCACAACAGAACGAAGTTGCAGAGCAGAAGATCTGTCATCTGACGGATACTGCAAATGTTGGCTTCATGCCAAGAATATCCCAAAGTCCTTCTGGGCAGAGAGAATGTCTTGTGCAACTTATGTCAACAATCGGATGCCTCTAAGTCCCATCAACATGAAGACCCCTCATGAGTTGATGTTCAAGATAAAGTATACAGTGGAAAACCTTCAGGTGTTCGGATCTACCTGCTACATGCATGTTCCAGATGCTCTTAGAGCAAAGCTAGTGTTCATTGGTTATGATGACCGAAAGAAGGGATGGAGATGCATGGATCCAGAGACACGGAGAGCTGTGGTCTCAAGGGATGTGGTATTTGATGAATTGACATCATACCAGGGTATCTCTTCTATGGAGTTACAAGAAAGTAGGTCAGATGGAGGACAAGGAGAAGCTACTAAGGAAGTTCTGGGGTAGTTGCCTGTTTCTCCAGGTGCTCTAGTTGCTTCTAGCTCTGGGTCAGGTGCTTCTGGTTCTGGAAGCAGGGGAAGCAATACTCCAAATATGCCTGAAAGGAGAGCTAGTCCAGAAAAGGTAGCTGAAGAGGTGGAACAGAGTAAAGATCTAAGGAGGTCCAAGAGGACTATCATTACACCAGATCAGTATACAAGGGGAAATTTGGTGAGCTTTGTCTCATGTTTCTTCGTAGGTCCCCTAGATGAGAGAGAGCCATCTTGTTTTGAAAATGCCGTTGGAATCAAGGAGTGGGAAGAGGCCATGGATGAAGAGATGACTACCCTCAGGAAGAATGAGACTTGCGACTTGGTGCCTAAGGTTGAGGGTGTTACTCCTGTAACTTGCAAGTGGGTTTTCAAGCTGAAGAAGAAGGCTGATGGCCGCATCGAGCGATACAAGGCTTGCCTTGTAGCTCGAGGGTTCTCTCAGAAGTATGGGGAGGATTATGAAGAAACCTTCAGCCCTGTTGCCAAGATGGCTTCAGTTCGGGTGGTGATCGCATTGGCAGCTTGCCAAGGGTGGAAAATTTGGCAACTCGGCGTGAAGAATGCTTTCCTTTACGGCGAGATTGACAAGGATATTTTCATGGATCAGCCACCTAGTTATGTTTCTGAAGTTTATCCAAGACATGTATGCAAGCTCAAGAAGGCTCTTTATGGCTTGAAGCAGGCACCCCGGGCACCTCGGGCGTGGTATGACAAGATAGCAGAATACCTCTAGTTCTGCTGATACTTTGCTTCTAATTCTGATTCAAGCTTATTCACAAAGAAGACGGGGGAGCTTCAGGTCTTAGTGATGCTATATGTTGACGATATGATCATCATGGGAAATTCTGAGATGGAGGTAGCTAGGCTTCGAGCTGAGTTAGCTATCAGATTTGAGATGAAGGACTTGGGTGAGCTCCACCATTTCCTTGGAGTCGAGGTGCAGAGGAAAGAGAACGACATGCTTGTATCCCAAAAGGGCTATGCAGATCGAATTGTGAAGCGATTCGGCATGGAAGTTGGGATGAGCATCTCTACTCCACTGGAGGTTGGTGTGTTACATCGACGTGATGAGGGAAAGGTTCTTTCTGATCCTTTGGTGTTTCGGGATTTGGTCGGAAGCTTGATATATTTGACGATCACAAGGCCAGATATCTCTTATGCGGTTGGCCGAGTGAGTCGGTATATGGCGGAGCCTCGGAAAACTCATCTAATAGCGGCTAGGAGCATTATGAAATACGTAAAGTCCACCTTTGATTTAGGTCTCTTCTATGGGAAGGACTCGGGCTTTCGCTTGCATGGATACATGGATGCTGATTATGGAGGAGATTCAGATGATCGAAGATCGACCTCTGGATATATCTTTATGACAGTCTCTACAACTATATCATGGTGCAGCAAGAAGCATGATTTTGTGTCTGTCTCCACTACAAAAGCGGAGTACAAAGCTTCGGCTTTGGCAGCTCAGGAAGCCATCTGGCTTAGGAGGCTTGTGGAGGACATTCACGGGGAGGTGCGAGGTCCTACTCTACTTCGTGGTGACAATGAGAGTGCCCTCAAACTGGTGAACAATCCAATTTGTCACGCGCGAACCAACCATATAGATATTCAACATCATTTCATTTGGGAGAAGGTGTTGGAGGGATCTCTTATGGTTGAGCATGTGCAGAGCAAGGATAATGTCGCGGACATCTTTATGAATCCATTGTCGAAGGGACCGTTTGATTAGTTGAGGAGTCTACTTGGACTGACTTCCACTTCCCACTTCAAGGGGGAATGTTTAAATTTGAAGTGTAAGTGGGAGTCCGGGCGATCTATTTTTGGAGACCGCAGAGCTCGCGCGGTCTTCGAGAGCTCGGTGTTGGCGGACAGCTTCAGTCAACCGGGTGTGTTCAAGTACTCGCAGAGTCCGGGCGGTCTGGTATTCGAGACCGGGCGGTTTGCATGAGTTTGTTCTGGCGGTCAACTTTGGTTGGTCAGATATGCTCGTGTAGTTCTGTTCTAATGAAACCGGGCGGTCTGCAAGTGTTGTTCGGGCGGACTGTCATGGCTAATTCGATTTGCTCAAGTAATGTTTTGGTCTTATAGTGATCGCGCGGTCTAGTTCTGTGACCGCATGTCCTAATAAGGAAGGTGACTGTATCCCTCTATGGCGGTGACGACATCCGTTCATTTGCCTACAAATAGAGGTGCAGGGGTCGTCATTCACAAGCAAGAACTATAAGAATTAAAGTTTGGATTGATTGTGTCGGTCTCTCTTTTGAGATCGCGGGGTTTGAAGTTTGTGATCGGTTTGTTGTGTTCGCAGGTTAGCGACCAGCGGTCTCTGTCAACAATCTTCTTATCTTTCCAGCTTTGAATAGCCAGCTCGCCAACGGTCTGTCTGGGCGATCTGCGGTTTGTAGTTCTTGATCTATTTGCAGTGGGCTCAGTTGATCAGGCGACCTTCAGCAGTGAGCAGTTCTTCTATTCTGTTCGCGGGATACTTCTGTGATCTAGTGACCGTGCGGTCTGGCTATCAAGAAGTGCGGACAGGGTGTTATTTTCAGCAGTTCAATAAGGAGCAGGTTGTGCGGTCTGAGGTTGGCGGTTTGACAGTTAGCATGCCAGCGACCTGTTCTATTCACGCGGTCTCAGGGGTACTGTGCAGTCTTGCTGAGTTCGAGCAGTATGTGCGGTCTCAGATATTCTAGCTATCAGAAGCTTGTTTTTGTTGGTTGTTCTTCTCATCTATGTTTCTCTTATAAATCATGTTTCGCCATGTATGCAACACATTGTAAAAGGATAGTAAATAAAGATCTTCTTATCCTTCTATTGTCACTGGTTATACTTGATTTGAAATTGATTGAAGTCTTCCGATGTATTGTCTTCGATCCTACTCCGAAATTTTAACACTAACCATTTTTTCATAGTTTGAGTTTGAGATAT
Organism: Dactylorhiza incarnata; assembly: GCA_033032865.1. Lineage (NCBI taxonomy): Eukaryota > Viridiplantae > Streptophyta > Magnoliopsida > Asparagales > Orchidaceae > Dactylorhiza > Dactylorhiza incarnata. The sequence goes on along the minus strand of JAWHQI010000103.1, from coordinate 5,969,867 downwards.
ACCTACACAGAACAGAGTAGAGGTATAGTTTGAGAAAACCGTAAATGAGAAGATTAGTTGCTAACCTTGGTAGGCGGAGGGAAGAAGCCCTTTTCGTGAAAGTCCGATTGGGTAAGAATGTGATCTGGTAGGCGGATAAATGTTGGGCGAATGAAGATTCGTCACTTGGAGATGGATGGGGCGGAAGGCGTGCAACGAACTTGGCTTGTCAGGTTTCCGCCTTGAAAGAATGGAGAGGAAGGAGGCGGTGCTCTGAAGTTGTGGAGGAACACCATCTCATGCTCTGGAACATGCATGTGCGAGCGGTAAAGGGAAATAATGAAATAGACTCCATGACGGCCTTTTGTCTGGGATCGGGAATGCGGAGAGAGAGAGGTAGGGAGGTGGGCGTTGATATTTGAACGGTTCTTATTAATCAAGCCATTCTGGATGGATCAGATTAACCCAATGTATTTATAATTTCCCGCTATTCGCACACCTTTGTATTTCTTTTTATAATTAATACAGTACATATAGTATATATAGTAATCTCATGCAACTCAAACACAAGTTGGTATACGAATAGTCAATCAGTTTTGTGCTAGCCGCTATTCGCAGACCATGTTGTCCTGCGAATAACAAAACAGTTTTGTGCTAGCCGCTATTCACAGACCACGTTGATCAGCAAATAGTCAAACAGTTTTGCGCTAGCCTCTATTTGCAGACCACGTTCTAGTCGCTATTTGCAGATAACCTAATTTTATAAGGATTTTTGAAAACCGACGGCGAGCACAGTCTGCGACGGGCAGGCTCTCCGTTGGGGGCGGGCGTAACCTGCTGCCAGTGCGAGCGAAACACTAACATATATGATTTGATCAGCTACTCGGAGACACTAATATATATATAAATATATATATTTATATATATAACATTCTTCCTCTTATCGTGCTTTCATTTTCCACCATTGGATCTTTTACATGTTTTATCCGAAACATCTTTAATATACAAAAATAAAAATAAACATCCCCGGAGAGAGTCAGAGAGAGAGAGTGTGAGAGAGAGAGAAAGAGAGGAGAGAGAAAGAGAGAGGGAAAATAATCTTTTTAAGTATATACGTATTTTTTTATACAAAATAAATATTGTAATATTGATGTAAATTTTTTTACGGTCATGCATGCTCCCTGTCGATCGCTGCTGTTCACGCGATCTAGGGCAAGGTCCACTGTCGTTCACGTCGCTGTCGATCACGCCGAGGAAGAAGCAAGGTCTCGCCGGATCTGCACGCCTCAGCCGCTGCCGATCCCTGAAACCGCTCTAGTGGAGAGGCATCACTGTTGCTACCGTGGAAAGATGCTGCAGTTGCCATTCTCCATTTTTCGCTGTCGGATTTCCGACGCTGATATCGGAATTCCGATAGTGTCCCGTCCTCTTGGTGATCCAGTTTCGGCTCTATTGGTTCCTGGTCATTATTGTTTGTGTGGATCTAGTCTTCGACAACATTGTTCAGCCGGAGAAGAGGAGAACGACATTTTTTCTAGATTGGATCCGAAGAATTTCTCGCCTCTACGCGTTTCAGGTGATCTCTCTCTAGTTTTCTGCTTGTGATCTTGTTTGCTAGTGGAAATTCATTGTTTGGAGAGAGACTAAATGTCGAAAGGGAATATGAAGTATCTAGTTGCCAACCTAAATCACCTAGAGGGGGTGAATAGGTGATAGCAGCGCCTTTTGCGGAATTAAAAACTTGATAAACTAGAACACACAGAAAGCAAATCACAAGCACAGATAACACAAGGAATTTATAGTGGTTCCCCGTTCTTGGGTATTCCACTTGCCGTCCTCTCCAATCTAGCACCACAACTAGACTTGACTGCTTCACTATAACTCGGATCAAGAATGATCCTACAATCTCGGAGTCAACACTCCTACAACTCGGAGACAAATCTCCTACAAACTCAGAGAAAATCTCTCTTACAACTCAAAGAAAAACCTCTCCTACAACTCGGAGAAAACTTCTCCTACAATCAAATGTAAATAGAGATTGATACAATACTTATCAATACATAAACAGATCTGAAAACCTTGAGAGATCTTCTTCCTTCTTGAGACTGAATAGCTTTGACTTGATGCCGATGAGGAAGAATTGAAAATGACTCAGATCTGACCTTCTACGATTCGACTTGATCCAATAGATACAGAGAGGATGGAGCAATGATCAATCAAACCTTTTCTTCCACTGGAGACAATTGATTCAGAACAATAGATCGATCTCCAGCAATGGTGACAGGCAGCGACACTTTCTCGTTCTTACGGATCGAATAGAAATTAGGGTTAAGATTAGAATGATTATTCTTTTATTAATCCTTAAAAGAGAGCCTTATATAGGTAAGGACTTAACAGCATGAATTAAGGTAGGATTAACCTTAAACAAAATCAGACGAGCCGTCACATCAGACAGAAGGAATTAACGTTCCGACAAATGGACTGAAAATCACATAAAGAACGAAAATACAATTTCTCGAGAACAAAGAACTTCTCGAGAAATATCAGCTTCTACTCGAGAAAATACATAGAAGGATTTATGGGAGATAGAGATAAACTTCTCGAGAGATACATGATTTCCCGAGAGATGGATGGACTTCTCGAGAACAATTGGCTTCTCAATAAAAACAACCTTTAGAAAAACTTTTCTGGCATACGAGAAAGACTTTCCGAGAGACAGACATATTTCTCGAGAGACTGTTTTGATTTCTCGAGAAACTCAAGTCTTGCCGAGAAACCTTTAGAAACTTGAAATAAAGGATTGAAGAGGATTTCTCGAGAAAGGAATTAAAAAAACAAAACAGCACAGAGCCAATTCGTCGGTCTGAGGAAAAATTCGTCGAACGGAGCTCGAAGAAATCACTTCAATTTGTCGAATGGCGATCGACGAACGACGATCAACGAAACCACTTCAATTTCAGTAAAACAGCAATCGACGAAAACCACTTCAATTCAGCGAACGGCGATCGACGAACGGCGATCAGCGAAATCACTTCAATTTCAGTAGAACTATCCATCGAACCACGCTCGACGAAATTACAAGAATTTGTCGAACGACGATCGACGAAAGCTGAACTCAGAATTTCAGTATAACTATCCATCGAACGGCGCTCGAAGAAACCATTTCAAATCGTCGAACGGCGATCAACGAACTCACCAAAATTCGTCGAATGAAAAAATATACTGAATACTTTAGGAAAAATATTTCTTCCAGATCATAAGAACAGCGGCAACTTTCTCTTAGATCTTCCTTTGTGTTTGAATAAGAAATACACCCCAATAGAGAGATTCCACATGAGGCAACACCTTGGTCTACACAATGAGGAATTACATTGCATAGGCCTATGTTTTATGACTCATTGAAACCTGACATTGGTTTGTACTTAGTCATTTACAACCTGCAAACACACAACTAAAAAATAACATCAAATACAATCTCAATTCAACTTAGTTCAAGGGGACTTCTTCAAATCAAGGTAATTGTGGATACAATTCCCGACAATCTCCCCCTATTTGAAGAAGTCAGAACCTATGTACTATGTTGAATTGCACAGAGAGTAAATATTAATAAAGACTTAAATAGATAATTATGAATAAAAACTTAGCTTTTCAACCTTCTCTCCCGTTTAACTTTCTCTCAACTTAAACTTCTCTCCCAACTTCAACTTCTCTCCCCCTTTCTGACTACTTCAGATAGGGAAGGAAAAGCATGAAAGATCAACATAGTTCTCCCCCTCATCCACAACATATGAGTCCTCATTTGGGAGTATACTTTGAAAACATTGAATCATCTCCCCCTCGAACTTTTCTCCCCCTTAGAATTTCAGTGCCTGGACTGATTTCCTAAGCTTTTCAGCAACCTTACTATAGACTTCTTGTCTTCTTCCTGACTTGAATATTACTCCATGTTGATCATTCCAAGCTCTGTCTTGAAGAAAGAGAACTTGGCCTCATCCAGCGGCTTCGTGAAAATATCCGCAACTTGCTTATCCGTCAGGACATAACATAGGTTGATGTCCTCATTCTCCACATGCTCCCGGATGAAATGATATCGTAATTCGATATGCTTTGTCCGGCTGTGCAAGACTGGATTATTTGTGATAGCTATTGCACTGGAGGAGTCGCAAAACATTGGAATGTACTTGATCTTCATATTGTAGTCTTGAAGCTGATTTCTTATCCAGAGAAGTTGTGCACAACAACTCCCTGCAGAAATGTATTTTGACTCGATGGTTGAAAATGCAACAAAATTCTGCTTCTTTCTACTCCAGGATATAAGTCTTCTTCCAAGAAATTGGCATGTCCCGGAAGTGCTTTTCCTGTCATCTTTACTACCTGCAAAGTCTGCATCTGAAAAACCTATTAGCTCGCTATCATTACTTCTTAGGTACCATAAGCCAAGATTTGGTGTACCCTTAAGATATATCAAAATTCGCTTTGCAGCAGTATAGTGAGATTCCTTAGAGTTCACCTGATATCTAGCACATACACATGTAGAGAACATTATATCAGGTCTACTAGCAGTAAGGTAGAGAAGAGAGCCAATTATGCTTCTGTACTTGATTTCATCGAATGGTTTCCCTTTCTCATCCTTGTCCAGAGACATAGCTGAGCTCATTGGAGTCCTCATAGAGGTTGCACTCTCCATTCCAAATTTCTTAACCAACTCCTTGGTGAACTTCGTCTGTGAGATGAAAATTCCATCTTCAGATTGCTTCACCTGAAGTCCTAAGAAATATTTCAGCTCACCCATGCTGCTCATTTCAAATTTACCTTGCATAAGTTTGGAAAACTTTTTGCAGAGGTTATCATCCGTAGAGCCAAAAATAATGTCATCGACATAGATTTGCACTAGCAAAATCTTGCCATTTACTTCCCTAAGAAATAATTTCTTATCTATCTTTCCTCTTGTGAACTTGTTCTCAAGAAGAAAGTTAGACATCGTCTCATACCAAGCTCGAGGAGCTTGTTTCAAACCATATAAAGCTTTTTGTAATAAATAAACAAAATCAGGATAATTGGGATTAACAAAACCTGGGGGTTGTTCAACGTATACTTCTTCTTTTATATTACCATTGAGAAAAGCTGACTTGACGTCCATTTGGTATACGGTGAATCCTTTGAATGCAGCATAAGCTAGAAACAGCCTGATCGCTTCGAGTCTTATTACAAGAGCATAAGCCTGATCGAAGTCGATCCCATCTTCTTGTCTGTATCCTTTTGCTACAAGTCTGGCTTTATGTTCTTTATTACCGTTCCTTCTTCATCCAACTTGTTTCTGTAGACCCACTTTGTTCTAATGATATTTTTACCCTTGGGTTTTGGAACTAGAGTCCACACTTTGCATCACTTGAACTGATTTAGTTCTTCCTCCATAACAACTATCCAAGAGGGGTCTTCATTTGCTTCTTGGAACTTCTTTGGTTCAACCTGCGAGAGGAAACCTAAATGCATATTTTCATTAATAGTACCTCTTCTGGTTCTTATGCCGCCATGAGGGTCTCCTATGATCTGATCAATAGGATGATCCCTCAGGTGTCTGAATTCAAGATTCCTTGCATTATTTGAAACACCAGGAGCTATTTCTTCAACTGGAGTGTCTTCCTCCACTTGCACTAACTCTTCATCAGGATTATCTTCCTCTTCATTTGAGGTTGGGGGAGAGATCTTGATGAAGTTTTGAGCATCTTCTTTCAATGGATTATCCAAGCATAAGTCTTGCAATCTAGAACCTGCATCTTCAACAGAAGCACTAGAGGAACTGCTATGTGTTGAAATTGTTGAAGTGGAAGTTTGGAGGATTTTTGACCTGGGCGGTCTGGGAGGAGGTCGGGCGGTCTGGCGAGTTCGCGCGACTTGGCGCTCTGCATCTGCGGTCTGGCTGATCTAAGCCTAGCTGCGGTCTCCCGGGTTGACCGCTGGTCTTGTCCAAAGTCTGCTGAAGGTGGAGCCGCGCGGTCTGTGCGTGACCGCGTGGCGTGCTGTCCTCTTCAAGACTGTGGCGGTCTGGTGTGACCGCACAGTTTGATCCAGGTTCTCTCCGGAATGCGGTCTGGTAGCTGACCGGGCTTTCTGGGGGTATTTGCGGACTAAGGGTCTTAGTCGCGCGGTCTCAGTTCGCGGTCTCAGGAGGAGACTGGTATGCGAGCTGGTTGCTGTTCGTGATCTCAGGAGGAGATTGGCATGCAGACAGGAGTTCGCGATCTGATGGCGAACTGACTGTGTTCGTGGTCTCGTGCGAACACAGGTGGTGAATAGCTTCGGGCGGTCTGGCGATCTTCTTTGAAGTCGCGATCTGCTGTGAGAGTAGCGGTCTCTCATGGTCGATGTTGAAGCTGGCGAGTTCACCAAAATGAAGCAGGAGTACTGTTGCTGATCGCGCGGGTTGACCGATCTGGTCGCGCGGTCTGGGGGGTGGTGATCCTATCTCATAGGGTGGTGACTGGATCAGGTCACACGCCTATAAATAGGAGGCCACTGTAGCAGCAATAAGACACACCAAGTGTAAGCTGAGTTCGCTCTTGTTCTTGCGGTCTGTTTATTTCTGACCGGGCGGTCTCTGATTGAACTCTTCTTGTGCAGCTTCTGCGGATAGTGTGGGCAGCAGCGATCACCTCTTCCTCTGAAAGTGTTCGGGCGGTCTGCGGCTTGGAGTTGTGGTGCTGGAGTTCGGGAGAATCAGGAGGTCGGAAGAAGGGAGCAGTCTGTGCAGCGGTCTGGTGGTGTTCTGTGGTCGGCAGAGAGTTGCGGTCTAGCAACTATCAGAGATCGCAGGGGAGGTCGCGCGGGTTGGGCGGTCTCCAGTTATCAGTTTTTTCTGTACTTCTCTTTGGAGTATTGTGCTGACGAAATCATGTCTCGTCAAGCATGTCTTGCCCTGTAATTGAAGTTTGCTATCAATAAAGATCGTTTGTTTGCCTAAGATTGTTTCTGGTTGCTTTGGCTTGTATCTCTAGTTGTTATTCCTGCTTGCTCTCACAAGGTCCGAGAAATTTTTACATGGTATCAGAGGGAGGTTGGAGTGGATAGAGCAGCGAATAACTTAGAGTAGCCATCGCCTTTGTGAAGAAGGAACCAGAGGAAAAACAATGGAAGGTGGATTTGCAAGAGGTCTTGGGATTGAGATGCTTACATCGACTAACTTTAAGAAGTGGAAGTCGTGTATGCAGAGCTATCTTCTAGGGGAGGACCTCTGGGAGGTTGTTGGAGGAGATGCGACTGAAGAGGTCAAGGCAACAGAAGCGGGTGACAATGGTCCGGCCGTGAGGGCGTGGAGAAAGACCAATGCTAAGGCTGAGTTCACTTTGAAGCGTGCCATTTCACCTGATCTATTTGATCACATCTTAGGGTGTGGATCATCTGCCGAGATCTGGAGAGCCCTGGATGGGTTGTTTAACAAGAAGAATGTAGCTAGGCTACAGTTCTTAGAGAATGAGCTGGCAAGGTCGGCTCTGGGTGATCTTTCTATCTCAAATTTCTTTCTGAAGACGAAGAACCTCTGCGCTGAGATATCAGCACTGGATCCTGATGAGCCAATTTCTGAGGCGAAGCTGAAGAGGCACATCATCCGCGGCCTGCGGAAGGAACATGTGGCCTTTGTGACGTCGGTGCAGGGTTGGGCTAATCAGCCATCTTTGATAGAGCTGGAGAATCTGCTAGCGTCGCAGGAAAGTCTGGCAAGGCAGATGGCGGGAGTGTCCGTGTCTGGGGGAGATGGCGAGGTTCTCTTCTCAGGAAAGAAGAAGAAGTGGGATAAGAAGAAGAAGACCGCTGGAGGCTATGGGCCTTCAACTTCTGGACAGCAGGAGAGGGGCTATCCTCCCAAGGCTGAGGAGAAGAAGAAGAAGGAAGGTCTCAAATGCTACAAATGCGGGAAGATTGGGCACTTCAAAAGGACTGCAGGCTGAATACTCAGCCAGGGCATGCTGCTGAGAAGGAGGAAGCACCGGCCAGTCATATTGATGGAGGATGGGGAGGAGCCTTCTCGGCTTCTATTGGAGTCTCGGTTCCTATCAACTATCAGGAGGACTGGATCGTGGACTCAGGGTGTGGTCATCACCTCACCGGGGATGGGTCGAAGCTTTCTTCAGCGGAGCCCTACACAGGTAACAATGCTATTATTACTGCAGATAATACTGTGCATGCAGTCGAGAAGGTCGGGGTTGTTTCCTTGGGCAGTGATAGAGGGCCATTAACCTTGAAGAGTGTCTATCATGTGCCCGGTATGAGGAAAAACCTCTTCTCCATGACCAATGCTGTTGACGCTGGGTATCACGTTCTGTTCGGCCCAACAGAAGTGAAATTTCTACGTAATGTAGATGCCGTGAAGGCCAAGGTCGTCCATGTCGGGAGGAGAGCGAAAGACTTGTTCGTTTTATCGACAAGTTCTTATGTCGACAAGATGAAGATGAATGATGGTGCCGTGATATGGCATGAGAGGTTGGGGCACGTAGGGATGGATAAGCTGAAAGCTATGGCGGTGAGAGGTCTGGTCAAGGGCCTGCCAAATCTATCTTCCTACGGTGAAGGTCATGTTTGCGAAGGATGTCAGTTCGGCAAGTCTCATCGACTGCCGTTTGATAAGTCGCAGACGAGGAGTAGTGTGCCGTTGGAGTGCATCCACGGTGACTTGATGGGACCAACTGCTACCCCAAGCCTCGGAGGCAGCAGGTATATGCTGGTGTTGATCGATGATTACACCAGATATGTCTGGGTTTATTTTCTGAAAGAGAAGGCAGAGGCGTTTGCCAAGTTTGTGGAGTTCAAGGAGCTCGTGGAGGGTCGGCTGAATCTGCGGATCAAGAAGCTGAGGACGGACAACGGAGGGGAGTTCACCTCTGCTGAGTTCTCCAGTTTTTGCAGGAAGGCAGGCATCCGGAGGGAGCTCACATGTGCTCATACTCCACAACAGAACGGAGTTGTAGAGCGGAAGATCCGTCATCTGACGGAGACCTGCAAGTGTTGGCTGCATGCCAAGAGCATCCCAAAGTCCTTCTGGGCGGAGGGAATGTCTTGTGCTGCCTACGTCATCAACCGGATGCCTTTGAGTCCCATCAATATGTTGACTCCTCATGAGATGATGTTCAAGGAGAAGCCAAGCGTGGCTCACCTTCCGGTATTTGGTTCCACCTGCTACGTGCATGTTCCAGATGCTCTTCGGACGAAGCTAGATGCGAAAGCAAGGAAGCTAGTCTTCGTGGGATACGGTGAGAGGAAGAAAGGCTGGAAGTGCATGGACCTGGAGACGCTGAGATTTGTTGTTTCTGCGACATCGTGTTCAATGAGGTGACATCTTACAAGGGGTCTTCTGATGTGGAGCTACCAGAGAGCAGGGTGGAGGTGCCGGAGAAAGCTGTGGAGAATCTTCAGGTGGAGCTACCTGTGTCACCAGGTGGTCCATCTCCTTCTAGTTCCGAGACGGGGGATTCTGGTTCAGGGAGCAGGGGGAGCAATGCTCCTAGCACGTCTAGAAGAGGAGCTAGGGAAGAAGCAGCTAGAGATAATGCGGTTCAGGGGAAGGAGCTGAGGAGGTCGAAGCGAGCAATCGTTGCCCCTGATCGCTATACAGGAGGAAACGCAGTGAGCTGTCTCATGTTTCTTCGCTGGTCCCTTGGATGAGAGGGAGCTGTCGAGCTTTGAGAAGGCCCAAGGCGTGAAGGAGTGGGATGTTGCAATGCAAGAAGAGATGGCAGCTCTTGAGAAGAATGAGACCTGGTCTCTTGTGCCCAAGCCCAAGGGCACTACTCCTGTAACATGCAAATGGGTCTACAAATTGAAGAAGAAAGCTGACGGCAGTATCGAGCGGTACAAGGCTCGTCTTGTAGCTCGGGGGTTCTCGCAGCAATACGGTGAAGACTACGAAGAGACTTTCAGTCCGGTGGCAAAAATGACTTCAGTTCGGTTCATCATTGCCTTGGCGGCGTTCAGTGGATGGGAGATTTGGCAGCTCGATGTCAAGAACACTTTCTTGTACGGCGAGATTGACAAGGACATCTTCATGGTCCAGCCACCAGGCTTTGTGTCTGAAGATTTTCCGGAGTATGTCTGCAAGCTGAAGAAGGCCCTGTATGGGTTGAAGCAAGCGCCGAGGGCGTGGTATGGAAAGATCGCAGAATATCTCCTATTCTGTGGGTTTTGTGCTTCAGACTCAGACTCAAGTTGTTTGTCAAGAAGAGCGGGGAGCTTCAAGTCATCGTGTTGCTATACGTCGATGACATGATCGTGACGGGGAACTCGAAGGAGGAAGTAGCACAGCTACGGGCCGAGCTAGCTATCAGGTTCGAGATGAAGGACTTAGGTGAGCTTCACCATTTCCTTGGACTCGAGGTGCAGAGGAAGGAAAGTGGAGTGCTGGTGTCCCAGGCTGGATATGCGGAGCGGATCGTGGAGCGATTCGGCATGAAGGAAGGGAAGTGCACCTCCACACCTCTGAAGAAGGCTATGAAGCTTCGGAAAGATGAGGGGAGGATTATGCAAGATCCGTTGGTGTTCTGAGCTCTGGTTGGGAGCTTGATTTATCTGACGATCACAAGGCCGGATATTGCATATGCAGTTGGCAGAGTGAGTCGATTTATGGCGGAGCCACGGGTACCTCATCTGCTAGTGGCCAAGAACATTCTGAAGTATGTCAAGGCGACCTCGGATATGGGTCTCCTATACAGGAGGGATGCGGGCTTCGAGGTGCATGGATACATGGATGCTGACTACGGAGGAGATTCGGATGATCGAAAGTCGACATCTGGATTCGTCTTCATGGCGGGCCCTACGGCTATATCATGGTGCAGCAAGAAGCAGGATTCCGTATCGGTCTCTACCACGGAAGCGGAATACAAGGCTTCGGCCTTGGCAGCTCAGGAAGCCATCTGGCTTAGGAGGTTGGTAGAAGACGTCCACAAGGAGGTTCGGGAGCCGACTCTGCTACGCGGTGACAACGAGAGTGCTCTCAAACTGGTAACCAATCCAGTTTGTCACGCAAGGACCAAGCATATCGAGATCGAGCATCACTTCATACGGGAGAAGGTGCTGGAGGGGTCTCTTTCGGTCGAGCATGTGCGGAGTGCGGACAATGTCGCAGACATCTTCACAAAGGCGCTGGCAAAGGGGTCGTTCACACGGCTAAGGAGCTTACTGGGGCTGGTTTCAACTTCCCACTTCAAGGGGGAGTGTTGAAATTGTTGAAGTGGAAGTTTGGAGGATTTTTGACCTGGGCGGTCTGGGAGGAGGTCGGGCGGTCTGGCGAGTTCGTGCGACTTGGCAGTCTGCATCTGCGGTCTGGCTGATCTAAGCCTAGCTGCGGTCTCCCGGGTTGACCGCTGGTCTTGTCCAAAGTCTGCTGAAGGTGGAGCCGCGCGGTCTGTGCGTGACCGCGTGGCGTGCTGTCCTCTTCAAGGCTGTGATGGTCTGGTGTGACCGCACAGTTTGATCCAGGTTCTCTCCGGAATACGGTCTGGTAGCTGACCGGGCTTTCTGGGGGTATTCGCGGACTAAGGGTCTTAGTCGCGCGGTCTCAGTTCGCGGTCTCAGGAGGAGACTGGTATGCGAGCTGGTTGCTGTTCGCGGTCTCAGGAGGAGATCGGCATGCAGACAGGAGTTCGCGATCTGATGGCGAACTGACTGTGTTCGCGGTCTCGTGCGAACACAGGTGGTGAATAGCTTCGGGCGGTCTGGCGATCTTCTTTGAAGTCGCGATCTGCTGTGAGAGTAGCGGTCTCTCATGGTCGATGTTGAAGCCGGCGAGTTCACCAAAATGAAGCAGGAGTACTGTTGCTGATCGCGGAGGTTGACCGATCTGGTCGCGCGGTCTGGGGGGTGGTGATCCTATCTCATAGGATGGTGACTGGATCAGGTCCCACGCTTATAAATAGGAGGCCACTGTAGCAGCAATAAGACACACCAAGTGTAAGCTGAGTTCGATCTTGTTCTTGCGGTCTGTTTATTTCTGACCGGGCGGTCTCTGATTGAACTCTTCTTGTGCAGCTTCTGCGGATAGTGTGGGCAGCAGCGATCACCTCTTCCTCTGAAAGTGTTCGGGCGGTCTGCGGCTTGGAGTTGTGGTGCTGGAGTTCGGGAGAATCAGGAGGTCGGAAGAAGGGAGCGGTCTGTGCAGCGGTCTGGTGGTGTTCTGTGGTCGGCAGCGAGTTGCGGTCTAGCAACTATCAGAGATCCCAGGGGAGGTCGCGCGGGTTGGGCGCTCTCCAGTTATCAGTTTTTTCTGTACTTCTCTTTGGAGTTTTGTGCTGACGAAATCATGTCTCGTCAAGCATGTCTTGCCCTGTAATTGAAGTTTGCTATCAATAAAGATCGTTTGTTTGCCTAAGATTGTTTCTGGTTGCTTTGGCTTGTATCTCTAGTTGTTATTCCTGCTTGCTCTCACAAGGTCCGAGAAATTTTCACACTATGTAGCAAGCTCGTCTCATCAAATACAACGTTAATAGATTCTTCTACAACCACAGTTTTCTTATTAAAAACTCTATAAGCTTTGTTATGGCTACTATAGCCTACACAAATACCTTCAAAGCTCTTTTCACTAAACTTGGTTTTGTAATGCTTCCCATTGTTAAGAACAAAGCATTTACTGCCAAAGATTCTAAAATAGGAGATGGTGGGTCTCTTGCCTTTTAGTAGTTCATAGGAAGTCTTTTCATGGTTTTTATTTATGAGTGCTCTGTTTTGCACGTGACATACAGTGTTGACGGCTTCAGCCCAGAAGTATTCCCGAAGTGAAGAGTCGCTCAACATTATTCTGCAAGCCTCAATGAGTGTTCTGTTCCTTCTCTCAGCTACCCCATTTTGTTGTGGAGTTCGAGGAGAGGAAAACTCATGAAAGATACCAAGGCTTTCACAGAAATCTGTCATGGCTCCAGATTCAAATTCTATTCCATGGTCACTTCTGATTTTGACCACCAAACAATCTAATTCGTTCTAAATTTGCTTGACAAATTTAGTGAAAATATTAAAGGTATCTAACTTGTGTTTTAGAAAGAATACTCATGCAAAATGTGAGTAATCATCTACAATAACCAATGTGTAAGACTTTCCTCCTAAACTTCTAATTTGCAAATGACCAAACAGGTCCATATGAAGCAGGTATAAAAACCTGGTATTGTCTTTGCCAATAATGCTCTTAAAGGTAGCTCTTGTTTGCTTGCCTTTTACACAAGCATGACAAGGTCTATCTTTAATGCACTTAACATTTGGCGCATCAAATACTAAGTTTTGAGAAAACAATTTATTTATAGTTTTGAATATATATGTGCTAATCTCTTGTGTCATTGGTCAACAAGAGATGCACTATCTTTAGCTACAAGACACACTGGTGTAGAAGAGGATAAACAAAGAAAATTCAAACAGGAAATATTTCTACAACGAGTGCCTGATAAAATCATTTCAGAATTTTCTGCCGACTTTATCAAACACTTATATTTACAAAAATCAACTGTATATCCTTTATCACAGAGTTGACTTATGCTTATCAGATTGTGTTCTAATCCTTCCACATAAGCTACATCTGAAAAGGATACATTACCATTAGTAATCATACCGTATCGTTTTGTTATTCCTCTATCAGATCCGCCAAAAATAACTTTTGGACTGCTCTCAACTGGAATATAGTTCTGTAAAAGGCTTCTTGTTTCGGTCATATGCCGAGAACAACCACTGTCCAAATACCAGATAGGATTTCTGTTGGCCTTTGGACATACCTGCAAAAACAAATTATTTTGCCTTAGGAGCCCAAACAAATTTGGGTCCTTGGTCCCTTGTTAGTTGAGCCCCACGAAGAACATTAGCATTGCGAGTGGTCTTTCTTACAATGTTTACTTGTGGTCTCTTGACATAAGTAGAATTGAACCAGCAATCTACGACAAAGTGACCAATCTTGATGCAACACCAACAGTCAAACTTGTTGTACCTTCTCTTAGTATTCTCTTGCTTCACTTTTTGAACGTTAGTTTTAGCAGGGGAAATTCTTCTAGAAGAGGATGCTTCATGAGTACAACACATACATGGTTGAACTGTCTCCTTAGGCTTAGGTGCAACAACCTTCACTATTGGTGCTCTCTTCGCACTAGGTCCATGAACAAATGGACCATAACTTCTCAGATTAATTTCCTCATAGGGTGATTTGAAAGCACTTGCACCAAAGTTTCGGGGACGAGTCCACCCCTTGTATTCATTGACAGGCCCAGACACAATCGGTCTAGTCAAATGACCATAGGAGCTTTCTATATCATAGACATTAGTAGGAAAGATGACTTTCTTAAAAGTAGTCTGATCCAAATGGGCTTTCCCTTTCTCTTCGGCGGTGACTTTCCTAGCACTCTTATTTTTCTTCTTGGCTAGTATGCTTTTAGAAGATTTACTAGATTTAGCCACATGACCTAATCCACTTCCTCTTGCTTTAGCGGAGAATCTATCAATGATTGGAAAAATAGTTTTAGGTTGGGAAAACTTTTCAACTAGCCTCTTCTCTGCGGCTAGCTGTTCTTCCAGCTCTTTGATACTTTCCTCTCTCAGGGCAAGGAGCTCATCTGAGCTTTTGATCTTCTCTGTCAGATTTTGGATTTCCTCTCTGAGAGATGTAAGTTGTGCAACTTCTTCTCTTAGATTCCACTTCCTTGAGAGACAAAATCTCCTTGGCCTGGATTTTGACAACCTTTCGGCATTTGTCAAAGGCTTTAAGCAATTCAGAATATTGAGTCATGAGTTCTGAATCTTCATCTGATATATAGTTCTCTTATTCAGTTGAGGAATACTCAGATTCAGACAATATAGTGTGAGCATTTACCTTCTCTTTGTATGGGGGTTCTTCTTCGTCGTTAGTCATAGCCATCAGCCCGAAGTAGGCTTCTTCTTCATCACTTGGCTTCTCTGAGTCACTGTCGCTGAGTGTTTTAGACTTTTTGGCGACGAAGCTTCTTTCATTTTTCTTTTTCCCGTGGGTGGATTTCTTTTCCTCTTTCTTTCCACCTTCTTTCTTTTTGTAAGGGCATTCAGCGATCATATGCCCTGGCTTATTACAACAATAACAAATAATGTCAGAAGAAATGTGTTTGTTCGGTTTAGACTTATACCTGTCATGGTTGCCTGAGCCCTTCTTGTGATGATCTCCATCACGACGAGAATGTCTATAGTCAGAAGATGAATGTTTGTTCTTCAAAAGCCTTCTCTTGTTTAGCAACTTCTTGAACTGACGGGAGATTAGAGAAAATTCCCCATCTGACATTTCTGAGCAGGAGGAGCCTGCTTCTGATTCTTCTTCTTCATCAGATTCTTATGCCCTAATTGGAGATACAGTTAAGCTTTTCCTGGAGCTTTCCACCTTCAGAGCCAAGGTCCTTTCCTTGCTAGAAGTCCGGTTCCCATCTTCTTTTGTTTTGCGGATATTCATCTGCGGCTCATGGGATAATAGCTTCCCAAACAGATTCTGTGGATCAATATTTGGCAGCTTTCCAAACTCCCTAATGGCAACGATCTTGCTATCCCATTCTTTCGTCAAGGATCGCAGGAACTTGTCATTGAGTTCACCGTTTGTGAATTCCCGGCCATAGTTTCATAGGCCGTTTACAATTTTTAAGAATCTTTCATAAGCATCAGCGATGCACTCCTTCTTACTCTGCTCGAAGGCCTCATACTCTTGGTTGAGTAGAGATCTTCTTTCATCCCTTACCTCTTCGGTACCTTCCATGAGAACGATTAAGGATGTCCACATCTCTTTGGCTGATCTGCAGTGAATCAAATTTTGTAACATTGAGTCATCCACTGCACTAGCAATAATGTTCTTCGCTTTTTTGTCCAAGGCTACTATAACGATCTCATCCTTAGTTAGGTCCATCATTTTCTTTGGCACCTGAACAGTAGGGTCAATTGTAGAGGCAGTCATAGGCACATGAGGGCCTTCTTCTACAACTTGAAATATTCTCGGATCAGTGGCTTCCATGTAAAATCTGACTCTTTCTTTCCACATGGGAAAATTTGCCTTTGTGCAGATTGGCAGCTTCAATGAGGAAGATTCCTTGCTTCTTTCCATGATTTGCTAGCAACTAGAATGGATAGATCCTGTTCAAGATGTTAACCTAGAAACTAACAACGACCCTCTGATACCAATTGAAGTATCTAGTTGCCAACCTAAATCACCTAGAGGGGGGTGAATAGGTGATAACAATGTCTTTTGTGGAATTAAAAACTTGATAAAATAGAACGCACAAAAAGCAAATCACAAGCACAGATAACACAAGGAATTTATAGTGGTTCCCCATTCTTGGGTACTCCACTTGCCGGCCTCGCCAATCTAGCACCACAGCTAGACTTGACTACTTCACTATAACTCAGATCAAGAATGATCCTACAATCTCAGAGTCAACACTCCTACAACTCGGAGACGAATCTCCTACAAACTCAGAGAAAATCTCTCTTACAACTCAGAGAAAAACCTCTCCTACAACTCGGAGACAAACCTCTCCTACAACTCGGAGAAAACTTCTCCTACAATCAAATGTAAATAGAGATTGATACAATACTTATCAATACATAAATAGATCTGAAAACCCTGAGAGATCTTCTTCCTTCTTGAGATTGGATAGCTTTGACTTGATGTCGATGAGGAAGAATTGAAAATGACTCAAATCTGACATTATACGATTCGACTTGATCCAATAGATACAGTAGAGGATGGAGCAATGATCAATCGAACCTTTTCTTCCACTAGAGACAATTGATTCAAAACAATAGATCGATCTCCAGCAATTGCGACAGGCAGCGACACTTTCTCGTTCTTACAGATCGAATAGAAATTAGTTTTAAGATTAGAATGATTGATTCTTTTATTAATCCTTAAAAGAGAGCCTTATATAGGTAAGGACTTAACGACATGAATTAAGATAGGATTAACCTTAAACAAAATCAGACGAGTCGTCACATCAGACAGAAGGAATTAACGTCCCGACAAATGGATTGAAAATCACTTAAAGAACGAAAATACAATTTCTCAAGAACAAAGAACTTCTCGAGAAATAGCAGCTTCTACTCGAGAAAATACATTGAAGGATTTACGGTAGATAGAGATAAAATTCTCGAGAGATACAGGATTTCCCGAGAGATGGATGGACTTCTCGAGAACAATTGGCTTCTCAATAAAAACAACCCTTAGAAAACTTTTGTTACTTTTCTGGCAGACGAGAAAGACTTTCCGAGAGACAGATAAATTTCTCGAGAGACTATTTTGATTTCTCGAGAAACTCAAGTCTTGCTGAGAAACCTTTAGAAACTTGAAATAAAGGATTGAAAAGGATTTCTCGAGAAAGGAATTTAAAAACCGAAACAGCGCAGAGCCAATCTGTCGGTCTGAGGAAAAATTTGTCGAACGAAGCTCGAAGAAATCACTTCAATTTGTCGAACGGCGATCGATGAACGGCGATCAACGAAACCACTTCAATTTCAGTAAAACAGTGATTGACGAAAACCACTTCAATTCGGCGAACGACGATCGACGAACGGCGATCAGCGAAATCACTTCAATTTCAGTAGAACTATCCATCAAACCGCGCTCGACGAAATTACAAGAATTCGTCAAACTGCGATCAACGAAAGCTGAACTCAGAATTTCAGTATAACTATCCATCAAATGGCGCTCAACGAAACCATTTCAAATCGTCGAACGACGATCGACGAACTCACCAAAATTCGTCGAATGAAAAAATATACTAAATACTTTAGGAAAAATATTTCTTCCAGATCATAAGAACAGCAACAACTTTCTCTTAGCTCTTCCTTTGTGTTTGAATAAGAAGTACACCCCAATAGAGAGATTCCACATGAGTCAACACCTTGGTCTACACAATGAGGAATTACATTGCATAGGACTGTATTTTATGACTCATTGAAACCTAACATTGGTTTGTACTTAGCCATTTACAACCTGCAAACACACAACCAAAAAATAACATCAAATACAATCTCAATTCAACTTAGTTCAAGGGGAATTCTTCAAATCAAGGTAATTGTGGATACAATTCCCAACAAAATACTCCCATTCCGATGATCAAGTTGGAGCAATTCTTCAACTCTGAGTTCTGTGGTTGGAAGAAGAACACGTAGTTTGGCATGAAGTACCAGAACGTGTTCTATACTGTTTAGTCTGCACAAGATGACATTCTTGGGATAGATGGCGAGGCATAGTGGATTGAGGATGAAGATTTCTGTCGCGACTACTTGTTGAACTGTCTCTCAAACAGGCTTGCTGAGACGTACAACAAACTGAAGACAGCAAAAGAAATCTAGGATGCTCTGGAGGAGCAGTTCAAGGAAGAGGAAAACATGTCCAAGACGCACCTGGTGGATAAGTTCATGGCTTTCACCTTCATTGTGGAAAGGGAAATCCTTCCACAGGTTGCCGATTTTGAAAATCTGGTGGACAAGCTGAACAGTGAGAACATCCCACTGCCTGTTGGTTTTGTTGCAGGAGCTATTATTTTCAAGATCCCGTCGGCGTGGTACTCCTTTAAAACGGAGATGTATCAGAAGAAAACGCAGGTTAGTCTTAAAGACCTCAAGCGCTTCATTTGCATTGAGTATGAGAACCAGACTAGACACGTTAGGGAGGTCGTTCGCAAGCAGTCCTCTACTGCCAACATGGTCAAGCATCTGAAGCGTAAGTTCAAGCCTGGCAAGACAAGACCGTTACCCAGTGCACCTGCAGTTGTGGACACGAGCAAAAAGGCGAAGAAATTCAAAGGCAAGTGCTACAATTGCAATAAGTCGGGTCACTGCACTTCCGAGTGTAAGCAACCAAAGAGAGGTGACTCTAGCACACCAAAGACTGATAACAGGGCCAATATGGTTCATCAGACTGCGCCTACCGACTTTGATGCCATGGTTGGTAAATGGAAGGCCAGTACCGAGTGGTGGCTAGACTCAGGTGCTACATGTCACGTCTGCAATAACACTATGCTTCTGGAGGATGTCACTGCAGTCCGAGAGACTGTCACTGTTGCTGATGGAGGAGTAGCTGACGTGTTGAAGATCGGCAATGCTACCTTGACGCTCTCCTCAGGTAAAACTCTTACTTTGAAAAATGTTAAAATTTTACCATCATTAACTGCTAATTTAATTTCGATTAGTTTATTATGCGATGCTGGTAATGCCGATGGTTCACTCACATTATTTTTGTTGTGCGTATGTCGTCAATGGAATGTATAGGTTGAGTCTAGCAAACGAAGTAGTAAACCAGGTTAGTTCTAATTTGATCGATCCTAAGACTTTACATGTAAGACTAGGACACGTCAATTATAAAAAAACTACTCCTTCTAGCTAGAACTCACAACATCCCCTTAGACAAAAAAACCAGATTCGACAAATGTGAAATTTTTGCTCAAACCAAGATAACTAGAACACATTTTAGTCAGGTTTCTAGGAGCACACAATTGCTAGAGTTAATACATTCCGACATATGTGACTACAAAAGTTTTGTTACACGTGGAGTTCGGAAGTATCTGATAACCTTTATCAACGACTACTCCAGATTTGGTCACATTTATCTACTTAAAACCAAAGATAAAGCTTTTGAAAAATTCTATATATTCAAAACTAGGGTTGAGAATCAAGTTGACATGAAAATCAAACGGCTAAGGAGTGATAGAGGAGGAGAATACGTCTCTGGGGAGTTCAGAGATTTCCTTGCCAGCAATGGCATCATCCCTGAAACGACTACCCCTTATTCCCCCCAATCCAACGGTATCGCTGAAAGGAAAAATAGAACTTTAATAGAGATGTTGAATTCTATGTTGTTAACTGTTAGCATGTCTGCGGCCTACTGGGGAGAAGCTGCCCTCACGTCAAATCACATTCTTAATAAAGTTCCCCATGCCAGGATGACTAAGACACCCTATGAACTTTGGTTTAAGAGACCTCCTAGATTTGATAATCTTAAGACCTGGGGCTGTATCGCTTATGTTAGGATACCTGACCTTATAAGAGCTAAGATTGGACCTAGGACAAATACGTGTGTCTATTTAGGATGTGCAGAGGATAGTGCTGCAGACAGATTTCTAGATCTCTCAATGAACACTGTAATAGAATTTAGAGACGCTGTCTTCTTTGAGGATAAGTTCCTTAAGGATAAGAACCTGACGCTTCCAGGTCTGCCACCCACTAGTCTTGAGCCTCCAGCTGTGCCAAGCCAACGTAACTCTGACACTGACCCTGTAGACAAGGGTGGTTTAGATACCAGAAGGCTATCTAGTAGAGAGAAAATGCCTAAAAGCTTCGGTACAGACTTTGTGACTTACCAAGTTGAAGCTGATCCATCCACCTATGATCTCGAGACTCTCTATTATGGAAAGAGGTCATACATGAAGAGTTGAAATCTCTCATGCAGAACAATACGTGGACATTGGTTGACCTGCCCAAAGGGGCTAAGACCATTGGAAACAAATGGGTTCTGAAGAAGACGCTTAATCCTGATGGGAGTATTGCAAAATACAAAGCACGTCTAGTTGCACAAGGCTTCACTCAAGTGAGTGGAATAGACTACTTTGATATATAATCACATGTTTGTCACTATGCGACAATTAGGATACTTCTCGCGATAACATCTATTAAACACTTTATAGTTCATCAGATGGATGTCAAGACTGCATTTCTTAATGGAGATCTGACCGAAGAGATCTACATGCACCAAACTGAAGGGTTTGTCGTAGAAGGTCTAGAGAATAAGGTATGTAAGTTGATCAAGTCACTCTACAGATTGAAGCAAGCACCCAAATTGTCGCATGAAAAATTTGACACTTGTGTTAAAGCTATGGGTTTTAAATCCAGCTTTTCAGATAAATGTCTGTACGTTCGAACAAGTTCAAATAAAGTTGCAATTATATGCTTGTATGTTGATGACATGCTAATTCTGGGCACTGATCAGTCTGAGGTGAAAGACGTGAAAGCTGCCTTGACGGCACAATTTAGCATGACTGACTTAGGTGTGGTGAAAACCATCCTAGGAATGGAAGTGAACTTCACTGACAAGGGTATTACCCTAAGTCAGAGTCACTACATTAGAAATCTACTTGAGAAGTGGGGTTACGTTAATGGCAAAAATAGTGAGACTCCATACGATTATAACAATAGTGTTGGGAAAAACCCTTGATTTAACTTAACAAATTATAAGAAAGTGATTTTATCTACTAAGATTGAATTACCCATTGTATAGTGAGGGTAATCTGGTCATTAGATGTCTTAGGATGTCACACTCAACATAGGGTGTCAGGACCAGATCAAGGGAAGCAAAATTGGGCTAAGTTAACATTTGCATCGAATAGAATTCGACGCAACATCGAGTACATATCGACGTTGCTCTGACTAGAAGTCCAAGTGGTTCAACCCTTCTGTCGAAGTGACTCAAGTCGACGTTACGTCGAATAGATATCAACGTAAAGGCCAGGGACTTGTCGTAGTAACTAATGAAGTCGACACGGCTTCTACTTCATCTCGACCCAGAAGATGAAGTTCAGAGCCAGGCAGATCAACTCGACGGACACGTCGATAAGATGTCGACGTAACGTCGACTAGCAGAGTTCAATCAGAGCAGAGATGAAATCGAAGCTACTTCTACAAGAACTCAAAGTTACGTAGATAAGAGAATAAATGAATTCGACGCTACGTCGAATACAGTCTGTAAAGGTTAAACTTTTCAGCTGTCATTTTGATCCTTCTTTCATGGCCCACATCCTTCAAGACCATTCCCCAACGGCTCAATAATTGCCTAAAATTGAAAGAAGCATTAAAGAAGGAGATAAAAAGGTTTCTTGGAAACATATTCCTTGTAGATGGACGGGCCGAGAATTAAAGAGGAAGGAAAGAGAATGTCATGGGAAGATTACCTTTTCAGGCATACCAGAAAGGGAAGGAAATTCAAAAATTGACTAGAGAGAATAAAAGGAGAAGAGAAGACATAAACAATGGGGAGTTAATCACTATCGGCTGTTTTTCTTCTTGCTAGGGCTTTCTCTTCCTCTCTCTCTCTCAGGAATCCTAACAAAGAAAAGAGAAAAGAAAAGCTCTGTTGTTCTTCATCTAATAGAACAATGGATCTGAAAGCTGCTCTTCATCACAATATCTTAGCAGCCAGATCTCAATCAGCAGAAGCACAAAGGATCTAACATATAAAGCACATGCAATTCATTACTATCTAAAGCAGGGGCTAATCAAGAGCAGATCCTGTGGAACATAATAGGTTGTTCTTCATGCAGTCCTCTCAAGAATTCTGAGAACAGAATTCCTACAACTTTCATTCTTCTCCTTCTTTCTCATTCTGTAAAATAGTTTTATTAATCCCTCTTCAAAGGATTCAATGGTTCAAGGTCTCCTTATCAAAAGATCTGGTGGTTCAAGATCTACTTATCAAAAGATCTAGTGGTTCATGATCTCCTTGTCAAAAGATCAGTGGTTCTAAGAGTCTCTGTTGGAACAACCCTTTTACTGTTTTGGGCTAGGATCACTATGTACTGATTAGGATCAGTTGACCCCATTGTATAGTTTAAGGGTCAAGTCTTTAGGCTGATAAATTAGCTAGAACTTAAGATTAAATCTAAGGTTCCCAGCGTTCGACGAATGTCTAGCAGCGCTCGACAAATGGCATGTGGCGTTCGACGAATGTCTAGCATCGTTCGACAAATTATTCTAAGCAGACTGAAGTATTACAGCCAGTTACAGCACTCAACATTCACTGATCAGTGTTCGACGAACGGCTAGCAGTACAGATGGCTCCCAGCGTTCGACAGATCATTTATTGAAGCCCAGATTTGTTATCAACTATATTCTATCTATCCTAACAGCAAAACGACGAATATAACGGATCTATTTAATATCCTTTGGACGTATTCTGACAGATAAGGAAGGATATTAAACTGAGTTAATATATTCTCTTCTTTCCTTTTTCCAAGGCAGCAATAGCCGTTGACATTTAATGAAAAGGGATCTTTTCACAGTCAAAAATAAAAGGACCTGCCAAAATCGTTTGAGTCGACGGAATTCAAACGTCGTTCTATTACAGAATAAAAAGGATATATATATATATAGTATTCAGAAGAACATGATATATACGGTTAGACATCTCAGAAAGTTTTTCTTTTCTTCCTCATCTTCTTCTACAAGCAGCACAAAACTTCTGAGAACATCATCCTCAAGAACATTCACTCAGAATCTGCTGTAAATTTAGATCTTCTAAAAGAGCAACAAGCAAATCTGAAGAACCTGTTCTTCCAGATCAAACAGCTACAGGAGATCTTAGTTTTCAAGAGAAAGCTTCTTCATTTTCTGTCAAGCACTTCAATCTGACAGGGGGAGCTTTACAACAACATCCACTAGAGTCTTCTCTCAGCATCTTGACAGAGAAGAACACTATAAACCTTTTCCTTCCCATTTTGTACAGGGTTATAACTCCCTTCAAAAGTTAATCTCGGTGACAGGGCACCTTTTCAAAAACCTGCAGTTTAGTTAGAGCACCTTATCAACAGCTCACCTGGTGTGAGGGCACCTTATCAACAACCTCCTAGTGGATTCCTACCAAAGGTGGTAGAAGAGTAGACGTACCCAGACTTATTGGGGAACTACTATAACTCCTTGTGTCTTCTTTGTTTGATTATTTCCTGTGGCACTGCTGTTTGTTTTGTGATTACATTTGCTTAATTTTTCTGTTTATATAATTTTCACACTGCTTACACTTATATGTAACACTATTTTAATTCCGCTATAAAAACTAAGAAAAAGTTTTAATACTCTATTCACCCCCCCCCCCCCTAGAGTGATGATATGATATTTGCATGCGCGGATTTTAGATTTTTAGTGAAAGGTTGAGATTTTCTCCAAAACTATATCCGATAAAGGCAAGTGTACCTTATCGTCTATAGTATAGGATATTTAGGAATATCAAGGTCGTATTCCACGGGGCGCGTTGATTACTTCTACTTCGAGGAAAATTACTATTATTTTATCGACGAAAATTTGAGGTGGTTTGTTTTCACTTAACTAAAATTAAAACTAAATTCAAACTAAATGAAAAGCTTGAACATTGCATGAAAAGGAAGAGAAATTGACATTGCATAAAAAAAAGAACATTACTAAGGAGAGAAAAATTTAACCTTGCATGAAAAGGAAGAAATTACTTAAGGAGAAAAAGAACATGAAAGAGAAAACTAATTTTATTGAAAATCAAAGAACTATTACAAGCCTTAAATTAAGAGTGCAAGGCTAAGGAAAATGAAAGTTGCAAGCTTAAGAAAACTAGTACACGAAAGTTACACTACAACATTGCATGAAAAGGGAAGGAGGAGAACATGAAAGCCTTAAGAAACATGAACATTAACTTGAAAGACTCACTCTCAGCTCTAACAGCACCTCCCCATCTCCAAATTTCTGAACCCTGGACTCAAGGAGAGCCTCTGAATTTATAGGCAAAATTTTCAAGTTACACGCCCTCGGTCACGGGCGTGTCCAAGGGCGTGTAATCACTGTAACATTGGATCTGGCAGCGGCGTGGGCTTGGCGTGTCGATGGCAGAAAAGTTGGACATTACACGCCCGTGTAACATGGTCACGGGCGTGACTTTGGACGTGTGCATTAAATGCGGCGTGGGCTGGAATTCGGCGCGGCGGTAGAGCAGGGATCACGCTGGAAAGTCACGGGTGTGACATGTGGGTCACGGGCGTGACTTAGGTTGACTTCTCGACAGCATCTCCTCGTCTCGACGGCGGCTCCACGTGGACGATTCTAAGATTACACGCCCCCGGTCACGGGCGTGACTTTGGGTCACGGGCGTGACCTGGGGCGTGACTTGGTGTGGACTGGTTCAAACAGTGCGGCATCGATTCTGGACTGATCTTCAGCTTACACGCCCTTGGTCACGGGCGTGACCGAGGGCGTGACATGCCATTTTTCCCGATTTGTCCCAAAAATCTGCAAATATCGAAATTAAGCTAAGTTAGAATCAAAATTACAAAAATAACTACTTATAACCTAAATTTGACATAAAATAGAGAATTCATATTAAATATTTACAAGATTTTCTATTAAAAAGTTATAAAAATACTACTTATCAAATACCCCCATACTTGAGGTTTTGCTATTCCAGAGCAAAAGTGTGAGACATTATTTATAAGACATCCTTAAAAAAATTTTAATTTAAAACTAAAATTTCATTTAACCAAAAGTTAAGTTAAGAGTAAATTCAAGGGGGAGTTAAGTCCTAAATTATGATGATGATTTGAAAAGAGGGAAAAATGTTTAGGCAATAATTTCTCAAGAAAATTAAGTAGTTTGACAAAATTGTAGAAATTATAAAACTAAATTAAATTAAAATTATAAGAACTCTATCTTAAAAGAATCTTAAGGAAAAGTAAATTACTAAATATTGCACTCTCCATAATTTTCAAAGAACAATGATAATTGGCTAAGGGGGATTTCATAAAATTTGGCATAAGAAGAGAAATTTTTGAATGGAGGAAATGGAATTTATCATGAAATTTCCTTCTCTTTTTTTTTTCTTACTCTTTTTTTTTCTCTTCTAATAAAAACCCAAAATGTATATGGTTTAGAAGTAATGAATTTTATCCTCTGACTCCATGCCATATAATCTTTTCAAATATTTTGGGTGCATATGTTTTAGGGAATAATGAATTTTATCCTCTTATTCCCATGACATATGATCTTTTAATACATTTTTTTTATGCCATCAAAGGGGTAGGGTAGGGGAAGAAAAAAAATCTAGCTAGCTTTAAATCATATTGAGAGCAAATTCTAGTAAAATTAAAAATTCCTAAGATCTAAGAAGTTAGAAGAAAATATAATTAAAATCTAAAGAGGTTTAGGAAATTTACTACAAAATGAAGCCATTTAAAAATAAAAAGAGAAGTCATGCTAACAAAATTCTCTAATCAATTTAAAATCATAAGATGATTCTTAAATCAAAATTACCTCAAATTTAAAATTAACAAACTATGATAAGCAAAATTTCAGCCAATTAAAAACTTAAACATGCTTATAAACATTCTCAACTAGATTTCTAAGAAATCACAAAAACAACAAGGAGGGAAATAAGAATTTTTTGGAATTTTTGATATTATCTTTTTTTTTGAATTTTTCTCATTAAAAACTATTTACAAAGAAAGGGAACTAGCTTTAAAACTTAAAAAAAAAATTTTTTTGCAAGTCTTGGACTTCCCAAGGGCTACCCGGTGAAGGGTTCGCAAGGTACTAGGAGGTGTGATGGGATAAAATCCCAAACGTCCCTTTCCAAGATTTAAATTTTTCTGTTTTCTATATTTTTTTGAGTTTTTGGGTTTTACAAATGCTAAAATAGAAGAAAACATAAGAAAATATATATTTTTTTTTGTTTTGAAATTTTTTTGATTTAACAACTATTTACAAAAAAGCTATTTACACCCCCATACTTAAAGTTAAACATTGTCCCCAATGTTTAAAACTAAGTATGAAGTAAAGGAAAAAAAAAGTGCAAAACAAAATAAAAAGGAAATGCATGATAAAGGAGAAGGAAGAAAGAGAAGGGGCTTCCCTGATTTTTGAAGTTTGCGCGGGGAAGCGACGATTACCTACAAAATATATTAAAGAACAAGAGAAGACAATAAAAAGATAACTTTGGGGTGCCTCCCAAAAGCGCTTTGTTTAAGGTCGCGTAGCTTGACCCACTTGCCGGTCATATTAAAGGTTGAAAAACAATTGAATCACTCTTTTCATTTGGTAACTCTCCCGGAAGATATAATTTAAGGCGGTGCCCGTTAACTTTGAAGGTACCTTTTTCCGGGTGGGAAATTAAAATTGTCCCATAGGACCAAACCTCTTTAACAATAAAGGGTCCGGTCCATCGGGATTTTAGTTTTCCGGGAAAAAGGCGAAGGCGGGAATTATAAAGGAGGACGAGATCGCCCGGCGAAAAAGTTTTTGGAAATTTTATATGCTTATCGTGATAAAACTTTGTTCGCTCCTTATATAATTTATTGCTCTCATATGCGTTCGCTCGCCACTCATCTAATTCGTTCATTTGAAATTTTCTTTGTTCTCCCGCTAGAGTGGAATCGAGGTTTAAAAATTTAAGCGCCCAAAATGCGCGATGTTCTAATTCGACCGGAAGGTGGCAAGCCTTGCCATAAACCATTCGATACGGTGTACAACCGATAGCGGTCTTGTACGTCGTTCGATAGGCCCATAGCGCGTCATCGAGTTTTATTGCCCAATCCTTCCGATTAATAGAAACCGTTTTTTCTAAGATCCGTTTTAATTCTCGATTAACAACTTCAACTTGGCCGCTCGTTTGTGGGTGATATGCAGTGGATAATTTGTGCGTAACACCATATTTTGCTAAGATTTTTGTGAATTGAGTATTGCAAAAATGGGTGCCCCGATCACTCACAATAGCGCGCGGAGTGCCAAAACGAGAGAATAATTTTTTTAAAAAGTTAACGACGACTCGCGCATCGTTAGTGGGGAGAGCTTGCGCTTCCGCCCACCTTGACACGTAGTCGACCGCGACTAGAATATACTTATTTGAAAACGAAGGAGGGAGAGGACCAACGAAATCAATGCCCCAAAGATCGAAAATTTCGCATTCTAAGAAAATGTTTTGGGGCATCTCATCCCGGCGAGAGATGTTCCCCGACCGCTGACAGCTGTCGCAAGTACTCACAAGGTTGTGAGCATCTTTGAAGAGCGAGGGCCAGTAAAAGCCCGCCTCCAGCGCCTTCCTCGCGGTTCGGTTTGAATGATAATGACCTCCGGTGGGTCCCTCATGACAATGACGTAAAATTTTAAGGCCTTCCTCACTCGAGACGCATCGTCTTACTACCTGGTCTGCGCATACACGGAATAAAAAGGAGTCCTCCCAAAAGTAATTCTTTAAATCAGAAAAGAATTTCTTCTTTTGCTGACTCGAGACTTCTTTTGGCAGGACCCGGGCTACTAAATAGTTAGCCAGATCTGCAAACCAGGGGGTAGACGATGAATTAATATTTTCGAGAGCAAGGAGGCGCTCTTCGGGAAATTTATCATTAATGTCAGATTCTATTAATACGTCCGAGGCGGGGTTTTCTAAACGGGAGAGATGATCGGCCGCCAAGTTTTCGGCTCCCCTTTTTTCCCGGATCTCTAAGTCAAACTCCTGCAAGAGGAGGATCCATCGCAAAAGACGAGGTTTGGCGTCCGATTTGCTTAAAAGATATCTAATTGCGGAGTGATCCGTGAAGACGATGACTTTCGAGAGGGTGATATACGACCTAAGCTTATCGAAGGCGAAAACGATTGCTAGAAGTTCCTTCTCGGTCGTGGTGTAATTTGCTTGTGCCGACGTGAGTGTTTTGCTCGCATAATAGATAGGGTGGAAATACTTACTCACCCGTTGGCCTAAAACGGCACCAACCGCAATGTCACTCGCGTCGCACATGATTTCAAAAGGGAGCGACCAATCCGGCGCGACTAGAATCGGGGAGTTTATAAGTTTTTCTTTGATAAGTTGAAAAGCTAAATGACATTCATCGCTAAAAAGAAAAGAAGAATCTTTCTCGAGAAGATGGGTTAACGGCTTTGTAATTTTTGAAAAATTTTGTATAAAGCGCCGATAGAACCCCGCGTGGCCTAGGAAACTCCTAATAGCTTTTACGTTTGTGGGAGGGGGGAGTTTTTTCAATTACTTCAATCTTGGCCCTATCGACCTCGATCCCCTTGCCCGAAATTTTATGGCCAAGGACTAGTCCTTCCTTGACCATAAAATGGCATTTTTCCCAATTAAGCGCTAAATTTGTTTCCTCACATCGCTGCAACACGCGCTCGAGATTTTTTAAACAATTTTCAAAAGAACTCCCGTACACATAAAAATCATCCATAAATACTTCCATCACCTCCTCCACTAACTCGTCAAAAATTGCCAGCATACATCTTTGGAATGTAGCTGGCGCGTTACAAAGACCGAATGGCATCCTTCGATAAGCGAAGGTGCCAAAGGGACAAGTGAAAGTGGTTTTCTCTTGGTCGTCGGGCGAAATCAGAATTTGGAAGTATCCCGACAAACCATCGAGAAAACAGTAGTAGGAGTGACCCGAAAGGCGTTCTAAAATTTGGTCGATAAATGGTAGAGGGAAATGATCCTTACGGGTGGCATCATTTAATTTCCGATAGTCGATGCACATCCGCCAACCCGTAACAGTACGGGTTGGGATCAATTCGTTATTTTCGTTCGCAACTACCGTAACACCACCTTTCTTTGGCACGACTTGTACTGGGCTAACCCAAGTACTGTCCGATATCGGGTAGATGATTCCCGCGTCCAGAAGTTTTATAACTTCGGCCTTAACGACTTCTTTCATGTTAGGGTTTAGCCGTCGTTGAGGCTGGACTGAATTTCGGGAATTATCTTCGAGAAATATTTTATGAGTGCAGAAAGATGGGTTTATACCCTTAATGTCCGATAATTGCCACGCAATTGCGTGGCGGTGCTTTCTTAAGACTATAGTCAACTCAGAAATTTTTGAGTTGCTAAGATCGGATGAAATGATGACGGGTAGCTTAGACTCTTTTTCCAAAAACAAGTATTTAAGGTGAGGGGGGAGTTGTTTCAACTCTAATTCTGGTGGTTCTTCATAAGAAGTCTTGATTTTTAATTTTTCTAAAAATAATGGTTCGGGTGGTGTGGGGTGAGAGACTTCTTCTTCATCGCAAAAGAGCTCTACGGGCTCGGAATCACTATTCGCCGATGAAACTAACTCGAGGGATGAATCGAACTCACAACACTCTTCTAAGTAAAAACATGAATCGTCATTTTCTAGCGTGTTCCGCATCGAGGAATTTATGCCGAAAGTAACTTCATCGTCTCCAACCCGTAGGAGGAGCTTTCCGTTACTTACGTCGATAATAGCGCGGGAGGTGGCAAGGAAGGGGCGGCCGAGTATGAGGGGTACTTCGGCATCCTCTTCGATGTCAAGAATGACAAAATCCACCGGGAAGATGAATTTGTCAACCTTGACGAGCACGTCCTCCACTATTCCTATCGGATATTTTAAAGAACGATCCGCTAATTGGATACTCATTCGAGTGGGCCTTGGATTTCCTAGACCTAACTTTTTGAATAAAGAAAACGGCATAAGGTTGATGCTTGCTCCAAGATCCGCTAAGGCGTGTTTTACTAACGAATTGCCAAAAAGACATGGGATGGAAAACCGTCCCGGGTCATTTGCTTTTTTCGGCAATTTGTTGAGTACAACCGCGGAGCATTCTGCGTTTAAAGAAATATGCGAAATATCTTCTAACTTTTTTTTATTGGAGAGCAACTCCTTAAGATATTTCGCATATTTAGGCATTTGCGAGATAGCCTCGCAGAAAGGAACATTAATATGGATTTGTTTTAAAACATCTAAAAACTTTTTCTAATTTTTTTCGGCGCTTTCATTTTTAAATTTCGATGGATACGGAATATTAGAAGTAGGAGCACGCGGATTTAAAATAAAAGAGTGCGGAGCTATCGTAGCGGGCAAATTCGAAGATGAATTAAAAGTAGGTGGAGGAGGAGAGGAAATTACCTTGGGTTCGTCCTGTTTTTGAACCACCTCCTTCCCGCTTCGGAGTGTAATCGCGTGCGCGCTCTCCTTTGGATTTTGCTCGGTGTTCCCCGGTAGTGCTCCTTGTTGACGCTCAGAAATCATCTTTGCGAGTTGGCCCACTTGATTCTCTAAATTTTTGATTGATCCGGTAAGGTTCCGGATGTTCGTTTCATTTGTAGCAACATATTTTGCAAAAACCTCTTCAATCGGAGAGAGTTTTTGCTGTTGCGGTGGAAAACCGGGTGGATTATAATTTTGAGCAATCAAATTTTGAGGCGGAGTTAAGTTAAGAAGTTGATTAGGGGGAGGTTGATTTAAATTCATAGGACGCTGAGCATTTCCTTGGTTGCTCCATGAGAAATTCGGATGATTCCTATAACCCGCATTGTAGGTGTTATTATACAGAGCGGTGTTCGGGTTATAGGAAGGCCGAGGTGGATTTCCCATGTAGTCAACATGTTCTTCAATTAAAACGTTATTGGCCCAAGGAGGAGTGGTGGAGGAAGCAGACATCTCCGCCACTTGCTTTGTTAAGCGCTCAACTTGTAAAGCCAAATTTGCGTTTGCGTCTATTTCAAAAATTCCGGCCGGCTTATTAGGCCACGCTCGGGGCATGTTCCATTGATACGCATTTGTGGCCATCTCTTCGAAAAGCTCTTGAGCGGCGATTGGGGTTTTATTATTTAATGTCCCCCCGGCGGCCGCATCAATCATTTGCCTCGTTTGGAGATTTAATCCATTATAAAAAACTTGCACTTGTTGCCAAGTGGCAAGTGCATGGTGAGGGCATCGACGCAAAAGCTCCTTGAAGCGCTCCCATGTGTCATAGAGAGTCTCCGAGTCGATTTGCATGAACGATACAATATCCGTGCGCAATTTAGCGGTCTTTGAAGGCGGGAAATATTTATTAAGAAATTTTTCCGCCATTTCGGCCCATGTAGTGATGGATCCCCTAGGTAGGGAGCCCAGCCACTGCTTGGCCTTAGACCGCAAAGAAAAAGGAAAAAGACGTAATCGAATGGCGTCATCGGTGACGCCATTGATCTTAAAAGTGTCGCAAATTTCAAGAAAGTAAGAGATATGTGAATTTGGATCCTCGTCCGGTTGACCATCAAAGGTCACCGATTGTTGCACCATTTGTATGATGCTGGACTTGATCTCAAAATTATTGTTCGCCACCGTGGGGCGAACAATACTCGATTGTGTGCCTTCCAAATTTGGCCGCGCATAATAGGACATGGTCCGTTGCGCGTCCTCATTAGGATTTGGCTCGTTAAGATTAGGAGGATTAAGATTATGATCCATATTTGCTGCGTTAGTGTCCCCGATCGACTCTTCGGATTCTATTTGATTTCCCTGATCACGAGAACGGCGGTGCCTAAAAGGGTTCGCTCGATCTCCGGATCAAAACGAAGAATCGAAGTGCTACCTCGGGTCATACACTAAAAAGAGAAGAAAGGAAGAAGAAAAACTAAAAATATTTTTTTTTTCTTTTTGAAAGTTAGAAAAAGCAAACTAAAATAGAAAGAAGCATGATAAAATTAATAGCTATCCTCTTTTCAAAATATCTACGCAAAGTCCCCGGCAATGGCGCCAAAAACTTGATATGATATTTGCATGCGCGGATTTTAGATTTTTAGTGAAAGGTTGAGATTTTCTCCAAAACTATATCCGATAAAGGCAAGTGTACCTTATCGTCTATAGTATAGGATATTTAGGAATATCAAGGTCGTATTCCACGGGGCGCGTTGATTACTTCTACTTCGAGGAAAATCACTATTATTTTATCGACGAAAATTTGAGGTGGTTTGTTTTCGCTTAACTAAAATTAAAACTAAATTCAAACTAAATGAAAAGCTTGAACATTGCATGAAAAGGAAGAGAAATTGACATTGCATAAAAAAAAGAACATTACTAAGGAGAGAAAAATTTAACCTTGCATGAAAAGGAAGAAATTACTTAAGGAGAAAAAGAACATGAAAGAGAAAACTAATTTTATTGAAAATCAAAGAACTATTACAAGCCTTAAATTAAGAGTGCAAGGCTAAGGAAAATGAAAGTTGCAAGCTTAAGAAAAATAGTACACGAAAGTTACACTACAACATTGCATGAAAAGGGAAGGAGGAGAACATGAAAGCCTTAAGAAACATGAACATTAACTTGAAAGACTCACTCTCAGCTCTAACAGCACCTCCCCATCTCCAAATTTCTGAACCCTGGACTCAAGGAGAGCCTCTGAATTTATAGGCAAAATTTTCAAGTTACACGCCCTCGGTCACGGGCGTGTCCAAGGGCGTGTAATCACTGTAACATTGGATCTGGCAGCGGCGTGGGCTTGGCGTGTCGGCGGCAGAAAAGTTGGACATTACACGCCCGTGTAACATGGTCACGGGCGTGACTTTGGACGTGTGCATTAAATGCGGCGTGGGCTGGAATTCGGCGCGGCGGTAGAGCAGGGATCACGCTGGAAAGTCACGAGCGTGACATGTGGGTCACGGGCGTGACTTAGGTTGACTTCTCGACAGCATCTCCTCGTCTCGACGGCGGCTCCACGTGGACGATTCTAAGATTACACGCCCCCGGTCACGGGCGTGACTTTGGGTCACGGGCGTGACCTGGGGCGTGACTTGGTGTGGACTGGTTCAAACAGTGCGACATCGATTCTGGACTGATCTTCAGCTTACACGCCCTTGGTCACGGGCGTGACCGAGGGCGTGACATGCCATTTTTCCCGATTTGTCCCAAAAATCTGCAAATATCGAAATTAAGCTAAGTTAGAATTAAAATTACAAAAATAACTACTTATAACCTAAATTTGACATAAAATAGAGAATTCATATTAAATATTTACAAGATTTTCTATTAAAAAGTTATAAAAATACTACTTATCAAGTAACTTAAGATCTGACCTCCACTTTCAGTCTCCTTATAAAAAGACTCAGGCACTGTGGTGCATCCCTACCAGGTGGTAGAAAAGGGGAGTACCCACATTTTGGGGAACCTCTATAAAAATCTGTGTCTTCTGGTTGCCAATTTTCTGTGATGTCTCTATAGCTAGTTTATTTTACTGTTTCTGCTTTACATTTCAGCACAAGTTTATTCTGCCTGAGTTCTTTTGTGAGCATAAATCCTTAGATTAATTTTATTGTTTTCACAGTTAGGATAGAAATAAATTTAAATCCATATTCACCCCCTTTCTAGAGGATTCTCAGAGGCACAATGTGTACTTTCAATTGGTATCAGAGGGAGGTTGATCACTAAGATGTTAACTCCTTGATCAAAAAGGCCTCATACTCTTATTTCTTTTCTATAAAAATATTTTATAAAGAAAATGAGTATTAAGGATTATGCTTCCACAAGACCCCCAATGTGTAACTTAAACAAGTTCACACTCTAGAAGGCCAGGATAAGGCTTTATACGAGTTCAATTGATGAAGACATATATAATGTTCTTCTCACAGGTCCTCCTGCTCCAGTCAGACAAAAAGAAGGAGAAACCTCAACAACTGAGGCTGTCCCAAGAAAGGAGTGGACAGAGGCTGAGAAGAAGGTCAAGGCATGTGATGCCAATGCCATGAACATTCTGGTTTCAACAATGTCAGATGACATTTTCCAGAAGGTTGCTGAATGTCAATCAACAAAAGAAATCTGGGATTCCCTCACCATAATGGTTGAACGAAGTGCTGATGAAAGGAAGGACAAAAAGTCCCTTCTCATATCCCAGTATGAGAACTTTCAAAAAAAGGTTGAAGAATCTGTTGCTGCTATGTATGACAGATTCAGCATCATTATTAATGAGCTCTGAGGCTTAGGCAAGGAGATATCTCTAACTGAGATAAATGATAAAATCCTTATGTGCTTCCCTAGCTCATGGGATTCAAGAACCTGGGAAATCAGAGAATCCAGATGTCATAGAGAGATCTCCACTGAAGCGTTGTTAGGAAAGCTTAAGTCCCATGAGATGCTACTGAAGACCAGGGCTGAGTCAGAAGAGAGGGAAACTACTCCAGCTCCTGCCCATAAGAACTTAGCTCTGAAATCTACTGAAGGAGAGCCCTCTACTCCAGAAGATGAGATGTTCAATCTACTAGCAAGGAGATTCAAGAAGTGGGTCAAGACTAAAGACTCAAGGAGAAGAGAAAGAAACTCAAAGCCTAGGTATAATAAGACTCCATGGAAGGAGATCATCGGCTTTACCTGCAATAAGCCAGGGCACATTGCTCTTGAGTGCCCTCAAGAGCAAAAGAACAAGAGCAGCACTAAAGATGAGAAGAAGAAGAAGAAGTCCTCCAGAGGGAAGGACAAGAGGAAAGCAAAGGGTTTCATTGCTGAAACCTGGAGTGATTCAGAAGTGGAAGAGAGCTCATCATCATCTGAAAGTGATGATGAAGAAGAAGTAGTAGCAACCTTCATGATGGCTCTTGGTATGACATCAGATGATGAAGATGATCAGGTATCAGTTTTTGATGAATTTTACTTCACTTCTGATGATTTCAAAACTTGTTTTAAAGATTTCTGCATTGAACATCTTAGGGTAGAAAAAGAATTAAACACAGCTAAAATCGAATTAGAGAATCTTAAGAATGATGAAATCTACCTAAGGAATCAGAATCTAACAAATGAAATCAATAATAAAGAGTTGGAACTAATTGAACTTAGGAAAGAGAACATACAATTAAAAGAAGAGCTAGCAAAGACAAATGCCTTTGAGGACTCATTCAATGGGAGGATTCAGAAGCTCAAAGACATCACTGAAAATCTCTCTATGAGATTTAACCGCTTAGTGTTAGGATCAGAGCCCTCCACCAGCTCAGAAGCACTTAGGAAACCTGTCTGGAAAAATCCAGTTTCCTTTGTAAGACCTAGTGATCATCAACCCAGTGAGAAGAGTGCATCAATTAAGGGCAAGACTGCTAGTTATTCAGATAGGTTAAATAAACCCAACAAAATCCATCTGAATAAGAAAGAAAAACCTTTAGGAAAGAACAATTTAGAGAAGTCAAATAACAATCACCTAAAAGTAAAAACAAAATATAATATAATAAGACACTCTGCTGATCTATTGCATTTAGATATATTCTATACTCATCTAAAACATTAAAATAAAAGGTTTGGGAGAACCATTCCTTATCATCCCAAAGGGTATCATGAAAGACCCTCATATTCTTTCATTGAACCCTACAATGGTAAAAGCAAAGGGCCCAAGGTAACCTGGGTTCCTTCTAATGTTTGAATACTTGTGCGGGGTTAGGAAGGGTCCCACTCAGGAGAAAATTGAGTGGGAAGAATGATGTAGGTCATGAATAAGGAACAAAAGTCATTCAAGGGAGTAATTTCTATCTTGAATCCTCCTTAACACTTATAACATCACATTATGATCAATTTTCAATAAATAAAATTGTTGGGAAAAACAGCAAGAGTTTTCTAAAGAAATAGATATGTATACTAAGAGGTGCGTCGAATAGAAGTCAACGTACCATTGACTTCTACTCGGCGCCAGCGTCGAGAAGCACACAGAGCAGACAATTTGAATAGAACTCGACGCAGCGTCAAGTTCTTATCGAAGTATACGTAGGCTTAATAATTGTTGATTAAATTCGAAGTCACGTCGATTGGAAATCGACATAACGTTGACATGGCTACGTCGACTTAGGGTCTCTAAATAATATCGAAGCTACGCCGAGTACTAGTCAACAAAACATCGATATATCAGCGCGCGCAGAATTGCTTCTAGAAGCAATCTTGACACAACTTTGCTTGCCAAATAATAAGTAATATCGACGGTGCGTCGATCTAAACCCTAAGTAGCGACGATTCATCTGCTTTTAAATATTACTGCGTTGAAACATATACGCTTTCGAATTCTCTCTCTTGCTCTCGTGCTTTCTTGCTCTCCAGCTCTCCCGTACCTCTTTATCTCTCATTCTCTTTGTGTTTTCGGGTACAATCAAAATCAAATGGCTTCACCAAAGGTGAACTCAGGATTCGATGTTGACATTGACTCTTTCAATGCAGCCGCAGAAAATTTCAAGGCCATCCTTGGTCTATTTGATTCTGCTGGATTAACAAAGCTCATCTCCACAAGATGTAAGATTCTAGAAGTATAACTTACATAATTCAAGGATATTGTTTTAGTGACAGATGGTGGTGCTCTCCAAGGGACAATATCTGGCCAAGACATCAGTGTATCTGAGGAGATTCTCTCCCAAACATTTGATCTGCACACAGGGAATGACTCAGATGAACTAACAACAGAAGAAGCAAAGAATGTTCTAGAAATAATGCAGTTCAGAAAGGAGAAGCCAATTAATCTCAAAAAGATTGATGTGGCAGAAGAATACAGGTTTCTAGCTGACATTGTTGTAAAAGTCCTATTATGCAAGATCTCTGCCCATGATGCAATTCCCAAGCAGCGGCTGCAGATTATGGGTGAACTTGTTCTGAAGAAGAAGGTCAATTGGGGAAGATGCCTACTAAGAATGATTGGGCATAAGTACTCCCACAAGGAGAATGCCTATATGAGAATAATGAGCCAAGTGCTCTTCAAACACTACCCAAGTATCTGCAAGTCAAAAGGAGTGCCCATTCCTCCTGGGAAAAGAATTACAATTGGAATCTTTTCCAAATGGACTAGGCAAATCTCAAAGCCTAGTCAAACTCAAATTTCTCCACCTCCATCTCCTCCCCATCACAGGCCAGAAAGGCCACTACCAAACCCTCCAAGGGATCATATCCCTCCTCCTCTGTCTTCACTTCCTCTGGACACTATTCCAGATCTCCATCATGAGGATATTCCATCCCAACAACAACAACAACAACAACAACAACTGGAACTGCAACAACAACAACAACAACAGTATTAATCCACCTCACTACCTGAGCCATTTCCTCTGCAAACCCATCTACCTCCATCCACTACAATTCCAGATTATCAACCTGATCCACCTCCACCTTCATCAATTCACTTCTCACCTGAGGTGTATCATTCTCTCTCTCTCCCATCCAAGAAGATGTTCCTTC
Organism: Dactylorhiza incarnata; assembly: GCA_033032865.1. Lineage (NCBI taxonomy): Eukaryota > Viridiplantae > Streptophyta > Magnoliopsida > Asparagales > Orchidaceae > Dactylorhiza > Dactylorhiza incarnata. The sequence continues at coordinate 5,932,245 of JAWHQI010000103.1, read as the reverse complement.
ATCACCTCCTCCATCTACATCTTATCCACCCACAGTTGATCTTGAGCAAATCATCTCAAGGCTGTGGCCATTTCCTCCTCCACATTTGCTGATCAAGTGGCCTCTCAGGCTAGAAAATTTGACAGAAAATACTCACATATAGAGGGTGAGGTCTTAAAGTTTCAAAAATCATTTCACAGCCTCAAAGAGTTTATATCTTCCTCCATGGTGTCAAATGAGTTCTTAACCTCACTGTCCAGCAAGGTCAAGAAGGGGGAGAACATACTAGAGGAAGAAATATCTCCTCCTGTTATAAATGGACAAGATCAGGGCAATGCTGATAATGAGCCTGCTCCTGACAAAGTAACTACCTTTCAGGGTGCACAGTCTCAGGGGGAGTTAAGTGACAAGAATATGGCAGATGTCATGCAATTTCTGACAGATGAAGGGGAGCCCCAAGAAGAAAGGATGGATATTGAGCAAGTTGATGTATCAAAATAGGGGGAGCCTACCCCAGATGTCCAGAGGGACATAGATGCAGAGATGGCTGGTGTAAGCACAACTGCAGCTCAAGATGTGATTCAAGATAAAGAGACTTTAGATGAAGTTGTTCAGATAGCAAAGGAAGCTGCCCAGGAAGCTGGAACAAATGTACAAAGTCAGGGGGAGCTTCCCAAAGACACTGCTGAAGAAAATGATGAGCCACTGAAGTTTGTCTTAAGAAAAGATTCTTCAAAAGTATTCTCAAGAAAAAGAAAGACCCTTGAGAAGGATTCCTAAATTTTTTTTATGAAGGTACTCTATGATTATTCATTTTGAACACAAATATATTCTGGGAAGAACAAATATTATACAAGTTTACTGCCTGTCAAGTAAATGGAACTGCATATGATTTCAGTCTGTCCTATGATTTCAGTCTGACCTATGTTATGTCTATGTTGTAATGAATGTACTGTTGTTTATACAAAAGAATATGTAAAATCACTTCATTTAATCTGTAAAATTTGTTAAGATAACTAAGGGGAGATTGTTGGGAAAAACCCTTGATTTAACTTAACAAATTATAAGAAAGTGATTTTATCTACTAGGATTGAATTATCCATTGTATAGTGAGGGTAATCTGGTCATTAGATGTCTTAGGATGTCACACTCAACATAGGGTGTCAGGACCAGATCAAGGGAAGCAAAATTGGGCTAAGTTATCATTTGCGTCGAATAGAATTCGACACAACATCGAGTACATATCGACGCTGCTCTGACTAGAAGTCCAAGTGGTTCAACCCTTCTGTCGAAGTGACTCAAGTCGACGTTACGTCGAATAGATATCAACGTAGAGGTCAGGGAATTGTCAGAGTAACTAATGAAGTCGAAACATCTTCTACTTCATCTCAACGCAGAAGATGAAGTTCAGAGCCAGGCAGATCAACTCGACGGACACGTCGATAAGATGTCGACGTAATGTCGACTAGCAGAGTTCAATCAGAGCAGAGATGAAATCAAATACTTCTATAAGAACTCGAAGTTACGTCGATAAGAGAAGAAATGAATTTGACGCTACGCCGAATACAGTCTGTAAAGGTTAAACTTTTCAGCTGTCATTTTGATCCTTCTTTCATGGCCCACATCCTTCAAGATCGTTCCCCAACGACTCAATAATTGCCTGAAATCAAAAGAAGCATTAAAGAAGGAGACAAAAATGTTTCTTGGAAACATATTCCTTGTAGATGGATGGGCCGAGAATTAAAGAGGAAGGAAAAAGAATGTTATGGGAAGATTATCTTTTCAGGGCATACCAGAGAGGGAAGGAAATTCAAAAATTGACTAGGGAGAATAAAAGGAGAAGAGAAGATAGAAACAATGGGGAGTTAATCACTATCGGTTGTTCTTCTTCTTGCTAGGGCTTCCTCTTCCTCCCTCTCTCTCTCTCAGGAACCCTAACACAAAAAGGAGAAAAGAAAAGCTATGTTGTTCTTCATCTAATAGAACAGAGGATATGAAAGCTGCTCTTCATCACAATCTCTTAGCAGCCAGATATCAATCTGCAGAAGCACAAATGATCTGACATGCAAAGCACCTGCAATTCATCACTATCTAAAGCAGGGCCTAATCAAGAGCAGATCCTGTGGAACATAATAGGTTGTTCTTCATACAGTCCTCTCAAGAATTCTGAGAACAGAATTCTTACAACTTTCTTTCTTCTCCTTCTTTCTAATTCTGTAAAAGAGTTTTATTAAACCCTCTTCAAAGGATTCAGTGGTTCAAGATCTCCTTATCAAAAGATCTGGTGGTTCAAGATCTCCTTATCAAAAGATGTGGTGATTCATGATCTCTTTGTCAAAAGATCAGTGGTTCTAAGAGTCTCCTTATCAAAAGACTCAGGCACTGTGGTGCATCCCTAGCAGGTGGTAGAAGAGGGGAGTACCCACATTTTGGGGAACCACTATAAAAATCTGTGTCTTCTGGTTGCCAATTTTCTGTGCTGTCTCTATAGCTAGTTTATTCTACTGTTTCTGCTATACATTTCAGCATAAGTTTATTCTGCCTGAGTTCTTTTGTGAGCATAAATCCTTAGATTAATTTTATTGTTTTCACAGTTAGGATATAAATAAATTTAAATCCCTATTCACCCCCCTCTAGAGGATTCTTAGAGGCACAATTGTGAAACGTCTAGTAATGATCTTAATAATCGAAGAAACATGGTTTGATTATATGAAATCAATTGTCTAATTTTGTGTAAATTGAATAGAGATACTGATATGCGATTCTTTCTTCCTGGTTAGAGTATTACGTTCTTTTACTGCTAGAACTACTCACTTTATTTTTGATTAGCAAATGTTAGAATTCATAGAGATTTGTCTCATGACATTCTTATTGTGTCTGTTTGCAGATCACATGGAGACTGGAGGAGAGAAAGTTGATTTCGACCTGGATGACGATGATCTGTTGTTTGCATAGATCTTTGATCAGTTATCCTTTATGAGTTTTTTCCAGCTTTGCCTACTGTGTTTTGTCTGGAGCCATGTGTTTGAGTTTAGATATTCTGTATTCTAAAACTCATATTTATGTTTCTGGAAAACTCATGTTTTGTCGTTATTACCTCTTGTTTAAGTAATCTGTGATGTGACCCCGGTATTTACAATATAGGAGGAGATTGTTGAGGTATATTTAATTATCAGGTTAACAGATACTTTGCGGTATTTAGGATCCATTAGGGATCCACGTACCCGCCGGGGATTTAGGGTTTTCCTATAAATATCCTTCTAGGGGCAACGAGTAGAGTGTTTCAAACTAGTCACTCACGCGGGTTCTCCGAGCACCATTTCTAACAAGAACGAGATCTACAACTTTCATGTTAAATATTTTTTCAAAATATGCACGGTTTGACCGGAATATGGCCCGAAAGGTTGTTGGGTCGAAATGAATATAATAATAATAAATTTCAAAATTCGAGCCATAAACTTTACGGAAAATATTCCAGCAAACCGTGCATATTTTGGAAAAATGTTCAACATGAAAGTTGTAGATCTCATTTTTGGCCATAAAATGCATATATTATTTGTCAAATTCCAACATATATTTTGGGAGAACGAGCTCATACTTTTTATAGTGCAGGCGTAGCCGTTGCACTAACATAGAGTCGTTGCACTAATATTTATATATATAATATATATATTAAATATATTATATATAATGACAGTGCACCCCCCCCCCCCCCTCCCCACACTCGTTCCCCACGCGACATACCTAGCCCGCGGAGGCGGGCTTCGGCCGCACCTAACTGGCGGGCTTTGCCCGCCCCAAGCCAGCTCTAGATCGGTGGGCTTTGCCTGCCCCAGCCCGACGGGCTGTTGTTTTTTAATTATTCATTTAAAATTTTCATTTTTAAAAGTTTTTAATTATTCAAATATTTCTATTATAATTTACTTTTAAAATTGCTTTTTATTAATTCAAAAAAATTAGAAAAAATAAAGAAAGAATTAAAAGAAAAAGGTCGCTGGTGGACGATTAAGGCCGCTGGCCTTCTCGGATCCCACCGGCGGGTTCACCGGGCCCCGGTGAACTCGTCGGGGCTAGTTCTACGGCGAGCGGTGGCCCTGCCCGTGAGATCCATAAATTGGATCTCATGGACAGGGCCACCACCGACGGTGGCCCTGTCGGAGCGCCGCTGGAATACCACTGACAGGTTCACCAGACCCGGGCGAACTCGTCGTGGGTTGTCCGGCGATGGCCCTGCCCGTGAGATTCATAAACTGGATCGCATGGGCCCTGTAGGAGCGCTAACAACGGCTATTTGCAGACCACCAACGACTATTTGCAGCCCTTTTTAATAGAGGGTTAGGAATAGGGTGGCATATCCAACGGTGTTTGAAATCCCGAGCCATATCCGACGACTAGTTTTTTTGTTGGATTTTTGAACTCATTTTATTCGCAGACCACTATATTTCTTTTTAATATAGTATAATATGAGTTTAGGCTTTGCAAAGGTAAGTAGCCTAGCAAAATGAGACACCAGAAAAATCTCCATTGTTGGATCTAATCAAAATGGTCTACGAATAAAATTTTCAACTGAAGCCTCCTCCCTCCCTCCCAGCAAAATCCTGTGCACCCCCTCCCTTCCTTATTCCCTCCACCATTTTGGGCTGCCGCCGGCAGGTTCCCAGAATCCGACAAACCTGCCGGGGGTTGTCCAGCTGGGCTGCGGCAGGGCCACCGCCGATGGGTGGCCCTGCTGGAGCCCCACCAAACTACTCGATCTGGGCCTCACGGGAAGGGCCACCGCCAGCGGTGGCCCTGCCGGAGCCCCGTCGGACAACCCCCGGCAGGTTCGCCGGAGTCCGGCTAACATGCCAGTGGGCTCACGCCGGCCAGCTGGCAGAAACCCAAAACGAGCGGCGGTCTGTATTTTCTTCTTACAAAAATGTTTAAAAAAATGTTTATTCAAAATATATATTAGGTACATCGAAGGTGACTAGAGATATATACCAATAACCACATCAGGGGCAAGTCCAGGACATGTACCTCTAGCGGTACGGCCTTACCGTGCCTTGGCTGGTCTCACCTAGCAGGTCGGCCTTCTCGGCCTCAATGCTCAGGCACGAATTCCTGAACATCTTCAAGTCCTGGCCTCCCTGCGGCCTGCGAGCAGAAGGCTCGAATGTGTCTTGTCTGATGGCACATAAAGAAATTCCACCCAAAGGGAACCTCTCGTCGTACTACTGGTGCTAGCTGGGGTGCGGGTCGGGTGCCAGCTGTGGTACTAGCGGGGGTGGTGGTGCCTGCGGATACGGTTGATGGGGGTGACGCTGTCTTCGATCTTCGAATTGTCGTCGAGGGTCTGCTGCTCTCACTGGGCCTCGAGGGGCATCTCATTATCTCTTATGTTGCCGAGTTACCATCCTCTGGTCCATCTCTAAAGCAGCGCCATGAGTTTGTGGAAGGACGTTTGAGCAATCATGATAAGTGACTGGTGGAGGTCGTTGTGCAGACCTCGATAGAACCTAGTAGCTCTGTCTCTGTCTGTCATCGCTAGTATTCCCGCAAAATGGGCTAAGTGGATAAACTCTCTCTGGTATTCTAGTATCGTCATATCTCCTTGGTGAATCTGCAGATAGCGCTCCTGCAACTCAGCTCGGTCGGCATCGGGTATGAAGTGTTCTAAAAATACCTCCGAAAATTCTCCCCATAGAATAGTGCCCAGTAGGCATCCAATAAAGGTAGAATGAGTTGCTTCCCTACACCAGTCGTGGGCATAATCCTCAAGTAGGGTTTCCACTAAAGAAACTGCAAGATCTGCTGGACATCTCATCCCTACTAGCAGTTCCTCGACCCTTTCTACCCACTCTTCTGTCTGCATAGCAGTCTCAATGCCTCTGTAAGTAGGAGGTCTCAATACTTGAAGGGTCGTTAGAATGTCCTTTTTGTGAACGAACTGTTGTTGCTGATGTGCAATAGCGGTCTGGAACGTGCCTAGTAAAGTTGTGAGGGTCTGTCCTAGCTCCGTCTCTACAAAGGGAGCTGTAGGAGCAAGTGGTGGAGTCATAGAGTGGTACTGGTCACTCGAAGAAGATCTCCCATTACTTGATTTCGATATCTAGAGAAGTAACAGGGAAAGATTGAGAAGTTTGCAAAGAAGGGAATTTGCCAAATGACTAAGGATGAAACGAAGTGTGTATGGGTGTGCGGCCTAGAATCCTTAACTCTATCCTTAAACGTCCACCAGGCTTCCGCTGTATGGTTCGTCCCGAACCAAGAAACGAAGCGAGAGACAGGAGGATTCCGAGACTTCCCACACAGTCGGATCGTGAATGCTCTGATCCAATTGTAAGACCCCCTCCCCCAACCGCAACCGGGTCAGGTCAAAAAACGGGCCTTACCGCCCAAGACGACCACCCTATGCTTTCTGAGTGGCAACGACCCACTCTACAAGCATAGAATGATTGCCTTGTCAGGCTGTGGAAACTCATCACATCAAATCACAGCGAAAGTAATTCAGAAAATAATATATATATGTAATTTAACAAAGGTCGTAGCCATAGGTTTATACATGTGGCCCATTGGGCTAAAGGAAACTACAACATCCTCTCTCTGCTTCTACTAAGCTAAGATCTCACATATCTAAGGACCGGTGGTGAGACTGGTGTGTATGCTCATGCGGGCTCTAAGGCAGGTATGCTCTCAATCGGTAACTGGGCCTCGCGCTGCTCCATCTCATGTGAATTGTTATTTAAATAATGGTTAGTCACATACTAAGTGAATTCACACCTCCTCCCCAAGATCCCTAAAGTTGGGGACGAGGGCGTGCCTCAATACTATCAACAATAGTCGAAGCAAAAGAGAGTTAGCAGCATATTTATATAATTGCATTTTCAAGAAATAATGCTAGGAGAATTAGGCTAAACAACACAACAATATATAACTGGTAGTTGTAGTATAAATATCAGTTATTCCACAAAGAGCTCAACTAACACTTACATAATTGCGCAGGTGTTCATAACCTGCAGCCACACCGCAGGTGTTCAAAACCCGCGTACACACCCCATGTCAACATAGTTTGGACAGCTTCTGTTCCAGCAGGGTAGCGAGCCCCACAGGCCTCACTGATGCGGCCGTCGGTGATAGTGGCCAGTCCCAACACTTCTGGGTGTGGACGTACTGCACTACCCAAGCCCTAACGTACAACCCTGTGTACTCTTGGACATAGGAGACGTCCGGTAACAACTGAATTTGGCCAACCAGCGGAGGGACCCAGCGGGGCATATAAGATACATCCGAGCTCCCGGGGTGCACATTTCCCTGTCGCCTAGAGTCGTCAACCTTCCCGCATCGGTACGTACGGTCCACGAGCATGACTGATCCGCCACTTTTCCGAATGCAATTTACAATACATATATTTTATAAATCAGATAATAGGCACTCTTAGGTCCGTAGTGGCTTGCCTTACTCGACATGAAACTATTCGGGCAGACGATCGCACAATATCAGCGTGCAGTTCAACTTTAGACACGGAGAGCGATGAGCGCGTGAGTACATTATTTGGGGCTAACTTGTGAGGATTATCTCGACTCGTGACTATCCCCAACTAACGTACCAATAGAAAGCCAAACGCTCGTTAGAGCAGGACCTGAGCTTAAAGATGCAGAAAAAGTAAATTGCAATAAATAAGTGCGATAAGAGAATGCTGTTAAATAAATTGCAAAATTGAAGTACTGAAATAAGGTACTGGAATAAACTGTAGTATGTAAATGTTGAACATAAATGCTAGAATAAAGTTTTGAAAGGAACTGGACCTGTACTGAACTGGAGTAAAAGAAATATTAAAGGAAAGTGTGAAATCCGAAATAATAGAAAATCAGGAAGTTAGTGGTCCTTCAGTTCCATCTCCATCATAGGAGACAAGTTCAGTTCTTCTCTCTGTTCCAAGAATACTTCTCCGTTCCAAGGAGGCAACTCCATTCATAGGAGGCTTCTTCGTTTCAAGGAGGCAACTCCGTTCATAAGAGGCTTCTCCGTGCCAAGGAGGCAACTCCGTTCATAGGAGGCTTCTCCATTCCAAGGAGGCAAGTTCACAATTCTGCGGCGAGTTCTTAGTATTTTACCGTGTTAGGGTCTGCCAGTTTGATGGTATATGATTGTTACATTTAGTTGCCCCGTTTTGGGAGAATCATCGGATTACAAGATTTCGATCAAACTTTATCATAATACCAATCCTCTTTATTATAAACACCCGATTTAATCATTAAGACTCCAAATTTCCGTAAGAGGTTTAACGCAAGCTCTTTTAACCTCAATTGCCCGGGGCGAATCAAATTCCTGTATTACGACCATTATTAATTCTTCCGATTTAAACAACTTTTATTCAATAAATACCAAAGATACTTCTGTTATTCCAAAAATTGTCAAATTTCGCACGATGATTTATACTACAATAAGGAATGCTCTTATATTTTTATCAGGCTCATTTCCCGAGGTAGGACCTCTCTATAATAATTAAAATAATACGAAGAGACCACAAATTATTATTATTTTCAAAAATAGATAATCTTTCAATAAATCACCAAACTTTTTCAGCGGGTAATCACCAGATCCAATGTTATCTAGAGATTTTCTCAGATTTTTATAACAAAGTTAAAATCCTATGATATTATTAAACGAACAATTTCTATCTCATTTAAATCTTTAAAAATATCAGGAATGCATAATAAAATCTAATTATTTTTCCTAGGCTGTCTTAAACTCTAATACATATCATATAAAATTTCCAGTCTTGTGGGTCATGAAAATCTCCCCTCCTGGAATTTTTACAAGTAAAGTACCCATCATGATTAAATCCTTAAAAAATATTAGAAATCAATATAAAAATCTGATTATTTTTCTTAGACCGAGGTATACTCTAATGCACATCATGCAAAAATTTCAGCCATGCGGGTCATGAAAATCTCCCCCTTGGAATTTTTATAAGTAAAGTACCCACCTTGATTAAATCCTTGAAAAATACCAGGATTTAATATAAAAATCTGATTATTTTTTCTAGGCTCAGGCATACAATAGTACACATTATATAAAAATTTCAGCCAAGTGGGTCATAAAAATCTCCCTCTCGAATATTTACAATTAAAGGACCTGAATTGATTAAATCATTAAATTGTCATAATGACTTTTGAAATTCTTAAATAATTACCACATGTGTACATGGACTCTGGAAATATTTCATATTTATATCATAATTTTCTAATTTAATTTAGTGCCTCTCATAATTCAAAAACTCAAATATTTGATGTATTTTAATTTCTACAAATACTTAGTCTCTTCAAAAAATTATAAACTTTTTACAGCAGGTAGCCCTTGTCAAGATGAGCAACTTTCATGTTCAAAGTTTTTGCATTTGGGCTCCCGATAAGGCCGAGAAAAATCAAATGGTATAATAAATATAATTATAAAAATTTATAATTTTTTTAACAAAGCTCCTGTACGCACCGCCGCCCCTTGCGGGCCGTCCTCGCCGCCGACCGACCATGGATCCACCCCCGACTGACTCCCTGGGGGCGGGCGCTCCCTTCGGAGTGATCCGGCGGCCTGCCGCCGCCGGCCACCGCCAGAGTTAATTTTCATAAAAAACAATGAACGAAGGAGAGGGAGGACTACGTCGGCGGTCCGGCCGTCAAAGATCGCATGCGACATGTCTGGGAGGTAGGGAGGAAGGAGAGGAGAAGGTTCCACCTTGGTTTGAGGCCTCTAGGAGCTTCTGGCAAGTTCCGCCATTGGAGGTGGTTGAGGGTGGTGGAACTCGGGTTTGGGTTTTCTGGCGAGGTGGGGCTCCGCCAAGGGGGTGGCTGTGCTCGACTGGTGCTGGGGAGAGGAGTGAGCCTAACTAGGGGGTGGGGTCCTTATATAAGAGTTTGATGTGCCCCCTCCTCTTCTCCCCGATGTGGGATTATTCTCCCATAGAGGAGAGGGTTGAGCTCCTCCCAGCTGTTTAAGGGCATGTGGCAGCCTCCAAGTGGAGGGTTGTACCCCCTATGAAGCCTAGGCTAGGCTATTTAGTTATGTGGGGGGAGAGAGAGAGAAAGAGAGAGAAAGAGAAGGGAGAAGTGGGTGGGCTTCTGTTAGAACCTAGTCTTAATTTGGATTAGGATCCCAACTCAAATAGGGGGAGATTGTTGGAACCTTAGTTTTGATTTGAATTAGGATCCACCTTTAGTATCTAAGTTTATATCATAACATATCTTATAACTTAGATTAAATCCCATTACGAAAGAAGACTGAAAAAGAGACATAATTAATAGGCAGAAAATAAAGAGAAGAATAAAATTAATACATATTCTCTGCGTTCCACGAATGTCGAACGGCGCTCTGCGAATGTCGAACGACGCTCTAAGAATTATATTATACATATTCTCTGCGAATGTCGAACGGCGCTCTGCGAATGTCGAACGGCGCTCTGCGAATGTTGAACGCCGCTCGACGAATTCCAGCAGACTTTCAGAAACAATATTTTTAATTATCTGGTCGGCGAATGTAATGATGAGCTCGACGAAAGTCGAGCTGAGCTCGACTAAAATTAGGCAGATTTATCCTTCTTATTTAATATGCTGTCAGACTCTATTTAAAGCAATATTTCTTCATTATATTTTATATATTGCTATATATATTTTCGTTCTGACATTACAGCTTGCAAGCATTTAATAATATAGTCGTTGGCAGAAGCATTAATTGCTATAGCCGGTGCAGCAAGCAAAAGAAGGAAAGAGGACAACAACTTTATACAGCAGAAGATATGCAGCAGATTATTATATATAGCAGAATATATTCTGCTCCCTCTGACAATAGATTATATATATATAATATATTGCTGTACAGATTAAGAAGGAGATAGAATACATTTTACATTTTACATCTTCTGTACAAGAAAAAGAGAAGAAGAAGAAGAAGAAGAAGAGAAAAAGAAGAACATGGGCAAAAACAGAGAACAAATTTATTACTTTATCTTGTTCTATTTTTGCTAAACCTTTTCTCTTGCAGATCACATACATCCTGAGACACCAATCACTATTACTTGCTCAGGATCAAAATTGCAAAAAAAAAGAGGATTTGCAATTTAGAGAAGAAGCCTCCACAAGCTGTCATCAAACTACATCAGACAGGGGGAGCTTCCTTCAACATCATCATCAAGATCCAACTCAACTACCAATCAGGATCTTCAAGAGACTTCTCAACAAAGAGAAGAACAATATATCTTTTCCCTTTCTCCTTCCCATCTTGTAAAGGGTTATAACTCCCTTCAAAAGTTAATCCCGGTGACAGGGCACCTTAGCAAAAACCTGCATCTTGGTTAGAGCACCTTATCAACAGCTCACCTGGTGTGTGGACACCTTATCAAAAATCACCTTGGTGTGAGGGCACCTTATCAAAAACTCCTAGTGGATTCCTACCAGTGGATAGAAGAGTAGACATACCCAGTTGAGGGGAACTACTATATTTCTCTGTGTCATCTGTGGATTGCTTGTTTTATGTTTTTATTTCCTGTGCTGTGTTATTTATATGCACTCTAACTGTTTGATTGTATTGCTCATACAGAAATCAGCAAACTCACTTATATATATATCACTTACTTTGAAAGTAAAAATTAAACAAGAGCTTTTAATAAGATAAATAAGAACTAAACCTCCACTTTCAATTGGTATCAAAGCTAGGTTGATTCCTTACAGGCTAACACCTGGAATCACAAAGATCACTTAGTTCTTATTTTGTTTTGTTGTAAAAAGGTTTTTCAAAAATTTGATGGCACTAGCAGATTTTACTTGTTCAGATCCACCTTTATGTAATTTGGATAGATTTTCTTTATGGCAAGCTAGAATTAAGTTATGTATGAATGCAATAGATGAAGATATCTACAAATCTGTTTTGACAGGAACTTCATCTTCAACTTCTTCAACAGATGATCAAGAAAAGTTGATCAGTGCTGATGTCATAGCCATGGAGATATTGGCTAAATCAATGTCAAAAGACATTCTTCAAAAAATGGTTGATTGCACTTCAGCAAAGGGCATCTGGAACTCCCTCGTAAGGATGGTAAATGAACTATCTTCTTCCTCTTCCACTAACATCATTTTTGATGCAGAACCTTCATTCAATCTAACTGAAGAAGAAGAAAAAGAAGAACAACGAGCCAGAAACTTCTGTTTAATGGCTATATATGGTTCAGATTACATATCAGATGCAAAATCTGAACAAGAAAAGGTAAAAGAGGTATCAACATTTCCTAATTTTACCTCTGAAAATTTCAGATCTTTTTCAATTCACCTTGTGCAGGTTTAAAAATTTCTGAAAACAGAATCAGTAAAAAGCTAATAATAAACAAATTAATTTCTGATAAAATTAAAGAAGATTTTAAAATAACAGAAAAACAAATTATCTGTTTAGAAAATAAGTTCATTAAGGCTGAAAACTTTAAACAATTAATTAAAGCTAAAGAAAAAGAAATTTCTTATGATCAGCAAAATAAAAATAAGTTTACAAAGTTATACTTTAATGAAATAAAAAGGCCAAAATATCTATCTATCAGGCAAATCTTTAAACTTTTTAATATTTTAACTCAGATTATAATTAAACAGCAGTTTTAAGATTTTTGAATTTTTTATCTTAAAAAACAAGTCAGATAACTTCACATTCTTCCAGATTTTCTCCTAAAATCATGTTGAGCATTCTACTGTAGTTGCATTGATCAGAAATGATCATGACACTGAGTGTGAGTCTCTTCTAATTAAAGGGAATTCTATAGAAAGAAGCTATCATACTTTGTATTTATGATTTTCAAATTCTTAGAATCTATAACAGCTAGCAATTCACATATTAAAATTCCTATTTAAAATCAAGATTTAGGAAATTAGAAATTGCTAAGTTTTAAAGAAGAAATTTAAGAAAATAATCTCTATCCCTTAAGCCTTAAGTTATTTAAAGACTTTTTATGCTCAGGTATCCTAAACCAAATAGGGGGAGATTGTTAGAACCTAGTCTTAATTTGGATTAGGATCCCAACTCAAATAGGGGGAGATTGTTGGAACCTTAGTTTTGATTTGAGTTAGGATCCAACTTTAGTATCTAAGTTTATATCATAACATATCTTATAACTTAGATTAAATCCCATTAAGAAAGAAGACTGAAAAAGAGACATAATTAATAGGCAGAAAATAAAGAGAAGAATAAAATTAATACATATTCTCTGCGTTCAACGAATGTCGAACGGCGCTCTGCGAATGTCGAACGACGCTCTAAGAATTATATTATACATATTCTCTGCGAATGTCGAACGGCGCTCTGCGAATGTCGAATGGCGCTCTGCGAATGTTGGACGCCGCTCGACGAATTCCAGCAGACTTTCAGAAACAATATTTTTAATTATCTGGTCGGCGAATGTAATGATGAGCTCGACGAAAGTTGAGCTGAGCTCGACTAAAATTAGGCAGATTTATCCTTCTTATTTAATATGCTGTCAGACTCTATTTAAAGCAATATTTCTTCATTATATTTTATATATTGCTATATATATTTTTGTTCTGACATTACAGCTTGCAAGCATTTAATAATATAGCGGTTGGCAGAAGCATTAATTGTTATAGCCGGTGCAGCAAGCAAAAGAAGGAAAGAGGACAACAACTTTATACAGCAGAAGATATGCAGCAGATTATTATATATAGCAGAATATATTCTGCTCCCTCTGACAATAGATTATATATATATAATATATTGCTGTACAGATTAAGAAGGAGATAGAATACATTTTACATTTTACATCTTCTGTACAAGAAAAAGAGAAGAAGAAGAAGAAGAGAAAAAGAAGAACATGGGCAAAAACAGAGAACAAATTTATTACTTTATCTTGTTCTGTTTTTGCTAAACCTTTTCTCTTGCAGATCGCATACATCCTGAGACACCAATCACTATTACTTGCTCAGGATCAAAACTGCAAAAAAAAGAGGATTTGCAATTTAGAGAAGAAGCCTCCACAAGCTGTCATCAAACTACATCAGACAGGGGGAGCTTCCTTCAACATCGTCATCAAGATCCAACTCAACTACCAATCAGGATCTTCAAGAGACTTCTCAACAAAGAGAAGAACAATACATCTTTTCCCTTTCTCCTTCCCATCTTGTAAAGGGTTATAACTCCCTTCAAAAGTTAATCCCGGTGACAGGGCACCTTAGCAAAAACCTGCATCTTGGATAGAGCACCTTATCAACAGCTCACCTGGTGTGTGGACACCTTATCAAAAATCACCTTGGTGTGAGGGCACCTTATCAAAAACTCCTAGTGGATTCCTACCAGTGGGTAGAAGAGTAGACGTACCCAGTTGAGGGGAACTACTATATTTCTCTGTGTCATCTGTGGATTGCTTGTTTTATGTTTTTATTTCCTGTGCTGTGTTATTTATATGCACTCTAACTGTTTGATTTTATTGCTCATACAGAAATCAGCAAACTCACTTATATATATATATATATCACTTACTTTGAAAGTAAAAATTAAACAAGAGCTTTTAATAAGATAAATAAGAACTAAACCTCCACTTTCACACCCGGATCTTCTTTTCTTTATCATGAATTTTCGCAAATCTCTTCTAATTTAATTCAACTGGAAATTCATGAAATATTAGTGTCCGAAAATCTTATTCCGCTTGGTAGTGCACTAGATTTTTCTAAAGAAAATTTAATTTTAGAAAAGGAACAACCGGAGCTTAATTGTATATTTTTGCAAGCGTCTCCTCCTTGCGAAAAATTATCTGGACCGTTTATTTGTGATTCTTTATCACTAACAATTTTCAGGTTGAAGATGAGTCGTTGCTACCCCAAATAATCGACGATCCATATGCCGCTCATCTGTATAAATTCAAATCACCTCAGGTATGCATAGGTGATTTGGATTTGCATATTCAAGATCAAGAACAAACGAAGAATCACATGTTAAGCGGAGGAGTTGTCGGGCGACTGACACCGACACATTCACCTATGCGTGAATTAGGGGAGTTGCCTGTTCACTTCTCTTTCAAATTTCCGTTTTCCTAACAATAACCGTCTAGCTTAAAGACAGGAAAAAGAAAGCGCTCTTGGGAGGCACCCCTTGCTTATCTTTATTTTTATGTATTTTTCTTTTAAAGTTTATTTTCTTTCAAGTATTCTTCATACTTAGTTTTAAACATTGAGGATAATGTGTTATTTTAAGTATGGGGGTGTAGCATTGCTTTCTTTATATCTCTATTTCCTTATTTATTTAAATATATATATAATTATATAAATATTTTTAATCTAAAAAAAATAAAATTTCTTGGAAATGACGCTTTGGGCTTGAATCCCATCACAGCCTCTAGTACCTTGCGAGCCCATCACCGGGTTGACCTTGGGAAGTTCAAGAAGAAAAAAAATTTAAAATTTTTGCTGAATTTTTATACTTACTCATATGCAAAATCCTTAGTAGATTTGATTTTGT
Source organism: Dactylorhiza incarnata (assembly GCA_033032865.1). Taxonomy (NCBI): domain Eukaryota; kingdom Viridiplantae; phylum Streptophyta; class Magnoliopsida; order Asparagales; family Orchidaceae; genus Dactylorhiza; species Dactylorhiza incarnata. The sequence goes on along the minus strand of JAWHQI010000103.1, from coordinate 5,916,786 downwards.
ATAGTGTCGTAGGGAATTTTTACATTTCATTAGATTTTGAATTTTGGAATAAAATTGTTGACTCATGAAGTATTCCTAGTTAAGCGCATGCGTTTGTAGAATTCTATGTCAAATTAACTATTAAGCATAAAATTAGATTTATGTTTTTCTAACTGTGAAAAAACAATCTTTGTTTTACTCTTACCTTGAATCCGGTAGAATCTATGAATAATTCAAGTGAGTATGTAGAAGCTTACTAGAGAAATATTACACATTTTGAACGGAAGGGTATTCTTTCTCGACGGCTAGAACTTGCCTCTAGCGATTCTCGAAGCATTTGCATAGGTTTGTCATAGTTTTTAGAAGTGATTTAGGTCATCTTTTGAGCGTTTGTGCCTGTTTTGCCCACCTAAAAAAAATTGTTTAAACACTTTGGGCCTTTCCTTATTTCTTTTGTTACCTCCACCTTTCATTTTCACCAAAGCCAAAACATCCACCCCATGATCACACTAAATATTTGAGATTTATTAAAATTCTGCAATGGGTTCTATTGTGAAAATAAGGAAATTACAACTTCTTATTCGGAGCTATTATGAAAAAAAAGGATATAAAAATATATATATATATATGAAAAATTATTGGCCAACTGTGAAAAAAAATATAAAAAAAATTATTCATGGCCTCATTTATGAAAAATATGAGAGTTTTGCTTCATAACAACTCTTATGCGAGGTTTAAATTTTTGATAATTTTGGGAAACTCTCACCTTGGTTTAGTGTGATCCTTAGCCGTCATATCCAAATCATATACCTAAGCCAAGTTTCACTCCTAATGAAATCCCTTTTGATCTTTAAGCTATAACATTATACTTGTGTAGTGGAGAGAGTGCGACCGGGCAAGCCTATGGCCATCGTCATTAATGGATTTCATTGGAGGCTATCCCGAAACTCAATTTTGGGTAATATTGATCTTAGAAAACACGCTACCCGCTCCCTGAATAGCATTCGAGAATTTGTCGAACTTTCAATTTAAAAGTAAAAGCAATATGTTAAATCGCATTACTGAAAATTATAAGCTAATAATTATGTTGAATAGATCATTCAACTAGGATCTCTACGCGTAGGCGTAAGACTTCGCATTTTTATTCCTTGAGTTCAAATTTCTTTTTCTAGTATTTAAAATTTTCTACTCCTATGAAAAGTTGTTTGCTCGGGACTAGCAAACGAGTAAGTATGGGGGTGTTTGATGAGTACTTATTTAATATATTATCTTTTCAATTTTATAAACTAACTTAAGCCTTTTTTGTGTTTTTCAGGATTTCTGGGCATTTTGAGCAAAATTGTCAAGTACACGCCCAAGGTCACGGACGTGACCAAGGGCGTGACAGCCAAAGATGTGTTCCAGACCTGCCTCCGCTTCCCAGAGTCGTTCCGTGAAGAATTCGCCAAGTACACGCCCCAGGTCACGGGCGTGACCAAGGGCGTGACCCTTGCTGCTGCGTTCGACGAATTAGGAGATCGACGAAAAGGCGAGAGTTCAACGAACGTTCAAAATTGTCAAGGACACGCCCCAGGTCATGGGCATGACCAAGGGCGTGACATCCAAGTCACGGCTGGGACCCCGCCACCAGCTGCCAGCACGCCTGCCATGTCATTTAAAGTTACACGCTCCAGGTCACGGGGGTGACATCCAGTCACGGGCGTGACCGAGGGTGTGTAACCTCAATTTTGCAGCTATAAAAAGCCAGCTCCAACAGATGTTTAGGAGGAAGTTTGGAGACAAATTTTAGGATTAGCCATTTTCATTTCATGTCTTTATTTTCATGTTTTAGTAGTCTTGTAATCCTCTTTCTTTATGCAATTCGTATTTTCAATTAATTAGTTTGTAGCTTCCTTTTCATAGTTTGTAATTTCTTTTATCAATAAAATAGTTTTTCTTATTATCTTATTTCTCATTCTTCTCCTTCTTCATTGTTTTATTTTCTTTTTGCAACCCAACTCTAAGTTTTTATTGATAAGATAATAGAGATTTTCTTGAAGTAGGAGTACTCAACCGCCCTGAGTCTAATACAACCTTGGTTTTTATAACCTATACTACATTCGATACGGTACACTTGTCATTGTCGTTTGCGGATATAGTTTTGCTCGCATCACCTGGCGAAGCATTGCATAGTGGCATTGCAAAGGAGTAGTTGTAGTTGTTTTCTTTTATTTTTCACAATCCAAATCACCCCCTTTTCCGCAATCCATCTGCTCGAAAGGACTTCAATCTCAAGTCCTTCCGTAAAAGTAAACTCCACCTTACTGTGTTCCTTCAAGATCGATACTTTGGGATTCACTCCCACATTTTATATTACTTGAACGATCGGTACACTGTCATTTCGTGCCGCAGTCTCGCTACCGCCTTTAGCAGTGTGCTAGATTCGCGCATCAATGACTTCACCAGATATACTTGGGTATATTTTCTGAAGGAGAAGTCGGAGGCGTTCGAGAGATTTGTGGAGTTAAAGGAGCTGGTGGAAGGTCGTCTCAACCTGTGGGTCAAGAGGTTCAGAACTGACTATGGAGGGGAGTTCACCTCCAAGACGTTCTTTAACTTCTGCAGGAAGCATGACATCCAAAGAGAGCTTTCTTGTGCTCACACTCCACAACAGAAGCTCACACTCCACAACAGAACGGAGTTGTAGAGTAGAAGATCCGTCATCTGATGGAGACCTGCAAATGTTGCTTCATGCCAAGAGTATCCCAAGTCCTTCTGGGCAGAGGGAATGTCTTGTGTGGCCTATGTTATCAACTGAATGCCTCTCAGTCCCATCAACTTGAAGACCTCTCATGAGTTGATGTTCAAGGAGAAGCCAAGCGTGGAACACTTTCGAGTGTTTGGCTCTACCTGCTACGTGCATATTTCGGATGCCCTTCGAACGAAGCTAGATGCAAAGGCAAGGAAACTAGTCTTCGTCAGTTATGATGCCGGAAGAAAGGGTGGAGATGCATGGATCCTGAGACACAGAGATATGTGGTCTCTAGGGATGTGGTATTTGACGAGCTGACGTCATACCAAGGTTTGTCTTATGTTTCTTCGCAGGTCCCCTAGATGAGAGAGAGCCATCCTGTTATGAAAATGTTGTTGGAGTCAAGGAGTGGGAAGGAGCCATGGATGAAGAGATGGCTTCCCTCAGGAAGAATGAGACTTGTGACTTGGTGCCTAAGGTTGAGGGAGTTACTCCGATGACTTGCAAGTGGGTTTTCAAACTGAAGAAGAAGACTGATGGAAGTATTGAGCGATACAAGGCTCGCCTCGTAGCTCGAGGTTTCTCTCAGAAGTATGGGGAGGATTATGAAGAGACGTTTAGCCCCGTTGCCAAGATGACTTCGGTCCGGGTGGTGATCGCATTGGTAGCTTGCCAAGGGTGGAAGATTTGGCAACTCGACGTGAAGAACGCTTTCTTATACGGCGAGATTGACAATGACATCTTCATGGATCATCCACCTGGTTATGTATCCAAAGAGCACCCAAGATATGTTTGCAAGCTCAAGAAGGCTCTTTACGGCTTGAAGCAAGCGCCTCGGCGTGGTACGGGAAGATCGCAGAATACCTCCAGTTCTGCGGATACTTTGCTTCTGATTCAGATTCAAGCTTATTTGTAAAGAAGACGGGGGAGCTTTAGGTCTTGGTGCTGCTATACGTTGATGATATGATCATCACAGGGAATTCTGAAATGGAGGTAGCTAGGCTCCGTGCTGAGTTAGCTATCAAATTTGAGATGAAGGATTTGGGTGAGCTCCACCATTTCCTTGGGCTCGAAGTGGAGAGGAAAGAGAGCGGTATGCTTGTTTCCCAAAAGGGCTATGCGGATCGAATCGTGAAGAGGTTCGGCATGGAAGGGGGAAAGAGCAGCTCTACTCCACTGGAGGTTGGAGTTCATCTTCGACGAAATGAAGGGAAGGTTCTTACCAATCCTTTGGTGTTTCGGGCTTTGGTCGGAAGCTTGATATACTTGACGATCACGAGGCCAAATATTGCTTATGCAGTTGGCGGGGTGAGTCGGTTTATGGCAGAGCCTCGGAAGCCTCATCTTGTGGCGGCTAGGAGTATCTTGAAGTATGTCAAATCCACCTCGGATTTGGGTCTCTTCTATGGGAGAGATTCGGGCTTTTGCTTACACGGGTACATGGATGCTGATTATGGAGGAGATTCATATGATCAGAGATCGATGTCTGTATATGTCTTTATGACAGGTTCTACAGCGCTATATCATGGTGCAACAAGAAGCAGGATTTTGTGTCTATCTCTACCAAAGAAGCGGAGTACAAAGCTTCGGCTTTGACTGCTCAGGAAGCCATCTGGCTTAGGAGGCTTGTGGGGGATATTCATAGGGAGGTGCGAGATCTTACTATGCTACTTAGTGATAATGAGAGTGCTCTCAAACTGGTGAACAATCCAGTTTGTCACGCGCGTACGAAGTACATAGAGATTCATCACCATTTCATTTGTGAGAAGGTGTTGGAGGGATCTCTGACTGTGGAGCATGTGCAGAGCAAGGAGAATGTTGCTGACATATTTACTAAGCCGCTGTCGAAGGGACCATTTGGTCGATTGCGGGGTCTGCTTGGGCTGACTTCCTCTTCCCACTTCAAGGGGGAGTGTTAAATTTTTTGAAGTGGAAGTGGAATGGTGCTGGGCGGTCTGCAGATTGGAGACCGCAGAGACCGCGCGATCTGCGTTGGTGTTCTGGTCGGTTCTGTCTCAGGCGATCTGTTCTAGGCGGTCTGATCTGCGAGACTGCGAAGTATCCGGGCGGCTTGCGCGGGTTGTTCTGGCGACTTGTTCAAGCCGGACAGATGTTCAAGTAGATCTGCCTTCTTGCAGTGACCGGGCGGTCTGACGTGTTGTTCTAGTCGGTCTGGGTTACTGAAGTTCTTTGCTTATGCAATAAGACCGGGCGGTCTGTTTTGATGACCGCGGTAACCGGGCGATTTGTGTATAACCGTATGGTTCAATAAGGATGTTGTTAGCCTTGTTGAGCTCAGGCGGTCTGTCTTATGAGATCGCTGGCGATCTGATGGGTGGTTATTGTATCCCAGTTTGTGTGGTGACGATATTCGTTTACTCGCCTATAAATAGGGGTGTAGGGCCCGTCATTCATAACAAGAACTGTAAGAACCAAAGTTGGCTTGATTGTGCTGGTCTCATTCTGAGGTCGCGCAGTTTGAGTTTTTTGCCTGACCGATTTGTGTGTTCGCAGGTTAGCGGCTTGCAGTTCGTGGTCAGCATTATCCTTTCTTCCAGCTTTGAATAAACCAGTCTGGCAATGATCTGTCTGGGCGGACTGTGTTTAGGTGTTCTTGGTCTGTGCAGCGGACTCAGTTGATCAGGCGGTCTTAAGAGATCAGGCGGTCTTGAGTGCGGTATGCAGCAGGAAGCAGTTTCTTCTTCAAGTGTTTTCAGCAGTTGAATAAGCAACAGGTCAAGCGGTTTGTGGTTGCGGGCTGACAAGTGCAGTCTACTCTGTTTGTGCGGTCTCAGGGGTTAACCACACGGCTTGTCTGTTCGTGCGGTCTGGCATTCTCTGTCTGTCAGGTCGTCTGTAGCTTGTAGTTTTGTGTTTTGTGCTTCTCTCCTCTGTGATTCTTATGAATCATGTCTCGCCATGTATACCTCAAATTGTAAAGAGATAGTTAATGCCAAAGCACTATTCGGACTTCTCATTGTCATTGTGTTGCTACGCTTGTGGAAAGTTTGTGAAGTGTTCCGCATTTTTACTTCAACTCCGGACCTCAAATTTTTTAACACTAAGACTCTCCTTATTAAAAGACTCAGTGGTTTTAAGATTCTCCTTATCAAAAGACTTGGGCACAGTTAGTGCAATCCTACCAGAAAGATAGAAGAGTGGACTACCCACATTTTTGGGAACCACTATAAAATTTCATGTCTTCTGCATTGCATTTTTGTGCTGTCCCAATTTACTGTTTTTTGTTTTACATTTACTGTGAATACTTTATTCTGTTTTGGTTTTGATGATTGCATAGTACTTAGTATATTTATTGTGTGTACACTTTTAGTATAAAAGATTTTAAATCTCTATTCATCCCCCTCTAGAGAATACTCAGAGGCACATTGTGCACTTTCATTGTGCAAACACATTTTCTCTATCACTTCTATTTTACACTGGATCACTTAAAATAGAAATTTATAAAAAATGCTTAGGTGATCCCCAAGCAATACTTTACTCTCTGATAAGTCTTAATGAGCATTATGTTGGAGAAGCACCTTGGTAGTTGTAATCTTTTTATGTGCTTTGAAATTTTCTTCTAGAATTGATGTGTTAATTATAAGATTACAATTTTAATATTGTTTTACTATTTCATTACATATGTCATGTGTTTTGATTATTTCACTTGTATACTCTTGTCAAAACACTTGTATGCACACGTCATTGTTTTTCATAAAGCTTCTACTCATGAGAACTGGATCATAATGCATAGTTACATGATTTCTAAAAACTTAAGTAAAAGCACTAGATTGCAATGAATGATTTCTACAGTGTTTTTTTACTTGAAATACGAATTAGTAACATTATATCTCTTATCTTTTTGAATATGTCAAATTATGCTTGCCTATTAGTTATGGAAAATTTTCAAAGTTAATGCTCAAATGTGAAGAGTCTAGACATATTGTTGGAAGAGTCAAACCAAAACAAAAATATTCTTTACAAAATATTAATCTTAGTAACTTTGTTTTACTTTTCCGCATTGTTGATCATGTATTTTTATCATGTTTTATCATGCTTAATTTTAAGGTCTCTCCTTCACTTGTATCTTTCAAACTCTTTTGTTCATTATTTTCTAACAAGTGGAAGAATGGCTTGGTAAAGTACATGGGATGATTATTACTCACACATATCACATTTTTATCCACTGTGCTACTCTCTCTTAGCTCGATCATGACCTACTTTATGATTAAAACAAAACTCTTATCCTCTCTTAGTTTGTCCCAACTTTTGTCTTCTTTATTCTAGTTGTGTTTTCACTCCACCCACTTTTGCTAATAACAAAAGGGGGAGAATAAAATGATAAATCTTAATGATTAAAGGAGTAGGATTCACTAGTTTAAGGGGGGGCATGAATCTAGTTTATGGGAGCATACACTAAGGGGAGCACAATTTAACAAACTATAATTATAACTCTTATCTCTATGTTGCTTAGTGTCATATATCTTTCTAAAAACACATCTCTTATATATGAATCTGATTTATCTCTATTAGATTTGTTATTATCAAAAGAGGGAGATGGTTGGAACACGGTTTTTCACATCCCTTTGATTTGAGAATAACAAATCCTACTTGTATTTGATCTTGTTTGTCATTGTGTTTTTAGCATGCAAGTTTGAACAAAATTGACACTAGGATGCTGCATTGATGGTATAGACTTGCTCACAAGCTGAAATGATGTATGTGGTATAACACCAGGCATTAGGACTTAACGCCGGCGTTGGCTTGCATTCCCACCAAGATGAAAATGGCATGGAGGGAAGCTGTCATGATTGCAGGAGCATTTTGGGAATGATTTGACTTAACGCCGGGCGTGAGCCTCAACGCCAATATTAAGGTTGCTTAAAATGAATGTTTCCAAAGATGTATAATCTCCTTCCTGTTTTGAAGATCTGAGCCATCAAGTTATTTCTATACTGAGTCAACGTTTGGCGTTAGCCTTAATGCCGACGTTAGCTTCCAGTCCTATAAATATGTGGCATTCGTTCTCTTCAACAAGAGATTCCAAGGAGCTCTATTCCAGCACTTCAGAAACTCTATGAGGGCCGTATTTTTGAGACCACCATCTCCCACACAAATTCAAGAGAAGAATTTGAAGGAGGATCGAATCAACGCTCGCCCAACGCGAAGAACACACGCTTCAACTTCGACGATATTCAGCGGGTCTTCACCGTCTCCAGAATTCTTCATGGGGAGATTTTACTTGTTGTTTATATTTTGTTATACCTCTATCATTGTGATTGTTTAGTGAATTCATCGTGGTTGTTGGCGATTAGGTCCGTGCGCGGCTTAAGGGGGAATTCACCGCAGTTGTGGCGACTAGGTCTAGGGAATAGATCTAGGGGGTGCTCGAGGCCTTTTTGGGGATAAAAAGACTAGAGCGGCTTGAGGCCGTATCTAGGGAAAGATCGGTTAAAGCCAACGGTTCTTAGTGAGAAGAGTCGGTATAGAAAACCAAAAGAGTATTTCGTATTCACCTTGATTTTTAGCGTCATACAAATCAGATTTTGTAATCAATTTTCTAAACGATAATCATGTCTTTTCATGTTCAATAAAATTGATTTTATTTCATATTTCTAGCACTTTACTTTTGTTTTAATTTACTTCTTAGAAAATAACAAAAGTTTTTCTTAAAATCCTAAAGTTTTCTAAAACTCTTATTCACCCCCCCCCCCCCCCCCCTCTAGGGGTGCCTCAAGATCCAACATTTTGAACTTACCGAATTTGAGATTTTAGACTTTATAAAATTAAATTCATTAATTTTAAGTAAACTTGTCAAGTTTCGTTGCGATCCGAGCTATATTTGAAGCTCGGTGGATTTACAAAGATTTAAAGAATTATCGTTGTCATGAACTTCTGAAAATCATAACTCGAGAGCGGGTTGTTGAACTCTGAATTTGTCTTCGTCGTTGGATTCATAGTACTGTTATTTAAATCAATTATATATACATAGTAATATAATTTTAGTATAAAAAGGGCCGATCGATTAGGTTTTTTCTTCTTCTTTTTCGTTTCTGCCGAACCAGTCGCACGCAAGAGAGAAGGTCGGCGTTTGTCTGGAGGCTTCGATCGGTTGTCGCGGGAGCTCTAGTGATTGGAATCTTCGCTGGAGTATAGAATCAGAAAGCTCTCGCCGAGCTCTGCACATGTGCGGTGAATATTTTCGGTTTCGTGGATTTTGGGGGTTGGAGTGTGTAGCACTAACCTTCCTTTTCATCCAAAACGTTTTAGAAATTAGTTAGTGTGGTATTCACTTCGGCCGATTCTTGGCGTGGAGCGCGTAGGAGGTGGAAAGCGGAAGATTTGAGACAAGTGGTGGATTCTACCTTATCTTCCTATGTCTCTTTAATTTCCTTAGACGTATGGATATGGTATGTTTATTTTATGACATTAGACATTATAGTTTTACAGTTTCAATCGAGCATCTGAGTAAATTCGTCATGTGGTTGTGTGAGATTAAGTCGAATTCGTTGAGTAGATTCGTCGAATTCCTTGAGTGAGTAAATTATTCGTCGAGTTATCACGGTAAATTCATCGAGTAGTCGATTCTGTCTAGTAGTTAGTTTGATTCGTCAAATGCTTGTCCGATTCGTCGAGTAATCCCGCCGAATTCATCGTGTGGTTTCGACGAATTCGTCATGTAAGGCTGTTCATACATAGATTTTTTTGGATTTTTGTTCTTTGTGTCATCGTGGCGACCCGATGTCAAGATTTTGTGTGGTGCCAAATTTTGTGATGATAAGTTGTTATTTATACTGTTGGTTGGGTTGGAATGGATGACCACCACCACAGTGCCTGTTGGTGAATCTTTGTACCCGGTGGATTTATGGCGGACTGTTAGGTTGGGTTGCAATGAATGAGCATCACCTCAGAACCGTTTTATGTCCGGTGTTACTGATTTACTTTTCAACTTATTAGTCTCTTTTACTATATATATCTATACTATCTATAAAGATATATGGATGGCTTTTTAATTTCATGCATTTAAAAGCCATCAAACAAATCCTGTACATTCGATCTGAAGATCTAATCGTGGTGTTGGACTGCAAATAACAATTCAAGACAAATCCTTCTCCCTCCATCACGCTGAAATCCCGAGCCCCCCATGGCTAAAACTGAAGAGAGAGAGAGAGGGGGGGGGGGGGGGGGGGGGGGGTGGGGAGAGTGTGATGGAGAGGGAGAGAGAGAGGGGGGAAGAGAGGAAAAAATAATCATTTTAAGTATATACATAATTTTTTACAAAATAAATATTATAATATTGATGTATATTTTTTACGATCATTTTAAGTACTCATATGTAAATGTTGCGGGCGCAACCCGCAAACACATCGAGCACGGACGAAGCCCGTGTGGAGGTGGTCGAAGTCTGCCCGACAGCATAGCGCCGGGGGAGGGCGAAGCCCGCCGTCGCCGGCCAAGTACTGTCACGCTTGGCCGTAGGGGCGGAGCCCCGTGTCGGGCACTCGTGTACATATATATATATATACATATACATACACACACACACGGTTAACTTCATGAATATTCATCGCACTTGGTGCAAGAATTTACTCTCTTATTAAGTCAATCCTGCTGAATTATTATACATTATTGTTCATATGACTTTGTTTAATTTGTTGTTGATTTATAGTTGCTCTCGTTAAGTTGGTAACCTTCTTAATTTATTAATCTTTTAATCTTATTTGAGCTGCATTTTTGCGTCTTTGTGTTGATGCATTCTTTTCTTTTGAATGTCTCAGGTTCGGACCAGTAACAATTAGAGCTGGCCAAACTGTCTCTTCCAAACTTCTGTAGTTGATTTATTTTCCTCATTGATGAGGTGTAGTCTGTTGTGCTTAGTTTTGACTTTGTGGGGTATTTCTATTACTTTCTGATTTTTTTATGGGTTCGTGTGAGATTGTTGGCGCTCATAGCTTAGTTCGTTTATGTAGAATGTTTACTTGTTGTTCCTGCTACTACTACTTACTGTTGTTGATGCATTGCTTTCTAGGAAGGCTTTATGTTAGTATGTATGGTAGTTATTTTACGTGTATAGAAATCTACACATTTACTCATAGCATGATTTCAATCAAATGCCACTTTATTTTGAAGATCGTAAAAGCTCTTTTCTTACTTATACTAAAACTAGAGATTTGCATACCACTAGCATAATGTTTGATATTCATACTCATATAGGATAAAACAAATTAAAATTCATATTTTCTTTCTGCTGCATAAGTATATATTTTTCTACGTGTGGACTACCTGATCTTTTGGACCGAGGGATGGGAACTTGAACTTCAAATGTAAATCATATCTTTCAACATAAGGTATATATATGTATGTCTTTTATGAAAATAATAAAAAGACGAAGATGTCTGAGCGTCTATAGTTGTCTCTTGCACGACGTGGCATCACAATGCATATTTTCTCTCACACTGATAATATATTTATATATTGGAAAAAATGCGGGTTGTGACAGTTAGTATCAGAGATAGGTTAAGTTGGTTGTTAGACAGATTAATCGAACAACCATTTATTTTAGAATCTTATTTCATTGCATACACACACCGATGTGTCATCAGTATGTCTTGGTTGAAGCACGGGCACTATACTAATAAGCATGATAGAAGTATACAGGGCATATTATGTAGTATGAGATTCATAATATGTGTTTGTATATGAATTCTCATAGGTATAGCAACATGTGACTGCTAAGTTGAAATGAGCGACTTAACAGTTATCACATGGATGTTCATTAGATTTTTTTACGTTACATGTGATATTATGTAGAATGAGATGCATAATATTTCATGTGTACGCAGCTCATGACATGCATTAAGGCCTTTTTCAGAACGCATAGCACGGCATGCATTGCATAACATAGCATTAACACGCATGGCAAGTTAAAATCTACATGATAACACTCGTACACACATGATTTAAAATGAAGATTTTAAGCATTCATGCATTCGTATTATATGCACGAGATTCAAGGGATGATGGTATATCATCCTAAGTTAAGCATAATATCATTCATAAAGATTCTCAGAGCAAGGTAGTAGCAAGAGCAAGTATCTGCATTTTTTTCTTTTGAGTCTGATCTAAGATAAGTTATTTTAGCTTTTCGCTAAGTCTTGATAGGATGCTCATTCGTACTCATTGGCAATGGCTCCAAAGCGTCATATGTTGAGATTGGCTCCTTAGTCTGAGGGTGAGTATTTGAGTGCGCATAGTGAGGCAATGATCGAGGAGCTGCGTAAGAGCAATGAGACTCTGTCGAGGTAGATGGTTGCGATGCAAGCACATATGCAGGTGTTGTGACTGCCACCATAGGTCAACAGTCTGCGGTGCAGGATCCTATGGTGGGTTGGGCTATTCCTATCCGTCCTGCTCCCCTAGTGCCTGTTCAGTTGCCGCCTGAGATGAACTTCATCTCATATTTCCAACGATTAGGACCCTCTACCTATGATGGGAGGGTTGATTTCATGGCGTTAGATGACGTGATCATAGTTATCGAGGAGATGTTTTCCTATTCGATCGGGAATTTTACCGGACCAAAATGTTATGGTCGCTGAATCAGAGAAAAGGAAGGTCTCACGGATGGGTGCTCGTGGGAGCGGTTTAAGGGGATGCTGTTGAAAAAGTTTCTGCCGTCGGTTGAGCAAGACAAGTCAATGAACAATTTCCTACATTTGAAGCATATGCAACTCACGGTTGGTGAGTATGAGATCGAGTTCAGAAAGTTGAGCATGTTTGCTCCGGAGTTAGTGACCACAGAGGAAGGCAAAGTTAAGCTTTTTTTGGGTGGTCTTCGAAGTGACATCCAGCAATTAGTCATCGCTTACCGATCCAAGAGTTATATGGAAGCGGTGGAAGCTGCCTTGAAGGTTGAGGCTATCGATAATGCCAAGAATCGTGGCATGATGCTGAGGAAGGAAAAGAGGAAGGATGAGGGCGCTGGGAACCCTTGGGAATCTGGCCCTGCTCCAAAGAAATGGGGGCAATGAGGCATGTAGATTTTGTGGTCGTGAGGGCCACCCTTTTGAAAAGTGTTTTAAGAGGTTGGGTGCTCAGAAGCAGCCTCAGGTGTTGGCGATTCAGAGCGCACCTAAGAGCGATCTTACATGTACTTCATGTAAGCGGAAGGGCATGATGTTGCCCACTGTTGGTCAAAGGATAAGACGTGCTTTCAGTGTGGATAGAAGGGGCATATAAAATCTAGGTGCCCGCAGTTCCAACATGCAATGCAGCCAGTTCCACTTCAGGCCATGCTGCTGCCGCAACTACAGCAACTAGAATGGGGAAATGGTAAACTAAATACAGTAACCAAGGAAGAAGCTCAGTGTTTCACCCAGGTGATATCAGGTTAGATTCTGATCTAGTTTTTAACTAGTAATTGTGAATTTAATTTCGGCAACATTAGTCATGCGTATGATTTTATAGGCGAGTTTAAGGTAAAGAATCATTGGACGCGCGTTCTTTTCAATTCGGGTTCCACTTATTCCTTCGTGGCTAGGAAATTTGTAAACCACCATCGTTGGGCTATCGATCGAGTCGGCAATCCGCTTTGCGTTAAATTTCCATCCGGTGATTCAGTGGTGTCGAATCAGAGTATTCAAAAGTGTCCTATTCTTTTAGGAGGATTCCTAGCGTATGCCGATTTGAAGGTGCTAGATTTGGAAGACTTCGACGTAATCTTGGGCATGGATTGGTTATCCAGATATGACGTTGTCATCCAGTGCAAGGTCAAGCATTTGGATTTTTTGATGGGAAATGACCAACCCATGAGCGTGTATGGTTTTCCGCGTCAGGACTCCCCAATCATATCTACGGTATGTGCTCAGAAATTTTTAGGATTTTATGGTACTGCTTATCTTGTTTCTATTTTGGAAGCTGCTCGTGATTTGCCACATGTCGAAGATATTTCTGTGGTGCGAGAGTTTTCCGATGTTTTTTCCGATGGTCTTCCTAGTCTCCCTCCCGAGAGAGATATAGAATTCGTTATAGACCTTGAGCCTGGTACTCATCCTATTGCGAAAGCACCCTACCATACGGCTCTGCGTGTGTTGGAAGAACTGGGAACCCAGTTAGATGAATTGTTGCAGTGTGACTTTATTAGGCCTAGTTCTTCTCCTTGGGGTGCTCCAGTCCTCTTTGTAAGGAAGAAGGATGGTTCAATGGGGTTTTGCAAAGATTATAGGGAGCTGAATAAGGTAACTATCAAGAATAGATATCCGCTGCCTCAGATTGATGATTTGTTTAACCAGTTGCGGGGTAGTTCTGTGTTCTCAAAGATTGACCTTCGTTCAAGCTAGCATCAGTTGATGATCCGTGAATCGGACGTTCCGCGAACTGCTATTCATTCTCGTTATGGGCATTTTGAGTTCCTGGTGATGTCTTTTGGATTGACAAATGCACCCTCTGCTTTATGGACATGATGAATATGGTATTCAAGGATTTTCTAGACCACTTTGTGGTTGTTTTCATCGATGATGTCCTGGTGTATTCTAGAAGTGCTACGGAGCAATCTGGAGTGGAGCGCTGTGGAGCAGCTGGAACGGAGCACTGCATAGCATCCTGGAGCGGAGCACTGCAGAGTAGCTGGAGCAGAGCGCTGCATAGCATCCTGGAGCAGAGCGCTGCGGAGCAGCTGGAGTGGAGCGCTATGGAGCAGCCTGTAGCGGAGCGCTGCGAAGCAGCCTGGAGCGGAGCACTGCGAAGCAGTCTGGAGGGGAGCGCTGTGGAGCAGAATGGATCAAAGATGCCGAGGGGATCCGCTCTAGAGAGTTTGGAGCCCAACCAAGATCCTCCCAAAGTCCTTGAAGGAGAGCCGGAACGCTGATGGAAATTTTCAAGGGGGAGCTTGAAGGTTGATGAAGATCTTCAAAGAGTCATCGCTGGAAAACTCAAGGGCTCCTTCTTCTCCACATCTCCAATGTCCCTTCAAATGGAGTCCTGACCCACCTTTTATCGTGTTTGATGGGGGCGTTATGGTAACTGTGTCATGTCGATTCTTGGATGATCGAATGAGAATGCTTGATTTGGGGCACATAGATCGCCATTACGAGATGATGAGCGAATGAGAATGCTTAATCCCTGGACGAGTTTGCACTTTCCACGGAGTGGAGCGAGTGTGAGCGCGAGAGCGCTCTCCGCGGAGCATAAGCGAGTGGAAGCATGAGAGCGCTTTCCGCGGAGCAGGACCGAGCAGAAGCGCTCTTGCGGAGTGGGCGGGAGCGGAAGCACTCTCTACGGAGCGGGAGCGAGCATGAGCGCAAGAGCGCTTCCGGTGGAGCTGGAGCGAGCGGGAGCGCGAGAGCGCTTCCGGTGGAGCAGGAGCGAGCGGGAGCGCGAGAGAGCTTTCCGCGGAGCAAGAGCGAGCGAGAGCACGAGAGCGCTTTTCGCGGAGTAGGACCAAGCAGAAGCGCTCTTGTTGAGCGGGTTGGGGCAGAAGCGCTCTCTGGGAGCGGGAGCACTTCCGGCGGAGCAGGACCGAGCGGGAGCGGAAGAGCACCTCCCGCGGAGCTGGAGTGAGCAGGAGCGCGAGAGCACTTCCCGCGGTGGTGGAGCGAGCGGGAGCGCGAGAGCACGTCCCACAGAGCTAGAGCGAGCGAGAGCGCAAGAGCGCGTTCCGCAGAGCAGGAGCGAGCCGGAGCATGAGAGCGCCTCCCGCGAAGCAGGAGCGAGAAGGAGCGCAAGAGCACTTTCCGCGGAGCAGGAGCGAGCAGGAGCGCAAGAGCATTTTCCGCGGAGTAGGATCAAGCGGGAGCAATTTCTGAGGAACAAGCGGGAGCGGTAGCGCGAAGCTGCTTAGCTGCGGGATTAAGACCGGGCGCAAGAGTTGAAACTGCCTTACGGGTCCGGGCGTGGCTGCGATGAGATACACTTGGTCCGACTCAACCCGAACCCTTTAGGGGAACCCCATCAAACACATTGGAGCAAAATCATAAACAAATTAAAAACATGTAAAACCAAGTTTACTGCTCATTCCTTTATTATACATGTTATAGATGAAAATAATATTCTGCAATTTTCACATATATAAATAAATTTACAAAAACTTTCAATCAACTTTATTATAAGGACAACCGTGTGTATAAACAGTTGCCCGGTATTCGCACGGGTTTCTTCGTGCCAACTCTCGAGCGCACAAGCTTTGCCTATGCTAGATGGTACTCCACATATAGGCGCACATGCTTTACTTATATTGAAAGGCACCCCATATTGCGAGTGGAGAGTACCGTCGTGCACGGGTGCCCACATAGGTGATACCGGGAGTCGTATTATCGTATGTATAGAAAGATATTAAGGTACGAGTAACCCACGGTTCTCATCGTGCGAGATAACATACAACTCTATGATCCACGATCCTGTTAGAATGGTGCTCGAAGCATCCGCGTGAGTGTCTAGTTTGGAACACTCTACTCGTTGCCCCTAGCAGGGTATTTATAGGCAAACCCTAATTCCCCGGCGGGTGCGTGGATCCCTAACGGGTCCTAACCTACCGCTAAGCATCCGTTAACCCGATAGTTCAATATACCTCAACATTATCCTCCTATATTGTAAATATCGGGGTCACATCACAGATTACTTTAAACAAGAGTTAATAACGACAAACATGAGTTTTCCAGAATCATAAATATGAGTTTTAGAATACACAATATCTAAACTCAAACACAAGGCTCCAAACAAGAAACAGTAAGCAAAGCTGGAAAAAACTCAAAGAACAGATAAGTGAACTGTGATCTATGCAAACAATAGATCATCATCATCTGGGTCGAAATCAACTTTCTCTCCTCCAATCTCCATGTGATCTGCAAACAGACATAATAAGAATGTCATGAGACAAATCTCTATGAATTCTAACATTTGCTAATCAAGAGTAAAGTGAATAGTTCTAGCAGTAAAAGAACGTAATACTCTAACCAGGAAGAAAAGAATCACATATCAGCATCTATATCCAATTTACACAAAATTAGATAATTGATTTCAAAGAATCAAACCATGTTCCTTCGATTATTAAGATTATTACCAAACGTTTCACAATTGTATTATATCATCAAGTTTGGAATGATACAACAAGCTGTGACCAATATATCATCAAGTTTGGAATGATATAAGTAATGATCATAATATCAGGACGCATATCAGCAACTTCAGTATTTGTTTTTGGAATGATACCCAAATCAGCCTTTGAATTAAAAATAATTGCGTAAGTCATCAAGTTTGGAATGACTGGCAACTATCCATCTCTGGCTTTCATCAGATAGCATCTGGAATACTTCCGTGTGCTCACTCTAGATGCTCGAATGTAAGCAGACTACGGTTCTAAGATTTAAAACATAAGCAGGGTATTAAGTCATACTAAATGAACCTTAATCCCATCTCCCCCGATGTTTTATGTGTTAGAACCTTACATAAGCCCTTGGTAAGGACATCTGCTACATTATCCTTCGATCTCACGTCCAATAGGGAGATTATCCCCTGACTGGTGAGATGGGTCAACCAGGCCTGTTTCATCCTTAGTTGCCTTCGCTTTCCATTGAACAACGTATTTGTTGCAATGGTCTTTGTGGCTTGATTGTCACAATAAAGCGAAATAGAGTTCATTTTAAGACTCGTCATTGGAATGTCGATGATCAGATCTCTTATCCACTCAGCTTCTTCTCCTGCGGAGGCAAGAGCATAGAGTTCTGATTCCATAGAGGATAGTGCAATGCACGACTGCCTCTTTGACTTCCAAGCTACTGCTGCTCCTCCTAGGGTAAATACAAAACCGCTAGTGGATCTACTATCAACAATTTCTGAACACCAGGAGTCGTCAGAATACCCCTCAAGTACAGGAGGATGTCCACTGTAACATAAAGCATACTTTTCCGTGTGCTTTAAGTATCGCATGAGCCTTTCTAAGGCATTCCAGTGGTCCTGCCTGGGGTTACTCGTAAATCTACTTAACATGCCGACCGTAAAGGCTATGTCGGGTCTAGTGCAGGTTGTAGCATACATGAGACTACCTATGAGTTTGGAGTAATCCAACTGTCTAATAGATGAACCTTCATTCAGTTTCAGTCTATTGTTATAATCGTATGGAGTCTCACTACCATTGCTATGAACGTAACCCCACTTCTCAAGTAGATTTCTAATATAGTGACTCTGACTGAGGGTAATACCCTTGTTAGTGAAGTTCACTTCCATTCCTAGGATGGTTTTCACCACGCCTAAGTCAGTCATGCTAAATTGTGTCGTCAAGGCAGCTTTCACGTCTTTCACCTCAGACTGATCAGTGCCCAGAATTAGCATGTCATCAACATACAAGCATATAATTGCAACTTTAGTTGAACTTGTACGAACGTACAGACATTTATCTGAAAAGCTGGATTTAAAAACCCATAGCTTTAACACAAGTGTCAAATTTTTCGTGCCACAATTTAGGTGCTTGCTTCAATCCGTATAGTGACTTAATCAACTTACAGACCTTATTTTCTAGACCTTCTACCACAAACCCTTCAGGTTGGTGCATGTAGATCTCTTCAGTCAGATCTCCATTAAGAAATACAGTCTTGACGTTCATCTGATGAACTGTAAAGTGTTCAATAGATGCTATAGCGAGAAGTATCCTAATTGTCGTATAGTGACAAACAGGCGAGTATATATCAAAGTAGTCTATGTCACTCACTTGAGTGAAGCCTTTTGCAACTAGACGTGCTTTGTATTTGGCAATACTCCCATCAGGATTAAGCTTCTTCTTCAGAACCCATTTGTTTCCAATGGTCTTAGCCCCTTTGGGCAAGTCAATCAATGTCCATGTGTTGTTCTGCATGAGAGTGTTTAACTCTTCATCGATGGCTTCTTTCCATAATAGAGAGTCTCGAGATCGCATCGCATCCTTATATGTGGATGGATCAGCTTCAACTTGGTAAGTCATGAAATCTGTACCGAAGCTTTTAGGCATTTTCTCTCTACTAGATAGCCTTCTGGAATCTAAACCACACGTGTCTACAGGCTCAGTGTCAGAGTTACGTTGACTTGGCTCAGCTGCAGGCTCAAGTCTAGTGGCTGGAAGACCTGGAAGCGTCAGGTTCTTATCCTTAAGGAACTTATCCTCAAAGAAGACAGCGTCTCTAGATTCGATTACAGTGTTTGTTGAGAGATCTAGAAATCTGTCGGCAGCACTATCCTCCGCACATCTGATGTAGATACACGTATTTGTCCTAGGTCCAATCTTAGCTCTTCTAAGGTCAGGTATCCTAACATAAGCGATACAGCCCCAGGTCTTAAGATTATCAAATCTAGGAGGTCTCTTAAACCAAAGCTCATAGGGTGTCTTAGTCAACTTGGCATGGGGAACTTTATTAAGAATGTGATTAGACGTGAGAGAAGCTTCACCCCAGTAGGCCGCATGCATGCCAGCAGTCAACAACATGGAATTCAACATTTCTGTTAAAGTCCTATTTTTCCGCTCAGCAATACCGTTGGATTGGGGGGAATAAGGAGCAGTCGTTTCAGGGATGATGCCATTGCTGGCAAGGAAATCTCTGAACTCCCCGGAGACGTATTCTCCTTCTCTATCACTCCTTAGCCGTTTGATTTTCATGTCAAGTTGATTCTCAACCCTAGTTTTGAATATACGAAATTTTTCAAAAGCTTCATCTTTGGATTTAAGTAGATAAATGTGACTGAATCTAGAGTAGTCGTCGATAAAAGTTATCAGATACTTCCGACCTCCACGTGTGACAAAGCTTTTGTAGTCACATATGTCAGAGTGTATTAACTCTAGTAAATGTGTGCTCCTAGAAACCTGACTAAAAGGTGCTCTAGTTATCTTAGTTTGAGCACAGATTTCACATTTGTCAAATTTGGTTTTTGTGTCTAAAGGGATGTTGTGAGTTCTAGCTAGCAGGAGTAGTTTTCTATAATTGATGTGTCCTAGTCTTGCGTGTAAAGTCTTAGGATCTATCAAAGTAGAACTAACCTGATTTACTACTTCGTTTGCTAGACTCAACCTATACATGCCGTTGAAGACATACGCACAACCAAAGTAGTGCGAGTGAACCATAAGCGTTACTCGACCACCACTAATGTTAAAGGACATACCCGCATCGCATAACAAACTAATTGAAATTAAATTAGCAGCTAATGATGGTATAAATTTGACATTTTTCAAAGTAAGAGTTTTACCTGAGGAGAGCGTCAAGGTAGCATTGCCGACCCTTAGCACGTCATCAACTCCTCCATCAGCAACAGTAACAGTCTCTCGGACTGCAGTGACATCCTCTAGAAGCGCAGTGTTGTTGCAGACGTGACATGTAGCACCTGAGTCAAGCCACCACTCTGTACTGGCATGTCCGTTACCGACCATGGCAACAAAGTCGGTGGGCGTAGTCTGATGGACCATATTGGCCCTATTATCAGGCTTTGGTGTATTAGGATCTCCTCTCTTGGGCTGCTTGCATTCGGAAGCACAGTCACCCCACTTGTTACAATTGTAGCACTTGCCTTTGAATTTCTTCGCCTTCTTGCTCGTGTCCACAACTGCAGGTGCACTAGGTAACGGTCTAGTCTTGCCGGGCTTAAACTTCTGCTTAGGATGCGTGACCATGTTGGCAGCAGAGGACTGTTTGCTAATGGTCTCCCTAGCGTGTCTAGTCCTGTTCTCATCCTCAATGCAAATGAAGCGCTTGAGGTCTTTAAGACTGACCTGCGTTTTCTTCCGATACATCTCCGTTTTAAAGGAGTACCACACCGACGGGAGCTTGAAGATAATAGCTCCTGCAACAAAACCATCAGGCAAAGGGATGTTCTCACTGTTCAGCTTGTCCACTAGATTCTCAAAATCGGCCACCTGTGGAAGGATTTCCCTTTCCTCATTGAAGGTGAAAGCCATGAACTTGTCCACGAGGTGCGTCTTGGACATATTTTCCTCTTTCTTGAACTGCTCCTCCAGAGCATCCCAGATTTCTTTGGCGGTCTTCATTTTGCTGTACGTCTCAGCAAGCTTGTTGGAAAGGCAGTTCAACAAGTAGTCACGACAGAAATCTTCATCGACCACCCACTGAGTCTCTCCAGCTGTCCCAAGAACCTCAGCACGTACAGTCTGAATGGTGTAGAACACATTCAGGTACTTCATGCCAAACTGAGTGTTCCTCTTCCAAGCACTGAACTCAGAATTGGAGAATTTATCCAATTTTATCATCGGAACGGGAGTAGAGCCCTTCGACATTGTGTCTCACCACAAACAGTAGATTTCCACTAGCAGACAAATCACAAGCAGAAAACTAGAGAGAGATCACCTGAAACGTGTAGAGGCGAGAAAATCTTTGGATCCAATCCAGAAAAAGTTGTGCTCCTCTTCTCCGGTGGAACAAAGTCGTCGAAGACTAGATCCACGCAGACAACGGCGGCAATGAACCACCAAAGCCAAAAACTGGATCACCAAGAGGGAGAGAGCTGTCGGAAATCCGACAGTGCTGTCGGAATTCCGATATCGGAAAAATGGCAGCAACAGCGACGTCTCTCTGGAAAGCGTCGACTGAGAAGGGCGTCGACTGGGAGGGCGTCGAATGAGATGCGTCGACAGGAGATGCGTCGACTGAAGAAGCGTCGACTGGGACGACGTCGATTGGGTTCGACTACGTCGTGGAAGGCGTCGACTGGGATCGGCTGCGTCGACAGGGATCGGAGGCGGCACTTCACTGCACGTTAGCAGCGACTAGATTGGCTGTAGACGGCGGCGAGTGCAGGGACAGCGGTCGATCCTCGCGATTTCTCGATTGGGAAGAGCGACAGGCGGTTACCGCGTACGCCCTTCTTCGACGAAAGGATCTCCTTCCTCCAGCGATCGGACGACGACAACAAACGAGAACCGGCCTTCCCAGGAATTTCTTCCTCTGTAGTGATTGACCGACGACCTTCCACTTCAATCGATGGGAACCAGAACCGGCGGCCTTCCTTCACGTCGATGAAGAACGCGATCGGGAGAACAACTGTTACTATTCTCGCAAGCGGCGATCTGCAACTTCGATCGACGGGAAAAACGGCGAGGTGCCAGAGAGAGAAGCGGCGGAAGAACAGTTACGGGAAACGCACGAGCGGGAACGAGTGGACTTCGAGAATGTTAGAATGGTGCTCGAAGCATCCGCGTGAGTGTCTAGTTTGGAACACTCTACTCGTTGCCTCTAGCAGGGTATTTATAGGCAAACCCTAATTCTCCGGCGGGTGCGTGGATCCCTAACGGGTCCTAACCTACTGCTAAGCATCCGTTAACCCGATAGTTCAATATACCTCAACAGATCCTACGGTGAAGATTTTTTACGAAAATACATATTTTCAATCAATCAGACGCAAAAAACTGTGCTCGTAGAAATCGACGATCTGATAATTGCATATACGAAAATATGTGTGTTATTATTTATCAATTCTAAAGACCTTCAACCGCGCAAAGTGAAACCAAAGGAGACACGTAATGATGGTTACTCTCGCTTTGCCCGCCTTACCCACATTGTTCACATCCCGCTCACCCCATCGTCGTTTTCCAGCCTCACATAGAGCTGTTTTCCCTAAACCCTGTCAACTCCTCGCCGTCACACCTCCCGTCTCCTCCCCCTCTCCTCGCTGTCTCCATCTCACTGCCCGCTCGGGGTGTCGGCTGCGGCGGAGGGGATCGAGGGACTTATCCGTCGGCGCCGACGAAGGTGACATCGATTCCGGCGGCGGAGATGACTACGACATGGACATCGACGACGAGGAGGTGGAGGAGATGGACAATAAGAAGGATTATGACGTAGAGTACGACCGCCTCTTCGGAGTCCCCGTCCTGCCGGGAGATGCTTCCTCGGAAGATGACATTGAGATGGTTCCGAGCGTCAGCTTTGTATCCACCCAGGGAACGGACTCGGAGACGGTGGTCGATTACCGGATAAACGAGGACGAGTTCCACAAGATTAACCTTCTCCACTGCGACTTCTTCATCCGGAAACCTCCCGACCCCGACAACAATGTATATGACTTTAGAGAGGTCTGGTTTGATCCGTGTTTCTGATTATCTTTGTTCTCTTTGTGAGTAATTTGAGTGAAATGAATCCCTGATTAGTGTTTTTAAAAACAGATGTACGTCACTCCGCCTGACACCGACGTGTACTCCATTCCTAAAGTTCTTGCTCCAATGCCTCAGAAGGTAAAACTGCTGGCCTTGCATTCACTTATTAATCTAAAACGTTTTCTTATACTTTTTTGTAAACTTGAATGCCTCTAGAAGTAGTTCTTGCTGTTGATTTTATCCAAACTCTATATGGAAAAAAATTTGGATGTAAAGAGCTCGTGATGCAGGTACAGAAGTACTCAAAGAAGAAGTACAAGACAATGTAATGTTGTCTTTGAAAAAATAATGGGTTTTGCATGTTTACAAACTAATTTTTCTTGTTTTTAATATACAATCTATTATACTTTATATCAACCATACTTCTATCATATGCATTTGCCTACCACTTGTGACACAAGATATTATGATCCCTCTACTCATTGTTTCACCCTTTTATGTGTCATTTAGTTTTTTCCCCATCAAACAGCAAAGCATTTCAGTAGTATGATAGACATTTACATTTTCTGAAAAAAAATATTTTCTCAAGTGTTTGGCTTGCTGATTTTCTCATTCCATTGAAATGAATTTTTGTACCTCTGTAAGTTGCCGAATCTGCGATCCAAATGTTGATTAGTTTGATGAGGATGGATTGTAGGCTGAACTGGGATCAGTGTTCATGCATACTTCAGCTTTTGAATTGTCTCAAGTACCATCTCCTTGTGTATCAACTATCAAGCTCCTACTTTATATAATTAGCATGTTTTCAAAGTGCATTGACTTTGAAATGTGGAGCCCATTTCTCTTACAAAGACATTTATTCATGTTTCATTTCAATGGCACATTTGTTTTCTATTTGGATTGTTTCTCCTTATGCAACTTGCTCCTATTAGAGGATTGCTCAATGAAAGGAGCTCTCCTAGTGCAGAGTTTGGGCAGGATTGTTGTATGCTACTTAGGCATTTGCAAAGAGGTTCCAGTAACTCAAGTTTTGGTCATCCATAGTACACTAGTAACAGGTTAATCGTTGCTCCAGAACAACCGTTAGACTTCCTCCCATACTTCTTGTAATTGATCATGTGATCGAAGTTATTCCTCTACAAAGTATTCTTTTTTGGCATTTCTACAGTACATTTTCATATTTCAGGCGCCTTCAGTTAAGCTCAATTTCTTTGGTGGTTTTGGAATCTGAAATGTCTTGGAAGTGCTGCCCGAGTTTAAGTGAGAAATGCACATGCTATTTGTTGGATGACCCTCCAATTACCTGTGAGCTTGAAGAACTCCCCCTTCAAGAACCTAAAAAAACAAGCTAGAGTTTGAAGGATATAAGGGTCGGGTGCAATTGTGCAAATCGTCCGAATTATTTTTCCTTAGAAATTGTAAGTATAAGTAGTGCCAAAGGGAATACATTGGTCCTAGGGATGCCTTGGATGCCGAATCTCTAACTATTACTTGGTGAGGACCGCGTAATCTCTGACGCCGTCATAGGCAGTTAGTGTGTTTGCCATCTAATACCTGTGTGCTATCTCTGATGCTTACACTGTCGGAAATGGAATAGTTCCACTTGGAACCTCCACCTTCATCGTGTTCGCTCTCCCTATTGGTTGAAGAGGGGGTACCGTCAGGATGATTGTGTCAGAGGCTTCTTCTAGAGATGGTGTCTACGAAGCACAGATACTTAAAAATGCTTCGCGTATTGGCTCGAACGCGTATCGGATACGGGAAACGCCCGGAAACACGCGGAAACGCGTTTCCGAAACGTAGGAAACACAATATTTAAATGAAATAAAAAAAATTAATTGGGAAATGCGTATCCCCCTTGCGGGATACGCGTTACCCGCAATTTTATTCACGGCATCAGGCACGCAGGCACGCCTCATTAAATGGTGGCAACTCTTAGAAATAATTTCTTGTCCTTACAAAATCATTTTATTAATTTAATGTCAAAGAAGATCTTGTTTATGTGAAGAGTTTGATGATCATCATTACATATTATGATATTAGTTCTCAATGTGTACTTGTAGGCTCAATCTTGACTCTTGAGTAATCTGTATTTATAATAAATAAATCAATCTAAAATGTGTGTACTTGTAGGCACTATAAATAATGTTTGTGCTTTTGGATACCTCAAGGAATAGATTGCATGAGCTATTCTTCATATTTTCTCTTCCTGTGATATCCAATACCTTTTCCTAGCCTAATCTTTCTCATTGTGCCTAAACAACATGATTGTGCGCCAATTATTCTCTATTAAATGTAGTGGCTGAGAGTCTGGGATGGTACCTTAGTTTGTTAATTGTATTTTTTTATATTAATTAATGCTTAAATTAAAATAATTAAAAAAAATTAAAAACGTTTCCCGTATCCGTATTTTTTAAAAAATCATGTTTCCCGTATCCGTTTCGTATCGTATCCCGTATCCTGTTTCCGTTCCCGTGCTACATAGGATGGTGTTACTCGGGGAGATATCCTGGCTAAAAATACCTCAGACCACCTTCTCTGGGCCAACATACTAGATTTCTTTTTTCTATAAGTTGAGATGACACATGCTGTTAACTGGGACTTTAGGGTATATAGGTGGAGTTCATGGCTAGTTCATTAATTTGTTGTCCTTGAATGGAAAGACCGGAATTTGGTTCACATTTTATGTATGATTTTTATAAGCTAGAGCAGACTCATATGATGATGCTGACATTTTCTTGTGTCATGTACTTGAGAAATTTCAACTTAAACATGAAATAGCTGAAGTTGATTATTAATAAGAAATTTGATTTTCAGCATACTCATTCATTTTAATGCATTTCCTTCTATTGTCTCTTACAGTACATACGGTGCACAAAAAAACATTTTGGTTCTTACAATGTTACTGAGCCACCAATTGACGCTCCCCGTGATCCACTCTATAAAACTGAGAGGGAAGTATTCAAGGTACATAATGATGCCTTATGTTATTCATTGTTCAACTACATTAAGTTACTATGATATTCAACTCCTTTGGTTGAATTAATATCATATGTTCGTCATTCTATCACCTGTGGCAAAGCTTGCTGTGTATGCCTTTATACTACTATAGTATATGTGGATCATTCCATATTAATCAATTGCTGTGAGAGCTAGAGTAGCAATTTTCTCATCTTATTCTAGTAGTCGCTCAGAAGTTCAAAATGACTATCGACTAACTTAGACTCTCCATGGCTTTGATAGTAAGCATCTTGCCATGCCTACAATCAAGTGAGGAATACTTGATATTTATCCTTCTACAAGGATCATCATTCCATTATTCGAAGGTGGACATGCTCATTATGTGCATTGCGATTTATAGGTGCCTACAAAGAGTAATTACTGTCCTTATAAAAAAATGTCATTACAGTTGAATTTTATGGTACTGTCATTTAGGTAATCAACCAGGAACTTGAATTCGATGTACTCAAGTTCACGGCAAAGGAGCACGGATGATATAAATTCCTTGGTATTCTCATCGAAGATAGCACCTCATTTAAACCTAGGAATAATAGTGGATATCAGATTTTTATATAGATATGTTTACTAGTGGTAGTTTTCGGAAGTTGCCCTCCTTAGAGACTCCTTCCTTGTTTCTATTCAGACTGCTTTTAGTATATTATTAATTTTCACTATGAGGCCATCCACTATCTCAGTGAAATTGGCGGTCTCAAGAGTGCTAGTACTGTTGGAAAGAATCTCTTGATTTGGTATTTCAAATTAGATAAATGATTTAAGAATGTCTTATGAATGTATATAAATGCTATAAATGTAATGCATAAAGCAAGAAAAGCTGGTAGAAGTAAAGACATGAAAGTCAAAAGAAAAACGTCGAGAGAAAGCTCTAAACATTGAGAAGTAATCAACGTACGTCGAAGAGCCAAAGCTGCTTATGTCAATTTCTATGTAGCAGTAAAGAAGAAGTCGATGTTTAGAACACAGCTTACGTCGATTTTTGAGTTATCAGAAATCAACAAACGTCAAGAAGTAATCGACGTTTTCTTAAGCTTACGTTGAATTTTCTATGGATGTCAGTTAATGCAGTTAAGCAGATTGAGACTGTGATTGCAATTCAAATCTAGCCGTTGATGCTCCAAGTAAAGAAAGAGATTATGATGGATCTGAAGTTAAAGAAAAGTATTGAATTAGTTGGGTTATATATATAAAGAAAACACAGTCGAGAAAAAGATTGATGAATTAAGAATTTGAAAAGAAAGATCGTGAATTCTTCTCTTCTTCCTCACTATCTAAGAAAAATTCATCTTCTCTTTGAGTCTTATTTTTCTTTCTCGGGTTTTCTCTCTCGATTTGAAAAGGGTTGTTGTTGTTGTTGTAGCATCCCTGGTCTGCAAATAGAATATAACATGGGTCCGGCCGGGACCCCACGACATATAATATCCACAAAGCCTAAAATGTTAGTAATTGATACAAGAAAACATACTCATACAACTCAGAGTAAACAGAAACGGAAGATAACCACAAGCCCAAAACAAAGGGGCCAGAATGTCCACTATAATAGAAAGTACTCCACCAAAAGTAAAGTACACGGCCTTAAGGTCTTACATGGCTTTCAAAAGCATAACAAAAGGCTACACAAAAACCCCAAAACAAAGAGAAGACACTAACCAGCTCCTCGGTAACCCATGGGCTCCGACCTACTACACACCACTGCGAGCTCCGCCACCTGAAACCAAGAATCAACAGGCGGTGCAACGAAGGTCAGCATGTGGCTGCCTAACACAACGTAACAACTCCTCCCCCCGACCATCCTAGCAGACTGCGGGGCGAGTACATCGCTCTCCTGCAAGTACGCACGCAAACCAAAATATGCAAACAAGAAAAAGAGAACAAAGAGCCAGGGGACACGCCAAGCGTCACCTTTCAAACTACCACACACATGCCATGAACACACCGAAAACGCACGATCTAAGCTTCAACGCCCAGTAACAGTCAAGGTTGTCAGGATCGAGATCCCAGGTAGGATCGTTTTCTGGTTGGATCGGATCAGATCGTGGGATCGGATCGAGGATCGTAAGATTCTACAAAAATCATAAATTATGACGTAAAATATGTAAACAAATTTTTTATCATCCAAGTACACACAATTAACATATAAGAAACTATAAAACTAATAAACATTTAAGTACTTATATCAAAAATAAACTAATGAACAACTAAACCCAAAAATAACATAAAGTTCACAACTTCACATAAAAAATAACGTAAAAATAAAGCAACAATAACAGTACGACCGCGACTCGGTCAATCGTAGCAACAAGGACCAAAACCTACAACTGTCCTATAGAATGAAGTAATGGACAGAGGACCGGTTTGGGATAAACGACCTACAACTACCCCTTTTTGAGGTGACAGAGTACTGGTCAGAAAATATACGACCTACATCTGCCTTTGACGTGGCAGAGGGCTGGTCAGAAGACATACGACCTACAACTGCCTTTTTGACGTGGCAGAGGGCTGGTCAGAAAATATACGACCTACAACTTCCTTTTTGATGTGGCAGAGGGCTGGTCAGAAGACAATCTACAACTGCTCTTTTTAAAGCGACAGAGGACTGGTTTGGAAGGTTACTATCTACAACTGTCATTTCGAAGTGGCAGAGGTCTGATCAAAGGAAGCGCAATCTACGCACTGACGGAATCCACTCGTCCAACAAAACCCTACATGACGTCGTTCTACCGGGCCCAACACAGGCCCACCTAGGAACGGGTCATTCACGAACAAAGCCCATGAATTCCTACAATACTACGACGTATAGCACGAGACATTCCCGTTCGCGCACCAAGGGCTAATCGCAATGCACATCACATAAACATCACCGATCCGGGCTTACCGCCACGGGTAGGCTTCACACAACATGCCTAAATCCAGACTCGCATGTCGGATCACTAATGCGCATTTATGCCGGGGACGGACACAATCGACCCGCAGGTTCGCAATGAACCGAGGGAAACACACACCGCGTCAAATTGGAGGCGGGTGGCCCTCCTAAGCAAAGCAAAAGCAGAAAGCTACACCGGGGTCGCAATCTCACGCCCTAGCGGAGTCCCCGCCCTCCACCGCGTAGCGGGAGAGGGACTCTACGTGCAGCTCACACAAACATACGCCGGGGTCGCAATCCCACGCCCTGACGGAGTCCCCGTCCTCAACCGAAACGGCGTGAGGGGACTCTCATTGCACGAAACGTAATCACAAGCACAAAATACAGAAAATACGGTCCTAAGACCGGGGAAAGAAATCGTTACCCTTGGCGCGCGCTGCAGATTCATTGGAACGCGCCCGGATTTGACGGCTAGCGAACGTAGCTGCTGACCACGCACGAAAACTGCTCTCCACGCGTCGATTTAAACTCCAAATCGACTTTCCACGACGGCATCGACCCTCCTTGGCAACTCTCCTCGAACAAATAAGGATCTCTGCAACACCAGCCCTGTTCAGGAGGGGCTCGGGTTTGAGCCGTAGCGGAGACTCAGCAAACGGAGAGATTGGGCTCGGCTCCTCCTTCTAGCAGCAAAGCAAGAGAGAGGGAGACCGAGAGGGAGCTCGGCTCCTCCGTCCTGCAGCAGAGCAAGAGAGATTAAGATGGAGAGGAAGAGGGAGACCGGGCTCCTCCTTTTTCTCCGGGCGGCGCTTGCCCTGGCTCCAAGCCTACGACGGGAAAGAGTGGCTCGAGAGGGAAGACTTCTCCTGGCCGGCGAGAGGAGGGGAGAGCTCGGGAAAGGGGGGGGGGGGGTCGGCTCCCTGTGCGGCGGCTTGTGCGAAAACGAGAAAGGGAGCTCGGGAGAGGAGATCGGGAAAGGGGGGGTCGGCTCCCTGTGCGACGGCCTGTGCGAAAACGAGAAGGGGAGCTCGGGAGAGAAGATATCGGGGAAAGGGGGGTTGCGGCTGGTTCATGCCAAGTGAGAGGGAGAGAGGAATCGGGAGGGGGGTTTAGGTTTTAAGGGTTATGTTAGATTTGCTAACCACAGACCAAGGCTGCTAACCGCACCCCTAAAGCTGCTAACCGCACCCCACTTAGCTGTTCGCACACCCAGCTCTCTATTTGCACCCCAAAACTCCTAATCGCAGACCATGCCCCAAGTTTGCTAAATATCAAAATATTGGGGGCGTTACAATTCTCTCCTCCTTAAAGAAATTTCGTCTCGAAATTTATTCTTGGCCTCGTCCGCAAGGAATACACAAGTCAAATTTCAAAACTGTCTGTTGGTTATGGACCCACCATGCTTCCGCTGCGCTACTCTGAACTACACCTTTACGAGGAAAACCCCATGATTTCAAACACACTGAAATACCAAACTAGGCCACAGATAACATTTGTACGACTTTTCAATGCCCGGGGAATCATCCTAGGTTCGGACATGCAAACGTCAACGAACCTTTACATACACTATCACAAGGATTCGCCCGTCATATTGGTTATAATCACAAAGCCTTACGAACTCTCATTTCCGTCACTCCATGGTCATTCCATTACGTCGAGAAGAGTCACCCTCTTCCCAAAATGAGGAACTTCGACCTCTCATAGGAGAAACAAACCACTATCTTGATTTCAATTCTTTGCGAGTTCACTTATACTCCAAACACATCAAGACTGCGATAGTTTTGGAAGCCTTTAACTGGAAGTAATCAAACTAGAACATTACATATATTCAACACGTACAAACATCAACACCACCACTACCATTCACATTTTGTGTAAGCCACACACAAAAGAGAAATTCATGCCTGAGATATCACAATCTCAACAGGGCACTTTCACTTGGATTTTCTTTACACTTTCATTCAACGCAAGTAACAAGCTCAAACAAATAAACCTTTCTAGAGGTTTCACTACATAGGTCATCACTGTTGGAGCCTATGTTCCGCATCTCTTGGTTTGAGAATGACAAATACCGTGTTGTATTTGATCTAGTATTTTGTGTGTTTATAGTGTGCAGGTTGTACAGGAACTATAGCTACACATTCCTTGAATAGTATACTGAATGGAGATGACTCTCTGGAAAGAGAGCTAACGCCCCGCGTTAGCTGTTAACGCCCCGCGTTAGCTGTTAACGCCCCGCGTTAGCTGTTAACGCCCCGCGTTAGCTGTTAACGCCCCGCGTTAGCTGTTAACGCCCCGCGTTAGCTGTTAACGCCCCGCGTTAGCTGTTAACGCCCCGCGTTAGCTGTTAACGCCCCGCGTTAGCTGTTAACGCCCCGCGTTAGCTGTTAACGCCCCGCGTTAGCTGTTAACGCCCCGCGTTAGCTGTTAACGCCCCGCGTTAGCTGTTAACGCCCCGCGTTAGCTGTTAACGCCCCGCGTTAGCTGTTAACGCCCCGCGTTAGCTGTTAACGCCCCGCGTTAGCTGTTAACGCCCCGCGTTAGCTGTTAACGCCCCGCGTTAGCTGTTAACGCCCCGCGTTAGCTGTTAACGCCCCGCGTTAGCTGTTAACGCCCCGCGTTAGCTGTTAACGCCCCGCGTTAGCTGTCCGTGTTAGCTGTTAACGCCCAGCGTTAACCTCCGCTGAGAAGGAATCCGTCGAGAAGAAATGCCGTTGAGAAGACATCCGTTGAGAAGACATCCGTTGAGAAGGCAAAGACAACGCCAGGCGTTAGTAGTTAACGCTGACGCTAGCTTTTCGACGAACTTTGCTCTCCGTTCGACGAAATTCCGCCTGAAGAAACTGCGTTCGACAAACAGGACCTGCGTTCGACGAACAGGACCTGCGTTCGACGAACAGGACCTGCGTTCGACGAACTGGACCTGCGTTCGACGAACTGGACCTGCGTTCGACGAACTGGACCTGCGTTCGACGAAATGAGAAGGCCGATCGACGAATTTGAAGGAGAACGACTCAACGCCAGCGTTGACTCTTAACGCCCGCGTTGAATCGACAAACTGCCACGATCTTGACGGTTGCGCGATTTCAGCCACGATAGTGCACGTTCACCAACGCCGGCGTTAACCCTTAACGTCGCGCGTTAGCTTCCGAGGCTATTTAAAGTACAACCCCTCTCATTCCTTTAGAGATGATTCCAGAATTCTGATACTTTTGAGAGAGGTTCGTGTACAGCAATTAAGAGATCTCCCTTGGGCTAACATGAAGATCTAAAGAAGATTTTGAAGGAGAAGGTCTACAACGCATATTCCATACGAAGGACGATCGTTTCAAGAACGCCAACATCTACATCGACTTCGTCTTCACCTTCAGAATTTTTTGGGGAGTTTCTCTTTACTTATCTTGTAATCTTTTATTTTTCCTTTTGTAATTTGTGTGGAGAAATCGTTCGGTGAGAACGTCGGATTCCGGGAAGGATTCCGTGGGTAAATTCGCCTTGTGTTGGCGACTAGGTCCTTGTGCTGCTTAGGGGGTAATTCACCGCCTTGTGCGTGGCGACTAGGTCGAGGGTAGATCTAGGGGGTGGCTAGATGCCTTATCTGGGGATAAATAGGCTATAACCAACCGGTCATTGGGAGAAGGACCGGTGTTTTATATATTTTCGCCTTGATTTCTAACGTTATAGAAATTAAACATTTGTGTATTCAATTTATTATGAAATAAAATCATGTCTTTTAATGTTCTATTCAATTGATTTTATTTCCTCCTCAAGAATGTTTTAATTTCTATTTTCATCAAAGTATTAAAATTAACATTTGTATAATTATCTTTGAAATACAATAATTATTTTCATTATCTCTGATTTTCTGGATGTATTTCATTTAAGATTTCATAAGTAAAATCACTGTGACAATCTTTTTGTTCTGAGGAATATTCTCTGGAGAGCTAACGCCCAGCGTTAAGACTTAACGCCAGACGTTAGCAACAGTCAACAAAAAGTTTTGTTTCAATTATTTAAAAAGGAATCTTCATTACAATCCTATCTGGAATATTAAAATATATTTTTCTATAAAATATTCTGAAACTTCAGTCTCAAACTCTGATAAATTTAATTAAGATCTAAATTCCATAAAACCCTTATTCACCCCCCTCTAAGGGCGCCGTAAGATCCAACAAGTGGTATCAGAGCGTATGTTATTCCAATACGGCTTCACAACCGGGAATAATGACGTTTCATGATCTCGCATCTTCTAGAGGGGATATTTTTTATGAAAATGAAAAATCATTATGTCCACCATTATTTATGAGTGAAAATTATAATGGGTGGAGAATACTTATGAAAAAATTTCTTAAATCCTTGGATATTGAAGTTTGGATTATTACAATTAAAATGCCCCAAAATATTTTAAATAAAAATGAAATGTTTTTAAATGCCAAATCAATGAATAGTCTATATTGTGCATTAGATCAAAATATTTTCAAACTTATTTATACACTTCCTAATGCTTATGAAGTTTGAAAATTTCTTGAGAATTCTTATAGTCTTCCTTCCGCAGATGATGAATATGAGCAATTCCTTATGGATCCAAGAGAAGAAGACAACGTCACAATATTGGACTCAATTGATGGCAACACATCAAGCAAAAGAGAAGATGGAAATTCAATTATGGAAGAGGAATGTGAAGAAAATGTCAAAGGAACCCTTGGTTCAAATCTTGTCTCATCCCATAGCAATGTAAGAAATTCTAAGTCCTCTCTCTTTGTAAGAAATTCTATTTCTATACTACATATGCTTAATATTGCTAAACGTAGAATTAAAAATTTGAAAAATGCTAATTTCAAACTACGATTAGAAAATAAAACTTTAAAAGCAAATGCTAAAGTATAATCAAGTATTGATGTGTTAAATTCTCATTCATGCTCTCTAATTAAAAATGTTAAACCTTGTTATGATTATAATACTTTTAAAGAAGAACTCAAGGTTTTAGAAAAAAGTCTTTTAATTTCAAAAGAGCATAATGAAAAATTGATAAAAGAAAATGATAATTTAAAGGATAAACTAGAATCATTAAAATTGTTTATTGAAAATTTTTCAAGTAATAAAAATTCTCTTAACTCTAGTTTATTAAGAAATCTAAATTTAAAGAGCTTAATTTCATATTATAAGAGTATGTCTATAAGAAAGAGTAGAAATGAAAATCATCAAAATAAGAACTAATCATTTAAAACATATTGTAACCCACTCTTTCAACATTCAATTCTTAAGAAAGACCATCACTCTTATAAACTCTCAAAGAATCCATATAATAAAATTCATTATGATTATCAACATCAATGTATTTTGAAAAATAATTTGAATAAACATAAATCTCAAGTGAATTATTTTTCAAAGAGCTATCATTCCAAAAAGATGTCAAATAATCATAATATTAATTTAAAAGAAAAACAACCAAAGTATGAATGGATGCCCAAAATTAAAAACGAAACACTAGCTCCACTTGTAAAGACCCATTCATCTCTATCTCTCCAAAAGCCAACACGATGTATTTGGGTACACAAAGGAACCATCACACTTGGTCCCCTTTGGATACCTAAATCTCTCTTTCACTAGGAATCATCGTATTGCATGAAGTAGAAATAAATTAAAAATGAAATATCATTACTCTACTTCATGATTTGCTTAATTGCTTTTTCTTTTGTTTATTTTTTTGAGCCAACTTGTTTATGATCACTTTATATATTATGCAATATGACTTTCACATTTTAAGCCTAATGTTTAACAAATTAAATTAAATATAAAGTCATAAAGTTTTCAAGTGATCTATTTTTCTTTTTTCTATGTTTTATTTTTTTTAAATCCATTGCCTATAAATGTCTTATATTATCATTATAAATTGAATGATAAATTTGCTAAATGATATTATCAAGACTAATGAAATTACTTTCAAAATTGGATTTAAATAGATTTTTTAGGGGTCTTAGGCTAAAATATTAAATGCGCAACTAATTGCATATTTGTCTATTTTCTTTGTTGTATATGATAGCCCTTATAATGAAAAATCATAACTGAAAATTTACAAAAATGATGAATATGAATCACAATCACCACCATGATCTATTAATATCTTATACTAAAATTCACTATAATCATATATCATAATTCATGATCCATCAAGACCTATCTTAAATCAACTAATTTTATCAACCTTAGGAATTATGAAATATATGATTGCAATTGATATTATAGTTTCATATCTTATTTTGTGTGTGTAATGTGCATCTTTATTGTTTGCATGTATCTCATTATCTTTAGACCTAAGAATTAACTTGATATAAACAAGATGAAATCAAATAGAATTATCACTTCATTCTAGGTCTATAAAAATTTAAAACTCTATGTTTGAATACATGCAATTCAATTATATATTTGTCCAATTTTACTTAGCTTTGCACCTTGTTGTCGTAATTCATCATACTAGCATCATCACTTACCATTGGTAGAAATCAATGTTCATGCTAGTTATATCTTGCAATGCTAAAGTAAATTATATTACTAAAATATGAAAATTATAATTTCCTTTGTAGTTATTTGCATGAATAAAATTTATTCTAAATGAATTTAAAATCAACAATCATCGATATAATTGTAAATCCAAAACTAATCATGCAATTATACCATAGTTAATTTATTTAAGGCATACACGCTTAGTATATCTATAATCATTAACCCATGACTTGTGTCTCACAATAGCGAGGGCGTATGATTGTGTGCATTAGAGACCATAACCTCTAAGTCATGTCTTGTCCTTAACCGGGGAGGGTTCCAGTAGGGCCTTGCGAGTCACTGGGGGGGAAAAAGTGCTAGGTTGAGCGTTGTCTTTTGTATGCATATGAGATTAACACCCCAACCTACGGTATGCGTGCAGCTCCTCATGCCCATCCGTCACTTAGTACGGGGCTAGAGTGTAGTCATGTTGTTGAGGTATGTTGATCTTAGATATACTTATATTATATTCATTGCATGAACATTATCTCACTCTTTATACATAAATCATGCATATTTGTTTTTGTTCTAACATTGCATATTGTGTTTGCATATTTTATTATTTTGAGCTTTAATGATTTTACCAAACACAAGTACTTGAAAAATCACTAAAAACATGCTAAAAGAACCTTCAAATCTAATCAATATACTCTGAAATTTCAACTGAGGGAAGATCTCTTTATAATACAAATGAATTATAAAAAAGATTTTTCAAAACATCAAAATTTAGTGTTCTGTTTTGGCGTTAAGAAGTTAACGTCTGGCGTTAGTTCCTTTGCTCCAAAATATATATTTTTTGTTTTGAATTATTTCTGGTATTATTTTAATATTTTGTGTGTGCTTTATTTCTTTGTTTGTAAAAAGTTTTTTATCTTTTATTTCTTTTAAAACAAAATTTTATTTCTTTTTAAAATTTTTTTTATTATATGTATTTTCTCATGCATTATTTCTCTGGCATAGAATATCATTTACTGAAAGGGCTATTAAAGACTTCTATGTTTTCCAGAGAATATATATAAAAAAAACAAATACAAAATTACAAAACAATTTCAAAGAACAAAAATATGTTTTTCTTTATGTGTGTTTATTGTTTTGTGCATATATAAAAAAATTCAATTTTTTTTAAAAAACTGATTGTTATTCATTGCCATTGTCAAGGATGATTAATTATATCAATTAAAGATTAAATACAATGTTTAATTTAACTTTCAAGTTTCTTAAAAGACATTGTTTTGTATTTATCATGCTTTGAATATTATCTTGTTATGTGCAATGAAATTGATTGTAGATAAACATGTGTAGAAACACTTAGCATGTCTCTAAGTATGAGTAATGTATTATGTTTGATAATGATTCATTCACTCGCTTATTTTTGATAACCTACATGTGTTTACAATCTTATTCTTACATGATTGTGTAGTGTAATAACATAAATAATTAAAATGCTTAAATAGATTACCTACACAACATTGAATTGGTTATTATAATTCTTTGTCTTTCATGCACTTATTCATTAGAGAAATGTGGTTTAAAATGCTATGTTTGCAAAACAAGTGAATTCGGAGTCCTTAGTCACTAAACTAAAAAACAAATAATCAATGACAAGGAAAACTCCACCAAGCACTACTCACCCTCCTGATAAGTCTTAATGAGCATTGCGAGGTTAAACACCTTGGCTAAGAATTGTAAAGTGTCTTGTAGCAAACAATTTATACACCACTTCTCTTAGTACACCGGATCATAAAAAAATTTGAAAATAAAGCTAAAAAGTATAAAAGTGATCCCTAAACACAACTTTGCACCATGATAAGTCTTAATAAGCATTGTGTGTGCAGAGCACCTTGGTAGTTGTACTATTTGTGCATTGAAATATTGTGGAAGTAATAGTATTTGTGTATTTTAAATGTTGTGTTATTTCATTATATATGTCATGTGTTTTTGATTGATTCACTTGTATACTTTATCAAAACACTATTTTGTACACATCATTATCTTTCATAAAACTTCTACTCATGAGAATTGAATCTTAATGCTCATCTACTCAAATCTCTACAAACTTAAGTAAATGCACTAGATAACAAAGCATCATCGCTACAATGTTTATGTTTACTTGAAATGCAAATTTTATTACATTGTAGTTTTTGTATCTTTTCTTGATATTATAAAATCATGCTTGCAATGTTATTTTAATGGAATAACATCTCTTCAATCTTTAACTCAAACATCAATTTTTCAAATTTAAAACTCATTATCCTTTGTATGATTTTATCTTCTAAAAATGATGTTTATGTTTAAGAGTGCTTATTCTTCTGTTAAGTTTACCACTTATGCTCATTCATGTCTATTATTTTTAACACCATGGTTTCAACAAGTGGTATCTTAAAATAAGAATGCTTATTTTATCATTTCTGTTATGTTGCTTACTACTTTATGATACATCATGCTTATATTTTTTTCTTCTCAACAAGTAGTATTTAACAAGCTTTTGATTGCATCTTATTTTTCTTCTCGACATAAAATATATTACTCCTTATTATACATACTCACTCCTAAAACCCTATTTTGATATTACCAAAAGAGGAGATTAAATTGCATAAATCTAATTTTTAGGGGGAGTGCTTTATAATAATATTAAACAAAAAAGGGTATATTTGTAGGGGGAATAATCATATAGGAGGTGCATACACTATCATATGCTCGATCATGACAATCCTTCAATAAGTGGTTCCTTATCTATCTTAGAAGATATACATTCATCCCTACCCACTTTTGCTAATAACAAAGGGGGAGAATAAATTGAGAAATCTAGTAAAATAGATATTTAAGGGGAGTAAATTATAAGAAAACACTTATGTAGGGGGAGGAATTCATATAGAAAAAGTATGCATTATCACTATCAATTCTATCACGCTCTTAACCTGTTATTCATGCATATATTATTACCTCACCTATCTATAAACACAAATGGTTTTAAGTTCACTAATTTCTCATACATGTATTTGTTATTATCAAAAGGGGGAGATTGTTGGAGTCTATGTTCCGCATCTCTTGGTTTGAGAAAAACAAATACCGTGTTGTATTTGATCTAGTATTTTGTGTGTTTATAGTGTGCAGGTTGTACAAAAACTATAGCTATACATTCCTTGAATAATATACTGAATGGAGATGACTCTCTGGAAAGAGAGCTAACACCCCGCGTTAGCTGTTAACGCCCAGCGTTAACCTCTGTTGAGAAGGAATCCGTCGAGAAGAAATGCCGTTGAGAAGACATCCGTTGAGAAGGCAGAGACAACGCCAGGCGTTAGTACTTAACGTTGGCGCTAGCCGTTTGACGAACTTTGCTCTCCGTTCGACGAAATTCCGTCTGAAGAAACTGCGTTCGACGAACAGGACCTGCGTTCGACGAACAGGACCTGCGTTCGACGAACTGGACCTGCGTTCGACGAACTGGACCTGCGTTCGACGAACTGGACCTGTGTTCGACGAACTGGACCTGCGTTCGACGAAATGAGAAGACCGATCGACGAATTTGAAGGAGAACGACTCAACGCCAGCGTTGACTCTTAACGCCCGCGTTGAATCGACAAACTGCCACGATCTTGACGGTTGCGCGATTTCAGCCACGACCTTGCACGTTCACTAACGCTGGCGTTATCCCTTAACACCACGCGTTAGCTTCCGAGGCTATTTAAAGTACAGCTCCTCTCATTCCTGATGTGATGATTCTAGAATTATGATACTTTGGAGAGAGGTTCGTGTACAGTAATTAAGAGATCTCCCTTGGGCTAACATGAAGATCTAAAGAAGATTTTGAAGGAGAAGGTTTACAACGCATATTCCATACGAAGGACGATCGTTTCAAGAACGCCAACATCTACATCGACTTCGTCTTCACCTTCAGAATTTCTTGGGGAGTTTCTCTTTACTTATCTTGTAATCTTTTATTTTTCCTTTTGTAATTTGTGTGGAGAAATCGTTCGGTGAGAACGTCGGATTCCGGGATGGATTCCGCGGGTAAATTCGCCTTGTATTGGCGACTAGGTCCTTGTGAGGCTTAGGGGGTAATTCGCCGCCTTGTGCGTGGCGACTAGGTCGAGGGTAGATCTAGGGGGTGGCTAGAGGCCTTATCTGGGGATAAATAGGCTATAGCCAACCGGTCCTTGGGAGAAGGACCGGTGAAACAACAAAAAAATGTTTTTACATATTTTCGTCTTGATTTCTAGCGTTATAGAAATTAAACATTTGTGTATTCAATTTATTATGAAATAAAATCATGTCTTTTAATGTTCTATTTAATTGATTTCATTTCCTCTTCAAGAATGTTTTAATTTCTATTTTCATCAAAGTATTAAAATTAACATTTGTATAATTATCTTTGAAATACAATAATTATTTTCATTATCTCTGATTTTCTGGAATTGTATTTCATTTAAGATTTCATAAGTAAAATCACTGTGTCAATCTTTTTGTTCTGAGGAATATTCTCTGGAGAGCTAACGCCCAACGTTAAGTCTTAACGCCAGGCGTTAGCAACAGTTAACAAAAAGTTTTGTTTCAATTATTTAAAAAGGAATCTTCATTACAATCCTATCTGGAATATTAAAATATATTTTTTCTATAAAATATTCTGAAATTTCAGTCTTAAACTCTGATAAATTTAATTAAGATATAAATTCCATAAAACCCTTATTCACCCCCCTCTAAGAGCGTCGTAAGATCCAACAATCACGACCATATAAGTTCACCTATGCGATGATTTCAAGGATCATGTCCTCAAACCATCAATCTCCAACTCACGACGCATATATATACTCGTATTATCGTGCCAATAATTCAATTTCGAACGAATTACCTTCAACCCATCGTAGGATAGACTAACAACGCTTCACGGGTGTTATTTACCAAGTGTCACAAATAACAATTTACATTCACCAACATGATAGGAAACCAAACTCATAAATGGTCATCACTACATAACCACGCATTAAGAAAACACAACTGAATTTCTAGAATCATCTTTCACGCTTAGTCCACGATTCTTGCACGAATCCCATCATTTCACATTATAAACACGCATTTTGCTACCAACAATTTTAATTCTCGCTTAACAACTCAAACCTCAAATGAAAGATGTCAATATTTCGTCATGGCTCTTTTATAGGTCAAAACAATAACTTCAACTGAGTCGTATTCATCACAATTTATTACGACTAATTGAGCTCATACATAAGTCAATCGCCAAATTGACACGAGTCTTATCTCATGCTAGCAAATTATAATTAACACTTACATGTTGCACTCTTTCTAGTGCCACCACATACACATTACATGAGTGACAGTGCTCATACACATTCCAAAGTCATTAACTACTACCCGAATTTTGTGTAACTCACACACAAAAGAGGGAACCTTATCCGAGATATTTCAATCTCGATGAGGCGTTTGCTTGGGTTCAAACATGTACGAACCTCCGTACGAATCATACCAAGAAAACTACGAACTCCACTGTTTGTGAACCTACTCATGATTCTAACTAAATTGGACACGTCCAAAGATCAGGTTCCCAAACTAACAATCTCTAAACTCACGACAAATAAATATTATAGTATCGTGTCAACAACTCAACTTTGAAGGAACCCCTTTCAATCTATCTTGTTGTAGACTAAAAACTCTTCACGAGCGTGCTAATTATCAAGTAACACAGATAACAATTTTCATCATCAATACGTTGCGAGGTCCAACTCATATGCGGTCACAACTACATCGTTACGCAGCAATTAAATTTCAACTCGTCCGCTATAGTCACCATTCATGTTAATGCTTCACGAGCACCGTGTACAAAACTACCATATCATCAAAAATGGACTTTACTCTCAAAGTCATACAAGAGAAAGATAAACCTCCAACGAGAGTCCAAAATAAGGAGGATATATGCTTGACACATATAACAAAACATTGCTCATAAGTGCGACTACACGTGCACACAAAACTCCAACGCATGTTACCTTACACTAAAGGAGGGGACAAAATATGTCATCACCACTGCTTCTTCAGGACTAAGCTCGGCACCCACGCGCAACGTGACCTTGACGGTCACAAAGAAAGCAGACAATAAGTGACTTTTGCCTCTTCCTTGATTCTCTTGAACTCTCAGCTTTGGATTCTTCAAAGACATGTGCTCTTTTCGATTCAGCAGCCAGCAATCTATTTCTTTCAAATTCCTCTTCCGACGCACTCTGCCCTAAGCGAAAAACAAGCTCCAAGTTGCGGGCAGCTTGAATCAGAATGGGGAAACTGATAGACGCTGCTGCGCGCAATCTGATCTTCCACTCCTCGCGCAAGCCTTTAAGAAAATATCGCGCTTTGTCCTCATCAGTCACCAGGACATGCTCAGCATAACGGCTCAATCACAAAAACTCTTGGAGATAAGTCTCCACAGACATCTCCTTTTGCCTCAACATTTGAAAATCTTCTCGTAGTATAAGGCGGGTAGTCGCCGGAATAAAATGTTCCCAGAACGCCGACTCAAACTCCTATACGGGGATTTGGGACCAAGGGCGTCGAGCGAAACGTCCACGACACTCATCTTGCCACCATCTCTTAGTGTAACACCCTCCCTGTTACATAGCATATAGCAGTAGGTCCGGCCGGGACCCCACGCCATATGAAACGAACAGAAGAGCGCGTTACTTAATTAGCATTAAAAGTTAATAACATAACCATCTCAGTACACAGAGTCACACAACGGAAGCATTTAATTTCAAATAAAACCAGTTTATACAATGTCCACATTAGCAACTAGGAATGAAATACAACAAGTTCTTTACAAAGTTTGTTCACATAATAAAGGTGGCTTCCAAACATCGACACGCAGGCCGGCCACACATGAAAACAGTAAACAAAACAACTCGGCCTTCGAGGGCCAGCTCAGCACAACACAGCAGCAGGGGCTTTAACCCGCTATTTCCCGCTAGCCTTGCCAGGACCTGTACAAACAAACCCACCAAGCGATGGGAAAACAAGTAACCGGTCAGCTTTAACTGACCCAGACTTATAACGACCCCACCCCATGCTTGCGGCGGCGGTGCTCCATCCCTGCAAGCAAGAGTCAGCAACATATAAACATATATGTATCTGCAAACAACACCAACGGAGGCATCCATCGCCATCCGCTTCGTGCTCTCAAGACACACTTTGGCATACTCCCCGAGTTACGCCTCCAAGCTAAGTCTTATTTCAACTTAGACAATCAAATTGAGCTAGGCCGTACACACGAAGTTCCGGCACACCATCCACAAGTCATTTTTCAACTTGGATCATACTATGAGCTGCGACCGTCAAGGCTAGCACTACCTTACGGTTTCTAATCCAAAAATTCCCTCAGTGAACCCGGAGGAGCGACCTCATCACTGACTGGCTATGGGACGGGTTCGGTTCAGCTTGTGCCCGCGCTCATAAATGTCAGTATTCAACTATGCCTGACACGGGTTTGGCTTCCCCTTGTGCCCGTCTAACTGTAACCACACGGGGTCACACAATCTGCTCACCTGGAGCTACCGCCGGCGTTAACTCTAGCACCCAGCATTAGTAACAGAACCCAGTTCTGCTCACTTTTCTCGGATACTTTCTGGGAAACACCTCCAGATCAATTTGCTGTACAACACAGTACAAGAACCCGAAATGCAACATATACACGGAGTCTTCTCCGACACGCTACAAGCAATAAACATCACCAATCTGGACCAACCTGTCCAGATGGGCTTCACACAGCCTGCCTATGTCCGTACTACCATTCCGGACTCTATATGCAAATTTTTGTGGGGATAACATCAACCCATCAGAAGATCCGATCTACTAATTAGTAGAAGTCTTCCAAAATCATGCAAATCAAAGGACGTACATGTCCAATGATTAGGGAGGAGAATCGTTACCCTCGGCGCTCGTTTCGGTGCCCTAGATCTGAGAGGAACTCGACTATACTCTCTTGAAACAATTTCTTCCCTACTGAATCGATGATGGCACAAACACACCAGCAATCTCCTCCACGGATTTGCCCTCAACACAACAAAAGGCTAGCCCAAAGAGACCTTCAGAAATCACGATTTCTCTGCCTTTGGAACGAGCTTGGAATCAGACATTTAGAAGGGAAACTGTAATTTGACCGCTTATATAATTTCTTAGCTAAGGCGGTGGATGAATTTATCCACAACCGCTTAAGAAATTCGACGGCGTTCAACGAACTCTTTGAAGCTGTGTTCGACGAACTCTTTGAAGCTGCGTTCGACGAACTCTTTGAAGCCTGCGATCGTCGATCGGCGTTCGACGAACGGCCTGAAGGCTGCGTTCGACGAACGGCCTGAAGGCTGCGTTCGACGAACGGCCTGAAGGCTGCGTTCGACGAACGGCCTGAAGGCTGCGTTCGACGAACGGCCTGAAGGCTGCGTTCGACGAACGGCCTGAAGGCTGCGTTCGACGAACGGCCTGAAGGCTGCGTTCGACGAACGGCCTGAAGGCTGCGTTCGACGAACGGCCTGAAGGCTGCGTTCGACGAACGGCCTGTCGCTTTCTTTTTCTCGAGAACTGGCATTTCCTGCCCTTTCTTTTTCTCGAGAAATGACATTTCCTGCATTTTGATTTCTCGAGAAAAGTATTCTCTGCTTTTGATTTCTCGGGAATTGGGTTGTTACAAATCTCCCCTCCTTTAAGAAATTTCGTCCCGAAATTTTAATAGTGCAAAGAAACAAAAGATACAAAACCTAACTTTTACCTCAACGGAACAGTTCGGGGAACTCATCCCGCATGGTTTGCTCACGCTCCCATGAAAGCTCCTCACGACCGCAGTTGTTCCAACGAACTTTGACCATTCGGATCATTTTATTCCGCAACTGCCTGACATCAGTGTCTTCGATGCAAATAGGCGAGACCAACGTCTTCAGCTCATCATCGACCGACACCTGATTCTTTACCAGGACCTGGCTAGGCTCTGACACAGCTTTCCGCAGCACAGAGATGTGAAACACATCGTGCAGTCCGCTCAATTCTGTCGAAAGAGCGAGCCGATAGGCAGCTTCGCCAACACGCTCCAGTATCTCAAACGGTCCAAAGTACCTCGGGCTCAGCTTTTTCAAGCGCCGAATTCGGGACACACCCTTGAAAGGTTTGATCTTTAGGTAAACCCAGTCGCCCACGGCGAACTCGACGTTTCTGTGCTTGGCGTTGTAGTATTTCGCCTGCCTTTCTTGTGCAATCAATCTCTCCCGGATTGTTTGAATAGCCGAATTTACATCTTCGACTTCCTTCCGCTTAAACAACTTCGTCTCACTGTCTCCGCCCAAGCTAAGGGAGTGCGGCAAGCTCTATCATAGAGGGCCTCGAAGGGCGCCATCTTTAAACTTGCCTGGTAGCTGTTATTATAAGCGAACTCGATCATGAAAAGATGATCTTCCCACTTCTTACCGAAATCCAGGACGCACATACGGAGCATGTCTTCCAGAGTTCTGTTCGTACGTTCAGTCTGTCCATCCGTTTGATGATGGAAGGCAGTACTAAACTTTAACTTTGTACCAAAC
The DNA here is from genome assembly GCA_033032865.1 of Dactylorhiza incarnata. Taxonomy (NCBI): domain Eukaryota; kingdom Viridiplantae; phylum Streptophyta; class Magnoliopsida; order Asparagales; family Orchidaceae; genus Dactylorhiza; species Dactylorhiza incarnata. Next base: position 5,872,030 of record JAWHQI010000103.1, on the reverse strand, counting down.
AACTTGTGGATTAACCTCCAATCATTTGAAGTAAAACGTCCATCTCGGTCACTAACGATGCTACGGGGCACGCCGTGCAATCGTACAATGCTATCCACATATAGCTTTGCCAACTTTTCGACTGAATAGTCCCTCCGGTTTGGAATAAAGTGGGCTACCTTCGTCAAGCGATCCACGATCACCCATACGACATCTTTCCCACTCTGCGATCTCGGCAAACCGTGCACGAAATCCATTGATATGTCATCAAATTTTCATTCCGGCACAGACAACGACTTCAGGAATCCTCCAGGTTTCTGACAGTCGGCCTTCACCAGTGCGCAAATCTTTACACTTTGCCACAGAAAGAGCGATGTCCTTCTTCAATCCTGGCCACCAAAACAGCTTTTTCATATCTTGGTACATCTTTGTGCTCCCTGGGTGAATTGAGTATTTTGTAAAATGGGCTTCGTACATCAATTCCTCCCGCAATTTACCCACATTTGGGACGCACAACCGACCGTCTTTCCACATCAGACCGTCGTCCAACATAAACTCTGCAGCAGACCCAACCTCAGACTCTGCCAAGTAGCGCTGCATGCTCGAATCAAGCTCCAGGGCTTGTCGTATTCTGTCCGCGAGGTCGTATTGCACCTCCGTCCAGTTCAAGCACGCACTCGCACTAGAACTCCTCTCCACACAGGAGATCTCTAAAGCTTCTAAGTCACTGATCAGACGCGAGTCATGCATCTGAACCCAGTTGGCCTGCGCAGAAGCCCTCCGGCTCAAAGCATCTGCGACGACATTTCCCTTCCCGGGAGTATAGTGTATTTCGAAAGTGTGGTCCCCCAGGAACTCCATCCACCTTCGCTGTCGCATATTGAGTTCTTTTTGATTTAGCAAATACTTTAGGCTCTTATGATCCGTAAAGATATCAACCTTCACGCCATACAAGTAGTGTCGCCACAATTTCAGAGCGAAGATCACGACCGCCAACTCCAAGTCGTGGACCGGGTAATTCCGCTCATGCACTTTCAACTGGCGAGAGCCATAAGCTATCACTTGACCATGCTGAAGAAGTACGCAACCTAAGCCGCTCCCTGGCGCATCGCTGTAAATTTCATAGCCTTCTGCACCACATGGCAAACACAAGATCGGTGCCGTGGTCAGACGTCTCTTTAATTCTTCAAAAGCTCGTGCACACGCTAGTGACCAAAGGAACTTCTGATCCTTCCTTGTCAATGTTGTGAGAGGAAGAACAATCCGCGAAAAGTTTTCCACGAAGCGCCGATAGTAGCCGACAAGTCCAATGAAACTCCTGACTTCCGCTACTGTCGTCAAAACGGACCACTCCTGGATAGCAACTATCTTTGCTGGATCCACTGCGATACCCTCACCACTAACCACATGACTAAGCAACGCTACTGAAGCTAGCCAAAACTCGCACTTGGAGAACTTGGCATACAACTGACTCCGTCGCAGGGTCTCCAATACTACGCGTAAATGAATCGCGTGTTCTTCTTCAAATTGAGAGTATACCAGAATATCGTCAATAAAGACGATTACAGACCGGTCAAGGCACTCTCTAAAGGTCCTATTCATCAGATTCATGAACACTGACGGTGCATTCATCGGTCCAAACGGCATAACAGTAAACTCATAGTGCCCGTAGCGGGTACTAAATGCCGTCTTGGGAATGTCGCATTCCCGAATCCGCAACTGATAGTAGCCAGACTTAAGATCCAGCTTTGAATACACCGACGAACCCACTAGCTGATCAAACAAGTCATCGATTCGAGGAATCGGATACTTGTTCTTCTCAGTCAGCTTGTTCAATTCACGGTAGTCGATACAGAGACGTAGGCTTCCGTCCTTCTTCTTCACAAAGAGGACCGGAGCACCCCAAGGTGATGTACTTAGGCGTATGTAGCCTTGCTCTAGCAACTCCTGTAATTGAACCTTTAACTCTGCCATCTCCTTTGGCGCAATACGGTACGGAGAGCGTGACACAGGCTTGGCACCTGGCACCAGCTCTACAGTGAAGTCTATCTCTCGCTGAGGTGGCGCCCCAGGAAGATCTTTAGGAAACACATCAGGATACTCTGAGATAACAAGAACGTCAATCAGACTGGGCTGAGGCTTTGCAACCCCCACTAGCACAACACACAATTCTGCGCCTTGCCGAACTGCCTTGACTACTTGGACAGCAGACATCAACGTCTTGCTCGATCCACGCAAACCGGCAAACGTAGTCGCACGTTCGGTATTCCGCCCCAGTGTGACCTCCTTAGAAGTGCAATCAATGTAGGCCTGCTGCGCCGACAGCCAGTCCATACCAAAGATCACATCGAACTCCGAAAGTGGCAGGACAGTGCTTCCAAATCAAAATCTTGACTTCCTATTCGTATCTTGACAACACAGCCTCGATACGCACTCATCGAGCAGCCATTGGGCAACATCACATCTAATCGTTCCTTTCTAAATGACGAATGCACTCCAAGTTGCTGTATGAAAGCCTCTGATAGAAAGGAATGCGAAGCACCCGTGTCAAACAGTGCTCTCGCCGGAGAGTTAAAGATTAGGACAAAGCCTAATACACAACCGGTTAACAAGCAATGATGAAGGTATGAAGTATAAAATGCAACAAAAGCTGTATAGTAGCGCATACCTGTCACCACATCGCTTTGCTTTATGGTCTCCTGCTGGTCAAGATTGTACACCCTAGGCTGGGCTGGAGCAGCATGGGATGCGGTTGACTCTGCCGCCTTCCCTTTCTCTGTCGCGTAAGCCGCAACCGCCTTCTTGCCGCCACGACAGTCTCGGGCTATATGACCCGGCTTACCACAATTAAAACAGATAAGTGGGCCTCGCCCAGTAGTCACACCCGAAGCAGCAGATTGAGCTGACCCAGAAGGTCGCGCTCTGTTCCTCCACCTGCCTCGCCCAGACTTCGCAGAGCTCGGCGCTTTGAACTCTGGCTTTACCACTGCTAACTCCTTCCTGCTCTGGGACCGCTTCATATCCTTTTCTAAGGAACGAGCCGTATTGACCAGAGTCATAAACCCCTGTGTCATTGGCCCCGACAGAAGGAACCACAACTCTTCCCGCAGACCTTCATAAAACTGATTGGTCTTCCGAGCTTCATCGACAAAGGTCGCTCCTGCGTATCGCCCCAACCGGGTAAACTCATGCAGGTAATCATCAATCATACGATCGCCTTGAGTTTGACGGTTGAACTGATTCTCCATCTCAATTTTTTGAGCAGGTGGGAGATACCGTGCCAAGAACAATCTCGAAAACTCGTCAAACGAGATGTCCGCCAGCTTCCTTCCTGCTAGGTAATGCAACTCTATCTCATCCCACCACAACTGCGCCTCCCCATCAAGAAGGAAGGTTGCCAAAGTAACCTTCCGCCCTTCCTCCGTATCAGAAGAGCGCATTACTTAATTAGCATTAAACAGTTAATAACATTACCATCTCAGCACACAGAGTCACACAACGGAATCATTTAATTTCAAATAAAACCAGTTTATACAATGTCCACATTAGCAACTAGGAATGAAATACAACAAGTTCTTTACAAAGTTTGTTCACATAATAAAGGTGGCTTCCAAACATCGGCACGCAGGCCGGCCACACATGAAAACAGTAAATAAAACGAACAGAAGACTGGTTTCATTCCTAGTTGCTAATGTGGACATTATATAAACTGGTTTTATTTGAAATTAAATGCTTCCGTTGTGTAACTCTGTGTGCTGAGATGGTTATGTTATTAACTGTTTAATGCTAATTAAGTAACACACTCTTCTGTTCGTTTCATATGGCGTGGGGTCCCGGCCGGACCTACTGCTATATGCTATGTAACAGGGAGGGTGTTACAAATTGGTATCAGAGGGAGGGTGTAAACAAAACAACTCGGCCTTCGAGGGCCAGCTCAACACAGCACAACACAGTAGCAGGGGCTTTAGCCCGCTATTTCCCGCTAGCCTCGCCAGGACCTGTACAGACAAATCCACCAAGCGGTGGGAAAACAAGTAACCGGTCAGCTTTAGCTGACCCAGAATTATAACGACCCCACCCCATGCTTGGGGCGGCGATGCTCCATCCCTGGAAGCAAGAGTCAGCATCATATAAACATATATGTATCTGCAAACAACACCAACGGAGGCATCCATCGCCATCCGCTTCTTGCTCTCAATGCACACTTTGGCATACTCCCCGAGTTACGCCTCCAAGCTAAGTCTTATTTCAACTTAGACAATCAAATTGAGCTAGGCCGTACACACGAAGTTCTGGCACACCATCCACAAGTCATTTTTCAACTTGGATCATACTATGAGCTGCGACCGTCAAGGCTAGCACTGCCTTACGGTTTCTAATCCAAAATTCCCTCAGTGAACCCAGAGGAGCGACCTCATCACTGACTGGCTATGGAACGGGTTCAGTTCAGCTTGTGCCCGCGCTCATAAATGTCAGTATTCAACTATGCCTGACACGGGTTTGGCTTCCCCTTGTGCCCGTCTAACTGTAACCACACGGGGTCACACAATCTGCTCACCTGGAGCTACCGCCGACGTTAACTCTAACACCCGGCGTTAGTAACAGAACCCAGTTCTGCTAACTTTTCTCGGGTACTTTCTGGGAAACACCTCCAGATCAATTTGCTGTACAACACAGTACAAGAACCCGAAACGCAACATATACACGGAGTCTTCTCCGGCACTACAAGAAATAAACATCACCAATCCGGACCAACCTGTCCAGATGGGCTTCACACAGTATGCCTATGTCCGTACTACCATTCCGGACTCTATATGCAAATTTTTGTGGGGATAACATCAACCCATCGGAAGATCCGATCTACTAATTAGTAGAAGTCTTCCAAAATCATGCAAATCAAAGGACGTACATGTCCAAGGATTAGGGAGGAGAATCGTTACCCTCGGCGCTCGTTTCGGTGCCATAGATCTGAGAGGAACTCGGCTTTACTCTCTTGAAACAGTTTCTTCCCTACTGAATCGATGATGGCACAAACACACCAACAATCTCCTCCACGGATTTGCCCTCAACACAACAAACGGCTAGCCCAAAGAGACCTTCAGAAATCACGATTTCTCTGCCTTTGGAACGAGCTTGGAATCAGACATTTAGAAGGGAAACTGTAATTTGGCCGCTTATATAATTTCTTAGCTAAGACGGTGGCTGAATTTATCCACACCCGCTTAAGAAATTCGACGGCGTTCAACGAACTCTTTGAAGCTGCGTTCGACGAACTCTTTGAAGCTGCGTTCGACGAACTCTTTGAAGTCTGCGATCGTCGATCGGCGTTCGACGAACTCGTCGAAGCTGCGTTCGACGAACGCCTTGAAGGCTGCGTTCGACGAACGGCCTGAAGGCTGCGTTCGACGAACGGCCTGAAGGCTGCGTTCGACGAGCGGCCTGAAGGCTGCGTTCGACGAGCGGCCTGAAGGCTGCGTTCGACGAGCGGCCTGAAGGCTGCGTTCGACGAGCGGCCTGAAGGCTGCGTTCGACGAGCGGCCTGAAGGCTGCGTTCGACGAGCGGCCTGAAGGCTGCGTTCGACGAACGGCCTGAAGGCTGCGTTCGACGAACGGCCTGAAGGCTGCGTTCGACGAACGGCCTGAAGGCTGCGTTCGACGAACGGCCTGAAGGCTGCGTTCGACGAACGGCCTGAAGGCTGCGTTCGACGAACGGCCTGAAGGCTGCGTTCGACGAACGGCCTGAAGGCTGCGTTCGACGAACGGCCTGAAGGCTGCGTTCGACGAACGGCCTGAAGGCTGCGTTCGACGAACGGCCTGAAGGCTGCGTTCGACGAACGACCTGACGCTTTCTTTTTCTCGAGAACTGGCATTTCCTGCCCTTTCTTTTTCTCGAGAAATGGCATTTCCTGTCTTTTGATTTCTCGAGAAATGTATTCTCTGCTTTTGATTTCTCGGGAATTGGGGTGTTACATTTAGCCTCCCCAAAAAGTGCAAAGGAGATCAGAGTGACCCTCAGCTCCGACGGGACTCTTAAGGCTAAAATGAGATCTTTAATCCATTCCAACCAATCCTGAGCATAAGCGGACGACTCGACACCGTTGAACAAAGGTGGATGGCAACTCAAGAAGTAAGTCACCCAATCACGAGTCTCGTATGTTGCTTCTCCAATAGCAGACATAGGCGCAGATGCCACAGGGATGGGTGCCCCACCAGCAGTCGCACCGGCACATTGATCTTCCATCACTCCTATTTCAGCTTCACTAGCTGTGGTTGTTTCCTGCAAGGGAGTGAGACCAACCTCTTCACCAATCACCTAGTAGAAAGACGGAAGAACTCAGCAACACATACGACATTATATAACCCAAACAACTAATCAGCACGCAAAGAACACTCAGGTCCTTAGTCACAACATCCAATGCATGACTGCTACAACGTTCTTAGGATAAGACTTTACAAGTGACACCTTAGCGACAACAGGGTTCAAAACACCCTGCTAAAACGATGCCAAAAGTAGTCACCACGCACGTAATCCATCATACGGAATAACAACAACGTAAGATCGTCAAGTCGAGTATTAGACTTGAGTCAAACCTAGTGCTCTCATGGCACTCACAATATAGGGCATACAAAACCCTGCAAACACACCTCGGAATTTACTTGTCCGGACAACCACACCAGACTCTCGGGGACCCAAGTCACAGAGTTTACAAACTCAAGGCCGAACTATGGCTCCCAAACACAAGCATAGTGCACACAGGGCACCCAATCTAAAATTAGGAGTGTACAACTCCAAATTTCACTGAACTTCTTACCGGTCTGAACTCTCAAATCAAACTCACGGTCTATCTCATGTTTCAGCACAAAAGAATAGGTTTCGTATTTAACTAAAAGAGCGCGACAGGGGGGAACATCCCGTAACTGTCCAAAGGGAGCGTGTTGGGAATCCACCCATCCTTTTAATACACTTCCTTGCTCATGAATCAGAATTCATCACCGCCATTAACATAGCGTGTCATTACTTAATCATCAGTCTTAAGTGTGAATTTATGCGCTCGCTTGCGTACATCGGGGTCACACCATCAAGCGTATGGGTAACACAATTGATCGGATGCCTCTTTTCATATATCACACTTTTAATTTCACACGACATATGTGTAATCCAACGATTCCAAATAATAGGTCGACAACGGTTTGACGCCATCTATAGTTATCTAATACCGTATTAGGTGAATCACTACAACAGATCTCATCTTAAAGACCATGACTTTTCATTCCACTAGTCATGTTCGCATAAGGGTAGCCACAAAGACTCACAACACTGATCAGAATACTACGGTGGTCAACACCTAAGTTATGAAAACACCCAAATCGTAGCGGCGATTCTCCTGACTTTCGTATTCCTTTACAGGTAACCGCCCATTCCATTTTCCAATAGCGCAATCTTTGGAGAAATGAAGGCCAAAAGCACTTCAGCCAGTCATTATTAATGCTTACACATGTGAGACACATGATCTAACAGTTATAAATAGGGGAAATCACTAAGCATGGGACGCTTAAATTCCCAAAAGTGCACGAAAACCACGATTTTGGTCAATTCTTAAGTGGACATTCTGCTTAAATTTAGCCATTTAGGCTCTTACACTGTATGTGCTCACCACCCGTTAAAAAGGGTTCGCCCCGAAACCTAAAGACTAGCGGATCACGAAACCTAAAGTCTGATACCAATTGTAGCATCCCTGGTCTGCAAATAGAATATAACATGGGTCCGGCCGGGACCCCACGATATATAATATCCACAAAGCCTAAGATGTTAGTAATTGATACAAGAAAATATACTAATACAACTCAGAGTAAACATAAATGGAAGTTAACCACAAGCCCAAAACAAAGGGGCCAGAATGTCCACGATAAAAGAAAGTATTCCACCAAAAGTAAAGTACACGGCCTTAAGACCTTACATGGCTTTCAAAAGCATAACAAAAGGCTACACAAAAACCCCAAAACAAAGAGAAGACACTAACCTGCTCCTCGGTAACCCATGGGCTCCGGCCCACTACACACTACTGCGAGCTCCGCCACCTGAAACCAAGAACAAACAGGCGGTGCAACGAAGGTCAGCATGGGGCTGCCTAACACAACGTAACGACTCCTCCCCCCGTCCATCCTAGCAGACTCCGGGGCGAGTACATCACTCTCCTGCAAGTACGCACGCAAACCAAAAATATGCAAACAAGAAATAGAGAACAAAGAGCCAAGGGACACGCCAAGCGCCACCTTTCAAACTACCACGCACATGCCATGAACACACCGAAAACGCACGATCTAAGCTTCAAAGCCCGGTAACAGTACGACCGCGACTCGGTCAATCGTAGCAACAAGAAGGACCAAAACCTACAACTGTCCTATAGAATGGACAGAGGACCGGTTTGGGATAAACGACCTACAACTACCCCTTTTTGAGGTGGCAGAGGACTGGTCAGAAAATATACGACCTACAACTGTCTTTGACGTGGCAGAGGGCTGGTCAGAAAATATACGACCTACAATTGCCTTTTTGACGTGGCAGAGGGCTGGTCAGAAGACAACCTACAACTGCCCTTTTTAAAGCGGCAGAGGACTGGTTCAGAAGGTTACGATCTACAACTGCCATTTCGAAGTGGCAGAAGTCTGATCAAAGGAAGCGCAATCTACGCACTGACGGAATCCACCCGTCCAACAAAATCCTACAAGACGTCGTTCTACCGGGCCCAACACAGGCCCGCCTAGGAACGGGGCATTCACGAACAAAGCCCACGAATTCCTACAATACTACGACGAATAGCACGGGACATTCCCGTTCGCGCACCAAGGGCTAATCGCAATGCACATCACATAAACATCACCGATCCGGGCTTACCGCCACGGGTAGGCTTCACACAGCATGCCTAAATCCAGACTCGCACGTCGGATCACTAATGCGCATTTATGCCGGGGACGGACACAATCGACCCGGGGGTTTGCAATGAACCGAGGGAAACACACACCGCGTCCAATTGGAGGCGGGTGGCTCTCCTAAGCAAAGCAAAAGCAGAAAACTACACCGGGGTCGCAATCTCACGCCCTGGCGGAGTCCCCGCTCTCCACCGCGTAGCGGGAGAGGGACTCTACGTGCAGCTCACACAAACATACGTCGGGGTCGCAATCCCACGCCCTGGCGGAGTCCCCGTCCTCAATCGAAACGGCATGAGGGGACTCTCATTGCACAAAACATAATCACAAGCACAAAATACAGAAAATACGGTCCTAAGACCGGGGAAAGAAATCGTTACCCTTGGTGCGCGCTGCGGATTCATTGGAACGCGCCTGGATTTGATGGCTAGCGAACGTAGCGGCTGACCACGCACGAAAACTGGTCTCCACGCGTCGATTTAAACTCCAAATCGACTTTCTACGATGACACCGACCCTCCTTGGCAACTCTCATCGAACAAACAAGGATCTCTGCAACACCAACCTTGTTCCGGAGGGGCTCGAGTTTGAGCCGTAGCGGAGACTCAGCAAACAGAGAGATCTGGCTCGACCCCACCTTCTAGCAGCAGAGCAAGAGAGAGGGAGACCGAGAGGGAGCTCGGCTCCTCCTTCCTGCAGCAGAGCAAGAGAGATGGAGAGGGAGATCGGGAGAGGAGATCGAGAAAGGGGGGGGGGCTCCCTGTGCGGCGGCCTGTGCGAAAACGAGAAAGGGAGCTCGGGAGAGGAGATCGGGAAAGGGGGGGGGGTCGGCTCCCTGTGCGGCGGCCTGTGCGAAAACGAGAAAGGGAGCTCGAGAGAGGAGAGATCGGGGAAAGGGGGGTTGCGGCTGGTTCACGCCAAGTGAGAGGGAGAGAGGAATCGGGAGGGGGGTTTAGGTTTTAAGGGTTAGGTTAGATTTGCTAACCGCAGACCAAGGCTGCTAACCGCACCCCTAAAGCTGCTAACCGCACCCCACTCATCTGTTCGCACACCCAGCTCTCTATTTGCACCCTAAAACTCCTAATCGCAGACCACGCCCCAAGTTTGCTAAATATCAAAATATTGGGGGGCGTTACAGTTGCTAGCCCCAAGAATAGAAAAGAAGATTGTTGATTGGCATTTTGTTTGCTTCTCTCCAAGAACATGCGATCAATGACAAATCAGTATTCACACAAATTATCAAATTCAATGATCCTTTCAGAGCTTGTCGAAGAAAGAATTTTATTGTGGAAAAGCCTTTTATATCCATCCATTCAAAAAAGAGTTTTAAGAATTCCTTTGCAAAGAATTCAGTGAAGAGTTTTAAGAATCCCTCTCTAAAAAATTCAATGGTTCTAGGAGTCTCTTTTTCAAAAGACTCAGTGATTCTAAGAGTCCTTATCAAAAGACTCGGTGGTTCTAAGAATTTCTTTATCAAAAGATTCAGTTGTGATTTTAAGAGTCTGCTTATCAAAAGACTTAACACTGTTTAATGATTTCCTACTAAGGGGTAGAAGAGTGTGGACGTACCCAAATTTAGGGAACCTCTATAAAAAATTAAGTGTCGTTAGAATGATTTGCTCTATAGATTTAGATTTCTTTTACTGCATAAACTTTATTCTGTTTATATAATCTGTGATATGCTCTGTGATTGATTGTGTTAAAAGTTTTTAAAACTTTATTCACCATATCTAGAGTTATTCTCAATTTTTATTTCACACTTTCAATTGGTATTAAAGTTAGGTTAATCATAAAGAGGTTAACACATTAATTAATCAAGATCTTGGTAACTAAGAATTAGTTGTTGAAAGGCTCACACAATCATGAGTTCTTCATAGATTACTGATTCCAACGCTTAATTTCCCCACTCCACCCCTCCAAACAACCATCAACTCACCAAGTGTCACCGAATCTCCATCCCACGGTAATCCCCCTTAGTGAGTATTTTATTGTTGTATGAAACATTTTCTTCAATATTAATATTTGGTTGTGCGATTTCATGCTTAATTGGATCTTTTATTTGAAAGTTGTTTGCTTTGGGATATTCTTGTGATTTGCAGGAGCTATTCGTCGTGCCCTCTTGCTTTGTCTCTCCACGTGGAGGAAAGACAAGCATTGCTTTACTTAACGAAATAATTTTGCCTTGCTTTAAATTATGTGAGCGATTTAATCATTTATTAGTATGCCTTGAATTCGTCGTCAGATCATGCATGTGTTACATATAGTATTGAAGGATAATAAAATCATCTCTCCGCACCTCACTCAGGATTGCATGTTAGTCGCACATCCACGTGTCCCACCCTTCATTAGACGGTGTTTAGGTTCATTGCATTTGTTGCATGATTACTTGCATTACATATAGGGTTAGGGCATCACTTTTCGCTACCTATAGATTCGTCCTGCGTTAATCAATTTCTGGATCTTAGTGTTCTTATTTTAGTTAAACAGGGTTGAACCAATTTGCATTAGGTTCAAAGGAGATTATCTAGCATTCTTATTGTTAGAAATGAGGAGGAAAGAAAATATTTGATGCAATTTTATTCTTCCACGAAGGGGCTAATATATAGCATTACAAGGAGACACACAACACCGCTAGCCGGTGTGGGACTAAACCTTAAATACCTAAATACTTAAATATAAATACTTCTAACACTCCCCCTCAAGCTGAAGGGGAACCCTTCAGCTTGAACACAACATAAAAGAAAAGGTAAAAGGTGGTTGACAATGTGGGACAAAACAACAGCCACCGAGGCCCAACCGCGTGTCACCGGGGATACTTCAACCGGGCATAAGCCACATGATGTTGGTCCACAAACCGACCATGAACATGCTGGATGCTCCCGGTGTTGAAACAAGGTCAACCAACAAAGGCCAAACCACCCTACCTAATATAGAAGAAAAAGATGGGGAGACACAAACAACATACGAAATATGCCCGGAGGCCGTGTGTGACTAAGGCAGGAGTCGGGAAAAGAGACAGCCGAGTCGCCGTTATCACAAACACTCCCCCTCACGTGGAACACGTGCATGAAGGCATAGACTCGCATGGAGACACAGACGAAGACAATCAGAACAACACATAAAAGAACAATTATGGATAACAGTTGTCGGCAAGACCACGATCTAGGATGCAGCGAGCAAAGCACAAGCCAGCTGCGAGCAGAAGGCTCAAGCGGCTGCGAGCAGAGTGCTCAAGCAGCGGCGAGCAAAAAAAAGGCTCAAGCAGCGGCGAGTGAGGAGAGAATAGCTCGGCACCCAAAGAGCAGCAGCACGGAAACCATCGTCCATAGCATGCGATTAGAAGAAACTACCAACTAAGACAACAACACAACACAAAAACTACAGCAACACTTTTAAAGAAATTGGAGACGGTACGACATAGCAGCAGCGACACAGTAGGGCGACAAGGCCGGAGAAGTAGCCGGAGAAGAAGAGCAACGGCAGGACAGCAGCGGCACAGGGCGATAAGGCCGGAGAAGTAGCAACAGCAACAGCGAGAGGGCTGTCGGGCCGGAGAAGAAGCAACAACAACAGTGAGAGGGCTGCCGGGTCGGAGAAGAAGCAGCAGAGACAACGAGAGGGCTGACGGGCCGGAGAAGAAGCAGCAGAGACCGCGAGAGGGCTGCCGGGTCGGAGAAGAAGCAGCAGAGGCCTGGGCAGCATCCGGAGAAGCCAACAGGCAACATCTAGCGACGGGACGGATCACAGAAGATCGTCGAGAGATGAGGAGACTTGCCTTGACTGGATTGACGAAGCCAGCAGGCTGGAGTAGCAGTAGGCTTGACGGGAGAAGAAGTTCCATCGGGATGCAGCGGGAGAAGTTGCGACGAAAGCTGTAGCAGACGAGCTCGACGGGAGACGACGTTGATGACGCAAACGGGATCGCGGCTGGGGAAGGACGACGACATCAGGGGATTAGCCCTCATCCTTGTCGAGGGGAATAGACGCCACTCCCGTCGAGGGAATCAAACGACGATTCCGTCGACGGGAGAGGGAAGGGAGCCGCTCGACGGGGGCGACAACAACGCATGACCGATTTGTGAGGAAAAATGCCGGAAATCAGAGAGGAAGCCACCGAGAAATTAGGTCGCCAACAATTAGGGCGACGAAATTTCAGGGAGGAGTCAAACCTAGCTCTGATACCATGTTAGAAATCAGGAGGAAAGAAAATATTTGATGCAATCTTATTCTTCCACAAAGGGGCTAATATATAACATTACAAAGAGACACACAACACCGCTAGCCGGTGTGGGACTAAACCTTAAATACCTAAATACTTAAATATAAATACTTCCAACACTTATTTTAATTTTTGTGTAAATAGTTAGGCTCCTTATGGATAATTAATACTCGCACCTTTTGTTCCGAGTTGGAATTTCTTTTATTTATTAGGAAAATTTTACACGCATATTATTATTTATTGTATCCAAATTTAAGTTCAATAAATTTTGGAATAATTAATCATTATTGCATCAATTTAATAATTTATTATGAAATCAAAGTTAAGTTTAAGTAATTATGATGACAGATAATTATTTGTTATATTTGAGTTTGAGTTAAACATGTGATTATTAGAGTGGGATATTTACATGAGTGTTTTATTATTTTAGGTTTTGCATTTCAACTACTTAACGCGTATTATTACCGATAGTTTTTATTATTTTTATTGTATCTCCCTATTTTTATAAATTGTTTTCTATGGATCTTAGTTTTTGAATGACATGTATAATATCTAAGAATACCTAATTTTAACACTGATTAGACTTTGCTGACAGGTCAACCTCCACAAACAGGGAGTGTTCCAGAATGACCCACTCCATGAACCTTACCGCCATCAACTTTCTAGTAGCATGATTAGACTGATTATCAAGATTTTGGAGATGAGGCTAAATTGATGTAGATGGTAGATGTTGATAAGAACATGAAAGGCTGATTAATAGTAAAGAGAGAGAGAGAGAGACCGAATTTATAGAACAAGATATAGTTACAATTTTAATTAAAAACTAATCCAACAAATCTTATCCCTATCTAATCTGAATCAAAGTCAAGATGACCTAAAAGAATAATGTTTCTAAAATAGTTTAAAACCTAATAAAATTAATACCATTTAGTTTTATTCTGAATTTGGATATGTGTTGCATCAAATTTAGGCTCCATTTGGCGCGGCAGTGACGATCATGAACGCGGTGGTTATGAACCGTCATTCGTGAACGCCCGACCTCACCTAAGGAACTTCATCCACTTTTATGTTCAAAATTAGTAATCTTTTCTTGGTGGCGGTCATAACCGTTGTCATGGCAAACATGTATTCTATGACGGTGGAGTTTTTTTCCAAACTCACCGAAGCAAAAATGCCGCGCCAACAGAGTCTTAGACTATAATTCATTAAATTGTCAAAAGTTTCTCTACAATTACTAGCGCAATACTCCTGACGGTATATTGTGTTTACCACTTTGAGATTTGGTCAGTATGAGGTTCCCAACTGAATATTACATTGATTCCTGTTTGATAACTTCTGAATCTATTTCTTTGAATAACTTAGATACTTTGCTTAATACTTTGTGTTTATCATAGTGCATAGTTATATAAAATCATAATTGTTTTCTGTTATGCCCCCGAACGCACTGCGATTATCGGGGCACCAGTATACTTGACGACCGAAGGAGGCTACACGGAGCAGCGGGGCTATACCAACCGGTTCAGCTCCCAATCAATAAAATAAGCCAAGAGGGGTTGAACCACCCGGTTCAGCCCCTATTGGGGGGGCCGTCCGGCCCCCTCTGGGCCCCGAGTATTTATAACCCTGGGGCTTCCTGGAAGGAGGCATCATGAAATACTCAGGTATCCCTCCTTCCCTCTCTAAATCCCTAACCCTAGTTTCTCTCTTTCTCCCTAATCTCTCGTTCTCTCTTGCTCTCTTCTTCGTTCCTAACATTTGATATCAGAGCTTTCTCTCCTGCGACCATGGTGAACACCCGCTTGAACGAAGAGGCCGGCCGACTGGCAACCCTAGAAGAGAACCACATCGGGTTTACGGACACGGTAGTGGCCATCGAAGAAAGAATGAAGACATCGACGAAACAATTGGAAGAACGGATGGACACCCGCATGGAGGAGATCAAGACCCTCCTAGCACAAAATCTTGAGGGTATGCGACCAACGACAGATCGGAGGCGAAAGCGTCAAATCAGCCTCTGCTCCGCCCTCCACTCCCGCGGACGGGCGGAATTAACCCACAACAGCCGTGCGGGGGAACGCAGGGAGCGGGAAGACCGCACGCCGGCTGGATCGAGCAGGATCCCTACCGATCGGCTGGAACGAAGGATCCCTACCGATCGGCTGGAACGAAGGCAACGCCTGCGACAGGAGGACCCGACGGGTCGCCCGGCCTTGGCGTTCCACCGGCGGCATGGGGCAAACCCGGAACAGGCCGCACGGCCGCATGGAGGCCGCCGGTGCCAGCGGCGGGGTCGTCCGCCATGGGAGGCCCATCGACGGGCTTGAGCGAGGTCGGAACAGGCCGTAAGGCCACTTGGCGCCCTCCGGAGCAAGCAGCGGGGTAGTTTTGACCTACCGGGACTCCGAGCGCTCTAATTGGAGGTGTTGCTGGACTTTTACCCCTTCCACAAGCCTTCGGACCGCCTACAGGCTACGAAAATGGCGATCAACGGAAGATGCGGCCACCACCGACCAGTATCTACGGATGAGGACAACACATTGACGACGGACAAGGAAGGGGACGATTTCTCCCGGCCATGGCCCAAGGGGGAATGTTGAAAGTGCACAATGTGCCTCTGAGTATTCTCTAGAGGGGGTGAATAGAGATTTAAAAAATCTTTACACTAAATGTACACATACAATAAAAATACTAAGTACTATGCAATTACCAAAACTAAAATAGAATTAAGTAATCACAGTAAATATAAAACAGAAAACAGTAAACTTGGACAACACAGAAATTAAATGCAGAAGACACAAAATTTTATAGTGGTTCACCAAAATGTGGGTAGTCCACTCTTCTACCTCCCTGGTAGGATTGCACTAATTGTGCCTGAGTCTTTTGATAAGTAGACTCTCAGAACTACTGAGTCTTTTGATAAGGAGACTCTCAGAACCACTGAGTCTTTTGATAAGGAGACTCTCAAAACCACTGAATCCTTTGAAAGAAGGATTCTTAAAACTCTTTTACAGTTGGTGGATGAGAACAGTAGAGTGAGAAGAAAGAAGAGAAAAGAATTCTCCAGTAAGAATCTTTCAGAAGCTGTCTCTTTGAATGCTGTAATTTCTGTTTATCTCAGGATCTGAATATGATGAACTCTTGCTTATGATAGTGATGATTGCAAGAGTTATAAGCTTGATCCTGATTCTCTGCACTTTTGTAGGCCTGCTGCTATGTGATGTAGAAGAAGAAACAACACTATTGTTATGATCTTTTGCTGTGCAGAGGAGTTCTTCTGTTCTGTCTTAGGGTTAAAGGAGGAAGAAGAAGAAGCCCTATTTCGACAGCCAGAATAATGAATCAGTTTCTTTTTTTGTTGAAGGATTCTTAAAACTCTTTTACAGTTGGTGGATGAGAACAGTAGAGTGAGAAGAAAGAAGAGAAAAGAATTCTCCAGTAAGAATCCTTCAGAAGCTGTCTCTTTGAATGCTGTAACTTCTGTTTATCTCAGGATCTGAATATGATGAACTCTTGCTTATGATAGTGATGATTACAAGAGTTATAAGCTTGATCCTGATTCTCTGCACTTTTGTAGGCTTGCTGCTATGTGATGTAGAAGAAGAAACAGCACTATTGTTATGATCTTTTGCTGTGCAGAAGAGTTCTTCTGTTCTGTCTTAGGGTTAAAGGAGGAAGAAGAAAAAGCCCTATTTCGACAGCCAGAATAATGAATCAGTTTTTTTTCTTCTTCTCCCAGCATACTTATTCTATATCATTTGAGTTTGAATTTCTTTTTTCTTCTGTGCCGTCCTTAGAAGGATTGTCCATTGGACAATTGATGTTTCCTTCTATTTTTGTTCCCGACCCGTCCTTCTGATTTGAATAACTTCCAAGAATGTCTTTGCTGTATTTCTGGATTACTCCATTCCATTCCTAACAATAAACGAGCCGTTGGAGAACATATTTCAGCCTTGTAGATCATCTGAAAAAACACCAGAAAGGACATCAGAAATTTTTTATTTCTGTCTGTACTCGACGCTGCGTCGACTTCATCTTTCGTCATATCGACGCACCTCTGAGTTCTTATAGAAGTAGCTTATAATTCCTTCTTAGCTCTGGCTGAACTCAGATGTCGACGTTGCGTCGAGTTCTTATCGACGTATCCATCGAGTTGAAGACTTGAATTTGAACTTCATCTTCTGCGTCTACTTGAAGTCGAAGTTGCGTCGACTTCTAAGATGGCTTTGACAGACTCTTCCTTCTGCGTCGAGTTCATTTCAAAGTTGCGTCGACTTTTGATATAGCTTTCACAAGCTCTGTCTTCTGCTTCGAGTTCATTTCGAAGTTGCGTCGACTTCTGATATGTCATGCATCAGGATCTGGTACAATGAATATTGATTGTGGATTATCAGAAGTTGGAGCTGACTTGAATACAATCTTCTTTTTTCTTTTGAAGTGGCTACTCTGCTTCATTCTGATCACATCCAAAGCCTCCTTTGTGAAGCTGCCCTTTATTTTCAGGAAGTTTTGCTTGAGGATGAGTTGCTGCATACTTTGTAGGATCAAAGAGTGTGATTGAGATTTGTATTTTACCTCCTTTAGTTGTTCCTTTTGTACAACCTCCTTGCCCTTCTTTAACCTTTTAATAAACAACTTTTTTTTTTCTTTTATCTCTTTTTGAGATGTTTCAAACTCATATTGATCTCTTTCTCTGATTTCATCTAGGGCTTTATCAAGCTCTGGATCAATGTATGACTTCATTGTGTTTTCAGGAAGATCAACCTTTTCATAAGTTTTGAAATAAGATCTTTCCTTTTTGTACTGCTTCCTTTGCTCTTTTGTATATCTTTCCCATATGGGTATATTTCTTCCTAAACCCCTTCCTCTGAAATTCCTTTCATGTCTCATTCCTCTGAATGAAGGTCTTCCTCTGAAGGCAGGTATTGGGATAATTGAAGTGGGTGCTGGAGTAGGAGCAGGAAGGAACTGAGCTGGTGGTGGAGAGGATAGAGCAGCTACAGGAACTTGATAAGCAATCTTGGATGGAGCTGTTGTCGATTCTTCTGAATGGGTCCAGAACTCTTGTTTCTCAGGGATGGATAACTCAGTGGACTCATTGTACTGTTGCACACTCTTTAGGTAGCCATTGTCATCTAAATATAAATCAGTCTCCCCCTGTTTTGACGACTCCCCCTGTATTGAAGGAAGAATCCTTGGGGGAGAGAATGATGAGGGTTCTAGAAGGAACTTGGATGTGATAGCTGGTTCATCTTCAGAGACATAGGGAGAGGGAAGAAACGGCGTATATACTGAATCTGGAGGCGGCCTGGGCCTGCTGTCAAACTTCTCCCCCTGCTTTATATCTTACATACAGGATATAAAGACCTCAGCAGGCAGTAGGGATGATTTCAATTTCCTTTCAAGATCCCTCGTCTAGGCAGTAAGGTCCCACAATGGTGCAACCTGCATCGCGTACTTTTTATTATTTTCTTGCACTTGTTGTTTATTTTGTAGCGCATGCCTTCACGCACTTTTGAGTTATTATGTTGCGTCGAGTTGTTTTGCGCGTGATATAAGCGCTGAGATGTTATTTTTGTTTCGCGCATGTTGCTCGCGCATTTCTATTTGGCTCGTAGGTGTGACCGGCCAACGAGACCTTAAATGCATAGGTCCGGTATTTTAGGGGATAGATTAGCTTAGGGCAAGCTTATAATAATTAATTAGTCTTGTTAAAATATCCCATTTTCCTATAAGCCGATCCCGCCCAAAAATTCACCTCACTTTCAAAATTGAAATCTGCCTTATTTAAAATCATCTGTGTAGGGCTGCTAATAACAATTTTTGCCCTAAGCCTAGTTATAAAGCCTTCCCCCAATCCTCCTGTTAGCGGGGCTGGAAAATGAATTGAACGAGACCCGTGAGTCTTCGTTCGATTCTACCCAGCGCCGCCAGTTTGTGCTCCGCTCTCGCCCGACGCCGCTGCCTCCTCCTCCCTCCCCAGACATCGACCCCTCCTGCGTCAACCTCGACGTGTTCTGCCACAACAACTCCTACTGCCACCGTTTACATCTGCCGGCATCGACACCTCCGACATCTACCTCGACGCTTCCCGTACCAACGCCGACGCTGGAGCCTCTCTAGGGTGCCGACGGCTGCTCCCGTAACTACCTCCCACGACTCCGACGAGGTTACAGTCCTTCCTCGCCGCCCAGTTACGCGATTCCACCGGGAAGCCTCGTCTCCGGCAGTTTCAGTCCCTCCGTCTCCCTGCCACCATCCAGCAGACCGACGACCAAAGCCCTCCCAGATCTGATACAGTCCCTTCAAGCAATTCCACTCCAAGACAGTCACCCTGCAGTGAAATCTGAGCACCTACAGCCTTGTTCCTCTCCTTCCAGGAGGGTCGGCAGCCGCTGTCTCTCATTTGGGGGTATACCTCTTGACTCCTAGACCTCCTCCACTAGTTATTTGATGCTTGAATTTTAAATGAATAATTAATTGTTGGAGCTTGCCCTTAATTAATCGTGTCTCCTGTTTTATCGTAATTTCCAAACACGTGTGTGCCACCAATTAATTCCTGCGCCCGTGGAATTGTGATTCATAGCGTTTGTATGTTCGTGAGGTAACGTTTACGTTCGTTTGTGACGCTTAGGTTGCTTTAGTCGTTAAAATAGCCCGCAAGTTCTATCGCGCCGCATTCGTTTTAAAAGGTCACAATTATTTTTATTCCAAAACTACAGCCCTAGGTTTTAGTTTACATCAGTTTGGTGTGGCTGCTGGGATATCTCACTCCTATTGTGGGATAGCCGAGCGCCGTTCGTTTCCAGAATATTTTAGTTAGTATTTTACGTTTAAAAGAAGAAAAAAAATATGGAGAGTCGCTTAGATCGAGTAGAAGCCACCTTAGGTGACCTAGCCATTCGTATGCGTGAACTGACAAAGTCGGTCGACACAGTCGCTGCAGATTACGCGCAGAGTCTGATTGGTCTGTGCGATGATGTACACAACCTTGAAACGAGAATGCGCAAACGACATGTTCTTCCTAGTTATCTCCCAACTACATATCACATAGTGGAACCCGTGGTTAGGTCTTTCGATAGTCCTCTGCCTCGTTTCGTTAGTTTCACGACGAGCACTTTGGTCCCACCCACCCCCACCGTGACACTCACTTCAGTCGAGGAGTTTCTCCCTGAATCCCTGCTCCAGGAAGAAAAGCTTCCTCCTATCTTTATCACCCCGACTAAAGTCGTGTCTCCACCTGTCTCCGCTTTAGCACCCCCTTCGATCGAGGAGGCTCTTCCCGAGCCCCTGCTCCAGGAAGATGAGTTTTTCCCTCCTCATTCCTTCCTCCCGATTGACATGGTGTGTCCACTTGCCCCCACTGACTCACATTCTTCAGTCGTCGAGTCGTTTCCTGAGGCCCCGCTTCAGGGAGAGGGACTTACTTGTGATGTGTCACGCACCTCGGATGACACATCATCGCTCTCTCTTCTCCCAGAAGAGTTGGTTAGTGATGAGGCCCTCATCATGGGTGACATAGACTCGTTCGTCTTATGTCCTGAGTTTCTTAGCCCACTGCCGCCACAAACCGTTGAGGCCACATACATTGTGCTTGGTGGCCACCCGTTAGTGACACTCGAGTCACCACCCTATATTGATTTTATTTTTGGTGACCACGTCTTTTATTCATGTCACTTTCCTTTGGTTGTAGGCGAGCATGTTGAGTCCCCACATCACTACCGTTTGAGTTCTGACACTTCTAGATTTAGTAGTCATGAGGGAACCGAGACGATACTTAGATGTTTTTATCCTCATCGGGACACCCATTTCAAGGGTTTCTTATGGAAAATTTTACACGATAAAATTGGGATCTTCTTAAAATGTTGTGACTCAAGTGGGACCTGGACAGTTGAAACGATAGACGATACTGGTATAGCGGACGTTCGTAGGTGTCTATAGAGCGAGCGTATATCGCGTTATGAGTTACTGATTCCACAGGCTGATCACGCTTGCTTCCTGCTTTACTTTCTACCTTGCTCTTATTTCCCGCTTTTCCCCCTGCCTTATGTTTGCCCCACACACTGCCCCTGTCATCCTCTGAAAGCTCTAATAATTACTGTTCATTTAATTTTTTGGCATGAAATTTTGACTAATGGATTGCGAGTTTTTGGGGATGAGAGGTTACTTCCAGGTTTCGGGTCGCAGCGGCGACATCGGCTGGACAGTCATGCAGCGTGTTCTCCGATCGACACTTGGACTTTCTACTTGCAGGTTACATCGAGTCTCATCGGGGACGAGCTCTTTTCAACCCCGGGAGAATTGGTGCAACCCGCATCGCGTACTTTTTATTATTTTCTTGCACTTGTTGTTTATTTTGTAGCGCATGCCTTCGCGCACTTTTGAGTTATTATGTTGCGTCGAGTTGTATTGCGCGTGATATAAGCGCTGAGATGTTATTTTTGTTTCGCGCATGTTGCTCGCGCATTTCTATTTGGCTCGTAGGTGTGACCGGCCAACGAGATCTTAAATGCATAGGTCTGGTATTTTAGGGGATATATTAGCTTATGGCAAGCTTATAATAATTAATTAGTCTTGTTAAAATATCCCATTTTCCTATAAGCCGATCCCGCCCAAAAATTCTCCTCACTTTCAAAATTGAAATTTGCCTTATTTAAAATCATTTGTGTAGGGCTGCTAATAACAATTTTTGCCCTAAGCCTAGCTATAATGCCTTCCCCCAATCCTCCTGTTAGCGGGGCTGGAAAATGAATTGAACGAGACCCGTGAGTCTTCGTTCGATTCTACCAAGCGCCGCCAGTTTGTGCTCCGCTCTCGCCCGACGCCGCTGCCTCCTCCTCCCTCCCCAGACATCGACCCTTCCTGCGTCGACCGCGGCGTGTTCTGCCACAACAACTCTTACTGCCACCGTTTACATCTGCCGGCATCGACACCTCCGACATCTACCTCGACGCTTCCCGTACCAACTTTGACGCTGGAGCCTCTCTAGGGTGCCGACGGCTGCTCCCGTAACTACCTCCCACGACTCCGACGAGGTTACAGTCCTTCCTGCCCGCCCAGTTACGCGACTGCACCGGGAAGCCTCGTCTCCGGCAGTTTCAGTCCCTCCGTCTCCCTGCCACCATCCAGCAGACTGACGACCAAAGCCCTCCCAGATCTGATACAGTCCCTTCAAGCAATTCCACTCCAAGACAGTCACCCTGCAGTGAAATCTGAGCACCTACAACCTTGTTCCTCTCCTTCCAGGAGGGTCAGCAACCGCTGTCTCTCATTTGGGGGTATACCTCTTGACTCCTAGACCTCCCCCACTAGTTATTTGATGCTTGAATTTTAAATGAATAATTAATTGTTGGAGCTTGCCCTTAATTAATCGTGTCTCCTGTTTTATCGTAATTTCCAAACACGTGTGTGCCACCAATTAATTCCTGCGCCCGTGGAATTGTGATTCATAGTGTTTGTATGTTCGTGAGGTAACGTTTACGTTCGTTTGTGACGCTTAGGTTGCTTTCGTCGTTAAAATAGCCCGCAAGTTCTATCGCGCCGCATTCATTTTAAAAGGTCACAATTATTTTTATTCCAAAACTACAGCCCTAGGTTTTAGTTTACATCACACAACCTCCTGTGTTGAGTACACAATTTCTTGTAACAGTCATCAAGGAATTCTAGATAGAAAGATGAGAAATGAGACAAGAGTGTCTCTAAGGCTAGATTGACAACTTCAACAAGCTCTTGTTGATCTTGGAGAGACGTCATTTAGCTCCTGTGAGTACCTGCAAAAGAAGGTGGAAGAGAGATGTAGAAAGGAAAAGGAAGAGAGCGACAGGAAGAGAATTCGAAAGCACAATATATTTGACGCCTAAGTTGCTTAAAAGAAGATCATTCGTCGCAACCTAAGATTGCATTCGAAGCAGTGTCGAGAGGAGGTGGATTCAGCGCACCAAAACATGTCGAAATGGCTTATTTCTGCGCGCGCTGTGCGAAGTCGACGTAATGTCGAGTGGAAATCGACGTGACTTCGAAAATAGTCAGCAATTATGATGTCGACGTAAGCGTCGATAAGAATTCGACGCTGCGTCGAGTGCTAGTCGAATGAACTGTCCCAGTCAGCTCTCGAAGCAAACGTCGAGTATAAATCGACGGTGCATCGATTTGTATTCGATGCAGCTCTGAATGAACAGTTATAAGCATTCCCAGTGTATTGATGAAGAACTTGTGCTTACTTTCATCAAGTGGCTTAGTGAAGATGTCAGCCCTTTGAATATCAGTGGAAATGTATTGAAGATTGATTTCACCTTTCTCAACATTGTCTCTATGAAAGTGGTGTCTTATCTCTATATACTTAGTTCTGCTGTGGATAACATGATTGGAAGCTATAGAGATAGCACTAGAGCCGTCACAGAATGTTGTGGAATTGTCAAGAGAAAAGTTGTAGTCTAACAACTGGTTTTGCATCCACAATATTTGTGAGCAGCAGCTTCCTGCAGCTTCCTGCAGCTATATACTCAGCTTCAACTGTAGAAGTGGAGACTGAGGTTTGCTTCTTGCTAAACCATGAGATCAGTCTAGCACCCAGGAATTGACATGTTCCTGAGGTGCTTTTTTTATCCAGCCTACATCCAGCATAGTCTGCATCTGAATAACCAACTAAGTCAAATCCAGATTCTGCTGGATACCACAAGCCAAGTTCAGGTGTACCCTTTAGATATTTGAGTATCCTTTTTACAGAACTCATGTGGGATTCCTTGGGGTCAATCTGAAACCTAGCACATATACATGTAGCAAACATTATATCTGGTCTGCTAACTGTCAGATAGAGAAGAAAACCAATGACTGCTCTGTAAGTCTTCTGATCAAAGGACTTACCTTTTTCATCTCTATCTAAAACAACATTGGTAGTCATGGGAGTTTTCATGACAGAGGCATTTTCCATCCCAAACCTCTTGTTGAGTTCTCTGTTATACTTGGATTGAGATATGAAAATGCCATCTACACTTTGCCTTACTTGGAGGCCTAGGAAATTGGATAATTCTCCCATGCTACTCATTTCAAATCTAGACTGCATTAGATATGCAAACCTTTTGCATAATGTTTGATCTGTTGACCCAAATATAATATTATCTACATATATTTGTGCTATTAGGAGCTGATTTTTGTGTGCTCTTGTGAAAAGTGTTTTATCCACTTTGTCTCTTTCAAAAGAGTGTTTCAGAAGAAAGGTGGACAATGTCTCATACCAAGCTCTTGGAGCTTGCTTGAGGCCATACCGTGCTTTATCTAATCTATATACAAAGGAGGAAAAATATGGATTGACAAAATCTGGGGGATGCTCCACATTTACTTCTTTCTGAAGGGTTCCATTTAGGAATGCACTCTCCACATCCATCTGATATACTTTATTCTTCATGTGTGCAGCATATGCAAGAAACATTCTAATGGCCTCCAGCCTTGCTACTGGAGCAAATGTCTGGTTGAAGTCAATCCCCTCCTCTTGCCTATATCCTTAAGCCACAAGTCTGGCCTTGTTCCTGACTATGACAACAGTTGAATCCATCTTGTTTTTGAATACCCATTTGGTTCCAATTACTGGGTAATTCCTTGGTCTCTCAACCAATGTCCAGACCTTGTTCCTCTCAAATTGAGTTAGCTCTTCTTGCATTGCAGATATCCAGTGAGGATCACTGTCTGCTTCTTCAAACTTCTTAGGTTCATATTGTGAGAGAAAACACTGCAACATTGTTTCATGTGTTATCTGATTCCTTGTCTTGACTCCCACTGTCAAATCTCCTATAACTTGTGTTGAAGGATGATCCTTTATGGTCATCCTGGTTCTTGTTGAGTTATTAAGGAGATTCTCTTCTTCATGAAGTTCCACTTGCTCATTGACCGTTGGAGCATCATCTTCATTCTCTAGAATGATCTCAGTGGCTGGTAGTTCAAGTGTTGTAAGCTCATCTTCATTTGCAGCAGAGTCTTCATCTGAATCAGTGTCAACTTTCTATTTCCCTTTGTCTTGACACTCTGATGAATGATCCATGATGCAGAGTCTTTCAACTTGATCTGCAAGTTGGTCTTCTTCCTGCAAAATAGTGTTGGTGGAAGTTTCCTTCCCCTTTTAAAACATGTTGGCTTCATCAAAAATCACATGCTCTGACTCCTCAATTTTGAGAGAGCTTTTGTTATAGCACCTATAGGCCTTGCTTGATGAGGAATATCCCAAAAATATTCCATCATCAGTCTTCTTGTCAAATTTAGCAAGATGACTCTTCCCATTGTTTAGAATAAAACAAGTACAACTAAAGATCCTAAAGTAAGTGACTATAAGTGTCTTTCCCTTCAATAACTCATAGGGGGTTTTCAATTTTGTCTTGTGGATGAGACTTCTATTCAGAACATAGTTGACAGTATTCACTGCCTCATCCCAAAAAGACTTTGACAAGTTGGATTAACCCAATAATGTCCTTCCTGATTCAATTAAGGTTCTATTTTTCCTTTCAGCCACCCCATTTTGTTGGGGGCGGGGGGTTCTAGGAGCTGAAAAATTGTCTTATCCCTTCATTCTCACAGAATCTACACATTAACTGATTTTCAAACTCAGTACCATGATCACTTCTGATCACAGTAACCTGAGTGTTCAATTCAGATTGAATCTGTCTAATGAATCTTGAGCTAATCTTGAAGGTGTTTGACTTAGCTTTTAGAAAGAACACCCAGCTGAATCTAGAAAAGTCATCAACAATGACTAGAGTATAGGACTTACTTACTAAGCTCTGAGTGGAGATAGGTCCAAATAGTTCCATCCGCAACAGGTATAGGGTTCTGGGGGAATCATTCTTACCAATTGGTTTGAATGATGATTTGATCTGCTTTCCTAGTTGGCGGGCTCTACAGAGATGGTCTTTATTAAACTTACCTGTTGGTAAGCCTCTTACTAGGTTAAGCTTAACAGTTTAGAAATGGTCTTAAAATTTAGGTGACTGAGTCTCCTATGTCACAACTCATTGTTTTCTAACTGAGAGTTAAATAAACAAATCTCTGACTTAGTATACTCAAAATCTACAACATAGACCTTACCTTTTCTAAGACTAGTCAATACAATTTTGTTAGTTACAGAACAAACTATATGACATAAAGACTTAGTGAATACAACTTTGTATTCACCATCACATAGCTGACTAATACTAATTAGATTATGTTGAAGTCCTTCAACATAAGCTACCTTAGGGAAGGAGATTTCCCCAATCCTGAGCAAACCATATCCTTTTGTTTGACCAGAGTGAGAATTCCCAAAAATTACTTTAGGCCCTTCCTTGGCCTTGTAGTTTTCCAGCAATTCTTTTGCTCCAGTCATATGCATGGAGCATCCACTGTCCAGATACCACTGCTGGTTTGTGGTTGGACTGCCTCCTTTCTGCACATAAAATCAAACATTAGTATAAACCCTCACTTGCTGGGGTCTTTTTCTTTTATCATCATATGAAGTTATGAAAGAATAAGTTGGTCTTTCAGTATATCCCTTAAGGTGAATAAGTGCTGGATTATTATGCCAGCAATATTTGACTATGTGCCCAATTTTAGAACAACAGAAACATCTAGGAATATAAGTAGAGAGAGATCTAGATGTTTGAAAATTTCTTGCTGGAAGCATGCGTCGAGAAGAAATCGACGCATCTATTGAGTTGCGTCGAGTGTAATTCGACGTGTCTCCATAGTTACGTCGATAATAATTCGATGCAGAATATTAGTTGCGTCGAATAGAATTCGACGCACCCTCATACTTGCTTCGAGTTGATGTCGAAGCATATGCCGAACTCCGTCGAGTTTCATTCGACGCATCTTTAAAACTGCGTCGAGTTCTAGTCGACGCATAATTCTTTTTGTTAAGATTTTTATAATCTTTATTTGGCTTTTCTAAGAGGTGTTTGTTAAATGTCAAGTAACCCCCTCACCGGGTGGTGAGAATAAGGGTGGCTAAGCCTAAGCCCGGCGGTTTTCCTTCGAGATAAAGAGGATGGTTGAATGCTGGAGAGATAGATCGCGTGCAACGACGTCAGAACCCTAAGGTTCGTTTCTCCTCTTCGTTTCAACATGGTATCAGAGCGGTTCTTCTCGTCGACCTGAAGGCCCGTCGTGCCGATCCCGTCGATCGTTCCTGCTGCCGTTTCCTTCGTCGCTCGAGCCGCTGCTGCCGCTCGTCGTGCCGATCTCGTCGTGCCGGTTCCTTGTCGTTCTGATCCTTGTGCCGATCCCGCCTGTGATCGTCGACGTTGTGTCCTGTCGACGTTCTGGGCTGCTGCCGTGCTTCTGCCGTGATTCCGCTGCTGCTGCCGCTGCCGTGACCTGAAGGTTCGGCCCTGCCGTTGTCCTGCTGCCGTGGTTCTGACCTGAAGGTCCCCCTGCTGCTGCTGCTGGTATTCCGTCTGCTTCCTGAAGGTCCTCCGGCTTGTGTGCCCGTATGGATGACAACTTGAAAAGTGCAAATGCCTCTGAAGGGGCCGTTAACCAACCCAGACACTACAGTGGAGGGAGTCCTAACATGGACTTTAGTCAAGGTGTTACTCACATTAAACTCAATGGAAGGAATTACCTTCTATGGGCTCAGTCCATGAGGATTTTCATTGGGAGCCGTCGAAGACTGGGTTTTCTCACAGGATCCAAGCCGGCTCCAAACAAGACCGATCCCAAATACGAGGAATGGGAAGGTGAAAATCTCACAGTGATTAATTGGCTTGTCAATTCTATGGAACCCAAGATTGCAAGCCACTTTCTATTCTGTGAAACTGCAAAAGAAATGTGAGAACAGATCGAACGAAATTACTCAAAAAAGGACTTAGCGAGAATATATCAACTCCAAACTGAACAGATCCACATGGATGGAATGGGGGACTTCGAAGAATATTATGGCAAGTTGACCCATAAGTGGACTGAAATTGATCAGTATTCTGCTATTCAGACTATTGAAGACTACAAGACTGAACTCATGCAACGGAGGGTATTTGAGATGCTCTCTGGTCTCCCTCCTGAACTTGAATTCCAGAGGGTTTAGATGTTGGGACGTGATTCTGTGCCTGATCTAGAGACTGTGGCTCACTATATTAGGGGAGAAGCTAGTCGTATAAACTCCCTTCGTTCAGGTACTCATGTGGGTCATGAGGTGTCTGCCCTTGCTGCTGAACAGAAGAAATGACATCCTAGAAATATGTGGCAAGAAGACAAGAGTAAAATGAAGTGCCCTCACTGTGGGAAGAAAGGCCATGGGAAAGAGAAATGTTGGGATCTTCATCCTCATTTAATCCCTCCAGGATGGATTCGGGGTTCTGATGGGAAATATGTGAGGCCTCCTACTGCTATGTATGGCCACCTTGATAATTCTGGGTATCTTCAGGCAGAAAATGAGAGTTTGATTAGAGAACTCAAGGCTCTGAAAGCCAACTTTGCTGGTGATTTGGCAGGTACGGCCGCTCATGTTCGCTCTACTACTGTGTCCTCTAAAGAACTATCCACCCCTTGGATTATTGACTCGGGGGCTTCCGATCACATGACCGGATCTTCTATGGGAGTCTCCTCTATTTTTCCTACCTCTGGCAGTGTGAAACTCGCTGATGGATCCTCGGCGTCTGTGAGACTGTGACTGGTAAAGGGGATATTCATCTTTCTCCCTCTGTCTCTCTCAAGTCTGTTAGCAGTTTAACTAAACAAC
Source organism: Dactylorhiza incarnata (assembly GCA_033032865.1). Classification (NCBI taxonomy): domain Eukaryota; kingdom Viridiplantae; phylum Streptophyta; class Magnoliopsida; order Asparagales; family Orchidaceae; genus Dactylorhiza; species Dactylorhiza incarnata. Next base: position 5,843,211 of record JAWHQI010000103.1, on the reverse strand, counting down.
TTAACTGCTCTATCACCTTTTTCTCCTCTCATTGTGTGTTTCAGGATCTGGCGAGTGGGAAGACGATTGGTGGTGGACATGAGTCAGGTGGAGTGTATGTCATGGACAACTGTCAGGCTCTTAGTTCTCAGAAAATTACCGACCAGGATCAGTTGAGGCTGTGGCACAAGAGATTTGGGCATGCTCGTTTGAAGACCTTGAAAGCTATTTTTCCGCATTTGCTTAATGTTAAAACTGTTACTTTTGATTGTCAGTCTTGTGAATTTTCAAAGCATTGTAGGACCAACTATGCTCCTAGTTTGAGTCGAAGTTTGAAATGTTTTGATTTGATACATTCCGATGTCTGAACATCTCCTATTTGTTCTGTGAATGGTTTTCAATATTTTGTTTCTTTTATTGATGATCACTTACGCTTTACCTGGGTGTACCTCATGAAAAAGAAGGATGAAGTCTCAAAAATATTTCAGTTGTTCTATCATTATGTGCAGACTCAATTTGGAACTGCAATTAAAATTCTTAGGAGTGATAATGGAGGCGAATATACGTGCAGTGACCTTCAGCTATTTCTGAGAGATCATGGGATTATTTTCCAATCTTCCTGTCCGGGGACTCCTCAACAGAATGGGGTTGCCGAAAGAAAGAATCGTCATATCTTGGAGACCACTCGATGCTTGTTGCAAGAGATGTTTGTCCCTAAGGGACTATGGGATGAAGGAGTTCTCACATCCGTCTATCTTATTAATAGGATGGCTACCGGTACTTTGGGAGGAAAGTACCCCTACAGATTCTCTGCCCAAATATGCCTCTATTCAACCTTCCTCCTAAGGTGTTTGGGTGCGTCGCCTTTGTTCACATCGTGGGGCCTCATAAGGACAAATTAGGGCCACAATCAGTAAAATGTGTTTTTGTGGGATATGCTGCCAACCAAAAGGGATATAAGTGTTATTCTCCTACTCTCCGGAGAAGGTTTATATCAAAAGATGTTACCTTTTTCGAGAACACTCCTTATTATTCCAATGAGGGCAAACTCATCACGTTTCAGAAGGAAAGCAAAGAAGAAAGTGACATGTTGCCACCTCTTCCTGTTCTTGTTGATGTGACTGCTCCAGAAAGTGTTGATATTCCTGTTATAAAGGAAACCCCAACGAGTGATCTTCAAGTTTACAGAAGAAAAGGGGATCTTCAAGTATATCAAAGAAGGAAAAACATCAAGACTGGACAAGAATGTCACACTCATGCTCCACCACCTACCACCACTCTGCCAGATCCAAACTACAACACCACTTCAGAGATCCCTTCTGCTCTTCATATTCAGAGTGGTCGTACTAGATATCCTATGGATAAGTATGTTGGGTATCACTCTATCTCTCACTCATTACAAGTATATCTTGCTTCTGTTTTCTCTATTCCTATTCCTAACAGTTTTTTAGAAGCTAGCTCAAATTTTCACTGGGTAAAGGCTATGGAGGAGGAGATGAACGCTCTCCAACGTCAAAAGACTTGGGAAATTATTCCTATTCCTCATGGGCGCCATCTAGTCGGATGCAAATGGATTTATACTACTAAATTTCTACAAGATGGTACTCTTGATAGGTACAAAACGAGATTGGTAGCTAAAGGTTTTACTCAGGTTGATGGTGTTGACTTCCAAGAGACCTTTGCTCCAGTTGCTAAATTGAACTCAGTCAGAATACTCCTATCTATTGCTGCTCATAAGTGTTGGACTCTACATCAACTCGATGTTAAAAATGCTTTCCTACATGGTGAATTGGAGGAAGAAATCTATATGACTCCACCTCCTGGTATGGATGTTCCTAAAGGACATGTGTGTCGCCTCAAGAAAGCCCTATATGGCCTCAAACAGTCTCCACGTGCCTGGTTTGCCAAGCTAAGTGATAAACTTGTTCATCTGAATTTCAATCGCTGTACTTCAGATCATTCTGTCTTTGTCTACAAAGGGGAGGAATGCACTACTATTCTCGTAGTCTATGTGGATGATATCATTATTACAGGAACGGATGACCTCCACATTACTCGGGTTAAGGAGGAATTAGCGTCCGCTTTTGAAATAAAGGATTTGGGTCTCCTTCGGTACTTTTTGGAATTGAGATTGCGCGTTCTGCCGGGAAGATTATGATCTCCCAGCGGAAATATGTCTTGGACCTTCTCAATGATGTTGGATATTTGGGAGTCAAACCTGTGGATAGTCCTGTGGACCCTTGTTATGACATTCATAAGGAGACCTCTCCAGATCTTGAGAGGAAGTCTGATTTTCAACGAATTGTGGGGAAATTGATTTATTTGACAATCACCAGGCCTGATATCTCCTTCGCTGTTGGGTTGGTTAGTCAATTCATGCACAACCCTAAAGTTCATCACTATCAAGCTGTTCTGTGGATTCTAAAGTATTAAAAAAAGGACCCTGGAAAAAGCATTATCTATCAAAATCATGGCCATCTTAAGGTCCACGGGTACTGTGATGCTGATTGGGCAGGCTCTTCCGTGGACAGAAGATCTACTAGTGGATATGCCATCTTTGTTGGTGGCAACCTTATTTCCTGGAGAAGTAAAAAACAAAATGTTGTGGCTCGTTCCTCCACTGAAGCAGAGTACCGTGCCATTGCTGTTACTACGTGTGAACTGGTTTGGGTTAAATCTATCTTGGGGGAAATGGGATTTCCTGTCATTGAGGCTATGCAACTCCATTGTGATAATCAAGCTGCAATTCATATATCTAACAACCCTGTCTTTCACGAGAGAACAAAGCATATTGAAATTGATTGCCATTTTGTGCGGGACAAAATTCAGGATCAAACTGTGACTATGGTGTTCGTGCCCTCTGAAGATCAACTGGCTGACATGCTCACTAAAGCAGTCTCTGGCAAATCCCTTCATTCTTACTCCCTTAAGCTCGGAATGCTGGATGCTTATGGGGTTAGCTTGAGGTTGGGGGGGGGGGGGTGTTAAATATCAAGTAACCCCCTCACCGGGTGGTGAGAATAAGGGTGGCTAAGCCTAAGCCCGGCGGTTTTCCTTCGAGATAAAGAGGATGGTTGAATGCTGGAGAGATAGATCGCGTGCAACGACGTCAGAACCCTAAGGTTCGTTTCTCCTCTTCGTTTCAACAGTGTTTACCTAGAATTCTTGTTTGATTAATAATGTTTACTCTATTGAATATAATGAGTTTATTAGGGTTATTATTTTGTTCTTCACATGATTCTAAGTTGTTATTAAGTTGATTTATACTAGACCTAATGAATGCTACAAGATTTTTCCAGGGATTAGTGTGCTGGTGGATGGTAGTGATTCTAGATCAAGATGGTTAAATCTCTTGGAGAGATTTGTGAGATATCCTTAAGCTTTTGACTTCTCCCATTGAGTGAATTCTCAAAGGCTTTTGCCTTTGCAAGTTCTTTCTTTAAATCAGATTTTTCATTAGTTAATATGTACATTTCTTTTTCTTTCTTAAACATCTGATTTCTTAGATCATAGTTAACTGAGTGCAGATTGTCTTTCCTAAGACCTTCTAGTTCTTTTCTGATTATGTTAAGTTCTTTTTGGCTGTTAATATAACCTTGACAGAATTCTTTAAAGCAGTCTTTAAAGTCATCCGAGGAAAAGTCAAAATCAACAAAAATAGTTACCTGATTTTCTGCAGTAGAGTCTTCCAGAGCCATTAAGCAGGCTTCTTCAGTTGGACACTCTTCACCACTATCAGATGAGGAGGAGCTTGGCTCAGACTCTGAATCACTCCAAGTTTCAGCAATGAAACCTTTCCCCATTTTCTTATCCTTCCTTATGAAGGATTTCTTCTTGTGCTCCTTCTTGTTGCTTTTGTTCTTTTCCTCTTCAGGACATTCTGTGACAAAGTGCCCAGGTTTTCTGTAAGAGAAGCAGATAATTTCCTATTTAGGAGTTTTGTCATACCTTGGTTTGCTTGAACTCCTCTCATTCCTTCTGGAGTCCTCTGTCTTGACCCATCTCTTGAATCTTTTGGCCAAGAGATTGAACATCTCTTCTTCAGAAGTGGAAGGCTCTCCTTCAGCAACCTTTAGAGCAAGTGTCCTTTCCTTAGGAGTTGAGATTCTCTCCTGGGCTTCTGACTCAGCCCTGCTTTTTAGTAAGAGCTCATAGGACTTGAGCTTGCCTAGCAGAGCATCTGTAGATATTTCTCTGATACGCCTGGAATCTCTGATAGCCCAGATTCCTGAGTCCTATGTGTTTGGGAAGCACATGAGGAGTTTGTCATTAATTTCTGTCAGAGAAATTTCTTTGTCAAGGTCCTTCAGCTCATTTATGATGAAACTGAATCTGTCATACATCTCAGCTATGCTTTCTTCAGTTTTTTTTTAAAGTTCTCATATTGGGATATGAGAAGGGACTTTTTGTCCTTTCTTTCATCAGAGCTGCTCTCAACTAATCTGGAAAGTGATTCCCAGATTTCTTTGGCAGAGTTGCAATCAACAACTTTTTGGAATATGTCATCCGACATAGTTAACACCAGAATATTCATGGCTTTGGCATCACATGCCTTCAGCTTCTTTTCAGCATCAGTCCACTCTGCTCTGGGGACTGCAGTTTGTGTTACTGTCCCACTGACATCTTTTCTCACTGGGACTGGGGGACCTGAAATAATGACATTAAAATGTCTTCATCAATAGAGTTCATATATAGCTTTATTCTGGCCTTCTAGAGTGTAAACATATTCAAGTTTCACACTGGTGGTCTTGTTGATGCATAGTCCTTAGAACTCATTTTTCTTTATAAAATAGTTTTAGTTAATTTTAAATAAAAAAATAAGAGTGAGAAGATCTTTTGATCAAGATGTTAACCTTTTAATGATCAACCTCCCTCTGATACCAATTGAAAGTGCACAGTGTGTCTCTTAGTATTCTCTAGGGGGAGTGTGAATAGAGATTTAAAAAATCTTTACTCTAAATGTGCACACACAATAAAAATACTAAGTACTATGCAATCACCAAAACCAAAACAGAATAAAGTAATCACATTAAATATAAAACAGAAAACAGTAAACTGGGACAACACAGAAATTCAATGTAGAAGACAGAATTTTATAGTGGTTCCCCAAAATGTGGGTAGTCCACTCTTCTACTTCCCTGATAGGATTGCACTAACTGTGCTTAAGCCTTTTGATAAGGAGACTCTCAGAACCACTGAGTCTTTTGATAATGAGACTCTTAGAACCACTGAGTCTTTTGAAAAGGAGACTCTTAGAACCACTGAATCCTTTGGAAGAGGGATTCTTAAAGCTCTTTTACAGTTGGTGGATGAGAACAGTAGAGTGAGAAGAAAGAAGAGAAGAATTTTCCAGTAAGAATCCTTCAGAAGCCGTCTCTTTGAATGCTGTAACTTCTGTTTATCTCAGGATCTGAATATGATGAACCCTTGCTTATGATAATGATGATTGCAAGGGTTATAAGCTTGACCATGATTCTCTGCACTTTTGTAGACTTGCTGCTATGTGATGTTGAAGAAGAAGCAACGCTATTGTTATGATCTTTTGCTGTGCAGAGTTGTTCTTCTGTTCTGTCTTAGGGTTGAAGGAGGAAGAAGAAGAAGCCCTATTTCGACAGCCAGAATAATGAATCAGTTTCTTTTTTTTTCTTCTTCTCCCAGCATACTTATTCTCTATAATTTGAGTTTGAATTTCTTTCTTCTTCTGGGCTGTCTTTAGAAGGATTGTCCATTAGACAATTGATGTTTCCTTCTATTTTTGTTCCCGACCCGTCCTTCTGATTTGAATAACTTCCAATAATGTCTTTGCTGTATTTCTGGAATACTTCATTCCATTTCTGACAATAAACGAACCGTTGGAGAACATATTTCAGCCTTGCAAAAAGCACCAGAAAGGACAACAGAAAACTTTCTATTTCTGTCTGTACTCGACGCTGCGTCGACTTCATCTTTCGTCATATCGACGCACCTCCGAGTTCTTAAAGAAGTAGCTTCAAATTCCATCTTAGCTCTGTCTGAACTCAGATGTCGACGTTGCGTTGAGTTCTTATCGACGTATCCGTCGAGTTGAAGAATTGAATTTGAACTTCATCTTCTGCGTCTACTTGAAGTCGAAGTTGCATCGACCTCTAAGATGGCTTTGACATACTCTTCCTTCTGCGTCGAGTTCATTTCGAAGTTGCGTCGACTTTTGATATAGCTTTGACAAGCTCTGTCTTCTGCGTCGAGTTCATTTCGAAGTTGCGTCAACTTCTGATATGTCTGCGTCGAGATCATTTCGATGTTGCGTCGACTTCACTTATACTTTGACAGACAGATTGAGTTACTTCGACTTTCAGTCAGAGTTACGTCGACATCTAGTCGAAGTTGCGTCGACTTCCATTCGACGCAAGTCTTAACTTGACTGAATTTGTGCTTCTCTTAGGCCTGGTCTCGTAACACTTAAGTGAATGTGATATCCTAGGATATCTAATGACCATTTTACTCATTCTATACAATGTGGGTAATATAACTTAACTGATGAAATCACTTTAAGATAATTTGTTAGATAAATCAAGAAGGTTTTTCCCAACAAATATATTTTCCCGGACCCCAGGGGCCGCACCCTCCCATGGAGCAGCAGAGGGCGGCGGGGTACGGACAAGAACCGGAGCGGGGGGGGGGGGGGGGGGGGGGGGGTGCAGGCAGGCAAATCAGAGGGCATACATGCCACCGAAGAGGACTCACATGAATTTCCCCAAGTTCAGAGGAGGAGATGCGTTGGAGTGGGTGCAGAAAGCGGAACTTTTTTCAATTATCAGGAAATCCCCGAGGAGCAATGGGTGCGGCTGACGGCTTTTCACCTGGAGGATGACGCCTACCAGTGGACACAGTGGTTCCCGAGGGGCCGTGGTTACGCGTCATGGACTGATTTCGTAGGGGAATTTTCATCCCGAGTTGGTCCTCTGGAGTATGAAGACGTCGATGCCATGCACAGAAGCTACGACAAAAGGGAACGATGATGGAATACCGCACAGATTTTGAGAGGCTGGCCAACAGGGTCCGCTAGGAGGAGAAAACACTGCTGAGCTGTTTTGTCTCTGGTCTGAAGGATCATCCGAGGGACGAGGTCCATGCCTATATGCCCCGCAGCTTGAGCCACGCCATCAATCTGGCACGAATACAGGAGTAGCGCTTCAACAGACAGAGGAACCTCACCACCGTGAGAGCCGCTACGGCTCCAAGATCCGCTAGGAGAGACCCTCCGACGGTCGGCCGACCGACGGTGACAAGTCTGACCTGGCCTGAGCTGCAGGCAAGGAAGGAGAAAGGCTTGTGCATCAACTGTGATGAAAAGTACGGACCCGGACACAAGTGTCAGAAGATCCAACTCTACATGCTGAGGGAAGAAGAGGAGGAAGAGGACGCTTCAGAGGCGGAGAGGGAGGACAAGTTGGACCTGACGGAGTTCAGAGTATCTTTGCAGGCGATGGAAGGGTGCACCGCTCCTCTTACTCTGCGCATTGCCGGGAAGGTGATCCGGGAGCGGGTGACGATTCTGATCGATAGTGGGAGTACCCACAACTTCATCAACCCCGCGGTAGCCATGAAGGTGGGTCATGCAATTGACCGAGAGGTCGCCTTCCAGGTCATGGTGGCCGATGAGAGCAAATTGAAGTGTGAAGGGGTGATGAGGGGCGTAGAGCTGCAGATACAGGGCTACACTTGCCATACTGACATATACCTGTTGCCGATCATAGGATCAGATATGGTCCTTGGGGTCTAGTGGCTGAGACAGTTGAAGAGAATCACCACGGACTGGGTTTGAATGGCTATGGAGTTCACCCAGTAAGGGAAGGATTACTGTTTGCACGACCTCAAAACATCTCCCCTAAAGGAGATTTCACTCAGGAGTTTGGAGCGGTTGGAGGAACAGGGTTGCACGATGGCGATGATCATGGGTCTTACACCCTCCGATCAGCACACCCTTGAGGTGCCAGAGCGTATACAGGCTTTGCTGACCCAGTACGAAGATGTCTTCCAGGAGCCAAAGGCGTTGCCTCCTCTGAGGTTCCGAGTGTTAAAATTTCTTGAGGTCCGGAGTGAAGTAAAAATGTGGAATACTTCAACACAATCCACAAGCGTGACAATCAATGACAATGAGATGACAGAATAGTGCACTTGTATTAACTATCTCTTTACAGCGCGAGACATACATGGCGTGACATGATTCATAAGAATCACAGAGGAGAGAAGCACAAGACACAAAAACAAGCCTCCAGCGAACTGCCAAAGCAGAGACCGCCAGACCGCTCGAACAGGCAAACCGCACGGCTATCCCTGAGACCGCGCGAACAGAGCACAAACCGCTGCTGTCGGACCGCAACCACAGACCGCTCGACCTGCTCCTTTATTCAACTGCTGAGAACTGTCCGCACTTCTTGATCGCCCAGACCGCACGGTCTCAAGATCACAGAAGAACCCGCGAACACTTGACGAAGAACTGCTTCCTGCTGCAAGACCGCAACTCAAGACCGCCCGACCACTTAAGGCCGCCTGATCAACTGAGTCCGCTGCACAGTCCAAGAACACCTAAACACAGTCTGCACAGACGGACCGCTGCCGAACTGGTTTGTTCAAAGCTGGAAGAAGGGAGAACTGACCGTGATTGCTAGCCGCTAACCCGCGAACAAACAAATCGGTTAGATAACTCAAACCGCGCGACCTCAGAAAGAGACCGGCACAATCAAGCCAACTTTGGTTCTTACAGTTCTTGCGTATGGCTGGCTACCCCGTCGTCCCTATTTATAGGCAAACGAACGGATTTCGTCACCGCCCCAAGGGATACAGTCACCTTCCTTATTGAAGCACGCGGTCACAGTACCAGACCGCGCAGTCTCTTATAAGACCTTATTTACCTAAAGCACAACTGTCCAAGAAAGACAGCTTGCCAAGACAACCCGGCAGACCGCCCGGTCTCTTATAAGAACGGACATGAGCATCTGATCGATCAGGAGCAGACCGCCAGAACCGAGCTCATACAACCCGCCCGGACTCTTATAAGAACGGAGCCACATGAACATTCTGACACACCAAGCTGACCGCCAGAACGAACACATGCAGGCCGCAGTACGAGACCGCATAAGCGACCTCCAGTACAGACCGCCCGGTCTAAACCAAAACAAGGGTACTTGGGCAAAACCGGCAGACCAAACACAGGCCGCCAACACCATAGACGCGCGACCACACCAGCCAGGTCGCCACACCGAGTTCGTGGATTCCAGAGGTAAACCGCAACACAGGTCGCGCAGCCTCTGCGGTCTCCAAAAACAGGCCGCTCGGACAGCCCACTTCCACTTCAAAAATTTAACACTCCCCCTTGAAGTGGGAAGTGGAAGTCAGCCCAAGTAACATCCTCAACCATATGAACGGTTCCTTCGACAACGGCTTTGTAAATATGTCAGCGACATTTTCCTTGCTCTGCACATGCTCAACTATAAGAGATACCTCCAACACCTTCTCCCGAATGAAATGATGTTGAATCTCTATGTGCTTGGTTCGCGCATGACAAACTGGATTGTTCACCAGTTTGAGGGCACTCTCATTGTCACCCCGAAGCAGAGTATGACCATACACCTCCCTATGAATGTCCTCCACAAGCCTCCTAAGCCAGATGACTTCCTGAGCTGCCAAAGCCGAAGCTTTGTACTCCGCTTCCGTTGTAGAGACAGACACATAATCTTGCTTCTTGCTGCACCATGATATAGCTGTAGAGCCCGTCATAACGTATCCAGAAGTCGATCTCCGATCATCTGAATCTCCTCCACAATCAGCATCCATGTATCCATGCAAGCAAAAACCTGAGTCCTTCCCATAGAAGAGACCCAAATTCGAGGTGGTCTTGACATACTTCAAAATGCTCCTCGCCGCCATCAGATGAGGTTTCCGTGGCTCTGCCATATACTGACTCACCCGGGCCAACCGCATAAGCAATATCCGGCCTTGTGATCGTCAAATATATCAGACTCCCGACCAAAGACCGGAACACCAAAGGATCAGAAAGAACCTTCCCCTCATCACGTCGAAGATGAATACCAACCTCCAGTGGAGTAGAGCTGCTCTTCCCCCCTTCCATGCCGAATCGTTTCACAATTCATTATGCATACCCCTTTTGGGAAACAAACATTCCGCCCTCTTTCCTCTCCACTTCGTGTCCAAGGAAATGGTGGAGCTCACCCAAATCCTTCATCTCAAATCTGATAGCTAGCTCAGCACGAAGCCTAGCTACCTCCACTTTAGAATTCCCCGTGACGATCATATCGTCAACGTATAGCAGCACCAAGACCTGAAGCTCTCCCGTCTTCTTTACGAATAAGCTTGAATCAAAATCAGAAGCAAAATATCCGCAGAACTGGAGGTATTCTGCGATCTTCCCGTACCACGCCCGAGGCGCCTGCTTCAAGCCATAAAGAGCCTTTTTGAGCTTACACACATGTCTTGGGTAGACTTCAGAAACATACCCGGGTGGCTGATCCATGAAGATATCTTTATCGATCTCGTCGTAAAGGAAGACATTCTTCACATCGAGCTGGCATATCTTCCACCCTTGGCAAGCTGCCAACGCGATCACCACCCGAACTGAAGTCATCTTGGCAACGGGGCTAAAAGTCTCTTCATAATCCTCCCCATACTTCTGAGAGAACCCTCGAGCTACAAGACGAGCCTTGTACCGCTCGATGTTGCCATCAGCCTTCTTCTTCAGCTTGAAAACTCACTTGCAAGTCACCGGAGTAACACCCTCAACCTTAGGCACCAAGTCCCAAGTCTCATTCTTCCTGAGGGCAGCCATCTCTTCATCCATGGCCATTTCCCACTCCTTGACTCCAACGACATTTTCATAACAAAACGACTCTTTCTCATCCAGGGGACCTGCGAAGAAACATGAGACGAAGCTCACCAAGTTTCCCCCCGTATACCGATCTGGTGGAATAATGGTCCTCTTGGACCTCCTCAGAACTTTACTCTGATCCACCTCTCCAGCAACTTGTTCTGGACTAGCTCTCCTTTCAGGCATATTTGGAGCATTGCTCCCCCTCCTTCCAGAACCAGAAGCACCTGACCCAGAGCTAGAAGCACCTGGAGCACCTGGAGAAACAGGCAACTCCACCAGAACCTCCTTAGTAGCTTCATCTGGTCCACCATCTACCCTGATACGACGTCAACTCGTCGAACCTCCCTTGAGACCACAACTCTCCGTGTCTCTGGATCCATGCATCTCCAACCCTTCTTCCGGTCATCATAACCGACGAAGACTAGCTTCCTTGTTTTCGCATCTAGCTTCGTTCTGAGGGCATCAGGAACATGCACGTAGCAGGTAGAACCGAACACTCTAAGGTGTTCCACCGTGGGCTTTATCTTGAACATCAACTCATGAGGGGTCTTCATGTTGATAGGACTAAGAGGCAACCGATTGATGACATAGGTAGCACAAGACATTCCCTCTGCCCAGAAGGACTTTGGGATATTCTTGGCATGAAGCCAGCACTTGCAGGTTTCCGTCAGATGACGATCTTCCGCTCTGCAACGCCATTCTGTTGTGGAGTGTGAGCACAAGAAATCTCTCTCCGGATGACATGCTTCCTGCAGAAGTTAAAAAATGCTTTGGAGGTAAACTCCCCTCAATTGTCAGTTCTGAACTTCTTTATCCGCAGGATGAGCCGACCCTCCACTAGCTCCTTGAACTCTACAAACTTCCCAAATGCTTCTGACTTCTCCTTCAGAAAATATACCCAAGTATATCTGGTGAAATCATCAATCAAAACAAGCATATACCTGCTGCCTCCAAGACTGACATTTTCGGTAGGTCCACACAGATCACCATGAATACACTCCAATGGCACCTTGCACCTACTTTGTGACTTGTCGAATGGAAGGCGATGAGCCTTGCCATATTGACATCCTACACAAACGTGACCTTCACCGAAGGATGGCAAACTAGGCAAACCTCTCACAAGGCCTCTCCCTGCCATAGCTTTCAACTTGTCCATCCCAACATGCCCAAGTCTTTCATGCCAGATATCAACGCTATCATTAGTCCTCATCTTATCAACATAGGAACTTGTTTATAACACAAACAAGTCCTTCACCCTTCTACCAACATGAGTGACTTCAGCCTCCACTGCTGACACGTTTCGAAGAAACTTCACTTCTGTTGGACCAAACAGAACGTGATAGCCAGCATCCACAACATTGGTCACCGAGAAGAGGTTTTTCTTCATCCCCGGAACATGATAGACACTCTTCAACGTAAGAGTACCTCTATCATCGTTCAAACAAATTACACCCTTTTTCTCTACTGCGTGTATAGTATCATCAGCCGTAATGATAACATCATTATATGTATATGCCTGCAAAGAAGAGAACTTCGACTCGTCTCCGGTTAGGTGATGACCACAACCCGAGTCCACTATCCAATCATCCTGATAGTTGATGGACGCCATAGCCCGAACACACGTGCCCGTCATGAAAGCTCCATCACCCCATCTATCATCTGCATTGGAACCAACCTTCTCCTTTCTTGCAGCATGCCCTGGCTGAAAATTGACTTTACAGTCTCTCTTGAAATGACCAAACTTGTTGCACCTGAAGCATCTAGGTCCTTCCTTCTTCTTCTCATCACGCTTAGGAGCATAGCTCCTCTCCTGCTGATATGAAGTAGATGGACCATCATCTCCAGATGTCTTCTTCTTCTTGTCCCAACGCTTCTTCTTCCCAGAAAAGAGAACCTCATCTTCTCCCCCAGAGACAGACATCCCCGCCATTTGCTTAGCCAAACTCTCTTGCGACGCAAGTAAGTTCTCCAGCTCCAGCAACGATGGTTGATTGGCCCAGCCTTGAACAGAAGTAACAAAGGCCACATACTCCCTCCGCAAGTCGCGGATTATGTGCCTCTTCAGCTTCACTTCTGAGATAGGCTCATCCGGGTCCAATGCCGATATTCATCTTCAAGAAGAACGTTGAAATGGACAAGTCTCTCTGAGTTGCTTTTGCCAACTCATTTTCCAAGAACTGTAGCCGAGCTACATTCTTCTTATTGAACAAGCCATCCAAGGCTGTCCAAATTTCAGCAGCTGACCTACACCCGATGATGTGGTCAAACAACTCCGGAATGATAGCTCGCTTGAGAGTGAACTCAACCTTCGCATTAGTTCTCTTCCAAGCCTTCACGAGCTCAGCATTCCCCTCAGCAGGAACAACAACTTGTCATGCTTCTCCTCCTACTACCTCCCATAAGTCCTCACCAAGAAGATAGCTCTCCATGCAAGACTTTCACTTTTTAAAGTTAGTCTGCGTAAAGAGCTCAATACCAAGACCTCTAACATATCCTCCTTCCATTGCTATCCCACTGAATGACAACCGACTTGCAGAAATCCAAGCAGAAGATAACGCTGATTACTGCTCAGAAACCTTCCTCTGATACCATGTTAAAATTTCTTGAGGTCCGGAGTGAAGTGAAAATGCGGAATACTTCAACACAATCCACAAGCGTGACAATAAATGACAATGGGAAGACAGAATAGTGCACTTGTATTAACTATCTCTTTACAACGCGAGACATACGTGGCGAGACATGATTCATAAGAATCACAGAGTAGAGAAGCACAGGACACAAAAACAAGCTGCCAGCGAACTGCCAAAGCAGAGACCGCCAGACCGCTCGAACAGGCAAACCGCACGGCTATCCCTGAGACCGCGCGAACAGAGCACAAACCGCTGCTGTCAGACTGCAACCACAGACCGCTCAACCTGCTCCTTTATTCAACTGCTGAGAACTGTCCACACTTCTTGATCGCCCAGACCGCACGGTCTCAAGATCACAGAAGAACCCGCGAACACTTGACGAAGAACTGCTTACTGCTGCAAGACCGCAACTCAAGACCGCCCGACCACTTAAGGCCACATGATCAACTGAGTCCGCTGCACAGTCCAAGAACACCTAAACACAGTCCGCACAGACAGACCGTTGCTGAACTGGTTTATTCAAAGCTGGAAGAAGGGAGAACTGATGGTGACTGCTAGCCGCTAACCTGCGAACAAACAAACCGGTCAGATAACTCAAACCGCGCGACCTCAGAAAGAGACCGGCACAATCAAGCCAACTTTGGTTCTTACAGTTCTTGCGTATGAATGGCTACCCCGGCGTCCCTATTTATAGGCAAACGAGCGGATGTCGTCACCGCCCCAAGGGATACAATCACCTTCCTTATTGAAGCACGCGGTCACCGTACCAGACCGCGCGGTCTCTTATAAGACCTTATTTACTTAAAGCACAACTGTCCAAGAAAGACAGCTTGCCAAGACAACCCGGCAGACCGCCCGGTCTCTTATAAGAACGGACATGAGCATCTGACCGATCAGAAGCAGACCGCCAGAACCGAGCTCATACAACCCGCCCGGACTCTTATAAGAACGGAGCCACATGAACATTCTGACACACCAAGCTGACCTCCAGAACGAACACATGCAGGCCGCAGTACGAGACCGCAGAAGCGACCTCCAGTACAAACCTCCCGGTCTAAACCAGAACAAGGATACTTGAGCAAAACCGGCAGACCAAACACAGGCCGCCAACACCAGAGACGCGCGACCACACCAGCCAGGTCGCCACACCGAGCTCGCGGATTCCAGAGGTAAACCGCAATACAGGTCGCGCGGTCTCCAAAAACAAACCGCCCGGACAATCCACTTCCACTTCAGAAATTTAACACCGAGACCACCAAATTCAACTTAAAACCGGATCAGAGCCTACCAATATCCGACCATATCGTTACCCGCACATACAGAAGACCGAGATCGAGCGCAGTGTCCGAGAGATGTTGGCGACCGGTATTATTCGACCCAGAACTAGCTCCTTTTCTTCACCCATTATTCAGGTGAAGAAGAAAGATGGGTCAGGGAGATTTTGTGTAGATTATCGGGGTCTAAACAGCTCGACAATCAAGGATAAGTTTCCTATTCCTATGATTGAAGAATTGCTCGATGAGTTACATGGGGCGTGTCTGTTCACCAAATTGGACCTGCGATCGGGCTACTATCAGATTCAGATGCGGGAGGAGGACATCCACAAGATGGCTTTTCGGACGCATGATGGACATTACGAGTTCCTCGTGATGCCCTTCGGGCTATCCAACACCCCGTCCACGTTCCAAGCTGTGATGAATGAGATCTTCCGACCTCTCCTACGCCGCTCAATGCTGGTCTTTTTTGACGACATCCTCATCTTCAGTTGCAGTTGGAAGGAGCATGTGGAGCACGTGGAGCAAGTCCTCACTATGTTGCGCCAACAACAGCTTTATGCCAAACGGTCCAAATGTTCCTTTGGTCAGGAGGAGATCGAGTACTTGGGACACTTGGTGCCGGTACAGGGGTCCGAGCTGACTCGTAGAAAATTGAGAGCATGGTGACATGGCCCCGCCTCGCGACGATCCGAGCTTTGCGGGGGTTCTTGGGACTCACTGGTTACTACCGACGGTTCGTAAAGGACCGGTAAAATTGCGCGGCCTCTCACTCAGCTACTTCAGAAAGATGCTTTTCTATGGCAGGAGGAAACAGAGGTGACCTTTCAGGCTCTGTAAAAAGCTATGACGACTACGCCTGTCCTGGCTCTCCCGAACTTCAGCAAAGAATTCGTGCTGGAGACAGACGCATTTGGTGTAGGGATCGGCGCGGTCTTGATGCAGGAGGGGCAACCCCTGACCTTTTTTAGCATGGCTCTAGCACCAAAGACATTGGGACTGTCTACCTATGAAAAGGAGATGCTAGCCATCATACACGCGGTGACCATGTGGAGACCATATTTGCTGGGACATCACTTCAAGATCCGCACGGATCACCAGAGTCTGAAGCATTTCTTGGAGCAGCGGTTGGCTTCTACCCTCCAACAGAAATGGCTGACTAAGTTATTGGGCTATGATTACGAGATCGTCTACAAACAAGGGAAGGAGAATGTGGTAGCCGATGCGCTCTCACGGCTTTTGGAGAGCACTCTCTCCGATATTTCTGGGCCTTTGATCGACTCACTTGACGAGATACAGGGGAGGTGCTACAGGACCCTGAGCTCTGCGTCGCCGTACTTGACGAGATACAGAATTGTACTTTGGTCCTGCTGTGCGACAACCTCCGGACAGCTCAGGACCGTATGAAGACGCAGGCAGATCACCATCGGACGGAGCGGGAATTCGCGGTCGGGGACGAGGTTTTTCCGAAGCTCCAACCATACCGGCAACTCTCAGTTTTCCGACGGGCAAACAAGAAACTAGCACCGCGGTACTATGGTCCATTCCGCATTATCCAGCGAGTCGGGCCGGTGGCTTATACCTTGGCACTTCCTGAAGGGTCCCGCATCCATCCTACCTTCCATGTGTCCTTGCTCAAAAAGAAGATTGGTGACACTGTGCAAGCGAGTCCACTACTACCGGAGGCTACCACTACGGGGGAGCTACAACCCCTACCAGAGGAAATTTTGCTGATAAAATAGAAGAAACGTGGGGCGGAGTACCGGCCCGAAGTTCTAATTAAATGGAGGAATTTGGCGGAGGCGCACAACTCCTGGGTGGATCTTCTGGAGTTTCACGAGCTATTTTCGGACTTCCACCTTGAGGACAAGTTGGTGCTTTATGGGGAGGGGAATGTTATGCCCCCGAACGCACTGCGATTCTTGGGGCACCAGTATACTCGACGACCGAATGAGGCTACACGGAGCAACGGGGCTGAACCAACCGGTTCAGCCCCCAATCAATAAAAGAAGCCAAGAGGGGCTGAACCACCCGGTTCAGCCCCTATTGGGGGGCCGGCCAGCCCCCTCTGGGCCCCGGGTATTTATAACCCCAGGGCTTCCTGGAACGTGACATCATGAAATACTCTCAGGTATTCCTCCTTACCTCTCTAAATCCCTAACCTTAGTTTCTCTTTCTCCCTAATCTCTTGTTCTCTCTTGCTCTTTTCTTCGTTCCTAACATTTTCTTCTTGCTTTCATCATCATTATAGTTAGCCTTTTTCTAACTTCTTGAGGCCGGCTTTATGAAACTCTTTTCATCTGTACCCACTAAGTGGTCTGAGATAAAGAATACACATTTATTTTGAACTACTTTTTCCTAAGTTATTTGGGTCCTTTCTAATTCTTCGAAAAATATATATCTGCTCATTTAATTGTTTGACTTATGCCTGTACATCACATTTTTTGCTCTTTTTTGCATGTGTGATTTGTTTCTATGTTTTTCAATTTTACTTGGGAAGCCTCAAGAACTAGTTCATTTTATTTGGACTTGCAGTGCTCTTCACTTTCTAATATTTTTCTTCTTTACTGAAAGAGGCTTTTGTTATTGCAAACCATATGATTTACTTCGTAATGAATAGAAGACCTATCAATGAGTGCTCATTTAAAAGAAATGAAAATGGCTTGTTGAGAGTAAGCAATCCTGAAAACATGTAAAAAATTTAGAAGGTTCAAGGATGTAATTTGCTAAATGCTTGTTGGAGATTTCTATGCACATCACACTTTACATTTTTCCTTTGACCAACTAAAAATGTATGTTTCACTGCAGGTTTTCCTCACAAAACATTACAGGAACAGACGAATTGATGACCCTGAATTTATACTTGATTTTGAAGAGATCTATGTTATTGATTCAAAATCAAAATCTATAACAAGGGCAAAAATTATTGTAAGGAGGCTCATGCATTCCTATTTGTTTTTTATTCACAGTTCACGCATATGCTCCATTTTTCTTCATTCATAATATCACAGGGATTAGTATTTCTTCAAATTATGTCCCAGAATTTCATCACAACAAAAAGTGGGTAAAACAAATGCAGTAAATCATTTTTTCTTAGAATTACTAGGTGATGAACACTAAGTTATTGTAGATTACTCTGAAATAGAATTAAATCCATCAGGAATCTGTTCTGGGTCTCCTGGGTTTTGAACCCGATTCCTCCACAACAGGGCTGCAGCCCGCACACCCCAACCCATCACCGCGCCCAGTATAATCACTGCAGGTTGTTGAGGCCGGGTCTCGAACCCTTTACCTCCTTGATGAGAAGTCTTAAACCTTCTCATCACCAACTGATCTAATCAGTTGGTGATGAGAGTCAGGTTTAAGACTTCTCATCAAGATGGTAAAGGGTTCGAGACCCGGCCTCAACAACCTGTCGCGATTATACTGGGCGCGGTAATGGGTTAGGGTGTGCGGGCTGCATCCTCGTTATGGAGGGTTCGGGTTCAAAATCCAGGAGGCCCACAAAAGAATCTTTGATGGAGCAGTCTATTTCTTGCGTAGTTTGAAACAAGATTTTCCTCATTGTTAATACCAACTTTTTTTTTACAAAACTTTGATAATCTGGTGTCCTTGAAGTCTATTTGGTATATAAGTACAGACCTAAAAACTTTTAAATCTAGTTTGTATAGTTATTTTATCATATTTAAACAAATCGTAGAAGTGGCAAGTTATACCTGGTGACATAGCTTAATATTCCACAAAGCTTTTGCTTGGTCAAGCTTCGTTACAATTATTTGATGGAGATCAGCGGCCCACGCTGGTTTATTCCCACAAGAGGCGATGATCTGGTGTCCGTCTGGACGATCTGAGTCCATGAATGTGTTTGGGATCGTTTCAAGCCTATTTTGTATATTTACTTTTGTATTTTTAGCTGCATTTGACATCCGATCGCCTCAGACATTATGAGCCGTCCGATTTGGGTCCATAGGAGTGCAACCTGCAGTTGGAGGGATCGAGATTTTGGATTTTATCTCTGAAACCGCCGGTCTTCCTCCCAGTATGACTCTGAGAGGTCCCCTTGGTGTGACTCCTTGGGTTTTCTTGTTCTCCCTTTATTGCCACAAATCGAGCCTTCCCAGACCCACTCGTGTCGCCTTATTCCACTCCCGATCCCTTCCCGCTGCACATGTTGTTTTCCCCAATCCTCCACGCTGCAACCACCGCCTCCCAGGTCCCTCCCCACTGCAACCGCTGCATCTCGGAGCCCTCCCCGCTGCAACCGACGCCTCCCAAATCCCTCCCCGATGCAACCACCGCCTTTCAGATCCCTCCCTGTTGCATCTGTTGCTTCCCCTTATCCACCACAAGCGCCACACTGTTATGGGCCTACTCGGAGGTTGTCGGAGGTGGAGATGATGGTGGCAAAGATACTACGGAGCCTTGACTGCGACTGACTAAGCAGGGTGTGCTCAAGAGAGAGAGTTTCCAAGATCTCATTCAAAGACCGGAAATATAATATCTTTCATTGCTTCCTTCTTATATGACTATATGGGTCTATTTATAGGACCCCAACAACATGGGTGTAAATAACACGCAAACTAATAAAACAACATAACTGACTCGACTAATAAAAGAACACTACTTAACTCGTACAACTTGACTTGATACAACAATTTGACTCGATAATAAGACTGTAATATAATAACTAGATAAATGACGTCATAAGATCCATAACATCTCATTCGTCCTCGAAATCGAGCCTGCCCTCAAGCTTGAGCAGTCCTTAATGACCCCATCATCGGGCTCCTTGATTTCACGCCAAAACAACGCCCGGTAGCGCGTTGCAGCGTCCGGGGCGATGACGAGCAGCGGTAGTCCGTCAAGAGAACAGGCGGCGGAAGGAATGGATCTGAATGGATCGGCAACGCAGGGGTCGACGAAGCAAGGGCCGACAGAAAGGGAGGCGAGGTGGTCGGAGGGACCGACGGAGCGGGGGCCGGCGAAAGCGGTGGAATGACAACCACCGTGGAGAGAGGGGGAGGTTCTACGGGTGGTGGCTGAAGCGATGATTGCACCTTGGCGGCCTGGAGTTGTTTGTTATAGAATTCCTCAAACGACAATAGAAACTCAATGATGCGCGCGCCAAGAGCTTGGAAGCTAATGTGGGCATTCATATTGCAAGTATAAAGAAGTAATAATTAATTAATCCAATGATTGATTAATTAATTAAGTATTTATGAGGAATTAATAATGCATCTAGCAGAGGTGTCATTGCTGTTGTGGTGACGTGAACTTGTGGACTTGCTGCGGTGTGGGGCCCGAGGGATGGGGATGCTGCTGTGCGGGGGCTCGAGAAGGAGAAAATAATAACTGCAGGCAAAGACTTGCGATGGAGACGGCGCGTGCAGACGGAACCGCGGAATGGAAAAATAGCGGCTAGATGAAGACGATCGCGTCTGGGCCCGCAACGACAATGTCGATGAAGAACAGAGGCGTAACCAGAGGCTTGCGATGCGTCGACGTGGGAGAAACAACGACATTTGGGGTCGACGATGGGTATGTCAGCCTCGTCGAAGAAGAAACGGGTGGATGATTGCGTCTGAAGGATAGATGGCCCGCAGAGGCAATGTCTTCGTGGAAGGAGGGAACAGTTGCTGTTGTCGAACGCAGAGATGCTTCGGGGGACTATTGGCGACGTAGAATCGATGACGGGGAATCGAAAGGTGGACGGCGGATTTGTGTGAGAGAACGGGACGGAGGAACTTCTCGTTGGAGGACGCGGGGTGGAAGGGAAAAACAGTGGCTGGATTGAAATGGCAGTGGCTGGATTGAAATGGTAGCGGCTTCGGAGAGCGTCAGCAGAAGAGGAGGATCAAAAGCTCTGATACCATGATGTTATTGGCCTACTCAGAGGTTACAAGAGGAGTGGCCGGATGTGGTGATGACAGCAGCAGAGATACTACAGAGCCTTGACCGCGTATGCCTAAGCGGGGGTGCTCAAGAGAGAGTGATTCCAATATCTCATTCAAAGAATAATAAAAGAACACTACTCAACTCGTACAATTTGACTCGATACAACAACTTGACTCGATAACAAGACTCTAATATAATAACTAGATAAATGGCGTCATAGGATCCATAACACGCACTCTCAATCCTCCCCGCAGCAAACCACCGCCCCTAGTCCTCCATGCTGCATGATGCCGCCTCCCAGACCTCCCCGTTGCAAGCCTCCGCCTCCCAGATCCTCCCTGTCGCAAACCATTGCCTACAACTGCTTCTGCCGTATCTCTCCCAGTCGCACCCTTCCATAGATTATCCAAGGCCCGCTTGCCCATCTTCCTCCTTTCAACACCGCTGGATTTCGCCCACGTCTACACGTGTAAGTCGTAATTTGGTGCTCTTGTTTTCTACTATTGTGTGCTTGGACTATATTTCGTTGGACGCGATATTATATGCTTTTATTTTGCAAATTCATATGATTTGTAGGGCTTATTCATTGCGCGTTTGAAAATATTTGCGTTCCAATTATATGCGAATTAGTATTTGCAATTCTATCCAATTATGCAATCAATCGAAGGTCAATCTGGATGGATGTTAGATCGCCAATTGTTACTTGGAATTGTTCATTTTCTGTAATATAATCCATAGATCAGATATCTCACTGTCAATTCCTCAGAAGAATCTAACATAATACCCTTATAAGTCGGATTTTGAGTCAGTGTTCACAAAATCTTCTTCTTTCCAACGAAATGATTCATCAATTTTTTTACCTTCTTGTTGTCCAGATATCTCATTCGTATGCATCTTCTCTTTGTTTCTTGAATCTCCAGTGAGTTACAAACATAGGCTCCGTTTGGCGCGTCATTTTTGCTCCGTGAGTTTGGACAAAAACATCACCGTCATAGAATGTATGTTTGGCATTACAGCGGTTATGACCGCCACCAAGAAAAAGAAAACTAGTTTTGAACATAATAGTGAATGAAGTTCCTTAGATGAGGTCGGGAATTCATGAACGACGGTTCGTAACCACCGCACGACCATTACCGCCGTGCCAAATGGAGCCATAGTTAGATAGTTTGGAGTTGGGGGGATTTTCTGTTGTTTGGGTTTTATTATTATCATCATACTTTTTTATAATCAACAAAATATTTTAACCACTTTTGGACCAAATTGGAGGGGTACTATGATCATCATCAGCATAAGATGAAGGTTTAAAGATATATAGGTGTTGGAATCCGGATATCGGTCCAACTATGTTCGAGACTTGGGGAGTAGCTTGAGTTACTTCTCTCTTCGTCAGATCCTTAGGTTAAGTATTTCGAGCTGAGAACTGACCCTCACCGAGTGGTAGGTAGTTGCCTAAGAATAGACCCACTGGCTGCAGCGAGGAGATCCCGCCACTAACCCTGAAATCTTGCTTGATTATCCCTCCGAAAAACCAAAGGCTCAGCCTGTTTCAGATAACACAAGGACGCAAGGAAGAAAGCTCAGGCTCTCTTGGGGGGGGGGGGGGGGTGGATCCGTGCTGATCTGAGATATAATGAGTCTTATTTATAAGCAAATTCTTCTGAGGAAAAAATTGTCCTAAAGGCCTGCTGATAGCTCCCTCCGCCTTAACCAAATTACTATATGCTACGAAGCACGAATACTTAAAAATGCTTCGCATATCGGCTCGAACGCATATCGGATACGGGAAACGCCCGGAAACGACGCGTTTCCGAAACGTTTCCTAACATAGGAAACGCAATATTTAAATTAAATAAAACAATTAATTGGGAAAAGCGTATCCCCCTTGCGGGATACGCGTTTCCCGCAAGCGCGTAGTCACGCCTCATATTAAATGATGGCTAACGCTTAGAAATAATTTCTTCTCCTTACAAAATCATTTTATTAATTTAATGTCAAAGAAAATCTGATTTATGTGAAGAGTTTGATGATCATCATTACATATTATGATATTAGTTCTGAATGTGTACTTGTAGGCTCAATCTTGACTCTTGAGTAATCTGTATTGATAATAAATAAATCAAACTAAATTGTGTACTTGTAGGCACTATAAATAATGTTGTGCTTTTGGATACCTCAAGGAATAGATTGCATGAGTTATTCTTCATATTTTCTCTTCCTGTGATATCAAATACCTTCTCCTAGCCTAATCTTTCTCATTATGCCTAAACAACATAATTGTGCGCCAATTATGCTTTATTGAATGTAGTGACTGGGATGGTACCTTAGTTTGTTAATTGTATTTCTTATATTAATTATTACTTATATTAAAAAAATTAAAAACGTTTCCCGTATTCGTATTTTTTTAAAAATCACGTTTCCCGCATCCGTTTCGTATCGTATCCTGTATCCGTCCCTGTGCTACATAGACTATATGCAGACCAAAATTGTCTGTGAACAGCTCCTTGCACCTTTTCGTAATACTAATCGCAGCCCCTGCTAGTCTGCGGACATGTGAACTTCCTTTTTTTATTTGGGCGATGTGAGAGTGGGTTATTGGCCTAACTTGTTCTAACTTCATGTTAGTTTGTATCAGAGCACACGGTTGTTTACCCTAGTTGTCGCTCCAATCTCACATAGTTTGTCGCTTCATTCTGTCCGTCGAGAATCCCATGCAGCCGCGCACAGCGCTCTGTGATGCTTCATTTTTCATTCATACAGTTCTTATTTTATGTTATGCTGTTTTATAGTTGTCCTGGCACCATATCTATCCCTTCTTATGCCAATATCAGAAATCTTTACCATATGACTACTTTGTTCAAGGCACTCACAGATTTCAGAACAATGCATCCATTTTATCTCTTATAATCGAATTTATAATGAATTTATAATGGCTGGCTAAGCTTGTTATCTATTTGCTCAGGTAGCACTGCCCGAAGGGAAAGACAGAGATAGAAGGAAAGACCTGCTCATCATTCGTGATGGCGGAACATCTTTCAAGATAATTGACAAGGTACGTACATTAAAAAATACAAAAAGATAATATATATATATATATAGAGAGAGAAATAATTACCAAAAATTTCTCTGAAAGTTAGCGTAATTACAGACCCTCTTACTTTTGAAATTACAAAAATCTCCTCTGAAGTTTATATTTCATAACATCAATGCACAAAAATTTCCCTCGGAGTAAATTTTCAAGGGGGTATTCTTTTGCATGGATGTTATGAAATGTAAACTTCATGGGAGGTTTTTGTAATTTCAAAAGAGGGGTGCAACCTATAATTTGGCAAACATAGAGGGGAGGACCCGGTAAATGGCCCTATATTTATGTATATATATATGTATGTATATATATATATATGTATATATATGTATATATATATGTATATATATATATTCTCGCTTGTGCATCTGTACTCTATTATAAAGAAATATTTTTTGGTGTAATAGTGTAATATTGAGTATCATCAGAAATCTCAATCATTGAATTTATTTTCAAAACAATTTTTTGGTAAAATTAAAGAAATTGATTATGTATTTATTTATATTTTATATTAAATCATTTAAAATTTTAATTTGTAAAAACCCAATTTTAACAGGGCGGGTTTTGAACTTGAGACCAAGAGCATTTAACCAACTCTTTTTACCTATTTCACTAAATTACTGTTGTGAAAAATAGTTTTATATATGTATAAATGCATTGGCACTAGGTATATATTTATTTAATTATTTTGACTTTCTTTTTTTCTTTTGGTTTTTTCTTTTGCTAATAATCTATAAGAATTAACAGTGGCTCAATAATTTTTGAACAGCGGCCGCCACTGTTAATTATTTTAATTTTTTTTTGTTTTTTTTAAATAACGGAGCGTGCAGAGCCCGCCGGGGGCGGGCGGAGCCCGCCGGGGGCGGCCGGAGCCCGCCGGGCGTGGACGGAGCCCGCCGAAGCAGGCCGGGTACTGTCGCGCGGGGCACGGGGGGCCCCCCGTACACCGTCACTCGTGTGTGTGTATATATATATATATATATATTTACAATATTAAAAGAGAAAAGTTGACTTTGGTGAAACATTCAAAATTGTCAAATAGTCTTATTGTTTTAATCTAATGACTTTACATATATTATAATATTTTAAAAAAAAATTAAAATATAATATCCTCAGCTTAAAAATAATGATGGAAATCCATAAAATGAAAAAAGATTTTAGTAGAGCTCCTATACATACTATGATAGACTATCATTAGACATGTCAATTTTAGTAAAGTTGATTTTAAAAATAATGATGAAAATGTTATGCAAGAGGAAGGGAGAGAGCGAGAATGAAGGAGATCTAGAGAAGAAGAGGAGATTAGGGTTAGGGTTGAGAGGAAAAGAGGGAGAATACCTGAAATATAATCTTCATACCCCATCCAAGAGAGTCCCGGGGTTATAAATACTCCGGGACTAGAGGGGCCCCCCCCCCCCCCCCCCCCCCCCCAATAGGGGCTGAACCGTGTGGTTCAGCCCCGTCGGCTTCCTTTTGGTGATCAGGGGCTGAACCGGATGGTTCAGCCCCGTTGCTCCTTGTGGCTTCCTTTGGTCGGCGAGTATAGTGATGCCCCGTGAATCGCAGCGCGTTCGGGGGCGTAACATTCCCCTCCCCATCAAACACCAACTTATCCCCAAGGTGGAAGTCTGGAAACAAGTCACGGAACTCTAGCAGATCAACCCAGGTGTTGTGTGCAGCTGTCAAGTTCTTCCATTTAACCAAGAGCTCGGGACGGTATTCAGTGCCCCGCTTCTTCCACTTGGTCAGCAAGATTTCCTCCGGTGAGGGACGCAGTTCCCCTGTCGTGGTAGCTTCAGGTAATAGAGGGCTCACCTGAACTGCGTCGCCAATCTTCTTTTTGAGAAGGGAGACATGAAAGGTTGGGTGAATACGAGAACCTTCTGGGAGCGCTAAGGTGTAGGCCACAGGTCCGAACCGATGAGTAGTGCGGAACGGCCCGTAGTACCGTGGTGCCAATTTCTGATTTGCCCTGCGGGAGACGGAGAGCTGTCAGTAAGGTTGTAGTTTGAGGAAGACTTCATCTCCGACCGCAAACTCCCGCTCCGTCCGATGTTTGTCTGCCTGTGTTTTCATCCTGTCCTGGGCCGCTCTGAGGTTGTCCCGTAGGAGTACCAAGGTGCGATCCCGGTCGCGCAGTGTGCGGTCGACCGCTGGAAGAGCTGTGCTGCCTGGCTCGTTAGAACCCAAGGATGGAGGCGGGCGGCCATAGACGACCTCGAACGGGGTAAGCTTGCTGGCTGTATGGTAGGAGATGTTGTAGCAGTATTCCGCCCAGTGTAACCAGTGGGTCCAAGTGCGTGGCTCGTCCATCACGAAGCATCGGAGGTATGTCTCCACCCCCTGATTAAGGACTTCCGCCTGTCCGTCTGTTTGGGGATGGTTGGCCGTGCTCAGGCGCAACCGCGTACCCTGTAACCGATAGAGCTCCCTCCAGAAGTTGCTGATGAACACTGGATCGCGATCCGAGATGATAGACCTGGGTACGCCATGCAGTCGAACAATCTCGCGGACAAACAAATCGGCTACCGATTCCCCGGTGTAGGGATGGCTCATGGGGAGGAAGCGCCCGTACTTCGAGAGTTTGTCGACCACGACCAAGATGACGGACTTGCCCTGAGATTTGGGTAGGCCATCTATGAAGTCCATGGAGATCGTGTCCCAGATATTGTGCGGAATTTCCAGAGGAGTGAGCAAACCCGCTGGGGAGATTGTTTCATATTTCTATCGTTGGCAAACCTCACATTGCTGCACAAGTTGTATGTCCTTACGTAAGCCTTTCCAGAAGACATTCGCCCGCAGCCGTTGGAGAGTCCGGAGCACGCCTGCATGACCCCCCATCGGAGAAGAATGGAACTCATGCATCATAACTGTCTTCCATGCCGAGGTAGGTGGAAGAACGACACGACCTTGATAATATAGGTGCCCTCCCTGTAATTGGTACCCTGGTATGGTCGTTTGTCCCTGTCGTAGTGCATCCACGATAATCCGGAGCTCGGGATCCTGTTGTACCTCCTTCTGTATGTCGTCGAGGGAGTCGATCAGGGGACCCGAAATGTGGGAGAGGGAGCTCTCCGGGTGCCGCGATAGAGCATCGACGGCCACGTTCTCTTTCCCTTGCTTGTAGACGATCTCATAATCGTAGCCCAACAACTTGGTCACCCACTTCTGCTGAAGAGGAGAGGCTACCCGTTGCTCCAGGAAGTGTTTCAAACTCTGGTGGTCTGTGCGAATCTTGAAGTGGTGTCCCAGCAAGTATGACCTCTATAGGGCCACCGCGTGTATAATGGCTAGCATCTCCTTTTCATATGTAGATAGCCCCAAGGTCCTCGGAGATAGTGCCTTGCTGAAATAGGCCAGGGGTCTCCCTTCCTGCATCAACACTGCTCCAATCCCTACCCCGGATGCGTCGGTCTCCATCACAAACTCTTTGCTGAAATTCGGAAGAGCCAGGACCGGTGTATTCTTCATGGCTCGTTTTAGGGCCTGAAAAGCCTCCTAGGCGTCCTCTTGCCACACAAAGACGTCCTTCTGTAATAGCTGAGTGAGTGGTCTCACGATCTTGCCGTAGTCCTTTACGAACAGACGGTAGTAGCCCGTGAGCCCGAGGAATCCCCGTAGAGCCTGGATCGTCGTAGGACGAGGCCAGGTTACCATGCTCGCGACTTTGTATGGGTCGGCCCAAACGCTCTGTTCCGAAACAAGATGGCCCAAGTACTCGACCTCTGCTTGGCCAAAAGAGCACTTGGACTGCTTGACATATAGCTGATATTGGCGCAAGAGGGAGAGGACTTGTTGCACATGCTCCAGATGCTCCTCCCAACTGCTATTGTTGATCAGGAAGTCGTCAAAGAAGATCAACACTGAGTGGCGCAGGAGTGGCCGAAAGATCTCGTTCATCACGTGTGGACGAGGCGTTGGATAGCCCGAAAGGCATCACGAGAAACTCGTAATGTCCGTCATGGGTCCTGAAAGCAATCTTGTGGATGTCTCCCTCCCGCATCCGAATCTGATGGTAGCCGAAACGCAGGTCCAGCTTGGTGAATAGGCACGCTCCGTGTAGCTCGTCTAACAACTCCTCAATCATGGGTATGGGAAATTTGTCTTTGACTGTAGAACTATTCAGGCCTCGGTAATCAACGCAGAACCTCCATGACCCGTCTTTCTTCTTCACTAGAATGATGGGCGAAGAGAAGGAACTTGTACTGGGGCGGATGATCCCGGTAGCAAGCATCTCTCTAACGCTACGCTCGATCTCTGCTTTCTCTATGTGTGGGTAGCGGTACGGTCTGATATTGGTGGGTTCCGTCCCCACCTTGAGCTGAATTGCGTGGTCTCTGAACCTCGGCGGGGGAAGTGTGTGCGGCTCCTGAAAGACATCTTCGTACTGGGTTAATACGGGTCGCATCTGTGCCAGAATCTCTGATGGGATATTAGTGACCACTGCTAGCCCCATGATCATCGCCATCGAGCCTCCCTGCTCGCCCAGACGTTCCAAACTCCTGACAGAGATCTCCTTCAGCGGAGATGATTTGAGGCCGTGGAGGCAGTAATCTTTTCCAAGCTGTGTGAACTTCATGGTCATCTGGTCCCATTCAAAGGTGACTCTCTTCAACTGTCTCAGCCACTGGATTCCTAGTACCATATCAGATCCCCGGATGGGTAGAAGGTAGACGTCAGTGTGGCAGGTGTACCCCTGCATCCGCAGTTCGACGCCCCTCATCACCCCTTCACACCTTAGTTTGCTCCCATCTGTTACCATGACCTGGAACGCGACGCCACAGTCTATGGTGTGTCCCACCTTCAGTGCCACAGCAGGGTTGATGAAGTTGTGGGTGCTCCCACTATCAATCAGAATTGTAACCCGCTCCTGGGTCACTTTCTCGGCTATGCGCATAGTGAGGGGGGCCTTATAGCCCTACATTGCCTGTATGGACACCTTAAATTCCATCAGATCCAATTCCTCCTCTAGTTCCAACGCGGTGGTTTCTTCGTCCTTGTCCTCTCGCAGCATGAAGACCTGGATCTTCTGACACTAGTTCCCGGGTCCGTACTTTTCATCACAGTTGAAGCATATGCCTTTCTCCTTCTTCGCTTGTAGCTCAGGCCAGGTCAGTCTGGTCACCGTCGGGCGGCCGGTCGCCGACGGGTCTCTCCGGGCAGGAGTGGTAGCCATGGCTGCTCGGCCCATGGTGCGGTTCCTCTGTCTGTTGAACCGCTCCTCCTGTATCCGTGCGAGACTGATGGCGTGACTCAAGCTGCGCGGCATATAGGCATGGACCTCGTCCCTCAGATGATCCTTCAGACCCGAGACGAAACAACTCAGCAGTGTTTTCTCTTCCCATCGGACCCTGTTGGGCAACCTCTCAAACTCGGTGCGGTACTCCATCACCGTTCCCTTCTGCCGAAGCTTCTGCAGCATGGCCTCAACGTCTTTATACTCCAAAGGGCCAAATCGGGCTGCAAATTCTTCTAAGAACACAGTCCAAGGCGCGTAATCACGACCCCTCAAGAACCACTGCGTCCACTGGTAGGCGTCCTCCTCCAGGTGAAAAGCTGTCAGCTGCACCCATTGTTCCTCGGGAATTTCCTGGTAATTGAAAAATAGTTCCTCTTTCTGCACCCACTCCAACGCATCTCCTCCTCGGAATTTGGGAAAATTCATTCGAGTCCTCTTCGGTGGCATGCACGCTCTCTGATTTGCCTGCCCGTATATCCCTGGTTCCTGGCCGTACCCTCCCTGCCTCCGTTGCTCCATGGGGGGATTGGGTGGTCCTTGGGGTCCCTGAAAATACATGCCTCCCTGTTAAGTGGTTGTTGGCGGCCGTTGTATCCTTGGTTTCCGTTGCCGTAGCCTCTTGGTTGTCCGAAGGTCTGTGGCAGCGGTAGGAGTCCAGCGACACCTCCAAACGAAGCGCCCGATGCTCCGTTAGGTTGAAAACCCCCCGGTGTATGCTCTGGGGGGCGCCAATTAGGCGTACGTCCCGTCCTGGCCCCATTCCAGTCCGCCGCTGCTGTCCCTGCTCCATTTCCGGCCGCCGACGCTGTCCCCAGGGCGGACGGCCCAGCCAGAGCCTCCACAGGCCTCCACGTTCCTGGGCGGCATCCTCCGGCTCCGCTTCCTCCACCGGCGGCTGCTCCCACCTCCAGTGGCTGGGACGAAGTCTCCCCGCTCCTTCCCGCATGAAATCCGGCGAACTTGGACGGGTCGGTCCCCATCCAACCGCTCGACGGCATGTCCGTTGCGTGAATCGGAGGGATCGGCCTGCCCGTCGCGTGAATCGGCGGGATCAGCTGCTGTCGAACGTAATCCCCCATTCCGTGAGGAATCGATTGATGCTGCGAGTCCTTCGCCTCCTATCCGTCGTTGGCGGTCATTTTTCCTTTCATATTTTGAGCGAGGAGGGATTTGATCTCCTCCATGCGAGCGTTCAAGCGTTCTTCCAACTGTTTCGTGGATGTCATCATCCTTTCTTCCATAGCCGTCACCTTATCCATCAACCCTACGTAATTTTCCTCTAGGGTTGCCAATCTTGAGATTTCTGCGTCCGAGCGTGTGGTCACCATAGCCGCAAGAAGGTGCTTTGATACCAAATGTTATGCAAGAGGAAGGGAGAGAGCGAGAATGAAGGAGATATAGAGAAGAAGAGGAGATTAGGGTTAGGGTTGAGAGGAAAAGAGGGAGAATACCTGAAATATAATCTTCATACCCTATCCAAGAGAGTCTCGGGGTTATAAATACCCCGGGACTAGAGGGGGCCGGCCGACCCTCCCAATAGGGGCTTCCTTTGGTCGGCGAGCATAGTGATACCCCGTGAATCGCAGCGCGTTCGGGGGCGTAACAGAAAACTCATCAAGTTGATTTGGAAAAGTAATGATATATGCATTAGGAATTTAGGATAAGAATTTGTGTAACAAAAATTGAAAAGTGGTGTATCCCTACTTTTTTTATTAGTTAATTGATAATGTGTTTATTTTAAGTTGCATAAATTAATTGATAGGGACGTGTCGCGGTCGGGGTACTGTCGCTGTTGGCCGTAGGAGCGGAGCCTCATGCCTGTCACTCGTGTGTGTGTGTGTAAAGAGAGCGAGAAGAAAGTAAGAGAGAGACACACACATATACACACACACACAAACACACACACACACGCATGCATACATATATACATACACGCATACATATATACATACACGCATACATATATACATACACGCATACATATATACATACACGCATACATATATACATACACACATACACATACGCATCCATATATACATTAATACATACAGATATACATATACACGTACGTATATGTACATACCTATACACATATATACATACCTATACATACATATGTATACATTCATATGGATCATGGATGTGCAAGTACATGCATATGGATCATGGATGTACATGTACATGCATGCATTCCTGTGTGCATATATACTTGTGAACACACATAAGACGCACACGCCTATATAGTATAAGAAATAGAGAGGCATAGACACACACATATATTTCAGAAGACAGATACACAATATATATACCCAATATATATACACACAATATATATACACAATATATATATACACAATATATATATACACAATATATATACACAATATATATATACACACTATATATTTACACAATATATATACACAATATATATATATATAGGGTTATTTACCGGGACTTTCCCTCAAAGTTTGCGTAATTACAACTTGCACCTCTCAAACTTTCAAAATTACAAAAACCTCCCATCAATGTTTACATTTCATAACACACAAAAGTACCCCCCCCCCCCCCAGCAAATCTTCAGGGGTATCTTTTTGTGTATGGATGTTATGAAATATAAATATTGTGGGGGGTAATTGCAACTTCAAAAGTTAGAGGGGTGCAACCTGTAATTACGCAAAGTTTGAGGGGAGGTCCCGGTAAATAACTGTAACTATATATATGTAAGACAAACATTTGGCTCCATTTTACATATATGCATATATTATATATTATGAGTACATGTTTCTCTCTCCTACAAAGCTGCACTTCACCTCTGATAATACCCCCTTCAAATGATGAACACAGAGCAAGAGGGACGATGCCACGACGGTCATAGAGAGGGAGGAGTGGATCGAGTCGAGGCGCGCGATGGAGAAACATCTCAGCAAACTCCGCGATTTCCACATCTCAAACTGGTTTTAGAGGGATCGCCGCACACTTCGTCGGCAGCAGCGGCCTCCATAACTCTTCCGCACCTGGTATCCTCATTCTCATACTACCAGATCCTGTGTTAACTGATTCTATTTCTGCTTGAGGAGGTTAACTACCATTTGGCAGGCCCCCATGGTGCACCGGAGAAGAATTTTATAGCTATCGTGGTCCAATGCTTGGCATGCTATATGTGATATTCAATGTGGTGCCCGGTGCTTTTGCCCAGTCTGGAAAGTGGTATAAGAGAAGATGGTGTAGGAGATTAATTCTTTTATTGAAGAATCTATGATTATTTTTTATGTGGCATCGGCTTTGTTTGTCACAGTTGCGGTGGCAGTAAAATATATCCAACAGCGGTGGTCTTGACCGCGGTGGTTACGAATTGTCGTTCGTCAACGCCCAACCTCACCTAAAGAACTCCTCCACTTGTGTTCAAAATTATTTTTTTCTTGGTTGCAGTCATAATTATTGTCATGTCAAACACAATTTATTATGGCAGGGTTTGACCAAAAACACCGTGCCAAACAGACCCTAAGTCTTTGTTTGGCATGGTGGTGGCGGTCGTGAATGCGGTGGTTATGAACATCGTTCGTGGATGCCTAACCTCACCTAAGGAATTTCATCCACTTTTATGTTCAAAACTAATTTTCTTTTCTTGGCGGCGGTTACAATCGTTGTCATGCCAAACATACATTCTATGATGGTGGCGTTTGTCCAAATTTGCCGGAACAAAAACGTCGCTTCAAATGGAGCCCAAGGCTCCGCTTGGCACAGCGGTGGCAATCGTGAATGTGATGGGAATGTGATGGTTATAAATTGTCGTTTGTGAATGTCTGACCTTGCCTAAGGAGCTTTATCCACTTTTATGTTAAAAACTAGTTTTCATTTCATAACCATTGTCTTTTCAAGCATGCATTCTATGGCGTCGTTTGGCGTGACTTATTTGATCCGGTGAGTTGGGGGTCAAAAAAACGCCAGTACCATAGATTGTATGTTTGCCAAGACAGGTTATGACCGCTACCAAGAAAATAAGCTAGTTTTGAGCATAAAATGCATGAAATTTTTTAGGTGAGGTCGGGCGTTCACGAACCACGGTTCATGACCACCGTGTTCACGACCGCTACCGGTGCGCCAGACGAAGCCTATGATGCTGGGGATTTTGTCCAAACTTACCCCAAAACCCTAAAAACGCATGTCAAACGGAACATAATATTAATTTGATCAAGGTCAAATATTAGGATAATGATCAAGAGCTAGGCTAGTTCAAAGAAATGGAGCATCATTCCCATATTAATTGATTTTTTAGGACTTTTTAAATCCCTATTAGCACCGCAGTTCATCTCCTATGCGCACTATAGTTCGTCCCCTTCATTCTCACAATACAGTCCCATATTAATGAAAGGAAAACTCCTCTTCGCATGGATCTAGATCCAAGCAACAACGCCGCCTTGTCAATGGGTTGGAATGGTCAAAGGGCGTAGGCGTTGGTAGAGCCAGAGGGGCCGTCCTTTGCTAGTGTCATTCTCCTTCCAGGTCATCTTCGAGCCGGAGGAGAACTGGGGAAGATTGGGAGAGGATGGAGGCAAGAGGGTTGAGAACAACGCAAGAAGTTGAAATGGCGTGACAAGGCTCGTGGATCTTAGTCGATCTCGTAGGTGGCGAGGACCATAGTGCTTGCGGATAGTCAGCCTCTTAAAAGAATATTTGCTAATAGAAGATTGCTTGTGTATAGCCAACCTCTTAAAACTATGCTTGTGATTAACCACTAGTGAGAATAGCCAAAAGTCCGGTGCTAATATCAGTGCCCTTAATTAATTTGTTCCTCATTTTTTAATCAAATAGCTGTCTTACCGCAAACTAAACGTGGGTCAAAGTTTCAAACATTCGTAAACCATAAATAGTAATCAAACGTCATATTTATGGCAAGATATATTTATTATGGGCGCTGATATTAGCACTACAGTTTTGGCTATCCGCACTAACGGCTAACCGCAAGCATCATATTGCGAATTGACTATCCGCAAGCATTTTTTTTATTTACACACCAATATCTATTTGATTTTTTTGATCTTTTTAGAGATGTAAAACTTATGATATATTGAAGTAGCCCATAAAAATGAAAAAAAAAAGATACTATGAGTAGAATTTCATCAAAATGAACAAAACAACATAAAATAGTATCAAAATACATAAAATTTATCAAATCAAGCTTGCAAAAACATCATTGAACTTGTGATTCCTTTCATGTCTTCTTCCTTTCCAATTTTTCACCTACATAAATGAAAACAAATTAATTTAATAAACATAAGTGAGAACGGTGGAGAACAAAAGTGAGAATGCTCGGGAGAACAAAAGTGAGAATGCTCGGGAGAACAAAAGTGAGAATGTTGAGTCGCCCTTCGGGAGAAAGGAAATATCCAAGTCCACGAAGGAGATCTTCAAGCGCCGAAGGAGAATTCTGAGGAAATCTTCAAAGGAGCTCTCGGGCGCAGAAGGCCAGGTCCCTTGAAATGAAGGCTCTGGTCTCCTTTTATAGCTTTGGCTGGGGGTAGCCCGATAATTTTGTAGTCGTAACCACCGTAACCACCTGACGGGCAAATCACGCTGGTCGATTTGGAGCACAAGGATCGCCATTTTTCGCAAATGATCGTATCGCCCTTCGGGTAGTTCGGGCAGTTCGGGCAGCTTCGTTGAAGGTAAAAAAAGCGACAAATGAGTCCTGCAATCTGAGAAATTATGAAATGTTACCTGCGCGCGCGCGTTCAGAATTTGGGAACGTTCTGAGCGCGTTCAGAACGTGGAAACGTTCTGAGCGTGCGAGGAAGCCTTCTGAGCGTGCGGGAAAGCGTTTTGAGCGTGCAACGAACTCAGGAGCGCTCTGAGCGTGTAACGAACGTGAGAGCGTTCT
The DNA here is from genome assembly GCA_033032865.1 of Dactylorhiza incarnata. Taxonomy (NCBI): domain Eukaryota; kingdom Viridiplantae; phylum Streptophyta; class Magnoliopsida; order Asparagales; family Orchidaceae; genus Dactylorhiza; species Dactylorhiza incarnata. The sequence continues at coordinate 5,808,361 of JAWHQI010000103.1, read as the reverse complement.
GAGCGAACGGAGAGGCGTTCTGAGCGCGCAACGAGCGCGAGAGCGCTCTGAGTGCGCAACGAACACGAGAGCGTTCTGAGCGAACGGAGAGGCGTTCTGAGCGTGCAACGAGCGAGGGAGCGCTCTGAGCGCGCAACGAACACGAGAGCGTTCTGAGCGAAAGGAGAGACGTTCTGAGCACGGGAGTATCATGTGGCGAACGGGGAAATGAGAAGTCGCGCCCGAAAGGGGGAACTAGGTTCCGGCCGGGCGCTCCACAGGACCCCTTGCAGGAGAGCGGGGTTGTCTGGCCGCATCCACGCGGGGTGTGGCCGCACCCCAAGGGGGTGCGGCTCGGCTGCATCCCAAGGGGGTGCGGCTCGGCTGCACCCCTAGAGGGGTGCGGCGGCTTGGCCACACCCCTTGAGGGGGGTTAGGCGCTACCGCGTGGGCTAGCGCGTGGTAGCGCCGCGCGGTACCGCCACACGCATCATGGCGGTAGCGCGTCCGCTACCGCGCGTGGTAGCGCACGCGGTAGTGTTTGCGGTTGCGCGCAGTGCTGGCGCGCACGGTTGAGTGCGGCCCTGCGACGCGTTCTGCGCGCGTCTTTGCACGGGCGGTTGACTGTGGAGATGGTGGGTTTGGCCCACTTTCCCACTCATCCCTCATCACCTTAGTGGTGGAGTGGGGTTTGTGAGTAACCGCTACCCGGTTTTGGACATATAGATGAGAGCCCATGTATGAATGTGTATCATAAGCCCCCCAAACCTTCGGAGTCCGAATTTTTGTACGGAGGAGTTCGAAGGTTTTGATCCTTCTGCTGCGGTTTCAATCATCGTCATCTTTGTGGCGCCTTCGGTTGGAATTGCCACTGAGGGATGAGTGTGCAGTTGTTTTTGTTTTCCCGTTCTTTCTGGAAGTTGTCGCTCGGTTCTAACTGTTGGAGAAACTTCTATCTCGTCCTGACCGGTTGCGAGCTTGTCGCCCAGTGTTTGCATTGGAGATCGTGACGAGCTTGCCTTTTAGCGTTGATTCCTGAGCGGCTTGGTGGCTTTTTACATAACAAAAGATAAGTTTACGCGAGTTTGAGCTCGCGGCTTTTTTACATAGTTGAAGATATGTTTGCGCGAGTCTGAGCTTGCAACTTTTTACATAATAGAACATAAGTTTGTGCGAGTCTGAGCTCGCGACTTTTTTACATAGTATAAGATAAGTTTGCGCGAGTCTGAGCTCGCAGCCTTTTACATAATTAGAACATAAGTTTGGGCGAGTCTGAGCTCGCGGCTTTTTACATAATAAAAGATAAGTTTGCGTGAGTCTGAGCTCGCGGCTTTTTACATAATAGAAGATTAGTTTGCGCGAGTCTGAGCTCGCGGCTTTTTTACATAGTAAAAGATAAGTTTGTGCGAGTCTGAGCTCGCGACTTTTTACATAATTAAAGATAGGTTTGCGCGAGTCTGAGCTCGCGGCTTTTTTACATAGTAGAAGATAAGTTTGCGCGAGTCTGAGCTCGCGGTTTTTTACATAATAGAAGATAGGTTTGCGCGACTCTGAGCTCGCGGCTTTTTTACATAATAGAAGTAAGTTTGCGTGAGTCTGAGCTCGCGGCTTTTTACATTATAGAAGGTAGGTTTGGTCGGTGAAGAGCATATGTATTCAAACCGTGGACGAACGTAGGAGGGGCAGACACTTATAACGTCGGGACTTTACTACGGTGAAGAAAGGCGAACCTTCAATCGACGACAGTGAGAGATTGCTGCGAGCGCGCTGCCCGGAGGCAGTTGCTGTTCATTAGCGCACTGCCCGAAGGCAGGTGCTGTTCATTAGCGCACTGCCCGAAGGCAGGTGCTGTTCATTAACGCACTGCCCGAATGCAGGTGCTGTTCATTAGCGCACTGCCCGTAGGCAGGCACTGTTCATTAGCGCACTGCCTGGAGGCAGGTGCTGTTCATTAGCGCATTGATCGAAGGCAGATGCTTTTCATTAGCGCACTTCCTGGAGGCAGGTGCTGTTCATTAGCGCACTGCCCGAAGGCAGTTGTTGTTCATTAGCGCACTGCCTGGAGGCAGGTGTTGTTCAGTAACGCACTTCCTAGAGTCATGTGCTGTTCACTAGCGCACTGGCGGGAGACAGGTGGTGTTCATTAGCGCACTGCCTGGAGGCAGGTGCTGTTCATTAGCGCACTGCCTGGAGGTAGGTGCTGTTCATTAGCGCACTGCCTGAAGGCAGGTGGTGTTCATTAGCGCACTGCCTTGAGGAATGTGCTGTTCATTAACGCACTGCCTGGAGGCAGGTGTTGCTCATTAACGCACTGCCTCGATGCAGGTGCTGCTTATTAGCGCACTGCCTAGAGGCAGGTGTTGTTCATTAGCGCACTGCCTGGAGGCAAGTGTTGTTCATTAGCGTACGGCCTGGAGGCAGGTGCTGTTCAATAGCGCACTGCCTGGAGTCATGTGTTGTTCATTAGCGCACTGACTGGAGGGAGGTGTTGTTCATTAGCGCACTGCCTGGAGGGAAGTGGTGTTCATAAGCGCATTGCCTGGAGGCAGGTGCTGTTCATTAGCGCACTGCCTGAAGGCAGGTGCTATTTATGCAAATGGACGTATTTACGCAGTTTCGATAGCGCAGGATATGACATCCCTTAAATGATTAACTTTAAAAACTATTAGTCGTAGTGGCAATTTACACAAAATTTTTATAGAAACAAAGTTGGCAGAATATTTCAGCGGCGCTGGTAGAGCCCTGCTGATGGGTATGAAGCTTTCTCCTGGGATGACTGCCTTAAGGGTTGCCCCTCAGTCCTTCCTGGTGAGTTGTTGGTTGTTCTCCTGCTGGCTCAATCAGTGCTTAGCCTCGTAGAAATTTCCCAGTATGTCTTGTTGGACGAGACGCTCAATTTCGTCCTTAAGCTTGGAGCAATTTTTTGTGTCATGTCCTTATCCACGATGGAACTCACAATATTTTATCTGGTCCCCCACATTTTTAGCGAGGGGTCTGGGCTTACGGAGCGCTTCATTGCCTTTGATTGCGCAGAGTACGTTAGTCCTGGTAGTGTTCAGGGGAGTGTAGTCTTGATGCTGGCGAGATCCTCGGTCTCGGTTGGGGTTGTCGTGATGCTTGTTGTTCTTTTTGGGAACCGTCTGCGGTAGTGGCTCCTCTTTCTTTCTTTTGGGCTCCCCTCAAACTGTCGGCGGTGCGCTTCAATTACCTCATCTGCAGCAATCTAGGCCTCGACTCGCTGAACGAGGTCTGGGTAGCTAGGCACAGTTTCTCGCATCAGCGCGGAGTAGAAGCCACCGGGGCGGAGCCCTCCAAGGAAGACTCCTCGCAGGAGTTCGGAGTCGACCCCCGGGGTTTGTCGAGCCTCCGAAATGAAGCGTCGGAAAAATTCCTTGAGAGTGTCTCCGTCATTCTGGCGGATTCCTGAGAGATGGGAGGGATCTCGGACAATCCTACGATTGGCGATGAACTGGTCCACAACCTGCTGCGCCATTTCTGCGAAGTTGTTGATGGTCCCATCCCGCAGGGAGTGGAACCAAGTGCGCGCTTATCCTTTCAAGGTTGTCGGGAACACTTGATAGAGGAGTTGATCTGGAGCGTTGTAGAGTCTCATGATGGTAGCGAATTTGTTGACATGTTCTAACGGGTCATCCGTCCCATCGAATGTTTCGATGTTGGGAAGCTTAAAACCATTCGGAACTGGATGGGCCAAGACCTGAGGCGATAGTGGGGAGCCGAGGTGCGCGGGACGGTGGGCGAGAGCTGCGAGTCGCCCCGCCTGGTCGTACTCTTCCGCTATCATGTTGCGTATCTCTTCTCGAGTGGCTCTTCCCATCACTTGTCCATGAAGACCTCTTCCCTGGTGCTGGCGATGGTGATCAGCTTCTGGTCTTCTGGGCGGCCGAGCAGGATGGGTGGAGCTTACGACGTCAGAGAATTCTTCCGAGGCTTCTTCTTCTTGAACGACCTCCTCATTCGGAGCATGATTCGGAGCCAGGGGAGGCGGAACGTTCAATGCTGGAGGTTGAGCGGGAGCTCGAGGAGCCCCAAGATTTCTTACGAGAGCCAACATCTCAGTTTGCTGTTCTTCCATTTGCCGCATGCGCCCCTCCAATGCTGTCGTGGGCGCAAGCATTGCCTTTTCCGCGAGAGGTGCACTGATGAGTGAATGAGAAGGTGCGGGATCGATGCGTCCTTCCGGGATCGATCCCTCGATAGTACAAGCACTTCGTCTTGCCATTACAATTGGTAGCAATCGCTTTATTTAGTGAGTCTTTGTAGAGCTTCGGGAATTCGATTCCCACAGACGGCGCCAAAATATTGCGGGTCGCTTGGGTGCTCTCGGTAGACCGGTCGACTTGAACCGTCTTAGCTCTGAAGCGAGCAAAGCGCGCTAACAGTCAATTAGAGATTCGTTGAGTACACTTGGACTTTTTAACCTGGAAAACCCGGAAATGGTGAAAAACCACGCGGTCGGAGCTGTGCCGACCAAACTTCACTATCTTTTGGGAGTTACAATCAGGTGCTTAAAAATCGAGCGCGACAGGCCACCGTTCGTTACAATAATAGGGAGAGAGAAAAAGAACTCCGAAGTTGACAGACCACCTCTCGGAAACTATGTCTTTTTCCTTCTGAGAACGGTGGAGAAAAAAAGTGAGAATGCTCGGGAGAACAAAAGTGAGAATGCTGAGTCGCCTTTAGGGAGAAAAGAAATCTTCAAGTCCACGACGGAGATCTTCAAGCGCCGAAGGAGAATTCTGAGGAAATCTTCAAAGGAGCTCTCTCAGGCGCAGAAGGCCAGGTCCCTTGAAATGAAGGCTTTGGGCTCCTTTTATAGCTTTGGCTGGGGTTAACCCAGTAATTTTGTTGTCGTAACCACCGTAACCACCTGACGGGCGAATCACGCTGGTCGATTTGGAGCACAATGATCGTCATTTTTCGTAAATGACCGTCTCGCCCTTCGGGCAGTTTGGGCAGTTCGGGTAGCTTCGTTGAAGGTAAAAAAGGCGACAAGCGAGTCCTGCAATCTGAGAAATTAAGAAATGTTAACTACGCGCGAGTTCAGAATTTGGGAACGTTCTGAGCGCGTTCAGAACGTAGAAACGTTCTGAGTGTGCGGGGAAGTCTTCTGAGCGCGCGGGGAAGCGTTTTGAGTGCGCAACGAACTTGAGAGCGCTCTGAGCGCGTAACGAACATGAGAGCGTTCTGAGCGAACGGAGATGCGTTCTGAGCGCGCAACGAGCGTGAGAGTGCTCTGAGCGCACAACGAACACGAGAGCGTTCGGAGCGAATGAAGAGGCGTTCTGAGCGTGCAATGAGCGTGGGAGCGCTCTGAGCGGCAACGAACACGAGAGCGTTCTGAGCGAACGGAGAGCCGTTCTGAGCGCGGGAGCATCCTGCGGCGAACGGGGAAATGAGAAGTCGCGCCACAAAGGGGGAACTGGGTTCCGGCCGGGCGCTCCACAGGACCCCCTGCAGGAGAGGGAGGGCGGTCTGGCCGCATCCGCACGGGGTGTGGCCGCACCCCAAGGGGTGTGCGGCTCGGCTGCACCCCAAGGGGGGTGCGGCTCGGCTGCACCCCTAAAGGGGTGCGACGGCTTGGCCGCACCCAGGGAGGGGTGCGGCTAGGCCGCACCACAAGAGGGGTGCTGCTTGGCCGCACCCCCATGGGGGTGCATCCTGGCTGCGCCCCAAGAGGGGTGCGGCTGGGCCGCACCCCAGGAGGGGTGCGGCGGCTTGGCCGCACCCCAGGAGGGGTGCGGCGGCTTGGCCGCACCCCAAGAGGGGTGCGGTTAGGCCGCACCCCTTGAGGGGGGTTCGGCGCTACCGCGCATGCTAGCGCGCGGTAGCGCCGCGCGCTACCGCCACGCGCATCATGGCGGTAACGCGTCCGCTATCGCGCGCGGTAGTGTTTGTGGTTGCGCACGACATTATCGCGCGTGGTGCTGGCGCGCACGGTTGAGTGCGGCCCTGCGACGCGTTCTGCGTGCGTCTTTGCACGGGTAGTTGGCATTGGAGATGGTGGGTTTGACCCACTTTCCCACTCATCCCTCATCACCTTTGTGGTGGAGTGTGGTTTGTGAGTAACCGCTACCCAGTTTTGAACATATAGATGAGAACCCATATATGAATGCGTATCAAAGCTAAAATATAGATTCCTCTTAATACTATATAAATGATTTAACATGCTAAAATTAAATATTTGTAATCTTATCAACATATTTCTTCACTTTTTTCTTCACTTTTGACATAATGAAAAAGGCTAAAGAAAACGAAATCTCCCCCTTTTAATTCCAATAAATATATGGGGAATAAAATTTAAAATTTATAGTTATTTAGAATAGCCTTTAAGTAACTATAATTTGAATGACATTTTCCATGTTCTTACGGTGCTTTCATTTTCCACCATTGGATCTTTCACATATTTTATCGAAAACATCTTTGATATAAAAAAATAAACTTCCCGGGAGAGAGAGTGGGGGAGAGGGAGAGAGAAAGAGAGGAGAGAGGGAAAAAGAGAGGGAAAAACAATCTTTTTAAGTATATACGTATTTTTTTTACAAAATAAATATTGTAATATTATTGTATATTTTTTACGGTCATTTTAAGTACTCATATGTATATGTTGCGGAGGCAGCCCACACACGCATCGAGCACGGGCGAAGCTCCAGCCTAGATGCGGCCGAAGGCCGTCCGACAACATCGCGTTGGGGGTGGGCGAAGCCCGCCGTCGCCGGCCGGGTACTGTCGCGCTTGGCCGTTGGGGCGGAGCCCCGTGTCGGGCACTCGTGTGTATATATATATATATAATGTTGCGGTCCACTCAAGGCTCCGGTAGAACGGACTAAATTGAACCGTCTTAGCTCGGGAGCGTTCGAGCGTGCAAACAGTCACAGAAAAGGGAAAGCTGCCAAGACAATTTTTTTAACGTGGAAAACCCGTCAACTGGGTGAAAAACCACGCGGTCGGTTCTGTACCGACCAAAACTTCCACTGTTTGTTTGTTGTTGTACAAAGTTGTTTTGAAGAACTCTAGAGCGACATACCGCCTCTCGTTACAATTTGTGAGAGAGAGGTGCTCGGAGGGTGACAAGCCACCGCTCACGGAGCTAGGTCTTTTGTCTGTTGCGGAGGGGAATGTTGTGCTCTGAGCGCTCTGGAGATTTTGACTGCTGCTTGAAGGTTGGATCGATGTGCTTTGTGCGTCGTTGTCTCTGCTACTTGTCTTCTACTGCGCGAGAGGAGTTTGTAGTACTGGTCATGTTGGTAACTATTACGCTTGTTCTTGAGCACGTAGCGTGTTTGTTGCTGAATGCGCGGGGGTGCACTTGGAGCGATCTTGAGAGTAAAGAGAATGGAGGTGTGCTCGGAGCGGAGCGCACGGAGGCGCGCTGGGAGTGGAGCACACAGAGGTACGCTTGGAACGAAGTGCACAGAGGCGCGCTTGGAGCAGATCGCTCGAAGGCGCGCTTGGAGCAGAGTGCTCGAAGGCGCGCTTGGAGCGGTCTTTTGAGCAGAGCGCACAGAGGCGCACTTGGAGCGGAGCGCACAGAGGCGCTTGGAGCGGAGCGCACGGAGGCGCGCTTGGAGCGGAGCGCACGGAGGCGCGCTTGGAGCGGAGCGCACGGAGGCGCGCTTGGAGCGGAGCGCACGGAGGCGCGCTTGGAGCGGAGCGCACGGAGGCGCGCTTGGAGCGGAGCGCACGGAGGCGCGCTTGGAGCGGAGCGCACGGAGGCGCGCTTGGAGCGGAGCGCACGGAGGCGCGCTTGGAGCGGAGCGCACGGAGGCGCGCATGGAGGGGAGCGCACGGAGGCGCGCTTGGAGCGGAGCGCACGGAGGCGCGCTTGGAGCGGAGCGCACGGAGGCGCGCATGGAGGGGAGCGCACGGAGGCGCGCTTGGAGCGGAGCGCACGGAGGCGCGCTTGGAGCGGAGCGCACGGAGGCGCGCATGGAGGGGAGCGCGCGGAGGCGCGCTTGGAGCAGAGCGCACGGAGGCGCGCTTGGAGCGGAGCGCACATAGACATGCTTGGAGTGGTCTTCAGAGCGGAGCGCGCGGAGGCGTGCTTGGAGCGGAGAGCACGGAGGCGCGCTTGGAGAGGTCTTGATAGCGGAGCGCACGGAGGTGCGCTTAGAGCGGAGCGCACGGAGGCGCGCTTGGAGCAGAGCGCACGGAGGCGCGCTTGGAGGGGAGCACACAAAGGCGCGCTTGGAGCGGAGCGCACAGAGGCGCGCTTGGAAGGGGGAGACGGAGGCGCGCTTGGAGGGGAGCGCACGGAGGCGCGCTTGGAGCGGAGCGCACTGAGGCGAAGAAGAACTTCGAAGGAGTCTTCGAGGAGAGGAGGGAGGATGAAGATCTTTGAGCCATCTTCGAAGTGCTTGAAGAATCTTCAAGCGCGGCTTCGAAGATAAAGTAGATCTTCAAAAGAGCTCTCTGTTGAACTTAGGAGGAAGGAGTAGGAGAAAAGGATGAGAAAAACAGAAGCTTTGAGGTTCTATTTGTAGGCCCTAGAGGTGGTTACATTGGTTATGCAGATAATCGCAGGCCGTAACCACCATAAATACTAAAAACAGGCCAATTCTATAAGAATTACGATGCACATTAATTAGAAATTTCTCTAAGCGCAAACCAATGTGGATCCAGATATTTGCACCTGCCCACTATGGGTGGTTACACTGGCGGTTACGCGGGTGGTTATCCGATAATCGGAAGGTGGAGAACGCAAGCGGACGATCGGACGACGACGGACTCCGGCCCGGGAGGAGATCGGCCGGCCTCCCGGCCAGCAAAGACCACGCGGCCAAGGCCGGTCGGCCAAGGAGGGGCGTCAGTGAGGGGATGCCGGCGGCAGTTGGCCCACATGGGTGGTTAGGACGGCGGATTGCGCGATGATCGCGTGCGTTGATCGTGCGCGTGAATGTTTTTCTTTTACTCTCCACTAAGGTAGTGGGAGGTTATGGGATTCCGGCTATTCGCAGCTCGAAATTCCTATATAATGAGCGAGACCCCATCATATATTATATATATATATATAAATATATATAATACTCTGTTATTTTATCTTATCTTAATTAACATTAATTTTTCTATGCTTTTATATATGTATAGAGAGAGATATAGATATAGATATGAATATAATTTCAAAATGTAATAAAAACGGTTTAATAAAAGCTAAACGTATAGATAATACTTTTCAATAGAAAATATTTTTATAAGGAAGTATGCAAAGTTACTATTTTCCAGAAAAATATGTGTATTATTCATAAATTCAATATATTTGTTTTAACTATTTGAAATAAAACAATAAATGAATAAATTTTAACATATAAAAATTGGGCGCTGGTATTGGCAGATTAACTTCAGCTATGGGCAGATCATTGTTAATGACAGACCAAAATAAAAAAAATCAAAGAAACCTGTGATTACAGTGGCAGAACTAGAATTTTCGCTAAGCTCGGGCACAATAAATTAAACTAAAAAATAATTGTAGAATATATTGCATAAGTTCTTGCTCCTACATAAATGTGAGAGCAAATAACGCATATCAAACCTCTAATTTTTTAACAAGGCGATAAGAAGTCTATACACTTTAGAGCAACTCTATGAGATGTCTTATACTATGTGAAAGCTACTCTTGTAAATCCCCCAGACGAAGTAGTTTGACATGATCTTACTTCCGGAAATAAATTTCAATTTGAATTTGACACTCATGAATAATGATAAAATCCCTAATTTATAACAAAAATCATCTAAATAATTTAGTAAAAAAAGATCTGCCTTCATGAACGACAACTAATGGCCACGCGCTCATTACCGCCACCATCGAGTCAAACGTACCTTAAGCTAATTGGATCAATGACAATCGAGCAATTTATAAAAAAACTAGCCAACACTAAAAGTTATAATAACCTAAATTAAATTTGGATCTATAGAATCATAAACATAGAATCATAAACAAAAACATACATTCAGGATCTAAAGAGGAGAAATCATCACCAACAGAAACCCTTGGAGCTGCTTCCATGTGTTTTTGTTGTATATTCAGGATCTAAAGAGAAAAACAACATCATTCAAATTTCTATTTTACTACTTTTCTTCAAAGAAAAAAAATTTGTCTACTTTTTACTTGCATGAGTATGGGAAAGAACTTCACTTGCCCAACCCATCAGGCATCAGATCTTTAAGTCATCCTTTCTGCAACTATTGAGAAGTCCTGCAAGGCATATTATGTTGTACTTCTAGTCAATTTAACCTTTTCCGGTTTGAAAATTTATTTAGTTTGCAGGGCGATCTTAGATTTTTTTTTTTCATTACTTCATTTTGCTAACTTAGTTTAGATCAATATGAATTAGAAAGAAACTCCTAGGGTCCGTTCGTTTGGCAGGAAATAAGATGCAGGAATTAGAATTGACCCAATTCAGATTCCCGCAGGAATTGGAATTGAAGTCAATTCCAATTCCGATGTTCGACTGAATTCAGGAATTATATCACAGGAATTGGAATCAGTAATTCCATTGTTCGTCTGTATATTAAAATTCAATGGACGGAATTGAAATTTTAAAACATAGATACACACTTAGTACCTAAACACACATAAAAATACACATACACAGTTGGGAACAGTGCCCATCAATGTTCCTGATTTGAAGAAGTGCTCAAGTCAATGATAAAAACATTATGTATTTGATGGTGTGTTCAGTTTATGCTTGCGGAGATTAAACAATATGTCCAGTAGTTCTCAAATTCCACTAACTACAATATCATCGAGAAAGACTGGACATATCGTCGAATAAAGCACTCGTACATCGTCGAGATTGCATATAAGCTGAAGGATCATGACAGTTATCATCGAAATGATATGGACAACTCGACGATATCGTTGTGACAGCAAAGCTCGCACGACGATATCGTCGTAAAGAACAAGAAGAATCAATCAAGTTGTATATCGTCGTGTTGAACTGTATCTCACGACGATATCGCTGAAAGACTAAAGTCAAAGTATTCGGGAGTGTCGATGACATCGTCGTAAAGAAGTTTTATCGCTGAGAAGACTAAGAAAGAACTTGTAAAGGCAGTCGATAGAAGAAGAATGGATTATCGTCGAAATGATCAAAAGATATCGACGAGAAGTAAGAATGATCAAGACGATATCGCCAAAAAGGCAGAATGGTTTCAACGACATCGTCGAGAAGACTAGAAGTTACCAACAAGATTACGACGACATCTTCATATCGTCGTAAGTGCAAGTAGAGTTATGATATCATGTATCGTCGAGATATTATTCTCTGAAGAAGACTTGAAAAATTGTCCAAGTCCAAGATGGATCGTCTTAACGTCAAGATATGTCGTCGAGACGTTGCAAATATCACCGAGACAGGTCAAGACATTTCAAATCACGTTGTCTGCATTTAATGCCGCCGCATGATGGTCAATCAACGCGTGTCGTTAAGGAATGAGCTTCTGACACTTAAGGTACATTCTAGGAGACCATTAGCCGTCTCCTCAGCGATATAAAAGGGAATAAGTGTCTGCCCTAATTCAACATAGAGAATACTCGTAAGCTTTTTAATAGAACAGTAATATGGCTGCGAGAAGAAGGAACAAGAACTAAAGAACCATACATTCTGCATCAAGTTCTCCAAGTTTCAGTCTAGCAAGATCGACTGATAAGAAGTGTTCCGGAAAGGATTGAAGAGAAGTATGTGTTGTCCAAGTGAAGATCAAAAGCATTCTCTTCAAGTCCAAGAAGTCGTTATTCATCCGGCTAAAGAAAGTTCTCGTATCATCTCTTTGTTTCTCTATAAGGCCTAATGGCCTGAGCTGTAGGATCTATTTTAGATCTGAGATTTGTAGGGCTTGAGGGCCTGATATTTGTAGGGCTTGAGGGCCTGAGTGTAAGACTTAAGGGCCTGAGTTTGTAAGGCTTGCATGCCTAAGTATTTTGTGGAGTTTGTCGACCCTAGCACACGGCTAGAAAGGCGTAGAGGGAGAGTGGACTACTCAAGACACCCTGTCTTGAGGAACCACTATACATCTGTTGTTTTTGTGTGTGGTGTTTATGTGCTTGCTTGGCGCTCTGTGATAAAATAGCTTAAGCTCTTATGCATAAAATTCTAAAACATGCATATCACCTAATCCCCCCTTCTAGGTGATAGTTCCATAACTAACAAGTGGTATCAGAGGGAGGTTGATCAAAAAGTGACTTAACTGTCAGATCTAGATCTTGGAACTACTCACTATGGCTGATCAGCACAGAGAGATGAGATCCATGAAGCTTCCAACCTGCACTAAAGAGAACTTCCCTATCTGGAAGGAAGAGTAAGACTTTTTATGGAAGCAGCTGATCCCAGGATATTCGTGGCTGTTCAAGAGGGTCCCTTCATTCCCATGACTGCATCCACCATAGATCCAACTCAAAGGGTGGCAAAGAAGTATAACGACATGAGCAAGGATGAACTTGCCCTGGTAAGCCTAGATAAGAGGGCACATAATGTTATTGTAAGTGCCATTGATGATTCAACCCTTCAAAATCTCATTCACTGCAAAATGACCAAGGAGATGTGGGACTCCCTGGTTGTCTATATGGAGGGGACTGAGGAAGTAAGGGATGATAGGAAATTCCTTCTAAATAAGGAGTATGAGGCCTTCAAGCAAGGCAAGGCTGAAAATATCTCTAACTGTTATGAGAGATTTTTCAAAATAGTAAATGAGCTAAAGAATTATGGAAGTGAGTTCACAAACTTAGATATAAATGATAAGTTCCTCAGATCCCTCACTAAGGAATGTGATATCAAGATTTGTGCTATTAGAGAAATGGGTCAACTGGGCAACATGGAGCCCAAGAACCTATATGGACAGCTGCTCTTCCATGAGCTTCAACTCAACACCAGAAAGGCTGAAGAAGAAAGCTTAAGAGAGAACACCAGAGAAAGATCCGTGGCTCTCAAGGCTAAGAGCATGAGGAGATCCAATGACAAGACTCCTGCATACCAAGACAAATCTGAGAGCAGTGAAGGTTCTGATGCCTGCACTTCAGAATCTGACAATACTGACAGAGAGATGGCTCTCCTCTCAAAGCAGTTCAGAAAACTGATCTCCAAAAGAAGAAGAGACAGCTACAGACCCTCTTCTTCAAGGTCCAGAAGACCTGGTCACAATAACAGATCTAACTCCTCAAGGGAGGACAAGTACAAATAAAAAACTAATAAATTTGATTTAACTAATTCTGTTTGTTATTCCTGTAATAAAGCAGGACACATGATTGCTGATTGCCCTTCCAAGAAGAGGGAATCAGGGAATCATGAAGACAAAAGAAGGTCAAGGGACAAGAAGAAATCTGAAAAAGGGTTTCTGGCAAAGAAGACCAGAACCTTAAGTGATTCTGAATCTAGCTCCTCAGAAACTGAGGAGGAAGCTCTCATTGGCCTTATGACCATCAATGAAGAAAACCAGGATGACAATAACTCTCCTGGAAAGGTACAAATCAGAGCTAATCTATCTGCATTTGATTCTGAATCAGTGGCAGATTCTCTGCATGATAATGGAGGTGAGTCTACTGCCAACAACACATCCTCAAGATCTCATTATGAGATTGAATCTGAGCTGATTCAGCAATATGAAACCTTGTGGAAAGCTTTTAAGAAAATAAAGAAACTCCTCAAAGTTCAAGCTAAGGAGTTAGACTCCTTGAGAACTACCCACTCTGAGCTCCAGGAGACAGCTAAGGAGCTAGCTGCTGTGAGAAAGGAAATGGACAGACTCAAGGTGGCAACAAAGCTCAAGAATGCTGAACTGGGTCAGAAGAACAAGGTCATCAAGGACCTTGAGAAAATGCTGCTAGCTGAAAAGAAAATTGTAGCCAACTTTTCAAAACCTAAGACTGTACTTCCTATTATTGACAGCTTCTCTGCACCATTCAGAGCTGTTATAGGATTCAATAAAGAAACAATCAAGGGTATAGCCTCTGATGTGCAACCCTCTTTCAAGAAGGTGCTGCTGGCCTCAAATTCCTTTGACCAGTATTCCTCATATGGTCATCTGACCAATTCCTGCATAGCAAGTGGCAATAAGCCCTCTATTACCAATAGAAGAGCAGACTTTGGGCTAAGTGATCCCAAGGCACCCCATGAGGAGATTCAGATGAAGAATCCAGGTCCCTTTGTCCATGTACCTGAATCAATAACACTCAAAAGCAAAAGAAAGGCTGTTCCTACAAAGCCTGTTCCCAAGAAGGTGAACCACACGGTGGTGAGACCAGCTCCACTTCACACTCACACCTGTGAGGTTCACCTAAAACCTGTCAGACCAGTTGTTCCCACTCCTACACACCATCACTGTCATCCCACTCAAATGGTGAGGCAGAAGAGAAGATACAACAGGTTTGAGTGCTGGTGCTATGGGAAAGTGGGTCACTTTGCCCTGGACTGTTGGTTCAGCCCAACAGGACCTAATGCAAAGAGAGTACAAACCACCCAGTGGTGTAGTATCCCAGTTTATCCCCCTAACTGAAACCAAGGGCCCAAATCAAATTGGGTGCCTAAGGGAAAGTATTTTTTCTCGCAGGTGTGTCCAAATGCCAACAAATCTCTCATTTGGTATTTGGACAGTGGCTGCTCCAGGCATATGACTGGAATAAGAAGCTATCTAAGAAACTTCACCCCTGTGGAGAATGAACCAACAATGATATTTGGAGGTTCAGAAAAGGGGGTGACCAAAGGCTATGACAACATCTCAAATAGGTTAGTTGCCATCACAAAGGTTGCTTATGTGGAGGGATTGAATCACAATCTCATAAGCATAAGTCAATTTTGTGATCTAAGTTATGTCATTGTTTTCTACAAGGATAAATGCCTAGTTAAGAAATCCTTGGACTCTGAGGTTATCTTAACTGGTACTAGGAGTGGAAATATATATTTCTTAAATTTCCTTCAGTCAAATTCTTTCATGCCTCTTTGTCTTGTAGCTAATGAGAAAGAAGCTCTATGTGTTCAATGACATAAGAGACTTGCTCACATTAATTACAAGACCATATACAAGCTTTTCTCTCTAGACCTAGTCAGAAATGGACCCAATATTAAGTGCATTAAGGAAGGTCTTGTCATGCATGCCAACTTGGCAAGCAAACTAGGACCAGCTTCAAGAGCATCTCCATTAAAGTCTCTTCTAGGTGCCTATTTCTATTGCACATGGATCTGTTTGGTCCTATGTCAGTTCACAACTTAGGAGGGAAGGCTTACACTCTTGTTGTAGTTGATGATTATTCCAAGTTCACTTGTGTATTCTTCCTTAAAAAGAAGTCAGATACCTTAGACATCTTGAAGAACTTTGTCAGGCAAATCCAGAATGAGATGAGTAGGCATGTGCAGGAAAACCGAAAACTGCACCAAACCGCAAAACCGCACTGAACCGCACCGATCGGGTTCGGTTCGGTTCGGTTTTGGGGGTCTGAAAACCGCAGGTTTATTGGTGCGGCGCGGTTTTCAGCTCAAAAAAACCGTGCAAACCGCACCGCACCGTGGTCCGCCGTCCGCCTCTCCGTCTCCATCACTCTTCGTCATTTCGGCTTTCTCGACCTCTCGGTTTGCCAGCCAAATAGGTATGCCTGCATGTGTATATTTGTCTTCATTTCTTGTCTTCAATCTTCATTGAATCATTGTTGCCGATTAAACATACAAAACTACATAAGCTTCATTGAATCATTGTTTATCAGTTTATGTATTTTCATTCTAAGTTTGCAAACCTGAATACCTAATCAATTTGTGTTTTCAGATTTAGCTTTAGATTTGTTTTAAGTGGTTTAATTGTAGATTAATTAGTTGTAGATTAAGCTTTAGATCAGTTTATGTATTTCCTGTTCAATGTTCATTCTAGATTAGTTTATGTATTTTTCATATTTAGGGTTTTAATTATATGTAGATTATTAATTTATTATAGCTATTAATTCCAAGATTTTTAGATGACTGTAAGTATTTTCAACAATCTAATCACAAAATAGTCTTGCCCAAATTCAAGAAGGGACAAAAAGCTGTCAAAAACCGAAACCGCACCGCAAAAACCAACCGCAAACCGCACTGAATCGACACCGCACCGCACAGTTTCGGTGCGGTTTTGGTCGGTCAAAAACCACACCCTTATGGTGTGGTTTCGGTTTGGGCTCAAACCGCACCAAACCGCACCGCTCGCAGGCCTAGAGATGAGCTGCACTGTGGTCAAATTCAGAAGTGACCATGGTACACAATTTCAATCTGGATCCATAACATAATTCTGTCAAGAGCTGGGTATCTCCCAAGAATTTTCCTCACCTAGAACTCCTCAACAAAATGGAGTTGCAGAGAGGAAAAACAGAACCTTAATAGAGGCTAGCAGGACAATGCTAAGTGACTCCTCTGTACTAGAATACTTCTGGGCAGAGGCTATAACACAGCTTATCATTTCATAAATAGGGCATCTATCATCAAAGATCACAAGAAAACTACTTATGAGCCGATGGAAGGAAGAAAACCTACATTATCCTGCTTCAAAATCTTTGGGAGCAAATGTTATGTACTCAATAATGAAAAATCCAAACTAACTAAGTTTGCTGAGAAAAGCAGTGAAGGTATTTTTGTTGGCTACATCTCCTATAGCAAAGCATATAGAGTGTACAACATTAATACCCAAGCAATTGAAGAATCTGTACATGTTGTATTTGATGAGACTAGCCTTATTCATAAAGGCTGGTCTAGTTCTTTAGTGGATGCAGGTTCAATAGAAAAAATGGAAAAGCTATCCATTGAGGATAAGGCTGAAACCTCAGGAAGAGACAGAGACCATCCAATGACAATAGAAATGGAAGAAGATGCTATAGAAGGATTAACAACAGCTGAAGAGGTACAACCTGAAGAACTTGCAATAGAAGAGATCCCAAGAAGACTGCCTGCTGACTTAGACAAATCAGACATCACCCCCAAAAGCAAATTATAAGGGATGTCAATCAAGGAGTGGTTACAAGGAGCAGAGCTCTAAATGAAGCATTATACTTAAGTTTTCTTTCTCAAATTGAACCCAAGAAATTTGAGGAAGCAAATAAGAACCCATTCTGGATTGCTGCAACGCAGGAGGAACTAAATCAATTTAAAAGATGCAAGGTATGAAAATTAGTTCCCAGACCCCAAGGACACAACATTATTGGAACTAAGTGGGTTTATAGAAACAAATTGAATGAGAATGGGGTTATTATAAAGAATAAAGCAAGGCTGGTTGCAAAGGTCTATAGACAGGAAGAGGGCATTGACTTTGATCAGACCTTTGACCCTGTAGCAAGACTGGAGGCTATCAGATTATTCCTAGCCTATGCAGCCTAAAAAGGATTCAAAGTGTGCCAGATGGATGTGAAGTCAGCCTTCCTGAATGGTGACCTCAAGGAAGAAGTATATGTAGAACAACCCTCAAGTTTTATTGATTCTACTCATCCTGATTTTGTTTATTTTCTTAAAAAGGCACTATATAGTTTGAAACAGACTCCTAGAGCCTGGTATGAGACTCTATCAAGCTTTCTTATTGAAAACAAGCTTTCAAGGGGGAAGATTAACAAGACATTGTTCCTAAGGGAAGTAAAGGGCAAGATTTTGCTAATGCAGATCTATGTGGATGACATTATCTTTGGCTCTACAGATGACAATCTCTGCAAGAAATTTGCCAATTTAATGCAGGGAAAGTTTGAAATGAGCAACATGAGAGAGCTCAAATACTTCCTAGGTCTCCAATTGAAACAATCTGTAGATGGTATATTCATCTCACAGATCAAATTCACTAAAGAGCTAGTCAAGAAATTTAGACTGGAGAGTGCTTCTTCTATGAAGACTCCCATGGGATCCAATGTGTCTCTGGACATGGATGAGAAGGGAATACCCTTTGATGAAACCAAGTACATATGCATGATTAGGTCTTTGCTCTACCTAACTTCAAGTAGGCCTGACATAATGTTTGTCACATGTGTCTGTGCTAGATATCAGGTGAACCCCAAGGAATCTCATCACACCTCTGTCAAGAGGATTTTAAGATACCTGAAGGGTACACCTAATCTTGGACTATGGTACCCTAGGAACACTGGGTGTGAACTAACAGGGTATTCAGATGTAAATTATGCAGGGTGCAAAGAAGATAGGAAGAGTACTACATGGACTTGTCAATTCCTTGGAGGAAGACTGGTCTCATATAGTAGTAAGAAGCAGACAAGTGTGGCAATCTCCATAGCAGAGTCAGAATACATATCTGCAGGAAGTTTCTGTGCTCAGCTGCCGTGGATCCAGAATCAACTTAAGGACTACAATCTAAAGATGACCAAAACACCCCTATTTTGTGACTCTTCAAGTGCCATCTCAATTGCTAAGAACCCTATCTCACACAGCAGGACTAAGCATATTGAGATCAGATATCACTTCATTAGGTAGCATGTGGAGAATGAAGATATCACTCTTGAGTTTGTCCCCACAGACAAACAAGTTGCTAATATATTCACAAAGCCCCTAAAAGAAGCTAAGTTTAACTTTTTCAAATTCCAATTGGGGATGTTAAACTTAGAGTAACTTCCAAATTCTCTTTATCACTAATCATTTGCTCCTTAGGAAAAGGTCAAGCTCAGTACTAAAGAAGCCTCTCAACAAGGGCTAAACATGGGCTAAGCCAAACAAGAAACTGAAGAAGCTTATCGTCGACACTCCTAATAGTCTCGACGACACAATCCATTGTATCAATGACATAAGGCTTATCTCGATGACAAATGGATCAGATTAGAAAGCAGCATAACGACGACATGTTTTGACGACATACTGACGTATCATCGAAACAGGACACAACTACCTATCACGATATTGGATCGACTAATCTGAGCAGCCTGTCAAATCTTCAGTAAGCACCATAAGGTACGCGCCTCCTCATCTACCTCCACTATAAATAGTGTGAATGCTTAGGATAAAATTATACTCTCATTTTCCGGTGATAGGATTACTAGAGTCTGCAGGACTCGAATATTTGCTCAGTGAACCCTGCGTTCTTCTCCACCATGAACTTCTGGAATTCTATGGAAATGCAATACCGAACAGCTCCGCAACCTCAGTAAAGTCACTGGTTGCTAGGAAGAAAGTGAAAATCTCCGTAAAAAGCCTGGGAAAAATGTTGCATCTGCCTCGGTTGACAACAGAAGAACTAGAGGAAGAGGTGTCCTCTGAAGACCTCTCAACATGTTACACCTAGTGTGGACACTCAGGAAAGACCTACGGGTCCATTAAAAGGGCAGACTTCAACCAGAGAGAAAATCTTCTCGCAGACATAATCAGCAAAGTCCTGCTCTGCAAACCAGGTTCTCATGACCAAATTTCTAAAGAGATGTTTGCAGTGATGAATAGGGTTATCCTATCCAAAAGGACAGACTGGAGGGAGCTCCTGTTTCAAAAGATTAAGAATAATCTGACGAGACCCCATCGTTTGGGAGAATTCTAATCATCTTCCTGCTGAACTCCCTTGGTGAAGTGATCACCAGGAAGATGGGAGTGCCTCTGCACTACTCCAAAAGGCTAGACTCCAAGATGCTGGACAGATGAGTTAGGTCAATCTCCAAAGGAACTTAGGGTTCCTCCTCTGTTCAACAGAAGAAATCGAAGAACGATGTTAGGGAGGTTGCCTCAGCGGAGGAGGAGTCCTCCAGCAACTCTGAGGAGAGAAGAGCCCCATCTCAGCAGACCCCTATATAGATTGAGGGGGAGATGCTGTTGGAACATGCTTTCCGCATTTCTTTGTTTGACAATAACAAATCCTATTGTATTTGATCATACTTGTCTTGTGTTTATAGTATGCAGGATTCTGTGGTTTCAAAACTCCATGGTGTTGTGTTGTTGTTGCTACCGCGCCACACTAACTCTACCGCTGGCGCTAGCATTAACAACCGCTGAGATGAAACCACTGAGAAGGGTAGCCGCTGATATGCAAGCTGGCGTTCGACGAATTGTATGCACTACCATGGGGCGTCTTCATTACCGCAGCGCGCTAGTTTCGTTCGACAAACTGGGTTCGACGAACTCGGTGCTCTGTTCGACGAACGATGAACGCGGAAGCCTGTTCAACGAAATTCATATCAGGGCGTTCGACGATCGACGAATGCTGAGGCCCGTTCGACGATCGACGAATGCTGAGGCCCGTTCGACAAACTGAAGCTCTACCGCCGCGTGTTAGCACTAACGCTGGCGCTAGCGCCCGAAAGACGAAATGGTGTTCGAAGAAAATGATGCGGTTCGACGAACCAGATTGAGATCGACGAAAACAAGTTTCCGTTCGACGAACTAGATTGAGATCGACGAAAGCTGAGGTCAGCTCGACGAAGATGCGCCCGATGAAATGATCTACCGCGGAGCGTTAGTACTGATGCTGGCATTAGCATTTTTGGAAACTATTGACAGAAAGGAAAGTGGAGAAAAAGGAATGTCGACGGGTCGCTATGTTTGACAAGTACTATCGCGGTGCGTTAGGTCTAACGCCCGGCGGTAGCTTTTGGAAACATCCCGTCTGCTGTTGATTGAGGGGCAAATTTGGAAAGAGATATTGGCTGAAGGAAGGAAATCGCACTATCGCGGGGTGATAGTGATACCGCGGCGCGCTAGGCTGTCACAACCGTTTGCGCTAAGTTGCCTTAACTGCCACGATCCGTGTGCGCGTCATGTCACTATCGCGAGGCAATAGTACTAGCGCAGGCGGTAGCTGTCGAATCATTTTAAAGAGCAGTGCTTCCTCCATTATGTGGGCTACTAGAGAATGAATTGAAGCCTTAATTCAGAGCACTCGTGAGAGCCTTCAGAAGCAGCCAAGACAACTCCATCAACGTTCGTAAACGCAAGGAACTCGAAGAAAGAACCAACACGCTTACTCTACGAGAAGGTCGCACGCATCAACTCAAAGGATTACTTCGGCGCACCTTCGACAAGATCTTCGAATTCAACCTAAGAGGGAGTTTGTCTTTAGTTGTTATTTTTCATTTGTAATATTTTTATATCTTTTGTTCGGTAGAGAAATTCGCCTCGTGTTGGCGACTAGGTCTAGGTAGGACTTAGGGAGTAATTCGCCTTGTGTTGGCGACTAGGTCTAGGGAGTAGATCTAGGGGTTGCTCGAGGCCTTTCTGGTGATAGATTGGCTAGAGCGGCTTGAGGCCTTGTCTGGGGAGAGACAAACTAAAGCCAACCGATCCTTGGGAGAAGGGTCGGTATAGAAAATGAAAAAGAGTTTTTCATTTGTCGCCTCTTTCCAAGCGTTATTGGAAAAGTTTTTGTAAACGTATGTATTTCGATTTGATGATTAATGAAAATATGTTTATTTCTTCATCTATGATTCGTGCTCTTTGATTTTCATTGTCTTAACCTGAAAGCTAATTTCTCTGTCACTAACGCTGAGCGGTAACACTACCGATGGCGGTAGCAACAGAGATTTATTTTCTTTAATAATTATAAAATGTTTAAAACCCTTATTCACCCCCCCTCTAAGGGCGCCTACAGATCCAACAAGTGATATCAGAGCTAGGTTATTCCAATTCGGCTTAACAACCGGGAATAACGACGTCTCTTAATCATAATCTCGCTTCTACGAGTGGGGAAAATTTTAATATAAATGAAAAAGTATTATCACCACCTTTATTTATGGGCAAAAATTATAAAGGGTGGAAAATATTAATGAAAAATTTTCTTAAGGACTTCGATGAAAAAGTTTGGAATATTACTATTGAAAAGCCACGTACCGTACTAACTAGAAACGAAATTATTTTAAATGCAAAATCTATGAATAGTATATTTTGCGCGTTAGACCAAAATATTTTCAAACTTATTTATACTCTACCTACCGCTTATGAGATTTAGAATTTTCTTGAAAGAACTTATGATTCTCCTTCTGCATGTATGGAACAATCGCAAGAACTGGAAAATATGCAAGATTGCTCAAGTCTTCAAAAAAGCTCCTCTCATGACAAATCCGTGGAAGGGACATCAAGCGGAAGGGATGATGGAAGCTCTTGCTTGGAAGATGAAGAAGTGAAAGGAACTATATGCTCAAATATCACATCATCCACAAGCGATGTAAGAAAATCCAAATCTCTTATTGTGTGTAATTCTATTTCTACATTACAATTGCTTCAAACTACAAAGCGCAAAATTAAGAAATTAAAAAATGCTAATAAACATTTTGCGCTTAGAAAATAAAAATTTAAAGGCAAAAATTAATGTAGAATCAAATTCTAATTTATCTAGTTCTACCCATGGCTCCTTAGTTGAAAATATCACACCTTGTGTAGAGTATAATGAATTAAAAGAAAATTACAAGAAACTTGAAAAGGAGTTTATTTTTATAAGAGAACAAAATGAAAGATTATGTTTAGAAACTTCATCTTTGAAAATTAATTGTGCTAAGTGTAATGACTATAAAATTGAAATTTAAGAGATGGATGAAACATTTGATGAATATATGAATAACTATCAAAATCATATTGATTCAATTGTTTCCACTCTTAAAAATAGCACAATAGCTTACAATAAAGCTAGACATAATCTAAAAATTAAGAATAATGAATTAGAAGCTGCCTAAGGAAATCATAAAGAAAAATTCTCAAAACATACATTCACAATATCAAGATATATCTAAAAGCAAGTTGAATATGAATATAAATAACTTGACTAAGCCTAATAATGGGAGTAAGGAACACAAAGTATTTGTAAATCAAAATCCCAATCTCTATTATTTACAAAATCATGTTTCTCCCAAATTAAAATTAGAATTGTGCAAATTTCCAATTAAAAATATTTTCAATAATCACAATGGAAATTTGATTCATAAAAATAATATCAAACCAAGGTTTGAATGGAGACCCAAAGTTAAAAATGAAACACAAACTCAAATCAAAAGGGCCCATTCAATTCTATCTCCCCCAAAGCAAACACGTTGTATTTGGGTACCCAAAAGAACCGTCACACCCGGTCCTCTTTGGATACCTAAATCTCTCATTCATTTGTATTCAATCCTTTGCATGAAGTAGAAATCAATTAAAAATGAAATATCAATTCTCTACTTCATGATATGCTTTATTTTCCTTTTTGTTTTTGCTTTTATTTCTTTGAACCATCATGATATGATCACTTTATATAACTTGTGATATGACTCTCACTTATTAAACCAAAATTCATAAATAAATCAAATTGAATGAAGTTGAATAAAAAGTCATATCATTTCTCAAGTGATCTACTTATCCTTTTTATTTTTGTCCGTCAAAATCCATTTCCTAATAGTCTTATAAAAATTGAAAAACTAAATTTGTCATATGATATTATTAAGACTAAATGAAATAAGTGTCAAAATGGATTTAAAAGGTGTATTTTAGGGGTATTAGACTAAATTTATAAAATGCGCAAGTTTTGCATAGGTATTTATTATATTTGCGTCATTTTTGATTACCCCTAGTATGTTAAATCATAATCATGTTTACCGAAATTGAAAAATTGCATGAATATTATTTCACTTATTTATGATCATTTCACTCATGCATATGTTGTGCAAAACTCAAGAATTAAGGTCTAATGAGTATGAAGCTTTAATGAATATGAAACCCATGTACTAAAATTTTAACTTCCGCAACTTTTTACGATTTCTTCTCGTCTCTTCACTTCATTAGACAAGCTTTACACTGCACAAACATAATTAAGAAAAATCGGAAGCAAAATCGAAGAAAATTTAGGCTATATGATTGAAATAAGCACTCTCTGTGAGCTAACGCCGGCGCTAGGACCTAACGCCGGCGCTAGCTCAAGTATCCAATTTTCTGAAATTTTAAAATTTTTGAAAAATCACTAAAATATATTATCTTATCTGTATAAGTCATTTTTGCAATTCTCCCTGTAAATTTAAAAAAAAATTTAATAAAATACAAAATTACAAAAAAGAATTTTTGTTGGTTATTTGTTTGATTTCTATTCTTATATGCAAAAATCAAATACAAAAATATAAAACAAAAAAAATATCAAAAATTATTATTTTGAACTTGACTTTTCTATTTACATGTATCTTGTGAAAGGGTGATTTGGGCTATCATCCCATCACATCACCTAGTACCGGGCAAACCCCTCACAGGGTAGACCTCAGGAAGTCCAAGATCAAATTATATGAGTTCAAACTTTAAATTAAAATTATTTCTCAAAAATATCAAAAATACTGTATGGACTTTATTGTGAAAATCAAGCATGATTTCTTCTATCATTTAAGACTTTCTACAATGTTGTGATTAATATTTTAAAACTACTTTGAACATTATCTTTATCATGCCTTGGTACTTCTAAACTCATGTGCATAAATTATATTGTAAAAGTTGTGTAGAACCAAGCTTAGCATGCCTATAAGTATGAGTAACTGTTTTATGTTTGATAATGATATTTATTCACTCACTTATTTTGGCATTGTCTACATATGTGTTTAATCTAAGAATGCTTGTGTATGTTTTGTATTAGTTCAATGAATTAAAATTACACAAGTATCTTACCTACACTACCTTTATTTGCACTTTTAAAAGTTAAGAAAAGTGGTTATGGTTTCATAAATTATATTGGTTTGCAAAACAAGTGTATTCCGAGAACTTTGTACAAAACAAAAATCATAAAATAAAGTGACAAAGATAACTCCACCAAGCACTACTTGAATCTCCTGATAAGCCTTAATAAGCGTTGTGAGGTTGAGCACCTTGGAAAGAATAGTAAAGTGTCTTGCGCAAACCTTATCTTTCTTTCAAAATAAAAAACCACTTACTCTTAAGTACACCGGATCACTAGTCTCAACATTAAAATAAAATAAAATATGTGATCCCCCAAGCACTACTTTGCACCCTGATAAGTCTTAATGAGCATTGCGTGTGCAAAGCACCATGGTAGTTGTACATTTTTGTGCATTGAAGTGTGTGGAAGTAAAATTACTTGTGTTTTATTGTGCTCTTTACTTTACATATTACTTGTATTTTTGATTAAAACATTTGTTTACTCTACTCAAAATACACTTATGTGCACATCATTATCTTTCATAACACTTCTTCTCATGAGTATTGGATCCTAATGCAAATTCTATACTACTCTTTATTTATGAAATGCACTAGATAACCTAGCATGATCTCTACAATGTTTTGTATGTTTTGAATTTGTGAATTAATATAACGTTGTAGTAATTTCTCTTTGAAAACATTATTTCATGCTTGGTTACTTTATTGTCAAAATTAAAGATATTAAATGCAAAAAGATTTACAAAAACATCTTCATTTTTGGAATTTAACTCATATATCTTCTTATGAATCGCCATGTTTATAAATAGATGTTTTCATGTATTTCTATAAGTCTTCCGCATCATCATCACCATATATTTTTTACCTTGCGCTCTCATGCTTATATCAAAGTCTTAAATATCAAAATTCCTTTTTTAACAAATGGTAGACTTGCTTAGTAAAATTTATATTGGTTGCTCTCAACATGGAAATATTGTAATGCTAAAACTCTGATTCATTAAGGGATTTCAAAATAGCAATGTGAGGTGTTTGTTTACTAAATTCAAATAAAAATATATCCATAAGCTATGAACTCATCATTAGATTTAAGACGCTTAAATGTTTCCAATAATTATTATACATGACTTCATATCTCACCATAGCGGGGGCGTAGAGTTGTAGACATTAGATAACCTTATCTCTAGTCATGTCTTGTCCTTAATCGGGGAGGGTTCTAGTAGGGCCTTGCGAGGCACTGCGAGGAAATAATGCTAGGTTATGTTTTTGTCTAGTGTTTGCAATGGGACTAACACCCCAACCTACGACATGTATGCAGCTCCTCATGCCCATCCGTCACTTAGTACGGGGCTAGGGTGTAGACATATTGTCTGGGTAGATTGGTTACTTGGAAATCATTACTTTGTATGCTTAAAACGTTTATAAAGCAAAATCCTTTGTGTACTTAAAATGCTACAACATCTATTTTCTTATATCCAAAATTCTTCATTATCTACTATGCTTCTAAATTCCTATAAAGATGTTCACTTACAACTTGTTTCGTCATGCTTTCCACCTCCTTACTACTTGTATGCTCGATCATGAATACATTTTTTTTCAACAAGTGGTCTTTCTACGAAAATCTCTTCACATTCTCTTTTCACTCCTATTAATTGTATTTCTTTCTTAGTGTCTACCTATTTATCATGCTCATTCCCTCTCTACACAGTAATTACTCACTTTTTGTTGGCCTTCCTCTCCACCCTCTTTTGATAATACCAAAAGGGGGAGAATAAATTTGAAAGAAATTAACATGTTTGGGGAGTTAAGTTCATATGAAGATTTGTTGTAGGGGGAGCATTCATTTAGGGGGAGCATATGCACAATTCTTAAATTTCATGCCTATCTCTATTATAAACACAAATTCCTATCAATTATATTATTTCTTTCTAAGGGGATTTGTTATTATCAAAAGGAGGAGTTTGTTGGAACATGCTTTCAGCATCTCTTTGTTTGACAATAACAAATCCTATTGTATTTGATCATACTTGTCTTGTGTTTATAGTATGCAGGATTCTGTGCTTTCAAAACTCCATGGTGTTGTGTTGTTGTTGCTACCGCGCCGCGCTAACTCTACCGCTGGCGCTAGCATTAACAACCGCTGAGACAAAACTACTGAGAAGGGTAGCCGCTGAGATGCAAGATGGCATTCGACAAATTGTATGCACTACCACGGGGCGTCTGCATTACCGCGGCGCGCTAGTTCCGTTCGATGAACTCGGTGCTCCGTTCGACGAACGACGAACGCGGAAGCCCGTTCGACAAAATTCATATCAGGACATTCGACAATCGACGAATGCTGAGGCCCGTTCGACGAACTGCAGCTCTACCGCGGCGCGTTAGCACTAACGCTGGCGCCAGCGTCCGAAAGACAAAATGGTGTTCGAAGAAAATGATGTCGTTCGACGAACCAGATTGAGATCGACGAAAACAAGATTCCGTTCGACGAACCAGATTGAGATCGACGAAAGCTGAGGTCAGCTCGACGAAGATGCGTCCGACGAAATGATCTACCGCGGAGCGTTAGTACTGACGCTGGCGTTAGCATTTTTGGAAACTATTGACAGAAAGGAAAGTGGGGAAAAAGGAATGTCGACGGGTCGCTATGTTTGGCAAGTACTATCGCGGCGTGTTAGGTCTAACGCCCGACGGTAGCTTTTGGAAACATCCCGTCTGTTGTTGATTGAGGGGCAAATTTGGAAAGAGATATTGGCTGAAGGAAGGAAATCGCACTATCGCGGGGCGATAGTGATACCGCGGCGCGCTAGGCTATCACAACCGTTTGCGCTCAGAAGTTGCCTTAACAGCCACGATCCGTGTGCGCGTCATGTCACTATCGTGGGGGCGATTGTACTAGCGCAGGCGGTAGCTATCGAATCTT
Source organism: Dactylorhiza incarnata (assembly GCA_033032865.1). NCBI lineage: Eukaryota > Viridiplantae > Streptophyta > Magnoliopsida > Asparagales > Orchidaceae > Dactylorhiza > Dactylorhiza incarnata. Next base: position 5,780,923 of record JAWHQI010000103.1, on the reverse strand, counting down.
TGTAAAGAGCGGTGCTTCCTCCATTATGTGGGCTGCTGGAGAATGAATTGAACCCTTAATTCAGAGCACTTGTGAGAGCCTTCAGAAGCAGCCAAGACAACTCCGCCAACGTTCGTAAATGCAAGGAACTCAAAGAAAGCACCAACACGCTTACTCTACGAGAAGGTCACACGCATCAACTCAAAGGATTATTCGGCGCACCTTCGACAAGATCTTCGAGTTCAACCTAAGAGGGAGTTTGTCTTTAGTTGTTATTTTTCATTTGTAATATTTTTATATCTTTTGTTCGGTAGAGAAATTTGCCTCGTGTTGGCGACTAGGTCTGGGTAGGACTTATGGAGTAATTCGCCTTGTGTTGGCGACTAGGTCTAGGGAGTAGATCTAGGGGGTGCTCGAGGCCTTTCTGGTGATAGATTGGCTAGAGCGGCTTGAGACCTTGTCTGGGGAGAGACAAGCTAAAGCCAACCGGTCCTTGGGAGAAGGGTCGATATAGAAAACGAAAAAGAGTTTTTCATTTGTCGCCTCTTTCCAAGCGTTATTGGAAAAGTTTTTGTAAACATATGTATTTCGATTTGATGATTAATGAAAATATGTTTATTTCTTCATCTATGATTCGTGCTCTTTGATTTTCATTGTCTTAACCTGAAAGATAATTTCTCTGTCACTAACGCCGAGCGGTAACACTACCGCTGGCAGTAGGAACAGAGATTTATTTTCTTTAATAATTATAAAAAATTTAAAACCCTTATTCACCCCCCCTCCAAGGGCGCCTACAGATCCAACAGATGCCTCTGTCCCTAGAGGCCTCCGAGAAAGAAGCAGCACCTGCTAACACAGAGGCATTTGCAGAAAGGAGAAGCCTTATTCCATCTAGTGATCCAGTTGAGGGGGAGACCCACTCTGGGTGATCAGCCCAAGACACTGAGAAGGGTGAGGGGGAGACCCATCTGGGGTGCTATACCCTAGAAGAGCAGGAAGAAAATGTCCCCCTGGATATCATCCCAGACACACGAACTGAAAGCCCAAGATAGGAGCCAGAAGCATTTGAGAATCCTGAACCCTCCCTTGGACTAGAACTAGCTCTTGCCAACAAGATAGTGATAACATCATAAACTGAGCCCCTAAAGGTACCCAGTCCTAAGAAATCTAGTGTTCAGATAAGTGACTACTTATCTGACAGTGCCCATGAAGAAGCTCCAGAAGAGAGTTGCCCCTGAGGTTGAGGAGAATGCTGGTGGACCATCCTCTGCTCAATCGGGATCCATGTTTCACTTGATCTAAGGATTACTAAATGCGCAACAACAGAGGATAGAAACATTCATCCTCCAAACAATAGATGGATTACGGCAAGAAATAATGGCTGAGCTGAGCACAGTAACGAAGGAGAAACTTCATCTCAACACCCATCATGCTCACTTCTATCACTTAGCAGCACCAACAATGGAACGCATTGATGTAGAGGTCAACATGGTCGGCCATCAGAACCATCAACTCCTGAACAATCAGCTAGCATTCACAAGGAATGTGGAGGATGCATTTGGGGAAATAGAGACATTCGTCCATGCTGACAAAGATCTTATTCTAACCAAGATAAATGTGAATACTAACACTCTAGATGCTCATCTGTTGGAATTCAGAAATAACCTGGATGTAACTAAACAATAAATTCATGAAAGACTACTTTCAGTATAGGAAAACCTTGCTGATAGGGTTATTAAAGAATTTCTAAAGGGGGATAAGGCAGTGATAAATGCAGGCTCACATCAAGCAATGTGGACTGCAAGTCAAAACAAGCAAACACTGCAGAAGCCTCCTTCAGAGTATGGACTAGCAGAACCATCAGAAAGCACTGACTTAGGAGAATATGGCATTGAATTTGGAGAATCCGCCACTTCAAGAAAAAGAAAGAGAATTCAGAGCAGGAAGTACAAGCAGAAGAGGCTAAAGGAAGTTGAGCATGATCCACAAGCAGGAAAGTGGAGTCCTGTCTCCAAGGAGATTATTTCAGAAAGCTGGATAGAATTTGGATATCCTCAGGAATGCACTGAAAGAGTATATTATTCAGCTGACTGGAATAGTCATATCAAGCAAATGGAGAAGAGGAGAAATCATAAGATGGCATTCCCTCATGGTCCTCCTCCATCTCCAAAGAAGATCCCCAAGCCTATCCACTTCCATGAAAGACAGAAGAGAAAGGGCAAAGGCAGCAGCAGAGTTTGAAAGCCACCATCAAAGGATGTTTTTGTCTAATAACTGCGTGGGCAAATGATTGCTAATTATTATCAAAAAACTTTGATTTTGTTTATGTGATGCTAAGTAGATGAATCTAAGTTAAATTTACTTGAATCTTAATTCTTTTTCTGTGTATGGCATTTATCATTGAATGAGTTATAACTTCTTCAAATAGAGGGAGATTGTTGGGAACAATGTCCAACAATGTTCTTGATTTGAAGAAGTGCTCAAGTCAATGATAAAAGCATTATGTATTTGAAGGTGTGTTCAGTTTATGATTGTAGAGATTAAACAATATGTCCAGTACTTCTAAAATTCCACTAATTACAATATCGTCAAGAAGGACTAGACATATCGTCGAATAAAGCACTCGTACATCATCGAGATTGCATACAAAGATAAGTTGAAGGATCATGACAGTTATCATCAAAATGATATGGACAACTTGATGATATCATCGTGACAGCAAAGTTCACACGACGATATCATTGTAAAGAACAAGAAGAATCAATCAAGTTGAATATCGTTGTGTTGATATGTATCTCACGACGATATCGCTGAAAGGCTAAAGTCAAAGTATTCAGGAGTGTCGATGACATCGTCGTAAAGAAGTCTTATCGCTGAAAAGACTAAGAAAGAACTTGTAAAGGCAACCGATAGAATAAGAATGGATTATCGTTGAAATGATCAAAACAATATCGACGAGAAGTAAGAATGATCGAGACGATATCGCCGAAAAGACAGTATGGTTTCAACGACATCATCGAGAAGACCAGAAGTTACCAACAAGATTACGACGACATCTTTATATCATCGTAAGTGCAAGTAGAGCTATGATATCAAGTATCGTCGAGATATCATTCTCTGAAGAAGACTTGAAGAATTGTCCAAGTTATGGATCATCGTAACAGCAAGATATGTCGTCGAGACGTTGCAAATATCGTGGAGACAGGTCAAGACATTTCAAATCACGCTGTGTGCATTTAATGCCGCCATATAATGGTCCAATCAACGCATGTCGTTAATGGGCTTCTGACACTTAAGGTACATTCTAGTAGACCATTAGCCGGCTCCTCAGAGATATAAATGGAATAAGTGTCTGCCCTAATTCAACATAGAGAATACTCGTAAGCTTTTCAATAGAACAGTAATACGACTGCGAGAAGAAGGAATAAGAACTAGAGAACCATACTTTCTGCATCAAGTTCTCCAAGTTTAAGTATAGCAACATCGACTGATAAGAAGTGTTCCAGAAAGAATTGAAGAGAAGTATGTGCTGTCCAAGTGAAGATCAAAAGCATTCTCTTCAAGTCCAAGAAGCCGACATTCATCAGGATAAAGAAAGGTCTTGTATCATCTCTTTGTTTCTCTGTAAAGCCTGAGGCCCTGAGCTGTAGGATCTATTTTAGATCTGAGATTTGTAGGGATTGAGGGCCTGAGTGTAGGGCTTGAGAGCCTGAGTGTAGGGCTTGAGGGCCTGAGATTTGTAGGGCTTGAGGGCCTGAGTGTAGGGCTTGAGGGACCTGAGTTTGTAAGGCTTGTGGGCCTGAGTATTTGGTGGAGTTTGCCGACACTAGCACACGACTAGAAATACGCAGAGGGAGAGTGGAATACTCATGACACCCTGTCTCGAGGAACCACTATACATATGTTATTTTTGTGTGCGGTGTTTCTGTGATTGCTTGGTGCTCTGTGATAAAATAGCTTAAGCTCTTGTGCATAAAATTCTAAAACAGGCATATAACCTAATCCCCCCCCCCCTTATAGGTGATAGTTCCATAACTAACACACACACACACACACACACACACACACACACACACACACACACACACACACACATATGCGCAGACACACACACACATAAATACACACACATACATAAATACACACACACACACACACACATACTTACGCATAAATACCTACACACATACACACACACACACACATATACACAAATACACACACACACAAATACACACACACACAAATACACACACACATACATACACATAAACACCTACACACACATACATACACACAAATGCACACACATACATATACACACACACACACACAAAAATACACACATACATCTAAACCAATAATTATAATTCTTTTTAAAATCTTCTACACATTCAGATCACATCAAAAAACGGGAACAAATCAAATAAAACTCAAACAGCTTCATAAATATCAATCTAAAGATACTTAGACAAGAACTCTTGTAAAAGACACAGTCACCATATAATTTGGGCTATTTCAATGGGAGAGAGTAAAATATAATTGAGGATATTAACATATAGGAATTTTTCAATTTAGTATAATCATTCTTTGATTCGAGGAAGAGATGCAAAACCTGTCATGCTAAGGATGATTAGACCCTCGACGAACAGTGTCAGCTGAATCCGCTTTTTCTGAATATCCAGCATCCTTCAAGATAATGGAAACAAGCCCTAATTAGGGTCCCGTGTACTACATGACATTCGAAGAGGAGAGAAATGGCTTTGGTGGGATGAAGTCAGAGATCAAAATGCTTTGGTGAGCGCGTCGCGAACTGGCGCGTGTGAAGCTCGTTGGTAGTAGAACCGCCACAAGGAGGCTCATCGGCGATCGTACAAGTCACAGGAAGGGACGTCGGGGCTGGAGACGGGAGGGACGGGTGGGTATTTGGGAGCTTCTGCTGGCGAGAAGGACGAGAGCGAAAAAGACGGGAGCGAGAATCGGGAAGTCCGACCTTTTGAGGTCGGACTTGCGGGAGGAAAAAATTAGGCTAAATGAAATTCCATCGGAATTGGATTGAATGTCGATTCCCGCAAAAATTTCGGGTCTGCCAAACAGCAGGAATTGGAATTGGAAAATGAATGCCAATTCCGACGAAATGAATGGGGCCCTAGAGCTTTTGATTTCTAAAATTACAACATTTTCACATTTTGATTTGTTAAAGCGTTCCTCATTGGCTCAATTTGTAATGAATTCAAACTTTCAGCTTCCATAAAATATAAATGATAAACAGATGCTTTAAAAATATCAACTAATCTTATACAAGAAGACAATTAGCAGTTGTGTTCAACTCTCAGGAAGCAAATTCAAGAAGAAGATTCACAAGAAATCAAAAATTTGCCACAATTGTTAAGCTGCCGACCTTGATCTTGCGTCGTGAGGGTTGTCATCTTGCTAATTGCTTCGATCCTAAGCATCATTATTTTCATTGTCAGGTGTCTTTTCTGGAGTCTTCTGCTAATCTAATCGGCATTGGAGCTCTCGATCAAACCGACTTTGGAGTTCTGCCACTTCCTTTCTCCTTCGCAAGCTTGTTTCCTGCGTACATGGCTTTCTTCAGCTCCAAGCAAAGGAACTAACGCCTTTGACTTTTGATTTTTCCAAGCTGAGAACTGACATTTATTCACCGGCTTTTGAATTCTCTGTTTTGAGCAAGAGCAGATTTTCTCTGATTTCCAACAACTCGCAAAGAAGAACACTAAGTTCCTTTGTGGAGTCACCATCCATGGAGGTCCGTGGAGGAGAACTAGAGTGATACGCCGATACTTAAGCAATTTCTGCGATTTTCATACCCGGGCACGTGCCCGGGTGTGTCTATACGTGGGTCCGCCCATGCCTATCACTGTGAACCCGTAAAGGTGGTCTGCCGATAGTCATTTTTTAATAGCACGAGCTATCAATAGCCACATGTGGTATGCCATTAAATTTTCCATAAACATTACTAGTGATTTGTCATAGGTCCCACGTGCTTTCACTCCCCCTCTCCTCGCTCTCACCCTCTTTTTATTATGTGTAAAGAAAAATAAAAAAAATAGTCTCAATTGTTGTTCAAATAAAAAAACTTTTCTTTAATATCAGTAGATAATAAATAGAAAATATAATTTTACCAAGGAAAGCTTTCGCTGACACATGACTACTTACCTAAATGATATTAACAAATTACTTAGAAATTGAGGTATGACAAATCTTCGTGTCTCCTATTTGTATACAATTATTGTTTGTTTTTTAAATCAATAATATGTTGTGGCATAAAATACTTGGTCACATCTCTAGGGATATAGTACAAAGAATGATTAAGGAGGACATTCATCTTGCTCTTGACAATAGTGATCTAGAGACATATGCTAACTACTGTAGGGGCAAAATGACTATGATTAAGAAGAAAGATTTATTTTACATCTAACTACATTTATACTACTTCATTTGATACAAATATCGTTACTCATATGAGATCCCTAATTAAGAAAAAATCGCTCATGTTATGACATAAAAGACTTAGACACATCTCTAGGGATAGAGTAGAGATTGATTATGGAGAATATTTTTTCTGATCTTGATTTTAGTGACTAAGAATTGTTAAGTCACAAACAATCAACTTTTTAGAGTTTGATATCATTGAACAATCTTGTTTCTCTCATACCATTGAAGAAATCAAGGAAATTAAGCCTATTTGTTGTACACTGCCTATGTGCAAAAGACTGGAGGCACCTGAACCTATAACAGAACCTATAGACGAAGCATAGCCTACTTTACAACCGCCTCTTATCGAAGTTCCTCAGTGAACAATTATAGTTCAAACAATTCTAGACGATCCACTAGGCAGAGGAGTTCTGCAATTTCCTCTAACTATGAGGTTTACTTGGACGATAATGATTTTGATGTTGTATAAGTGGTTGACTCAATGACATTTACTGAAGCTATTTTTAGACCTCAGACTGATTTGTGATGAGATGTAAATAAAGACAAAATGTGATTTATGAGTCGTAACAAAGTTTGAGAATTAATTGAGTTACTAAAAGGTTGTAGACCTATTGGTTCTATGAATATTTAAGACTAAGAATGATTCTAAAGGAAATGTCGAGCAATTTGGGGTTAGACTAGTTGTTAAGGGATTCACTCAAATAGAAAGGATTGATTACCACGAACCTTATATCTTATTTTCTCTAAAGACACATTCAGAGTTATTATGACACTTGTATCTCATTATGATTTAAGTTGCATCATATGTATGTTAAAACTATATCCTTAAATGATAACTTAGATGAAGAAGTCTACATTGTGTAGCATGGGGGATTTAAGTCTAGTCATTTTAATCATTTTGCGTGCAATCTCAAAAAATCTCTATATGGTTGTTGGGTTCAGCGTTCCTTCACTTGACCCGTAGCGCCTTTCCTACTTCCTTAAAGAAAAAGTAGCGCCCTTCCCATAAGTCTGGGCTTTTGGGATAGTTGGTTGCGCTTGATACTACAATGGTCTATAACAATCCTCAAGATAGTGATATCTAAAATAGATGAGGTAGTTGTACAACCCTATATTCGCCGAGTAGGTTGCTGGGACCCAAGAGCTCATTTGTGCCTCGTTTGTAGTATGATTCAAGACAGAGAGAAAGGAGGGAGAGCGGTAGAGGAAGAAACCTCCCGCTCGCCCAGCAGGAAGAGGCGGAGAGAGGGGAGGGGGGGGGGGTCTCGCCCCCCCCCCCCCCCCCCCCCTCTCGCCCAGCAGGAAGAGGCGGAGAAGGGGGAGGGGGGTCTCGCCCAGCAAGTAGGGGCGGAGAGGGGGGAGGGGGGTCTCGCCCCTCCCTCTCTCGCCCAGCAAGTAGGGGCGGAGAGGGGGGAGGGGGGTCTCGCCCCTCCCTCTCTCGCCATGCAAGTAGGGGCGGAGAGGGGGGAGGGGGGTCTCGCCCCTCCCTCTCTCGCCCAGCAAGTAGGGGCGGAGAGGGGGGAGGGGGGTCTCGCCCCTCCCTCTCTCGCCCAGCAGGTAGGGGCGGAGAGGGGGGAGGGGGGTCTCGCCCCTCCCTCTCTCGCCCAGCAAGTAGGGGCGGAGAGGGGGGAGGGGGGTCTCGCCCCTCCCTCTCTCGCCCAGCAGGTAGGGGCGGAGAGGGGGGAGGGGGGTCTCGCTCCTCCCTCTCTCGCCCAACAGGTAGGGGCGGAGAGGGGGGAGGGGGGTCTCGCCCCTCCCTCTCTCGCCCAGCAAGTAGGGGCGGAGAGGGGGGAGGGGGGTCTCACCCCTCCCTCTCTCGCCCAAGAAGTAGGGGCGGAGAGGGGGGAGGGGGGTCTCGCCCCTCCCTCTCTCGCCCAGCAAGTAGGGGCGGAGAGGGGGGAGGGGGGTCTCGCCCCTCCCTCTCTCGCCCAGCAGGTAGGGGCGGAGAGGGGGGAGGGGGGTCTCGCCCCTCCCTCTCTCGCCCAGCAGGTAGGGGCGGAGAGGGGGGAGGGGGGTCTCGCCCCTCCCTCTCTCGCCCAGCAGGTAGGGGCGGAGAGGGGGGAGGGGGGTCTCGCCCCTCCCTCTCTCGCCCAGCAGGTAGGGGCGGAGAGGGGTGAGGGGGGTCTCGCCCCTCAATCTCTCGCCCAGCAGGTAGGGGCGGAGAGGGGGGAAGGGGGTCTCGCCCCTCCCTCTCTCGCCCAGCAGGTAGGAGCAGAGAGGGGGAGGGGCGGTTCGCCCCCCCTCTCTCGCCCAGGGGAGGCCCCCCTCGTCCAGTTTACTATTCGCAGTCCAGTCTGGCTATTCGTAGTCCAGTGGTCTGCATTTAGCATTTCAGAACAGCAGGATTCAGCTATCCGCAACCCAATTCAGGGGTATTTTGGTTATCTGGCTGACCAGTTTTTGGCTATTTGCAGCCCAACTTCAAAAATCCTATAAATAGGACCAAGGGGGCACCATTTGGAGGGATCTCTCATCCTAGGCTAGCTCTCTCCTTCCCTCTCTCGTCTCTCTAGGGGGTGAGGAGAGGCTCCAGTGGTGCCCAAGCTTAGTAGTGGCTTGGGAGGGGAAGTTCCAAGGGGACTTCCAGGTATGTGGCGGACCTCCCCACTAAGCCCTTGGTCCAGTTTTAGTTCCAACACCTTCAACCTAGAGCTCTCCCTTGGGGGGAGTAAGGGTTGGTCGCCCCTCAGCCTCGCTGAGGGCCCCGAACTCCACAGAGACCGAGTTGTCGGCTTCAACATTTTGGTGCGGTGAGCGTGGAGTGTGACCAACTCAAGAAACTCTCAAGATGAGCTCCATGGACGCAGGTGGAGGAAGATCCGACCCAGGTCACTCGCAACCCCTGGTGGCTGGAGTGACGTTGGAGATGTTTGAAAATCTCAGGCGGGAGGTCATGCAGACCTTGCAGGTGGCTTTCGCCTCGATAACCGAAAGCAGGAGAGAAAGTTAACAGGAGGTCTCGCCTCAGCAGGTTGGCGAGAGCACCCTCGGGCAGCCATCCAGGAAGGAGGTGCCGGGAGGGGGCGAGTGGGGAGGCGCCAGGCCCCCACTCGCCCAGCCTCAAGGGGGCGAGTGGGGAGGCGCCAGGCCCCCACTCGCCCAGCCTCAAAGGGGCGAGTGGGGAGGCGCCAGGCCCCCACTCGCCCAGCCGCAAGGGGGCAAGTGGGGAGGCGCCGGGCCCCCACTCGCCCAGCCCCAAGGGGGCGAGTGGGGAGGCGCCAGGCCCCCACTCGCCCAGCCCCAAGGGGGCTAGTGGGGAGGCGTCAGGCCCCCACTCGCCCAGCCCCAAAGGGGGGCGAGCACGGGAGGTCCCTTTTGTGAGCTGATCCTCTCGGCCCCGATTCCGGAGGGGTTCAAGGGGGCGAAGATGTCTCACTACTTCGGCAAGGATGACCCCGTCTTACACCTGCAGTGGTTTGAAGACATGGTATCCATCATGCCCATGTCGGACGCTTTCAAATGTCGACTCTTCGCGACAACTCTGAAGGAGAAGGCTAGAGATTGTTCCACCAGCTCCCTGCGGGATCCATCTATGCCTTTGAAGACTTGCGTCGAGGCTTCCTGCTGCGCTTCTCGACGTCAAGGAAGAGGAAGAAAGATGCCGAAGCACTTTTCAAGATCAAGCAAGAGCCAGAGGAGTCGCTGGCTCACTATTTGGAACGGTTCAGGGAGGAGGTTCTCCTCGTCCAAGAAGTGCCCGGGTACACCCTCAAGCTCGCCTTCACGGTGGGGCTGCGGGAGGGCTTCTTCAAGATGGACCTCAAGAGGAGAGCTCCTTTGTCCTTTGAGGAGTTGATGGAAAGGGTGGCGGAAGAAGTTGAGAGTGAGGAGGCCAACCCGGAGTTCGCAAGAAGGCTGGCCAAGCTGAGTGAACCAGAGGCAAGAAAGCAGGGGGGGGGGGAGAGTAAAGGCCCCCAAGAGGAAGTTCGAACAGGAGGAGGACAACTTCCAGGAAGAAGAGACTGACCTCCCAGGGTGGAGGCAGGGCCCGAAAGCACCCTCTCCACCACCCCAGCAAGCCATGGCGATCGGCCACAGAAGAAGAAGAAATCATAGGGGAGGAAGAGGGGGCGTCTGGGCGGAGTTACCTTACTGTGACTTCCATCAGGAGGAAGGCCATGCGACGTCCGTCTGCCCCGAGTTCTTGGAAATGAGGGAGGCAAGGGGCCCGAAGCTGCAATGTCGACAACCAGAGGAGGTCGGGGAGGATCATGCCTGGGAGTAGAAGCCAGAGTCCCGGTCTCCGTGTGTAGTTTTCTCTTTGAGTCCATGTAGTAGGAGGGTTTGTTTCCATGCTTAGTTTTTCTTGCATGTAACCGAATGACTAAAGTAATGAAAGCTCTTCAAAGTATGTTCCCCTTGGATGGTTCCGCTGACCGGGCTCTCACTAGACGGCAGGGCAGGTTGACCTCCTAGGGAGGATATGTGATGTTCCCCATGGATGGTTCCGCGGACCGGGCTCTCACTAGACGGTAGGGCAGGTTGACCTCCTAGGGAGGTTAAGTGATGTTCCCCTTGGATGGTTCCGCTGACCGGGCTCTCACTAGACGGCAGGGCAGGTTGACCTCCTAGGGAGGATATGTGATGTTCCCCATGGATGGTTTCGCTGACCGGGCTCTCACTAGACGGCAGGGCAGGTTGACCTCCTAGGGAAGATAAGTGATGTTCCCCTTGGATGGTTCCGCTGACCGGGCTCTCACTAGACGGCAGGGCAGGTTGACCTCCTAGGGAGGTTAAGTGTTGTTCCCCTTGGATGGTTCCGCTGACCAGGCTCTCACTAGACGGCAGGGCAGGTTGACCTCCTAGGGAGGTTAAGTGATGTTCACCTTGGATGGTTCCGCTGACCGGGCTCTCACTAGACGGCAGGGCAGGTTGACCTCCTAGGGAGAATATGTGATGTTCCCCATGGATGGTTCCGCTGACCGGGCTCTCACTAGACGGCAGGGCAGGTTGACCTCCTAGGGAGGATAAGTGATGTTCCCCTTGGATGGTTCCGCTGACCGGGCTCTCACTAGACGGCAGGGCAGGTTGACCTCCTAGGGAGGATATGTGATGTTCCCCATGGATGGTTCCGCTGACCGGGCTCTCACTAGACGGCAGGGCAGGTTGACCTCCTAGGGAAGATAAGTGATGTTCCCCTTGGATGGTTCCGCTGACCGGGCTCTCACTAGACGGCAGGGCAGGTTGACCTCCTAGGGAGGTTAAGTGTTGTTCCCCTTGGATGGTTCCGCTGACCGGGCTCTCACTAGACGGCAGGGCAGGTTGACCTCCTAGGGAGGTTAAGTGATGTTCCCCTTGGATGGTTCGCTGACCGGGCTCTCACTAGACGGCAGGGCAGGTTGACCTCCTAGGGAGGTTAAGTGATGTTCCCCTTGGATGGTTCCGCTGATCGGGCTCTCACTAGACGGCAGGGCAGGTTGACCTCCTAGGGAAGATAAGTGATGTTCCCCTTGGATGGTTCCGCTGACCGGGCTCTCACTAGATGGCAGGGCAGGTTGACCTCCTAGGGAGGATAAGTGTTGTTCCCCTTGGATGGTTCCGCTGACCGGGCTCTCACTAGACGGCAGGGCAGGTTGACCTCCTAGGGAGGTTAAGTGATGTTCCCCTTGGATGGTTCCGCTGACCGGGCTCTCACTAGACGGCAGGGCAGGTTGACCTCCTAGGGAGGATATGTGATGTTCCTCATGGATGGTTCCGCTGACCGGGCTCTCACTAGACGGCAGGGCAGGTTGACCTCCTAGGGAGGTTAAGTGTTGTTCCCCTTGGATGGTTCCGCTGACCGGGCTCGCACTAGACGGCAGGGCACGTTGACCTCCTAGGGAGGTTAAGTGATGTTCCCCTTGGATGGTTCCGCTGATTGGGCTCTCACTAGACGGCAGGGCAGGTTGACCTCCTAGGGAAGATAAGTGATGTTCCCCTTGGATGGTTCCGCTGACCGGGCTCTCACTAGACGGCAGGGCAGGTTGACCTCCTAGGGAGGTTAAGTGTTGTTCCCCTTGGATGGTTCTGCTGACCGGGCTCGCACTAGACGGCAGGGCACGTTGACCTCCTAGGGAGGTTAAGTGATGTTCCCCTTGGATGGTTCCGCTGACCGGGCTCTCACTAGACGGCAGGGCAGGTTGACCTCCTAGGGAAGATAAGTGATGTTCCCCTTGGATGGTTCCGCTGATCGGGCTCTCACTAGATGGCAGGGCAGGTTGACCTCCTAGGGAGGTTAAGTGTTGTTGCCCTTGGATGGTTCCGCTGACCGGGCTCTCACTAGACGGCAGGGAAGGTTGACCTCCTAGGGAGGTTAAGTGATGTTCCCCTTGGATGGTTCCGCTGACCGGGCTCTCACTAGACGGCAGGGCAGGTTGACCTCCTAGGGAGGTTAAGTGATGTTCCCCTTGGATGGTTCCGCTGACCGGGCTCTCACTAGACGGCAGGGCAGGTTGACCTCCTAGGGAAGATAAGTGATGTTCCCCTTGGATGGTTCCGCTGACCGGGCTCTCACTAGATGGCAGGGCAGGTTGACCTCCTAGGGAGGTTATGTGATGTTCCCCTTGGATGGTTCTGTTGAACGGGCTCTCACTAGACGGCAGGGCAGGTTGACCTCCTAGGGAGGTTAAGTGATGTTCCCCTTGGATGGTTCCGCTGACCGTGCTCTCACTAGACGGCAGGGCAGGTTGACCTCCTAGGGAGGATATGTGATGTTCCCCATGGATGGTTCCGCTGACCGGGCTCTCACTAGACGGCAGGGCAGGTTGACCTCCTAGGGAGGTTAAGTGATGTTCCCCTTGGATGGTTCCGCTAACCAGGCTCTCACTAGACGGTAGGGCAGGTTGACCTCCCAGGGAGGTTAAATGATTAGTTCCCCTCGTTAGCTGACAGGATAAGAAGGTCTCTCGGAGAGGCTATATGTTTTTTCAAGATAGCACCGTTAGTCGGGTTTCCAGCGACACTCGTCGAATACACATGGTTGGACATTTCTTTCCGAGCGTGTACCTCGCTCGAAAAGAGCGGGAATTGTGTACAACCCTATATTCACCGAGTAGGTTGCCGGGAACCAAGAGCTCATTTGTGCCTCGTTTGTAGTATGATTCAAGACAGAGAGAAAGGAGGGAGAGCGGTAGAGGCAGAAACCTCCCGCTCGCCCAGCAGGAAGAGGCGGAGAGAGGGGGGGGGGGGGGCGAGGCGGAGAAGGGGGAGGGGGGTCTCGCCCCTCCCTCTCTCGCCTAGCAAGTAGGGGCGGAGAGGGGGGAGGGGGTCTCGCCCCTCCCTCTCTCGCCCAGCAAGTAGGGGCGGAGAGGGGGGAGGGGGGTCTCGCCCCTCCCTCTCTCGCCCAGCAAGTAGGGGCAGAGAGGGGGGAGGGGGGTTTCGCCCCTCCCTCTCTCGCCCAGCAGGTAGGGGCCGAGAGGGGGAGGGGGGTCTCGCCCCTCCCTCTCTCGCCCAGCAAGTAGGGGCGGAGAGGGGGGAGGGGGGTCTCGCCCCTCCCTCTCTCGCCCAGCAGGTAGGGGCGGAGAGGGGGGAGGGGGGTCTCGCCCCTCCCTCTCTCGCCCAGCAGGTAGGGGTGGAGAGGGGGGAGGGGGGTCTCGCCCCTCCCTCTCTCGCCCAGCAGGTAGGGGCGGAGAGGGGGGAGGGGGGTCTCGCCCCTCCCTCTCTCGCCCAGCAAGTAGGGGCGGAGAGGGGGGTCTCACCCCTCCCTCTCTCGCCCAGCAGGTAGGGGCGGAGAGGGGGGAGGGGGGTCTCGCCCCTCCCTCTCTCGCCCAGCAGGTAGGGGCGGAGAGGGGGGAGGGGGGTCTCGCCCCTCCCTCTCTCGCCCAGCAGGTAGGGGCGGAGAGGGGGGAGGGGGGTCTCGCCCCTCCCTCTCTCGCCCAGCAAGTAGGGGCGGAGAGGGGGGAGGGGGGTCTCGCCCCTCCCTCTCTCGCCCAACAAGTAGGGGCGGAGAGGGGGGAGGGGGGTCTCGCCCCTCCCTCTCTCGCCCAGCAGGTAGGGGCGGAGAGGGGGGAGGGGGGTCTCGCCCCTCCCTCTCTCGCCCAGCAAGTAGGGGCGGAGAGGGGTGAGGGGGGTCTCGCCCCTCCCTCTCTCGCCCAACAGGTAGGGGCGGAGAGGGGGGAGGGGGGTTTCGCCCCTCCCTCTCTCGCCCAGCAGGTAGGAGCAGAGAGGGGGAGGGGCGGTTCGCCCCCCCCTCTCTCGCCCAGGGGAGGCCCCCCTCGTCCAGTTTACTATTCACAATCCAGTCTGGCTATTCGCAGTCCAGTGGTCTGCATTTAGCGTTTCAGAACAGCGGGATTCAGCTATCCGCAGCCCAATTCAGGGGTATTTTGGTTATCTGGCTGACCAGTTTTTGGCTATTTGCAGCCCAACTTCAAAAATCCTATAAATAAGACCAAGGGGGCACCATTTGGAGGGATCTCTCATCCTAGGCTAGCTCTCTCCTTCCCTCTCTCGTCTCACTAGGGGGTGAGGAGAGGCTCCAATGGTGCCCAAGCTTAGTAGTGGCTTGGGAGGGGAAGTTCCAAGGGGACTTCCGGGTTTGTGGCGGGACCTCCCCACTAAGCCCTTGGTCCAGTTTTAGTTCCAACACCTTCAACCTAGAGCTCTCCCTTGGGGGGAGTAAAGGTTGGTCGCCCCTCAGCCTCGCTGAGGGCCCCGAACTCCACAGAGACCGAGTTGTCGGTTTCAACAGTAGTTACTTCATTTAATTTTGTTGAAAATAAATTATACTGCTGCATATATCTCAAGATCAAATAAAACAAATTTATCATAATTCTCTATGTATAGATATCTTGCTTTCATATAGTGATGTATGATTTTTACATGAATCTAAGTAGTTCTTGTCCAAATATTTTTATATGAAGGATCTTGGAGAAGCATCTTTTTTCTAGCATTGAGATCATTAGTGATAGATTTATGTATACATTAAGTGTAAGAACCCTCCTAGTAATAGTGCACGACCAAAGAAATTCTTATGCCCAGAGTAGTCGCCATGCCGTAGTGTTAGCAAACGGGATAACCCCTACTATATGACGCCTACACTGTAAGGCAAGACATCATTACATCACAATATGAACATCCTATAAGGAGAGTATAAGAGACAAATATGAAGTCCTAATTCACATTTATATACATAATGACTTAAAGTCCATATTTACAGTGAAATGACTATGGCTAAAATATGCCCTAGTAGAAAACAAAGTACAAAGTGCACTAATAAGCACTCACATCTCTCGACACATCTGCTGGGAATGAGGTATGGGTTGTAACAACTAGGATCTCCATCACTGTGTCAAGGTTGTCTGGCTGAGGGTGATACTGCATGTATAACTGCCGTGGGGGATCCTAAAGAGAGGTTGTAGAAAATTGTTAATCAATTTGACTAAGTGGATTCCCTTCCATTCCCTTGATGCATCCTAAAGCACTGGGTGTAGGGAAAGGTAAAAGTGTACAAGCAGTAGTATAATTAAATGAAGTGATGAGTGGGAGAGCATTGTGTTACGAACAAGTAATAAAGTACGATACATAAATAACTCAACATATAAGAATGCTCATACAAACTTATAAGCTAAGGATCTTGTTTTGACATAATATTAAATATATCGTATATGAAAATTGAGTATTGCGATATGAATAGGTAGTAAGATATGGTACATAATTAACTTAACTTATAAGTATGCTCATATAAACTTAGAAGATAAGGGTCTTGATTGATCATAACACAAACTCTATCTTATAAGAATGCTCATACAAACTTGTTGGACAAGGGTCTAAAGATGCAAGAAATGCAAGATAATATGACGTGATGTAATGCTATTTATGTATGATAAGAAATTAAATAATTTATCTCTTATAGTCGACGACTAACCCAGTCCCTTTATTAAGTGGGTAGCTAGCCACACTGACCTTATCACCGTGGTGGATGATAACAACGGATCAGACTACTCCACTTATAAGTAGGTGACATACTACCATCCTAGGCCATAATGTAAAGTACTGGACCATGTTAATACTAAAACCATCAAAGATTAGATACAAGCTAAGGGAGTTTGCCCACCGAGATTATATCCACAAGACAACCCATTCCAATAGACTAAGGGTCTAGCTCTCAAATCTCTCTGTCAGTGTGCTTTATTCGGTAGAATGGTTAGACTTGCCACAATTTTAGAATCAAACATTCAACCTAATATTGGTCTCCTAACCAGACTAAAATCTAGCTTTTAATATACCCTTGTCTATAATAAACATGAAGGAGGGTTCAAGTATAACTTTAAAACTACTCTAAAAGCTTACAAGCAATTGTTGTGATGTCTAATTTAAGTAGCTCATTGGTAAGTGTAAGTTTGGTGGTCGCACTTTGTACCATTATACACAACCTTCCTTTCGGGGGATACTGGCTCACACCTAACCACTTTCCTAGACACCAATTAGACGACTTAAAGAAAGACCTTCACAAACATATGTTGAAGTTTATTGGACTAAATACTAGCCTTCATAATTAATCCAAGGTTATCAACAAATGATAACACTTCTTTAAAAATATAGAAATAAATAATTTGGTTTTTGTTAAACATAAATAATACCTGACAAAATCACTTGAAATTTTACACATATACCAATAATGACATAACATATGTATCCACAAAATTTTGGAATTTAATTCAATCAATAAGTTTAATTAATTTCATTAATATTCATCATTAATGATTTTCAAATTCTTTCAAAGACAATAGTATAGCGGTGTTCCAAAAAATTCTACAAATTTTTGGAGTCATACCCACTGCCATGATACACCTTAGGTATTAATTTTGGAGATATATATTGTGTATTAATTGAAAAATATATGAAATACACTTTTTCTATAGTTTATGTGACAGTTCACCAAAACTGATGCCCACTGAGTTCTAGGTCATCACTAAAAATGTGCAACCCCAATTTGGAAATCTCATACTAAGAACAACAACGTTTATGTTGGCCACTTTAAAAAATCCCAACCTAAGGCACTTAATTATTAAACATAAGGTAGTTATTCAAAGTGTGACAATTAAATGAGTTTAAATTAAACTATATCTTCAAATGTATAATTCATGATATGAGTTAATCATGTACAAATATCCTCAAATTGTAACCCAAGGTCAGCCATGTCATGACAAATGTACCATACAAATATGGGAATTAATTTCAATCATTAAGGCTACATTATTTCAATAATATCAAAGTGTGATAATTTAAATAAATTAAACTATATCTTTTAATATATACTTCATAATTGGGGCTGGACATATCCAAATATCCTCAAATTTTTAACATATAGTCAGTAATTACATAGAGTGTACCATAAAAATATTGGAATTAATTTCAATCATTTATGTTACATTATTTCAATTATCTATTTCCTCAAAATAATTCAAATTATGAATCAAACTATAGGGAAATGTGTGTTGGAACATGCGTTTCACATCTCTTGATTTGAGAATAACAAATATCGTGATGTATTTGATCTAGCCTTTTGTGTGTTTATAGTGTGTAGGTTATAAATGTACAAACATATATTGAACGGGATAAAATATGGACGACAGTACTAATCTCTGAGTGCTAATGCCATCAGTAGTCTTAACGTTGTGCGGTAGCTATATCTTCGAGACGTCAAGACGACACTGCAGCAAAACAGTGAGAAGAAATATCATCGAGATGCTAACGCCGACGGTAATGCTAATGTGAGCAGTAGATATCATCAAGAAGCTATGTAGACAAGAAGGGATGTCGTCGTGAAGGTAATGTCATCGAGATGCCACGCAGAAATCACGCAAACGTGACACGTTACTACCGCGGCGCGATAGGACACGTTCTACCATGTCCGTCAGTTTTTCCATGTATGCCACATTATACCATGGTTGTGCGATATCAGCCACGTTTCTACACAATATGATATCGCCTGGCGGTAGCGATACCGCCGGCAGTAGCGCCCGATGGATATTTAAAGAGCGGCTCCTCTCATTCTTTTGTTAAGATTCCTTTGCCTCTAAATCCAAAACTTTGATTCTTTTGAGAGATGCTCGTCTACGGAAATTAAGAGACCTCCCTTGGTCTAACATAAAGATCAAAAGAAGATTTTGAAGGAGAACGTCTACAATGCATATTCTGCACGAAGGACGAATGCTTTAAGAATGCCAACGTCTACATCGCGTTCATCTTCGCCTTCAGAAATTCTTGAGGAGTTTTCTCTTACAATCTTTTTATCTTGTAATCTTTTATTTTATCTTTTTGTAACAGGTGTGATGAAATTGTTCTGGGAGAACGTCAGATTCCGGGAAGGATTCTGTGGAAAATTGGCCGCCTTATATGTGACGGCTAGGCCTTACGAGGTTTAGGGGGAATTCTTCATCGTGTGTGTGGCGACTAGGTCTAGGTTAGATCTAGGGAGTGGCAAAAGGCCTTATCTGGGGTAAGATAGACTATAGCCAACCGGACCTTGGGAGAAGCACTAGTGAATTAACAAAAAAGGATTTTTATATTCGCCTTGATTTCTAGAGTTATAGAAATCAAACATTTTTGTATTTAATTTCTAGTGAAATAAAATCATATCTCTCTTTGTCTTATTATCTTGATTTTATTTCCATGTTACAAAATGTTTTAAATTATGTTTTCATCAAAGCATTAAAGCAAACACTATTGTAAGATTCATTTTGAGCATTAACTTGAGGAATTCAACTTCTGTGAACTAGTGTCGGGCATTAGCACTAGCACGGGCGGTAGTGGAGAAAAATAGAATTCCATTTTCTTTGAAAAATAATCTTCAATATAATCTTATCTGAGATATTAAAATATATTTTCCTATAAAATATTCTGAAACTTTAGTCACAAATTTTGATATTTAAAAAAGATTTAAATTTCATAAAGCCCTTATTCATTCCCCCCTCTAAGGGCGCCTAAAGATCCAACATGTGGTATCAAAGGAAGGTTATTCCAAAATGACTTCACAACCAGGAATAATGGCGCTTCATGATCTCGCATCGACTAGAGGGGGTAATTTTTATATAAATGAAAAATCATTATCACCACCGTTATTTGTGGGTGAAAATTACAAAGGGTGGGAAACTCTAATGGATTTTTTTTAAAACTTTAGATATTGAAGTTTGGAATATTACTTTTAAAATGCCCCTAAGTACTCTAAATAAAAATGAAATGTTTTTAAATGCCAAATATATGAATAGTCTATATTGTGCACTGGATCTAAATATTTTTAAATTTATTTATTCGCTTCCTACTGTTTATGAAGTTTGGATTTTTTTTTAAGAATTCTTAGTCTTCTTACCACAGATGATGAACAAGAGCAATTCCTTATGGATTCAAGAGAAGAAACCGATGAGGACTCATACTTGGAGGAAGATCTATCGAAAAGAGAAAAATGCAACATCACAATATTGTACTCAAATGATGACAACACATCAAGCAGAAGAAAAGATGGAAACCTAACTATGGAAGAGGAATGCCAAGAAGATGTCAAAGGAACCTTGTGTTAAAATCTTGCCCCATCCCATAACAATGTAAGAAAATCAAAATCTTCTCTTTTTGTAACAAATTCTTTTTCTACACTACATATGCTTGAAATTGCTAAACGTAGAATTAAAAACTTGAAAAATGCTTACTCCAAACTACGTTTAGGAAATAAAACTTTAGAATCAAACTCTAAAGTAGAATCTCATATTGATTTGTTAAATTCTCTTTCATGCTTTTTAGTTGAAAATGCTAAACCTTGTTTTGATAATAATACTTTTAAAGAAGAACTCAAGTTCTTGGAAAAAGGTCCTTTAACTTCAAAAGAGCATAATAAAAAATTGATAAAAGAAAATGATCATTAAAAATGTTTATTCGAAAGTTTTCATGTAATAAAAATCTCTCATTTCTAGTTTATCAAATCATCAAAATTCCAGAAGTTTAACTTCACATTATAAGAGTAGGCCTATAAGAAAGAGTGGAAATGGAAATCAACAAGTAAATAAGAACTATTTATATAATGCACATAATCACCCACTCTGTCAACATTTAATTCTTAAGAAAGACCATCACTCTTATAAAACTTTCAAAGAATGTTTTTTCTAAAAACTCTTTATGATTATCAACATAAATTTATTTTGAAAAACAATATCAACACACAAATCCCCAACGAATTATTTTTCAACCAACTGTAACCACATAAAGATGTCATTTAATCATTATATGAATTTGAAAAATAAACATCCAAAGTATGAATGGAGGCCCAAAATTAAAAATGAAACACCAACTCCACATTTAAGGGCCCATTCATCACTATCTCCTCATAAGCCAACACGCTATATTTGGGTACCCAAAGGAACCAGCACACCCGGTCTACTTTGGATACCTAAATCTCTTATTAATTAGGAATCATTAAATTGCATGAAGTAGAAACAAATCAAAATAGAATATACAATACTCTACTTCATGATTTGCTTAATTTCCTTTTCTTTTTCTTTCGTTTGTTTTTAAATTTTTTTCTTAAGCCAACACTTTATGGTCACTTTATATATCATGAGATATGACTTACACACATTAAGCCTAATGTTTAATAAATCGAATTGAATGACATTGAATAAAAAGTCATATTATTTTTAAGTGACTTATCTATTCTTTTCCAAGTATCTATTCTTTTTCAATTCATTGCCTATAAATATCTTACATTATTATAAATTGAATGCTCAATTTGCAAAATGATATTATCAAGATTAATGAAATCATTTTCAAAAATGGATTTAAATAGGCTATAAGCGCTTAGGCTAAAACATTTAATACATAACCTTTTGACTATTTCTCAATTTTTTTTGCTACATATGATAGTCCCTATAATGAAAAACATGAATCAAGAAAAACCAGAATGAAAAATTATCAAAAACTGTGTTTTTTAAGCAAAAGAAAAATTCTCTGTTTGTTAACACCGCATGGTAGTACTAGCGTCACACTGTAGTACTAGCACTGGTGGTAGCATAAAATCATTTTTTTTCTTTTTTTCTTTTGAATTTTTTCTGGCATAGAAGATCATTATACTGATTTGCTCTTAATATACTTATGTGTTTTCTAGAAAACTATTTATTTTTAAATATTTAAAAATCAAATACAAAATTACAAAACAATTTCAAAGAACAAAAATATGTTTTTCTTATTATTTCTTTATGTGTGTTTATTATTTTGTATATTTTTATAAGAAAATAAAAATTATAAAAAACTGATTCTTATTCATTGTCATTGTCAAGGATGAGTAATTATATCAATTAAAGATTAAATACAATATTTAATTTATTTTTCAAGTTTCTTAAAAATATTGTTTTGTATTTATCATGCCTTGAAAACTATCTTGTTATTTGCAATGAAATTGATTGTAGAAAACATGTGTAAGAATATTTAACATGCCTTTAAGTATGAGTAACACTTTATATTTGATAATGATACATTCACTCACTTAACTTGATAACCTACATGTGTAGTTAATCTTAATCTTGCATGATTGTGTAGTGTAATAACAAAATATATTAAAATACATAAATAAATTACATACACAATATTGAATTGTTTATTGCAATTCTTTGTTTTTCTTGCACTTATTCATTAGAGAAAAGGGGTTTAAAAACAGAGCGATGTTAAATGCAGGCCGGTATTGGCTATATGCAGGCTGCAGATATATGCATGCCAAAAAATTATTCATGCAGGCCAAATTTCATATTTGCATACCATATTCAAAAATCAAATTAATATTTTCCTAAACAAATCACCAAGCAAATTAGCATTCATAAAATAAGTAAATAAAATATCATGCGTGCGAGGCTACGTTAAATGTCACTATTTCGTCAGTAAATCTGGGAGAGTTATTGATGGAGTATCCCTAAAGGCATTAACCGCACCCCATCCATGGGGGTGCGGTTATCCAAAGAACCCCCACTAGTGATGTAACTACCCGAAGTATAACCATTGCCACCATGGACGCCATGGCCGCCATCGCCGCCATGGCCGCCATCACCGCCATCGCCGACGACGCCGACGACATCGCCATGGCCGCCATCGCCGACAATGTCGCGATCGTCGCCATCGCCGACGACGTCGCGATCGCCGCCATCGCCGCCATCGCCGACAGCGTCGTGACCGTCGCCATCACCGACGATGTCGCGATCGTCGCCATCGCCATCGCCACCGTCGCCATCGCCGTAGCAAATACCCATGAATAGCTTTAGGCCAGTTATAATTTAAAAACACATTAGACTCGGACAAACGAGTAAACTCATTGGGGACACGGTTGCATGGAAGGAAAAAACACATAATACATGAAGTATTAAACAACTCGAATCATTTTTCCTGAAGTTTTAAAAGGAAAAATGATATCTTTTTTTAAAAAATTGTGACCTGCATATAGCTAAAATCAGCCTGCATTTAACACCGCTCGTTTTAAAAAACTGTGGCCTGCATTTAACATCACTCTTTAAAATTTAAAATGATATTGTGTGGAAAATAAGTGAATTCGGAGTCCTTAGTCACTAAAGTAAAAATCAAATAAAAATTGACAAAGAAAACTCCAAATAACACTACTCACCCTCCTGATAAGTCTTAAAGAGCATTGTGAGGTAGAGCGCCTTGAAAAGAATTTTAAAGTGTCTTATAACAAATAAATTTTACACCACTTCTCTTAGTACACCGGATCACAAAAATAAAATTAAAAGTAAAAAAATAAATGTCATCCCCCAAGCACTACATTGCACCCTTATAAGTCTTAATAAGCATTGTGTATGCACAACACCTTGGTAGTTGTACTCTTTTATTCATGTGCATTGAAATATTGTGAAAGTAATATTAGTTGTGTATTTTAATATTGTGTTGTTCCATTATATATGTCGTGTATTTTGATTAATTCACTTATATACTTTATCAAAACACCATTTTGTACACCTCATTATCTTTCATAAAACTTCTACTCATGAGAATTGGACCCTAAAGAACATCTATATTATTCTCTACAAACTTAAGTAAATGCACTAGATGACAAAGTATGACCGCTACGATGTTTAATTTTACTTGAAATGGAAATTAATTTACATTGTAGTTCTTATCTTTTTTTGATATTTTGAAATTATGCTTGCAATTTTTCTCTAAAATTATAATAAAGTAGCATCTCTTGGACTTTAATTGAAAACATCTTCTTATTAGTCTTAAAACTCATTATTTTTTACAATCTTATTTTATAAAAAGATGTTCATTTTAAGAGTGCTTATCACATTATATATATACTATTAGTGCTTAATCATGATTATTTTATCAACAAGTGGTATAATATGTCTAAATAAGTGGTATTTTCTTCTCTATACTAGTATATTCAATCATGCAAACATTTTTCAAAACAAGTGATAGAGTAGTATCTATGAACTTCCTCATTGCATCCTATTTTCTTCTCTACATAGATCTCATTAAGTCATATTGCATACACTCTACTCTACCCTCTTTTGATACTACCAATAAGGGGGAGAATATCTTGCATAAATCCAAAAATTTAGGCGGAGTACATTGAAAATTTCATAGGAAGCATCTATGTAGGGGGAGTATTCATAGGAGGTGGGTACTTTACTCTTAGCTCGATCATGAAAATCCTTCTCTAAGTGGACGTAACTTAATCTCACAACTATACACTCATCCCTACCCATTTTTGCTAATAACAAAAGGCGAAGAATAAATTGAGAAATCTAGTAGAATAGATATTATATTTAGAGGGAGTAAAATATTTAGGGAACACTTATGTATGGGGAGCCTTCATATATGAAGAGTATGTATTATTACATTAAACCTATCACGCTATAAACCTATTATTCATGCATATCTTTTACCACACTTATCTATAAACGCAATTAGTCTTAAGCTCACTAATTTCTCATACAAGTATTTGTTATTATCAAAAGGAGGAGTTTCTTGGAACATGCATTTCACATCCATTGGTTTGAGAACAACAAATACCGTGATGTATTTGATCGAGTCTTCTGTATGTTTATAGTGTGCAGGTTATACAAGTACAAACATATATTGAACAGGATAAAAGATGGATGATAATACTAATCTCTGAGGGCTAACGCCAGCGGTAGTTTTAACGTCGGCTGGTAGCTATATAATCGAGACATCGAGACGACACTGTAGCATAACGATAAGAAGAAATATCGTCAAGATGCTAACGTCGGTGATAACGTTAACGTGAGAGGTAGTATATCATCGAGAAGCTATGTTGACAAGAAGGGATGTCGTCGTGAAGGAAATGTAGTACGTGCACAACGCATTAATGCGACGCGTTAGTACTACCGCGGCATGGTAGGGCCAGGTTCTTCTATGTACGCCATGTTCTGCCACAGTTGCATGATATCAGACACATTTCTGCACGATATTATACCGCCCGGCGGTAGCACCCGATGGCAATTTAAAGAGCGGCTCCTCTCATTTTTTGTTATGATTCCCTTGTCTCTAAAGCCAGAACTTCGAATATTTTGAGAGAGGCTCATCTACAGAAATTGAGAGATCTCCTTTGGGCTAACATGAATATCAAAAGAAGATTTTGAAGGAGAATGTCTACAACGCATATTCTACATGAAGGATGAAAGCTTAAAGAACGCCAACGTCTACATCGCCTTCGTCTTCACCTTCATAAATTCTTGGAGAGTTTTCTCTTACATTCTTTTTATCTTGTAATCTTTTATTTTATCTTTTTGTAACGGTGTGAAGAAATCGTTCGGGGAGAACGTCGAATTCCGGAAAGGATTCTGTGGGAAATTCACCGCCTTCTGTGTGGCGACTAGGCCTTGCGAGGTTTATGGGGAATTCACCACCGTGTGTGTGGCGACTAGGTCTAGGTTAGATCTATGGGGTGGCTAGATGCCTTATCTGGGGTAAGATAGGCTACAACCAACCGGTCCTTGGGTGAAGGACCGGTGAAATAACAAAAAAGGATTTTTATATTCGCCTTGATTTATATAATTATAGAAATCAAATATTTTTGATTCAATTTCGTAGTGAAATAAAATCATGTCTCTCTTTATCTTATTATCTTGATATTATTTCCATGTTATAAAATATTTTAAAATATATTTTCATCAAAGCATTAAAGCAAAATATATTGTAAGATTCGTTTTGATCATTAACTTGAGGAATTCAACTTCTGTAAACTAGCGTCGGGAATTAGCACTAGCACCGGCGGTAGTGGAGAAAAATAAAATTCTGTTTTCTTTAAAAAGTAATCTTCAATATAATCTTATCTGAGATATTAAAATATATTTTCCTATAAATATTCCAAAACTTCAGTCACAAACTTTGATATTTTTAAATAAGATTTAAATTTCATAAAACCCTTCCTCTAAGGGCGCCTAAAGATCCAACATTGTGTCCCAAAAATTCCAAGGCTTTAAATATACACTACTAACTTCATAATAAATATATAACCCAAATTTGAGATTCATCCTATGTGAATTGACTGAAAATATACAAAATATAATAAGTCTTACTGTTTATGTTACACTTCAAAAATTAATTCAAGGAGATAAACTCATCCTCAGAAAATGTGCTACATCATTTTGGAAAGCCCAGACCAAGACCTAAAAAGTTTATTTTGACCACTTTGGTCTGGTTCTGCCCCTAAGGCACTTAGATTTCAATTTAAAAATACTGTGATGGGGTGCCAATAGGAGAAAATGAAATAAAACTATAGTTCTAAATTAAATTAATTAATAACAGCACAGATCTTAACATAGATACAACACTGAAACACGCCAGATAATAAAATCCACAAGCTCTTAGCAAGACCCTTCAGCTGGTAAGCGACAACCATCACCTTCTGGCCTACAGAGATTACCGAATACGAAAACATCTTTTCAATGGCAATTAGCCAATCATCCAAAGCCATGAAATCATCTCTTCTGTCATACGTAGGGGGTCCTAATCGCTGAAAATGCGATATGAAATTCATCTCTGGTGGCAGCAGAACTGGAGGCACCAGAGGAGCAGGAGGAACAGGTATAGTCTGACCCACTGCAGGGTTCTGCACCCCAGGTTGCTGCCCTGAGGCGACAGTCAACAATGTCTGAATTTGTGATTGCATCACAACCAGATGCCTTGACAGAGCCTCATTACTCAGTCGCAGACCCTCATTCACGGCCTCACTCTGCGCACCAGAAGACTCACCCTCAGATTGGGGAGTCGACCTTGTCGCAATCGCTTTGGCGCCATATCTATAAATACGAACAAACAACTCATCAAAACCCTAGCATAAAACTAGAACTACTCAACTTAGTTCAGACCATACATGTATAGACGCTTGCTCTTGCTGCTACATTGCTCTGGGATTTTAATAAATAATGTCATGCTTTAACTTTAGGATGAGACTCCATAACCCCCCTTGACTCGTGTGCATATAATATGAATGCATGAATTCTTACATCTTTGTTTTACAACCATGTGTGTACGTGTGTCATCATGTACATCATAACATGGCATGTGTGTTAATGCTATGTTATGTCATGCGTGTCGTGCCATGCATTCTAACAAAGGCCTTAATGCATGTTATAAGAGACGTGCACATGAAATATTATGCATCACATACTACATAATATTGCATGTAATGAAAAATTAAAATATAATGGGCACCTATGTAATGATTGTTATGCATCCCATACTACATAAAAATCACATGTTGCATCCTATGAGGATCCATATACAACCACATATTATGCATCCTATACTACATAATATGCCCCGTATACTTCTTATCATGCTTATGAGTGTAGTGTTCATGCTTCAACCAAGACGTACTGATGACACATCGGTTTGTGTATGCAATGAAACAAGACAACTAACACCTTATCAGAAATAGTCATTCAACCAATTTGTCAAACAACCTCCCTCTGATACCAACTATCACAACCCACATTTTATCAACCTTTAATATATTATCAGAGCAAGAGAAAATACGTATCATGATGTCACGTCGTGCAGGGGATAACTACAGATGCTCAGGCAAGAACCTTCATCTATTACATTTCATGAAAATCATATATTGTTGTGATGAAAACATAGTTTAAGTTAAGGTTTTGATAACCGTGTCTCTCAGTTCAGCGGATCAACTAGTCCACGAGTAAAAATATATATATACACAGCGGAAAATATTTGGTTTTGATCATTTATCGACCTATGTGAGTATGAAGAGTCAACAATCAAGCTTAATGAAATGCACATTCCAGATTTAGTATAAGTACAAGGAGCTTTTATAATCTTTTAAATAGGGTGATATTTGATTAAAAAAAGATGTTATGAGTATGAGATGAGAACATTGCTCTTTCTATACTTGGGAATAACTGACATGCAACATAACATAAAACTTTCCAAGAGAGCAAGTAGGCAAAACAAATCAACAAAAAATAGCATAGCAGCCAATAATTAGTCTAACATCTACCACAAAATACTGTGGGCGTCAACATCCTGACACAAACCCACAGAAATAACATGTATGTCTGAACAAAGGAAAACAACAAAACTACCTCACAAACTCTAGTTACAAACTCTAAACGTGAAAACACAAACTCTAGCTGCTCAAACCGCTACTGCTCTGAGCCTGAGGCATTCAAAAGAAAAGAACGCTTCAGCAAGAATGTACAAGTGGTAAGAAAAAGACCAAAATCAAATAATCAATGAGTTAAGAGGGTGTTAAATTTTTGAAGTGGAAGTGGAGTGTCCGGGCGGTCTGATATTGGAGAGCACAGAGACCGCGCGAGCTCCTGTGTGGCAATCTGGCTGGAGATCATGCATCTCTGGTGTTGGCGGCCTGTGTTGGTTTGCCGGATGTGCCCAAGTGTTCCTGTTCAGGTAGAGACTGGGAGGTCTAGTACTGGAGGTCGCTTCGTTGGTCTTGTACTTCGGTCTGCTTGAGATCTCTCTTGTGGTTTGCTGTGGTTCCGATCTTATGGGAGATTGGACGGGTTGTATGAGCCTTGCTCTGACGGTCTGTTCTCGATCTGGTTAGATGCTCATATGGTTCTTCTCCTGTAAAAGACCGGGTGGTTTGCCAATTTGGAATAAGCGTGCTGTCATTATTGGACAGTTGCTTAAGTATAATAAAAGGTCCTATTGTGACCGCGCGGTCTGGTTCTGGAGACCGCGTGCTTCAATAAGAAAGGTGACCATATCCCTCTGTGGCAGTGATGACATCCGTTCATTTGCCTATAAATAGAGGGGTAGGGGTAGCCATTAAAATGCAAGAACTGTAAGAACCTAGTGTGGATTGATTATGCTGGTCTCATTTTTGAGGTTGCACGGTCTGAAGATTGTTGACCATTCGTTGTGTTCGCAGGTTAGGAGGCCAGCAAGTTCCGTCAGCATTATTCCTGTCTTTCCAGCTTTGAATAAACCAGTTCACCAGCGGTCTGTCTGGGCGATTTGTGTTTGGAGGTTCTTAGTTCTATTTGCAGCGGGCTCGGTTGATCGGGCGGTCTTGAGTGCGGTCTTGTAGCAGTGAGCAGTTCTTTGTCAAGAGTTCGTGGGTTACCTCTATGATCATGAGATCGTGCGGTCTGGGCGATCAAGAAGTGCGAACAGTTTTGTTTTCAACAGTTGTAATAAGTAGCAGTTCATGCGGTCTGAGCTTTCAGCGGTCTGGCAGTTCACAGGTCGTCAACCTGTCCTGTTCGCACGGTCTTAGGGAAGCCGACGACCTTGCTAAGTTCGAGCGGTCTCAGCTTGCTGACCGCCAGACTTTTGTGTTGCTTGTTCTCATCTATGTTTGCTCTAATAAATCATGTCTCGCCATGTATGCAATGCATTGTAATAAGATAGTATTCAATTGAGATTCTCTTGCCTTCATTGTCACTGGTTAACTGTTGTGAATTTAAATTGAAGTCTTTAGCCATTGTCTTCGATCCATTCTCCAAAATTTTAACATGGTATCACAGGTAGGTTTGAGGCAGTGATCAACACAGAATCCTACTTCAGTTTCTGAAAGGTTGTTAACCAGTGTGATAGCAATGGAAGGAGATTATACAAGAGGTATTGGAATTGAGCTCCTTACGCAGTCTAACTTCAAGAAGTGGAAGTCGTGCATGGAGAGCTATCTTTTTGGCAAAGATTTATGGGAGGTTGTTGGAGAAGATGCTAGACAAGCTATTGTAGCTGCTGGAGGGAATGTTGAGCATGTGAAAGCTTGGAAGAGAACCAATGCTAAGGCTGAGTTCACTCTCAAGCGTGCTATTATTCCAGAGCCGTTTGACCACATAATTGGATATAGGTCAGCTGCTGAGATTTGGACAGCCTTAGATGGTTTGTTCAACAAGAAGAATGTAGCTCGGCTACAGTTCTTGGAAAATGAGTTGGCGAAAGCAACTCAGGAGGATTTGTCTATCTCAACTTTCTTCTTGAAGATGAATAACCTGTGCGCGAAGATATCAGCTTTGGACCCAGATGAACCTATTTAAGAAGCAAGGTAGAAGAGGCACATAATCCGCGGCTTGCGGAGGGAGTATGTGGCCTTTGTCACTTCTGTTCAAGGTTGGGCCAATCAGCCGACGTTGTTAGAGCTGGAGAACTTGCTGGCTTTGCAAGAGAGCTTAGCAAAACAGATGGCTGGGATATCTGTCTCTGGGGTAGAGAGCGAGGTTCTGTATTCAGGAAATAAGAAGAGATGAGACAAGAAGAAGAAGAAGTCATCTGGTAGCGATGGTCCATCTACTTCATATCAGCAGGAGATGAGTTATGATCCTAAGTCTGATGGGAAGAAGAAGGAAGGGCCGAGATGTTACAGGTGCAATAAACTTGGCCACTTCAAAATAGACTGCAAGGTCAATCATCAGCCAGGGCATGCTGCAGGGAAGGAGGAGGATGGTTCCAATGTTGAAGGTAGTTGGGGTGGTGGAGGTGCTTTCATGATGGGCACTTGTGTTCGGGCATTGGCTTCTATCAACAATCAAGATGATTGGATAGTGGACTTTGGGTGTGGTGATCACCTCACCGGTGATGAGTCGAAGTTCTCCTCGTTGCAAGCATACTCAGGTAATGATGATTTCATTACAGCTGATGACACAGTTCATGCAGTTGAGAAGGAGGGTATAGTTTCTTTGAACGAAGATAGAGGTCCTCTCACGTTGAAGAGTGTCTATCATGTTCCGGGAATGATGAAAACCCTCTTCTCGGTGACCAATGCGGTTGATGCTGGCTATCACGTTCGATTTGGTTCAACAGAAGTGAAGGTTCTTCGAAACGTGTCAGCGATGAAGGCAGATGTCACTCATGTTGGAAAGCGGGTGAAGGACTTGTTTGTGTTATCTACAAGTTCCTATGTTGATAAGATGAGCACTAATGATAGCCCTACTATCTGGCATGAAAGACTTGGACATGTTGGTATGGATAAGTTGAAAGCTATGGAGGGAAGAGGCCTTGTAAGAGGCTTGCCTAGTTTGTCATCCTTCGGTGAAGGTCACGTTTGTGCAGGTTGTCAATATGTTAAGGCTCAACGTCTTCCATTCGACAAATCACAAAGCAGATGCAAAGCACCATTGGAGTGTATTCATGGTGATCTGTTTGGACCTACCGCAACTATCAGTCTTAGAGGTAGAAGATATATGCTAGTCTTGATTGATGACTTCACTCGATATACTTGGGTATAATTTCTAAAGGAGAAGTCGAAAGCCTTTGAAAAGTTTATGGAGTTCAAGGAGTTGGTTGAAGGTCGGCATAACCTGCGGATCAAGAAGTTCAGAACTGACAATGGAGGGGAGTTCCCCTCAAATGCGTTCTTCAACTTCTGTAGGAAGCATGGCATCCGGAGAGAGCTCTCTTGTGCTCACACTCCATAACAAAATGGAGTTGCAGAGCGAAAGATCTGTCTTATGATGGAGACCTGCAAATGTTGGCTTCATGCCAAGAGTATCCCAAAGTCCTTCTGGGAAGAGGGAATGTCTTGTGCAACTTATGTCATTAATCAGATTCCTCTCAATCCTATCAACATGAAGACCCCTCATGAGTTGATGTTCAAGGAAAAGCCTTTGGTAGAACACCTTCGAGTGTTTGGATCTGCCTGCTACATGCACGTTCCAGATGCCCTCAGAACGAAGCTAGATGTGAAAGCAAGGAAGCTAGTCTTCGTCCGTTATGATGACCAAAAGAAGGGTTGG
Organism: Dactylorhiza incarnata; assembly: GCA_033032865.1. NCBI lineage: Eukaryota > Viridiplantae > Streptophyta > Magnoliopsida > Asparagales > Orchidaceae > Dactylorhiza > Dactylorhiza incarnata. The sequence goes on along the minus strand of JAWHQI010000103.1, from coordinate 5,749,325 downwards.
AGATGCATGGATCCAGAGACATGGAGAGCTGTGTTCTCAAGGGATGTGGTATTTGATGAGCTGACATCATACCAGGGTAGCTCTTCTATTGAGTTACAAGAAGGCAGGTCATGTGGTGGACTTGAAGAAGCTACTAAGGAAGTTCTGGTGGAGTTGCCTGTTTCTCTAGGTGCTCAGGGTGTTTCTAGCTCAGGTTCAGGTGCTTCAGGTTCTGGAAGCAGGGGAGCGATGCTCCAAATATGCCTGAGAGGAGAGCTAGTTCAGAACAAGTAGCTGAAGAGGTGGTTCAGAGTCAAGCTCTTAGGAGGTCCAAAAGGACTATCATTCCACCAGATCGGTATACAGGGGGAAATTTGGTGAGCTTCATCTCATGTTTCTTTTCAGGTCCCTTGGATGAGAGAGATCCATCATGTTTTGAAAATGCCATTGGAGTCAAGGAGTGGGAAGGGGCCATGGATGAAGAGATGGCTGCCCTCAGGAAGAATGAGACTTGGGACTTGGTGCCTAAGGTTGAGGGTGTTACTCCAGTGAATTGCAAATGAGTTTTCAAGTTGAAGAAGATGGCTGATGGTAGCATTGAACGGTACAAGGCTCGCCTTGTAGCTCGAGGTTTCTCTCAGAAGTATGAGGAATATTATGAAGAAACTTACAACCCTGTTGCTAAAATGACTTCGGTTCAGGTGGTCATCGCATTGGCAGCTTGCCAAGGATGGAAGATTTGGCAACTCGACGTGAAGAATGCTTTCTTGTACGGCGAGATTGACAAGGATATTTTCATGGATACCTGGTTATGTTTCCGAAGAGCACCCAAGATATGTGTGTAAGCTCAAAAAGGCTCTTTACGGCTTGAAGCAGGTGCCTCAGGCGTGGTATGGGAAGATCACAGAATACCTCCAGCTCTGCGGATATTTTGCTTCTGATTCTGATTCAAGCTTGTTCGTAAAGAAGACGGGGGAGCTTTAGGTCTTGGTGATGTTATATGTTGACGACATGATCGTCACAGGAAATTCTGAAGTGGAGGTAGCTTGACTTTGTGCTGAGTTAACTATCATATTTGAGATGAAGGATGAAAGTGCACAGTAAACCTCACTAGAATTCTCTAGAGGGGGGTGAATAGAGATTAAAAATACTTTGTGCAATTATATATATATATGTGTAATAATCACAGATTTAAGCTTCCCACACACCAACAAGAATTGAGCAAGTAAAGAAGAAGAATAACAAGAAGAAATCACAGCACAACACAAAGAAATATAGTGGTTCCCCAAACTTTGGGTAGTCCACTCTTCTACCCCCTTTGGTAGGAATTCACTAACTTGCACTGAGTCTTTTGATAAGGAGACTCTTAGAACCAGACTGAGTCTTTTGATAAGGAGACTCTTAGAACCACTACAACTGAATTTTTTGAAGAGAGATTCTAAAAACTCTTTTACACAGTTTGAAAATGAAGTAAGGATAAGAAGAAGAAGTAGAACAAGTAGAAGAACAAAGATCAATATATGTAAGAAGGAATCTTCTTCCTAGCAAGAAGATTAGAAGCACAAGTATAGTGAATATGATCTCTCTTCTATAGTGAGAAGGAGATTGTAAGCTTTTCTCTCTTTTGTGAGAGCTTTCAGAATTTGCAGCAGAATGGATTCAGAAGAAGGAGAAGATGAAGGTTTTTTCTTTGCTGCAGCACACTATCTCTTTTCTCAATTTTCTCACTCTTCACTTGGGAGCTCTTCCTCTTTTTCAAATGTATATGGTGGATCACTTCATGTCATTCTCTGCCGACCTCCTTCTTATTTATAGCTCTGTTTAAAATATATTGCTAAAGGAGAATAATCAATTATCAGATAGAGAATTAGAAAGAGATAAGAGTTTCCATAATCAATATTTCTGTAGAAGGAAAAGAATTCATTCTGATTTCAAATAATATCCATAATAATCTTAATCAAATTAGTCAAGAATCAAATAGAAGGAAAAGGCTGATTCAGAACGGCTATAAAAGAATAATATCATTCCATAAAAACAGATCTACAGAAAGAAGGAAAGAGATCTGGCGTGTTTTTGAATTACTTATAGATATCGACGTGCGTCGATTACTATTCAACGTAAACGTCGATTTCATCCTGGCTGGACGCCGAGAGGAGAATAAGGAAGGTGCGTCGACAAAGGTGCGTCGACTTTATCAAATGCGTCGACTAGAAGTCAGAGGTACGTCGACTATGATTACGTCGAATTTTTCTAAGAGTTACTTCGACTCATTCTGAGAGAAACGTCGACTATATTTCGACGTTGCGTCGAATACCATTCGACGCATATTTACTTAGCCTAATTTTTATACTTAGAATTTATATTCTTCTTAATTCTAAGGGTTAAGATAAATCATTTCCCCAACAAGAATGAGACTTGGGACTTGGTGCCTAAGGTTGAGGGTGTTACTCCAGTGAATTGCAAATGAGTTTTCAAGTTGAAGAAGAAGGCTGATGGTAGCATTGAACGGTACAAGGCTCGCCTTGTAGCTCGAGGTTTATCTCAGAAGTATGGGGAATATTATGAAGAAACTTACAGCCCTGTTGCCAAAATGACTTCGGTTCAGGTGGTCATCGCATTGGCAGCTTGCCAAGGATGGAAGATTTGGCAACTCGACGTAAAGAATGCTTTCTTGTACGACGAGATTGACAAGGATATTTTCATGGATTAGCCACCTGGTTATGTTTCCGAAGAGCACCCATGATATGTGTGTAAGCTCAAAAAGGCTCTTTACGGCTTGAAGCAGGCGCCTCGGGCGTGGTATGGGAAGATCACAGAATACCTCCAGCTCTGCGGATATTTTGCTTCTGATTCTGATTCAAGCTTGTTCGTAAAGAAGACGGGGGAGCTTTAGGTCTTGGTGCTGTTATATGTTGACAGCATGGTTATCACAGGAAATTCTGAAGTGGAGGTAGCTTGACTTTGTGCTGAGTTAACTATCATATTTGAGATGAAGGACTTGGGTGAGCTCCACCATTTCCTTGGATTCGAAGTGGAGAGGAAAGAGGGAAATATGCTTGTTTCCCAGAAAGGCTATGTAGAACGAATTGTGAAGCGATCTGGCATGGAAGGAGGGAAGAGCAGCTCTACTCCACTAGAGGTTGGTATAACACTTCGACGTGATGAGGGAAAGGTTCTTCCTGATGCTTTGGTGTTCCAGGCTTTGGTCGAAAGTTTGATTTACTTGACGATCACGAGGCCGTATATCTCTTATGCGGTTGGCCGAGTGAGTCGATTTATGGTTGAGCCTCGAAAACCTCATCTTATGGCGGCTAGGAGCATTCTGAAGTATGTAAAGTCCACCTCAGATATGGGTCTCTTCTATGGGAAGAACTCAGGGTTTTGCTTGCATGGATACATGGATGCTGATTATGGATGAGATTCAGATGATCGGAGATCAACTTCTGGATACGTCTTTATGATAGGCTCTACAGCTATATCATGGTGCAGCATGAAGCAGGATTCTGTGTCTGTCTCTACCACAAAAGCAGAGTATAAAGTTTCGTCTTTAGCAGCTCAGGAAGCCATTTGGCTTAGGTGGCTTGTGGAGGACATTCATATGTAGGTGCATGGTCCTACTCTGCTTCGGGGTGACAATGAGAGTGCCCTCAAACTGGTGAACAATCTAGTTTGTCATGCTCGAACCAAGCACCTAGAGATTCAACATCATTTCATTCGGGAGAAGGTGTTGGAGGGATCTCTAATGGTTGAGCATGTATAGAGCAAGGATAATGTTGCGGAAATCTTTACGAAGCCGTTGTCAAAGGGACCGTTTGATCAGTTAAGGAGTCTACTTGGGCTGACTTCCACTTCCCACTTCAAGGGGGAGTGTTAAATTTTTTAAGTGGAAGTGGAGTGTCTGGGCGGTCTGATATTGGAGACCGCAGAGACCGCGCGAGCTCCTGTGTCACAATCTGGCTGGAGATCGCGCATCTCTAGTGTTGGAATCCTGTGTTGGTTTGCCGGTTGTGCCCAAGTGTTCCTGTTCGGGTAGAGACCGGGCGGTCTAGTACTGGAGGTCGCTTCGGCGGTCTTGTACTTTGGTCTACTTGAGATAGCTCTTGCGGTCTGTCGTGGTTCCAATCTTATGGGAGACCGAACGGGTTGTATGAGCCTTGCTCTGACGGTCTGTTCTCGATCTGGTTAGATGCTCATATGGTTTTTCTCCTGTAAGAGACTAGGCGGTCTGCCAGTTTGGAATAAGCGTGTTGTCATTATTGGACAGTTGCTTAAGTGTAATAAAAGTTCCTATTGTGACCACGCGGTCTGGTTCTGGAGACCGCGTGCTTCAATAAGAAAGGTGATCATATCCCTCTGTGGCGGTGATGACATCCGTTCGTTTGCCAATAAATAGAGGGGCAGGGGTAGCCATTAAAAACGCAAGAACTGTAAGAACCTAGTGTGGATAGATTGTGCCAGTCTCATTTTTGAGGTCGTGCGGTCTGAAGATTGTTGACCGTTTGTTGTGTTCGCGGGTTAGGCGGGCAGCAAGTTCCATCAGCATTCTTCCTATCTTTCCAGCTTTGAATAAACCAGTTCACCAGCGGGCTGTCTGGGCGATCTGTGTTTGGAGGTTCATGGTTCTGTTCGCAGCGGGCTTAGTTGATCAGGCGGCCTTAAGTGGTTAGGCGGTCTTGAGTGCGGTCTTACAGCAGTGAGCAGTTCTTCATCAAGTGTTCGCGGGTTACCTCTGTGATCTTGAGACCGTGCGGTCTGGGCGATCAAGAAGTGCGAACAGTTTTGTTTACAACAGTTGCAATAAGTAGTAGTTCGTGCGGTCTGGCAGTTCACAGGTCGTCAACCTGTACTGTTCGCGCGGTCTCAGGGAAGCCGGCGACCTTGCTAAGTTCGGGCGGTCTCAGCTTGCTGACCGCCAAACTTTTGTGTTGCTTGTTCTCATCTATGTTTTCTCTTATAAATCATGTCTCGCCATGTATGCAACGCATTGTAATAAGATATTATTCAATTGATATTCTCTTGCCTTCATTGTCACTGGTTAACTATTGTGAATTTAAATTGATGTCTTCCGCTGTTGTCTTCGATACATTCTACGAAATTTTAACAGAGGTTTACTGATGCAGTGTTCAACCACAAACACGTTCGCTACTGATTAAATCGCGTTCCCTCTCGATGTACCACGATTATTTCACACAGTAACGAAAACGCATCAAACTTGCACACAATATTATCAATTTTTACGTCTCGACGGGTAGCCAACCCGCTAGAGATTGAATAGAGGCTATAGACCAATATTCGCTCAGGCTAAATGGACCTACCCGATCTTTTCGAGCTTATGTTGTACCAAAAGAGGCCACCGAAAATATCAATTCGGAAAAAGGTGGATCTCTCCCAACAAAAAGTCGAGGCGCGCCAAGCCTCTTCAAAAAAAAGAAGAAGTAGGAGATACACAAAATCGAACCGAGCAAAACACGATTATTCCAAGTGATACGAAGATCACGCCCAAATTTCCACCACAGAAAATTATTTAAGAATGAAAATCACACGAGTGGGTTGTTCGTTACCCCGCTTGAGATAGGATTGGCCTCAAGCATACACTAGCCCCATCGTTCTTCAACGATTCCACCGGAGTCGCGTCGTCGGTGAGGAGTTTGTTTGCCGTCTTCGCTTCACGTCGTTGCCGGTTCCCACGTTGAACACCTCTTGCACTATGGGAGGGGAGGCCGAATATTGGATGTGGTTTTGGTAGGAGAAGGTGAGTGGAGAAGAGGAAGGTGGCGACTCCAATGGAAGGGAGAGGCCGAACTAGGAGAGGAGTAGGGGAAGGGAAGGAGCGGGGAGGCTCTAGGGGGGGGGGGCGAACTTGAGAGGGGGAAGAAGGTGAGGGGGCGGACAAGAGAGAAAGAATCCCAGAGAGAGTAGATTAGGGCTTCAATTTTTTATCATCAAAAATCAACAAAACTAATACATGTTAGCCTATATAGGCTTGCCACAGAATTGTCTAAACGCAGTCCAAATTAAAATTACAACCTGAAAATATAAATAAAGCATGATAAAATGAAATTAATTATTATAATAAAATTATTATAATTATTAATTTTTATGTTGGAGCCTCGGGCGAAGGTTGTAACGTCGTTCTTCATCCATGTCATCGCGGCGGCGATGGCGTGAATCTTTAGTTGGAGAAACACCGTCACCCATAAACGTGCCATCCTCAATATCTTCACGTTGAGGGCCGTCGTCGCCATCAATCCTCCCCCGCTCAAAAGTACTCATCACCGATGATAGTTTATAAGTTTTTAGTCTAAATCACCTAGCGGGGGGGGGGGGGGGGGGGGTGAATAGGTTTCTTTTATTTTTCCTCTAAGTACCCTAGCTGATTTCTGAGTTAGTTTAAGCAAATCAACAAACACAGAAAACACACAAGAGTTTATAGTGGTTCCCCAAAGACAGTGTGTCTTTGGGTAGTCCACTTTCCCCCTCCACCCTTCTAACAGTGTGTTAGACAGGGCCAACTCCTCCAAACTCAGCTCCAAGAGCTTACAACACAAGTTCCTTAGAACTTCTCAGATCAAAGATGATCCTACCTCAGGACAAAAGTCCCTAAAACTCAGAGCTATCACCTGCTCCTACCTCAGGCACTGCTGCCCTACAAACTCAGAGGAATACACCTCCTACAGCTCAGACCACCTCCTGGTCCTACCTCAGGCAACAAGCCTTACTCCTCAGGCTAAATAACCCTACAATCTCAGGCAAACCAACCCTACAAGCTCATGCCAACAAGCCCTACACACTCAGGCAAATACCCTACAAACTCTGGCAAAAAGCCTTACAGAAAAAGATATTTTAGAAATTTTCTACAACAGAAATACTCTCCTGTAGATCCTACATAGTTTGTGCTTTCCTGTAGCTGAAGATGTTGATAACAGCTACAACCTGATCTTCCTCTTCAATAGAAGGATGGAAGATCACCTTGCCCCTTCTGGTGGAGGAGCTATCTTCTTCTCTCAGTTTCTTCTTCTTTTTCAGTGAGTAGGAAGAAAAATGAGAGCAGCAGCCATCAATGGAGAAAAGAGATTCAGCAAGTAACCGACACTTAGAACGTGCCCTAACTCTTTCTTTTATACTTCTTTTATCTTCAACGGCTCTAAGTTGATCTCCCAAGAGGTATGGGAGACATTGGTGGTCCCCTGTAGCTTTTCTGCAACTTGCCCTAGCCACAGGACCCGCCGCCCTGCCTATCTGTAGAGAAGGTCTGCGTTCGACGAACGTGCTACACTCTGCGTTCGACGAACCCGCTGCATCCTGCGTTCGGCTAACTCACTAAGTCATGAGTTCGACGAACCCGCTTCATTCTGGGTTCGACTAACTTATTTAGAGAAGGTCTGCGTTTGACGAATGCGCTACACTCTGCGTTCGATGAACTGCCTTATCTCTGCGTTCGATGATCTGTCTTGTCTTTGCGTTCGACGAACGGCACTCTGCGTTCGACGAACATGCCAGATCTCAGCTGATTCTTCTATCTCGTCTCAGCGTTTGACGAACTGTGTTCTGCGTTAGACGAACATGCAATTATCAACTGTTTCTTCTATCTCGTCTCAACGGTCGACGAACTGTGTTCTGTGTTCGACGAATGGCTCTCTGCGTTCGACGAACACACCCTTTGCGCCTTCTCAGTGGCTCCTTCTCTAGTCTCGTCTCAGCGGTCGACGAACTGAGTTCTGCGTTCGATGAACGACACTCTGTGTTCGACGACACAATGCTAAGGTACATAGCCAACAAAAACATATCATGATACCACTTGAAGGACATATTATGTAAATGATCTATAAGATAATCATGATAACATAGCTTTTAGATAACAATATTGTTTAAGCTAACAACTTCATGACAGATTATATAAAGCTTTGACTAGCTTAGAGGGCATCTCCCCCTTTCTAACTCAGATTGAATAACATATCATGATAACTAACTTAGCGGGCTAACTAACTTAGAGGGCTAACACTACTTTGGTCTTAGCAACTAGCATTCCATCTCCAGCAAGACCAAATTTGGTCTTAGCATTGGCCATCTCCCCCTTTCTGGATTCTTCAACCTCTTTCCCATTAGGGAATAGGATTCTTCAACCTCTACTCTTTTCTGGATACTTCTAACAAATCCTAAAATAGATTAGAAAGCATTTTCCAAATTCTCTTTTAGGATAGCCTACATCCTCTCTGACCTACTGAGCATTAGCTATCTCCCCCTCAACCTGAGCAAGGATTTTGCTCCCCCTCAATTAGAGAGCTATTTTCTGTAATAGCTGATCTTGTTCAATTTGAACAACCCTTTCTAACTTGAATACTGAAAGTAGAAATACAGAGTACATATACCAACAGTAACAAACACAATATGATTTTCAGAATCTGAAATATCATTTCAATTAAATGTTCAGTACAGACATTTCAAACAGTTCAACTTATGATTGTACATTGAATAATTTAAAGACCATCTCAAGGCAGGGTCTTCTTAGATGGTCCCTGGGAAGAGCTTTCTCCATCTTCAGACTTTCTCTTCCTAGCTTCAGCAGCAACCTTGATCTTCTCCTTTACTTTGAAGTACAGAAATGGCTTGGGAAGATATCTTGTGGGAATCCTTATAGGAGTTTCCCTTCTTACCATATTTTCTTTGAGAATCCTTTCCTTTAGAAATTCCCTCTCAAGGTGCTTGATCCATTCAATAAATGAATAGACATGGTCAATGTCCTTGAGTTGATTGCCATGGCTGACCCAGGTGTTGACAACAATTATGTCCAACTCCAAATTGTCATCATCATAGAGTGGATCCTCTAATCTTTCCATCCTCTTTTGGGCCAAATACTCTTCAGCAGTTTGAATGCCCTCTTCCCTTCTCCTCTTTGCTTCCCTCTCATCTTGAATCAGATCTGATTGACCTTGGAAGTCAAAGTCTTCAGGTCTGCTTGGATTCAATATTGGAAGATTCAAGGCAATCCTTGTTCCTTGTAATACCTTTAAGCTTGAGGTACAATGATTATCATTAACCTTTTTAACCATAGTTAGGATATCTTCTTGAATTGTATTGGAAGCTTTGTTGACCACTTCCACCACTTGCTTGCTGGCTGCTGCCTGATTGGAGAGTATCAGCTGGTGGGCATTCTCCATATTATTATATAGCTTTATGTGAGCTCCTTTCAGCTTAGCATTTAGCTTGGCAACCTTCTCCTCCCCCTCTTTGCCTTTTTCCAATATCTTTTTCTCTATTTCAGAGTGTTGATCTATTATGGATTGGGAGAGAGTTTGGAAAGTGCTGTCCACATCATCCAAAATGCTTTCCTTGGCCTTATCAATGTGGGACATGACATGGCTGCTAGATGTGTTAGCCACTTGTGCCATTCTGGCAACTACTTTCTCCCAGACATTTTCATTCTTGTAAAGCTGATTCTTTACATATGTAATGTCCTTGGTTGAGTCCCCTTGATGATCAGCAATTTGTTTCAATACAGTGTGCTGAGCAGCAACTGTGCCTTTGGCCATCTCAAACCATCTTGTCATTTGCTGGAGGATATAATCAGATGCAGTTTTGACATCATTAACCTGGGTATTCAGCTCAGTCCTCACTGCAGCCACCCTTGACTCCATTCTCTGCTCACTTGCTTGAATCTCATGAGATAATGCTACTTTTGTAGCATTAAGCTCATCCCTAGTTTGAGCAGTAGCACCTTGAACCTTTTCAGCAACAAGTTCTTTCACAGACAACATCTGACCCTCAATGATGGTTTGTATTGAGTTCAGCAGATCAGATGTGTCCAGCACAGCTACAGGCCTTTCCTGGGCCAACACTTTCTCCATCACTTCTTCATCTTCATTATTGTCCTTTTCCATTCCAATTTCTGGTCTTTGCAGCTCTTCAGCATTTGGGCTGTGCTCCCCCTCAATAGCACCCCCACCACCATCTCCAAAGTGAGAGCTATGCTCCCCCTCACTCAGGGCATCCATATGTGGAGTATCCTGTCTAGGTAAACCTGAAAAATGGTTGATGAGTTAGTTAGATACCTAGACTAGCCTATAATTATGGAGTGAGGCCTAACTATGATCCTAATTTACCATGGATAGGGAATTCAATAATACTTCTTCAGCATGAGGAACAGCTGGATCAATATTCAACAGAGTTGGCTCTTCTATCCTACCCTGGGGATCATCTACACCTGCCACACCATCCAAGTGCACTGGAGGATTATCATCCTTCCTGGAGGTTTCAGCACCATCTTCAGCACTCTTCTTAGCTTTCTTCTTCTCCTTCAGCTCAGCCACCATGGAAGGTTGGCTCATGGATAGGACCCTTGTTGACCTGTCCAAAGTCTTGATATCCAGTCTCTTCAAGTAGTGGATATTGATACCCTTGAAGGAGGAGACTTGGTCAGGATATGCATTCAGCAGGAAGAGTGATAAGATCCTTCCTAAGTTTGGAGCCTGCAGGCATTGCTTAATTCTTTGGTACAGTACATTTCCCCAGTATGTCCTTTTCTTCATGATGATCCTTACAACCAGCTCAAACATAGGTTGTGAGATTGTGTCATGTGAGCCTGGCTTGCACAGAAGGGCCATTCCCACTATATCACACAACAGCTTCCCTTTTTGGTTGTAGAATTTCTTCACAACAGCTTCACACCATCTTAAGGCTTGCTCCTTGTCTGATGCAGATATCTCATCTTCTTTCACTGTAGGTAGGTGCAGTACCTTTTCCAATCTCTTAGGGGACAGTTTCACCCTTATCTTTCCAATTTTAGACGATAAGCCATCCTTAGTAGATGTGTAACGACCCAGAAGCCGTCGTAGGAGCTTAGCCCTAGCCTCAACTGGCCTCGTTATGGACTGCAGTCCGTGCCACCCCCAACCCCTCTGCGCGCATGTTTCTCAGCAGCGCTAGGTTGTTGAGGCCGGGATTCGATCCCGCGCCCCCTTGACAAGGCACCCTCAACAGTCCTCATCACCAACTGATGAGGACTGTTGAGGGTGCCTTATCAAGGTGGCGCGGGATCGAATCCCGGCCTCAACAACCTAGCGCTGCTGAGAAACATGCGCGCAGAGGGGTTGGGGGTGGCACAGACTGCAGTCCATAACGAGGCCAGTTGAGGCTAGGGCTAAGCCCGTACGTCGGCTTCTGGGTCGTTACAAGATGACTGCCTAGCATTTGCATAGAACTCTAGCACTTCATGCCTGAATATCTGACAGGGTTCAGACAACACGAAATCTAGACCGGCTTCAGAAATGAGGGAGATGACACCTAGAATCTCTGGTGAGGCATGGAGAAAGCCATCCCTCACTAGTTCGCATCCTTCTAGCAATTCCTTCACAATCTTGGGTGCCATTTGGTCGAAGAGAAGAACGCTGGGATGGAAGGGTAGAAGTTTCATCTCGGCGGCTGGAGTAGTGCAAGATAATGTGAAGAGTCATCTAACACGGTCTGCTATTTATACACTAGGTCTTAGTGTTAACCTAATCGACTCAGCGGAACAGCTAATATGATTCATCTACATTTTCATTCTAGGGCTGAGTTCGTCGAACTCAAACTAGAGTTCGTTGAACCTTAACTAAGTTTATCTAAAACAATAACATAAGACTGAGTTCGTTGAACTCAAGGCTGAGTTCGTCGAACTTAAGCTCGACGTTCGTCGAACTCAGATCATTCTTAGCTGTTAAAATGCAATCTGAAGCATAGCTTAGGCAGATTGTACTGGTTAATCTTATCATCCCACTTTAACATTATTAAAGACAGCATTTGATGATAATATCATAATAGGTAGAAGACATGCTTACCTTGAGGATTCAGTCCTCTAACTGATGTTAACTTCATGATATCAACTTCCTTTCTTTCATGTGCCATTGGCACTCACTGTTCAAGTACCAAATGATGATGGGGCTGGTACTTGAACTATCCTGCAAAATAGAGTTTAATGTCCCTTAGGAGCCCAAGATGAGTTGGGTCCTAGGTTCTTGTTAGCGTAATCAAATGACCTTACTCTAGCTGCACCCTTTGCAGGAAGGTTCATCTTTGCACATGGCACATTAGGGTTGTGCCAACAGTCTATGGCAAAGTTTCCTACCTTACCACAACACCAACATTCATGAATGTTGTATCTTCTCTTCTGAACACTTCTTGAGGGTTGTGCAACACAGTCCACATGTTCAGGAGTAGATACAACAGCATTCTTCCTGTTCCTCACAGCAATGATTTGACTGAATGTCAATCTGTGTGTTGTCTTGATGCTCTTTATCCTGATGGCATCAGCTTGCAATGACTTGGAAGCCATACAAGATTTGATGGCATCTGACACTGAGCAATCAGACTTGTTTACAGATTTGACAGCAGTCATTTTCTTGACTGATTCAACCTTAGTAGGGCTTGCCTTCTTATTCTTGAATGAGGGGGCTGAAGTACCAAATACAAAAGGTCCATGTTGGGCCATTTGAATTTCCTCACGGGGAGCCTTCATGGCACTCAATCATATTCCCTTTCTTCCACTATGGGAAGGAGCATTTTCCTTACTATAGCAACTCCCATTCTTCTAGTGACCATAAATGCTTTCATGGTCATACCTGTTGGAAGGAAGTAACACCTTTTGAAAGGTGGCTTTTGGCTTAGCCTTCCCCTTGCTCTTCTCTCCACTCCCTTCTCCTACTTCCATTTTATTGAATCCTAGTCCTCTCCTATTGGTTTGAGAGGAGAAGGTGTCAATAATAGGAAGCACAGATTTGGGCTTGGAGAATTGAGCCACCGGGCTCTTCTCCTTCTCAAGCTTTTCCTCAAGGTCCTTGATGACCTTGTTCTTCAGGGAAATAGTGCTTAATTGCACAATAGTTAACCCCTGTAAATGGCTAATCTGTCTACTCATCTGAGCCGCCAAGGTGGTAGGTTCAGCGTAGTCATTCTTAGTCATCTTTAGGGAAACAATTTCCTGGGCTTGCCTCTTGGCAAGCTTCTTGCTCTTCTTCAGAGCCTCCAAAAGAACACCATATTTGTCAATCAATTGATTGAGTTCTTCCTCAGCTTCCTTGTCCTTTCCATCAATTGATGAAGGTGCATCAGATTCTGGACTAGTCTCATACTCAGAAATAGAAGTGGAATGAGATAGTACCTAAACATTGTTAGAAGCATCCTGACTCCCTTCCTCATCAGTGAAGGCCATAAGGCCTAGCTGAACAATGTCTTCTTCATCCTCCTCTTCATCACTATCTGAGTGTGAAAGAGGGGCCCTGATTCCAACCTTTGCAGCTGGATAGTCTTCATCTTCTTCTGCTGCATACAACCCAATGTAGGCGTCTTCTTCATTCTCTGAATCTGATGTTGAAGGATCATATTCATTTCAGCTTCTTTCATTCTTTGCTAGGAGGGATTTTTCACCCTTCCTATCTTTTTGGTGATGATGCCTCTTATCACCATTCTTTCGTTTGGCTGGACAGTCAGTTATGACATGTCCAGGCTTGCTGCAGGAATAGCAAACTATGTTATTGGAAACATGTTTACCAAGTTTGGAATCATACCTGTCACCCTTTGGGTGCTGTCTTTCAATTTTCCTGCTATCTTTCTTGTAGTGTGATGATGAGGAGGGCAAGTTCTTCCATTTCTTCCACTTCATCATCTTCTTGAACTGCCTTAAAAAGGCATCAAACTTTTCATCAATGGAAGAGATATCTGAGGTGCTGGTTTCAGATTCAGCACTTCTCCTTGGAGGAGACACCATCCTGCTTTTGCTTCTCTTGGAGCAGTCAGCTTTGAGAGCAACAGATTTCTCCCTTGGCTGAGCCCTTGTAGAGATGTCCTCTTCCTTTCTTGCAGACAGCTGCATCTCATAGTAGAGAAGCTTTCCAAACAGTGTGAGAGTGGGGGTCTCACCAAGCTTGGCCACTTCCCTGTTTGGATTGTGATTTGACTATTCCCTTTGTTGGATCTGGTCAGACTGTTAAGTCCTTTTTGACCAACCTCCCTCTGATACCACTTGATAGTTTATAGGTTTTTAGTCTAAATCACCTAGAGGGGGGGGGGGGGGGTGAATAGGTTTCTTTTATTTTTCCTCTAAGTACCCTAGCTGATTTCTGAGTTAGTTTAAGCAAATCAACAAACACAGAAAGCACACAAGAGTTTATAGTGGTTCCCCAAAGACAGTGTGTCTTTGGGTAGTCCACTTTCCCCCTCCACCCTTCTAACAGTGTGTTAGACAGGGCCAACTCCTCCAAACTCAGCTCCAAGAGCTTACAACACATGTTCCTCAGAACTTCTCAGATCAAAGATGATCCTACCTCAGGACAAAAGTCACTACAACTCAGAGCTATCACCAGCTCCTACCTCAGACACTGCTGCCCTACAAACTCAGAGGAATACACCTCCTACAGCTCAGACCACCTCCTGGTCCTACCTCAGGCAACAAGCCTTACTCCTCAGGCTAAACAACCCTACAATCTCAGGAAAACCAGCCCTATAAGCTCAGGCCAACAAGCCCTATACACTCAGGCAAATGCCCTACAAACTCAGGCAAAAAGCCGTACAGAAAAAGATATTTTAGAAATTTTCTACAGCAGAAATACTCTCCTGCAGATCCTGCACAGTTTGTCCTTTCCTGTAGCTGAAGATGTTGATAACAGCTACAACCTGATCTTCCTCTTCAATAGAAGGATGGAAGATCACCTTGCCCCTTCTGGTGGAGGAGCTATCTTCTTCTCTCAGTTTCTTCTTCTTTTTCAGTGAGCAGGAAGAAAAATAAGAGCAGCAGCCGTCAATGGAGAAAAGAGATTCAGCAAGTAACCGGCACTTAGAACGTGCCCTATGTTGGAACATGGTCTTCCGCATCTCCTAGGTTTGAGAATAACAAATCCTATGTGTATTTGATCTTGTGTGTTTAAGTGTGCAGGAAATCAAAGTCCACATGACTCAAGGATGGTTGCCCCCAATTTTATGCCAGCAATTCCAAGTCTCCCACAAGCGCCGGCGGTAGCACTTAGCGCCTGGCGCTAGCGATGATAGCGCAATTCCGGGAGCACATATGGAAGGAGATAATGCCCGGCGGTACGCGATAGCGACGTACGCTGTTGGCAAGAAGGAATTGTTTCCTCGGATTGAAGATTCTGCCGCGCAGAATGTCTCCTAATATGGGATAGCGCTGGCGGTAGGCGATAGCGCTGGCGGTAGCGCGGAGCACAAGAGGAATGGCGAAATTGTTTCCCTGGATTAAAGATTCTCGCGCGCAAAATATTACTTAATATGGGATAGCGCCGGCGGTAGCACTAGCGCAGGCGCTAGCGTTGAGGCTATAAAAAGGACTCCTCTCCTCTCGTTTCTAACAGACATCAGAGAGATATCATAGAGAGATAGAGTGCTAGAATTCCAGAGGCTATCTTGGCCGAAAGTTGAAGTCCTACCAAAGTTCTGCAAACTTCTGAAGGAGAATCTCATCACGCCGGATCCAAACGAAGCCTGCTTCTACAACGCTTATTCTACAGCGAATCTTCGCCTCCAACTTCAGAAGTTCTTAGAGGGAGTTTTAATTATTGATGTTTTTATTTTCACATCTTTATTCTTGTAATCGTTAGTGAATTCGCCTCGTGTTGGCGACTAGGTCTGGGTAGGACTTAGGGGGAAACTCGCCTCGTGTTGGCGACTAGATCTAGGCTAGGTCTAGGGGGTGCTCGAGGCCACATCCGAGGAAGGGTTGGCTAGAGCGGCTTGAGGCCGAATCCGGGGAGGATAGGCTAGGGCCACCGGTTCATGGGGATGCGAGTCGGGATAGAAAACAAAAAGAGTTTACTATTCATCGCCACCGATTTCTAGCATCATAGAAGTCAACTTTTGTAAAACCGTATTTAATATTAATAAAGCATGTCTTTACTTTATTTCAATTGTTTTACTTGACTTTCTATTGTCTTAATCTTGCATTATTACAAAGTTTTTAAAAATATCACTAAAGTTTTGAAAACCCTTATTCACCCCCCCCCCCCCTCTAAGGGCGCTTACCGATCCAATAAGTGGTATCAGAGCTAGGTTATTCCAATCGGCTTAACAACCGGGAATAATGGCGTCTCATGATCTCGCTTTTCCTGAGGGTCAAGGGGTTAGTCGACCACCTCTCTTTACTGGGTCAGATTTTAACTACTGGAAAAATCGAATGATGTGTTTTCTTATGACCATGGATGTAGAAGTATGGAACATGGTAGAAGTTCGGTACTCTCCTCCTAAAACTGTAGTAGGAGAGGCGACATTAGCAAAACCTAAAGATAAATGGGATGATAACGATAAACTAAGGTGTAAAAATAATGCTAAAGCAATGAACGCTTTATATTGCGCTTTAAATAGGACTAAGTTTAATAGAATTTTTGCATGCACAACTGCTTATGATATTTGGAAACAATTGGAAGTTACTCATGAAGGTACATCGCAGGTGAAAGATGCAAAGCTATTCCAACTGGAATCTGAATATGAAAAATTCAGGATGGATACCGAAGAGGACATTAACTCGATGTACACCCGCTTCACCAAGATCGTCAACGCTTCAAAGGCACTTGGAAAGACCTACTCAGACGGGGACTTGGTGAGGAAAATTCTTCGCTCCTTATGTAAGACCCCTTTTTTTTTTGCAAAAACCACCGGGTCTTAGGCCCAGAACCGCCGCTTTGCGGTGACACCTTCACTCGGGAAGGTCGCCACCACAAAACGCCGATTCTGCCGGCCGAATCGATCACAAAGAAAAGTTCATAAAAGAGAAGACAAGTCCACAGAATCAACATGAAATATAAATGTCCACACATATATTAACTGAATAAAAGAGATACAAGGGATACAATAATAAAAGGGGGCTCTAGCCCTGTACATCATTTCCTCACTACAAGATCTCTCGCGGAAGCTAGCTCCTAAGTAAAACTAAAGCTAATCGTCACCGACACTGAAACCGGAGTACTCAGACTAGTCTGACCCATCTCTGCAGATTCTGTACTCCACTGGTGCTGCAACACTGGATGCTTCTTCTCCTTTGGCCTCCTGGTCGCTGTGCTGGAGGGGTTCCACCCATCACGGGGCATCTGACTCGAGTGTGTCCCGGCTGGTGACAATGGTAGCATGGCCGTGGGGTCCACCATGTTTGGTCATGCTGCACCTGTTTCTCTGATGATGCTGCGTCTCTTCAAAACCCTAAAATGATATGGTCCACCGACCGTTAGTCAAAAGACTAAGCCTTATGTTCCCCACCCCACCCCACCCCCAATGGCTCCTAGGCACCGTATGGGGAGGAGGAAGTAGAGGCATTCAAGGGGTAAAAACAAAAGCAGGTGGCGGCGGATCTACAACTACACAGGTGTATATATATATGAAGCAGTAAGTAAGCATAGTAAAGTGCATGTAAAGAACAGTAAGCAGTATAAGCAATGGCAAGTAAAGTAATATAAACGTAACCATTGATTTATAGGAATGCCCATACAAACCTATAGACCAAGGGGTCGTTTAGCAGGGCCTACCGTATAAGAAGTCCCATAACCGACTTATACGTTAGGGATAGATTGAATGCAATGTTTATGCCATGACATGCAAAGTATGTTATTATGCTATGATCATACAAGTGCAACTCACTCACTACGACTCTATGCGCATAGACCTTTAGTTCCCCCTTTTTGGAGCGAGCTAGACTCCCAGGATACTCCCGTAGTGGCAAACAGAAGCGGTGGGTTGGGCCTCGCCCACCTCTAGGTTGGTATTCACACTACCTAACCTAGACCTATCGTACGCCTCTACAAAACCCGCGGAGCGTCTGCGTACTCTTGCTGACTGGACCGCCAGACTTTCAAGGCTAAGTGTAAAACCACACTTGCCGAGTCAACGTATTGACGTCGGTGTGAACGATCGTCCAATACCGAAGACCCACCACCTTCATTGCACATGCAACATGTTCCACTTCCTTCTTCCGAGCCATAAGCTCCTCGGGCTAACCTGCCCGCCATCAAACACTACTGAGTCACAAGCTCTCCTGACTCAGCAATCCGCACCTTTAACCACCGAGCCTACCGCTCGTAAGACCAAACCAACTAACTTCTCGTAACCACGGGTTGTGGATGAGTGTGTTATTAGTTAATCTTATACATCGTCTTACTCCTATAAATTAGGGTTAGACTTGGACTTCCCGAGGGTTACCCCGTAAGGGGCTCGCTACGGTACTAGGAACTACGATGGGATGAAACCCCAAGGTTCCCTTTCTCAAGACACTTAGTGTTGTTGATATCTACCCATAAGAAACCCTCTTAATATTTCACCTGGTTTAAACCTAAGTGCTTTTAGGACCTAATAGGCAAAAGACGATCTCTCGTCAATCCCCAGATGTCCTACCCCAAGGGTGGCACTCCACCACCCTAGGACTCATCAATCCCTAATTAACTCCAGGGATCCTCACATAGTCATATGATCACCATTAAACTCTCACATCTCCAATCAATATACCCCAATTTGACCCATAATTCCAAAATTGCCAAATTGCTAAACGCAGACCACCCTTAACGTTTTGATGCTCATGAAGGGAGGTACCTTAAATAATCAACTCTATGACCCAATATTTTTACTGAGGGTCCATGTCACTTATTTAAGATCAATTCCAGAGTCTCTCAATTTTCCCAACATTATTAATATTTAAAACAATTTTTCCCAATTACAATTCCCCAGGGTTTGAACTACAAGTACACTTTTTTGACTTCCAATGCCTGCCAAACTTTTTATATAAATCAAGGGTACCTAATAATCAGTATATATGAAATGTTAGGAAATTCCAGCAAGATTTACTATTATTAAAAATTCCAAACCCATTTATTTCCAATAAATTCCAAAGGAGGTACCCTCAAATGAACTTCAAACCTTATGCAAATTTATACAGAGGTGATTCATAATACAATATTTAGCCCTACCAAGTTTGACCTCATTCCATGGAGGTTACAATTGTAATTTCCACAAAGGACATATTTGCAATTAATTCCAAGTTGAACTAGAGGTACCAAAAATATCAATCCATAAATTATGAGAAAAATACTGTGGGTTCATAATGATATGAAATGTCATCCAGCAAAGTTTCATGCAATTACAGAAAACTAACTCCCTAAAATTGTTCATTCCAAAAATTGCCCATAATATGAATATTACAATTTGGACCTCCAAAAGTTTTCCAATGGTTCTAATAGAATCTCCAGGGGCTTATAACATCAAAGATAAGTTGGTGACAGAAGATGGTTAATCACTAAGTATTATTTCTTCCTAAATCCCAAAACCCTAAATAATTACCAATCTACCCAAGGATTTCTTACCTAGGTTTGGCAACTCCAAACCCCACCAATTTCTCACAGTAGCATTCTCTGGTCACCAAGATCATCTCCCCAAAATTTCAAGTCAAACCATTAAGGTTTGACCCCTCTTCCTTCATTGGCCTCTAATTGCACCCCTTTAGGGTTTAACCTAGGGTTAGAGTCAAAACCTCTCCAAATCCACCCAAACTTCTTGTGAGGGTGTCACAACACTTATAAAGCTCAGAGGAGTCCAACACACCCCTCTCCAAGGACAAACTCTCCTATGTCCTTCACAACCCCAAATTCCACTCCATAGGGATCAAACCTATGGCCTTGAGCAAATCAACTCTAATGCTCACCAATCAACCTCATGGGGTCTCAAATTAACCCCACTGACCTTTCCAAGAAGAGTCAAGTCTCTATGGTCCCATTTGACCAATGGTTCTCTTCTTGGCTAAATGCACCCCAAGGTGCTCCAAACCCATGACCTAGGGCAATCCAACTCCCCATGGTCCCATAACTCTCTTGGAGGTGATTTGGGTGATATTAGGGCAGTGGCCAAATTCCCACTTCAATAGGAGGTGGTTTGAGCATGAAAAATCCCAAATAGCCCTTATTCACAAATTTCCCCTAAATGGACAAATCTTTGGCCTAAAGATTACCTAATCAAATGAACTCCAAATGAGTTGAGATTTTAACCAGGGGTTTATCATGACCCTAAAAACACCCTACCAAAATTTGGTGGAGATTGGAGGTCATTTGATCCTCCAATTAATTTATGTAAGGATTATTAAATTTCTACAAAAACTTTAGGAAAATTTTCTCCAAAAATTCTCATTTTTGGATATGTTATAACCCTATGTATGACTCACTACCAGTCCAAATTTCAAGTCATTTGGACTAGTGGTTTGGTGTGGGCACCCTGTCAAAGTTCAGTCAAACTTTGCACTAAAATGGGTGCTGAGGTCAAGCCAGGACTCCAAATTGGGTGAAGTCAATTTTGTATGATCCTAGGGGTCAAGGCCCACAACTTTCATGTTGGGCACTTTTTCTGTAGAGGGCATCTAGTATTTTTAATATTTATTTCCAAGTACAGCACAATATGTGACAATAACACACATAATAATAAATCAAATTAAATGATCCTGAGCACGAATCTTGGCGCACATCAGACCGCGCCTGGTCGTCTTCTTCCTCTGGCCAACGGCCAGGATCGCCCGCGCCTGGGCCACCTTGATCCCTATTTTCCCGGCCACCTAGGCGCCGCCCCGGCCGGCCAATGCCACCACCACCTTCATTGAGGTGGTGGCCGGCGAATAGCGGTGGTTGGCCGGCCGGAGGTGGCCGGAACAGGGCATTTAGGTCAGAACTAAAAGCTCGATTTCGAGCTTCTTGGCCGGCCCGATCCAGAGCCGTTAGGGCTCGAACCTTGCCGCCGATTGAGGGGATCTATCCACTGAAGAGAGGGGAAGAGAACCAGACCTGTTTTGGGGCTTGATGCCTTGCCGATTGGAGAATTGCCATGGCCGACCTCCATCCTTTCTGAGTTCTGCAACCACCACATAGAAGAGCCCGACCTCTTATGAAAACATGGGGGTTTCACTCCTCTTTAACCCCTGAAGGAGTTAAATGGGCCAATTGGAAAGAGGAATGAGTGCAACCCCCTTTTGCCATTAATGGCCTCTTCACCTCCCCCATGGCCGGCCACAATACATCTCCCCCCTGCTTTCAATTCCTCCAGAAACTCCTGGAATCCCCTCCACATTCATCAGGGAAGATGAAAGGAGTCATCAATGAGGATTCCAAGGGGTTTAACACCTTAATGGCCATGAACACCACCTTCTCTCTCCTCCAAAATTGGGTTTTTCTCTCTCCTACTCACCATGGCCAATTTTACTCTCTCTCCTGGGTTAATTATCAATCAAGCATGCTGGTCAAGTGGTCAATTTGGGCTTAGCCCAAAGGGATTGGGCTAGATTCAAGAGATTTGACCTAATTTGGGCAAATTTGACTTTTGGTCAAATTGACCAATTAGGTGACCCTAGGATGGGGCTTTTGGGTCCATTGGACTCCAAATTAGGTTTAGAAACTACTGGTGCGGTCAATTTGGTCACATGAGCCTTTGTTGACCCAATTTGAGTTGATTTGACCAAAATAGACTAAGTTGACTTTGGTCAAATTGAGCCCTAGGGTTGACCCAGTCATGGGGCTTTTTGGTCCACTGGGTCCCCTATGACATGATAACACTATGGGTAGGGTCAATTTAATATGTGATGCAGCACGCCCGGACCCACCCCGGCCGGCGGAGTCACACCTGCCAGCGGAACACGAACTGGCACGCGCCGCGAAAGGACTGCAGCCCAGACACCCCAACCCGTCTCCGCACCTATTCTCAGCGCGGCGGGTTGTTGAGGCCGGGGCTCAATCCCCAGACCTCCTTGATAAGCACCTTTCCTAACAGGCCTCATCACCAACTGACCTGCAGGTCAGTTGGTGATGAGGCCTGTTAGGAAAGCTGCTTATCAAGGAGGTCTGGGGATCGAGCCCCGGCCTCAACAACCCGCCGCGCTGAGAATAGGTGCGGAGACGGGTTGGGGTGTCTGGGCTGCAGTCCTTTCGCGGCGCGTGCCAGTTCGTGTTCCGCTGGCAGGTGTGACTCCGCCGGCCGGGGCGGGTCCGGGCGTGCTGCATCAAAAAAGTGCACTTTTTTGATGCAGGACGTCGGGGCCCCGACCGCACCCCGTGGCATCACACCAGCTAGCGGACCACGGCCAAGCACGCCTGCCAGAAGGACTGCAGTCCAGGCACCCCAACCCGTCTCCGTGCTTGTTCTCAGCGCGGCGGGTTGTTGAGGCTGGGGCTCGATCCCCAGACCTCCTTGATAAGAACCACTCCTAACAGGCCTTATCACCAACTGACCTGCAGGTGAGTTGGTGATAAGGCCTGTTAGGAGTGGTTCTTATCAAGGAGGTCTGGGGATCGAGCCCCAGCCTCAACAACCCGCCGCGCTGAGAACAAGCACGGAGATGGGTTGGGGTGCCTGGACTGCAGTCCTTCTGGCAGGCGTGCTTGGCCGTGGTCCGCTAGCTAGTGTGATGCCACGGGGTGCGGTCGGGGCCCCGACGTCCTGCATCAATATGGTGATGGTCAATTAGGGCACTTAGTGAAGAATTGCCATTTTGACCTAAAAAGGGCATTTTGGTCAATTTGCACCCCTGGGGGTCCCATGATGGGGATTTTAGGTCTACTAGGTCTCTTATGGTATTCTAGACCTAGATGAGTGATCAATTTGTCATGGTGAAGGTTAATTGGATCTAAATGGGCTACTTTGACCAATTTAGGGTTAGGGTTGACCTTGGTCAATTTGGCCTCTTTGGTTGACCCCAATGGGCCCTTGGTGCCCCAAGGGGGCCCTTAAAGGGTTAGGGATACTATGGTGGGGCCAAATGGTCAAGTTGAGGCCCTAAAGTCCAACCCTAAGCTTGGTCACTAGAAATTGCTATTTGCAGTCCAAGGCACTTTCAACCCTAATCTTGCCTAAGTTAAAGGGATTTCTACACTACCAAGGCCTTGTTATGACCTTGTCAAGACAGATTCACCTGGGGGGTCTAGATGTCTAGGGGATGTTACACCTTACCTCCAAGGTTCAATCCAAAGGTGACAGCCATCTCGGAGTCGCACAACTTAAGAACGCTCCAGATCGAGAACCTTAGTGGGAATCTTAAAACCCATGAGGTAGAACTCCAGATTCAACACGATGAATACAACAAAGAGCCAAAGAAAAAGGCGCTAGCACTAAAGTCAAAGAAGGAGAGCATCGAAGATGATGATGAAGATGAAGAAGGTCTCCTGGTGAAGAACTTCAGGAAGTTCATCAGGAACCCGGAAAGAAGGAACACATTCCGCAAATACTTCCAAAAGGATACTCGACGAAAGGGATCTTCCTCTTCATCAAGGAAAGAAAAAGGAAGCGAAGATGAAGAAGAAAGACCACCACCAGAGTGCTACCACTGCAGAAAGACCGGGCACATTCGGAGCCAGTGCCCAAAGTATCAAAAGGAGCAAAAAGAACAACACAAAGCAAAAGAGAAGAAGAAAGTACTAAAAGCCGCAACTTGGGATGATTCTTCCTCTGAAGAGTCAAACGAGTCTGAGTCAAGTAGCGAGGAGGAAGCAAACTTATGCTTAATGGCGAAGAGCAATGATGACGACACCAGTGTTCTTAGCGACACTGAAGTATTTCCTCCTACTTTCGAAGAACTCTATGATGAATTTGTTTTAACTTGCAAATCCTATGATCAAAGTATAAAAGATAATATTATATTAAATCATGAAAATGAATCTATAATCAAAGAAAATCATAAACTCACAAAAAAGGTGAATTCCCTTGAAAAGAGAAAGGTTTCATGTCAAGAGTGTGAGCACTCTTTATTTTTGGCAAAAGAACTTGAAGTTTCTCTTTCTAAAGCCCTCTCACAAAACAAAACTATTGCAAAAGAAAAGGGGGACTTAGAGAGAAAATTAAAAACCTCTCTTTTACAAATTCAAAATAACAAAAAGGGATTTGAAAACAAATGTGTTATGATTGTACAAGAAAATACTTTTCTTAAAAAACAAAATCATGACTTCAATATAGCCATTAAAAAATTCGGGATTGGTAAAAAATCCCTGGATATGATTTTGGGAAACCAATGTTATGGTTCTGCAAAATTTGGGGTCGGATATAAAAGTGAACCCTACCGCCCAGCGCTAGCCACTAACGCCGGCGGTAGCTCAAGTTTTAAAAAATCTCCTGCGTTTTCTAATATTCAAGCATCATCCAACAAGAGCAACGTAGAAACTTAGAAAAGGGTCTCAACTCCCTTTATTTCGTGTGCTAATTGTCTTAAGTTTGGACACACGTCTTGCTCTTGTAGGAATATAAAACAACGTTATTTAAAACAAATCTGGGTACCTAAGAAATCCACTTACTCTATGGGTAGTACCTCTTGGGTATCTGGATCTTTACTCTCATCCTCTCTCTAGATTTGCAGGAAGGCTAAGGAAACGGAGGACGTGTGGTACTTGGACTCAGGCTGCTCCAAGCACATGACGGGCAACAAAGCAAAATTCCTTAGCCTAGAAAAGAAGAAAGGAGGAATCGTAACGTTTGGTGATAACGGTAAAGGAAGGATCATGGGAGTTGGTACAGTGGGTAACGAATCTTTTCTTATCTCAAATGTTCTTTATGTTAAAGGTTTGAAAGATAACTTAATATCTATAAGTCAACTATGTGATAAAGGATTAGACGTATTATTTGAATCATCCACTAATCTTTGCAAAATAGTTAATCCTAAAACAAAAGATGTGTTACTAACTGCACCTAGAATTCACAATGTTTACATAGTTTCGTTTCATGATCTTTCCAAATGATCTATAAAATGTTTTATAACCAAAAATGATGAATTAGAACTATGGCATAGACGTTTAGGTCACGCTAGTACAAAGCTCATTTTAAAACTAGCAAAAAGGGAATTGATTAGAGGATTGCCTAAGTTGAATGGAAATTTATCTTCACTATGTCCACCATGCCAAAAAGGAAAATTTACAAAATCATCTTTTAAAAGCAAAAACGAAATTTCCACTTCAAAACCATTACAACTAATTCATATGGATCTCTTTGGTCCCGTTAACACCGCAAGTCTTGGTGGTAAAATATACACCTTCGTTCTAATAGATGATTTCTCAAGATATTGCTGGACCTTATTTCTCTCTTCCAAATCTGATGCGTTTTGCGAATTCTCAAAATTATGTACTCGTATTCAAAATGAACTAGATTTAAAAATAAAGTGCATTCGCTTAGATCATGGAGGTGAATTTGAAAATGAAAACTTTAAATCTTTTTGTGAAATGTTAGGTATTAAGCATGAGTTCTCTGCTCCACGCACACCTTAACAAAACGGTGTTGTAGAACGGAAAAATAGGACAATCTAAGAACTAGCACGCACCATGTTATCTGAATATAAATTACCTAAGTCGTTTTGGGCCGAAGCCGTAAGCACAGCGTGCTATGTAATGAATAGAGTTATGCTTTGCCCATCACTAAATCTCACACCGTATGAACTATATTTTCAAAAGAAACCTAACGTATCATATTTTAAAGTATTTGGATGTAAATGTTTTATTCTTAATATGAAAGATTCTTTAGGAAAATTTGATGAGAAATGTGATGAAGGAATATTCCTTGGTTATTCTTCAACCAGTAAAGCCTATAGAATATTTAATAAAAGATCGAGTAAGGTTGAAGAGTCTATTAATGTTAAATTTGATGAGTTTATTCCATGTACAGAGAAGCCTTCTACAGGTACAAATGATGAACCTTTGCCATCTTTGGAGCACGACGAAGAAGAACCATCCAAAGAAGAGGAGGAGAAGTCAAATGAAGTTGAATATGTACCTCCAAGTGTGTTGAACTTCTCAAAAAATCATCCAAAAGAGCTAGTCATTGGGGAACCTTCTACTGGGGTAAGAACTCGATCCTCTCTTCATGAAACGTTTTCAAATATTTGTTTTGTTTCCGAAATCGAACCTAAAAACATTTCCACCGCTTTAAATGACGAATTTTGGTTTTTGGCTATGAATGAAGAGTTAGGACAATTTGAAAGAAATAAAGTTTGGAATCTAGTAGAAAGACCATCTAATCATCCAATTATTGGCGTAAAATGGATCTTTAAAAATAAATTAGATGGTGAATCTAGGATTATAAGAAATAAAGCACGCTTAGTTGCTCAAGGTTATTCTCAAATTGAGGGGGTAGATTTTGAAGAAACTTTTGCACCCGTTGCTCGCTTAGAATCTATACGAATATTTTTGGCATTTGCGAGTTTTAAGCGAATAAAATTATTTCAAATGGATGTTAAAAGTGCCTTTTAAACGGGTTTATAAAAGAAGAAGTTTATGTAGAACAACCCCCCGGTTTCATAAATAAAAAATTCCCTAATCATGTTTACAAATTAGAAAAAGCGCTTTATGGTTTAAAACAAGCGCCCCGTGCTTGGTATGATCGACTTACATCGTTTTTGTTAAAGCACGGTTATGTTATGGGAAGTGCTGACAACACACTCTTCATTAAGCATAATAATAACGATCTAATTATTTTACAAATATATGTTGATGATATCATTTTTGGAGCCACTAATGAAGAGTTGTGTAATGAAGTAGTATTAGTAATGAAAAATGAATTTGAAATGAGTCTTGTAGGAGAACTATCATACTTTCTTGGTTTTCAAATTTCACAACAAACTGATGGTATATTTATTTGTCAAACAAAATATGTTCACGATATGCTTAAACGATTTGGATTTGAAAACCTCAAACAAGCTTCTACTCCCATGAGTGCTTCTTTAAAACTAGGAAAAGATGAATCCGGAATTTCAATTGATCAAATGCTATATAGAGGAATGATAGGATCTCTTCTTTACTTAAGTGCATCTATACCAGATATAATGTTTGTCGTATGTTTATGTGCTCGCTTTCAAGCCAATCCAAGAGAATCTCATTTAAAAGCAGTAAAACGTATTTTTCGTTATCTATTAGGGTCATCTAAATTAGGATTATGGTACCCACACAATGATTCATTCACACTCCACGGCTATTCTGATTCGGACTACGCCGGGTGTTCACTAGATCGAAAGAGCACTAGCGGTACTTGTCACTTTCTAGGACCCTCTTTAGTAGCTTGGTCTAGTCGAAAACAATCTTCGGTTGCACTCGACACCACGGAGGCCGAATATATTGCACTTGGTAGTTGTTGTGCATAAGCTTTATGGATGAGTCAAACACTAGAGGATTTTGGATTTCATCTTAAAAACATTGATCTTAAATGTGACAACAAAAGTGCAATAGACCTCACATATAATCCCGTACACCACTCTAGATCCAAACACATCGATGTTCGTCATCATTTCATCAGGGATCACATTAAGAAAGAGCATGTAAAAGTAAGCTTCATTGGCACGGACTCTCAACTCGCTGACATATTTACTAAACCTCTTCCCGATGGAAGATTTCGATTATTACGACTTGAGTTAGGTGTCCTAGATCTTTCGTGTTAAAACACATTCACAAAACACAATTTTTGCAAGTTTTAACCATCGAAAACATCTCCTAAAAATCTGAGATTTCAGCATGAAACTACAATTGGGACACTTAATCAAGATCAACAATTAAAAATTTCAAAATCATAAAAAATCGTGTACTGTTTCCCGCGCTAGCGCTAACGCCAGCACTAGCGTGCATATTTGTTTTTCTGTGCTTTTAAAATTTTGAAAAATACCTAAAAATATATTATTCTATATGTACTATCTATTTTTGCACTTCTAATTCTATTTAATTTTTGAAAAATCAAATACAAAAATACAAAAGACAAATTACAAAAAATATGTTTTTCTTTATGCAAAAATCAAATACAAAAATATAAAAGCTAAAATTACAAAAAAAAATATGTTTTTGTGTCTTATGCAAAAATCAAATACAAATTTACAAAAACCAAATTACAAAAAATATGTTTTGCTTTTTGTTTAAAGGTTATGTCTTTTTGCAAAATAAAATCAAATACAAAAATATAAAACACTAAAACTATAAAAAAAAACTGTATGGATTTTCCTATGAAAATCAAGCATGATTTAATCTATTCTTTAGAACTTCTATAATGTTGCTCTTTATTTTTTCAAACTCTTTGAACATTGTTTTCATCATGCTTTGATATATCTATTACCATGTGCATCAATTATATTGAAAGTTGTGTAGAACTATGCGTAGCATGCCTCTAAGTATGAGTAAATGTTTTATGTTTGATAATGATCTTTATTCACTCACTTATTTTGGCATTGTCTACATTTGTGCTTAATTTAAGAATGCTTGTGTATGTTTTGTATTAGTACTATGAATTAAAATTGCACAAGTATCTTACCTACACTCCTTTATTTGCACTTTAAAAGTTAAGAAAAGTGGTTATGTTTTTATAAATTATATTGGTTTGCAAAACAAGTGTATTTAGAGAACTTTGTACAAAACAACAATCATAAAATAAAGTCACAAAGATAACTCCACCAAGCACTACTTGAACCTCCTGATAAGTCTTAATAAGCATTGTGAGGTTGAGCACCTTGGAAAGAATAGTAAAATATCTTGTGCAAACCATAACTTTCTTTCAAAATGAAAACCACTTATTCTTAAGTACACCGGATCACAATAACAAAAAAAATCAATATTAAAGAATAAAATTATGTGATCCCCCAAGCACTACTTTGCACCCTGATAAGTCTTAATAAGCATTGTGTGTGCAAAGCACCTTGGTAGTTGTACATTTTTTTTGTGCATTGAAGTTTGTGGAAGTAAAATTATTTGTGTTTTATTGTGCTCTTACTTTACATATTACTTGTATTTTTGATTACAACATGTGTTTACTCTACCAAAAAAATACACTTATGTACACATCATTATCTTCCATAACACTTCTTCTCATGAGTATTGGATCCTAATGCTAATTCTATACTATTCTTTACTTATGAAATGCACTAGATAACCTAGCATGCTCTCTACAATGTTTAGTGTTTTGAAACTATGAATTAACATAACATTGTAGTACTATCTTTCGGATATCATCATTTCATGCTTGGTTAATTTATTACTGATTTTCAAATGTTTACAAAACATCTTCTTTATAAAATTAAACTCCTATATTTTTTAATTATCTTCTCTTACAAAAGATGTTTGCTTATATTTTTCTAAGTCTTCCGCAACTTTACATTTATGCTACAAACTCTAATTTATGAAAATATTTTGATACTCAAACTCTGATCTATTTCAATGAAAAGAATTCTACAACTCTTTCTCTTTTTATTCTCTACAAGCTCGATCATGCTTTTATCTTATTATCAACCTTTTAGTGGTGTCTCCTTACCCACTTTTGCTAATAACAAAAGGGGGAGAACTAACATGATAAATATTAATCTACTATCAAACTATAATGCTTAATTAAGATGATAGCTTACTTTTTAGGAGAGCATTCACTTAGGGGGAGCATGTATTTAGGGGGAGCAATTCTAAATGCTAAAATCAATAATTATCCTAAGTCATCACTCTCACACACACACAAATATAGTTTCATCATGCTTATTTATTAATGCTCTGATTTATCATTAATGTATTTGTTATTATCAAAAGGGGGAGTTTGTTGGAACATGGTCTTCCGCATCTCCTAGGTTTGAGAATAACAAATCCTATGTGTATTTGATCTTGTGTGTTTAAGTGTGCAGGAAATCAAAGTCCACATGACTCAAGGATGGTTGCCCCTAATTTTGTGCCAGCAATTCCAAGTCTCCCACTAGCGCCGACGGTAGCACTTAGCGCCTGGCGCTAGCGATGATAGTGCAATTCCGAGAGCACATATGGAAGGAGATAACGCCTGGCGGTAAGCGATAGCGCAGGCGGTAGCAACGCACACAGTTGGCAAGAAGGAATTGTTTCCTCGGATTGAAGATTCTGCCGTGCAGAATGTCTCCTATTATGGGATAGCGCTGGCGGTAGGCGATAGCGCTGGCGGTAGCGCGGAGCACAAGAGGAATGGCAAAATTGTTTCCCTGGATTAAAGATTCTCGTGCGCAAAATATTACTTAATATGGGATAGCGTCGACGGTAGCACTAGCGCAGGCGCTAGCGCTGAGGCTATAAAAAGGACTCCTCTCCTCTTGTTTCTAACAGACATCAGAGAGATATCATAGAGAGATAGAGTGCTAGAATTCCAGAGGCTATCTTGGCCGAAAGTTTAAGTCCTACCAAAGTTCTGCAAACTTCTGAAGGAGAATCTCATCACGCCGGATCCAAATGAAGTCTGCTTCTACAACGCTTATTTTACAACGGATCTTCACCTCCAACTTCAGAAGTTCTTAGAGGGAGTTTTTATTATTGATGTTTTTATTTTCACATCTTTATTCTTGTAATCGTTAGTGAATTCGCCTCGTGTTGGCGACTAGGTCTATGTAGGACTTAGGGGGAAACTCGCCTTGTGTTGGCGACTAGATCTAGGCTAGGTCTAGGGGGTGCTCGAGGCCACATCCGGGGAAGGGTTGGCTAGAGCGGCTTGAGGCCGAATCCGGGGAGGATAGGCTAGGGCCACCGGTTCGTGGGGATGCGAGTCGGGATAGAAAACAAAAAGAGTTTACTATTC
This sequence comes from Dactylorhiza incarnata, assembly GCA_033032865.1. Classification (NCBI taxonomy): domain Eukaryota; kingdom Viridiplantae; phylum Streptophyta; class Magnoliopsida; order Asparagales; family Orchidaceae; genus Dactylorhiza; species Dactylorhiza incarnata. Next base: position 5,718,839 of record JAWHQI010000103.1, on the reverse strand, counting down.
ATCGCCACCGATTTCTAGCGTCATAGAAGTCAACTTTTGTAAAACCGTTTTAATATTAATAAAGCATGTCTTTACTTTATTTTAATTGTTTTACTTGACTTTCTATTGTCTTAATCTTGCATTATTACAAAGTTTTTAAAAATATCACTAAAGTTTTGAAAACCCTTATTCACCCCCCCTCTAAGGGCGCCTACCGATCCAACACCCTAACTCTTTCTTTTATACTTCTTTTATCTTCAACGGCTCTAAGTTGATCTCCCAAGAGGTATGTGAGACATTGGTGGTCCCCTATAGCTTTTCTGCAACTTGCCCTAGCCGCAGGACCCGCCGCCCTGCCTATCTGTAGTGAATGTCTGCGTTCGACGAACGCGCTACACTCTGCGTTTGACGAACCCGCTGCATCCTGCGTTCGACTAACTCACTAAGTCCTGAGTTCGACGAACCCGCTTCATTCTGGGTTCGACTAACTTATTTAGAGAAGGTCTGCGTTCGACGAATGCGCTACACTCTGCGTTCGACGAACTGCCTTGTCTCTGCGTTCGACGATCTGCCTTGTCTCTGCGTTCGATGAACGACACTCTGCGTTCGACGAACACGCCAGATCTCAGCTGATTCTTCTATCTCGTCTCAGCGTTCGACGAACTGTGTTCTGCGTTCGACGAACATGCAATTATCAGCTGTTTCTTCTATCTCGTCTCAGCGGTCGACGAACTGTGTCCTGCGTTCGACGAACGGCTCTCTGCGTTTGACGAACACGCCCTTTGCGCCTTCTCAGCGGCTCCTTCTCTGGTCTTGTCTCAGCGGTCGACGAATTGAGTTCTGTGTTCGACGAACGGCACTCTGCGTTCAACGAACATGTTGATTCTCAGCGTTTGATGAACTTATCAGCTGAGACAACTTCTTCTCAGCGGATCTGCTGAGACGGCTCCTCGTCTCAGCGGTTCAGCTGAGACATTTCTTCATCAACTTAGGAGAATATTTCTCCTAATCTTAGGTCTTGATTAACCCATTCTCTTGAGTCGCCTAAGCCTGCTTAACTTACAAAAATAAAGCTTTATCAAATACAATATGTACTTAGTATTGGAAGTGATGCCTCTTCAAATCAAGGGAACATTGAGGGCAATATTCCCAACAACCGATGAGTTGCCTTGAACGTAGCGGCGGAGAAGAGCATCATCCAAAAGAGTCATCTCCGACTCCGGTAGCCACGAGTCATCGGAGGCTGGACTATCACGCCAACGAATCAAGTAGCGTCGACTGTCACCACTTGGAGAGGAGAGCACTTCGTCTCGGAGAATCCTGTCAGGCACAAAGGTGGTTCGGGGGAACTTAGGAAAAGCATTAGGCAAATAAGAAGAACAAATTCCATCATCAACCGACGTACCTCCAGCGGGGACCATGGAAGAGGATGAACCAAGCACCACCTCACCCCCCAACCCATTAGAACATGGTGTGGAATTAAACGGGTAGATAGATAATTCATGCGGTGGAGAAATATAGGGCGCTAAATCCGACACATTGAAAATAGGGGAGATTCCCCAATCAGTGGGTAGCTCCAAAAGATATGCATTATCTCCTAATCTTTTTAAAATTCAAAATGGGCCCGCTCGCCGATTAGACAACTTCTTTATGGTGCCCGAAGGCATCCGTTCAGAGACGAGACGCACCATGACCAAATCTCTAACTTTCAAGTGGGATGCTCTCCTATGTACGTTAGCGTGCAATTGATAAGATGCATATTGAGTAGCTAGCGTGTCCTTAACGTGTTTATGTAATTCATGAACATGAGGGGCAAAATCCAGTGCAAATCGACTCGACTTGTAAGATGGATGTAACAGAACTAAGTCAAGTGGCACAGGAGTGTTGGGTATTGTAGCCACAATTACCTTGATTTGAAGAAGTTTTTGCTAAGTCAATTCGTCGAGATGTCTCGTGAAGTTCCGATGAATCTCGACGAATCCAGACAGAAGCCAAATTCCTAGCTTAAAGAAGAAATTTCTGCGGCTAAATCTATTCGTCGAATGTTCTCATGAACTCCCGACGAATATCGACGAATGCAGACAGAAGTCAAAAAGGCAGACTTGTGAAGGAAATTGTGCGGCTAAGTCATTTCGTCGAATGTTCTTGAGAACTCCCGACGAATTCCGACGAATGAAAACAGAAGACAGTTTTCAAGCTTTGATCAGTATTTTCAATGGCCAAGTCAATTCGTCGAATGTTCACGTGAAGTCTCGACGAATGACGGACAGACGGATTTCAAATTTATGTTTCGTTTTTTAAATTTAGGGTTGGCTGCCATGTTTAGTACACGTGGCAACCACTCCTTATTTGTCGCCCAAGCCGTTGGAGGTCTCCCTATAAATAATCCTTTATTTTTAGGGCAAATCAAGAAATCAAGAAGAAGAAGAAAAAAAGATATCTCCCGTTGAAAAAGAAGAACCCAGCTGTTTTCTTTCTCTCTCACAGGAGAAGTTTCTGAGATCTAAAGTGCGTCGCTCAAGACTAGTTCTTCAGTGTTGCTAGAGATTTCTCAGATAAGAAGGCCTTTGATCTAGTTGCTGCTCTCTATTGAAGAACTTTTCAAGTTAATCAAAGGGCCTACTCAGATCAGGTTTGCCGATTCTTTACTCTTCCTAATCCTTGAAGATCCAAGCTTTCACTCTAAAGGAAGAAGAAGATTCAGTATCTCCAGATCTGAAGTTAATCTCTATTGAGATTCAAGAGAAGTTTCATTTTAAACTTTATTTAATTTCTGTAGGAGTTTTTACTCTGAGTTATTTTGTAGGAGTTGTTTACTCCGAGTTGTAGGGGTTGTTTACTCTGAGTTGTAGGAGTTATTTACTCCGAGTTGTAGGAGTTGTTTACTCCGAGTTTGTAGGAGAGGTTGTTCTCCGAGTTTGTAGGAGTCGTTGTCTCAGAGTGTAGGATTTGTTGATAAATCCGAGTTTTGGTGAAGTTGCCGACGCTAGCCCGAAGTGCTAGATAGGCGGAGCGGAAGAGAGGAGTACCCACCTTTGGGGAACCTCTATAAATCTTGTGTCTCTGTGCTGTGATTTTTTTGTTGTGTATGTGCAAAAAATTTATTCCGCAATCACAGTAGAGATCACCTATTCACCCCCCTCTAGGTGATTTAGGTAGACAACGATTTCTTTCAATTGGTATCAGAGCGAGGCTATCATTAAGAGGTTAACACCTAGATTAAAGATCCTTCTACGTTGTCAAGATCTCTATCTATGGACAGAGGCATGGAATGGTTTTCCTCCAAGCTCCTAGTTTGCACTAAGGAGAATTTCCCCATGTGGAAAGAAAGAGTCATCTTCTACATGGAAGCAAATGATCCCCGAATCTCCCAGATAGTTAAGGAAGGTCCCCATATTCCCATGGTTGCTTCTACCATTGATGCCACTAAACAAGTGCCAAAGAAAGTGATGGACATGACAAAGGATGAAATTGCACTTGTCACTCTGGACAAGAAAGCAAAGCACATCATAGCAGGTGCAATTGATGATTCAATGCTACAAAATCTAATTCACTGCAAGTCTGCAAAAGAGATGTGGGATTCTATTGTGGTTTTGATGGAAGGTATTGAAGAAGTTCGAGATGACAGGAAGTCTTTGCTGAACCAAGAATACGAAGCCTTCAAGCAACAAGGCAAAGACACAATTTCTGACACCTACGGGAAATTCTTCAAGATTGTAAATGGACTGAGAAACTATGGAAGAGAATTCACCATGGGGGAACTAAACGATAAATTCCTTAGATCCATGTCTAAGGAATGGGACCCCAAGGTGATAGCTATCAGAGAATATGGTAAGTTGGCTACTACGGAGCCACAGATTCTGTTTGGCAAGCTCTTATCACATGAGCTCAAGCTGAATATCAGAAAAGCTGAAGAAGAGGGATGCTCCACTTCTGGAAGGGAGAACTCTGTGGCACTGAAGGCCAAAGAGTCAAGAAGAGGTAAAGCTAGATCATTTGAAAGGACACAGCCGTCAGATGAAGATGATGAGTCTGTGGATTGCTCATCAAACTCAAACATGTCCGATGGAGAGTTCTCTTCAATCTCCAAGAAATTCAAGAAATTGCTCAGAAAAAGGAGCCAAAGAAGATCAAGGCGTGACGATGAACATCACAAGAAAGAACACAACAACGACAGGTATAAATCTAAACCTAATAAACACATTTCGACTGATATTGTCTGTTATTGTTGTAATAAGCCAGGACATATAAGTATGGAATGTCCATACAAAAAGAAGAAAGAGAAGAAATCCTTCAAGGGGAGAAGTAAAGAAGAAAAGAGCTTCTTGACAAAGAAGACCAAGACTCTTAGCGACAGTGACTCAGGGGAGTCAAGCTCGAATGAAGAAGCCTATTTTGGGTTAATGGAACATTCTGATGAGGAAGTAAGCGACTCCTCATACAAAGGAAAGGTAAATTCTCACACTCCTCTTTTCTCTTCTGAAGATGAAACTACATCCGTAGCAAATGAAGGTTATTCTTCAGAGGAAGACTTAGATTTAATGGTTCAGTATAAATCTATGTTGGAAGGATTTGACAAATGCCGCAAGGTAGTCAAATCTCAAGCAAATGAGATTGAATCTCTCAAGATGGTGGAATCAGAATTGAGGAAGGAAATTGAAAAATTGACTCCTCTCAAAGATGAAGTCCAAATCTTGAAAGATGAACTTATCAGCTCCGCTGAATTATTAAATCTAAAGGATAAATTCTTAAATGAATTAGAAGAAAAGTTAATGGTAGAAAGGAAGATAGTTGAAAGCTTCTCCAAACCAAAAACTATCCTTCCAATCATTGATAGATTTTCTGCTCCTGCGAAGGGTAGTAGCCCTGGTCATGAGGCCGAAAGTAGTAAGGCCGCCAAGAAAAGAGCTGTTAAAGGTAAGGGCAAGGTTGACCAAAATCAAACCCGTCCCCGATGCCTCGAAACAACTGCTTTCAAGGCACCTTATGAAAAAGCAATCCCCAAGGACCATGGTTCATTTGTTCATGGATCAGTTATCAAGAAAGCACCAAAGATTAAATCTATTGTTGCTAAATCTCATGAAGAGAAGAAGGAGCCATGTGTATGTTGCAATCACGAGGCTTCTACTTCTAAGAATGTTGCTCCTGCTAAACTCCTCGTTCAAAAGTTAAAACAGGAGAACAAGAGAAGATACAATCGATTTGATTGTTGGTGTTGTGGCAAAGTTGGTCACTTCGCCATAGATTATTGGTTTAACCCCAGATATTATAAGACTCCACGAGTTAACAATGTAAGAATGACCCCTTGCAATGTTAACACTTCGAGTGATGTTTATCTAACCAGGAACCTAGGACCCAAACCCTTTTGGGTTCCTAAGGGTAATTAATCTGTGATTGCAGGTATGTCCAAAGGCCAACCAAAACTCTAATCAGGCATTTGGACAAGTGGATGTTCATGGTACATGACCAGAACATAGAAGAAATATAGTAAGGTTGCTGAAAAGCTTAGGAAATCAGTCTAGGCACTGAAATTCTAAGGGGGAGAAAAGATTGAGGGGGAGCTAATTCTACATATACTCCCAAATGTGTACTCCTATGCAGTTGCTGAGGGGGAGCTTTGAGCTCTCATGCTTTTTCTTACCTATCTGAAGTAGTCAGAAAGGGGGAGAGAAATTGTATTGGGGAGAGAAGTGTGAAAATTTCTCGGACCTTGTGAGAGCAAGCAGGAATAACAACTAGAGATACAAGCCAAAGCAACCAGAAACAATCTTAGGCAAACAAACTATCTTTATTGATAGCAAACTTCAATTACAGGGCAAGACATGCTTGACGAGACATGATTTCGTCAGCACAAAAACTCCAAAGAGAAATACAAAAACTAAGGATAACTGGAGACCGCCCAGACCGCGCGACCTCCCCTGCGATCTCTGCCAGTTGCAAGACCGCAACTCTCTGCCGACCACAGAACACCACCAGGCCGCTGCACAGACCGCTCCCTTCTTTCGACCTCCTGATTCTCCTGAACTCCAGCACCACAACTCCAAGCCGCAGACCGCCCGAACACTTTCAGAGGAAGAGGTGATCGTTGCTGCCCACACTATCCGCAGAAGCTGCACAAGAAGAGTTCAATCAGAGACCGCCCGGTCAGAAATAAACAGACCGCAAGAACAAGAGCGAACTCAGCTTACACTTGGTGTGTCTAGGTTTGCTGCAACAGTGGCTCCTATTTATAGGTGTGAGACCTGATCTGGTCACCACCCTAGAGATAGGATCACCACCCCTCAGACCGCGTGACCTGACCGGTCACACTGCGCGATTAGCAACATTACTTCTGCTTCATTTTTGGTGAACCCGCCAGCTTCAATGTCGCCATGAGAGACCGCCACTCTCACAGCAGACCGCGACTCCACAAAGAGCTCGCCAGACTGCCCGAAGCTATTCACCACCTGTGTTCGTACGAGACCGCGAACACAGTCAGTTCGCCATCAGATCGCGAACTCCTGTCTGCATGCCGATCTCCTCCTGAGACCGCGAACAACAACCAGCTCGCATTCCAGCCTCCTCCTGAGACCGCGAACTGAGACCGCGCGACTAAATTCCTTAGTCCGCGAATACCCCCAGAAAGCCCGGTCAGCTACCAGACCGCATTCCGGAGAGAACCTGCATCAAACTGTGCGGTCGCACCAGACCGCCACAGCCTTGAAGAGGACAGCACGCCACGCGGTCACGCACAGACCGCGCGGCTCCTTCAGCAGACTTTGGACAAGACCAGCGGTCAACCCGGGAGACCGCAGCTAGGCTAAGATCAGCCAGACCGCGGATGCAGACCGCCAGGTTATGCGGTCACGTCAGACCGCCCGACCTCCTCCCAGACCGCCCAGGTCCAAAAGCCTCCACTTCCACTTCAACAATTTCAACACTCCCCCTTGAAGTGGGAAGTGGAAACCAGCCCAAGTAGCTCCCTTAGCCGTGTGAACGGCCCCTTTGCCAGCGCCTTTGTGAAGATGTCTGCGACATTGTCCGCACTCCGCACATGCTCGACCGAAAGAGACACCTCCAGCACCTTCTCCTGTATGAAGTGATGCTCGATCTCGATATGCTTGGTCCTCGCGTGACAAACTGTATTGGTTACCAGTTTGAGAGCACTCTCGTTGTCACCGCGTAGCAGAGTCGGCTCCCGAACCTCCTTGTGGACGTCTCCCACCAACCTCCTAAGCCAGATGGCTTCCTGAGCTGCCAAGGCCGAAGCCTTATATTCCGCTTCTGTGGTGGAGACCGATACGGAATCCTGCTTCTTGCTGCACCATGATATAGCCGTAGGGCCCGCCATGAAGACGAATCCAGATGTCGACTTCCGATCATCCGAATCTCCCCCGTAATCAGCATCCATGTATCCATGCACTTTGAAGCCCGCATCCCTCCTGTATAGGAGACCCATGTCCGAGGTCGCCTTGACATACTTCAGAATGTTCTTGGCCGCTAGCAGATGAGGTATCCGTGGCTCCGCCATATACCGACTCACTCTGCCTACTGCATATGCAATATCCGGCCTCGTGATCGTCAGATAGATCAAGCTCCCAACCAGAGCTCGGAACACCAACGGATCTTGCATAATCCTCCCCTCATCCTTCCGAAGCTTCATAGCCATCTCCAGAGGTGCAGAGATGCACTTCCCTTCCTTCATGCCGAATCGCTCCACGATTCGCTCCGCATATCTAGCCTGGGAAACCAGCACTCCACTGTCCTTCCTCTGCACCTCGAGTCCAAGGAAATGGTGAAGCTCACCTAAGTCCTTCATCTCGAACCTGATAGCCAGCTCGGCCCGAAGCTGAGCTACTTCCTCCTTCGAGTTCCCCGTCACGATCATATCGTCGACGTAAAGCAGCACGATGACTTGAAGCTCCCCGCTCTTCTTGACGAACAAGCTTGAGTCTGAGTCTGAAGCACAAAATCCACAGAATAGGAGATATTCTGCGATCTTTCCGTACCACGCCCTTGGCGCTTGCTTCAACCCATACAGGGCCTTCTTCAGCTTGCAGACATGCTCCGGAAAATCTTCAGACAAAAAACCTGGTGGCTGGACCATGAAGATGTCCTTGTCAATCTCGCCGTACAAGAAGGCGTTCTTGACGTCGAGCTGCCAAATCTCCCATCCACTGAACGCCGCCAAGGCAATGATGAACCGAACTGAAGTCATTTTTGCCACCGGACTGAAAGTCTCTTCGTAGTCTTCACTGTATTGCTGCGAGAACCCCCGAGCTACAAGACGAGCCTTGTACCGCTCGATACTGCCGTCAGCTTTCTTCTTCAATTTGTAGACCCATTTGCATGTTACAGGAGTAGTGCCCTTGGGCTTGGGCACAAGAGACCAGGTCTCATTCTTCTCAAGAGCTGCCATCTCTTCTTGCATTGCAACATCCCACTCCTTCACGCCTTTGGCCTTCTCAAAGCTCGACGGCTCCCTCTCATCCAAGGGACCAGCGAAGAAACATGAGACAAAGCTCACTGCGTTTCCTCCTGTATAGCGATCAGGGGCAACGATTGCTCGCTTCGACCTCCTCAGCTCCTTCCCCTGAACCGCATTATCTCCAGCTGCTTTTTCCCTAGCTCCTCTTCCAGACGTGCTAGGAGCATTGCTCCCCCTGCTCCCTGAACCAAAAGCCCCCGTCTCGGAACTAGAAGGAGATGGACCACCTGGTGACACAAGTAGCTCCACCTGAAGATCTTCCACTGCTTGCTCTGGCACCTCCACCCTGCTCTCTGGTAGCTCCACTCCAGAAGACCCCTTATAAGATGTCACCTCATCAAATACAACGTCGTGAGATACAACAAATCTTCGCGTCTCTGGGTCCATGCACTTCCATCCTTTCTTCCGCTCGTCGTATCCCACGAAGACTAGCTTCCTTGCTTTCGCATCTAGCTTCGTCCGAAGAGCATCTGGAACATGCACGTAGCAGGTGGAACCAAACACCCTAAGGTGTGCCACGCTTGGCTTCTCCTTGAACATCAACTCATGCGGAGTTAACATGTTGATGGGACTAAGAGGCATCCGGTTGATGACGTAAGCAGCACAAGACATTCCCTCCGCCCAGAAGGACTTTGGGATACTCTTGGCATGCAGCCAACACTTGCAGGTCTCTGTCAGATGACGGATCTTCCGTTCTGCAACTCCGTTCTGTTGTGGAGTATGCGCACAAGTAAGCTCCCTCCGGATGCCTGCCTTCCTGCAAAAAGTAGAGAACTCACTGGAGGTGAACTCCCCTCCGTTGTCAGTCCTCAACTTCTTCACCCACAGTCTTAGCCGACCTTCCACGAGCTCCTTGAACTCCACAAACTTGGCAAACGCCTCCGCCTTCTCCTTCAGAAAATAAACCCAGACATATCTGGTGTAATCATCGATCAACACCAGCATATACCTGCTGCCTCCGAGGCTTGGGGTAGCAGTTGGTCCCATCAAGTCACCGTGGATGCACTCCAACGGCACACTACTCCTTGTCTGCGACTTGTCAAACGGTAGTCAATGAGACTTGCCGAACTGACATCCTGCGCAAACATGACCTTCTCCGTAGGAAGATAGACTTGGCAGGCCCTTGACCAGGCCTCTCACCGCCATAGCTTTTAGCTTGTCCATCCCTACATGCCCCAACCTCTCATGCCATATAACGGCACCATCATTCGTCTTCATCTTGTCGACGTAGGAACTTGTCGATAAAATGAACAAGTCCTTTGCCCGTCTCCCGATATGAACGACCTCGGCCTTCACGGCCTCTACATTACGTAGAAATTTCACTTCTGTTGGGCCGAACAGAACGTGATACCCAGCGTCAACAGCGTTGGTCACGAAGAAGAGGTTTTTCTTCATTCTGGGCACATGATAGACACTCTTCAAAGTAAGTGGCCCTCTATCACTGCCCAAAGAAACAACCCCCACCTTCTCTACTGGATGCACAGTATTATCAGCAGTAATGATTGCATTGTTACCTGTGTAAGGCTGTGCAGAAGAAAGCTTGGTCCCGTCTCCGGTGAGGTGATGACCACACCCCGAGTCCACGATCCAGTCCTCCAAATAGTTGATGGGATCCGAAGCTCCAATAGAAGCCGAGAAGGCTCCTCCCCATCCTCCATCTATATGTCTGGCCTCAGCTTCCTCCTTCTCCGCAGCATGCCCTGCTTGAGTGACCACTCTGCAATCCTTCTTGAAGTGCCCAACCTTCCCGCATTTGTAGCATTTGAGACCTTCCTTCTTCTTCTTCTCCTCAGCCTTAGGAGGATAGCCCCTCTCCTGCTGTCCAGAAGTTGAAGTCCCGTAGCCTCCAGTGGTCTTCTTCTTCTTATCCCACTTCTTCTTCTTCCCCGAGAAGAGCACTTCGCCATCTCCCCCAGTCACAGACAACCCCGCCATCTGTCTTGCCAAGCTTTCTTGCGAAGAAAGCAAGTTCTCCAGCTCCAACAGAGACGGCTGATTTGCCCATCCCTGCACCGACGTCACAAAGGCCACATATTCCTTCCGCAAGCCGCGGATGATGTGCCTCTTCAGCTTTGCCTCAGAAATTGGCTCATCAGGATCCAGTGCTGATATCTCAGCGCAGAGGTTCTTCATCTTCAGAAAGAAAGTGGAGATGGAAAGATCGCCCTGAGCCGACCTTGCCAGCTCATTCTCCAAGAACTGCAGCCTCGCTACATTCTTCTTATTAAACAGCCCATCCAGGGCTCTCCAGATCTCGGCAGCTGATCCACACCCTAAGATGTGATCAAATAGATCAGGTGAAATGGCACGCTTCAAAGTGAACTCGGCCTTGGCATTGGTCTTTCTCCACGCCCTTACGGCCGGACCATTGTCACCAGCTTCCGTTGCCTTCACCTCTTCTATCTCATTTCCTCCAACAACCTCCCAGAGGTCCTCCCCTAGAAGATAGCTCTGCATACACGACTTCCACTTCTTAAAGTTAGTCGATGCAAGCATCTCAATCCCAAGACCTCTTGCAAAACCGCCTTCCATTGTTCTTCCTCTGGTTCCTTCTTCACAAAGGCGATGGCTACTCTAAGTTATTCACTGCTCTATCCACTCCAACCTGGCTCTGATACCATGTGAAAATTTCTCGGACCTTGTGAGAGCAAGCAGGAATAACAACTAGAGATACAAGCCAAAGCAACCAGAAACAATCTTAGGCAAACAAACTATCTTTATTGATAGCAAACTTCAATTACATGGCAAGACATGCTTGACGAGACATGATTTCGTCAGCACAAAAACTCCAAAGAGAAATACAAAAACTAAGGATAACTGGAGGCCGCCCAGACCGCGCGACCTCCCCTGCGATCTCTGCCAGTTGCAAGACCGCAACTCTCTGCCGACCACAGAACACCACCAGGCCGCTGCACAGACCGCTCCCTTCTTTCGACCTCCTGATTCTCCCGAACTCCAGCACCACAACTCCAAGCCGCAGACCGCCCGAACACTTTCAGAGGAAGAGGTGATCGCTGCTGCCCACACTATCCGCAGAAGCTGCACAAGAAGAGTTCAATCAGAGACCGCCCGGTCAGAAATAAACAGACCGCAAGAACAAGAGCGAACTCAGCTTACACTTGGTGTGTCTAGGTTTGCTGCAACAGTGGCTCCTATTTATAGGCGTGAGACCTGATCTGGTCACCACCCTAGAGATAGGATCACCACCCCTCAGACCGCGTGACCTGACCGGTCACACTGCGCGATTAGCAACATTACTTCTGCTTCATTTTTGGTGAACCCGCCAGCTTCAATGTCGCCATGAGAGACCGCCACTCTCACAGCAGACCGCGACTCCACAAAGAGCTCGCCAGACCGCCCGAAGCTATTCACCACCTGTGTTCGCACGAGACCGCAAACACAGTCAGTTCGCCATCAGATCGCGAACTCCTGTCTGCATGCCGATCTCCTCCTGAGACCGCGAACAGCAACCAGCTCGCATTCCAGCCTCCTCCTGAGACCGCGCACTGAGACCGCGTGACTAAATTCCTTAGTCCGCGAATACCCCCAGAAAGCCCAGTCAGCTACCAGACCGCATTCCGGAGAGAACCTGCATCAAACTGTGCGGTCGCACCAGACCGCCACAGCCTTGAAGAGGACAGCACACCACGCGGTCACGCACAGACCGCGCGGCTCCTTCAGCAGACTTTGGACAAGACCAGCGGTCAACCCGGGAGACCGCAGCTAGGCTAAGATCAGCCAGACCGCGGATGCAGACCACCAGGTTGTGCGGTCACGTCAGACCGCCCGACCTCCTCCCAGACCGCCCAGGTCCAAAAGCCTCCACTTCCACTTCAACAATTTCAACAAGAAGTTGAAGCTGGGAAAGAAGAGAAAGTTGAAAGGTAGAGAAAGTTGAAAAAGCTAAGTTTTTAACTCTCCTTATTTATTTGATATATATATTTATTTAAGTGCAATTCAACTCAGTACATAGGTTCTGACTTCTTCAAATAGGGGGAGATTGTTGGGTATTGTTGCCACAATTACCTTGATTTGAAGAAGTGTTCCTTTGAACTAAGTTGAATTGAGTTGTATTTGATGTTGTTCTCTAGTTATGTCTTTGCAGGTTCTAAATTGCTAAGTGCACACCAAAGTCAGGTTGCAATGGATCACCAAACACAGTTCTAGACAATGTAATCCCTCATTGTGTAGAACAAAGTGTTGGTCCATGTGTAATCTCTCTATTGGGGTGTACTTCATATACAAATAACTGAAGGTTTTCGAGTTTGAGGAATGGAGCAGGTTTTCAGGAGAAAAGAAATTTTTGCTAAGTCAATTCGTCGAGATGTCTCGTGAAGTTTCGATGAATCTCGACGAATCCAGACAGAAGCCAAATTCCTAGCTTAAAGAAGAAATTTCTGCGGCTAAGTCTATTCGTCGAATGTTCTCATGAACTCCCGACGAATATCGACGAATGCAGACAGAAGTCAAAAAGGCAGACTTGTGAAGGAAATTGTGCGGCTAAGTCATTTCGTCGAATGTTCTCGAGAACTCCCGACGAATGAAAACAGAAGACAGTTTTCAAGCTTTGATCAGTATTTTCAATGGCCAAGTCAATTCGTCGAATGTTCACGTGAAGTCTCGACGAATGACGGACAGACGAATTTCAAATTTATGTTTCGTTTTTGAAACTTAGGGTTGGCTGCCATGTTTAGTACACGTGGCAACCACTCCTTGTTTGTCGCCCGAGCCGTTGGAGGTCTCCCTATAAATAATCCTTTATTTTTAGGGCAAATCAAGAAATCAAGAAGAAGAAGAAAAAAAGATATCTCCCGATTGAAAAAGAAGAACCCAGCCATTTTTCTTTCTCTCTCGCTGGAGAAGTTTCTGAGATCTAAAGTGCGCCGCTCAAGACTCGTTATTCAGTGTTGCTAGAGATTTCTCAGATAAGAAGGCCTTTGATCTAGTTGCTGCTCTCTATTGAAGATCTTTTAAGTTAATCAAAGGGCCTACTCAGATCAGGTTTGCTGATTCTTTACTCTTCCTAATCCTTGAAGATCCAAGCTTTCACTCTAAAGGAAGAAGAAGATTCAGTATCTCCAGATCTGAAGTTAATCTCTATTGAGATTCAAGAGAAGTTTCGTTTTAAACTTTATTTAATTTCTGCAGGAGTTTTTACTCCGAGTTATTTTGTAGGAGTTGTTTACTCCGAGTTGTAGGAGTTGTTTACTACGAGTTGTAGGAGTTGTTTACTCCGAGTTTGTAGGAGAGGTTGTTCTCCGAGTTTGTAGGAGCTGTTGTCTCTGAGTGTAGGATTTGTTGATAAATCTGAGTTTTGGTGAAGTTGTCGACGCTAGCCCGAAGTGCTAGATAGGCGGAGCGGGAGAGAGGAGTACCCACCTTTGGGGAACCTCTATAAATCTTGTGTCTCTGTGCTGTGATTTTTTTGTTGTGTATGTGCAAAATTTTTATTCCGCAATCGCAGTAGAGATCACCTATTCACCCCCCTTTAGGTGATTTAGGTAGACAACGATTTCTTTCAAGGAGCCTTATATCCGTGCACGATCTCATTTGGTGATAACCCGGTTGACCTATTTTTAGAATTATTGTATACCAATTGTGCATGGGGGAGGATGAGATCCCACGTACCCTTGTGGTCACCAACGAGACACCGTAGTAAACTACCCAAACTCCGATTCACTACCTCCGTTTGCCCATCCATCTGTGGATGGTATGCTGAAGAAAACAAGAGCTTAGTTCCCATGATCCGCCACAAGGTCTTCCAAAAATAGCTAGTGAACTTCACATCCCGATCGGTGACTATAGACTTAGGAACGCCCCGATGCCCAACGACTTCCTTAAAAAATAACTTAGCTACATGCGATGCATCGTCGGTCTTATTACCCGCAATAAAATACGCCATTTTTGAAAACCGATCAACGACCACCAGAATGGAATCGTTGCGCCGACAAGTAACAGGAAGACCCAGAATAAAATCCATACTAATATCCTCCCATGGGACGGAAGGAATCGGAAGAGGGGTATAAAGCCCCGCGTTCGTTTTATTCCCCTTAGCTAATTGGCACGTCCGGCAACTACTCACAATCTTATGCACCGTAGACTTAAGGCCTGACCAATAAAACTTGTCCTCCACTAACGTGATGTTTTGTCATGTCCAAAATGACCGCCTAGACTGCAACTCCTACACGATGAAATGGCGAAGGGATGAGTGAGGGATACAAAGCTTGGCATGCCTAAATAGGTAGCCATCACAAATATAATACGCGAAAATGGTAGTGGGCGCATCGCCTTGAGCGGAAAGATATATCTCTTTGAAATCCGGACAATTGACATACTCATCCTTAATGCATTCAAATCCGATGACCTTGACCTCTAACGTGGTCAATAACAAGGAGACGCGACTAAGGGTGTCCGCCACCCGGTTAAGGGTTCCCTTAAGATGTTTGATAATAAAGGAGTACTCTTGAAGATAGGAGACCCACTTAGCGTGTCGGGGGATGACCGTGCTTTGGGAGTTGACAAATCTTAAGGCCTCATAATCAGATTGGATGACAAACTCCTTCGGGAGAAGATAGTGCCGCCAATGTTGGAGGCAACGTATCACAACATAAAACTCACGGTCATAATTCGAATAATTCAAATTTGGACCCGCCAGTTTTTCACTAAAATACCCAACATGATGACCCTCCTGACTTAAAACGCCTCCAATCCCGATCCCCGACGCGTCACAAGATAATTCAAAACCCTTATTAAAGTCCGGCAACCGCAACAGGGGGGCTTCCGACATTCTAGCTTTAATCGTTTGGAACGCTTGAGTGGTCAATTTCATCCAAGTGAAATCGCCCCTTTTCATGCACTCGGTGATTGGTGTCATGATGCTACTAAAGTCGCAAATGAATCGGCGATAAAATGTAGCTAAACCGTGGAAGCTCCCAACATCCCTCATATTGGTGGGTTCCGGCCAATCTTTAATGGCTTGGACCTTCTTAGGGTCCACGTGTATGCCTTCCGAACTCACTATATACCCAAGGAAATCTACGGACGTAACATAGAACGTACATTTTTTTATATTGACGAATAATTTTTCCGCACGTAACGTCTCTAGGATAGTCCTCAAATGCGATTCATGATCAAGGGTAGACGTACTAAAAATGAGAATATTATCAAAATACACCACAATAAATTTTCCCATATAGGGTTGGTAGACGTGTGTCATCATCCTAGAAAATGTACTAGGGGCATTGGACAACCCAAACAACATCACTAACCACTCGTAGAGCCCCTCTTTAGATTTAAAAGATGTCTTCCACTCATCACCCTCCCGGATTCTAATCTGGTGGTAGCCACTCTTAAGGTCCAATTTAGAAAAGACCGTGGCTCCGGCTAACATATCCAACAAGTCGTCCAAACACGGGATGGGAAACTGGTATTTAATTGTGATTTTATTTATGGCTCTACTATCCACGCACATCCTCCACAAGTCATCTTTCTTAGGCGCTAACAAAGCCGGAACGACACATAGACTCTTACTATGGCGGATAAATCCCTTCTGTAACAAATCTGAAATTTGTGTTTGTAGCTCCAAATGTGCAGACGGATTTAACCGATAGTGAGGCATGTTGGGTAACGAGGAACCCAGAATTAAATCTATCGCATGTTGGATGTCTCGCAAAGGGGGGTAACGTAGGGGGTAACTCTTCCGGGTAGACATCATTTAATTCCTCTAACATGTTCCGCAGTGCGGGTGGTAAGCTATCAAACGAAGGCACGTCTTCCTTGACTTGTAGGCAAACTAAGGCATAAAGGACACCATCCAAAAATGTCTGGCATGCAAACTCCTTCTTACCAATCAAACTTAAAGTCTTCTTCTCTATGGGCACAATTGTGTCTTTCGAGGCGCTCGAAGGGTCCTTAGGTGGCATAGGTTTCAAGGTAATGGACTTGCCATTAAACTTTAACTCGTAAGTGTTGGCTCACCCGAAATGGGTAACGTCATGGTCATAAAGCCACGAGCGTCCTAGCAACACATGACAGGCATCCATGGGGATGACGTCATACCAAACCTTTTCCGAATAAGTTTTGATGGTGAGGGGTACCAAACAACGCCGCGCAATCGGAAGGGGTGTTTTATTAACCCATGCCACCTTATATGGGTGAGGGTATGGGTCAGTGGTCAACTTCATCCGGGCCACAGCATTCTCCGAGATCACATTCATGCAACTACCGCTATCGATGATTAACTTGCATCACTTCTCTCCTCTTTTAAAGTTTAACGAAAATATATTCGTCCTATTCCAATCTCCAGATGCACGCGGGGTGGCTAAAATACAACGCATCGCCATCATGTTGGTGTCATCATCAAGATCACTCGGCACTCCCTCCGAATCGGAGTCATCACCGGCTTCATATTCGAGCTCGGCGGGGTCATCCGCAGTATCCAACAGAGCTAGGGGCTTGTCCTTAGTAGGGCATTCACTAACGTAGTGCCTGTAACACCCTCCCTGTCACATAGCATATAACAGTAGGTCCGGCCGGGACCCCACGCCATATGAAATGAACAGAAGAGTGCGTTACTAAAATTAGTGTTAAACAGTTAAAACTATAACTATCTCAGCATCAGAGTCGCATAACGAAAGCATGTTTAGATTCATTGAAAACCAGTTTATAACAAGTCCACATTACTACTATGAATGACATACAACAAGAGTTATTTACATGAGTTTGTTTACATCAAAAAGGTGGCTTCCAGACATCGGCACGAAGGCTGGCCACACATGAACAAAAGTAAACAAAGGCTTTGGCCTTCAAGGGCCAGCACAGCATAGCAGCAGGGGATTCAACCCGCTATCTCCCACTAGACTCACTGGGACCTGTATAAGCAAATCCACCAATTGGTGGGAAAACAAGCAACCGGTCAGCTTTAGCTGACCAAGATTTATAACGACCCCGCCCCACACTCAGGGCGGCGGTGCTCCTTCCCTGCAAGTAAGAGTCAGCAGCATATATATATATATATATATATATATATATATATATATATATATATCCGCAAACAACACCAACGGAGGCAAACCAAGCCACCCGCTTCGTTCTCTCAAGGCACACTTTGGCATACTCCCTGAGTTACGCCCTCACGCTAAGTCATATTTCAACTTAGACAAGCAATTTGAGCTAGTCCGTATACACGAAGTACCAACACTCATCTATAGCCCGGTGCACCGAGGGGCGACCTCTTCACCACCACTATGGGAGGGTTCGGATCAGCTAGGCCCGTTGCTCAAATACCGCGATTCCACTATGCACGATACGGGTAAGCGTCACCTAATACCCATCTCTAAAAGCTGGGTTTTGCAAGTTCCACAACTTTTTCTACTACGCATCCAGCCTCCAGGAATGTAGGTATCACTGAAACACACTGTCTGTGTGCTGGGCGCTACCACCGGCGCTAACGCTAGTGCCCGGCGCTAGCAACAGAACTCAGTTCTGCCCGGCACTGGTAACAGAACTCAACCCTGCTACCTCTGGGAATACACCTCCAGACATCAACACTGGTAGCTCACCTGGAGCTAGCGTTGGCGCTAACGCTAGCGCCCGGCGCTAGTGACAGAACTCAGTTCTGCCACCAAATTTCGAGTACAGCCTGGGAAACACCTCCAGGTCCTATTTTCTGTACAACAACAGTCACGAGACTTTTCTATACAACAACAGTCACGAGACCCGAATCACAACATGTACACGGATTTTCTCTGGCACACTACACGCAATAAAACATCATCAATCTGGCTCGACTTGTCCAGATGGGCTTCACACAGCATGCCTATGCCCGTACTACCGTTCCGGACTCTATATGCAATTTGTGGGGGAAATAACTTCATCCCACCGGAAGATCCGATCTACTAATTAGTAGAAGTCTTCCAAAACGTATGCAAATCAAAGGACGTACATGTCCAAGGATTAGGGAGGAGATTCGTTACCCTCGCTGGTCGTTTTGGCGCCATAGAATTGAGAGGGAATTGGATTGGCTGGAATCTGCGGTGGCACAAGCATGCAGATGCTATCTCCCTCCTGGCACGACGAAAGCTCGAATCCAACGGCTCTCCTTCCTTTCTCCCAGCTCTCTGCCCTCAGGACTTCAAAGGATTTCAGAGAAAAAATGGCTGAAAAGTCGGGTTTGAGGGTATTTAAGATTTAGCGCTACCGCCGGCGCTAGTGGCTAGCGCCTGGCGCTAGCCCTGAGTCGGTACCGCTGAGAGACGCTACCTCCGGCGCTAGTGCTAGCGCCTGGCGCTAGCTCCCTGCCTTTACACTTTTTCATTTTTTTGGTATTTTTGCATGCACATGTATTTTGGGGTCTTACAATTCTCCCCCTTTTAAAGGAATTTCGTCCCGAAATTCTAATAGTACAAATACTCAAAAAGATACAAAATACGACTTGTACCTCAATGGAACAGCTCGGGGAACTCCTCACGCATAGTTTGCTCGCGCTCCTATGTAAGTTCCTCACGACCGCAGTTGTTCCAGCGGACTTTGACCATCTTGATCAATTTATTCCGCAGCTGTTTGATGTCAGTGTCTTCGATGCAAATAGGCGTGACCAACGTCTTCAGCCCATCATCGACCGTCACCTGATTAGCCACAAGCACTTGGCTAGGCTCTGGTACAGCTTTCCTCAATACCGATATGTGGAACACATCGTGCAGACCACTCAACTCTGTCGAAAGAGCGAGCCGATAGGCAGCTTCGCCAACACGTTCCAGTATCTCAAACGGTCCAAGGTAACTTGGACTCAGCTCTTTCAAGCGCCGAATCCGGGACACACCCTTGAAAGGTTTGATCTTGAGATAAACCCAGTCGCCCACGGTAAACTCGACGTTTCTGTGCCTGGCGTTGTAGTATTTCGCCTGCCTATCTTGTGTAATTAATAATCTCTCCCGGATTGTTTGAATAGTCGAATTTGCCTCTTCGACTTCCTTTCGCTTAAACAGCTTCGTTTTACCTGTCTCCGCCCAAGATAAGGGAGTGCGGTAAGCTCTACCATAGAGGGCTTCGAAGGGTACCATCTTTATACTTGACTGATAGCTGTTATTGTAAGCGAACTCGATCATGTAAAGATGATCTTCCCACTTTTTACCGAAGTCCAGGACGCACATTCGGAGCATATCCTCCAGAGTTCTGTTCGTACGTTCAGTCTGTCCATCCGTCTGAGGGTGGAAGGCAGTGCTAAAGTTCAGCTTTGTACCTAACAACTGGTGGATTAGCCTCCAATCCTTAGACGTAAAGCGCCCATCTCGGTCACTGACTATGCTATGGGGCACACCGTGCAATCGGACAATGCTATCTACATATAGTTTTGCCAACTTTTCAAATGACTCGTCCTTCCGGTTTGGAATAAAGTGGGCTACCTTCGTCAAGCGATCCACGATCACCCAAATAGCATCATTCCCACTCTGTGATCTCGACAAACCGTGCACAAAATCCATTGAAATGTCATCAAATTTCCATTCCGGTATAGGCAACGACTTCAGGAAACCTCCAGGTTTCTGACATTCCGCCTTCACTAGTGCGCAAGTTTTGCATTTTGCCACGTACAAGGCGATGTCTTTCTTCAATCCTGGCCACCAAAATAGCTTTTTCATGTCTTGGTACATCTTTGTGCTCCCTGGGTGAATTGAGTATTTGGTAAAATGTGCTTCGTACATCAATTCCTCCCGCAACTTACCCACATTTGGGACGCACAACCGACCGTCTTTCCACATCAGACCATCGTCTACCACAAACTCTGCAGCAGTCCCATCCCCAGACTCTGCTAAATAGCGTTGCATGCTCGAATCAAGCTCCAAGGCCTGTCGTATTCTGTCGGCGAGGTCATATTATACCTCCGTCCAGTTTAAGCACGCATTCGCACTAGACCTCCTCTCTACACAGGAGATCTCCAAGGATTCCAAGTCCCTGATCAGACGTGGATCATACATCTGAATCCAGTTGTCCTGTGAAAAAGCCCTCCTGCTCAATGCATCTGCGACGACATTCCCCTTTCCGGAAGTATAATGTATATCAAAAGTGTAGTCCCCCAGGAACTCCATCCACCTTCGTTGTCGCATATTGAGCTCCTTCTACGTTAACAGATACTTAAGGCTCTTATGGTCTGTAAAGATGTCAACCTTCACACCATATAAGTAGTGTCGCCACAACTTTAGAGCGAAGATCACGGCCGCCAATTCAAAGTCGTGGACCGGATAATTCCACTCATGCACTTTCAACTGACGAGATCCATAAGCTATTACTTGACCATGCTGAAGAAGTACGCAGCCTAAGCCGCTCCCTGACGCATCACTGTAAATTTCATAACCCTCTGCACCAGATGGCAAACACAAAATTGGTGCTGTGGTCAGACGCCTCTTTAATTCCTCAAAAGCCCGTGCACACTCCGGTGACCAAACGAACTTCTGATCCTTCCTCGTCAAGGTGGTGAGAGGTAAAGCGATCCGCGAAAAGTTCTCCATGAAGCGCCGATAGTAGCCGGCAAGTCCAAGGAAACTTCTGACTTCCTCTACTGTCGCCAAAATGGGCCACTTCTGGATTGCATCAATTTTTGCCAGATCCACTGCGATACCCTCTCCACTAATAACATGACCAAGGAACGCCACTGAGGCTAGCCAGAACTCGCACTTAGAGAACTTGGCATACAATTGACTACGTCGCAGGATTTCCAAAACTTCACGCAAATGAATCGCGTGTTCTTCTTCAGACTGAGAGTACACCAAGATATCGTCAATGAAGACAATGACAAACCGATCAAGGCACTCTCGAAAGGTCCTATTCATCAGATCCATGAAGACTGATGGTGCATTCATCAATCCAAACGACATCACTGTAAACTCGTAGTGTCCGTAGTGAGTACTGAATGTTGTCTTAGGGATATCACAATCCCGAATTCGTAACTGGTAATAGCCGGACTTGAGATCCAACTTTGAATACACAGTTGACCCAACTAGCTAATCGAATAAGTCATCGATTCGAGGAATCGGATACTTGTTCTTCTCGGTCAGCTTGTTCAATTCTCGGTAGTCAATGCATAGACGCAGGCTTTCGTCCTTCTTCTTCACAAAAAGGACTGGAGCGCCCCAAGGGGATGTACTTGGGCGTATGTAACCCTGCTCTACCAACTCCTGTAATTGAACCTTCAATTCCGCCATCTCCTTTGGCGCAATTCGGTACGGAGAGCGTGAAACAGGTTTGGCACCTGGCACCAACTCTATAGTGAAGTCAATCTCTCGTTGAGGTGGCGCCCCATGGAGATCTTTCGGAAACAAATCTGGATACTCTGAAATCACAGGAACATCACTCAAACTGGGTTGAGGCTTTGCAGCCCCCACTAGCACAACACATAACTCTGCGCCTTGCCGAACCGCCTTGACCACTTGGACAGCAGACATCAGTGTCTTGCTCGATCCACACAAACCAGCAAATATAGTCGCACGTTCGGTATTCCGCCCCAGTGTGACCTCCTTAGTCGTGCAATCAATGTAAGCCTGCTGTGCTGACAGCCAGTCCATACCAAAGATTACATCGAACTCCGAAAGCGGGAGTATCAGTGCTTCCAAATCAAAGTCTTGACTCTCTATTCGTACTTTTACCACACAACCTTGATCCACGCGCATCGAACACCCATTGGGTAGCAACACATCTAATCGTTCCTGTCTAAACGACGAAGGCACTCCAAGTTGATGTATGAAGGCCTCCGATAGAAAGGAATGTGAAGCACCCATATCAAATAGTGCTCTCGCCGGACAATTAAAGATCAGGACAAAGCCTAGTACATCAATAGTTAACAAGAAATGCATAAGGTATGAAGTATAAAACAAAAGCAAGAAAAGCTATATACTATCGCATACCTGTCACCACATCGCTCTGTTTGATGGCCTCCTGCAGGCCAAGGTTGTACACTCTAGGCTGGGCTGGAGTGGCATGGGATGCGGTTGACTCTACCGCCTTCCCTTTCTCTGTCGCAGCTGCCTTCTTTCCACCACGACAATCACGAGCTATGTGTCCCGGCTTGCCGCAGTTGTAACAGATGATTGGGCGATGCCCAGTCACTCCCGATGCTGAAGATTGAGCTGACCCAGACGGTCGCGCTCCTTTCTTCCACTTGGCTCGTCCTGACTTCACAGAGCTCAGTACTTTGAACTCTGGCTTTACAACTGTTAGCTCCTTCCTGGTCTGGGACCGCTTCATATCCTTTTCTAAGGAACGAGCTGTATTAACCAGGGTCATAAGCCCCTGCGCCACTGCCCCCGACAGAAGGAACCACAACTCTTCTCTCAGACCTTCATAGAACCGATTTGTCTTCCGTGCTTCATTGGCAAAGGTCGCTCCTGCATATCTCCCCAACCGTGTAAACTCATGGAGGTAATCATCGATCATGCGATCACCTTGAGTCAGGCGGTTGAACTGGTTCTCCATCTTGATTTGCTGAGCAGGTGGGAGATACCTCGCTAAGAACAATCTCGAAAATTCGTCAAACGAGATGTCCACCACCTTCCTTCCTGCCAAGTGATGTAGCTCTATCTCATCCCACCATAACTGCGCCTCCCCATCTAGTAGGAAGGTTGCTAAGGTAACCTTCTGGCCTTCCTCCGTGTCAGTGGCTTTCAAGGTCTTGCGCACCTTTGATAGCCAATCTTCAGCTTGCGTCAGGGTTCCTGCCCCCGTGAACGTAGGAGGATGGAAACTCAGAAAATACTGCAGTTTTTGGTCTGGAGCTCTTCGTGCCCGCACCGACACTAGCCTTTCTACCGCAGGTTCGACTGCTGGAGCCTGCACCGGAACCGCTCCCGGATTAGGAGGCTGTCCAGGGACATGCCCTCCTGGTTGCGCCGTGAACATCGCAAATACTACCTCAGCGATCATCCTTACAGTTTCAGCCGAAGGAGGAGTCGGCACCGGAGTTGGTGCACTACTTGCAGTCGAACGCGGGGGTCAAGAAGGCCCCGCTCCACTCCCAGTCGCCTATATATGTACCCAAAACATAATTAACGACTAAGAGATAGTATGAAGCAATAAAGGAACACAGAAGGTCCATCTGAATGCTACACCTAAACATGTAATTCATTCCTAAAGTGGACAATTACTGGTTATTTATATGAGTTAAAGGCGACGCACACACGTGCTCACCACCCCTGAAAAGAATTCGACCACGAATTCAGACGGAAAGGGATCGAGACCCGTAGCTGCGCTGACAGCCAATGTAGGCCTGCTGCGCTGACAGTGTGACCTCCGTAGAAGTGCAATCGATGTAGGCCTGTTGCGCTGACAGCCAGTCCATACCAAAGATTACATCGAATTCCGAGTCGCATAATGGAATTAGTATATATTAGTAGAAGTGCAATCAATGTAGGCCAGGGATCAAAGTGGCGCAGCGGATGCGTGGTGGGCCCTTAACCCACAAGTCCTAGGATCGAAACCTACTCTGATACCAATTTGTAACACCCTCCCTGTCACATAGCATATAACAGTAGGTCCGGCCGGGACCCCACGCCATATGAAATGAACAGAAGAGCGTGTTACTACAATTAGTGTTAAACAGATAAAACTATAACTATCTCAGCATCAGAGTCGCATAACGGAAGCATGTTTAGATTCATTGAAAACCAGTTTATAACAAGTCCACATTACTACTAGGAATGACATACAACAAGAGTTCTTTACATGAGTTTGTTTACATCAAAAAGGTGGCTTCCAGACATCGGCACGCAGGCCGGCCACACATGAACAAAAGTAAACAAAGGCTTTGGCCTTCAAGGGCCAGCACAGTACAGCAGCAGGGGCTTCAGCCCGCTATCTCCCGCTAGACTCACCGAGACCTATATAAGCAAATCCACCAATTGGTGGGAAAATAAGCAACCGGTCAGCTTTAGCTGACCAAGATTTATAACGACCCCGCCCCACACTCGGGGCGGCGGTGCTCCTTCCCTGCAAGTAAGAGTCAGCATATATATATATATATCCGCAAACAACACCAACGGAGGCAAACCAAGCCACCCACTTCGTGCTCTCAAGGCACACTTTGGCATACTCCCTGAGTTACGCCCTCACGCTAAGTCTTATTTCAACTTAGACAAGAAATTTGAGCTAGTCCGTATACACAAAGTACCGGCACTCATCCATAGCCCGGTGCACCGAGGGGCAACCTCTTCACCACCACTATGGGA
Organism: Dactylorhiza incarnata; assembly: GCA_033032865.1. Classification (NCBI taxonomy): domain Eukaryota; kingdom Viridiplantae; phylum Streptophyta; class Magnoliopsida; order Asparagales; family Orchidaceae; genus Dactylorhiza; species Dactylorhiza incarnata. Next base: position 5,694,182 of record JAWHQI010000103.1, on the reverse strand, counting down.
GGGTTCAGATCAGCTAGGCTCGTTGCTCAAATACCGCGATTCCACTATGCACGATACTGGTAAGCGTCACCTAATACCCATCTCTAAAAGCTGGGTTTTGCAAGTTCCACAACTTTTTCTGCTACGCATCCAGCCTCCAGGAATGTAGGTAGCACTGAAACACACTGTCTGTGTGCTGGGCGCTACCGCCGGCGCTAACGCTAGCGCCCTGCGCTGGCAATAGAACTCAGTTCTGCCCGGCACTGGTAACAGAACTCAACCCTGCTACCTCTGGGAATACACCTCCAGACATCAACACTGGTAGCTCACCTGGAACTACCGCCGGCGCTAACGCTAGCGCCCGGCGCTAGTGACAGAACTCAGTTCTGCCACCAAATTTCGGGTACAGCCTGAGAAACACCTCCAGGTCCTATTTTCTGTACAACAACAGTCATGAGACCCGAATCACAACATGTACACGGATTTTCTCTGGCACGCTACACGCAATAAAACATCACCAATCCGGCTCGACTTGTTCAGATGGGCTTCACACAGCATGCCTATGCCCGTACTACCGTTCCGGACTCTATATGCAATTTGTGGGGGAAATAACTTCATCCCACCGGAAGATCCGATCTACTAATTAGTAGAAGTCTTCCAAAACGTATGCAAATCAAAGGACATACATGTCCAAGGATTAGGGAGGAGATTCGTTACCCTCGCTGGTCGTTTTGGCGCCATAGAATTGAGAGGGAATTGGATTGGCTGGAATATGCGGTGGCACAAGCACGCAAATGCTATCTCCCTCCTGGCACGACGAAAGCTCGAATCCAACGGCTCTCCTTCCTTTCTCCTAGCTCTCTGCCCTCAGGACTTCAAATGATTTCAGAGAAAAAATTGCTGAAAAGTCGGGTTTGAGGGTATTTAAGATTTAGCGCTACCGCCGGCTCTAGTGGCTACCGCCTGGCGCTAGCCCTGAGTCTGTACTGCTGAGAGATGCTACCGCCGGCGCTAGTGCTAGCGCCTGGCGCTAGCTCCCTGCCTTTACTCTTTTTCATTTTTTTGGTATTTTTGCATGCACATGTATTTTGGGGTCTTACAGTGCCCTTGAATCCCACAGCTGAAACAAGAAGCGTTCATTTTGCTAATCCGACCTTTGGGCACTCGATCACCGGATGGGTTACGCATATTTCTAGCCGTAATAACGACGGAGTTCGAGTCTGTGGATCGAAACTTACCTTTATCTTTCATGGCTAACGGAGGTGGTCCTAAGAGGGACTTACTCTTCTGAAGCGCACACGACTTAGACTTATGGGCCGGATGCTTTTCAATGTCCAACGCGGCATTATAAGTTGTGTTCAAGTCGGTGTGGCCATAACGAAAGAGCATACCCTGAATTTCGGGGCTAAGTCCCTTACGGAACCGAGAGAGGGTAACCTCAGACATTTCTTTAACGTCGCATCTAACCATCATGTCTTTCAGGAGTCCCATGTACTCCGCAACCGATCGATTCCCTTGCCTAAGGGAAGCTAAATCATCAAACATTTGCGTGCGATGATAGGTTGGGACGTACTGATCAGTCAACAGGGCCTTCATGCCCGCCCACCCGATGGGATGCAAACCTTCCTCCGGACCTAAACGCCTTTCCTCATTTAGCCAGAACGTCTTGTCTCTACCTAAAAACTTCATACGCGCCACTCACACCTTATCCATGTCATACAGATTTTGCCACTGAAAGCAGCACTCGATTTCCATAACCCACTCCAAGAAAACTTGGGGGGTCACCCATCCCATCATATGAGGGTGGTTTGATCCAGACGGCCCTAGTAATATCAAATCCGTAAGGGGCTCTCGAGGGTTGTTCGGGATTATTATTCCCTTCGTCCCGGGTTGGGCAGCAGGATTCGGAGGGGCCGGCTCCAGGATATTGTTATGGTGAACATTCCCCTCGCCACATTGGCGGGCTGCGAGATTTTGAGGTGCCATTTGGGCGAACCTCATCTCGTGTAACATCTCCCGAATACCCGTCAATTGATCGTTAAACTCCCGACGGAGTTCATCAATCGGTGTTAGACCGTGACCCGTGTCCCGCTCGTCCATCATGTGGGAGGAGGATGAAGGATACTCTGTGCCGAGTCTCGTACGCATGCAAATTAGACCCAAAAAACAAACGTTTCTGACCATAAAATTTTATAAATGATGAATTTGTTTCCGCCTAATAACTAGGATTTTTTTTTTCTTTTCTAACAGAAAATAATATGAAGACTGCAATTTTTTTTCGCTGAAAAATGACAACTTTAGGCCGCTAAACGCCGACCACAATTTAAAAATTATGAGATTTTGAAAACGCTAACGTGTGACAGTTGTGAGTGCCGACGAATTAAGAGATTTTTAGGATTGCGTCAATTAAGAAATCGACGCTAACCTGGTTCCGATACCAAATTGATGCAGTGTTCAACCACAAACACGTTCGCTACGGATTAAATCGCGTTCCCTCTCGATGTACCATGATTATTTCACACACTAAAGAAAACGCAGCAAACTTGCACGCAAAACTATCAATTTTTACCTCTCGACGGGTAGCCAACCCGCTAGAGATTGAATAGAGGCTATAGGCCAATATTCGCTCAGGCTAAATGGACCCACCTGATCTGTTCAAACTTGTGTTGTACCAAAAGAGACCACCGAAAATATCGATTCGGAAGAAGGTGGATCTCTCCCAATAAAAAGTCGAGGCGCGCCAAGCCTCTTCGAAATAAAAAAAAAAAAAGTAGGAGATACGCAAAATCGAACGGAGCAAAACACGATTATTCCAAGTGATACGAAGATCACACCCAAATTTTCACCACAGAAAATTATCTAAGAATGAAAATCACACGAGTGGGTTGTTCGTTACCCCGCTTGAGATAGGATTGGCCTCAAGCATACACTAGCCCGGTCGTTCTTCAACAATTCCACCGGAGTCACGCGGTCGGTGAGGACTTTGTTCGCCGCCTTCGCTTCACGCCATTGCCGGTTCCCACGTTGAACACCTCTTTCACTATGGGAGGGGAGGCCGAATATTGGATGGGGTTTCGGTAGGAGAAGGTGAGTGGAGAAGTGGAAGGTGGCGGCTCCAATGGAAGGGAGAGGCCGAACTAGGAGAGGAGTAGGGGAAGGGAAGGAGCGGGGCGGCTCCAGGGGGGGGGCGAACTTGAGAGGGGGAAGAAGGAGAGGGGGCGGCCAAGAGAGAAAGAATCCCAGAGAGAGTAGATTAGGGCTTCAATTTTTTATCATCAATAATCAACAAAACTAATACATGTTAGCCTTATATAGGCTTGCCACAGAATTGTCTAAACGCAGTCCAAATTAAAATTACAACATAAAAATATAAATAAAGCATGATAAAATTAAATTAATAATTATAATAAAATTATAATAATTATTAATTTTTTATGTTGGCGCCTCGGGCGAAGGTTGTAACGCCGTTCTTCATACATGTCACCGCGGCGGCGATGGCGTGAATCTTTGGTTGGAGAAACGTTGTCACCCATAAACGCGCCATCCTCAATATCTTCACGTTGAGGGTCGTCGTCGCCATCAGTTACCAACCTAAAATAGGTTAGCTGAAAGAAAAATCTCAGCATCTCAATCACAATACAAAAAGTAAGAAAGAAACCACATGATGTTAGATGTCTAAAACTTGCACTAAGTGCGATAAAATTCTATGTTTTATCAATATTATGCATATCTGTAACTACTATATACAAGAAGTTGCCTTTGGTGCAACATTCAAAATTGTCAAATATAGCCTCATTTTTTTACTCAAATGACTTAACATATATTATGAAAAAATAAAAATTCATAAAATATAATGGTTATTTATGTAATTAGACTATGTCCTTATAATAAAAATAATGATGAAAATTCATAAAATACAAAAGCATTTCAGTAGACCTCCTAAACATACTATGGTGGGTAATCATTAGACCTCCTAGACTTACTTTAAAATGATGTTTTGTTAAAATATAAATGTTTTTGAAAAAAAAAACAATTATAAAATATTAATAAAATTTTTTGTGTGATCATTTTTAGTACTCATATGTATATGTTGTGGGAGCAACCAACTTGATGCGGGCGCAGCCCGGAGCGTCATGGGCTTCGCGGGCGAAGCCCGCCGTCGCGGGTCGGGCACTATCGCGCTTGGCCGGGGGTGGGCGAAGCCCGCCCACGCGAAACCCATCGGGGGCGGGCGAAGCCCGTCGTCGTCGGCCGGGTTCTGTCGCACTTGGAAGTAGGGGCAGAGCCCCGTGCCTGTCACTCGTAAGTTTATAAGCAAATAAAAGAGATTGATCAGGTCAAACACGTGAATCATTAACTCTGGTAAAAAAAGGCGGTATTGAGGTGGTGGCCACTTTGTTCATCTCAACCATCAGACCAAACATCTCAAGAAGGCACTGTGGTGGTGGCCACATTGTCCAACACAACCCAACAGTCCATAAAAAACACCAGGCATAATGATTCACCAACAGACACGAAGGTGGTGGTCCTTTATCCACTGCCAACCAACATGCCAAAAAGTAATAACACCAATATAATGATAACCTGAAAAAAATACCCAAGACTTAACAAGGGAAGAAGAAGTCTAGAAATTTCTAAGTGAAAACAGTCCAACTCGACGAATTCGGCCTTAAGCTCACTCGACGAATTTCACTAAACTTCACGAGAAGTCTCGACGAATTTTACTTGACTTCATGAGAAGTCTCGACGAATTTTACTTAACTTCACGAGAAGTCTCGACGAATTTTACTTGACTTCACGAGAAGTCTCGGCGAATTAAACTTGACTTCACGATAGTCTCGATGAATTAAACTTGACTTCACGAGAAGTCTCGACGAATTTTGCTTGACTTCACGAGAAGTCTTGACGAATTTTACTTGGCTTCACGAGAAGTCTCTACGAATTTTACTTGACTTCACGAGAAGTCTCGACGAATTAAACTTGACTTCACGAGAAGTCTCGATGAATTACACTTCTATTTTGACAATAATTTCTTGACTCCCTTATTAACCTAAACATTGACACAAGGAAGGAATTACTTCATTCAAAAGAGAAGAAAAGTAATAGGCAAGGGGAGGAGAAGGCAAACCGCCACTTGCCTCAAAATCTCCTGATTTCCGACCTCTAAAGCACTCCGCATCAAGGATCGGTCGATAGAAACCTTCAACAACAAATTTCTGAAAGTTTTCGGACGAAAATGAGGGTTAGGGTCACACACTCCAACACCAAAAATCCACGAGAATCGAAATACTCACCGCCAATATGTAGATCTCAGCGAGAACTTTCCGGATCTATGTGCCGACGAAGATTTCGTGAACCGGAACTCCCGCGGCGGCAATCGGATGGCTCACGATAAAAAAACCCTCAGTTCTCACTTTCGTGCATGGCTCAGTTCTTGGTGAGGAAGATGAGATATATTTATATAATTATAATTGTAGTAGTAGTAATAGTAATAATAATAATATAGATATTATATTATTACGAAGGGCTAAACACAGACGGATTCCGACGAAAATTGCACTGAAGGCGAATGCCGGCGCTACGAATCCAACGGCGAAGTCGAAATCAAAATCCAACTGGTCGTTCCCGAGATATAAATTTCCAAAGTTTACGGCGAACGATAAATCTACAAATCTTTAAAAATTCACCGAGGCTCTAATATCGCTCGGATCACAACGAAACTTTGACAGGCCTTTCTATAATTAATTGATTTAATTCCTAACTCAAAATTTTCCACTTCCGGGGAGTTTCAAAACTTGGTCGACTCGACCAAACGGACGCAAAAATGTGCAAACGACGGCACACCGTTAACTCCGTGTTAACGTAATGCCCTTCATCATTATGACGTCATCAAGTGGTTTAAAATAATTGCTGAAAATCCAAGGGCGTTACAGATGTGTCGGAGGTGATCCTGCCAGGAAGAACTGTAGACCAAAATGTCATTAAAAAACAAGGACGTGTCTGCGAAGTACCGCTCTGAATATGTCGTTCATCATGGCCTGGAAGGTGGCGGGAGCATTGGTCAGCCCGAAGAGCATGACCAGGAACTCGTAGTGGCCCGATGGATCCACTGAGCTTGTTGTACATTTTTAAGCGTTTTGGGGGGTTTTGTACTCTTGGTGGCTATTTTTTGTGGATCCTCGTTATATACTAGTAGGGGGAGAACATTTTGTCTTACTTGCTAGTGTTTGTGGTGCATGATATGCCTTCATGGTCTCAGTGTGGGTTCCCAGTAGTCTGACGTGCAATAAAAATATCTCGTTTCCTCTTGGTGGTGATAATAATGAAGCTTGTGGTCTTTTGGCCACCGATAGTGCGCTCCTAAATTGCCCGTTTTGTGTTTCGGCTCGCCCGTTGTTGTTTGTCGTCTACAAAAGTGGTTGATGTGTCATCTTGTCCCCTCCATAGTTCCCTCACTTAGATTTCATGGTGTGCCCCAAAATGTCCTTCCATATATTATGTGATGCATTTGTGGGGTTCTTGTGCATTAGAGCTTGGATCATCTCAAACATTTGTGCCTCGCGGAGCTCTTTATTCCCATTTAATGCTTGATCCTTTTGGTTGTTTCTCATCGATGCTTGGCTTCTGGTCGATGTTGTGCTGTCATTGAGGTTTGCTTATTTGGGTTGATTCGAGACCATTTGAGGCATATGAGTTGCATTCAACAATGCTCACTTTGATCGATGTACCCTCTAGTGTTGTTGATCATTGTTAAAAGCATTCGTTTCATTTTGTTGGACACAAATCACTTTGGATGTGGTTGATCTATATGTCATATTGCTTGCATTTTGATCCCATTCACAATATTGGCATTGGATTTGAAGAAAGACGGATCTCTGCCTCTGCTTTCAATGCGAAAAGAGGCAATGGTATGTCATTGCAGTTATTATTTGATCATCTACTGGGAGAGACGTATGTGCCCAAAATAACATCAAGTATGTTGATTGCTGATCAATAACTCTGCATAATGTTGTTATATGGGGAAGCGAACTAAAAGCATATCTCGGTGAGCCAGGGTCACCTTGCGAATGTGAGTTACTTTTGGACGCAATCTTGCCTCCTAACCTCGTGCAACCATGATTACCCCCTTCCTTCCACCTGCTTGATGGTGTATGGCTGGGCTAGTTTCATGTTGTGTTGAGGTTGTGCTACCCGGTTTATCCTGCTAGTATTCATATGCTTATCTCAAGATTAAGCCATGCATGTGTAAGTATGAACTATTTTCAGACTGTGAAACTGCGAATGGCTCATTAAATCAATTATAGTTTGTTTGATGGTACGTGCTACTCGGAAAACCGTAATAATTTTAGAGCTAATATGTGCACCAAATCCCCAACTTTTGGAAGGGATGCATTTATTAGGTAAAAGGTCGACACAGGTTTTGTCTGTTGCCCTGATGATTCATGATAACTGTCAGATCGCATGGCCTTTTGTGTCAGCGATGCATCATTCGAATATCTTCCTGATGAGTCCAATTTATATAGGGTTTTTCGGACTCATCTAGGCTTATTTTCACGCACATGCACTTCACTTTCTGCACATTATTGCTTATATTGTAATGATACTCTGGATTACACGAAGTGCACCTTTTAGGCCCGTTTTGGTGTGCATTTGCACTCCATGTTGTTGGGGGTAAGCACATGGTGCCCTTTTTCTGTATTTGGATGTTGCTAGAGGTGTAATCCCAGCTGTTTATTGTACTGTGAAGGTGGGCAGATCTCCATTTTGCCCAAATTACATTTCTGCATGAATCGCACGATCGTGCATTTTCTTGGCACGATCGCTCTGACCGTGCGTGCTTATCTGCTTGTAGAATGGTGTTCTTCCCCTGATCATGCGATTTGTTCACACACGGGCAGTTCACCTGTGCGCGAAGGAAACACACGATCTCTCCTTGTTGACCTGATTTCGAGCTTTCTGGATTTGCTCGTGCGTTTTTACGCACGGTCGACTTCGACCGTGCGTGAGTAAAATGCACGGGCGCACCTGCTTCTTCTTCCTGTGCTCCTGTATTTTTAATATTGCATGGTCCACGCACGGTCGTGCGTTCGACCGTGGGTGACCAATTTCTGACTGTTTTACTATAAAAGCTGCAGATCTCACCCTATTCCGGATCGATCTTCTTTTCCCGCGCCGAAGAGCTCCAGTTCCGCTATTTTTCCTCTTCCAAGGGAGGTTATCACTCCATAGTGTTTCCCCATCATCCTAAGCTCACAAGAAGGTGATATCCACTCCATATTAGCTGGATTGCAAGGAAGAACATGGGGATTGACATGGACAACATAGACACTCGAGATGACGGGCTAAAGGTGGTGAGAGCTTCAGAGATCCCGGACGCAACCAATGAATGGATTGTAGGACATGGATTGACAACCCAGTGAACCCCCCCCCCCCCCCCCCATTTCTACGGCATAGTCTCGATCGTTGTTTGTATCTCTACCCTTATTCCCCTCTTTTATGAACCGTATGGTAAGAAATCACCTATACTTTGATGATGAACCTTGCTTAAACCTATTTTAATTGTTATTAGCTTTCATTATGCTTTTATGAAAGTTCTTTGTGTTTATGCTTGGTGTGTGAAATCACTATAGAATGATACGCCTGTGATCTTGGTTGAACTTTATGACGAGGCTCTTGCGACCCTCATTCTTCCGGTGCGACTCACTCCATCTGTAAGCCTTCCCGTCCATCTGCATAGCGAAGCGGTGATAACGACCCGTGTAATCTATCCACCTAGCCAAGAGGTGCTAACAACCCTCAAACCTTTCCGCAGTTACACTCACCTCATCTGCTTGCCTTCTCATCCATCTGCCTAGCGAAGTAGTGCATAGCGGTCTGCATAGTATCCATCCGCCCGGCGAAGCAACGCATAGCGGCCTGCATAGGAGTAGTTTAGTTCTTTTCTTTTATTTTCCACAATCCAATCCAAGCCTTCCGCAATCCATCCGACCTAAAGCACTTCTATCTCAAGTCATTCCTCAAAATTAAACGCCGCCTTACTGTGTTCCTTTGAGATTCGATACTTGGAGATTCACTCCCATATTTTATATTACTTGAACGATCGGTACACTGCCGTTTTGTGCCGCAGTCTTGCTCCCGCCTATAGCAGTGTGCTAGATTCGCGCATCAAGTTTTTGGTGTCGTTGCCAGGGAACACAGTCGTGTGAGTTTCTGGAGAGGGAATCGAGAGATAGAAGCCCTTTTCCATTTATTTATACCATTTTCTTCTTTGTTTTAGTTCTTAGAATTTGTCGTTTTAAATTTCTTTATTCCTTATCTATTTTGTGATTTATCTAAAGCAGACATTCATTATTATTATTATTTTTGTGTAGTTAATTCTTGCAAAGAATTTTATCTGTTGGTGAATTCTCCCCCGCTACACCATGTTTTCTGCTTTTAATATTCGTTGTAGATGTTGTGGAGATTGTAATCATTCTAGTGATAACTGCCCCACTAGAGATAATGGGCATAATTCTCGAGGCCCAGTATATGGAGCACCGTCCTCTTACGGTACTTCATACACCGTACCCAAGTATTATGGTCACTCTTTTTCACCCCATATACCATTTTTATATTCCTCTCCGGCCCCGTCTAGACCGAGGAGTAATGGAAAATGGTGTTTGTGTTGTCATTGTACCGATCACGCATTGAAAGATTGCGCAGAATTTTAGCGCCAGATGGAGGAGGATGATGAACCTGATGTTCTTATCGTTCCATCCACCTCTCATTTTGGTGCTCATTATGATTCTGATGGTATATTCGCAGTACCACCCTGTCTATAAGGGACTGTTGCGGATATCCCCAGTGGACTTTCTCCTGGCTCATTCGTCACTCCTTTTGGATTCACCCCCGGAGAAACCTGTGCACATTTTCTCTGATGATGTTATTACCTCTGTTCCTTCGCTGTCTTTTGCAAGAACTCTATACACCTATTTTTGGTGAGTTGGTTGATGATGTTAGGTAGGAAGTTCATTTGAATCCTGAGGATGCGCCAAAGTGGGATGAGGATGTTATTCTCTCCGATGGGGAGTGTGACTCCTTGGAACACAATGACGCACTAAGGTGGGATGAGGCGGAAACCCTTTCTGATGAGGAGTTTTGCACTTCCTTATTGGATGAGGAGGTCCAACTCAACACTGAGGACCTCGAGCTTTTGGACTCCCCTCGCTACGACTCATATGTACTGATAGTGATCTACGCTTGGATCCTGCTGGGAGTGAGACCGGGACCACTCCCCCAATTTTTGATTATTTAAGTCATTCTTCTCTTTTGTTTCTTGACCCTCCTTCTTTAGTGTCTGAACCTGTGCAGGTTGATTCTTCAAAGGGACTCCAAAAGGACTCAGAGCATCTTACTCATGCCAATGAGGAGAGCATTCCCTTATGTGAGGAGGTTGATCCCCCCTCCATGGTGGAAGCTCCACTCATTGCCTTCTCCTCCTGCACCCGTCCTAAAGAAGACGACACCTTGCTGGGCAAGGATATATATTTTGGTGAGAATAGTGAGGAGGACTCCTCCTCCACTTCTTACTTTCCGCTTCCTGTACCTGTTAAGAGCAGGTATTATTATTTAGGTAGAGGGGAAACTGTTTTATCGTCGCATCGGTACCCATTACCGACACAGATATTAGAACAGTTACCTGTGCACTTTTCTTTTCATAGACCCATTAACTAGAATTATTTTAAATTTGAATAAGTCGTGTTGGGAGGACAATAACCCCAGTAGTTATCTTACTCTTTCTTGCCTTTTATTTCATCTAGTGTGATTTAGTTAGTTGTATTTCATTTTAGTTTTTCTATTTTCTGTTGTTTTGGCGGAGCTCGCCCCTGCAGGTCCTTCTTCTGGATGTCGGATGTTGCGTCTTGGTCTTGGTTTGCACGCCAATCTTCTGGTATTCTCATTTCTGAGCATGAGTAACTTTTTTCCTCCTAGCCTTTTATTCAATTTTTCATGATTACATCTTATGTTGGATTGTTTAATTTAAGTCTGGGGGAGAGCCATTTTCTGTGCCCACTCACGTGCATTACTGCATAGCATGCTAGAAGCTTCTATTTCAGTTATATTGTAGTTGTTCATTTTCACCACACCACAACACCCACTTGAGCGTGTACTTAGTTGTTGGCGCGTCATGAGTTGAACTCATTCTTTTGTGTGATTGGGAAAATCATTGTGTTGGCATTTAAATTATGTAGTGGAGTAAAATGTTGACTTCGGTGTTCCTAGTCAAGTACTCACGTGAGTATAGAGATTTGTGTAGATTAGATTTCTTTTTATACTTTTAGTTTTATACATTTCTATTAGTGTAAATATTATTTACTCTACTCAAATGGTGAATCCGGTGTGAATCAAAAGGTAGCATATGGTTGTGTGTAAATTATCGTTAGACTAGTATTGTTTGAGTTGGGAGAAAGGAGAATCTTTCTCGAGGGATAAGAACTTGCCCCAAGCGATTCTTGAAGCAGGGGCATAGGATTGTTCTTTTGCGTGAGAGTGACGTAGACCATTATTTTGGCCCGGTTGAGCTTTTGTATCATGCCTATCGACTACCCCTGCTAGCCCCTTTGAGCCTATCCAGTCCATTTGATTCAGCTCCACCTATACCTCGCCAAAGCCTCAAAGGCAATCCTAATCGTACACCCAAATTTGAGCTTTAGTTGTTTATTATTTGGGGTGTTGATGTTGTAATACTTTTGTGAAAATGTGGTTGTGCTTTATTGCTCAATTTGCTGAAAATGATTTGAAAAGAAAAAAATGAGAAAATGAAAAGAAGTGAAAAGAAAAAAAAATGAGCTTAATTGAAAAATCTTTGTATAAACTTATGATTGGGAGTAGGCGGTGCACACACCCATGTTGTTAAGTTCATGTCTGGGGGTGTGGTGTACTCGCATGTTTGTGTGGTGCTTGAGGATAGTATATTGCATTAGCTCATTTGGGTTAGGTGCGTAAAGCCCCCTTGTTTATCGTTGTTTACCCTACCTGAACCCAAGCCCCATTTAAAACCTAAAGTCCTACCGACTCACGCTATGAACCAATCTAGTGTCGTGGAGAGAATGTGACCTGGCGAGCTTATGGTCTCCGACACCGATGGATTTCGGTGGAGTTTGTCCGGAATCTCAACTTTGGCAATGCTCGTCTCAGCGATTATTTTACTTTCTCCATATGTGTGATCGGATGATTCACCGTGACTCTCATTTTGAGTAGAAGTAATATTTATTTACTCTATTAGAAATTTATAAACTATGTGTATAATTAGAAATCTTCTCTACTTTTTTCTATGCACATGAGCATGTGACTTCGCATGGTACTCCATTTTGTAATTTTAAGCTAGATATTCCATTTTCCTGTCAGCTTAGGATTTGTTTGCTCGGGACGTACAAACAGGTAAGTCTGTGGGTGTGATGAGTCCAATTTATATAGGGTTTTTCGGACTCATCTGGGCTTGTTTCACGCACATGCACCTCATTTTCTGCACATTATTGCTTATATTGCATTGATACTCCGGATTACACGAAGTGCACCTTTTAGGCCGGTTTTTGTGTGCATTTGCGCTCCATGTTGTTGGGGGTAAGCACATGGTGCTCCCCAACCCTTTTTCTGTATTTGGATGTTGCTGGAGGTGTAATCCCAGCTGTTTATTGTGCTGTGAAGGTGGGCAGATCTCCATTTTGCCCAAATTACATTTCTGCATAAATCGCACGGTCGTGCATTTTCTTGACGCACGATCGCTCCGACCGTGAGTTCATATATGCTGACAGAATGGTATTATGCCATTGATCGTGCGATTTGTTCACGCACGAGCAGTTCTTGTAAGACCCCCCCTCCAAAATCGGCGGTCCGACTGGGGGATCTTATCGCACACCACCCTTTTAGCATGATGCCGAGGCGATCCCGAAGGGTGAAGGTACCAGCTTCTCCAACCCCCTTCCTTGAACACTCCATTGTCACGCCTAGGTGTGGTGTTAAGCGAAGGTCACTACACACCAACAGAGTAGGGAAGCAATATTCTAGCGAAAGACATCATCAAAGAGTGCACTTTATAGCACTTAGCGGAAGTCGTAGTATTATAACGGAAGATTAATTATCACAGAAACCTCAAACTCAAGACCTGACGTAGCCTGCTCTGTGGCTTTGTCCATACATGGGTGATGTCTCTCATCCGTACTTGTCCCATGTGCTAAAGACAAGTCATTAGAACCACGAACAGAATCCAGCCCCTACTAACAACAGACATAATATAACATTTATAAGGGAGGGGATATCTGGACTCTTATTGGGCTGAGGCAGTCTTCCCCCGACCACCGCCTACGTACTCCGTATCATCCTGCATACGGTATCAGACCCATTTAGTTCTATTAGTTTCGCACGGGTTGCCCTTCCAGACCGTCCGTCGTGCGGGTTGCCTTAGATTAAAACTCATCGGCCATCTGACATTCTCCCAAAGCACATTTTCCGAAGGCATATTTAATTCCCGTAGGACTATTTCTCGAAGGCACAATATATTCCCGTAGGAATATTCCTAGAATGCACAATATATTCCCGAAGGAACATATATCGAAGGCACAATTATTCCCGTAGGAGTATTTCTCGAAGGCACGAAATATTCTCGTAGGAATATTTCTAGAAGGAACGATATATTCCTGTAGGAATATTTCTTGAAGGCATGATATATTCCCGTAGGAATATTTCTCGAAGGCACGATATATTCCCATCAAATCTAAATTACAGTCAATACAAGAATAAAACCTCAAAACGCATGCGCGCGTGCGCTGGTTGTAGCGTGTGCATGAGTGCATGCGTGCGTGCGTGCGTGCGTGCGTGTGTGTGTGTGTGTCAATTTCTATGATGTCAATCTTCAAGACTTTTATGATGTCAATCTTCAAGACTCAATAAGAAGATATTATTTACAAAGGGGTCATTTTCAGCCTTATTTAGATACTTTCCCTCAAACAAAAATCAGACAGAAAGCGCATCGTTTCAATAAGAATTGGTATAATTACTTTAAAGGTTGGTTAGAGTACAGTCAAGAAAAAGACGCAGTATTTTGCCTCTATTGTTATATTTTTCCACAAAGAGGTTGTGAGCATACTTTTGATAGTAGAGGTTTTAGATATTGGAAAGATGAAATGGTACTTGACAAACATGTTGGAAATCACTCCACTCTACATAATATTTCTAAAAAGATGTGTGAGGATTTGATGAACCAAAAACAAGGTATCCAAATTGCATTTGCTAGACAAGAAGAACAACAAAGTATAGACTATCATGCTTGCTTATGTGCATCAATTGATTGTGTTTGATTTCTTTTATGTCAAGGATTATCCTTTCGTGGTCATGATGAGACTACAGAGTCTATCAATCGAGGGAACTTCCTTGAGCTGCTAGAATTTCTTGCATCACATAATGATGACATCAAGTTAGTTTTGTTACAAAATGCTTCTAACAATTGTCAACTTGTGTTACCAAAGATTCGGAAAAAAATAGTATCAGTAATTGCAATGGAGACAACAAAACGAATCGTTCATGATAGTGGAGAAGATTGTTTTACAATTTTAGTGGATAAATCTCGTGATGTACCAACAAAAGAGCAGATGTCTGTTGTATAACGATATGTGGATTCCAACGACACTATTACAGAGCGTCTTCTTGGTTTTGTTCATGTATCAGATACTTCTGCATTATCACTAAAAAAATGTTATTGATAGTTTATTTATGAAATATGACCTTATTATTTCAAAGTTGCGTGGACAAGGATACGAGGGAGCTAGCAATATGAAGGGTGAGTTCAAAGGGTTAAAAATTCTAATTTTGAAAGAAATATTTGTGCATTCTATGTTCACTGTTTTACCCGTCAACTACAATTGGTACTTGTAGCTGTTGCGGAAGGGAATTCTGATATTGCTAAGCTTTTCACTCTTATTAGCACGGTATTGAATGTTGTTGGTGGCTCGTATAAACGACGTGATTCTCTCATAGGCTTGGAAGTTGATCGAGTTGCTAGAGAGCTTGGTTGTGGTGAGATAGAAAGTGGTAAAGGGTTGAATCAACCTTTAGAGCTTAAAAGAGCTGGAGACATGAGATGGAGTTCACATTATGGTACAACATTAAATTTTATTCGTATGTTTTCGTCTATTATTGATGTTCTTGAGATTATCACTGTTGATGAGGTAGATAGAAACCAAAGAGGAATGACAAGCGCACTTTTACAAGTTATCTTAACTTTTAAATTTGTGTTTGTTATTCATTTAATGAAAAATACTTTGGCCAAAACAAACGAATTATCTCAAGCCTTACAAAAGAAAGATCAGGAATTGTGAACGCAATATATTTTGTAAAATTGTCAAACATGTTATTACTAAGGAAGAGAAATAATGAAGTTGAGTGACAATCCTTCAGGGTTGAAGTCTCCACTTTCTGTAATAAACATATCATAGAAGTGTTGGAGTCTATGTTCCGCATCTCTCAGTTTGAGAATAACAAATACCATGCTGTATTTTATCTTGTATTTTGTGTTTTTAGTGTGCAGGTTGTACAGGTACAAGCATAGATTGTATGAGGAGACGGAAGCTGAAGCTCTTAATTTTGATCTATCGCAGAGCGATAACACTACCGCTGGCGGTAGTGTGAATTATGCCAGGTAACTATTGGCAGACGTTTACGCAGCGAAGACGTGGTGGAAGCTAACGCTGCGCATTAGGACTTACCGCGAAGTGGTAGGTGCACGATCCATTGCGTTTAACACATTCGCCATGATATTGAGCACGTTTCAACACGATACGCTACCGCCGGGCATTTGCACTACCACAGGCGCTAACTCCTGATTCTATTTAAAAGAGCGACTCCTCTCATTCAATTATAGATCTCTTTTTGCCTCTAAAGATACAACTCCAATTATTTTGAGAGAGGCTCGTATCCATACATTGAGAGAACTCCCTTGGGCTAACATGAAGATCAAAAGAAGATTTTGAGGGAGAAGGTCTACGACGCATATTCAACACGAAGGGTGAACGCATCATGAACGTCGATTTCCACATCGCCTTTGTCTTCACCTTCAGAATTTCTTGGGGAGTCTTTTACATTATTTCTATTTTGTAATCTCTTTTAATTTTATCATTTTGTAACGGGTGTGAAGAAATCGTTCGGGAAAAATGTCGGATTCTAGGAAGGATTCCGTGGGAAATTCATCGCCTTGTGTGTGGCGACTAGGCCTTGCAAGGTTTAGGGGGAATTCGCCTCCTTGTGTGTGGCGACTCAGTCTAGGTTAGATCTAGGGGGGTGGCTAGAGGCCTTATCTGGGGTAAGATAGGTTATAGCCAACCGGTCCTTGGGAGAAGGACCGGTGAATCATCAAAAAGGGTTTTTTATATTCCTTGATTTCTAGCGTTATAGAAGTCAAACATTTTTGTATTCAATTTCTAGAGAAATAAAATCATGTCTCTCTTTGTCTTATTATCTTGATGTTATTTTCAAGTTATAAAATGTTTTAAATTATGTTTTCATCAAAACATTAAAGCAAAATCAATTATAAGATTATTTTTGATCATTAACTTGAGGAATTCAACTTCTGTGAACTAGCGTCGAGCATTAGCACTAGCGCAGATAGTACTGGAGAAAAATAGAATTCTGTTTTCCTTAAAACGTAATTTTCAATATAACATTATCTAAGATATTAAAATATATTTTCCTGTAAAATATTTTGAAATTTCGGTCACAAACTCTGATATTTTTAAATAAGATATAAAATCCATAAAGCCCTTATTCACCCCCCACCCCTCCCTCTAAGAGCACCTAAAGATCCAACACGTGGTATCAGAGGATAGGTTTTTCCAATATAGCTTCACAACCGGGAATAATGACGCTTCATGATCTCGCATCTTCTAGAGGGGATAATTTTTATGAAAATGAAAAATCATTATCACCACCTTTATTTATGGGTGAAAATTTTAATGGGTGGAAAACTCTTATGGAAATATTTCTTAAATATTTGGATATTGAAGTTTGGAATATTACAATTAAAATGCCCACAATTATTCTAAATAAACATGAAATGCTTTTAAATGCCATATCTATGAATAATATATATTGTGCACTAGATCAAAATATTTTCAAACATATTTATACACTTCCTACTACTTATGAAGTTTGGAAATTTCTTGAGTGTTCGAACCAAAAATATACCAAGTCCACACTTGCTCAAGATGGAGAAGGGGGAGGAAAATTGTTGGGTAGTCGGTTACTTTGAGCTACGAGTGAAGGAGTGAGAGAGAAGAAAAAGAGATGAAGATTGGCGGTCTTCTGAAGGGAGATGGCGATGTCTCCTAAAGGGAGATCGCCCGAAAAAGGCTGCTGCGAAGTGGTCTCCGCGGTCTCAAAATTGGAGACCGCTCAAATCATGGGTTGAGGGCTGGAAACTCCTCGAAGTCCCCAAACTGGTACCCCTGCCCCTCTATTTATAGGCGCGGGACCTGCCCAAACAGGCAGGGCCAGGAAAAATGGGCTGCCCAAACCGCGAGTGACCGACAGGGGGAGATCGCCCGGGCTCGGGGCGAGACTGCCTGAGGTGAGACCACCTGGGGCGAGACCACCTTGGGCGAGATCACCTGGGGCGAGTCCACCTGGGGCGAGACCAGCTGGGGCGAGACCGTCTGGGATGAGATCGCCTGGGGCGAGATCGCCTGGGGCGAGTCTGCCTGGGGCGAGACCGCCTGGGGCGAGACCGCCTGGGCGAGTCCTCCTGGGGCGAGACTGCCTGGGGCGAGTCCATCGGGCTACTGGTGAAGGCGAGATCGTCTGGGCGATGGGAGATCGCCCGGGTGGTTGGGATCTTCCGCCTTGCTTGAGGCTGTCCGGGTTTGCTTTGGCCGCCTTTGGGATCGCTGATCACCTGCAAAAAGTCAGCTCGAAGGGGATCGACGATTTCTGGGTAAACATTGAGAATTTTTATAGTCTTCCTACCACAGATGATGAACAAGAGAAATTTCTTATGAATCCAAGAGAAGAAACCGGTGAGGACTCATGCTTGAAGGAAGATCTATCAAAAAGAGAAGAATGCAAAGTCACAATATTGCACTCAAATGAGGACAACACATCAAGCGGAAGAGAAAATAGAAACTTAACTATGGAAGAGAAATGTAAAGAAGATATCAAAGGAATCTTGTGTTCAAATCTTTTTTCATCCCATAACAAGGTAAGAAAATCAAAATCTTCTCTTTTTGTAACAAATTGTATTTCTACATCTCGTATACTTGAATTTGCTAAATGTAAAATTTTAAAATTGAAAAATGCTAATTCCATACTACGTTTAGAAAATAAAACTTTAAAAGTAAATTCTAAAGTAGAATTAAGTATTGATGTGTTAAATTTTCTTTCATGCTCTTTAGTTGAAATTTCTACTCCTTGTTTTGATCTTAAAGAAAATTTCAAGGATTTTGAAAAAGAGCTTTTAATTTCAAGAGAACACAATGAAAAGTGAAAAATGAAAATAATGTTCTATCTTATAAACTAGAATCTCTAAAGTCACTTGTGCAAAAAATTTCAAATGATTTATGAATCTGTTTTCTAGTTTATCTTCAAAATTGTATAAAGTATCTACTAGTGTTTCAAACCTTATAATCATACACCTAGTAGAATATTTATTTCTAATCCTCATTTAGCATCTCCCAACAAAGATTTGAATGTTCTCAAATTTTCTATAAGTACTACTTTTGAAAATAATTATGGAAATTTGAAGTATAAGAATATTAAACCAAAGTAGAAAATGGAGGCCCAAATTTAAAAATAAAACATTAACTTCATTTGAAAGAGCCTATTCATCACTATCTCCCCATAAGTCTATACGTTATATTTGGGAGCCCAAAGGAGCCTCCACACCCGGTCCCCTTTGGATACTTAAATCTCGTATTCACTGGGAATCATTGAATTACATGAAGTATGAACAATTAAAAATGAAATATCAATACTCTACTTCATGATATGCTTAATTTCATTCTTGTTTTTGTTAGTTTTTGTCTTTTTCTTGAGCCAACACGCTATGGTCACTTTATATATCATGGGATATAATTTTCACATATTAAGCATAATGTTTAACAAATCAAATTGAATGAAATTGAACAAAAAGTCATATAGTTTTCAAGTGACCTATCTATTCTCTTTCAAGGTTTTATCATTTTTTAAATCCATTGCCTATAAATGTCTTATATTATCATTAAAATTAGAATGATGAATTTGTTAAGTGACTATCAAGGCTATTGAAATTACTTTCAAAAATGTATTTAAATGGGTTATTAAGGGTCTAAGGCTAAAATGTTAAAATGCACAATTTTTTGTTTATTTGTCTATTTTCTTTGCTGCATATGATAGCCCCTATAATATAAAATCATAATCAAGAAAAATCGGAATAAAAAAATCTCAAAACTGTTTTTTTTAAATCAAAAATTGTAACTCTGTTGCTAACGTCAGGCATTATCACTAATGTCGGTGGTAGCCTAATTTCCAAAAAATTCCAATTTCTCTAAATATTATTTTCTGAAAAATTATTTTGCTACTTTAATCATTACTATCTCTGCTTTCAAAAAGGAAAACTTAATATATAATTTTGGTTATTTTTGTATCATTTTAAAAATCATAATCAATGAGAAAATTTATAAAACCTTTCAAATTAACCAAAAACATTTTGTCTCTTTATATATATAGATATGATATTCACCTAACAAATAGTCACTACCTATAAATTAAAAAGGATGAATATGATCTACACATATGCCACCATTATCCATTACAAAAAAATAAATCATATATCATAATTCATGATCTATCAAGGATTATCATAAATCAACTATTTCTATCAACCTTAGGAAAATAACCTATTTTTGACACCTTAGGCAAAATTCTTAAATCCTTAACTTTTTCATTATTATTCAAAACTTTTTGAGGTACTTGGTGTCAATTATCTTAGAAAACATGAATCACGAAAAATCAGAACGAAAAATTATCAAAATACGTGTATTCTAAGCAAAAGAAAAATTCTCTGTTGCTAGCACCGAGCGGTAGTACTAGCGCCAGCGGTAGCATAAAATCGATAATTCTTTTCTTTTTGCATTTTATCTGGCATAGAAAATCATTATATTGGTGTGCTCTTAATATACTTTTATGTTTTCCAGAAAAATATTTAAATTTGAATACTTAAAAATCAAATACAAAATTACAAAATAATTTCAAAGAACAAAAATATGTTTTTCCTTTATGTGTGCTTATTATTTTGTTTTTGTGTAAAGAAAATTATAAAAATTGATTGTTATTTATTGTCATTGTCAAGGATAATAAATGATTTCAATTAAAGATTAAATACAATGCTAATCTAATTTTCAAGTTTCTTAAAAAACATTGTTTTGTATTTGTCATGCCTTGAAAATCATCTTGTTATATGAAATGAAATTGATTGTAGAAAATATGTGTAGAAACACTTAGCATGCCTCTAAGTATGAGTGATGTATTATGTTTGATAATGATTTATTCACTCACTTATTTTTGATAATCTACATGTGTTTACAATCTTATACTTGCATGATTGTGTAGTGCAATAACAAAAATAATTAAAATGCATAAATAATTTACCAACACAACATTGAATTGATTTTTACAATTCTTTGTCTTTCGTGCACTAATTCTTTGGAGAAATGTGGTTTAAAATTAAAATGTTATGTTTGCAAAATAAGTGAATTAAGAGTCCTTAGTCACTAAACTAAAAAGCAAATAATAAATGACAAGGAAAACTTCACCAAGCACCACTCACCTTCCTGATAAGTCTTAATGAGCATTGTGAGGTTGAGCACCTTGGAAAGAATTGTAAAGTGTCTTGTAGCAAACAATTTATACACCACTTCTCTTAGTACACTGGATCACAAGAAAATGAAAATAAAGCTAAAAAGTATAAAAGTGATCCCTCAAGCACTACTTTGCACCCTGATAAGTCTTAATAAACATTGTGTGTGCAGCACACCTATATAATTGTACTCATTATTCATGTGCATTGAAATATTGTGGAAGTAATATTATTTGTGTACTTTAATATTGTGTTATTCCATTATATATGTCATTTGTTTTGGTTAATTCACTTGTATACTTTATCAAAACACGATTTGTACACATCATTATCTTTCATAAAACGTATACTCATGAGAATTGGACCCTAAAGCACTTCTACACTATTATCTACAAACTTTAGTAAATGCATTAGAAAATAAAGCATGACCGCTATAATGTTTATGTTTACTTGAAATGCAAATTTTATTACATTGAAATTTTGTATCTTTTCTTGATACTTTCAAATCATGCTTGCAATTTTATTTCAAAATAGCATCTCTTGAAACTTTAACTCAAACATCTACTTTTCAAATTTAATACTCATTATTTTTTATATGCTTTTACCTTCTAAAATAATGTTTATTTTGAAGAGTGTTTATTATATTCTTTCGTTGTGATTACTACTTGCGCTCATTCATGACTTTTTTTTACCAAGTAGTATCTTAAGATAAGAGTGCTTACTTTATCATTTCAGATATGTTGCTTACTACTTTATGTTCCATCATAATTATATTTTTCTCAACAAGTAGTAATTAACAAGCTTACTTTTGCATCCTATTTTTATTCTCTACATAGAACATATTAATTCTTATTGCATACACTCACCTAAACTCTCTTTTGATACTACCAAAAGGGGAGTATAAATTATATAAATCTAATTTTTTAGGGGGAGTACATTAAAAATTTCATTGGAAGCATCTATGTAGGGGGAGTAATCATATAGGAGGTGCATACTTTATTCTTTGCTCATTCATGACTATCCTTCCAATAAGTTATCCTTAATCAATCTTAATAGATATACACTCATCCCTACCAAAAGGGGAGTATAAATTGCATAAATCTAATTTTTAGGAGTACATTAAAAATTTCATAGGAAGCATCTATGTAGGGGGAGTAATCATATATGAGGTGCATATTTTATTCTTTGCTCGATCATGATTATCCTTCTAATAAGTTATCCCAAATCAATCTTAATAGATATACACTCATCCCTACCCACTTTTGCTAATAACAAAAGGAGGAGAATAAATTGAGAAGTCTAGTAAAATAGATATTTATGGGGAGTAAATTATAAGAGAACACTTATGTAGGGGCCTCATATAGGAAGAGTATGCATTATTGCTTTCAAATCTATCACGCTATAAATCTATTATTCATGCATATTTTATTACCACACTTATCTATAAACACAAATAGTCTTAAACTCACTAATTTCTCATACGGATATTTTTTATTATCAAAAGGGGGAGATTGTTGGAGTTTATGTTCCACATCTCTTGGTTTGAGAATAACAAATGTCGTGTTGTATTTGATCTTATATTTTGTGTGTTTTTAGTGTGCGGGTTGTACAGGTATATGCATAGATTGTATGAGGAGACGGAAGCTGAAGCTTTGAATTTTGAGCTACCGCAGAGCGGTAACACTACCACTGGCGGTAGTGGGAATGATGTCAGGTAACTGTCGGCAGACGGTTGCGCAATGAAGACGTGGTGGAAGTTAATGCGGCATGTTAGGACTTACCCCGATGCGGTAGGTACATGATCCATTGCGGTTAGCACGTTCACCACGATATTGAGCACATTTCAACACGATACGCTACCGCCGAGCGTTAACACTACAACATGCGCTAGCTCCCGATTCTAATTAAAAGAGCGTCTCCTCTCATTCTATTATAGATCTCTTTTTGCCTCTAAAGCTACAACTCCAATTCTTTTGAGAGAGGCCCGTCTCCATACATTGAGAGAATTCCCTTGGGCTAACATGAAGATCAAAAGAAGATTTTGAGGGAGAAGGTCTACAACGCATATTCAACACTAAGGGAGAATGCATCAAGAACGCTGATTTCCACAGCGCCTTCGTCTTCACCTTCAGAATTTTTTGAGGAGTTTCTTTTACATTATTTATGTTTTTGTAATCTCTTTTATTTTTATCATTTTGTAACGGGTGTGAAGAAATCGTTCGGGGAGAATGTCGAATTCCGAGAAAGATTCCATAGGAAATTCGCCACCTTGTGTGTGGCGACTAGGCCTTGCAAGGTTTACAGGGAATTCGCCTCCTTGTGTGTGGTGACTAGGTCTAGGTTAGATCTATGGGTGGTTAGAGGTCTTATCTGGGGTAAGATAGGGTATAGCCAACCGGTCCTTGGGAGAAGGACCGGTGAATCATCAAAAAGGGTTTTTTATATTCGCCTTGATTTCTTGCGTTATAGAAGTCAAACATTTTTGTATTCAATTTCTAGAGAAATAAAGTCATGTCTCTCTTTGTCTTATTATCTTGATGTTATTTCCAAGTTATAAAATGTTTTAAATTATGTTTTCATCAAAACATTAAAGCAAAATCTATTGTAAGATTCGTTTTGATCATTAACATTAGGAATTCAACTTCTGTGAACTAGCGTCGGGCGTTAGCACTAGCGCAGACGGTAGTGGAGAAAAATAGACTTCTGTTTTCTTTTAAACGTAATCTTCAATATAACCTTATCTGAGATATTAAAATATATTTTCCTATAAAATATTTCAAAACTTCGGTCACAAACTCTGATATTTTTAAATAAGATATAAAATCTATAAAATCCTAATTCACCACCACCCCTCTAAGGGCGCCTAAAGATCCAACAAGAAGTTCCGAATATTTCGGCCGGGTAGTTGAAGACGCAATGCACGCGAGATTACCAATCTACATTATTTCAAGATTGAAATTCTTAATACATTGCTTGATTGGATGCTAAATGAGTTAAAAGATCGTTTTGACGAAGTAAACATGGAATTACTTTTATGTGTCGCTTGCCTCGACCCAATGGATCAATTTTGTTCTTATGATAAACAAATATTACTTCGTATTGCTGAATTATATCTGTATGATTTTACTTCGATAGAATTGCAGTTACTTGAAGGTCAGCTTGATACATATATTTTTGACATGGGCTCTACACTGATGGATACATTTTCCGAAGTTAAAGGAATCAGTGGATTACTTAGAAAGTTGGTTGAATTAAAAATGCAAGATCATTATCAGTTAGTTTTTAGACTGTTGAAGTTAGCAAGTCTCTTACCAGTTGCTATGGCTAGTGTTGAAAGAATGTTTTTGCAATAAAGATAATAAAGAACCATTTGCGAAATAGAATGAGTGATGAATGAATGAATGATTGTTTGATACCTTACATTGAAAAAGATGTTGCAGATACAATTACAACTGAAATAATTATTTCACGTTTCCAGAGCAGGTGTCAACGCAAAGTATGTTGTTGATATGTAAGTATTTTGTGATATTTTATTTTTATAACTTGTATGTTTGATTTTGCAATAATTTAATTGATCTTTTATGTTTTCATTTTGCATTCCGGAAAGAGTAAAAAATTAAGTAATATTTTTAAAAATGATAATATGTTAAAATTTATTGTGCTCGTGCTGCACCAAAATCCTAATTCCGCCACTGTATATATGTATATATATGCATATATAGACATAAATACACACACACATATATATATATATATATAGATATATATATATATATATATAGATATATAGATATATGTATATATGTGTATATTTATGTCTATATATATAGATATTTGTATATATATACGAGCAGCTCTGCACGTGCTCGCTGACTCTTAGTGGGCTGCACCCGCATATCACAGACACGAGGCGGACGGGTTGCGCCCGCATATGACAGACACGGGGCTCCGCCCATGCGCCCAATTGCGACAGTACCTCGACCATGTCGTGATCGCCGCTCGCAAATATTTTTAACGATGGTGTTAAGAATATATAATAATTTGACAAATATTTAAATTAAGGAACATTATAATTTATTAATACCAATTAAAATTAATATAAATGGATGACCATCTCTCTCCCCTCTCTCTTTCTCTTTCCTTCGACGGCTACGCCCATGATGCTTTGGGCTGCGCCCGCATCAAACGCGACAGTACCCGGCCGGTGACGGCGGGCTTCGCCCGCAACATATATATGAGTACTCAAAATGACCGCACAAAATTTTTAATAAATATTTTATAAATATTTTTTTTTTAAAACGTTTATATTTTAACAAAAAATCATTTTAAAGTAGGTCTAGGAGGTCTAATGATTACCTACCATACTAGGTGTAGGAGGTCTACTAAAAACATTTGGATTTTACGAATTTCAATCATTATTTTTATTATAGGAATATAGTGTAATTACACAAATAGCCATTATATTGTGTGAATTTCCATTTTTTCATGATATATGCTTAAGTCATTATATTGGAGTAAAAGAATGAGGCTATATTTGGCAATTTTGAATGTTGCACCAAAGCCATATATATATACTAGCATCTTCGAACGGGCTACGCCCGTTCTCGATGCGTCGCTGCGGGCTTCGCCCGTAACCAAGCGGGCTTCGCCCGCTTGGCATTCAAGCGGGTTGCGCTCGCATCTGTCGTGGGCGGTGTCATTGGTCGTGGGTGCGACATTCATCGTGGGTGCGACATTCGTCGTGGGGGCGACATTCGTCGTGCGGGCAACATTCATCGTGGGGGCGACCCTCGTTGTGGGTGCGACCTCGTCGTGGGGGCGACCTTCGTCGTGGGGGCGACATTCGTCGTGGGGGCGACATTTATCGTGGAGGGCGACATTTGTAATGCGAGCGACATTTATCGTGGGGAAGACATTTGACGTGGGGGCAACAGTTGTCATGTGTGACAACATTTATCGTTGGGGCGACACATGTCTTGGGTGGCCACATTTGTAAAATGAAGTGATGTCGCGGGGGCGATATTTATCTTAGGGGGGGATATTCGTCATGGGCGATGTCATTTGTCAAAAGTTTGTTGAACACATTCTAGTATTCTTACAGGTTTCCTGTCTTTGCATCAGCAATATGCAACTTATTCAAAAGTCTATTGGACATATTTGAGTATTCCAGTCGGTTGTCTCTCTGCATCTTCAATTCATATAATTTTTGCTTAAGAATAACCTTGTCGTGACATACATCATTATATTCAATCACTCTAGCTTCTCCCAAAGGCCGATCACAGTCTCTTCATCAATAATATTGAAGAAGGGCTTTCGAGTACACACAGTTTTATCCCTTTTATAGCTCTCAAATCCATGTCATCACATTCCTCATATTTCATCTCTTTTGACCCGTCTCTTCCATTGTCCCAAAACCTCCACATAGAATCTATCAAGTGCCTATAATATTTTTTGTTGTCACTTTGATCTTACAGACCTTCAAAATGAAGCTCTAATATTATTTGTTAGGAAATAGAAAAAGAATGTTAAATAATTTTCCCAAGTTTATGTGCACCGCCCCTATCCATGACATTCGTCGTGGGGGGCGACATTCGAAAAAAATGATGATGCAAATATATTGAGATATACATCAAATTCAACAGGGGAGCTGCATCAATGCATAAGTTATTTAGTATGAAATAAATTTCATCCAATAAATCTCACATTTACTTGCAATCCATAAGTTATTTAGTACGAAAGTAAAACAGCTAACCGCACCAATGGAGATGATTTGGGGATTAGTAAAAGTGCAGCAAAAGTGCAGATTTCTGCACTTATTGCATTGCAGAATCAGTTATATGATTCGAATTATTTCACTTATCAACATATGCGAACTTCATAATATTAAAACAAAATTTTTATTGACGTCGTAGTAAGTGTGTAAAAGATGCAGATGCGGCCAACAGAGAGGTGGTTCTCTTCTTCGTTGGTGCACCGCTCCCGAGCAAATCCAGCCACTGCATCCTTCAACTGAAGTCATCAACAAAGAAAGCCCCCTCGATTTAATCAAAACATCCAACATAATACATGAGGCACTGGATGGGAGACTGCAACTTTAGCCCTTCACAAACACATCCCCCGACCAACAAACTCATCCGCCGACCAACACAATCTACGGAACATACATCCAATCCTGAAGAAACAATCAGAAAGAAAAACAAACATCATTAATAAAATTCAACCTTTACAACTCCAATATCAGGTGGCATGATTCTACAACTATTAAAAATGTTTGATAGAGAAGAATATCAGATGGCATGATTCTACTTATAAGGTAGTAATTGGGGCTGAAAAAACTTTTAGAAATAAACAACAAAGTAAACAAAAGTTCTAAAATATGTCAATTGAAGCAAAACTATTGTGAACATATGTCGATTTGAGCAAAACTATTGTCAACATATGTCAACCGCAACATTACAATGAGAATCATGAAGTTCATTCGGTGCAACATATCAAAGCATCAAATGTATTGCAATTCATGATTCAATTAAACTGATAACCTCTAAATAACAATATTGTGTCAACATATTTGAATCATGAATTGAAATATATTTGATGCTATGATATGCTGCACCGAATGAGCTTCATGATCCTCATTGTAATGTTGCGGTTGACATATGTTGACAACAGTTTTGCTCAAATCAACATATGTTCACAATAGTTTTGCTTCAATTGACATATGTTTAGAACTTTTGTTTACTTTGTTGTTTATTTCTAAAAGTTTTTTCAGCCCCAATTACTACCTTATAAGTAGAATCATGCCGTCTGATATTCTTCTCTATCAAACATTTTTAATAGTTGTAGAATCATGCCACCTAATATTGGAGTTGTAAATGTTGAATTTAATAAATGATGTTTGTTTTTCTTTCTGATTGTTTCTTCAGGATTGGATGTATGTTCCGTAGATTGTGTGTTGGTCGGCGGATGAGTTTGTTGGTCGGGGGATGTGTTTGTGAAGGGCTAAAGTTGCAGTCTCCCTTCCAGTGCCTCATGTATTATGTTGGATGTTTTGATTAAATTGAGGGGGCTTTCTTTGTTGATGACTTCAGTTGAAGGATGCAGTGGCTGGATTTGCTTGGGAGCGGTGCACCAACGAAGAAGAGAACCACCTCTCTGTTGGCCGCGACCGCATCTTTTACACACTTACAACGGCGTCAATAAAAATTTTGTTTTAATATTATGAAGTTCACATATGTTGATAAGTGAAATAATTTGAATCGTATAACTGATTCTGCAATGCAATAAGTGCAGAAATCTGCACTTTTGCTGCACTTTTACTAATCCCAAAATCATGTCCATTGGTGCGGTTAATTGTTTTACTTTCGTACTAAATAACTTATGGATTGCAAGTAAATGTGAGATTTATTGGATGAAATTTATTTCATACTAAATAACTTATGCATTGATGCATCTCCCCTGTTGAATTTGATGTATATCTCAATATATTTGCATCATCATTTTTTTCGAATGTCGCCCCCCACGACGAATGTTATGGATAGGGGCGGTGCACATAAACTTGGGAAAATTATTTGACATTCTTTTTCTATTTCCTAACAAATAATTTTAGAGCTTCATTTTGAAGGTCTGTAAGATCAAAGTGACAACAAAAAATATTATAGGCACTTGATAGATTCTATGTGGAGGTTTTGGGACAATGGAAGAGACGGGTCAAAAGAGATGAAATATGAGGAATGTGATGACATGGAATTGAGAGCTATAGAAAAGGATAAAACTGTGTGTGCTCGAAAGCCCTTCTTCAATATTATTGATGAAGAGACTGTGATAGGCCTTTGGGAGAAGCTAGAGTGATTGAATATAATGAAGTATGTCACGACAAGGTTATTCTTAAGCAAAAATTATATGAATTGAAGATGCAGAGAGACAACCGACTGGAATACTCAAATATGTCCAATAGACTTTTGAATAAGTTGCATATTGCTGATGCAAAGACAGGAAACTGTAAGAATAATAGAATGTGTTCAACAAACTTTTGACAAATGACGTCGCCCATGACGAATATCGCCCCCTAAGATAAATATCGGCCCGCGACATCACTTCATTTTACAAATGTGGCCACCCAAGACAGGTGTCGCCCCCACGATAAATGTTGTCACACATGACAACTGTTGCCCCCACGTCAAATGTCTTCCCCACGATAAATGTCGCTCGCATTACAAATGTTGCCATCCACGATAAATGTCGCCCCCACGACGAATGTCGCCCCCGCGACGAAGGTCACCCCCACGACGAGGTCGCCCCCACAACGAGGATCGCCCCCACGATGAATGTTGCCGGCACGACGAATGTCGCCCTCACGACGAATGTCGCCCCCACGAAGAATGTCGCCCCCACGACGAATGTCGCACCCACGACCAATGACACCGCTCACGACAGATGCGAGCGCAGCCCGCTTGAATGCCAATCGGGCGAAGCTCGCTTGGTTACGGGCGAAGCCTGCAACGACGCATCGAGAACGGGCGTAGCCCGTTCTAAGATGCTTGTATATACTAGTGACAGGCACGGGGCTCCGACCCTATTGCCAAGCGCGACAGTACCCGGACGGCAACGGCGAGCTTCGCCCGCCCCCGCCGTAACATATGCATATGAGTACTCAAAATGACCGCACAAAAATTTTAATTAATATTTTATAATTAAAATTATAACAATGCAACTTTTCAAAACAAATAATAACCATAACAATAAAGGTATAAAAAACTCTCACCCTGGATCTATGAAATGAGAAGAAGGGATATTGAATGCAACATAGGGTCGATAAGGGCAAATAAGTAATCACCATTGAAGTTGTGGACAACAGCAAGCCCATCAAAAATTCTCACTCTGGAATCTGCTGAGGCGATCATCACCTTTCCTAGATCTTCTGGTGAGAATTGAAATAATTGTTGGGATAATTTCACTATTATATTCCTATATTAATATAAAATATGATAACTTTCTTTTAAAAACTTTCACTGAAATAGTAGAACTTTTAATATGAACAGCAATAATAATGAAATTGCATGAAGGGGATGAGAAATAAAACAGAGTAAATATATTGATCAGAATCGAGCCTGGGTAAGGCGTGTGGTCACTGCCCTAAAGAAGTTGCACCACCCTCCGGCAGGGCTTTCAACCGATGCTCACTCCTCCAAGGTACAACACCCGGCTAGATCCCAAAACTCCGATGTGCGCGGACACCGAAGAAGCACAGAGCACTCGAACCACCACTTGATGAAGCAAACGTAAAGAAAGGAAGCACGAAGAATATCGTCACAGGAACCGAGAGCACAAGAGCGTATGAGAGCATGTAATAGAGCGTAAGAGAATTGCAGAAAGAACGAGTATTTATAAAACTTGGACCGCAAGATCTTCAGTGAAATTCGATCTCGTAAAACGGTAATAAAATAAAGCCACAATAAATACGAACGGTTATATAGGGAAGGATCATAATCAGGAAAATAAATGTTGAATATTTTCAACGTAAATATTGGCGAGAAAGACGCGCAAAAGAGCGGTTAAGCAAACGCGTAAAAACGGCAGAACGAGAAGAGAAATCGGCGTTGCGTCGACATCATATCGACGCTACGTCGAGTTCTATCGATGCAGGACTTATCGACGCAAGCCTTATCGACGCTACGTCGAGTTCAATCGACGCATGCGTCGAGTTCGATTCGACGCCACGCAACTCCAGCGGGCAAAACAACGCTACGTCGAAATCTATTCGATGCAGCTCCGAATTCTAATCGACGCAACTCCGGTTAAAATGCTATGAAACTTTTTGGAACAAAAAATACAATTCAATTCAATTATTCCCCAAATCCGAAATCCCAAATCCCAAATCCGAAATCCCAAATCCCAAATCCCAAATCCGGATCCGGTGCGGTGCGTGCGCGCGCGTGGTTCAAAGTTTCTTCTTATGTTCTTTTGAACAAATAAGAATGTGTGAATTTCTTTATATACACTTAAGGGAAGAAGTAGAATGGCAAGGTGGGACTAAAGAATACCCTTTCATCATGAAAGGCTTCCCTCCAAATATTTGGATTCCCTCCAAATTTGGTTTTGAGCTTTTCCATCACAATGAGGAGCCCAAACACCAAACACCATTTAGCTCCAATCAAAATATTTAATTTATAATGTTTTATAATTAAAATTTCTAACAATCCCCCACAAAAGCGATAAACCAAAAGCGAACTTCATAAATATGATATTACTAATAATAAATAAAATCAAATACAAATTTGCTTCATCAAGTTGTATCTAATGCAATGGGTATAGATGGAATGGTTACCTTGAATCTATACTTAGTACTTACTTCCTCTACCGAAGAGTATAATGTGCTAGAGGCTTTGAATTATAAACTTTTGACCGGTAAATTAGATAAGCACACAAAAGATTGGTTGTTCTTGGGTTATGGCGGTGGGCGCGTTAATGGCCATGCGCATTCCTTGATTTTTCATGAGAGTTATTTTGGGTTCAGCCCGGATCCCAAAGTTGCGGCCTCACAACAACCCCCACATAGGTGGTGCCTCAAGAGATATTCGTAACCAATATCTCGCAAAGAAATATGCCTTTGGCAACCATTAAGAACTTAATTAAGTTCATCCTAACTTGTTACGTAGAGCACAACATCATAGGAATAGGGAGAAGGTTTTCTCAACCTTATATTTTGTGCTCCCAACTACGCTACATCAATGGCTTCGTTTCTACCACATTGAACCCACTTCATGGGATCTCCAATCACATGGGTTGGGTATCCACCGTTGGCAGCAAATCATGTGGGCTTAAGCCCCATTCCCCTCGATGACAACAATATCTCCCTTCGGGACAATCCCTTGGTAAGATTATCAGCAAGATTCAATTCTGACTTTACATAGTTGAGTGATATCACTTCTTTTCTTCTTTGCTTCACGGACTTGTACCTGATTCTCATGAACTTATTCATTTTGGAATTAGTACTATTAGAAGCAGTTAAATCAATAACACTTTTGTTATCACAATGTAAAGAGATAGTAGGCATGGGGTTTTTAATTAAAGGAATTTCACTAAGTAAATTTTTAATTCATTCTGCTTCGGCACATGTAGTGTCCAAAGCTATAAGCTCTGATTCCATGGTGCTTCTAGAAATAACTGTTTGTTTTGTAGAAGCCCATGAAATGGCAGCACCTCCAAGGAGGAATACATAGCCCGTCGTTGACTTAACGTCTAACGAATCAGTTACCCAATTGGCATCTGAATATCCTTCTAGTACTCCGGGAAATCCCGTGTACACTAAACTATAATCCATAGTTCCACGAAGATATTTAAATATTCTATTTAGTGATATCCAATGTTCATCACTTGGATTACTAGTATATCTACTAAGGCGGCCTACGGCATAGGAAATATCGGGCCTAGTGCGGTTAGCTATGTATAGGAGTGATCCTATCATTTGTGCATACCTATGTTGATCAACGGGTTCATTAGTATTTTTACAAAGTTTTACACTAGCGTCATATGGAGTAGAAGCGGGAATGGAATCATATAAGTTGAATTTAATCAACATTTTCTCAATCGAGTGTGAAAGAGATAATGATACGCTAGAATCATTTTTGACTAGTTTCATTCCTAATATAATGTTTGCTTCCCCCAAATCTTTCATATCAAAATTGGATGATAAATTATTTTTGGTTTCATTAATAATTTTAATTGAGTTTCCAAAAATTAAAATGTCATCCACATAGAGACATAACAATACAATTTCATTTCCATTTTGTTTGGCATAAATACATTTATCAAATTCATTAGATTTGAAGCCAAAAGTTAAGACTACGGAGTCAAACTTTTGATGTCATTGTTTAGGTGCTTATTTTAAACCGTAAAGAGATTTAATTAATTTACAAACTTTGGTTTCTTGGCCTTTGACCACAAAACCTTCGGGTTGAGACATGTAGACTTCTTCATCTAAGTCTCCATGCAAGAAAGTGGTCTTGACATCCATTTGATGAATGATCATCCTATGGATTGAAGCCAAGGCGACTAGAATACGAAGAGAGGTTATTCTAGCTACGGGAGCATATTGTTGGAGCATGCGTTCCGCACTCGTCCGGTTTGAGAATAACAAATCTCGAATGTATTTGATACTATTTTTTATTAATGGTGTGCAGATAACAGGTGCAAAAATAACATGATTTCAATTGAAGCAAAATGACATTTTCCAGAAATTTGAGCTAACGGATTTCCGACAGTGCTATCGGATTTCCGACAGCGCGTATATTTGATCTCTGCGTAGCGGTTAGGATCTATCAGATTTCCGATATCGCTATCGGATGGCGATAGCCCACGTTCTTCCGATAACGCCAGGACGTGCAGCAGTTACCACACAACGGTTAGGATCTAACGGATTTCCGATATCGCTATCGGATGGCGACAACCCACGATCTTCCTATAACGCCAGAACGTGCAGCGGTTACCTTGGCTATCGGATATCTGACAGTACTATCGGATATCCGACAGCCCACGTCTCAACCACGACCTCAACACGACGCAGAAACTTCGTTTTAGTGGGACACGTGGCAGCCTCTGGAGATATCGGATTTCGGCGACAGCGGCTATCAGACGGCGACAGCTCCTTTTTATTAAAAGGGCTCGAAACTTCGTGGAATTCAGTTCTTAAGATTCCCAAGCCTCCTTCCTGAGTGTTATCGTCCAGAGAGCTCCAGAGAACGAAAATCCCCATCCTTGAAGGAGAAAAGAGAGAGCGAAGCCGAAGATTGTACACGCATTCCAAGGAGACTGTCTCAAGGGATCTTCGCTGTTTTGGTCCAGAAATTCTAAAGGGGGTTTTTCATATTGTATTTTCATTCATTCACTTTTCATTTTGTAATCGTTGGAGAAATCGTCGTCTTGCGTGCGGCGTCTAAGTCCTTGCGCGGCTTAGGGGAAAATCGCTTCCTTGTGCGGAGCGTCCAAGTCCTTGCGTGGCTTGGTGGGAAATCGTGGCCTTGTGTGCTACGTCTAGATCTTGGGAAGATCTAGAGGATAGGCTTGGGCTTGGTCTTGGGAGAGACAAGTGATAGCCTTCCGATCCTTGGGAGAAGGATTGGTAAACCAAAATTGTAGATTTTTTTTATTAACATAATTGTGTCTTGATCTTAAGCATTGTTAAGATCATTTTTTATTGTATGCAAATTTCATGATTAATATAATTATGTCTTTTTCTTTAATTACATATTTTGTGGCATAATCTTTATCTTAGAAATTTGTTTTTGAATTATAAAAAAAAACACATTCTTTGGAAATTGTTTAGAAGTAATTTTTAGAAAAGTAAAACTTGTTTAAAAATTCTTAAGGAAAAATTATATTTCAAACACACCCTTATTCACCCCCCCCCCCCCCTCTAAGGGCGTCATACGATCCAACAAGTGATATCAGAGGGAGGTTACTCCAAAACGGTTTTACCACCGGGAGTAATGGCGCACAACGATCATGCGTTCGTTGAGGGGCAAGGCATAAGTAGACCACCTTTATTCACGGGCACAGACTATAATTATTGGAAAACACGTATGCGTTGTTTTCTAATTGCGCTAGATATAGAAGTCTGGAATATGGTAGAATCTAGTTACACTTCTCCAACAGTTGTTGTAGGAGATGTAACTATGGATAAGCCCAAAGACAAGTGGGATGACAATGATAAATTAAGATGTAAGAACAATGCAAAAGCCATGAATTCTTTATTTTGCGCACTAGATCGCACTGAATTTAATAGAGTTTGTGCTTGTAATTCTGCATTTGAAATTTGGAATTTGTTAGAAATCACTCATGAAGGTACTTCGCAGGTAAAAGATTCAAAGCTATTTCAACTGGAGTCTGAATTTGAAAGGTTCAAAATGGAGGTAAATGAAGAGATTGATACGATGTACACACGATTTACAAAAATCGTGAACGACTCAAAGGTGCTAGGAAAGGTGTTCTCAAATGGAGATTTGGTAAGGAAAATCTTAAGATCACTTCCCCCGAAGTTCAATCCTAAAGTGACTGCAATTTCCGAGTCACATGATCTTAAGACCTTACAATTGGAGAGCCTCATTGGAAACTTGAAAACTCATGAAGTTGAATTAAAAATTCAACAACAAGAGTATATGGAGCCAAGGAAGAAGGGATTGGCTCTAAGATCAAAGAAGGAATAAACTAGTGATTCTGAGGAGGATGAAGAAGATGAGGAAAGTTTATTTGTTAAAAAATTTAGAAAATTTATGAAAAATCCGGAGAGAAGAAATTCGTTTAAGAAGTATTTTAAGAAAGAGACCTTTAGGAAGAAAAAAGGAAAGGAGGGCGATGAGGAGGAAGAGAGACCGCCACCGGAGTGCTACCACTGCAAGAAGTTAGGACACATTCGAAGCAAGTGTCCAAAGTACTTGAAAGAACTTAAAGAAAAGAAGCACAAAGGGTCGAAGAAGGTGTTGAAGGCGGAAACCTGGGATGATACTACTTCTGAGGATGCAAGCAGTTCCGACTCAAGTAAAGAGGAGGAGGCCAACATATGCTTAATGGGAAAGAGCATCATATCTGATGACGAATGCAGTGTCCAAAGCGACACTGAGGTAACTCCTCCAACCTATGATGAATTGTTTTCTGAATTTTTAAAGACTTGCAAATTTTTTGAAAAAAGTTTAAAAGATAATGATCTTCTAAAATCTGAAAATGGAATTTTACTTAAATAAAACAAAAAGTTGTTAAATGAAATTAAGACTATTGGAAAAAGAGATATTTCTTGCCAAGAGTGTGATCACTCTTTTGGAAGAATTAAAGAACTTGAAGAATCTCTTTCCAAATCTCATTCTACAATAAAAATTCTTACTAAAAAGAATGAGATTTTAGAGAGAGGTCTAAAATCTTCAATTTCCAAAGTCCATGAGGGAAAGAAATTTTTTGAACGAAGATGCGTAAATCTAGTATCCGAGAATACAAAAATGAGACACCAGATTCATGACTTAACACTAGCCATGAAAAAATTTGGAATGGGCCGAAGATCACTGGATATGATCTTAGGATACCAACGCCATGGATCTGGAAGGTTTGGGCTCGGATACACATCTGGAAGCTGTCGCCCGGCGACAACCACTGTCGCCGGTGACAGTGAAAAGTCCAGAAAATTCACTTTTAAAAATTCTAAAATTAATGAAATATCAAATACTGCATCCTCATCCAGTAAAAGTCCAGAAAAGTTATACTCTTCTAAATACATTACTTGTGCCAAATGCAATAGATTTGGTCACACTACAGACTCTTGCTGGAAGGAAGGAAAAAGCAAAATTAAACAAATCTGGGTGCCTAAGGCTTCTACCTATACTATGGGTGGAACCACTTGGGTAACCAGATCTTTACTCACCTCTTCTTTCTAGGTGTGTTGGCAGGCTAAGGACAAAGAAGATGTGTGGTACTTGGACTCGGGTTGTTCAAAGCACATGACGGGCAATAAAGAGAAGTTCCTTAGCCTGGAGATGAAGAAAGGAGGAGTTGTTACATTCGGTGACAATGGAAAAGGAAAAATCATCGGCATCGGTGTTGTGGGTAACGAAAATTTTTCAATTTCAAATGTTTTATTTGTAGAAGGATTAAAACATAATTTGATTTCTATTAGTCAATTATGTGATAAGGGTTTAAATGTTTTATTTGAATCTTCTACAAATTTGTGCAAAATTATTAATTCCAAAACAAATGAAATTGTTTTTACCGCACCTAGATGTCATAATGTATATATGATTAAATTTCTTGATTTTTCAAATTCTACTTTAAAATGTTTTTTATCAAAAAATGATGAATTAAATTTATGGCATAGGCGACTTGGACATGCTAGTGCCAAGTTAATTTCAAAACTTTCAAAAGATAAATTAATTAAAGGTTTACCTTTGCTAAATGGAAATTTATCTTCTTCACTATGTGTGCCTTGCCAAAAAGGAAAATTTTTAAAATCATCTTTCAAAAGTAAAAACATTATTTCTACCACTAGGCCACTTCAATTAATACATATGGACTTATTTGGGCCAATTGGAATTTCTAGCTTAGGAGGTAGAAAATACACATTTGTTTTGATTGATGATTATTCTCGTTTTTGTTGGACTTTATTTCTAACCTCCAAATCCGAAGCATTTTCAGAATTTTCAAAATTATGTTTGCGTATCCAAAATGAATTTGAGTTAAAAATTAAACGCATACGATCGGATCATGGAGGAGAATTTGAAAATGAAAAGTTTATTTCTTTTTGTACGGAGTTAGGAATTAAACATGAATTTTCCGCTCCACGCACACCACAGCAAAATGGTGTAGTGGAGAGGAAAAATAGAACTCTTCAAGAGTTAGCCCGTACAATGTTATCTGAATTCAAATTACCAAAATCTTTTTGGGCTGAAGCGGTTAGTACGGCATGTTATGTAATTAATAGAGTAATGCTTCGCCCTATTTTAAAATTAACCCCTTATGAATTAATTTTTAATAAACAACCAAATGTCTCTTATTTCAAAGTTTTTGGTTGTAAATGTTTTATTTTGAATTCTAAAGATTCCTTAGGAAAATTTGATGAAAAATGTGATGAAGGTATTTTTATTGGATATTCTTCAACTAGTAAAGCTTATAGAATTTTTAATAAAAGAACAAAAATAGTTGAAGAATCTATTCATGTTAGGTTTGATGAGTTTGCTTCATGTGTAGAAAAGAAAATTACAGGAAAAGAAGATGAACTCCTTCCCACGGTGGAGAATGATGAAGAAGAACTTGGAGAAAATGAAGAAGAAAAAGAAGAAGAAAGAGAAGAAGAAAGAGGAGAAGAAGATAGAGAAGAAGAAGAAAGAGAAGGATATGTGCCTCCAAGTGAATTGAAATTCTCAAAGGATCATCCAAAGGAGCTTATCATTGGAGATCCGCAAAAAGGGGTTAGTACTCGTTCTTCGCTACATGTTTTATTTTCAAACTTGTGTTTTGTTTCTGAAATAGAACCAAAAGATGTTTCCACCGCTTTAAATGATGAATTTTGGTTTTTAGCTATGAATGAAGAACTTAATCAATTTGAACGTAATAAGGTTTGGAATCTTGTAGAACGACCCAAAAATCATCCTGTAGTTGGTGTTAAGTGGATTTTTAAAAATAAAATGGATAATGAATCTAGAATTCTTAGAAATAAAGCCAGATTAGTTGCAAAAGGTTATGCACAAATTGAAGGGGTAGATTTTGATGAAACTTTTGCACCCGTAGCAAGATTAGAAGCGGTTAGAATATTTCTTCCATTTGCTTGTTTTAAAAAATTTAAATTGTATCAAATGGATGTCAAAACCGCATTTTTAAACGGGTATATAAAAGAAGAGGTTTATGTAGAACAACCCCCTGGCTTTATAAATGAGAAAAATCCAAATTATGTTTATAAATTAGATAAAGCGCTTTATGGATTAAAACAAGCGCCTCGTGCTTGGTATGATCGATTAACTCAATATTTGTTAAAGCACGATTATAAAATAGGAAGTGCTGATTCTACACTCTTCATTAAGCAAATTGATCATGATTTAGTTATTTTACAAATTTATGTTGATGATATTATTTTTGGAGCCACTAATGAAGAGTTGTGTAATGAAGTAGTTGAAATTATGAAAAATGAATTTGAAATGAGTATGGTTGGAGAACTTTCATATTTTTTAGGTTTTCAAATTACAAAAAAACATGATGGTATTTTTATATGTCAAACCAAATATATTCATGATATGTTAAAAAGATTTGGATTTGGAAACCTTAAGCATGCAAACACTCCTATGAGTACTTCACTAAAATTAGGAAAAGATGAAAATGGTGTTTCAATTGAACAAACCCTTTATAGAAGTATGATAGGGTCTTTATTGTATTTAACCGCATCTAGACCTGATATTATGTTTGTCGTTTGTTTATGTGCTAGATTTCAAGCTAATCCTAAAGAGTCACATTTAAAAGCGGTGAAACGTATCTTTAGATATCTCATAGGAACATCAAAATTAGGCTTATGGTATCCTCATAATGATTTTTTTATTTTGCATGGTTTTTTGGATTCTGATTATGCGGGATGTTCTTTAGATAGGAAAAGCACTAGTGGCACTTGTCACTTTATCGGCCCTTCACTTATTTCATGGTCGAGTAGGAAACAGAATTCTGTTGCCCTCTCTACTACCGAGGCCGAATATATTGCACTAGGTAGTTGTTGTGCCCAAGCTCTTTGGATGTCACAAACATTAGAAGATTTTGGCATGCAACAAAGTAGTGTAGAATTAAAGTGTGACAATAAAAGTGCTATAGACTTAACTAACAATCCCGTATTACATTCTAGATCTAAGCATATAGATGTCCGACATCATTTTGTAAGGGATCATATTAAGAAGGGTAATATAAAAATCAACTTTATAGGCACGGAAAATCAACTAGCGGATATATTCACTAAACCGTTACCGGATTCCCGTTTTTCTATGCTTAGGCTAGAATTGGGAATCCTAGACATTTCACAATGAATATATCACTACTTAGAACCTATAAAATTTAAAAAAAAACCATCACAAAAACTTATACATATTAAAAAGAAAAACAATCTCTTAAACTGGACATTCACCAACTCAAACATGTTCACATAGTCAAAATTATTACAAAAATTTAATCATAATGTCTGATCATAGAAATGCAGAAAATTAGAAAGGGATCTGGGCAGTGCAGTTGTCGGATGGCGACAGTGAGCTGTCGGATGGCGATATCTTCCAGAACTCCACCTTAATCCGACTCCTCCTCATTCCTACTACCAGCTCCACTGCTTTCAGGAATATCATAATCTGATCTCCTCACTACTGTCTTCCTCCATCGACCTTGACTGACCGATTGGCGACGAGGTTCCTCCTCTGAAGGCATCTCCCATTCCGCGGCTTCCGCAGGCGTAGGCTTTAATTTCAGGCCTTTCACAAGGAACTTCATAAATTTTTGCATTCGGGTCCGATCTTTTTTCACCTCCACCTTATGTTCTTCGAATGATCTTCTGTGCTCTTGGAAGTCATCTATATGTTTATCCAACTTAATTTGGAACGAGTCGAGTGCCTCCCGCATAGAACCTCCACGTGCTATTGGAGGCTCTCTCATTTCCATAGTCGGCGGCTTTCGTTGACTTTTCTTACCCTTAATATCCGGGCAACAATCTCCAATATAAAAATTTTGATCTATCCATGCATATTTCTTGAATATAATATGCTGGATAATCGCACCTAAAGGGAGGGTGTGTGCCTTTTTCCACTCCGGATTTTTGAGGCGATATGTATAACGAATCATGGATAACAATAGATCGGCCACATCAAATAACTCTTTCTCCACTATATAATAAGTCACAAGACTAAGTTGAGCCGTAATACTATGCGTATCACCGGACTTCAACATAATCGTGTGTCTTAGTATATCTTGTACAAGACGAGCATCGTCTGTCAGTGTCGTCATAGTGGATATGAGATTTTTGGTGGAATTTCCATGCAAAGACATGTTCATACACGTCCAATTTCTCTCAAGTCTATAGTTTTCAACTATGTCCAAGACATTCTCACTTTCCATTAACCCAAATTCACTTCTTAAATCAAATGGAGTGATCTCAACATATTGTCCTTGAATTTTTGATCTCACTCCACCATTCAGATCGGTATATGCCGGATCCTCAAGATGATTGTAAAATTCACGAACTAAAAAGGAGGAGAAAATGTCTTGGATAATTACTGAGAGTATACCTGCCTCAGCAAGCATAAAATAGACTCGTTCATGCCTAGGGAGATCAAATTCCACGATCTTTAAAATTCCTATCTGTGTTTTTTCAATGGCCGGGTAACTTTGATAAGAGGAATGTGCATCTCCTGATTCACCCCTTCTTGATCTCCAACTTGAACTCATATCTGCATAAGACATAACAAAATTTTTACAAACAAAAAAAAGGAACAATTCTGGCACTGTCGGATTTCCGATACCACCTATCAGAAATCCGA
Organism: Dactylorhiza incarnata; assembly: GCA_033032865.1. NCBI lineage: Eukaryota > Viridiplantae > Streptophyta > Magnoliopsida > Asparagales > Orchidaceae > Dactylorhiza > Dactylorhiza incarnata. Next base: position 5,653,319 of record JAWHQI010000103.1, on the reverse strand, counting down.
CAGCTAAAAATTTTTTTGTGTCGAAAATTTTTATTTCACAACAATCTTCCTATCCCAAATCTACACACTTTTCACACAGCAAAAAAAAATCTTCAACAACTTTAATATTTTTTTTAAAAAAAAAATCAAAACTTTAATGAAAAACACTATTCATCATCTTCTTCCTATAACACTTCATTTTTTTGTCATCATTATTCCTCTTAAACTGAACCTATAAACATCTAGATCTACCCAAAAACAACAAAAAAAAGGAAAATCTTGTTTCAACACACAAATTCAACAAAAATACTAATTTCTCTTACAAAAGACAAGATCTACATCTCTTATACAACCAATGATGTAAAATATCTAGATCTACTAAACTTTCTCCAGTTTATCTTCAAAAAAAATCCATGAAAATCAAGAGAAATATGAGAATCACAAAACTATTGGAGAAATTTTAACCAAAACTTGAAAAACCAACAAATCTCACCTTAGATCTGAAGATTTCTGGCACCTAAAGCTCTAGATCTAGTAATTTCTCCTAAACCTGAAGAGAAGTGTCGGTCAAAAGACGAAACACGTCTTTTTATACTTTCTGAGCTGTCGGATGGCGATAGCTTGATATCAGAAATCCGACAGCTCCCAAAAATTGACTATTTTTTTCTCACTAGTTTGTTCATTCCCTGTTTCTATACATGCTAATATGAGAATTTTGGTATCTTGCATTAAGTATTCTTCATGTGTTATTATTCATAACAATAGCTTAACATATGCTTATGATGTTCAATCTTACCATATCATTGTGATGACACTTTCATATCGTTATTAAAAATTGTTTTCGCATGCCTCTAAGTATAAGAAATCTTTTATCTATGACAATGAGCAATCACAAACACTTACTTTGGTAATACATATTAATACAATTTATTTTATACATACATCATGATTGATCGAACATAACAAAATACATTTCATAAATGTCACCTTCACCTTTGATACTTTGCACTTATTCAACTTTTACCATTTCTGGCATGCAAGTGAATTCGGAGATCCTTAAAATCTATGAATCCTCAAAAAAATGGGAAGAAAATACAAATGCAAAACATTCTTTTTGCCCAAAATGTTGAAAGAAATAAATAAAAATTGACAAGGATCATCCACCAAGCACTACTTAGCCTCCTGATAAGTCTTAATGAGCATTGTGAGGTTAAGCCCCTTGGAAAGAATTGTAAAGTGTCTTGCAAAAACAAAATGGTTCTTTTCTGTATATTTGCAAAGTTTATGGTTCAGAAGTATGGGCTTTATGTATATTTATGTTATGTTTAACAATTCCATGATCATGTATATTTTAAATATATTCATATGTATTCTTTCTCAAAGTATCACTACTGCACTTCATTGTTATTTATAAAATTTCTTCTTATGAGAATTGGACCGAAACGATTCAATTTTCTATATTGCACTGTGTCTCTCTATGATCATTAAAATTGAATCTCATCATGGTTAAGTTTATTTGATTCTATACATTATAACACATTACTAGAATGCTTAGATTCCTCTCCAAGATTACCTATCTCATTATCATATCACTTACAAAGCTTCCGCTAGTGTACTCCAACTTGTCATATATTCTTTCTCCATGCCTACCATATCTCTGTAATACTTTTTCCTGGTCTCTCATCTCTCTATTCATCTTTTGCTAATATCAAAGGGGGAGAAGATAAAAAGAGATCAATTAAATCAACTAAATCACTTAAAATACTAAATTAATTAAGTAAGCATATATGTAGGGGGAGTTTATATGCAGGGGGAGAATATTTTTGAAGGAACTACATTAAGGGGGAGATCATATTAAGGGAAATCGTCATTGCATCTTTCACATAAGTACTTGTACACACATAAGTATTTTTCACCATCTCAATAGGATTTATTCGATTTCTTTTTATAAGGATTTGTTATTATCAAAAGGGGGAGATTGTTGGAGCATGCGTTCCGCACTCGTCCGGTTTGAGAATAACAAATCTCGAATGTATTTGATCCTATTTTTGATTAATGGTGTGCAGATAACAGGTGCAAAAATAACATGATTTCAATTGAAGCAAAATGACATTTTCCAGAAATTTGAGCTAACGGATTTCCGACAGTGCTATCGGATTTCCGACAGCGCGTATATTTGATCTCTGCGCAGCGGTTAGGATCTATCAGATTTCCGATATCGCTATCGGATGGCGATAGCCCACGTTCTTCCGATAACGCCAGGACGTGCAGCAGTTACCACACAGCGGTTAGGATCTAACAGATTTCCGATATCGCTATCGGATGGCGACAGCCCAAGATCTTCCTATAACGCCAGAACGTGCAGCGGTTACCTTGGCTATCGGATATCTGACAGTACTATCGGATATCCGACAGCCCACGTCTCAACCACGACCTCAACACGACGCAGAAACTTCGTTTTAGTGGGACACGTGGCAGCCTCTGGAGATATCGGATTTCGGCGACAGCGGCTATCGGACGGCGACAGCTCCTTTTTATTAAAAGGGCTCGAAACTTCGTGGAATTCAGTTCTTAAGATTCCCAAGCCTCCTTCTTGAGTGTTATCGTCCAGAGAGCTCCAGAGAACGAAAATCCCCATCCTTGAAGGAGAAAAGAGAGAGCGAAGCCGAAGATTGTACACGCATTCCAAGGAGACTGTCTCAAGGGATCTTCGTTGTTTTGGTCCAGAAATTCTAAAGGGGGTTTTTCATATTGTATTTTCATTCATTCACTTTTCATTTTGTAATCGTTGGAGAAATCGTTGGAGAAATCGTCGTCTTGCGTGCGGCGTCTAAGTCCTTGCGCGGCTTAGGGGAAAATCGCTTCCTTGTGCGGAGCGTCCAAGTCCTTACGTGGCTTGGTGGGAAATCGTGGCCTTGTGTGCTACGTCTAGATCTTGGGAAGATCTAGAGGATAGGCTTGGGCTTGGTCTTGGGAGAGACAAGTGATAGCCTTCCGATCCTTGGGAGAAGGATTGGTAAACCAAAATTGTAGATTTTTTTTATTAACATAATTGTGCCTTGATCTTAAGCATTGTTAAGATCATTTTTTATTGTATGCAAATTTCATGATTAATATAATTATGTCTTTTTCTTTAATTACATATTTTGTGGCATAATCTTTATCTTAGAAATTTGTTTTTGAATTATAAAAAAAAACACATTCTTTGGAAATTGTTTAGAAGTAATTTTTAGAAAAGTAAAACTTATTTAAAAATTCTTAAGGAAAAATTATATTTCAAACACACCCTTATTCACCCCCCCCCCCCCTCTAAGGGCGTCATACGATCCAACACATATGTGTCTAGATAATCTATTCCTTGTTTTTGGGCATAGCCTTTAGCTACAAGGCGAGCCTTATATTTATCTATGGATCCATCTGGATTTAATTTCTTTCTAAAGATCCATTTACATCCTATGGCTTTGGCACCGGGAGGTAAATCGGTTAGGATCCAAGTTTTATTTTCTAAGATAGAATTAATTTCTAGATTAATTGCTTCTTTCCAAAAGGGATAATCAGATGAGGTCATTGCTTCCTCATATGTATTAGGATCTCCTTCAACTAGATAAGTGAAGTAGTCCTCCCCATAGGACCTTTCGGTTCTGACTCTTTTGCTTCTTCTAGGTTCATCATTTTCTAAAGGTTCTATAGAAGAAGTAGAAGGTTGGTTTGAGCTAGTTGAAGGTTGAGATGAGTTATTTAGTTTATATGGAAATTTATCTTCAAAATAAGCTGCATCTCTAGCTTCTATAATGGTGTTGTTAGATACTTCACTAATTAGAGAATTAGTGATGAGAAATCTATTAGCACTACTATCGGATGCATATCCTATGAAAATTGAGTCTAATGTTTTTGGTCCTATTTTCTTTCTCTTAGGTTAAGGAATTGCTACCTTAGCTAAACACACCCACACTCGAAGAATTTGGAGGTTAGGTTTTCTTAATTTGAATAATTCAAAAGGTGTCTTATCGTTTTGTTTAGATGGAATCCTATTAAGGATGAAGGAGGAAGTGAGCAACGCTTCTCCCCAGAGATTTTCCGGGGCACCGGACTCGACTAACATGGCATTGACCATGTTCATCAAGGTCCGATTTTTACGTTCAGCTACACCATTCGATTGAGGAGAATATGGAGCAGTCACTTGATGAATAATCCCATGTTCTTGGCAAAATTGGGTTAGTTCATTCGAAGTGTATTCTCCACCTCGATCGGATCTAAGAATTTTAATCGATGATCCTAATTGATTTTCTACTTCCGCTTTGAAAATCTTAAAATATGAAAAGACTTCATCTTTAGTTTTTAATAAATATATGTAACAATATTTAGTAAAGTCATCAATAAAAGTTACAAAATATTTATTTCCACCTCTAGTGGGTTGGCGGTTCGAGTCACACACATCCGAGTGAATTAACTCTAAAGGTTTTGAAGTTCTTTCCACTGTTTTAAAAGGTTTCCTAGAAAATTTAGATTGTACACAAATTTCACATCTAGAACTTGGTGCAATATTAAATTTCGGAATTAAATTTAAAGTCATCATTCTTTTCATTGAATCTGAATTCACATGTCATAATTTAGCATGCCAAAAATCAGGAGAAGAATTTGAAACTAAGGAAGAAGAAGATGAAATCTGATTTATTTCTAAATCAGCAACGTTTAATTTAAATAAACCATCGCAGATATATCCTTTACCAATAAAAACATCATTAAATGTTATTACAACTTTATTTGACTCTAAGATAATTTTATAACCCTTCTTCACTAGCAAGGATCCGCTCACAAGATTTTTCCTAACTCTCGGCACATAAAGCACATCTTGCAAGGCTAGTGTTTTCCCGGATGTCAACCTAAGATCCACTCGCCCACGTCCAAGAATTTGTGCCGAAGAAGCATCTCCTAAGATCACGCTTCCTCCACTGATGTCCTGAAAGGTGGCAAAGCAAGAACGATCAAAACAAGTATGAACATTTGCTCCGGAATCAAGCCACCAATCTGATGAACAAGTGAGAAGAAGACTAGGAGTATAATCTAACCTGAAGATAGGTTGAACCGGTGCTTGGATCATGTTGGCCTGAGGCTTGTCTCCGCGAGACTTACCAACCACGGGTTCTGTCTTCTTGTAGAAGCAGTTGGTAGACAGATGGTTTGTGCGGCCGCAGATGAAGCACCATTTCCCTTTACCTAGGTTTTGGTTAGAAGAACTAGGTTTGGGATGATTGGGTTTTTGATGGCGGGAACCTTGACGGAAAGGTTTCTTATGGATCTTGCCTTTGCCTTTGAATTGATGGTTTGAGGAAGGATTTCCATGAGACTCGGTTAGATTCACTTTAGGAGCAAGGTCTTTGGGAGCTTTAGAATTCTTAGACTTATGTTCCTCCTCTATGCGGATAGCATTTTGGATTTGAACATAAGTGAGGTTTGATTGGTCATGCCTTAGTCTAGTGCTAAAGTCGGACCATGAATCGGGAAGAGAATCAATAAGACATGCCACAAGATAATTTTCGAAAAGGATTGAGCCATCGGCTCGGATCTTGGACAACATCTCATCTAGTTGATGGAGTTGAGGATTGATGGGCTTGGAAGCATCAATCTTGAATTTGTGGAGGTTGGAAACATTGTAGCGTTCTATAACAGCATTGTCAAGGTTATAGCGCGCTTCAAGTGCATACCATAAATTCTTAGCCGTACGATATTGGAGGAAGACATTGTAAAGGCTATCGGACAAAGCACTTAGGATTCAGTTACGACAATGATATTCAACATCTACCGGATCTCTATAAGGAAGACGTCTTACGTAGGTTCTAGTGGTGTTTGCAGTTGAAGATGAGGACGATGGTAGAGTCGAAGCAACTGCATTTGCAGTGCTAGGGATTTCAGTTTCTACAGCGGGGGCATCGAAGATGGCAGACAAAAGGCCTAACGTATTAAGCCAATATTCTATCTGAGCTTGCCAACGACGAAAACCATTTCCATTGAATTTCTCGGGTTTGATCCCGGCGGAGTCATCAGATCTAGAAGCCATTGCAGATTTCTGAAATTTAAAATATAAATAATAAATTGTTGTACATGTAAAGACTAAAACAGAGATAATCATTTGATTAATTGATTTTATTTATTCTATTGATGTGGAATTATCAACTTCTTTAGATTGTTGGGATAATTTCACTATTATATTCCTATATTAATATAAAATATGATAATTTTCTTTTAAAAATTTTCACTGAAACAGCAGAACTTTTAATATGAACAGCAATAATAATAAAATTGCATGAAGGGGATGAGAAATAAAACAGAGTAAATATATAGATCAGAATCGAGCCTGGGTAAGGCGTGTGGTCACTGCCTTAAAGAAGTTGCACCACCCTCCGGCAGGGCTTTCAACCGATGCTCACTCCTCCAAGGTACAACACCCGGCTAGATCCCGAAACTCCGATGTGCGCGGACACCGAAGAAGCACAGAGCACCCGAACCACCACTTGATGAAGCAAACGTAAAGAAAGGAAGCACGAAGAATATCGTCACAGGAACCGAGAGCACAAGAGCGTATGAGAGCATGTAATAGAGCGTAAGAGAATTGCAGAAAAAACGAGTATTTATAAAACTTGGACCGCAAGATCTTCAGTGAAATTCGATCTCGTAAAACGGCAATAAAATAAAGCCACAATAAATACGAACGGTTATATAGGGAAGGATCATAATCAGAAAAATAAACATTGAATATTTTCAACGTAAATATTGGCGAGAAAGACGCGCAAAAGAGCGGTTAAGCAAACGCGTAAAAACGGCAGAACGAGAAGAGAAATCGACGTTGCGTCGACATCATATCGACGCTACGTCGAGTTCTATCGACGCAGGACTTATCGACGCAAGCCTTATCGACGCTACGTCGAGTTCAATCGACGCATGCGTCGAGTTCCATTCGACGCCACGCAACTCCAGCGGGCAAAACGACGCTACGTCGAAATCTATTCGACGCAGCTCCGAATTCTAATCGACGCAACTCCGGTTAAAATGCTATGAAACTTTTTGGAACAAAAAATACAATTCAATTCATCTCAAATCCCAAATCCCAAATCCGGATCCGGTCCGGTGCGGTGCGTGCGCGCGCGCGCGTGGTTCATAGTTTCTTCTTATATTCTTTTGAACAAATAAGAATGTGTGAATTTCTTTATATACACTTAAGGGAAGAAGTAGAATGGCAAGGTGGGACTAAAGAATACCCTTTCATCATGAAAGGCTTCCCTCCAAATATTTGGATTCCCTCCAAATTTGGTTTTGAGCTTTTCCATCACAATGAGGAGCCCAAACACCAAACATCATTTAGCTCCAATCAAAACATTTAATTTATAATGTTTTATAATTAAAATTTCTAACAATAATAACAAAGTTATGTTATCAGAAATGTAGTGATGTAATCAGTGTGAGATTATTACATGCAGTCCAGCAATTCTTTTCCCAACCTATTTTCTTTTACCATACACTTGAGAATTGAGTACCCATTCAGATACTATTAACTGTGCACACAAACAAATATTAGAAATTTGAAAAAAAAAATCAATTGTAAGAGAAAGTAAAATCAGGTTTAAGTGAAAAAAATACCAGAGGAGCCAACAACATACAAATCCATGTGTATAATCTGAAGAGAGGTTGTGACAATCAAAAAGACATTCTGCTACTGCTAGGAAATACTATCATAAATGGCTACAATTTTTGTAGAGAAATGGTCAAGCAAAAACAAACCCAATCAACCACGTGATTTTTATAGACATTCCAGATGCGAACATTTCCATTAGCTATGAAGCAACTGATGAAGTATCTCTCATCAACAGGATTGAACTGAATGCAAGTCACTGGAAGAGGAGGTCGAGTGATAGATGCCCTAACCCTATGGAAGAAGCAAGAGGGAAATGGAACCCGTGGAGCCGATGGCAAGGAGCCAAGGGAGAGGCGTACCCGTAGGAGCGGAAATCGGCCGGCTTGGCCATTGAAGATTCCTAGTTCGCCGGACTGGAATGGTTTGTCCGAGGCCATTAAGAGGGGCTCGGGCCCTGCCTGGGCCCGGTTTGTCCAAGGCCCGGGTCTGGCAGACAAAAACTCCGGGCCTACTAGGCCCGGGTCTGGCCTGGGCTTGCCGGCCCTTTTTTGCACGCCTAATATATATTTATATATATATATATACATATTTGTATGTATATATATATATATATCTTAACTACTATTAAGGAAATATAAATTCATGGCTTCGAAATTATAATAGCCGTCTGATCGCGGGTTCATAATTCTGCTGCCGTATGATTGAGCTCCAAAACCTACTATATGGTGCCCTAAACCTATAAAACTACAATTTTGCCCTTATATACCACATAGAATAAAATAAAAGACAGATTAACAACCCTCCCACTACCAGCACGAAACGTGCCCAAAACTAGCCCACTACAAGCCCGCAACAGCCCAATAACAACAACAGTTCAAGTAATGAAGGCGGGCCTTTCAATTTATAATCGATATTTCTATAAGTTTACCCGGTGTGGGACTAAACGAAACAGTTAATTTAAAAAAAAAATCACGTGTCTGCTGTCAATAAAAGAATTTACGTTTTGTGATGTTAAGTAATGTATGCTTTAAGGTAACTGAATTAAAATAATGACATTAATGCAATAATTAAGCATTAAATGAACTAATTTTATATTAAATTCAAGTTTAGTTATTTTAAATGAAATAATATAATTTATAAATTTTCAAATTAAGTTACGCTATTAGTCAAGTCTAAAAATAAATAATATCATAATGTAATATTTATGTATTAGCCAAATTATTTTATGTATTTTGGGAGTTTTCATAATTACAGGGTTGCACTTTTGAAATTGCATTTATCTTTTCTCTAAATTTTCCCAATTTTCAAAAATGCCTCTTCTCTTAGAAATATGGATGAAGATGATAAAATCGGCCAAATTGTTATATGATATTTCAATTTTATCCTATTATAGTGATTCTAGATTCATTATAAAGGATGGAATGTAACACGCCCCTTCCAATGTAAAGTTATTACAAAGGGTAAAATTGGAATATCATAAAATAATTTGGCATATTTTATCACTTTTCATTTTATTCTTAAAGGAAAAGGACACCCCTTTCAATATAGAGTCGTTACAAAGAGAAAAATTGAATATCATAACATAATTTGACACATTTTATCACTTTACATCCATATTTGTAACGGAATGGGCAATTCATAAACGGGAGAAACTTAGAGGGGGAGGTAAATGTAATTTCGAAGGATAGAGAGGTTCAAGGTCCAAATTGGCTTATGTAATTTCGAAGGATAGAGAGGTTCAAGGTCCAAATTGGCTTCTTAAAGGCCACTCAAATTAATCTAGCCATCGAATCAAGACAATCTTCCTCACATTCATGGCTTCGAAATTATAATAGCCGTCTGATCACGAGTTCATAATTCTGCTGCCGTATGATCGAGCTCATTCAAATCGCACTCTCTCTCCACATTTTATTAGGTCTCCTAAACTTACTATATTGTGCCATACCCTATAAAATTACGATTTTGCCCCTATATACCGCATAGAATAAAATAAAAGTCGGATTAACAACCCTCCCACTACCAGCGCGAAACGTGCCCAAAACTAGCCCACTATAAGCCCGCAACAGCCCAATAACAACAACCGTTCAAGCAATGAAGGCGGGCCTTTCAATTTATAATCGATATTTCTATAAGTTTACCCGGTGTGGGACTAAACGAAACAGTTAATTTAAAAAAAAAATCACGTGTCTGCTGTCAATAAAAGAATTTACGTTTTGTGATGTTAAGTAATGTATGCTTTAAGGTAACTGAATTAAAATAATGACATTAATGCAATAATTAAGCATTAAATAAACTAATTTTATATTAAATTCAAGTTTAATTATTTTAAATCAATTTGAAGCAGGTATGAAGGTGCGTCGAATTACACTCGACGCAACCACTACTCTGCATCGACTTATTATCGACGTAACCATGCAGACACGTCAAATTACACTTGACGCAACTTTAGAATTGCGTTGAATTCTTATTGACGCATGTTTCCAACAAACAATTATAAAACATATAGACCTCTTTCTCCTAATTCTCATTATGCTTCAAGAGGCTTTTATTGTTCCAAAATTGGGCACAAGGCCAAACACTGTTGGCATAATAAACCAGCACTTCTACAACTAAAGGGGTATCCTAAAAGACCAACCTATTCTTTCATGACCCCATATGATGCTAGAAGGAATGGACCCCAGCAAGTGAGGGTCTATACTAATATTTAAATTTATGTGCAGAAAGAAGGTTATTCTACCACTAACCAGCAGTGGTACCTGGACAGTGGATGATTCATGCATATGACTAGAGCAAACGAGTTGCTGGAAAAATACAAGGCCAAGGAAGGCCCTAAGGTAATTTTTAGTAACTCTCACTCTGGACACACCTGAGGATATGGTGTGCTCAGAGTTGGATAAATCTCTTTCTTTAAGGTAGCTTATGTTGAAGGACTTCAACATAACCTCATTAGTATTAGTCAATTATGTGATGGTGAATAAAAAGTTGTATTCACTAAGTCCTTATGTCATATAGTTAGTTCAACAACTAATCAAATAATTTTAACAGAACTTAGAAAAGGTAAGGTATATGTCTGGTTAATTCAAACTTAGAAAATAATGAGTTATGTCATAGGAGACTAAGTCATTTAAACTTTAAAACAATAGCTAAACTATCCAAACATAACTTAGTAATAGGCTTACCAATTGGTACTTTTAAGAAAGACCATCCCTGTAGAACCTGCCAACTAGAAAAACAAACCAAATCATCATTCAAACCAATTAGTAAGAATGATTCTCCTAGAACCCTTTACCTGTTGCACATGGATCTATTTGGTCTCATCTCCACTCAAAGCTTAGTAGGCAAGTCTTATACATTAGTCATTGTATATGACTTTTGTAGATTCAGCTAGGTGTTCTTTCTAAGAGCTAAGTCAAAAACCTTCAAGATTCTCTCAAGATTCACTAGACATATTCAATCTGAATTCGACACTCAAGTTGTTGTGATCAGAAGTAATCATGGTACTGAGTTTGAAAATTAGTTAATTTGTAGATTCTGTGAGAATGAAGGGACAAGACAAAGCTTTTCAGCTCTTAGAACCCCCCCCCCCCCCCCCCCCCCCCCAACAAAATGGGTTGGCTGAAAGGAAAAATAAAACTCTAATTGAATCAGGAAGGACATTATTAGCTGAATCTAATTTGGCAAAGTCCTTCTAGGCTGAGGCAGCGAATACTGTTAACTATGTTCTGAATAGAAGTCTCATCCACAAAATTAAGTTAAAGACTCCTTATGAGTTATTGAAGGGAAAGACACATAGTCACATACTTTAGAATTTTTGGGTGTACTTGCTTCATTCTGAACAATGGAAAGAGTCAACCTGCCAAATTTGGCAAGAAGGCTGATGATGGAATAATCTTGGGATACTCATCATCAAGCAAGGCTTATAAGTGTTATAATAAGAGCTCTCTCAAAATTGAGGAGTTAATGCATGTATTGTTTGATGAGACTAACATGTTCTCCAAGGGGAATGAAACTTCCACCAATGTCATCTTGTAGGAGGAAGACCAGCTAGCTGATCAAGTTGAAAGAATCAGCACCACAGATTACCCAGCAGATGTCAAGATAAAGGGAAACAATTGACTGATAATGAGTCAGATGAAAACTCTTCTTCGGATGATAAAGACATTCAGGCACCTGCTGTGCCAGATACAGAAACTATTCTAGGAAATGGAAATGGTGTACCCACCACCACTAAAGAAAAGGAAATATATGAGGATATCAATCCACTGAACAACTTAACAAGAAATAGGATGACACTCAAGGATCATCCTCCAACTCAAGTTATAAGAGATATAACAGTGGGAGTGAAGACCATGAACCAGATCACAAATGAAACCATGCTGCAGTGCTTCCTCTCACAGTATGAGCCCAAGAAATTTGAAGAAGTAGACAGTGATCCACACTAGATTGCTGTCATGCAAGAGGAACTTGCACAGTTTGAAAGAAATAAAGTCTAGTCTCTAGTTGAAAAACCAAAAATTACTCAATCATAGGAACAAGTGGGTATATAAAAATAAGATGGACTCAAATAGAGTCATAGTCAGGAACAAAGCAAGACTAGTTGCTCAAGGATACAAGCAAGAGGAGGGGATTGACTACAATCAGACATTTGCTCCAGTGGCCAGACTCAAAGCAATTAGAATGTTCCTTTCCTATGCTGCACATATGAAGATCAAGGTATATCAAATGGATGTGAAGAGTGCTTTCCTAAATGGAACTCTTCAAGAAGAAGTCTATATAGAGCATCCCCCAGGTTTTGTCAATCCATCTCATCCTTCTTTTATTTATAGATTAGACAAAACACTGTATGGTCTCAAGCAAGATCCAAGAGCTTGGTATGAGACTTTATCCACCTTCCTTGAAGAACACACTTTTGTAAGAGGTAAGGTGGATAAAACACTTTTCACCGGAGCACATAAAAATCAGCTACTTCTAGTACAGATATATGTGAATGATATAATATTTGGATCAATAGACCAAAGACTTTGCAAAAGGCTTGCTGACCTAATGCAGTCTAAGTTTGAAATGAGTAGCATGGGGAACTATCATACTTTCTTGGGCTTCAAGTTAAGCAAAATCCAGATGTCATTTTTATATCCCAATCCAAGTATACCAAATAGCTTATCAAAAGGTATGAGATGGAGCATACCTCTGTCATGAAAACCCACATGGCTACCAACACTGTAATGGATAAAGATGAAAAGGGTAAGTCTTTTGATCAAAAGACTTACAGAGCAGCCATTGGCTTACTTCTCTACCTTACAGCTAGCAGGCCAGATATCATGTTTGCTACATGCATATGTGATAGATTCCAGGTTGACCCCAAAGAATCCCACATGAGTTCTGTAAAAAGAATACTCAGATGTTTAAAGGGCACACCTGAACTTGGCTTGTGGTATCCCACAGAATTTGGATTTGATTTAGTAGGCTATTCAGATGCATATTATGCTAGATGCATGCTTGATAGAAAGAACACCTCAGAAACTTGTCAATTCCTGGGTGCTAGACTGATTTCCTGGTTTAGCAAGAAGCAAACCTCAGTCTCTACTTCTATAGCTGAAGATGGGTATATAGATGTAGGAAGTTGCTGCTCACAAATATTGTGGATGTAGAATCAGTTGTTAGATTACAACTTTAGTCTTGAGAACTCCACAATATTCTGTGATAGCTCTAGTGCTATTTCTATAGCTTCCAATCCAGTTCTCCGCATTAGAACTGAGCACATAGAGATTATGCACCACTTTCTCAGGGATAATGTAGAGAAGGGTAAGATTAATTTTTAATACATTTCCACTGATAATCAAAAGGGCTGACATTTTCACTAAGCCACTTGATGAAAGCAAGCACAACTTCTTCATCAATGCATTGTGAATGTTTGATGGAGCTCTTTAGGACACACTTATTATATAATAAGATCAATTTTCCATATACAGTTATTGCTGGGAAAAATAGTAAGAATTTTTCGAAAAACATAACTGTTTAATCAGAGCTGCGTCGAATACAAATCGATGCACCGTCAATTTCTACTCGACGCTAGCTTCGAGAGCTGTCTGAGATAGTTAATTCGAATGGAACTTGACATGGATTCGAATTCTTATCGACGCTTACGTCAACATTAAAGTCGCTACTCTTATTCGAAGCCACGTCGACTTCTACTCGACGCTACGTCGACTTCTCACAGCGCGCGCAGACTTGATTTCTAGGAGCTACTTAGACATGTTTGGCACGCTAAATCCACCCATTTTCGATGCTGGTTTGAATAAAACCTTAAGTTACGACGATTCATCTTCTCAAAGCAACACAGTCGTTAGACTTTATTGTGCATTTGAATTCTATCTCTCTCGCTCTCCTTCTTTTCTGTCTCTCTATCTCTTTCCTTTCTTTTTCTTGCAAGTATACGTTGATACTCAATGAAGCCAACCAAAGATCAAAGAGATGTTCTAGATGCAGTTGATTTCGCCCTTGAGACATTGTTGTCTCAGTTCTTTTCACTATATCTCAGCTTCTCAGATGACTGCTATCATAAACTATCGAAGAGGAGTTACGATTATTGAAGAGGAGTTACGATTATCGGAGCAGACTGCTGAGGTCTTTATTTATTTCTTCAAAGATATAAAGCAGGGGGAGAAGTGTGACAGCAGGCCCCCTCCAGACTCAGTATACAATGCAAATCTCCCCTCTCCATATGTTTCTGAAGGAGAACCAGCCATCACCTCCAAGGTCCTTCTGATATATGCATCATCCTTTCCTCCCAGAACCTTGTCTTCAATCCAGGGGGGCCATCACAACATGAGGAGGGGGATCTCTTCTCAAATGATGATGATTAGTGAAAGAGTATGAAGGAGTACTCAGTATGGGTTGATTCACCCATTCCTGAGACACCAGACTTCAGGCCTTACTCTGAAGAGTCAACAACAACAACACCTGCATTGCAGCCTGATCTTGCTCCTGATTCTGCCCCTCTTCTCTTATTTCCACGCTAGCCTAGCTTCCTCCTGCACCTACTCCAACAACCCCAACATCTATTCCAATAGTCCCATCACCAGCTCCTAGAGGAAGACCTTCATTCAGAAGAAGGGGATATGGGAGAGATTACAGAGGAAGGAGATATGTAAGAGATAATAAAGGAAGGGGATATGGGAGAAACATACCTGTTTGGTAAAGATATACAAAGGAAAAGAGAAAACAGTTCAAGAAGGGTAGATCATATTATAAAACCTATGAGAAGGTTGAAATACCTGAAAATAAGATGGAGGTATATAATGATCCAAAGCTTGACAGAGCCCTAGATGAAATCAGAGAAAGGGATCAGTATGAATTTGATGCATCTCAAAGAGAACTGGAAGAAAAGAGAAGTTATTCATTGAAAGGTTGAAGAAGGGCAAAAATGTTGTGAAAAATGAACAATTAAAAGAGGCAATTCAGATTCCCAGCACTCTATTTGATTCCTCCAAATATGTTGTCAAGAATCCTCAAGCTAAAGTCCTGATAGATAAGGGACAACTCAATAAAATGGGCCTTGGATGTAATCAAGAGATGGAGGATCAGCCATATCAAAAGAAAAAGAAGATTGTATTCAAAATAGCTCCAACTTCTGGGAACGCACAATCAATATTTATTGTGCCAGACCCTGATTTAGAAGAGCTAGATTTTGTTGAGCTGGATGAAATGACTGCAAAAATCATAAGCCTTGGATTCAAGATGTCTATCCTGATGCAGAATCTAATTTGGAAAAGCTATTGAAAGGACATGACAAAATTCAGCAAAATCCAGAGAAGGCTAAACCAACAAATTTCATGTATGTTGAAAGGAAGTTCAGGAAGGTCTATGAAGCTCTATCAATGTTTCTAAAAAATAGAAAGTAGAACATCTTTTGGGTAACTAATTCTGATGAATTTTTATTTATATTTATCAGAAATTCTAGCTCTGTGTCATTATTGTTTATTGTATATCTGTTTGTATTTAATTTCATGTCTTAGTATGGTTGAAATCACTTAAACAATTTGTAAAATTTGTTAAGATAAATAAGGGTGATTGTTGGGAAAAATACCATTTGATTTATCTTACAAATTATGTACAAGTGATTTCATTTTTAGGATGTATTACACATGTTGTATAGAGAGGATAATTTAGTCATTAGATGTCTTAGGATGACACACTCTCATTTGAGTGTCAAAGACCAGTCCAAAAAGAGTTAAAACTTCAATTGAGTTAAACCTGCGTCAAATAGAAGTCGTCGCAGCTTCGACTGCAAGTCGTAGTAACTTCGAATAGAAGTAACATTAACTCAGACTAAAGTCTAAGTCGATGCAATGTCGAGATGTACTCGATGCAGAAGACATAGTCAGTCGAAACAGTATTAGAAGTCGGCGCAGCTTGGATTTATAATCGACGCAGAAGGAAGAGCTCTGAGTTCATGATTTCAACTCAACGGATACGTCGATAACTATTTATCGCAATGTCGACTGTAGAGATCATTTTTAATCAGAGGAGGATTTCGACACAGCTTCCAGTAGAATTCATAGGTGCGTCGATAAGAAGTCAAATGTATTCGACGATCAGTTGAATATAGGTAGAATTAATAATTCTCTTATTCTTTTATAAAAGTGATTCAGATGTTATACATGGAATAGTTTGATCTCTAACGAATCGATTATATCCAAGAATGAAGAGAATGTCTATAGAGAGTCAATAAAGTTATTTCTGAAATTTATTCTAAAAAGATTTTACGGGTCATCAAAATAGAAAGAGGATATTATTATCCCATGGACTTTCCTATTAGAGATACAACAGAAAATGAATGAATTTGAATTCTATTCGACAGAGGAATAAGGGTATAGAGGAAGATTTAGACAGCAATAACTTAGCCAATCAATAATTCAGGCATTCTATCTTCTTTTTCTACCTCCCTGAAGCAATCTTCTTCTTCTTGACTCTCAGAAAGAAAGAGGCAAGCAGAAATCTCTGTACAGAAATCAACAACAGGAAGGCTTCATTTTCTTCATTTGCTCTACAACAAGAAACCTACAAATTATAGAGATTATGTGGATCAAGCTAAAACAGTCCTTGCAATTATCTCTTCTAGCAAGGACTCATCTACTACAATAGAGATCCATCTACTGCAATAGAGATCCATATACAGAACACTAAGTGCCTTGTATCCTCAGTGATTGTTGAAGGAGGATTCATTCAGAAGAACTTTCTTCATTTCTTTTTTTCTTATTATGTCTATTTTATATTGTAACTTGAGTAAAGAGTCATAAGAATCCCTCTACAAAGGATTCAGTTAGTTCAAGATCTCTTACCAAAAGATCTAGTGTGGTTCTAAGAGTCTCCTTACCAAAAGACTCAGTGGTTCTAAGAGTCTCCTTGTCATAAGATTCAGCGGTTTGTTCTAAGAATTTCCTTATCAAAAGACTCAGACACTGATTAGTGTATTCCTACCAAGGTGGTAGAAGAGTGGATGTACCCATAAGTTTTGGGGAACAACTATAGCTCTTGTCTTTGTGTGTTGTGAATTTATGTGATGTCCACTTGTTTTATTTCTGCACTCTGTGATTATTTTATTCTGGGTTGATCAGCTGAATGCATAGGAATTAGATGTATTTTTATTGTGTGTGCATAATATTATAGAAAAGGTTTTAAAACTCTATTCACCCCCCCCCCCTAGAGAATACTCAGAGGTATCACTGTGCACTTTCAATATGCTAATAGGGCACTCAAATTTATGTTTTTCGAATTATATTTAGTCGAGTTTCAGTTGAGCAAAGAAATGGTTAATGTTTTACCCCTCACTGATGTCTAATCATTTTTATCGCCAAACATTATGTTGAAAATGCACACTCCAATTTTTTTCATGTGGACAGATTCTTTAATTTTGTAGTTTACCAATTTTCTCTCTTACTATAATACACCAAAATTGCAACTGCCTCATTTAATGAGTCTGATTGGGCGCCACATAATACAACTTATACAAGAAGAGAAGGTCATAATAGATAAAGAATAAACTTACCATCTCATAGTGCACACAATAAAACTAAAGTGGAAACTAATAAACTAAGTACTAGTAACTAATGTCAACATTTATAAAGTTCATTTGATATACACTGTTAAATATATAAAATACAACCATTCATTACAACCATGTACATTACAATACATATGGGCAAGCCCGAACAATACATCAAAGTACTAATTTGTAAACATGTACAAAATTATATAATACAGCTATGAAACAACAATCATCTTTATTTTCTTATTTGGAAACAAGAAGCTCCTAGTGCGCACATGATCCTGCAACTAAACACAAATAAGTAGAAAATGAGGGTCAGTTAGAGTTGACCAAACACTATGTAACCGTCTCCCTCCCTCTGGTATCCGCTCCCCCTCCCCTCGGGCATCCTAGCGGATCCCGGGGAGTACAACTCCCTGTAGATCAACACATCGCAATATAAACAATAAAGTGGTAAAACAAGAAACATGGTGATATATCAAAAGCATCAAACATGTCTCTATATCGAGCAACAAGTAAATGGGGCCTATCATGCACAATAGCGTTAGAGTATGAATGTCTTATTCATGCATTCTACACCTAGTAGCGGACTATCATGTCATAAGATACCACAATCATAGCAAGCAATCAAGATTCACCATACACAAGGCGGTAACCAACTATACATGCAAAAGTCATAATAATATGACATGACCACAACATTAACGCACACCCCCGCTCTCTCACTAAATAAATGGTCATAACCGTCATAGGCATTATGCCCAATGTGGGAGGTCCAATACATCTCCTCTAGGAAACATGACGAAGGTCTAAGCTAATCTTCGAATAAATCCACATCCACTCAACCCTACTCAATCATGTCAAAGTTGTTACGTCCACGTTTATAATCACAAAATGCATTGCAATAATCAATATACCACCAAATTAACCTATCACTAAGGACCTAGGTTTCATGATCACTACTCATCATTCATATACAATACATTCTTAGCGTATCTCGACTCCAAGATTAATGCATACATCATAATCTACGATGGTTGCCCATTGGTATTTGGGGGTACATAATTATTATACCGACCCATAATTACTAGCATCGCGGTGACACCAACATCCTTTACCGATTAATCCCATTAGGGTTATCATGCCCAATCATAGCCGATATTCACCTACGATGAGGTCACCTGCCAATTCATGATCATTCTATGGTGAGTCAGATTCACCTCTCAAAGGCACCAAAATTGCTCACTGCACGCACAACCTCTGGTCTATCAATACATCATCATCTTAATATTCCGACGTGGGGTTCATTTCACATATATATCCATCTAGTAAGGGAGTCGCTAGCGACGCCATAATCAATATCCATCACATTCATCGCATTCAAGTTTCTCTATGATGACTCACACCAAATCGACAAAACACCTTAAAGCCTTAAACCCTTGGGCACCACTACGAGCATTTAACCAATCACATACCCCGAGCAAACCCACTGATGAACAATACAAATAATTATCACCAAACAATCAAACATCACCGAACTGGGCCACCGACCACGATTAGACTTCACACACGTTACCTATATCGGAATCGCACGCAGGCTTCTAATGCATGATGGGGATGCAATCTTATGCCCTAGTGGTTTGCAATGAATCGTGGACACCCCAAGCTCTCTAATTAGAGATATTAGTGTTGGACATGTGTGTCACATCCCTTTGTTTAAGAATAACAAATCCCATATTGTATTTGATATTGCTTGTAGTGTGTTTATAGTGTGCAGGAACTATAGGTGCAATACTCCATAGGTATAAAGCAGCTTGGAATAATCTTTTGAAAGGAGCAGCGCTACCGCCAGCGCTATCGCTAACGCCAGCACTACCGCCAGCGCTATCGCTACCGCCAGGCGCTATCTCCAGTTCGTGCACAGCGACGGTTTCGCAACCGCTACCGCTACCGCCAGGGCTATCGCTACCGCCAGGCGCTATCTCAAGTTTGTGCACAGCGCCATGTCGCCGACGGTTCCGCAACCGCTCCACACGAATGCTACCGCGGGTGCTAGCCACTACCGCAGGCGCTAGCTCCAAGTTCTATAAAATGTTGGGCTCTCTCTCATTTTGGTTAGAACTTCCAGAGACATTACTTGTGCCCAAACTCTCGTGCTGCTACTCTGCCAAATCATCATCTCCCACTCAAAGCCAAAGAAGAAATTCTGGAGAAGGAAGACATCATGCTACATCCGAAGAACGATCGCTTCGACCTCGTTTGTGCTTCAGCGATCCTTCATCCTCATCTACAGAAATCTCAAGAGGGAGTTTGCTTGTTATTTACTTCACTTCTTGATTTGTATTTTTGTATTTAATTCGCCTTGTGTTGGCGACTAGGTCTGGGTAGGACTTAGGGGAAATTCGCCTTGTGTTGGCGACTAGTTCTAGGTGATTAGATCTAGGGGGCTCGAGTCCATATCCGGGGAAGGATTGGCTAGAGCGGCTTGAGGCTTTATCCGGGAAGGATAGTCTAAAGCCAACCGGTTTGTGGGGATACAAGTCGGTATAGAAAAGGAAAAGAAATTCACTTTTGTACGCCTCCAATTTCTAGCGATATTGAAATCAAATTTATGTAAACACCATTTTTATATAAATACAATCATGTCTCTATTTGTGTTTACTTGATTTCTCACTTTTGGCGTTATCTCTAAAATATTGGTTACAAAGCTTTCAATTCAAATCACTTTGTCTAAATTGTTTATCTTAATCTATTTCATCATATAACAATTTAGCACTTGTTTCTAAATCCTGAACTTGCAAATTATGATATTGTCTTCCTTTAGCTAAATTGTTATTTTGTGTTCTAATATTACTTTAAACAATTTAGCAATTTCCATAAAATTATAAAAAGATTTTATTCCCTTATTCACCCCCCCCCCCCCTCTAAGGGCGCCGTAAGATCCAACAAGTGGTATCAGAGCGCAGGTTATTCCAAACGGTTTAAAAACTAGGAATAATGGCGTCTTATGATCTCGCTTTTTCCGAGGGTCAGGGAATTAGTAGACCACCTCTATTTACTGGGTCAGATTATAATTATTGGAAAAATAGGATGCGTTGTTTTCTAATGACCCTAGATATTGAGGTTTGGAACATGGTAGAAGAAGAATGCACTCCTCCTACATTTGTAGTTGGAGAGATAACTTTAGACAAACCTAAAGATAAATGGGATGATCGGGATAAACTCAAATGTAAAAATAACGCAAAAGCCATGAATGCTCTATTTTGTGCGTTAGATAGAAATGAATTTAATAAAATTTCTGCATGTACTTCTGCATATGAAATTTGGAATCATTTGGAAGTTACTCATGAAGGTACATCGCAGGTTAAAGATTCCAAGCTTTTCCAACTGGAATCGGAATATGAAAAATTCTGAATGGATGAAAGCGAAGATGTTGATGGTATGTACACGCGCTTCACCAAGATCGTCAATGCCTCAAAAGCTCTTGGAAAGACCTTCTCAAATGGCGACTTGGTCCGTAAGATCCTTCGTTCTCTTCCTCCAAAATTCAACCCGAAGGTGACGGCTATTTCAGAATCGCACAACTTAAGAACGCTCCAAGTTGAGAGCCTCATTGGGAATCTCAAAACCCATGAGGTAGAACTCAAAATCCAATTTGATGAATACAACAATGAGCCAAAGAAGAAGTCGTTGGCATTAAAATCAAAGAAAGAGTGCCAAGAGGATGAGGATGAAGATGAAAAGAGTCTTTTAGTGAAGAACTTCCGAAAGTTCATCCGAAATCCGGAAAGGCGAAACACTTTCTGGAAATTTATCCAAAAGGATGGAAGATGGAAAGGGACGTCCTCAAAGAAGGAAAAGGAGAGCGACGATGAAGAAGAAAGACCTCCACCTGAGTGCTTTCATTGTAGGAAGACGGGGCACATAAGGAGCCAATGCCCAAAATTCTTGAAGGAGAAAAAGGAGAAACGGCACAAAGGGAAAGAAAAGAGGAAGGTGCTAAAGGCAAAGACATGGGATGACTCCACTTCCTCCTCCTCCGAAGAATCAAGCGGGTCTTCATCAAGCGAAGATGAGGAAGCAAACATGTGCCTCATGGGACATGAAAACGACGACGACGACACTAGTGTTCCTAGTGACACTGAGGTAATTCCTCCCACTTATGATGAATTATTTAATGAATTTCTTGAAACGTGCAAAGCTTTTGATAAAAATATGAAAGATAGTATTTTATTAAATCGTGAAAATGAATCTATTATTAAAGAAAATCAAAAGCTTTCCAAAAAGGTAATTATTTTAGAAAAGAGAAAGGTTTCTTGTCAAGAATGTGATCACTCCACAAAATTGGCAAAAGACATTGAAGAGTCACTTTCTAAAGCCCTCTCTCATTGCAAAACTCTTACAAAAGAGAAGGGGGAATTAGAAAGGAAATTTGAAGCCTCTCTTTTGCAAATCAAAAATAATAAAAAAAAGGTTTTGAAAATAGGTGTGTCATGCTTGTGAAAGAAAATTCTTCACTTAAAGCACAAGTTCATGATCTCACCATGGCCATTAAAAAATTTGGAATAGGCCAAAAATCACTGGAAATGATTCTAGGAAACCAGTGCCATGGTTCTGGAAAGTTTGGGCTAAGATATCGAGGAGAGGGCTACCGCCCGGCGCTAGCCACTAACGTCGGCGCTAGCACCTCATACCAGAAACCTGAACTTTCTTTTTCAAAATGCTTTCCTTTTGCAAATCAAAATTTTTCCAGCATGGAAATATACTAGAAAAGGGCATCAACCCCCTTTATTTCGTGTGCAAACTGTTATAGGTTAGGTCACACATCTAGTTCTTACAGGAAAATAAAACGAAATACTTTAAAGCAAGTCTGGGTACCTAAGGCTTCCACTTACTCTATGGGTGGTTCCACTTGGGTATCCGGATCTTTACTCTTATCTTCTTTCTAGATGTGCAGGAAGGCTAAGGACAATGAAGACGTGTGCTACTTGGATTCAGGATGCTCCAAGCACATGACGGGCAATAAATCAAAGTTCCTTAGCCTAGAAAGGAAGAAGGGAGGGATTGTGACTTTTGGCGACAACGGAAAAGGAAGAATCATGGGAATTGGTACAGTTGGTAACGAATCCTTCACAATATCAAATGTTCTTTATGTAAAAGGGCTAAAACATAATCTTATTTCAATTAGCCAATTATGTGATAAAGGATTAGATGTTTTATTTGAATCTTCTACTAATCTATGCAAAATATCTAATCCTATTACAAATGATATTTTACTAACTGCACCAAGAATACACAATGTTTATATTGTTTCATTTCATGATCTTTCAAAATCATCTTTAAAATGTTTTATTACCAAAAATGATGAACTTGATCTTTGGCATAGAAGGCTAGGACATGCTAGCACAAAGCTTATTGTAAAACTTGCCAAAAGAGATTTAATTAGAGGATTGCCTAGATTAAATGGAAATTTACCTTCACTTTGTTCACCATGTCAAAAAGGTAAAATTACTAGATCCTCTTTCAAAAGTAAAAATGTTATTTCTACTACAAGACCTTTGCAAATAATTCATATGGATCTTTTTGGTCCCGTTAGCACCGCAAGTCTTGGTGGTAGATTATATACATATGTTTTAATAGATGATTTTTCTAGATATTGTTGGACAATATTTCTATCATCCAAATCCGAAGCGTTTTGTGAATTTTCAAAATTATGTACTCATATTCAAAATGAAAGTGATTTAAAAATTAAATGCATTCGCTCGGATCATGGAGGAGAATTTGAAAATGAAAAATTTACTTCTTATTGTGATATGTTAGGCATAAAACATGAGTTCTCCGCAAGATGCACACCACAACAAAATTGTGTTGTAGAAAGAAAGAATAAGACACTTCAAGAAATAGCACGCACTATGTTATGTGAATATAAATTACCTAAGTCCTTTTGGGCCGAAGCCGTAAACACATCATGTTATGTTATAAATAGAATCATGCTTCGCCCATCTTTAAATCTCACACCATATGAACTCTATTTTCAAAAGAAGCCTAATGTGCCTTACTTCAAAGTTTTTGGTTGTAAATGCTTTATCTTAAATACAAAAGATAGCTTGGGAAAGTTTGATGAAAAATGTGATGAAGGAACATTTCTTGGATACTCTTCAACTAGTAAAGCTTATAGAGTTTTTAATAAAAGAACTAGAAAAGTTGAAGAATCAATTAATGTGAAATTTGATGAGCTTGTTCCTTGTATAGAAAGACTTTTCGCAGGTAAAGAGGATGATCTATTACCTCCTTTGGAGCATGGTGATGAAGAACCTTCCAAAGAAGAAGAAGAGGAGGCCAAGAAAGATGAATATGTACCTCCAAGCATCTTAAAATTCACAAAGGATCATCCACGGGAATTGATAATTGGTGAACCATCCATCGGGGTAAGAACTCGCTCTTCTCTTCGTGAATCTTTTTCAAATATTTGTTTTGTTTACGAAATAGAACCAAAAACCATAACTACCGCTTTAAATGATGAATTTTGGTTTTTGGCTATGAATGAAGAATTAGAACAATTTGAGCAACGTAATGTTTGGAAATTAGTAGAAAGACCATCTAATCACCCGGTTGTAGGTGTAAAATGGATTTTTAAATATAAATTAGATGGTGAGTCTAAAATATCTAGAAATAAAGCACGCTTAGTAGCACAAGGATATTCTCAAATCGACGGGATAGATTTTGATGAATCTTTTACACTCGTTGCTAGATTGGAGTCTATAAGAATTTTTCTAGAATTTGCAAGCTTTAAAAGAATAAAACTATTTCAAATGGATGTGAAAAGTGCTTTTCTAAACGGGTTTGTAAAAGAAGAAGTTTATGTTGAACAACCCCCCGGTTTTATTAATGAAAAATTTCCAAATCATGTTTATAAACTAGGAAAAGCGCTTTATGGTTTAAAACAAGCGCCCCGTGCATGGTATGAAAGACTTACATCATTTTTATTAAAGCACGGTTATATTATGGGAAGTGCGGATAATACTCTCTTCATTAAGCACAATAATGATGATATAATTATTTTACAAATATATGTTGATGATATTATTTTTGGATCTACTAATGAAGAGATGTGTAAAGAAGTTATTTTAGTGATGAAAAATGAGTTTGAAATGAGTCTTGTAGGAGAACTTTCTTATTTCCTTGGTTTTCAAATATCACAAAGAATTGATGGTATCTTTGTATGTCAAACTAAATATGTCCATGATATGCTTAAACGTTTTGGATTTGAAAACCTTAAACATGCTTCTACACCAATGAGTGCATCACTAAAATTAGGAAAAGATGAATCAGGAGTTTCTATAGATCAAACTTTATATAGAGGTATGATAGGATCTCTACTTTATCTTAGTGCAACTAGACCCAATATAATGTTTGTCGTATGCTTATGTGCTAGATTTCAAGCCAATCCTAAAGAATCTCATTTAAAAGCGGTAAAACGAATTTTTAGATATCTCATTGGGTCGTCTAGATTAGGATTATGGTACCCGCATAATGATTCATTTACATTGCATGGCTATTCCGATTCGGATTATGCCGGCTGTTCACTTGATAGAAAAAGCACTAATGGTACTTGTCATTTTCTAGGACCTTCATTAGTTGCATGGTCTAGTAGGAAACAAAATTCGATTGCACTCTCCACCACGGAGGCCGAATACATTGCATTAGGAAGTTGTTGTGCACAAGCACTATGGATGAGCCAAACTTTAGAGGACTTTGGTTTTCATCTAAAAAATATTGAACTAAAATGTGACAACAAAAGTGTCATTGATCTCACAAATAATCCGGTATACCACTCTAGATCCAAACATATAGATGTGCGTCATTATTTCATAAGGGATCACATTAAAAAGGAAAATGTAAGGATTAGTTTCATTGGCACGGACTCTCAACTTGCTGATATTGTACAACCCTGATATTCGCCAGGCAAGGAAACGGAGCTCGCCTCCAGGGCGAGCGAGAAGGGTCGGCGAGACAGGCGTTCGGCAGAATCATCTGAGGTCGACGAAGAGATATGCTCGTTGAAGCCAAAGGGACGGTCTCGCAATAGGAATTGTGAGATCCAGACCTCGTCGAGATTGGCCCCCAGCAGACAAGACCCCGGCAGATACCACCAAAATGGGTCAGCGAGGCCCTCGCGAGGCGATCGCCTAGAAGAGGCGTCGCGAGCAGGGTCCGCGAGAAGGCCCGCGAGAGCTCCGGCAGTAAGGTTCTCGCAGTCCCTTATCCATAAGCCAATAGGGCCAATTTACCCTTTCACCCTTGGAGGTCTGCTTTTAGCCTCTCCAAACAGCGGAATTTGGCTGTTCGCAGACCCATCTGGGGTGCGGATAGAAAAATCAAAAGGCACAATCCTGCTATTTGCAGGCCAGATCAGAAAATCTATAAATAGGACCTCAAGGGTACCTTTGGAGAGAGGTTCACTTCAGCTTCCCTCTCCTTAGGCTTTCTTTGGTTGGCATTTCCAGAGCTCTCCAAGGTGCCCGAGTCTCAACTTTGGCTTGGGAGGGGAAGCGCTCAACGATCTTCCGAGTTAGTGGAGGGACCTCCTCCCTAAGACTAGGGTCTTTGTTCTTTGTCCGAGTTATCTGCCCACCTCTTCCGAGGGACCGGTAAGGGCTAGCTGCCCCTCATTTCGGTGAGGGACCCGAACTCCACAGGAGATCGAGAAATCGGTTTCAACATTTTGGTGCGGTGAGCGTGGAGCGTGGCTGGTTCAAGAAAGTTCCAGAGAAGGGTTATGGCGGGAGATGAAGAGCGAGGCGAGGAGTTCGGCGAGACACCTCAGGTGGCGATGGCCAGGATGCTCGCAGATTTCAGAAAGGAGGTGCTCGACACCTTGGGGTTTACGATCACAGCTCTGCGAAGTGAGTTTCCGACCCCAGCACCTCAGGTGACCCCTCCCCCAACGACAGTCGGCGAGAATGCCCTGGGGGGAAGGGCTGGAAAGGAAGTTGCCATTGGATCAGGGCAGGACAGGGAGGGGCGAGTGTTGTTCGCCAGTCCGGCGAGCCCGATGTCGGCGAGCTCCGGGCCGGCGAGCTCAGTGCCGACAAACTCTGTCCCAGCGAGCGCGACACAGGCGAGCGCGCGCCAGGAGGATGCAACGACGGTCGGGGTGGTTCAGGCGAGCGTCGCCCTTGCAAGAGCAGTCCCGGTGAGCTCAAGTTTGGCGAGGGAGCTTGGGGGGCGAGTGGAGCTAGAAAAGGTGGCAGGAGGAGGAAGCCCCTTTTGCGAGCTGGTGCTTTCCGCACCCGTCCCAGGGGGTTCGGGGAGTGGGACCGGGTATACTACAATGGTAGGGATGACCCTGTCCAGCACCTGCAGAGTTTCGAAGACTCGGTCTCCATCCGACCGATGTCAGATGCCTTCAAGTGTCGGCTCCTCGCCATCACCCTCAAGGAAAAGGCCAGGGACTGGTTCCATCAGCTCCCTGCAGGATCAATCTATGCGTTCGAGGACTTGCGCCGAAGTTTTTTGCTGAGGTTCTCGACCTCAAAAAGGAGGAAGAAGGACGCTGATTCCCTCTCCAAAGTGAAGCAGGAGCCCAGGAAGTCGTTGGCTCAGTATGCGGATCAGTTCTAGGAGGAAGTGCAGCTTACTCAGGAGATGCCGGGGTTTGCACTCCAACTCGCCTTCACGGTCGGGTTGAAAGAGAGTTTCTTCAAGATGGCGTTGAAGAGGAAGGCCCCCGTCTCCTATGAGGAGCTGATGGAGAGGGTGGCGGAGGAAGTCGCGAGTGAAGAAGCCAACCCGGAGCTCACCAAGAGGCTAGCAAAGCTCAGTGAACCGGAGGTGAGGTAGCAGGAGATCAGGAGAAGGGAAGAGCCCCGGGCCCCGGAGGGAGGATGGAGGCCACACGGCGGAGAAGTGCAAGGACAGGGAAGGGGTTACGGCCCAGGAAGGGGTAACCATTTCAGGGGTCAAGGGAGGCCCCACCAGTTAGGGTGGAGGCAGGGTCCGATGCAGATGCCTCCCCCACCTCAGCAGGCCATGGCAATTGGCCGGGGAAGAGGAAGAGGAAGGAGGGGTGAGGTGGAAACAGCAGCCGCTAGGAGGAGAAGGAATAGGATGGCGGAGACCGAGGCGGGGGAGGTGACGTTGTCGTATTGTATCTTCCATGATGAGGAAGGTCACTCAACGGACACCTGCCCGGAGTTCCTGGAGGTGAAAAGGGGCCGAGCCCCCGCGCCAAGGCAACAAGTGAGAATTGAGGAGGTCGATCCTCGAGGGGAGGAGGATGAAAGGTGTGAAGACAGAGTGGATATGGGAAGTAGAGGAGGGATCGAGGTGATCCATGGGGGGTAGGGGTGGAGGCAACCCGCAAGGCTAGCCTCCATACCATCTATCGGCGGAGCGTGGCCTCAACATCCACAGCTCCACCCCCGGCGGAGAGAATCACTTTCTCCCAGAAGGACATGCCGAGCTACGAGGACCCGTTCTGTGATGCGCTGGTTATCCAGACCGCCATCGAGAACTTCACCATCTCGCGGATTCTAGTCGATAATGGTAGCTCGGTCAACGTCGTCTTCAAGAAGGCGTTTGATGAGATGAAGGTAGAATCCAAGAGGGTGTTGTCCTCGGATGGTCCCCTATTCGGCTTTTCAGGAGAAAGGAAGGAAGTGGAAGGTGGAGTTAGGCTCCATGTGACCCTCGGAGGGCAGTCCCGGAACTGCCGCTTCGTGATAGTGGATGCCCCGAGCAGCTACAGCGCCATCTTCGGACGGCCTCTCATCAGCGCGTTTAGATGCGTCCCTTCCACCTTCCACTAGTGTCTCAAGTTCAACACGGGGGGAGTCCAGGTCCGGATCCGAGGAGACCCCAAGATGGTGAGACAGTGCTATGTGACGGCTGTCAACACCATCACCTGGATGGGAGAAGCGGAGGAATGGGATAAAGTGATGGAAGAGGCGGCCGAAGTCAGAAGTGAAGGGGAAGTCGAGGAGCAGGCGGAGGAAGAAGAAGTCCATGCCTAGGAGGGGGTTGCTGAGGGACCCCGGGCGGAGGGAGGAGAGGAAGAGGAAAAAGGAGAGAAGACCCTGGTAGGAAAGGGAGAGGAGCTGATGGTGATAGGGGAGGAGGTAGAGGAAGAAACCCAGGCGCTCGCTTGTGGTGGAGAGGAGGAGAGAGCTTGGGGGAGTAATCCCGGCTGGAGGCCGTGGACGAGATTGTGGAGCTTGAGGTCACCACCCGGCTAGGGGTGGTGGAGAAGGTCCGGGTCAGTGGAGGACTCAGCCCAGAAGATCGAGCGGAGATTCTGGCTTGCGTGCAGAAGAACGTAGATGTCATCGCTTGGAACGCCGCGGAAATGCCCGGGATCGACGCGGATGTGGCTTGCCATCACCTCAACCTCGACCCCGGCACCCATCCCATCCGTCAGAAGAGGAGGGCCATCGCCGACAATCTGGAAGGGCCCATCCGTGAAGAGGTGGGCAAGCTCCTTCAGGCAGGCTTTGTATCGGAGATTCAGTATCCAGGCTGGGTCTCCAACGTCGTTATGGTGAAGAAGGGAGGAGGTAAATGGAGGATGTGTATCGACTTTTCTTTGCTTAATAAATCATGCCCTAAGGATTGTTACCCCTTGCCTAGAATCGACGCGCTGGTTGACTCAGCCGTCGGTTTTCCTGTGATGTCTTTCTTAGATGCTTTTTCAGGTTACCATCAAATCCGCATGCACCCCCCGGACATCAAAGATGTCTCCTTCATCACGGGGGATGGATGCTACTGTTATAAGATGATGCCGTTTGGGCTCAAGAATGCAGGTGCCACATACCAAAGAATGATGGACAGAGTCTTCCGCGAGCAGAAGGGAAAAAACCTGGAGGTTTATGTCAATGACCTCATGGTAAAGAGCCGAGACCTTGGGTCTCACCTCCGAGACCTTGAGGAGACGTTCGGGACTCTGCGAAAGTATAAGATGAAACTCAACCCCTTGAAGTGTGTCTTCGGGGCTAGCCGGGGTAAGCTCCTAGGTCACTTACTAACCCCAGCGGGAGTGGAGCCTAACCCGGACAAGGTCAAGGAAATAATGGAGTTGGGGTCGCCAAGGAACCCGAAGGAGGTTCAGAGCCTCACAGGGAAGCTGGCTGGGCTCAGCAGGTTCCTCTCCAAGGCGGGAGAAAAGTGTGTGCCTTTCATCAAGGTGCTACGGGGCAACAAGAAGTTTGAATGGACCCCGGAGTGCGAGGAGGCCTTTCAGGCTCTGAAAGAACAACTCACCCAGACCCCTCTGCTCCAGGGGCCGAGGCCAGGAGAAGAACTATCCTTGTACCTAGGGGTAGGGTCCGAAGCAGTAAGTTCCGTGTTGATCCGGGAGGAGGGGAAGAAACATTTCCCTATCTACTACGTCAGCCGAGTGCTGAGGAAGGCGGAGCTCCGGTAACCGATTCTGGGAAAGTTAGCCTTCGCATTGGTGGTGTCGGCCCGGAGGCTCCGGCCTTACTTCCAAGCCCATTCAATCAAAGTAGTGACGGACCACCCGCTCCGTAAAATCATGGAAGAGGTGGAGCACTCGGGAAGGTTGGCAAAGTGGTCTGTGGAGTTAAGTGAATTCAACGTCATGTTCGTGTCCAGGACGTCCATCAGGGCTCAGGCGGTGGCAGATTTCATGGCCGACTATGCGACCGAGGTGGGGGAGCACGAGCCACCTCCCCCAGAGGCATGGAAGATGTTGGTGGACGGAGCATCGGGAAAGTACTCCTATGGAGGGGGGATAGTCCTGGTGAGTCCCCAGGGGACCCAGCTTGAGCAAGCCTTAAACATCCATTTCCCAATTACCAACAACCAGGCTGAGTACGAGGCAGTGATAGCGGGCCTTCGGCTGGCCCGGGAACTAGGGGTGCCGGACGTTGAGGTCTCGACGGACTCCATGGTGGTAGCATGCCAAATCAAGGGAGAGTTTGAAGCGAAGGACCTGACCCTCCTGCTATACCTGGAGAAGGTCAAGGGGGTCATCGGGCAGTTCCGCACCTTCTCCATCAGGCGCGTGCCGAGGGAGGAGAGCACCCAGGCGGACCTCTTAGCCAAGTTCGGTCCCCGAGCGGGAGGGACGGCTTCGGAACTCTTCCGGCCCTCCATCGAGGAAGGAGAGTTGATGGAGGTGGATCAGCGAGCCTCGTGGATGGATCCATTCATCACCTTCCTATCCTCCGGGCAGTTCCCTGGAGAGGACGTAGACAAGAGGCGCTTCAGGTATAAGTCCGCCTATTACTCCTTGCATGCAGGAGGGCTATATAGGAAGACTCTCTCGGGACTCCTGGCCCATTGTGTTTCCGAGGAGGAGGTTCCGAGAGTCCTGGAAGAAATCCACTCCGGGGAGTGCGACAGTCACTCCGGGAGCCGGACCCTGGAGGGGAGAGTGTTGAGGCAAGGCTACTTCTGTCCCACTCTCAGCAAAGACGCGGCGGAGTTCGCGAGGAAGTGTCCGAAGTGCCAGCTCTATGCTCCGCTCCAACTCCTCCCAGCTCAAAGACTCCGGACCATCACGGCTCCCTGGCCCTTCGCCATATGGGGGTTGGACCTGGTCGGTCCCTTCCCCCAAGCCAGTGGCCAGAGGAAGTTCCTGCTGGTCATGATCGACTACTTCACCAAGTGGGTAGAAGTGAAAGCACTCGCCAAGGTAACCTCCCAGGTTGTATGGAATTTTGTGTGGGGGGAGATAATTTGCAGGCATGGGCTCCCTCTATCTATAGTGACGGACAATGGGCCGCAGTTTGCTAGTGAAGAGTTTGTTGGCTTTTGCACTCAACTCGGCATTGACCTCAGGTTCGCATCGGTCCACCACCCGAGGAGCAATGGGCAGGTGGAGGAGGCAAACAAAATAATCGTTAACCTATTAAAAAAGAAAGTGGGGAACCTTCGGGGGAACTGGGTGGAACAACTACCCTCCGTCCTCTAGGCCATGAGGACTACTCCAAATACCGCCACCGGGGAGACTCCGTTCAAGCTCTCTCACGGGTCCGAGGCCGTCCTCCCCATAGAGTTTGAGGTAAAGACCCCCCGGGTGATCGCAGCGAGCGAGGGGGATGAAGAGTGGATAAAAGATAACAATGCAGAGCAGAGGCTGTCTTTAGACCTGGTGGAAGAACTCCGGGATTTGGCCACCATCAGGCAGGAAGAGGTCAAGCGGCGGATGGCTCGGTACTTTGACAAACATATCCGGATAAAGCACTTTCAGAAAGGAGACCTAGTCCTGAAGAAGGTCGATGCGGCCGGCAGAGGAGCCGCGGTCGGTAAGCTTAACCCCAACTGGGAGGGCCCATATATTATAAGCGAGGTGCTCAAGTCGGGGGGGTATCACCGCCAGGATGTGGAAGGGGTGCCCCTCGACCGAGCCAGGAGTGGGGATGATTTGAAACGATTTTACCCTTGAAAGCTTTATTATGTTGATTACTGAGTGTCTTACTCCTTTTTGTGATGCTTATAACTACTGCCATGCCGGGGTGATGAAGGTTGGATATGTTGGTGCTGGAATGCCCCAGATCGATTCCGCTCACGGGCTCTCGCTAGACGGGGGGTTCAGGTTGATCTCTGGAGAGGTTGGCAAGGTGACAAGTTTTATGCTGGAATGCCCCAGATCGATTCCGCTCCCGGGCTCTCACCTAGACGGGGGGTTCAGGTTGATCTCTGGAGAGGCTGGCAAGGTGACAAGTTTTTATGCTGGAGTGCCCCAGATCGATTCCGCTCCCGGGCTCTCACCTATACGGGGGGTTCAGGTTGATCTATGGAGAGGCTGGGAAGGTGATAAGTTTTATGATGGAATGCCCCAGATCGATTCCGCTCCCGGGCTCTCACCTAGACGGGGGGTTCAGGTTGATCTCTGGAGAGGCTGGCAAGGTGACAAGTTCTTATGCTGGAGTGCCCCAGATCGATTCCGCTCTCGGGCTCTCACCTAGACGGGGGGTTCAGGTTGATCTCTGAAGAGACTGGCAAGGTGACAAGTTTTATGCTGGAATGCCCCAGATCGATTCCGCTCCCGGGCTCTCACCTAGACGGGGGGTTCAGGTTGATCTCTGGAGAGGCTGGCAAGGTGACAAGTTTTATGTTGGAATGCCCCAGATCGATTCCGCTCCCGGGCTCTCACCTAGATGGGGGGTTCAGGTTGATCTCTGGAGAGGCTGGCAAGGTGACAAGTTTTATGCTGGAATGCCCCAGATCGATTCCGCTCCCGGGCTCTCACCTAGACGGGGGGTTCGGGTTGATCTCTGGAGAGGCTAGCAAAGATGACAGGTCTTTATGCTGGAATGCTACGTCTCGCTCGGCGGGTCGGCTCGCTCGGCAAAGAGGGATTTCGCACGATATTATGCGAGTGGCCAAAATCCATCTTATGCGATTCAGAACATCCAGTCCTCGGCAGAAAGGTTGCCGGCTCCGGGTAAGAGGCGAGCTCTCGCCAAGAGGAAAAATGGCCTACGAAACCTAGAGAAAATACGCGCAACTAAAAGGATAGTAATCCTAAGGCAAACGGCAAAAGGCCTGAGAAGCCAAAGTATCCTACACCTACCTATTCGGCGACGTGAGGCGCGAGAACAATCATCGCGAGAGTAACCTCCGCGAAGGCGGGTATCGAGATAAGCGAGAACGAGACATTCAACACAGAGCAAAACCGGAAAGGTAAAACACAATGAACAACATAGAATTTGCATTCATTTCAAGGTTTGATTACAATTCATGGCGATCTCGCCGATCAAAAGTTACAAAGAAAAAAAGAGGGGGCGGTGAACTTCAGGAGTCGCTCGCGAACCCCTCCTCGTCTTCGTCGCTACTCTTCACTGGCGGAAGCGGGAGGAAGAGCTCGGGGACGATGTCTTCCAAAGTCAGATCGGCCGCGTCGGCGATTAGGAGTCTGGCCCCCTTTATCATCTGGAAGATGTAGCGAGCCGAGTCCGTGGACTCCATGCGGACTTCTTCATCTCGCGCTCGCTTCTCTTCCTTCAGACGGCGAGGTGATGGGGGAACAACGGCGCGGACGAGCTCACAGTTTAAGGCCTTCAGCCCAGCCACCTCACCCTCCAAACCCTTGATGCGAGCGTCGGCTCTCCCGGCGGCCTCGGCATCCTGCAAGTAGGTTCAATTAAAAAAGCAAAACGGCCAGATAAAAGGAAGATGAGAAGGCCAAGTAAATCACCACACTACCCTCCGCGGCGAGCTGCTTCTCTTTTAGCTGCGTGTTCTCGGCAAGAACCCCCTGATAGTCCCTCGCGAGCTCCACATTCTGAAGCTCCAGTTGTAAGCAGCGCCTCCCCGACATGTGGGCAAGCTCGGCGGAGCGCAGTTGAGACCTCGCACTCTCGTAAGCAAGGGTCCTCGCGGTCTCATCCTTATAAGACCCCGCGTCCTCGCGACCATAAAGAGCGAACGCGAGGTCGAAGGCGTGACCGCTGATGGTCTCCTTCTCCACCCAGGAGGGGAGGATGGAGGAGATATCCACCCTGTTGGTCTCCGGCTTCCAAGTGACGAGGGGCTCGCCAGTCTCGTCCCGACGCCTCTGTCCGAGGCCGAAGTTGTAGTGGTTCACCGGGATGGGGAGGGCGGAGGTTCAGACCGCCTCCTGGCAGGACTCTTCGTCCTCACCCCCCGCGGAGAGGCCAGTGAGGTCGAACTCGTCAAAGGCGTCCTCGCGGGGCTCCTTACCCTTCGAGGGAGCGAGCGAGACCCCGCTCTTCTTGCTCTTCTTCTTTGGCGGAGATTTAGAGGGAGCGGCATGACCGCCAGAAGCCCCCGGTCTCTTGCGAGAAGAGGGCTCAGCTGGAGCGACGGTGCCTCGGCAAGCTTCCGCCCCCATGGTCGCGAGGGCCAAGGTAGCGTCGGTTGTTCGGTTGCTGGCATAGGGAGGATGGAGGGGAAGATCTCGCTCGCCTGAAAATAGAACATTGAAATCTTGATAAGCGAGGTGTGGCAGGGAATAAAGTCACAAATGCTAAGCGAGATCCTTACCTTCCCCGACGAGAACCGGAGGCAGCGAATCGAGATTGTGGCGAAGATAAACGACCTCGAAGTTCTTCTTACAGAAGAACTAATGGAGGAGGGCGTCGTGGCCGCCAAGGGCGGTAGGCCTGTAGGTGGTCTCGCTGTGTTGAACCGGCGAGAGGAGGATATTGCCGAAGTTCCCCTTGACGACGAGGAACTTCTGGGCCCAGAAGTGGGCCTTGTTGACGGTCTCGACAACCTTCGGACCCGTGCCCACGAAGTAGGTCGTCCCGTCCTTGAAGGCGCGGAACGAGAACAGCTTCCGGAAGACCGGGAGGCTGAACTCGATGCGTTCCTCGCGAAGATAACAAGCGAACGCCGTAATCACCGCCATGGCATTATGTGTGAGCTGGCCCGGAATGACGCCATAATGCTTGAGCACCTGGCGAGCAGCGAGAACAAGATTAGTCCATATGGCGAGCGAAACTTGAGCAACAGAACATAAGAAGCAAACGCGAGCGATTATTACCTGGCGAACTTCCGGCCACAGGGGAAGGCGCAAACCGACCGCAAAATGGGCAGTGGAAATGGCCAACTCGTCGACCAGTGGGTCGTTGATCACGTCATCCTCGCTAGGACGGCGTGCCTCGAAGGGAGGGGTGACATAATCGGCGACCGCGCTGAGATACTCCTCGTCGGTCAAGTTGCAGTGGTAGAAGGTGTGCTCGGCGAAAGCCTTCACAATCTTTCGCCGACCCTCTGACTCATTAGCGTCGCCGCCCATCTTAATAACCTGCGAGAAAGGGAGAGAAGCGAGAAAGAGAAGGAGCGAGAGCTCTGAAGCAGAGGAAGAAGAAGGACGAGAGTAAATGCGGTGGTTGACTCAGTTATGACCGCCTATTTATAGCCAAAGCAAAAGGGCGGGAAGAAGTCCAAGCGTCAGCGAGCACGAGTATCAACAAAAACATCACATCATATACGCGGGCGAGGGAAACCTACGGGGTTAGTGCAAACAACGTTTCGGCAGGACACGTTCAGCGAGAACAGATGGTCCTCGCAAACACAATATAACAAAAGTAAAATGGGTCTATTGACAGCGAGCGAGAAAGCATAAAAGATAATAATATTGTCGAGAGAAATAAAAGCCAGCGTGAGTGGCGAATACGCGAGTCATGAAACGTAGCGAGATTGTTCAAAAGCGACGACGACCGTTACAAATAATTTCACGATATAACCGCTAGCGAGAATCGTGTGGTAGCCATTTCCACCGGCCCCCATCCCGCGACGCGGACCTCGGCGGCACCCTAGAATTATAATATTCCTCGGCCAAGCGGCCCTCCCGGTCCATGAGGTATGCGTAGTCTCTCATCCTAGCTATATGCACCTCCGTCGTCGTAGCGTTTTCTTCCCGATCACGCTGTCTCGCCTGCCGGAGCCTCGCACATTCTTCCATCAGGACCGCGTGCCTGTCCTCGGCGGCTTCTCTATCCCGTCTCGCCTGCTCGTTGAGATCCATCAGCATCCGCCCATGTTTCCTCAGCAACTCCGCGGCTCGTTGTTTCATCATGTCAGGATCTCGCGGATCCCCTAAAAAGTCCTCCACCTGGTCAGGTAGAGGGGACATCTCGTCGTCGCCCAATTCGGAATCAGTGGGAGGAATTTCATTAGTCTCTGCGAAACATCGTGAAAAAGTCAGACGGCGAGCTTGAGCCCGCGCGAGGCTTCAGCGAGGTCAGAGTGCCTACCAAGCGGAGGGCGAGAAGTCGAGGGACGGCCCTCGAACACGTTGTCGTAGTGAGGGTAGAGAGATTTGCCCAGGCCGGCAGGGTAGGCTGCGCTGTTGATAGGAGGGACCTTTGGCCGCGCAGAACCACCGGTCTCCTCGCTCGTCAAGAGCTGGAACCCGGGTTTATCAATGATTTTGTCTGAAGGGGGCGGAGGCGGAGACGGTGGCCATGATATCTGGCGAGCCGGAGACTTCACGGGCGAGACTGTAAGAGGTAAGGAACGACGGTCAGTTGACGAAAAGCATCCTGGCACGCGAGGTTCAGATCATACCGGTGGTGTTTTTCCCGGCGAGGTTCGTACCCATCTGCGGGCTTTTTCGAGACCCCTCAGCGAGTTCTCCAACGTTCTCACTCGGCAAAGCATCCTGCAAGCAGAAATGAATGACAAACAAACTTATTGACGTGAACAGGAATAGCTCGTACCTTCTCGTGACGGCGATCGTCCGGGGAGGAGTCCAGCAGCAAAGAGTCGTCTCCGATGCGACGAGCTGCTCTCGCCTTCTTGACTTTCGGCGACTGAGCAGGTGGCGGGCGATTCATCCAGGCGGGGACCCTGGTCGTGGAGGGTAGCCCGCCGACTCTCATCGCCTTCAGGCGAGCCTCGGCTTCCTCAGAAAGAGGCATCTCCAGGCAGCTACAGTATCAGACAAAGGGAAAGAAAGAGAAGTAACGGCACACGCCACGCGAGGCTCGGGACGATATTTATAGCCCACAGGGTGGGTCCCACCAAAGATTCCCGACAGGTCATCAAGGAGCGGGCGAATACCAGGGGTTGGATGATTCTTCGCGAGCACAAATGTCCTCACGAAGAGCGGGGATTGTGTACAACCCCGATATTCGCCAGGCAAGGAAACAGAGCTCGCCTCCAGGGCGAGCGAGAAGGGTCGGCGAGACAGGCGTTCGGCAGAATCATCTGAGGTCGACGAAGAGATATGCTCGTTGAAGCCAAAGGGACGGTCTCGCAACAGGAATTGCGAGATCCAGACCTCGCCGAGATTGGCCCCCAACAGACAAGACCCCGGCAGATACCGCCAAAATGGGCCAGCGAGGCCCTCGCGAGGCGATCGCCTAGAAGAGGCGTCGCGAGCAGGGTCCGCAAGAAGGCCCGCGAGAGCTCCAGCAGTAAGGTTCTCGCAGTCCCTTATCCATAAGCCATTAGGGCCAATTTACCCTTTCACCCTTGGAGGTCTGCTTTTAGCCTCTCCAAACAGCGGAGTTTGGCTGTTCGCAGACCCATCTGGGGTGCGGATAGAAAAATCAAAAGGCAGAATCCTGCTATTTGCAGGCCAGATTAGAAAATCTATAAATAGGACCTCAAGGGCACCTTTGGAAAGAGGATCACTTCAGCTTCCCTCTCCTTAGGCTTTCTTTGGTTGGCATTTCCAGAGCTCTCCAAGGTGCCCGAGTCTCAGCTTTGGCTTGGGAGGGGAAGCGCTCAACGATCTTCCGGGTTAGTGGAGGGACCTCCTCGCTAAGACTAGGGTCTTTGTTCTTTGTCCGAGTTATCTGCCCACCTCTTCCGAGGGACCGGTAAGAGCTAGCTGCCCCTCATTTCGGTGAGGGCCCCGAACTCCACAGGAGATCGAGAAATCGGTTTCAACAGATATATTCACTAAACCTCTTCCTGATGCAATGTTTCAAATGTTAAGGTTGGAATTAGGAGTCTTAGACATCTTAGGATGAAAAACATATAAAACGCTAATGTTTTATGCAATTTGAGCAATCAAGACATCTCTGATAATTACAAAACTTCTGCATAAGACTACTCTTAAGACCCCTAACCAATATCAGAAATCAAAAATTTAAAATTCTTGAAAAATCGTGTACTGTTTCCAGCGCTAGCGATAGCGCCGGCTCTAGCGTGGGTGTGTGATTTTTATGTTTTTTAAATTTTCTAAAAATCAACAAAAATATGTTAGTTTATTTGTGCAAATTTATTTTTGTGTTACTGTCTATTTTATTTTTGTTTTATTTGAATTATGAAAAATCAACTACAAAAATTCAAAATTCAAAATTCAAAAATATGTTT
The DNA here is from genome assembly GCA_033032865.1 of Dactylorhiza incarnata. NCBI lineage: Eukaryota > Viridiplantae > Streptophyta > Magnoliopsida > Asparagales > Orchidaceae > Dactylorhiza > Dactylorhiza incarnata. Next base: position 5,614,899 of record JAWHQI010000103.1, on the reverse strand, counting down.
GTGTGATTTTTCTTTTTTTATTATTATTAAAAAAAATTCAAAACAAAAAAAAAACTGTATGATCTTTATTGTCAATATCAAGCATGTATGAATTCTATTATTTAGAATTATTTACAATGTTAAAACATATTCTTTCAAGTTACTATAAACATTGTTTTGCTTATCATGCTTTGATATATCTATTTAAAGTGCATCAATTGTATTGAAAAATATGTGTAGAATCAAGCTTAGCATGTCTCTAAGTATGAGTAAATGTTTTATGATTGATAATGATACATTTCACTCACTTATTTTGGTAATCAACATGTGTGTCTAAATCTAAAAATGCTTGCTTGTGTATTGTATTTGTGCAATGAATTAAAACTTGCATAAGTTTATTGCCTACACTACATTTGAATTGCACTTATGAAATTTCGAAAAGTGGTTAAGTTTAAAAGTTGGGTTTGCAAAACAAGTGTATTCGGAGAATGTTGTCTCACAAATATGAACAAAAAATTATATATATGTAGACAAATATAACTCCACCAAGCACTACTTGAACCTCCTGATAAGTCTTCATAAGCATTGTGAGGTTGAGCACCTTGGAAAGAATAGTAAAGTTACTTGTGCAAACCTTGGTTATTACACCACTTTGTTAAAAATTATGTGCATTAAAAGTGTGTGAAAGTAATTTACTTGTGTTTTATTGTGCATTTTACTTTACATATGTCTTGTATTTTGGTGATTTAAATCAATTGTTAACATTGCCCAAAATACACTTATGTGCACATCATTATCTTTCATAACACTTCTTCTCATGAGTATTGGATTCTAATGTTTTATCTATACTACTCTTTAAATAAAAAATGCACTAGATAACCTAGCATGACCTCTACAATGTTTTGGTATCTCTTGAACTTAAAATTAAGTAACATCGTAGTATAATCTCTCTTTGATATAATCATTTCATGCTTGGTATCTTTATATAAAACTTTGAGATTTCTAAAAGGTTAAAACATGTTTCAATTTTGACCTAAGCTCATATTTCTACTTATGTTTTTCATGCTTACAAAAAGATGTTTATTATAATCTTCCGCTTGCTTACAACTCTTATCTTTATATTTAAAATTTCTTATTTATGTTATGTTTAAACTCTTTATCATTATTTATATTTCGAAAAGCTCGATCATGATATATAAATGTCTCCTTACTACCCTCACCCCACCTTCTTTTGATAATACCAAAAGGGGGAGATTTATTGAAGAAATCTATATATGAGAAATATAGATAAATAAGGGGAGACTAATTCATGAAATCTATCATTTATGGGGAGTAACACATAAATTGCATTTATGTAGGGGGGCATTAAGATAGGGGGAGTATGCACATTATCATGCATATCATTTACTATAGTTGCACTTTTATCTTGCTTATCTTATCTATAAACACTATTGTTGATTTCTTGCTTAAATAGCTTATCTTATCTATAAACACTATTGTTGATTTCTTGCTTAAAAGATTTGTTATTATCAAAAGGGGGAGATTGTTGGACATGTGTGTCACATCCCTTTGTTTGAGAATAACAAATCTCATATTGTATTTGATATTGCTTGTAGTGTGTTTATAGTGTGCAGGAACTATAAGTGCAATACTCCACAGGTATAAAGCAGCTTGGAACAATCTTTTGAAAGGAGCAGCGCTACCGCCAGCGCTATCGCTAACGCCGGCGCTACCGCCAGCGCTATCGCTAACGCCAGCACTACCGCCAGCGCTATCGCGACCGCCAGATGCTATCTCCAGTTCGTGCACAGCGACGGTTTCGCAACCGCTACCGCCAGCGCTATCGCTACCACCAGGCGCTATCTCAAGTTCATGCACAGCGTCACGCCGCCGACGGTTCTGCAACCGCTCCACACGAACGCTACCGCAGGCGCTAGCCACTACCGCAGGCGCTAGCTCCAAGTTCTATAAAATGCTGGGCTCTCTCTCGTTTTGGTTAGAACTTCCAGAGACATTACTTGTGCCCAAACTCTCGTGCTGCTACTCTGCTAAATCATCATCTCCCACTCAAAGCCAAAGAAGAAATTCTGGAGAAGGAAGCCATCACGCTACATCCGAAGAACGATCGCTTCGACCTCGCTTGTGCTTCAGCGATCCTTCATCCTCATCTCCAGAAATCTCAAGAGGGAGTTTGCTTGTTATTTACTTCACTTCTTTATTTGTATTTTTGTATTTAATTCACCTTGTGTTGGCAACTAGGTCTGGGTAGGACTTAGGGGGAAATTCGTCTTGTGTTGGCGACTAGTTCTAGGTGATTAGATCTAGGGGTGCTCGAGGCCATATCCGGGGAAGGATTGGCTAGAGCGGCTTGAGGCTTTATTCGGGAAGGATAGGCTAAAGCCAACCGGTTTGTGGGGATACAAGTCGGTATTGAAAAGGAAAAGAAATTCACTTTTGTACGCCTCCGATTTCTAGCGATATTGAAATCAAATTTATGTAAACACCATTTTTATATAAATACAATCATGTCTCTATTTGTGTTTACTTGATTTCTCACTTTTGGCGTTATCTCTAAAATATTGGTTACAAAGCTTTCAATTCAAATCACTTTGTCTAAATTGTTTATCTTAATCTATTTCATCATATAATAATTTAGCACTTGTTTCTAAATCCTAAACTTGCAAATTATGATATTTTCTTCCTTTAGCTAAATTGTTATTTTGTGTTCTAATATTACTTTAAACAATTTAGTAATTTCCATAAAATTATAAAAAGATCTTATTCCCTTATTCACCCCCCCCCCCCCCTAAGGGCGCCGTAAGATCCAACAATTAGGTGCAACCAACATAAACCATGCATAGAAAAGAACAAGCAAACAAATCGAGTCCTAAATCTGGGGTGAAAGAGACCGTTACCTTCAACATTTTCTTACCGGACATGAAAGACTCAAGAAAGTGGATGGAGGAGAAGTGCGCGCAGAGTGATTTCCTATGTGTTCACGGAGATGGATCGTCAATCATATCTCCAAATCTCCTCCTATTGCCCTATCTCCTTCCTTTTCTCTCTAAACTTAAGAGAGAGAATAGCCAAGTGAAGATGTGGTTGAAAAATTCTCATGTCCGGCCTAATAGCCTCGTGAGAACTTCCCAACCGTTGAATCTTAATTCCCCACATCGAACAACTCAAATTTGCTATTAAAACAAGTTCACTGCCCGAATCGTACAATTGTGTGATTTACTCGCACACGACTGTGCGTGAGTAAATACCAACAAAACCAGTGAACTGAAACTGGTCGTGCGATTTGGGCACGCACGACCGTGTGTGACTAATTCGCACGAGCGGTACTTTTCACATGAATGTGCGACTTAACATGTGCACAATCATGCGCGTGATTAAACCAGTCCAAATCAACGTCCTAAAAACAATCGCGCGGTTTGGCAATGCACGACTGTGTGTTACTAAATTCACACGACTAGATGCCATTTTTGCCTCTGAAACGCCATCAAACATTCCCCAATTTTCGTGGGATTTCTTTAGACCCCTTAAGAACCAAATGCTCTCAATCAAAGGAAAATTTGGGGTGTCACACTTACTCAATGCCCTCACTCTATTGGTTTTTCTTCATTGATGCATGCTTAATTGCTCATATATGCACTGTCATTTCTAAACCTCGGTATCTTTGATTATGTTCATGCAGATGGATAAACCATTAAAAATAAGTTAGATTTTGTTCTCAATTAATATAAAATAATATTGACGTTATAGTTTAATTGTTCCTCCCAGCGTTTTCCTCCTTGTACACAATTAAGAATGCCAACGAGGAGCCAACGCGATGCACGTAATGAAAGAAGGCTTGTACTTCGTCATCTTCGAGGCGCACACCTACATGAACATCCTGCCATGGCTGAAGATGGAAGTAACTACTGAACTTCACATTTTAAGGTTTTGAAAATAGTATTTTAAATGCATTGACAATTGAAGTTATCTATTATGTTCTTTGCTCTCGGTGCTTTAATTTAGTGTGAGATTTTGAATTGAGGGAAAGCTTAGAAACCTATGGTTCCCACTTAGTTCCAATTATTTGGAATTGAAACCGACCCAATTAACCATAAACTAGAACTAGATCTGAGTCGAGTAGTTTTGAAACATTAATAAGTATAATAATGTCTCAATCTGTATTGTTAACATTAAAAGTAACATAAGAAGCTTGATATTAGGAGTAGGGGGAGCACACTATTGAAGCTTTGTCGGTCATTGAGTTTTGGATAATCAACTAAGGAGACACAAGTTTCTTTATCGTAAAGGCTCTCATGACTGTGAATTGCGTTCATGCAGGTATATATTTTGTAATTTTTTAATTCACTGATGCAATTGTTTCTTTATCGCAAAGGCCTCCACGCATGAGGTGCAACCCACTTAGATGCGGGCGAAGTCCGCCCAAGAGCATGGAGCACTGACATAGCCTGTGCGGAGATGCTCGTATGTCTATATATATATACAATATTAATAGGGAAAAGTTGTATTTGTTGAAACATTCAAAATTACCAAATATAGCTTCGTGTTTATTCAAAAAATAATGTTTTTAGTATAACTCGTATACCTGCGTATTATGGTAGGCTGTCATTAAGCATTTTAGCGGTATTTTCAAAAAGATTGTCATTAGGCGTGTTAGCGGTATTTTCAAGGAGCTATCATTAAACTCATCAACTTTATTAAAGTTGATTTGATATTAATTAATGAGATGAAATTTTTTTTAAACAAAAATCTAAAAGTGGTATATAACTACTTACCACATTAATTAATTGATAGTGTTTTATTTCAGTTGCATTGATTAATTGATAGGGGCGGAGCCCCACGCCTCTCGTGGTGGGGTAATAAATTTTAGATAGTGGAATAATATTAAGAATATTTTTTTTATAGTAATTTACTAGACATCCCAATTTTGTTGACAAAATTTATAGTCACAGATCATACATAATTACATATCATAATTTTAGAGGTAATTCGCGCATCACTAAAACAATATTTTCTCTGCAAAATCTCAAAAAAGAAAATAAAATAATCCTCCAAAAATTATTATATTAAGAAAAAGGAAAAATATTTAGCATTTTCCTATAAATAGTTGGTGTCAGTTTTAGGAGCAATGACATTTTAGTTCTAATTTTAAATAATTGAGGGGCCCCTTCTCGTCTCCCTCATTCTCATTCAATCAAACGAATGGCCGACAATTTTTGGCCTTTGCTTTTAAATAAGGCAATTGTTAACGCACCTCAGTTTTGGCTATCCGCAACCCTTTTATATGAAGTATTACGCGTTATTTTGGAAATACGCCTTTTACAAGCATTTTTTAGGAAAAGTGTTCAACATGAAAGTTGTAGATATCATCGAGATATACAACTTTCGTGTTGAACATTTCTCCTAAAAATGCATGCACAATGCTTATTTTCAAAAATTCGTTATAGTTACGCCCATGTTTCAATTCGAGCGGCAATACATCTTGTGCGTGCATTTTTAGCAAAAATGTTCAACACAAAAGTTGTAGATCTCGACGATATCTACAACTTTCGTGTTGAACACTTTTCCTAAAAATGCTTGTACAAGACGTATTTCCAAAAAAACGTGTAATACTTCATATAAAAGGGTTGCGGATAGCCAAAACTGGGGTGCGGTTAACAATTGCCTAAAATAATTGACGAACATAATTTTCTTTAATGTAAAAAAAAAGGTAGCTTGATGTACAACTCTGGGTTCGCTGAAGGGGTGAATTGAGACTCAGATGCAGGCGAGGCGAGGCGATCGGGGTGAGACGAGCGGGGCGGGCCGAGGCGAGCGGGGCAAGGCGAGGCGAGCGGGGGCTCGTCGCCCTGCAGCAAGGCGGGCGAGGACTCCCGCCTTGTGGCGCCCGAATCGAGAGGGCGAGGAGAGCGGGGGCTCACCGCCCAGCGACTCGCTGGTCGTGAATAGGTTCACGCTCGCCTAGGTCGCATGGTTGGGGCCGGCGAGCGAGAACAGGCCTCCTCCGGCTCTCGCTTCTCTTGCGAGGCGAGCCGAGTTTTGTGTGCAATATTAATTCCAATTTATTCAGGTCCGTCTGCCTATAGTCATTTCAGACAGCGGCGTTTAGCTGTTGGCAGGCCACTTTGGGTGCATTTAGCAAAACCAAAAGACGGAATTACGATATTGGCGGACCTGATATGCACTAATATTATGGGTTCTCATCTATACATGCAAAACCAGGTGACGGTTAGTCAAAAACCCCACTCCTCTACTAAGATAATGGGGGAATGAGTGGGAAAGTGGATCAAACCCATTATCTCCACAGCTAACCACCTGTGCAACCACGTGCATAGTATGCTCCGCGGGGCCACACACAATCGCGCGCGATAGCACCACGTGCGGCTGTGCCGCGCGCTACCGCGCCCAACGCGCGTGGCGGTACCTCGCGCGATAGCGTGCGCGGTAGCGCCAATACCGCCTCGTAAGGGGTGTGGCCTAACCGCACCCCTCTTGCGGTGCAGCCTAGCAGCACCCCGCTTGGGGTGCGGCCTCGCCGCACCCCCCTCGTGGTGCAGCCAAGTCGCACCCTCCTTTGGGGGCGCAACTTTCCGTTTCCCAGCTCCCCGCGCGCTCAGAATGCCTCCTTGCGCGCTCAGAATACTCTCGTGCTCGTTGCGCGCTCAGAACGCTTCCCCGTTCATTGCGCGCTCAGAAAGCTTCCCCGTGCGCTTAGAATGCTTCCCCGCGCGCTCAGAATGCTTCCCAGCGCGCTCCGAGCATTTCCACGTTCAGAACACGCTCAGAACGTTTCCACATTCTGAACGCGCGCGCAGTTAACATTTCTTAATTTCTCAGATTGCATGATTCGTTTGTCGTCTTTTTCACCTTCAACAAAGCTGCCTGAACTGTCCGAAGGGCGAGATGGTCATTTACGAAAAAAGACGATTTGTGTGCTCCGAATCGACCAACGTGATTCGCCCGTCGGGTGGTTATGGTGGTTACGATGGCAAAATTACTGGGCTACCCCTGGCCAAAGCTATAAAAGGAGCTCAGAGCCTTCATTTCAAGTCAGCTGGCTTTCGGCACCCGAGAGAGCTCTGCGAAGATTTCCTTCGGTGCTTGAAGATCTCCTTTGTGGACTTGCAGATTACCTTTCCCCCGAAAGGCGACTCGGCATTCTCACTTTCATTCTCATGGTTGTTCTCAGAAGAAAAAATACTTAGCTTTCCGAGAGGTGGTTTGTCACCCTCGGAGTTCTCTCTTTCTCTCCACTACTGTAACGAGTGGCGGCCTGTCGCGCTCGATTTCTAAGTCTCTAATTGTAACCCCTCAGAAGATAGTGGAAGTTGGACGTGTTTTTATTGGGTGTCAACTTATCACCTAGAGGGGGAGGTGAATAGGTTTTACAAATTATTTTATCCCCTTTAGGTGTTCTTGATTTCTGATTAATAGATCTATAAATTATAAAGCGCAACACAGAAAATCACACATTGATCTATAGAGGTTCCTCAAGACCGTGTGTCTTAAGTAGTCATCTTTCCCTCTGCGCCTACCTAGCAGTGTGCTAGGCTCGGCAAACTCAGCCAAATCTTCAGGCCCGCAAGCCTTACAACACGGACCCGCAAGTCCTACAGCCTAAGCCCGCAAGCCCCTACTGCACCCGAGCCCGCAAGCTCGACACTCAGGCTCTCTAGCCCTACACAACACAGACCCGCAAGTCATGTGCCTACAGCCTAGGCCCGCAAGCCCTTACTGCACCCAAGCCCTCAAGCTCGACAAATTCGGACCCGCAAGTCCACTGCCCTGGCCCTCAAGCCTCACAGTTCTCCAGCCCTCAAGCTAGACAAAATCAGACCTGCAAGTCCACTGCCCTGGCCCTCAAGCCTCACAACTCTCCAGCCCTCAAGCTAGACAAAATCGGACCAGCAAGTCCACTGCCCTGGCCCTCAAGCCTCACAGCTCTCCAGCCCTCAAGCTAGACACTTAGGCCCTCAAGCCTTACAACAATAAAAGATTTACAGTGATGAAAACTGTTTCTTCTGCCAGATGAAGATCGGCAATTTAACCTGATGGAGATCGGCAACTTGAGGTTGAGGAAGATGTTTCTGATTCAGATCTTGAAAACACAGTTCTTCTTCAATCTCTTTTCTTAGCCTGATGAGGAACGACATCTTATCAGTCAATGGAGATGATTGATTCTTCTGAGAACGCTTGATTCTTGTTCTCTTCTTGTTCTTCTTCTTCTCCGCAGAATGTACTGTGTATTGAGAAGCAACGACATGATTCTTTTTTCGTTCTTGTCTCTCTCACGAAGATTACTTTTTCTAGGGCATCACTGTTTCTTTTTATAGGACGGATGAGCCGCTTAACGATCACATATGATGTCCTTTACTGTCATACGCCCATCCCTCAAGAACATGCGCTGATTGGACAATCAGGCGGCGACATTAATTGCTGCCAGCGCGTCCGCAACATTTGAATTCCGTCTCGATGATATTTCCAGCTTTATGCCGATACTGACAGCATTAAGGCGATATGGATAATATCTCGACGACAGGACTTTGTCGATGCCTTAGTCCTTGGTGGATCTTCAAGTCTTCTAGCTTCTGCCTCTGACGCTGATGTCTCGACGATACGAGATATTCTGGCGTTTCTGCATATACAGCGATATGCTATCTCTGACTGTGTCGTCGTGATCTTCTTTCATGTAGTCTGTCGTCGTAATCACTTTGTTCTTTCTACGACATGAGCGATATCATGTCGACAGACTATGCTTTAGCAACTGCTTGTCTTCAGCTGTCCTTCTTCAGTCTTCTTGACGTCACCCCTTCTTTACGACGATGTCATTGGCATCAGTCTTACTTAGCCTTTCCGACGACACGGCTTCTTTGATGAAGTCGACGATACTGCATCTTCTCGACGACATTCCTTCCTTTTGAATCAGTCTCAGCGGTTGGGCTGAGATGGCTTCCTCTTCTCAGCGGATTCTGTCAATCTGTAGAGAAGTTTTTGCGTTCGACGAACTGCATTTTTCATTCGACGAACTTCATTCTGCGTTCGACGAACTTCATTCTTTGTTCGACGAACTCGCCAAGTCTCAGCGTTTGCTTCTGTCCCGTCTTTGCGTTCGACGAACTTCGTTCTTCGTTCGACGAACTTGATTCTTCATTTGACGAACTCGCCAAGTCTCAGCATTTGCTTTGCTCATCATCATGACAACAAGCATACTTTGTCGACGACATCTCCTATTCTTCTCGACGACATTCCTTTAACTTCCTGAGATTATGAACTAGAGAAGTGATCAAATACAAAGTGAAGTTTTCTTGACTTGGTGACTTCTTCAAATCAGGAATCATGTGGGCAAGATTCCCAACAGGTCGGCACAGCTCTGGCCGCGTGGTTTTTTACCCTTTCTAGGTTTTCCACGTTAAAATCCTTCGTGTCACTTACTAACTCACTTATTGACTGTTTGCGCGCTCGGTTCGCTTCCGAGCTAAGGTGGTTCAATTCGACCGGTCTACCAGAGCACCCGAGCGATCCGCAACAGTTTAGCGTCGTTTGTGGGAATCGAATTCCCCCAAATCTTGAAGAAGACTCTGAAGACAGTACCCGCTGCACAACGGTACTCGTGACTAGAGATCATGGCAGGAAAAGCGGTCTGCACAAGTGAAGGATCAATCCCCAGGGGGCATGTTGATCTAGCTCCCCTCCACTCCCTTATCAACAAACCCAAAGGAGAACTCTCCAGTACAAATTTCCAAGACCGCGGGGCCCATCCTGACGAAGGACCTGAAGCTCAGTATCACCGCAACCTCCCTGAAGCAGCAGGCCATGAGCCTGCAGATGAGAAGCTCACGCGTGAAGAACTTCGTGACATAATTTTTGAAGAGCACGAACGAGCCAGGCAATATGCCGCTTTGACCCCTCTCCCTCTCCATCATCGCTCACCGTTCGCACTTGATATTCAGGCACATCCAATCCTCATGGGCTTCAAGCTCCCAAAGATTGAGACATACGACAGAACGGGCGACCCGTCGGAGTACGTCAGGCACTTCGCAATCATGATGCAACTCTGCAATGCCCCAGATCCACTGTTGTGGCAAGCATTCCCGGTGACTTTAAAAGGACAAACTCGAACCTGGTTCCCCCTAAAGGAGGGAGAAATCAAGGATTTCACAGAACTGACTCAGCAGTTCACAGACCAGTTCATCGCAAATCGCCGGATAATCAAAGATCCCTCCCACCTGTCCGGGATCCGTCAAAGCAAAGGGGAAACCCTGAAAGATTTCTTCCGTCGTTTCACCGCAGAGGCACAGCGAATCCCTGGGATAAAACCTGAGCTCCTACGAGGGTTTCTCCTCAGAGGGCTCCGCCCTGGTAGCTTCCACTCCGCACTAATACGGGAGACTGTATCCAGCTATCCTAATCTCGTTCGACGGATCGACGCCCAGATCGTCGATGACGAAGTAATTGAAGCACATCAACAACAGTTTGATAGAGGTGTGAAAAGAAAAGGGAGAAAGAGGCTTCATCAGTCCTCAGGAGGAACAATGAATGTCATGGAAATCCACAACCTCGGCAGCACCAGAGAAATACGTCCCTCAATACCTCCAGAACCAACATACTCTACGCAATCAAAGACAACGAAGCGCTCTGTAAGCCCAGACCCCTCGATAAAAACACGGGGGACCAGAATTAAAATATTGTGAGTTCCATCGTGGACAAGGACATGACACAAAAAATTGCTCCATGCTTAATGATGAAATCGAGCGTCTCGTCCAACAAGGCCTACTGGGGAAATTTCTACGAGGCTAAGCACTGATTCAGCCAGCAGGAGACCAGCCAACAGCTCACCAGGAAGGACTGGGGGCAACCCTTAAGGCAGTCATCCCAGGAGAAAGCTTCATACCCATCAGCGGGGCTCTACCAGCGCCACTGAAATATTCTGCCAACTTTGTTTCTATAAAAATTTTGTGTAAATTGCCACTACGACTAATAGTTTTTAAAGTTAATCATTTCAGGCATGTCATCTCCTGCGCTATCGAAACTACGTAAGGACATCCATTTGCATAAACAACACATGCCTCTAGGCAGCGCGCTAATGAACAGCACCTGCCTCGGGGCAGCGCGCTAATGAACAGCACCTGCCTCGGGGCAGCGCGCTAATGAACAGCACCTGCCTCGGGGCAGCGCGCTAATGAACAGCACCTGCCTCGGGGCAGCACGCTAATGAACAGCACCTGCCTCCAAGCAGCGCGCTAACGAACAGCACTTGCCTTCGGGCAGCGCGCTAAGGAACACCATCTGCCTCGGGGCAGCGCACTAATGAACAGCAGCTGCCTCGGGGCAGCGCGCTAATGAACAGCACCTGCCTCTGGGCAACGCTAATGAACAGCACCTGCCTCCGGGCAGCGCGCTAATGAACAGCACCTGCCTCCTGACAGTGCGCTAATGAACAACACCTGCCTCCGGGAAGCGCGCTAATGAACAGCACCTGCCTCCGGGCAGCGCGCTAATGAACAGCACCTGCCTCCGGGCAGTGTGCTAATGAACAACACCTGCCTCCGGGCAGCGCGCTAATGAACAGCACCTGCCTCCGGGCAGCGCGCTAATTAACAGCACCTGCCTCCGGGCAGCACGCTAATGAACAGCACCTGCCTCCAGGCAGCGCGCTAATGAACAACAATTGCATCAGGGCAGCGCGCTCACAACAATCTCTCATTGTCGTCGATTGAAGGTTCGCTCTTCTCCACCGCGGTAAGGTCCTGACGTCATAAGGGTCTGCCCCTCTTACGTTCGTCCACGGTTTGAATACACACGCTATTCACCGGCCATTTTGGGGCTTTGCCCCAGGGACTTCGCACTGTCGTCGATTAAAGGTTCGTCATTCTCCTCCGCGGTCAGGTCCCGACGTCGTAAGGGTCTGCCCCTCTTACGTTCGTCCATAGTTTGAATACACACGCTATTCACCGGCCATTTTGGGGCATTTTCTCGGGGACTTCGCACTGCCGTCGATTGAAGGTTCGCCCTTCTCCTCCGCGGTCAGGTCCCGGAGTCGTAAGGGTCTGCCTCTCTTACTTTCGTCCACAGTTTGAATGCAAACGCCCTTCACCGACCATCTTGGAGCCTGTCCCCCCGATCAACACTTCGACAATGACCAAAATGACAGAGTCACAAGACACAAAGGTGTCATCACAACGCAGTATATAACAAGAAGTACCTAACAGAACAGGAAACGAAAGCAACCTCGCAACTCACCATCCAGTAATGATGCCGACCCAAGACATCACGAAGATGGCAATGATCGGAATTGTTGCAGAAAAGTCAAAACCTCTGAACTCCTCCGCGTAGTAATCCGGACTCCGAAGGTTTGGGGGGCTTATGATATGCACTCATATTATGGGTTCTCATCTATACATGCAAAATCAGGTGGCGGTTAGTCAAAAACCTCACTCCTCCACTAAGATAATGGGGGAATAAGTGGGAAAGTGGATCAAACCCACCATCTCCACAGCTAACCGCCCGTGCAACCACGCGCACAGTACGCGTCGCGGTGCCACACACAACCGCGCTCGACAGCACCACACGTGGTTGTGTCGCGCGTGACCGCACGCGCTACCACGCACGACGCGCGTGGCGGTACCGTGCGCGATAGCGCGTGCGGTAGCGCCAAAACTGCACCATAAGGGGTGCGGCCTAACCGCACCCCTCATGGGGTGCGGCCAAGCCGCACCCCGCTTGGGGTGCGGCCTACCTCATAGGGGGTGCGACCAAACCGCACCCCTCTCCTGCAGGGGGTCCGGCGGAGTGTCTGGCCGAAACCCAATCCCCCCTTTGGGGGCGCGGCTTTCCGTTTCCCAGCTCCCCGCGCGCTCAGAATGCCTCCTTGCGCGCTCAGAATACTCACGTGCTCGTTGCGCGCTCAGAACGCTTCCCATTCATTGCGCGCTCAGAACGCTTCCCCTCGCGCTCAGAGTGTTTCTACATTTTGAACACGCTCAGAACGTTTTCACATTCTGAACGCGCGCGCAGTTAACATTTCTTAATTTCTCAGATTGCGGGACTCGTTTGTTCCCTTTTTCACTTTCAACAAAGTTGCCCGAACTGCCCGAAGGGCGAGACGGTCATTTACGAAAAATGGCGATTCGTGTGCTCCAAATCGACTAGCGTGATTCGCCCGTCAGGTGGTTACGGTGGTTACGACGGCAAAATTACCGGGCTACCCCCGACCAAAGCTATAAAAGGAGCTCAGAGCCTTCATTTCAAGACAGCTTGCTTTCGGCACCCGAGAGAGCTCTGCGAAGATTTCCTTTGAGCTTTCCTTCGGTGCTTGAAGATCTCCTTCGTGGACTTAGAGATTTCCTTTCCCCCGAAAGGCGACTCCACATTCTCACTTTCGTTCTCATGGTTGTTCTCAGAAGAAGAAATACTTAGCTTTCCGAGAGGTGGTCTGTCACCCTCGAAGTTCTCTCTCTCTCTCCACTACTGTAACGAGCGGCAGTCTGTCGCGCTCGAATTCTAAGTCTCTAATTATAACCCCTCAGAAGATAGTGGAAGTTGGCTGGCACAGCTTCGGCCGCGTGGTTTTTTACCATTCCTGGGTTTTCACGTTAAAATCCTTCGTGTCACTTACTAACTCACTTATTGACTGTTTGCGCGCACGGTTCACTTCCGAGCTAAGGTGGTTCAATTCGACCGGTCTACCAGAGCACCCGAGCGATCCGCAACAAGACCCAGTAGAGAAAAGTTATATATAAAACCTGAAAGGGCACCTTTGGAGAGGATTCGAGATTCTTTGATTTTTTCCTCAGGACTTTGGTTAGCTCTTATGGCTCTGCAAGGTGCTCAGTTTCAGCTTTGGCTTGGGAGGGGAAGCGCTCTAAGATCTTTCGGGTGTATGGTGGGACCTCCGCGCTGCAGCCAAGGGTCGGTGTTTAGCTCTAAGTCTTCGGTCAAGTTCTTCGACAGGACAAGTGTCAGTTGCCCCCTCTTAGGGGTCCGAACTCCTCGTTGGGCCGATTATCGGTTCCAACACTCGATGCACAAAGCATCCCCGCACAGCGAGGGCCCGAGAAAGGATCCCAGCACAAGGGTGAAATGTAGGCAAATCTTATCTGCATTTTTGCAAGAGACTGCTTCCAGAACTTGAACCCAAGGCCCCAAATTTTATAACATTAGAAAATACTATATCTTAATTACCTATGCCAATATACACAGTTTTACTTCAATTACATGCAAGAAATCATGACTCTACGATAGATAAAGGGCAATGTTATAAGCAGTCCTATAACGTCTAAGCGCAGTTCATTTATAGTCTGTCCAATGAATTTAAAAATGTTTTTAGGATTGCGAATAGCCGTTTAAGGTGTTTTTAGGACTACAAATAGCCGTCGTAAGGCTGCTAATAACATTGCCGGATAAAATCGATAATGGTTCAGCTTGTAGTGTAGCCTATTGGTAGTTCGACTATTATTTTGCAATTTTTTGGTCGATTAAATAATTTAAAATTGATTATAATTTTTATGGTATAATTTTTAAGGCATTAATATAGTTACGTTAGCTCATTTGGTTTTAAAGGTTTTACCTCGGGCGATGTTATTAGCAGTCCTACGGCACCAATTCACAATCCTAAAAACATCTTAAATGGCTATTTGCCATCCTAAAAATACTTAAATTCATTAAGCTGCAAATATGAATAGACTATGGTTAGCCGTTATAAAACTGCTTATAACATTGGCCATTTTATATTAAGTACACATTTCAACATAAATTTTTAAATGTAGAACTATATTCACTATTATGCCCCCACATTTAAAGTTTTTAACAGTTGGAAAAATCTTCGATGGTACCAAATCATTTATAAATTTATGATAAGGCAGAATATACATCTTAGTAAGTAGTGTAAAAATTTATTCAAAAAAGAAATAAATCCTCAAGCTGCTACAGTTAAATCGCTATAGTGACTTCATTGCAATATTCAGTGCCTGATTGATTGACTATCGAGGGATGAATAGTGATCGGGTATTGTAGAGAAGAAGATGATCTGTGACCGGTTGGTCCACTATCGGTGATCGATAATGAGCATTAATAGATCGATGAAATAGTAAATTTGCTACAGTAAAATAGATTTTCAGTCTTTTATCATCTATCTCCAACCGGTAATCATGTTGTTACAATGAGTTTGTCTACTATTAGAGACCAATGAATAGTAAAATCAATGAACAATGCAACAATCGATGAACAGTACTGATAAGCGGTAAAATCTAAATTAGTAAAAAGAGACATTACTGACTAAGGGGCAAATAATTAACTCGTTGCTTAGCATTGAAAAGAGATTCCCAATGAAAACACTTTGCAACTCATTGCTTTGCAGAGACCAATATTAGCTAACATTTCCAAAACTAGATGAGCCTTTTGTAGAGAGAGAAAAAAATCATCAGTAGAAAAGAGAAGATCGTTCTTAATCTTCTAGGCCAGTATCCACAAAAGCTTTCATTGTAAAGGGTTTTCAATCCGTGAAGACACCTAAATATGAAAAGGTCGTTCATTTTGTAAAGGATTCTGAAATCCCCCTTCAAAAGGATTCTCTGAGGTTGTCAAGACTCATCTGAAAAGTTTTGATGGGTTCTTGAGTCTCCATTTAAAAATGCTCGGTGGGTTCTCGGAGTCTCCAATTGAAAAGTTCGGCTTTGGATAGGCAATGGTTCCCCACCTATATGGAAGAGAAGTTTACCCGTATTTTGAAGAACTTCTATAACAATATGTCTCTTACTCTATTGCTTAGATTTACTTTCAGCATTTTACTTCATCTGCATATATTAGATTTAAGATTGGTTGCGATAAATAGTCTACGAATAAATTCATAAATATCTATTTGCCCATTTAGAAAGAGATTCAATTCGTTTCACACTTTCAATTGATATATTACGAAGAGATTCTGTTAAGGATTAAAATATTGATGTAATTGAATCATTTGTAACTTTTGTATTAGTTTATTCTTCAAATATGTACATCACATTATAAAGTGGCCATGTTGCTCTCATTTGCAATCATGAAACATTCATCCTACGAAAAACTTTGTTCATTTGTAATCATGAAACATTCACGGTCTTATAATTTTGTTGATTTAAATTTATTTGATGTTTTACAGCATGAACCTCAAAGGAGGAAGACAGATAGAAATCTCCCAACAATGAGCCTACTAGCCTGAACCTTAAGACATGTCTTTGAAAATGTCAAAAAAAAAATGTAAATCTTTCATAGAGATGTGGCAAACTCTTCAAGAGTTTGTAGAAGAAAATATTAAGCCAGAGAAAAAAGGAAATGAAAAAGCTGAAGAAAGAAGAAGAAATCACTCAAAGGCAGACGGAGAAGAATGTTCTTGGAGTTAACGAAGAAAAGAGAAGACTGATAAAACTTAGTGTGAGTTCCTAACAACAGAGAAATTAAAACTCCTAAAGAAGAGTAAAAGTAGGTTTGAAATTTATCTATTGAAAATATATGAAAATAAATTTAAATTTTACATTATTCTATATCATATAGACAATTCAAGCAGTCATTCTCAAACGAGAAAAGGGTTTTAAATTTATCTAATACTAATCCTAGAAGACCCAATTGTTATTTAATACAAAATATGTTTAGAATTTTATCTCCAATAAGTAGGACATCTATAATCTATCTCCAATCGGTGACCGATGACCGATGACCGATGATCATGTTGCTACAATGAATCGGTGTACTATCAGAGATTTGCGTTTAGAAAATAATCGCTATTGAAGATTCTAAACTAAGAGGCGCTTTAGAACTCCCTTTAGAGCCCAAAACTAATGCATTTTCACAAGAATATACTCTTTATTGAGAATAATAACCCAGGCTCTGTTTGGGACAGTTTTAGCGGATGAAAAAACTATTTTCCAACCGTCAGAGCTGTTTTCTAAATGTTTGGAACAACTCTTTAGCCCAGCTTTTTGAAAAGAACTTCTTCAAATAAGTTGTTTTAGATGCTCTTTGAAAAGCCAGTCCAACATAGCTTTCTAAAAACCGTTTTTTCTATTTTTAGCTTTTTCTCTTTTATTAACTCCAACTCGTTGCATACCACTCCAGTATTTTCGTCTGAGCGTGCATTTTCGGTCGGGCACTCGTTTTCGGCCGTGCATTTTTCGCCCGGGCAGACATTTTTCGCCCGGGCAGACATTTTTCGCCCGGGTAGTCCTTTTTCACCCAGGCGCGCGTTTTTTCGCCCGGGTGGCCATTTTTTTGCTCGGGCGTCCGTTTTTCGCCCACGCGGCCATTTTTTGCTCGGGCGCGCGTTTTTCGCCCGAACGATCGTTTTTCGCCCGGGCGGCCGTTTTTCGACCGAAAGGCCTTTTTTGGCCAGGGCACGCGTTTTTGGCCCGCGCGCTTGTTTTTCTCCCGGGCGGGCGTATTTCGCCCGGGCGCGCATTTTTCGCCCGGACAGTCGTTTTTTCGCCCGGGTGGACGTTTTTCGCTCGCTCGACGGTTTTTCTCCCGGGAGGCGGATTTTCGCCCGTGCGCGTGTTTTCCCACTTGCGATCGTTTTTCGCCCGTGCGGCTGTTTTTCGCCCTGACGACTATTTTTCGCCCGGACGCACGTTTTTCACCCGGGCGCGGTTTTTATGCCCGGGCGCGCGTTTTTCGACCATGCGGCTGTTTTTCGCCCTAGCGGCTGTTTTTCGCCCGGATGCGCATTTTTCGCCCGGACGCGCGTTTTTCGCCCGAGCGGCTATTGTTCTCCTAGACGGCTGTTTTTGCCCAGGGTGCGCGTTTTTCGCACGGGCGCGCGTTTTTTGCCCGGGCTCTCGTTTTTCGATTGTGCGACCGTTTTTCTCTCGGGCGGCTGTTTTTCGCCCGGACGCGCATTTTTTCGCCCGGCGACTATTGTTCTCCCGGATGGCCGTTTTTGCCAAGGGCGCATTTTTTCGCCCGGGTGCCCGTGTTTTGCCCATGTGGCCTTTTTTTACCCGAGCGACCGTTTTTCGACCGGTCGGCCATTTTTCACCCAGCCATCCGTTTTTTGCCCGGGCGGCCGTTTTAGGCCAGAGCGACCAATTTTTTACCGGACACGCATGTTTGCCTGGGCGCGAGTTTTCATAACCATTATATTTCAATATTTTTATTTAAAAAGCAGTTTTCAAACAGTTGTTCTACCGAACAACTTAAATGAAAAAGCTATATTCGATCATCACTTATGCAAAGACTCTCCAAACAGTCTGCAGATATCTCATATGAGTTTTTTTGAAAGCTCTATTCTAAAAGCTCTATTCAATCAACAGATTTTCAATCCGCTAGAGCTGTCCCAAACAGAGCCTCAGTCTCCATATTCTTTCCCAATGTATTCGTGTGCTTTAAAACCGGTCCGAACCGGTCCGGGCGAGACCGGCCGACCCGCCCGGACCGGTTCGAGACCGGTCGTCTCTAGGACCGGTCCGGTCCCGGACCGGTCCTAGAGGTCTCGACGGTCTCCGCTATTTGGAGTTAGACCGGTCCCGGTCTGGGACCGGCCTAACTCCAACGGCTCTTTAAGCCGTTATTAACGGCTCTTAAAGCGCAGTTACACAGTTTTCAAGCAGGCCGGCAGCGGCAGCAATGCTGCCGGCCTGCTTGAAATGGACAGCCTAGGGCCTAGGCTGTCATTTTTTTATTTATTTTTAAAAAAAAAAAAATTTAATGATTTTTTTTTTATTTTTTTATAAACCCCCCCTACCCGCCCACTACCCCCCCCCCCCCCCCCCCCCCCCCCCCTCTCTCCACTCTCTCCCCTCCACTCTCTCTAATTCTCTCTCACACTCTCTCTCACTCACTCACTCTCATCAAATGACCTCCTCCTCATCCGCGTCGGCGTCCTCGTCTGCGTCTGTCGCTCACGAAATTTTGGAGCACCACCACAAAGCGCCAATATGGGAGAAGTTTGACAAAGTGCGGGTCGACGGCGAAATAAAGGCGAAGTGCAAATCTTGCGGGAAGCTAATGGCCGCTGCCAGCAGCAACACAACCCTCGCGCGACATTCGAAATCATGTATTGCCAAACAAGCCCCAGAGTCCACTCAAGCTCAACTTTCGTCGACCGGGCACATTTGGACGTACGATCAAGGTCGCCAACGACAGCGACAAATGCAAACTGTCGTCAAAAAAGGTCTCCCATTCAACTTCTACGACGACAGCGAAATGACGTCGTACTTTCACGAAGAACTCCAACCCAAATATCAGCAAGTAAGTCGCACTACCACTAGACGCGATGCTTTAGCGGCGTACCTGCAAGCAAAACAAGGTTTAATAAATTTTTTTGAAACATTCGACGGTCGCGTTAGCTTAACGAGCGACGTTTGGACTAGCGGTTTAGTAGACGGTCATTCTTATATTTGCATTACATGTCACTGGATCGACCCAAATAATTGGGAGTTAAATAAACGTATAATTTGTTTCCAAGTGTTTGAATTTTCGCACACCGGTAAAGCAATTTATCAGGTTGTTAGTAATACAATTAGGGAATTCAAAATTAAAGAAAAAATTATGAATATAGCTTTCGATAACGCGTCAAATAATGGGATGACCGTCAAATATTTAATTTCGAATTTGAATCCAATGTTAGAAGGAATTTTTTTTCATACGCGCTGCGTTTGTCACGTACTAAATTTAATTGTGTAAGATAGTTTAAATTTTATGAAAGATTATGTTAGTAAAATCAAGACTATGTTACGAGTAATTTATAGTTCCAAAAAGAAAAAACAAGATTTCAAAAAATTTGTAATTTCGCAAGGTAAAAAATTTTTAGATCCATCGTATGATATGCCCATACGATGGAACTCCACATATAAAATGCTAAAACGGGCTTTGTCACAAAAAACTTTACTAATTGAATTTTATAATAGTGTAGAAACACATGATTTATGTGAGTCGGTCTGAGCCGTACTCGAAGATTACGTTAATTTATTAGAAAGTTTTTATCGGGCAACAACTATTTTATCTGGAGTTTACTATCCTACTAGCTCACTAGTTATTGAAAACATATTATTAATTTCAGAAACCTTTAAAAATTACAAAACGAACGAAATGTGGCGATCGTTAATATTAATAATGGAGGAAATTTTTTTGAAATATTACAAAGATATGTCTTCTATGTTTTCTTGCGCCGCGGCATTTAACCCTTTAATGGGTGTAGACGGGGTAGACAATTTTATAGAAGAAATTAATCGTAATTTAGATTTAGACGAATCCAGCAGTTTTTCTATTAATATTAGCGTTGCGAAATTTAATTCTGATTTTACTCGTCTTTATAATTTTTATGATCATATGTATGGAGCGCGTCCTCGCGAAGAAACAACCCAGCCAAAAACAAAAGACGCTTTAAAAAATAAAATGTTAGAATTAGCATCTAGGAAAAAACAACGAACGTCAATCACTTTAAATGAATTAGGTTTATATAGCAAAACACAGTTTCAGGATTATATGACCGCACACGAAATTGAAAACTTTGACATTTTGAAATGGTGGAAATCTAAAACAACCGTTTATCCTATTTTGGCCTTAATGGCCCGTGATTTACTAACAGTCCAAGCTAGTACAGTAGCTTCGGAGTCTGCGTTTTCTTTGAGTGGCAGGATTCTGAACGAGCGGAGAAGCCGGTTGACCGAGACGTCTTTGCAGATTTGCATTTGCTACAAGGATCATTTGGATGCTCTGAGGAGGAGACAACATGTTTCGTCAATCGAAAATAGCGAGGAGGAACTTGAAGACGAAATAAGCAACTTAAGCCTGGGCAGTACTACCGAGGAATAAACGAGCAAAATATAATTTCATTTTCTTATTTAGTTATTAAGTGTAATTTTTTTAAATAAAATGCAGTTTTTTTTAATTAAATGTAAATTGCAAATTTTTTAATTTATAAATTGCAATTTCAATTTGTATTTTTGTATTTCTAATTAATTGTAATATTTTTGTTTAAATTTTTAATAAAATTTGAGTTTTTTTATTTGTCCTTTTTTCAAATAAATTCTTTAATAAAATAAATTTCAGTTTTTTTTTTAATTTTTAATAATTTTTTTTTAAAAAAATTTTCCCTATTTTTTTAAACCGGTCCGGGACCGGCTTGGACCGGTCAACCGGTCCAGGACGGTCCTCCTCAAAAGGACGAAAACCGGTCCCGGACCAGGACCGATTTCGGTTAAACCGGTCCGGGACCGGTGGCCAAAAAGACCGGTCCCCCCTGGGACCGGTTCAGGACCGGACCGATGGTCCTTTTACGCAGGACTGTCCCAATGGCAGCTAATAGAGAAGAAAATATATAAAGACGGAAGAAAAACAAGAGAGAAAAGGCTAAAATATAATAAAGTTACACAGAAACAGAAGTAATTTGTAGAAACAACTATTTGGGTTCTTAGAGTCTCTAGCGGAAGACTCCAACCTTGGATAGGCAGTAAATCTCCATGTCGTGTGGACAAGACTACTAGCATTTTGAGAAACCTCTATAAATAAATATATATATATATATATATATAATTTGCTCTATAACTTGTATTTACTTCCAGCATTTTACTTCATCTACATATATTAGATTTAAAATTAGTTTCAATAAATAATCTATAGTACGCTATGGCCCAAAATACTCAATATAATGTATAACTAAACTAAAATCAACGGGCAAATAATAGTAATAAACCTAAAATCAATTGGGTACCAAGGCTACAAAATTTGCCAATTTGAGAATACATTCTCAACAACTACCATCTAACTAAATTCAATTAAAAAGGTTGATTTAAAGAAACCAACTGAGCAAACCGACTATTTCACCACATAGGAGAAGGTAATTTGAGCACTAGACACCAGACGAACACCTCTCAATCACAACACTCAAGATGAAGTGAAAGCCACATGCTTGATAATAGATCATTAAGATATATATATATATATATATATATATATATATATACTCTAACCAGAATCAACCAGGCACTACTGCAGTTTCAACTGGCATGCAGATATCTGAGAACATCAAACATTTTACTCAATAGCAGTGACCAGAAAAACCTCACGAGGCCGGCTCCGTCTTCTCGAGGGCTGTCAAAGAATTGCGCTGTTAGATTTCCCACAAAATTAAGTAAAAACTGGAGCGAATATTAATAGCCGCAAGGAGAGGAGAAATTACTGTTGTAGTTCAGAAGTTTTTCTATGAGGTCGACGTGAGTCATAAGCATGCGTCGGCAGCAGTATCGGACCAGTCCAAGGGCATCCAGAGCATCACTGCAAGCTTCCATTTGTTCAGGTAAAGAAAGAGTGTGAATCTTAATGCATACTTAGAACTAATATGAGTACAATGCTTATCTAGGAGCTGCTTTAAAATAATTAGTACAGATAAAACTATATCTCAAATTTTAAAGGATAATAACATGTTGAATCAAAAGTTTGAGTTAAATGAGAACTGAAATTTGAAGGACATTTACCAAAAATAGATTGATGTATATGGTAAAAAGAGAGAATCGGATTCATTTAACATCAAAGCGACACAGACGCACAAGCAACATGGATGTAAGAGCCTACACAAATGTATGATAAATAACCCTCGCCAGCCTTTCCAAAAACCAGAAAACATGTGTTTATAACCTGCAGAATACAAAATAAGAGTTACAACTAAGGTTGTTCACAAACCAAATAGTTTGTGAAAAAATTGGGAATAGATTCGTGAATATTCGATTAAGATTTGTATTTCTCGAATTCAAATCCAAATTCCGATTCGAGTGGTATTCGAATCCAAAACCGAATAATATTATCTCTATCGGCAAGATTCCCGAATAGTTCACGAATAATAGGAATATCTATATTATATATAAAGATGATCCTAGCCGTCAGATCAAAGTCTATTTGGTCCATCATTTGAAGTGAATTTGAGTTTGAATCCAAGCTTGAATTCGAATTTGAATTCAAATTCAAATCCAGGATTTCGGGACAAATCCGAATCCGAGTCTGAATTCAAAAATTTGAACGAATCCGAATCTGAATCTCTGCATTCTATGACAAATTTGGATTCGATTGAAGAGCTATTTGATTCGGTTCGTGAACACCCCTAGTTACAACCATAAGCTACTTCATCAATCGAATTACTGACCTCCCCAAAACTGTCATTGGCTTTCCCGCAATCGCCACACCTACCATCATCACCCACGTGGATAGCATCCATTTCACCCACATGGTTGCCATCTTCTTAAGACCACATGCACCCCATGATATCTTCCTACCTACATGAATCTTCAACCGATTGGTTGAGCTGCCAACGGCCACGGGTTGGTGTAGCATTCATTGGGGCAACCAATGAGTGGGACGCATTGGAGGATCTTAATCGTAGATCAGAATGGATGACTAAGATGGCATAGTTGTAGTAGCCAGAACCTTCTCAGATCTGTTTCTATTTAAAGTGCAGGATTACGATCTGACGGTAGAGATCTGATCAAATTACTTCTATTACGATCCATTAGATAAGTTTGTTTGTTTTGTTTTCTTTAAATGTACAGCGGTCATATTTGAGCAATAAAACAATAGACTGTAATTTGCAAATTTTATGGAAAGTTTATGAGTAATTTACCTCTATTAGCTTCTTATGATTCCCATCCATGTTCTCTCTCTTCTCTGGCCATCGTTCAGGTAGAAAAAGATCTGAGAAAGCTCTGGATACACCATAGTTGTGCTCATCTTAGTCGTCCATTATAGTATACGGTTCAGATTTTGCCATGCGCCCACGCACTGTTCACCCCAATGAACGCTACAGTTGGTCATGGCCTATTGCCGGAATAAGACGGATCTACACGCGCTTCATCTAGTTGGTTAATGACATGATGCCTACAACCCCTTGCTTGAGGTAACCGGATTTGCACATTGTTAGAACACAAAGAAGATAGCACAAAGGAGAAAGACATTAGCATTAAAAATCAGAGATATGCTTCGGTCGAGATACGATCAACACATTGAACCGAAGTTTTTCCCTCTCTTGTTTCTTCACCCTCTCCACTTCTTCTCCGCACTTCATGCCACATCTTCTCTCCACAGTACCCGACGTCACCTTAATCTTTTTCCTCCCCCGAGACAGCCAATTTCCTTGTGATTTGTTGTCTTTGGCGTGTTTGCATGAGGAGTCTCCACCGTACTTTGTAACCTTTATATACTATTTTGCTTCCCCACCACCAGTGAGATTTTTTCAAATCCATTGAGTCGTCTTTGCTTAGTCCAAATTAATTTAACCTAATGAGTTAGTCTAGTGAATTGTGTACTGTGTGTTTGTACTTATTTCCATTTATGGTAAATTATTATTCTGCATCTAATTTATTTCACCAATGTGATTATTGACGCTTGAAGATTGTTCATTTACCGGATGTTGTGTGTTGCTACTATGAAAAAAGAAAATGTTTCTTAAATTTTTTAGTCATTGCAATTTATTTATGAATTTAGTGTCGTGCATTCATTTTTTAAATTGCATTTAGAATTACAGTTTCATCACATTCATCCCATTTCGTTCAACTACGAGTGCATCAGTCATGGGAGAGAGAACAAGCTAAATTGTCAAGGACCATAATCCAGGGTCAGTGCATCAAAGGCAGACATGATAATATCTTCATCGTCAGTTGTGAGGACCATGCACAGTTCTTTACTTATAAATTGATGTGCATGAGAATAGGCTTGTCTCCAGTAGAAACAGACGCCCTGGTTATAGAAATTTGAGGTGCTCTTGATAAGTCGGTCCTTGATATGGGGGTCAAATTTTGATGTAGGCATTTCGGGAGGGTGCAGAGGAGTGGGTAATGGATAAGGAGGTGCTTGATGGGGTTTAAATGTAGGGGGGTAGAAGATCAAGTATGGATCTTTGGGTGGAGTGTAAAGGGAGCATCGGCGTGGAATTGGAATCACAGAATGAGCGGTCAATTGATGTGGCAAATTCATCTTCCACAAAACAAGCTTGTTTTCCAAGGAAGAGGGTGGAAAGATATGTATCTGAAGGTGTTCTCAAATATGGTGTTGGAGGAATATGCATAAAGTAACACAAGTAATGTGTTGTTGCAAGACCGAGAAACTCGTTGGACAACTCTACAAAGTCATTAATATATGCATCGACTGAGTGATCCATGTGGGCAGCACATAAGTGTTAGAAAATGTTGACAAACAATTGGGTGTCATAATCAACATTGATAAAGTCATTATAGGGTTCATTTGGTGGACCCAACGAGATCAGTGGAAGGTAGAGCCTCCATATAGATCGTGGAAAGAGGCACTTTGTGATCATCCAGTATGGAATGCATTTGAAAAATTGCTCTTTGTGTGCAATCCAGCCAAGAGGCACTTTGCCCACAAAAATTGAAAAAAATGCATGCATTGTGGAAGAGTTGAGTTGGTGATAAGGGAAGGAAGGAAGGTCGATAAGGGGTGAGGCATGCTTTCCATACAGAAGGGAACGAAGGTCATTGAGTCAGATGGAGCAGATAATGTGGTGGTTTGGCAATCTCGGTGGAAGTTATAGAGAAAATTGACTAATGATGCCTCCGTGTTGTCCATAAGAGATGAGAAGATGGTCATCGACTCATCGCTCAATCAAAATCTATGAGTTTGCCCATAATCTCGCGGGTGAGGGTATTCACTGAATTTTTTGGGGAAAGTAACAATCATGTATGGTGCGGATGAATCTTGTTCCCGGTTTGTGTTGATTCGAACAAACAGCATGTACGTTGCAATAACGGGTAAATCAGAAGTCTAATAGACGATATCGTACGCTGATTCAGAAGAGAACTTGCGTGTGATTCGTAACAGGAGCCTGATTAAAAGAAAAAAATCGGGGAACCAGTTAGACCGTAAACGGGTGTGTGCTACTAAGAAAGATGTTTCAGGGGATCCATATGATGGATCGAGAGGCTGGTCCAATTCAAGACCGATATAGACGCTGGAAATCGGGATACTGTACACAGTGTGTGGTCGCAGAGGAGACGAAATTGATGAGTTGTGTGGCTGGGTGCGACGGGGAGCGGTGCGCAAGAGTCGTGAACTAAAAAAATTCTGAAACAACGAGGCTACAAGTGGTGCTGGAGTTGAATGTTGGGAGGAGAAGTTGAGCGTTAGAGCTATGTTGGGATCGAGTTGTGTTGGAGATTGGGTGAGTAGCTGGAAAGAAGTAATTTGTAGATAAAAACAAACCAGGCAGTCTACAACGGTGAACTTGCGTAGTGTCTTGAGGAGTTGGCACAGCAGGTCTTGAGGAGAAAGGTCTTTTATGGGATTTGTTCTACCTAAGAATGTTAAGTATTAGCATAGTGTCTTGAGGAGTTGGCACAACAGGTCGAGGAATCCTTAATTTTGGGCTCTTTTCCTTTTGTTGTTGCATTTTTTCATTAATGTTTCACTATTTAATGCATCACAAGGCAAGGTCTGTAAGATAATAATAATTATAAACTCATTATGATATCACACAATGATGGGAAAAATTTGAGAAACAAAATTTGAATAAATAGATTACCAATACAATGGTCAATATAAAGTATACAACAACAACAACATAACCCATATAGTCCCCAATCATTGGGGGTATGGGCGGGGGAAGATTGGAAACAGACCTAACCTTTGGCACTATGCACAAAGTGGCTTCTCTCAGAGGAGAAAGACCTAACCTTTGACAATAAATGCACAAAGTGGCTGCTCACAGAGTACCACTGAAATAGTGGCCCCCTATACCGTCGCGTTTGCTGCGGAATCATGCCCTCAAATCAAAGCCAAAGACATCAGAGAGGGCAAACCCAAGAATCCATTTTGATTTATGTGCACATAACCATGCTTCCTTCATTCAGCATCCAGAGCATTGGTCTTGCACAATATATAAACAATATAAATATTTGCAATAAATAACATATTGCAATTCCATCAATACCATATCTTAGTGATATTTGAGCATACATAGCAAGCAATTAATATTTACAGAACTAGTCTATTTACATCATACTTTCACACAAAAGGGCAAGAATATACAGATAATAGTTAAAGAACTAGTCTATTTACATCATACTTTCACACAAAAGGGCAAGAATATACAGATAATAGGCAATGAAAAATTCTTAAAGTATGGATACATTCATACATACAAAGTAAATGAGTTCAAAAAACCAACCAAATGAACAAAAAGGTGTGCTTAAATGCGTTCATGCGCAAAACATTTATCACAATGCAACAAATAGTTCAAAATTGTACCAAAGCGTTCAATCTAAAACCAACTTTCTTAAAAAAGTAGAAGAAAAACTAAGCCCTCATACAATATTATTGAGTGATAATAACTCTTTTGAGATGAGGAAGCAGGAGACTCATGTGGATAGCAAAGAGGTCTTTTTGGCTTAGAGATGTTGATAACTTGAACTTTTTGGTTGATAAAGAGGAGGGCTTTTACAAAAAATTCTCCAAATATGGGGAGAAAACAGATTCAGCTGTAAGAGAGAACCAAAAGGGTGGGGGGGAGAGGGGGACAGAAAGAGAGAGAGAAGAGGACAGAAGAGAGGGATCACCCACTCCACAGAGAATAGGATTGAAGACAATTTGCTATTGAATTTCTCGTAATCAATCATTTCAAATCCCTTACAAGCATCTTGTATTTATAGAGAATAATTTACACCTACGGAGATAGTAAAGTAATCTAGGTGCAATCAATAAATTAATAAACGTCACTTGACTATAAATTATTTGTTCTTTTTTCATAAAACATATGTCAAAGGTGTTTTCCATAAACCATTAAAATTATAAAGACATCAAAAGCTATGAATTCAAACTCACTCATAGTATATTGACTTAGATTTGGTTTTCTTCTTTCCTGCTATGAAGAACAATAAGAATCTGCTAAATTATCACAATTCTAAGTATTTCTCTTTTATTTTCATTAGTTATATCATATATGTGCAACATCAAGTCCTTATCAATTCTAATTACCTAATTGCTATTATTATACTTACATCAATTACCCCTAAAAAGTAACGTTTGTTTGATCTCAACTACTAACTTATAAATTTAGCATTTATAGTTTGATTGTGTTGAACATTGTTGACACATGAAAGTTTAGGAATATGTTTCAATTTACAAAACAAGCATGCATTCATATCAAAAATTGATTTCATTTTAGCAGTCATCCTCAAAATCATATGAATAATTCAAAGGTGTCTTTCCATATACCTATAAAGTTTATCAAAAATTATGAGTTCAAACTCGCTGACAGTATATTGCTTAAAACTTGGTTTTCTTCTTTCCTTGCTATGAAGAACTATAAGCATAAGTCAAAGTTCTCATTCTTCATTGGTTATATGTTCAATATCAAATTCTTATCAGTATTAAATACCTTAAGTTGTTTTATCCAGCTTCCTCACAACAGTTACGCCCAAAATGTAAAGTTTGTTGGAACTTAACTACCTCTGGATTATACATTTTAGCATTTGCAGTCTGCTGATGTTGAATACTATTAACACAAGAAAGTTTAGTAATATGCTTCAAGATTCAAAAGGAGTACACATTCAAACCAAAAGTTGTGTTACATTTTAGCAGCCAGCCTCAACATCAAATGAGTATTTCTTTATCGACCTTCCAATTAATAACCATACACACTACTAGCTTATTTAAATTTATTCATCTAATTGTATTCATGTTAGCAATCAACTATTTAACTATCTTGCTAATATATGTACTTAATAAAATGCTTCTAACAAGCTTTAACTATTAAGTAATAACCATTAAAAGAGGAGTTACAGGTGATTAATGAAACACAAACTCAGGTGCTGCAAAGCAAACATTAAAAATAGAACCTCAAGATGCTCATAGAACTAACTATTGGCATATCCAACTGTCGAAAGTTATTGATATAGGCTATGTTTGGGGCATCGGTGGAGGTGGAAAAAGCAATGGTGGGAAACCAGTGGTGGCAATAGAGCTATTCAGAAAACTGTTTTGAAAGTTGTAGACTGTTTGGAAAATCTCCATTTAAGTGTTTTCAAAAAAGTGGCTTAGGTATATTTGTTTGGAAAAATAACTTTTAATAATAATTGTTTAACTTTTTAACGATAAAAATGTGTTTTATGATAATCAATTGTCACGTAGATAAGTAAATATTATATAAACCCTAAATAAACAGGTTAAAAAAAGTCAACAGCGAGAAGCAAACATAGCGAATGGGTGAAAATCGTGAATGAGATAAGAAAACATTTGCAGCGGTGAGAAGGAAGAAAGGCAGATCGTGAATGGCCGGGGCGTGGCTTTTGTAAACCCTCGAATAAAAGAGGAAAAACTAAAAGCAGAGAAAGCGGTTTTTAGAAAATCATGTAGGACCAGTTGCTCAAATAGCCCCCAAAACACCTTTCTTGAAAAAGCTCTTTTGAAAAAACTTCTCATCCAAACAACCTAAGAAGGGCGGTGGCGGTGAGAATGGAGCTTTTCTCATCGCCACCACCGCCCCAAACAGAGCCATAATCACAAACCTGATTTTTAAAAAAAGACGGTATATCATTAGAACTCGCTAAGAAACTACCATAGTTATCATGAATGTCATGTTCAGTGGGTAGTGGTCATACACTATATGTGACAACAGATTGAATTGTGTGCAAATGTGACACTGATTTGTTTCTTTAATTGCATTATCACACAAAGGAATCTGAAAAGCTAATCTATGAACAATGACAATCAGTCCTAAAATCTGCAACTAGCTAACAAATCAAAAAAATCAATTAGAGAACCACATCAATGGCGTATTAAAACAAAGTTCCAACAAAATAAAATGAAATATATTTCATTCAGCGGGTCATCAAACAGCAAATCCCACCAAAGAAGCAGAAGTAATGAACTTATGAACAATAGCAAAGTCTCATCTGATTCAATTAAAATAAGGGCAAGGGATTGATACAAACCCCTCACTGTAATCCGCCTGCAGAAGATCAAGATATGTGTCCCATTTATTGCCGATCACCTGAAAAAAAAATAAGATTAGAATTTAGAAAGGTTGCGTTCAATAGAGAATCTGAAGAAAGGCCGATAACATCCAAGGAAGAGAATAAAATCCTAAGAATCAACAAAGATCGAGCAATCAAGCTATTCAAGATAGAAAAGGAGAAACCTAAAAGCCAATACCTTCCCGCAGGTGAAACAACGAACAGGGATGATCATATTCTCGTATGAAGTTTACTTTCACGCAGGTCAGATCCTAAGCCAACAAAACTGCCTACTCTGCTGAGAACTACGCTCGAGACGGTCCGCCTCGGTGGGGATGGATGAACCGATCGATTGAAGGATGAAGGAGTATGGCGGACTGTAGTGGAAAGAGGAGACACGGTTTATGTCGCTACGGTGGTGAGCGTCGAAGGAGAACGGCGAGGAGCGAGGGGCGGCCGGCGATGAAGGAGGAAAGCGAGAGTTGCCGAATGAGTCGAGAAAGAACCCTAGAACTAGCTTATATGGTTACGAGACAATCAATCACCTTTGATCCGCTGGAGTTCACTTTCGGCCTAAAAAAAAAAAAAGTTTTCCTAGCCACCGGAGTGTGATAGTCAGAGCTGTCACATAGAACTAAAAATCGTAAATCGAATCGGAACCGAACCATTAGCGAATTATTTCGGTTTTGATTTGAATTTTGAAACCGTAAACAACAATGATCTGAGTGCGGTTCCTTCATTTTATTATCCGGATCAAAACCGGAATCAAAACCACAACATAAATGTCTCGAGCGGTTTCAAATTTTTTAGACCCGATCCAGATCGGACCGAAGCAGAACCGAACCGCAATCCGTTTATTATTATTGTTGCGGGTCGCACACGGTTCTTCCGTGGTCCGGTCTAAATTGACCGCCTTAGCTCGAGAGTCGAACCGGTGCGCGCAAGCAGTCAAAGTGGACGGTAATGGACAAGGAGACTTTTTCCGTGGAAAACCCCAAGGCGGGGTGAAAAACCACGTCGTCGGAGCTAGCGCCGACTAAACTTCACTATTTTGCTGGAGGTTACAACCTTTAGAGATACAGAGGACGACAGGCCGCGCCTCTTTACAATTTTGAATGAGGGAGATGATCGGAGGGTGACAGGCCACCTCTCACGATGCTGAATAACTTGGGAAAATTCTCTAAGTCTTTGACTCTTCAGTTTCTGGACTGGACTCCTCCAGGATCGTGGCTTCACTTATGCTCTAAGCTTTGCCTTGGGTGAGAACCTCGTAGCGCACTGGGAGAGTGCGAACCTTGAGGAAGAGTGCACACGTTGAGGGTATGCGCACGTTGAAGCGGAGTGTGCACGTTGCTCACGTTGACGGAACGGACGATGTTCACTTCCGCGGAACGGAGGAGGCACGTAGGAGGATTTCCCGGAGGCAGGATTCCTGTAGAGAGAGAAAGAGAGAGAGAGATTTCCCAGAGAGAGAGAGTCTGGATCTAAATGAAGACCCCTGGGGTCCTATTTATAGGATTCCGGGGTAGTTATGGCGGTTATGGTGTGCGGATAGCGCCTTTTATTTAAATAAGTAATTAAATAAATAGGAAAATAGAAAGATCGGACGGCTCATACGCGTCCCTACCATGATCGGGCGGTTTGGCAACCGCCGGGTGGTTATCTCGCCGGAGCGGCGGCGCCGGCCACCGCCGGACTCCCAAAAATGGGCGGCGGTGGCGGCGGCCTTCTACCTCGGGGGGAAGAAGGGTCGACCGCCGCCCTCCCTCAAGGAGGGAGGGGCGGCCGGCCTCCTCCCTCGAAGAGGGAGTTCGAGGGAGGGGCGGCCGACCTCCTCCCTCGAGGAGGGAGGGGCGGCCGGCCCCCTCGAGGGAGGGGCGGCCGGCCGGGCCGACCCCCTCCAAGGAGGGGGCGGCCGGCCTCCTCCCTCGAAGTGGGAGGGGCGGCCGGCCGGGCCGACCCCCTCCAAGGAGGGGGCGGCCGGTTCGAGGGAGGGGCGGCCGGCCGGGCCGACCCCCTCCAAGGAGGGGGCGGCCGGCCTCCTCCCTCGAAGAGGGAGGGGCGGCCGGCCTCCTCCCTCGAAGAGGGAGGGGGCGGCCGGCCTCCTCCCTCGAAGAGGGAGGGGCGGCCGGCCTCCTCCCTCGAAGAGGGAGGGGCGGCCGGCCGGGCCGACCCCCTCCAAGGAGGGGGTGGCCGGCCTCCTCCCTCGAAGAGGGAGGGGCGGCCGGCCTCCTCCCTCGAGGAGGGAGGGGCGGCCGGCCCCCTCGAGGAAGGGGTGGCCGGCCGGGCCGACCCCCTCCAAGGAGGGGGCGGCCGGCCTCCTCCCTCGAAGAGGGAGGGGCGGCCGTCCGGGCCGACCCCTTCCGAGGAGGGGGCGGCCGGCCCCCGCAAAGGGGGGCGGCGGCCGGCGGCCGGCCCCCTCTCGAGAGAGAGGAGGCGGCGGTTAGCCCGGATTGGGCTCGATGGTTCGTCTCTCGAGGGCGGTTACGCGGAGCGGGCGGTTACGCCAAGTGGTAGTTACGCCGAGCGGCGGTTATACGAAGTGGGGTTGACCGTTTGACCGCCACGTTGGAGATAGTGGGGAAGCGGTTTGACCGGCCATGATGGAGAAGGTGGAGTTAGTGGGGGTTTGAAAAACTACCCACTAACCACCCTAAACCGGGCTATAAATATGAGTACGCATCAATTGCCCCCCAAGACCTTTGACGGGGAGAACGGTCGGCTTAAGGAGGAGAAGGTCTTTCCCCTACGGACGCTTGTTTCCATCATGGCGGGAGGCGAGGAGATTGCTCGCGAGGTAAGTGAATCCATCGCAAGGATAGGTCGCGGGAGAAGGGGCGGAGCATCCAAACGAGTGCGGTGAGCGGAGCACCGCCGGGACGCAAGTGGGTGCGCCCCGGGTCGCCGCTCCCAACCGCGCGCATGGGCGTGCGTGCCCCGGGGAAGGGCGCGCGGGAGCGCGCGCGCCCCGGGGGGGGGGGGGGGGGTGCGCACGGGAGCGCGCGCCCCGGGCGAGCGCGCGCCCCGGGCGAGCGCGCGCCCCGGGCGAGCGCGCGCCCCGGGCGAGCGCGCGCCCCGGGCGAGCGCGCGCCCCAGGCGAGCGCGCGCCCCGGGCGAGCGCGCGCCCCGGGCAAGTGCGCGCCCGCGCTAGTGCGCGCGCGCGCTCGGGTGCGTGCGCACGGGGAGCTAGGGCGCGCGTGGGTGGGCGCCCGTGCTAGCGTGCGCGCGCGCTTGGGTGCGTGCGCGCGCGCTTGGGTGCGCGCGCGCGGGTGTGCGCCCGTGCTAGCGCGTGCGCGGACGTGTGCGAGCGCGCGTGTGGGCGAGCATGCGTGGGCGTGCGCGCCCGTGGTCCGCGCGTGTGGGTTCGCGTGCTCCGGGCGATCCCGCGCGGGTGCGTGTGTAGGGGCTAACGTTGGCTGATTCTGATCTTATTTTTCTGCTTTATTCTTACAGGGATCCAAGCGTGGAGGTTCCGGGCGCCCAATGAGAGGTCTCTCTTTTCTGAATGTCGAGGGTATTGCTGTCTGAGAAAGCGGTACAATATACCCGACGATTTGGAGATTAGGGTGCCGGGGGTCCAAGAGCGGGCCCAAAATCCTCCGTCCGGATGGATGACTATATGTGATTCTTCTTTCCGATCTGGCTTTCGCCTGCCTCCTTGCGAGGAGGTAGTGGAGATTCTGAGGTTCTTTGCGTGTCCGGTCTCTCAGTACACGCCATTGGGCATGATGCGGATGATGGGTTTGGCCGCCTTCTTTCGAGAGCACGGATCCCGGATTTCGTTGGACTTGTTCCGCGAGTTGTGCTTCGTGGAATCAGATGGCGGTGGGCGCATCGAGGTTCACAGCAATAAGCGATGGCTCAGGTTTGAAAGTCGTGTCGATCATCGGCACGGGAACACTTTATATGGATATGTTCGCAATTCCTGGTTTCTTCCAGAGGAATGGAGATCGCTTCCTGGTCGTAGTCGCAGAATCTCTGGACGAGAGCATGAGTTTTCCCCGGTGCTTGGCTTTGTGGACGCGGGTTCGCTATCGAAGGCCCTTTTCCACCTGTCAAAGAGCGTGGAGGAGAAGCGTTTGCTTCTCTGCGGGATGTCTACTGACGCAGGACGCTCTGCTGCGGCTCCTTTGGGTCGCGGGACGAAGAGGCGCCTTGTCTTCCGTAATGTTGATCACACTTCGGCCCCTCGATCCCCAGACAGAGGGGGAGAGCAAGCAGAGGATGCGGCGGTTGGCGAGCCTCAGGTCACGGGTGTGCCCGATGTTTCAGATGTGGAGGTACTCGAGTCTTCTGCCCCCCAAGTTCCTGATCAGGTCCCACGCCGGCGTCCGGTGAAGGGAGTACGAGTATCGTCGTCGCTGGAGGCGATGAAAGCTGCGGTTAGCATGATTTCGATCCTCCTTCTTCTCCCCTTTCAATGCCGTTCGTGTTCTGAGCATTTTCTTGTCTTCTGCAGATTGGCGTCCAGACGAGTATCGCCCATACCTGGAATGACCATTACGTTGGTCTGAAGGATAGCCATGAGCAGCTTCAAAGGGAGCTCCGGGAGTCCCAAGAGTCCCTGTTGATTTCCAGGGGTAGATGGGAGCGTGATACGTCGCGATTCAGCCAGATTGAGGCAGGTCTGCGTGCTGAGCTCAGGCAGTTACAGGGGGAGCTTCGTGCTGAGAAGGAGCAGGCTAAAGAGTCCGCCCGCCTTCGGGCGGCGGCCCTTGAAGACGTTGCTCGCTTGGAGACGGAGGTGGGGCGTCTTTCGTCACAGGAGCGGATTGCTGAGTTAAAGGCTTCGGGGGTTGTCGAGTACCGGGACTCGCTTGACTACGAGCAAGATCGCGTGACCTTTGCCGACGAGATCCGCGGTGAGATCTGGAGCTCAGAGGTGGAGCCACAGCTGGAAGACGAGCGTGAGATCGCCTTTCGTCGAGGTGCAGCGAAGGCTTTCCGCCTGATTGCTAGAGTCCGTGGTGTGGACGTTGAGGGCCTCGGGGTCGGCGACCTATCCAAAGATGATGCCGATGCCTCGGAGGGCGAGACCAGCGTCTGATGCATAGTCATTTGTATTCTTGTACTCTTTGTGTATTCAGTTGTGTGTCGTTTGCGTGTTTTTATGTTGGTTGTGATATCTGCCCCCCTTTGTTGACCGGGTTTGTAGATCATCTTACTATGTTTTTGTGATGACATGGACACCTGGGAAGGTGCGATTGTGGATGAGCTCCGTGTTTGTTTTATTCGTCTTGTTTGGCGTAGTAACAGTCCTTTGACCGAACTTGCCTCCAAGGAAGGACCGATGGTCCTGTCGCTTGAATTGGACGAGGACCGAGGGTCCGGTCGTCCGTTGGGATAGGTGTAGGTATGATCCTTTGACCGACCTTGCCTCCAAGGAAGGACCGAGGGTCCTGTCGCTTGTCTTGGACGAGGACCGAGGGTCCGGTCGTCCATTGGGATAGGTGTAGGTACGATCCTTTGACCGACCTTGCCTCCAAGGAAGGACCGAGGGTCCTGTCGCTTGTCTTAGACGAGGACCGAGGGGGTCCGGTCGTCCGTCTTCTACAGGTGTAGGTGCGATCCTTTGACCGACCTTGCCACCAAGGAAGGACCGAAGGTCCTGTCGCTTGTCTTAGACGAGGACCAAGGGGGTCTGGTCGTCCGTCTTCTACAGGTGTAGGTGCGATCCTTTGACCGACCTTGCCACCAAGGAAGGACCGAGGGTCCTGTCGCTTGTCTTAGACGAGGACCGAGGGGGTCCGGTCGTCCGTCTTCTACAGGTGTAGGTGCGATCCTTTGACCGACCTTTCCTCCAGGGAAGGACCGAGGGTCCTGTCGCTTGAATTGGATGAGGACCGAGGGTCCGGTCGTCCGTTGGGATAGGTGTAGGTACGATCCTTTGACCGACCTTGCCTCCAAGGAAGGACCGAGGGTCCTGTCGCTTGCTCGTCATTTGCTGTATTGGTATGGAGCTCCCGAGGGTTAGTCCTTGGAGATGATGTGATTTTACGTATGCTCGATTGCGCGTGATTTGTAGGCAAATTGGCTCTGAGAATAGCCATGCATTTACTAAGCAAGGAGAACGAGCAAGCATATGTTCACATATAACGAAATGACGGTTCATGTGCAAGTGGCAACTTGCGACCTTTAAGTTTTGTAGTTGTTCATAACACAAACATTAGTTCATAAGATAAAAGATGAAGTTGAGGAGGCTGTTCATCTAGTGCTTGAAGTGCCTACGTGCGAGGTTACTCGGATGTTGGGCTGCACTTGCTGTAGGTAGCATGCTCGTGCTGTCTCTTGGTCTCCGCGAACGACTCCCACCCCAGCCGGGGTGACAAATTTCATGGCGAGGTGCGGGATGGACGGGATTTCCCCAAATGCTACCTGGAGCGGACGACCGAAGATCGCATTGTACGGTGATTCCGTTGTAACTGCCACAAACTGAACGTTGTGAGTTGCCTGCTTCGGGAACTCTCCCATGGTTACTGGGAGGGAGATGGTCCCCTCAACGGGGACCGGGTTTCCGCTGAATCCGTGAATGGGCCCTGGAGCTCGCTGAAGCCTTTCCCTCGGGATCTTCATTCCCTGGAGAGCGGTCATGAAGATAACGTTCACTGAACTGCCATTGTCGATCAGTATTCTCTTGACGCGGAAGCTGGGATCTCCTATCTCAGCACTTATGACCAGGGGGTCTTGGTGCGGCGTTAGCAGCCCCTCGAGGTCCTTGTCTCCGAAGGAGATTGTTCCCGAGGTTTGAATGCTCCGGTCTTTGCCCCATTCCTCGTGCTTGGCGATGGAGTTGACTACGTCGTAAGGTGATCCGTAGATGGTCTCTACGATCCCTACTATTTCTCTGTTCCCTGGACCCCCTTGGGGGGCTGGTGGCTGGTTCCGGGTACGGTCCTGTATGAACCTTCCGAGGATGCCTTGACGGATGAGGCGCTCAATTTCATCCTTGAGCTTTACGCACTCCTCCGTCGTGTGCCCTGGTGCTCTGTGGAACTCGCAGTACTTTGAGGGGTCTCCTTTGTTCGGCTGGATTTCTCGCGGCCTTCGCAGCGCCGGGTTGTCCTGAATCGCATAAAGCACGTTAGCACGAGAAGTGTTGAGTGGCGCATACTCTCGGTACGCGTTGGATCCTTTGTTACCGCGCCGATCTTGTCGGCGGGCATTGCTCCGATGCTCCTCCGGCTGCCGCGGGTTCGGTTCCTCTTTCTTTCTCTTTAGTCCTCCCTCAAATTGCTGGCGATGAGCCTCTATCGCTTTGTCGGCTGCGATTTGAGCTTCTATCCGGTGGATGAGGTCGGGATAGCTTGGGACGGTATCCCTCATCAGAGTTGAGTAGAAGCCGCTGGGTCGGAGTCCGCCGAGGAAAACCCCTCGCAAGAGCTCTGGGTCTACCCCGGGGATTTGTCGTGCCTCGGTGGTGAATCGGCGGAAGAAGTCCTTAAGCGTCTCTCCTTCATTTTGACGTATTCCGGAGAGGTGGGAGGGATCCCGGACGACTCTTCTGTTTGCCACAAACTGCTCGACGAACACTTGGGTCAGCTTGACGAAGCTGTTGATCATCCCCTCTTTAAGCGAGTGGAACCATGTCCGGGCCTGCCCCTTGAGTGTCGCTGGGAAGACTTGGCACATGAGTTGATCACTAGCATTGTAGATGCGCATCACAGTTGCGAAGTGGTTGATGTGCTCGAGGGGGTCGTTGGTCCCGTCGAAGGTTTCCACGCTGGGCAGCTTGAACCCATGAGGGACCGGGTAAGCTAGGATCTGGGGAGTCAACGGGGATCCACGTCCAAGTTCCCCCCGAGCATAGGCGGGGGTCCGCCCCAAATGTCTGCATTCTTCTGCCACCACCTCACGGATTTCCTCCCGCGTGATTCTTCTCATCTCCTGGTCGGGGACTGTAGCCGCCGAATGATGGTGGTGGAGCGGGTGAGTGGAACTAGAAGTGTCGGACTGCCCATCTCTTGCGGCGTGATGTACGTCGGCGGTGTACCCGCCGTGAGGTTGGCTCTCTGCCGGAGGTGGTACATCATTCGGTTGTGGAGGCGGATTGGGAGCACGCGGTGCTGCGGCGTTCCTGAGGAGCAGGAGCATCTCGGTTTGAAATTCTTCTAGTCGGTTCGTCCGCTCCTCCATGGTCGCCATAGGCGTGGCGACCGCTTCTCCAACAGGAGCAATGTTGACGCCTGAGAGCGTGGGTGCAGATCCCGGCTGCCCTTCGCGAATAGGCTCTTCGGTCGCACGAGCAGTCTTTCTTGTCATTTCCGTCGGTCGAGTATCACTGTGTTGGGATACTGTCTTTTGAATTCTAGAGCTTTGGGGAACACTTTCCCACAGACGGCGCCAAACTGTTGCGGGTCGCACACGGTTCTTCCGTGGTCCGGTCTAAATTGACCGCCTTAGCTCGAGAGTCGAACTGGTGCGCGCAAGCAGTCAAAGTGGACGGTAATGGACAAGGAGACTTTTACCGTGGAAAACCCCAAGGCGGGGTGAAAAACCACGTCGTCGGAGCTAGCGCCGAATAAACTTCACTATTTTGCTGGAGGTTACAACCTTTAGAGATACAGAGGACGACAGGCCGCGCCTCTTTACAATTTTGAATGAGGGAGATGATCGGAGGGTGACAGGCCACCTCTCACGATGCTGAATAACTTGGGAAAATTCTCTAAGTCTTTGACTCTTCAGTTTCTGGACTGGACTCCTCCAGGATCGTGGCTTCACTTATGCTCTAAGCTTTGCCTTGGGTGAGAACCTCGTAGCGCACTGGGAGAGTGCAAACCTTGAGGAAGAGTGCACACGTTGAGGGTATGCGCACGTTGAAGCGGAGTGTGCACGTTGCTCACGTTGACGGAACGGACGATGCTCACTTCCGCGGAACGGAGGAGGCACGTAGGAGGATTTCCCGGAGGCAGGATTCCTGTAGAGAGAGAAAGAGAGAGAGAGATTTCCCAGAGAGAGAGAGTCTGGATCTAAATGAAGACCCCTGGGGTCCTATTTATAGGATTCCGGGGTAGTTATGGCGGTTATGGTGTGCGGATAGCGCCTTTTATTTAAATAAGTAATTAAATAAATAGGAAAATAGAAAGATCGGACGGCTCATACGCGTCCCTACCATGATCGGGCGGTTTGGCAACCGCCGGGTGGTTATCTCGCCGGAGCGGCGGCGCCGGCCACCGCCGGACTCCCAAAAATGGGCGGCGGTGGCGGCGGCCTTCTTCCTCGCGGGGAAGAAGGGCCGACCGCTGCCCTCCCTCAAGGAGGGAGGGGCGGCCGGCCTCCTCCCTCGAAGAGGGAGGGGCGGCCGACCTCCTCCCTCGAGGAGGGAGGGGCGGCCGGCCCCCTCGAGGGAGGGGCGGCCGGCCGGGCCGACCCCCTCCAAGGAGGGGGCGGCCGGCCTCCTCCCTCGAAGTGGGAGGGGCGGCCGGCCGGGCCGACCCCCTCCAAGGAGGGGGCGGCCGGCCTCCTCCCTCGAAGAGGGAGGGGCGGCTGGCCGGGCTGACCCCCTCCAAGGAGGGGGCGGCCGGCCTCCTCCCTCAAAGAGGGAGGGGCCGCCGGCCGGGCCGACCCCCTCCAAGGAGGGGGTGGCCGGCCTCCTCCCTCGAGGAGGGAGGGGCGGCCGGCCCCCTCGAGGAAGGGGTGGCCGGCCGGGCCGACCCCCTCCAAGGATGGGGCGGCCGGCCTCCTCCCTCGAAGAGGGAGGGGCTGCCGTCCAGGCCGACCCCTTCCGAGGAGGGGGCGGCCGGCGGCCGGCCCCCTCTCTCGAGAGAGGAGGCGGCGGTTAGCCCGGATTGGGCTCGACGGTTCGTCTCTCGAGGGCGGTTACGCCAAGTGGTAGTTACGCCGAGTGGCGGTTATACGAAGTGGGGTTGACCGTTTGACCGCCACGTTGGAGATAGTGGGGAAGCGGTTTGACCGGCCATGATGGAGAAGGTGGAGTTAGTGGGGGTTTGAAAAACTGCCCACTAACCACCCTAAACCGGGCTATAAATATGAGTACGCATCAATTATTATTATTATTATTATTACTATTATTATTTGCAATATATATTTATTATTTTGTTAATTGGCACAATGCACCCTGCAATTACCTATTTTTGGCACAATGCACCCTAAAAGTTTAAAATTGGCACATTCCACCCTCTAATTAGAGGATTGCTAGCACTCTGCACCCTGGTCTGCTAATATTAAGGGTATTTTAGTAAGTATTTTTCGGGCTCACTCATTCTTTTCTTTTAACCGAACATAAAATTAGGTTTTCTTACTGTTTCTTTTTGGTTTACCCTTAGCGCCGATCTCCTCCATCGTCAACCCTTGCGCCGATCTTCTCCATCGTCGACACCTGCGCCGAGAGCCTCCATCGTCGACACCTGCGCCGCTCTCGTCCATCGTCGACACCACCTGCGCTTTCTTCCGAGTACTTGAGTGCTTCGGATACCTTGTGCTGCTCTTGCTTCTGATACCTTGTGTTGTTTCTAGGTAAGACTATAACCTACATCTCCTCCATCGTCGACAACACCTGCACTTGCTTCCATTTCCTCTGTTAATTTCTTGTCATTCCAAAAACTTAGCTACAAACTTGGCCCTCATTTCTATGTCATTAATAGCTTGAACAATATGATGCACTAGATTGATGCTTCTCCGACCTGAATACAAAAATGCATGGCTTCCATATATCTCTTTTGCAATTGCCCACTAAATACGATATTGGGTATTCCATTAAATCTCAAAGTAAGCCACAAGCTGCATAATCCTTAATCCACTCTGGAGTACCTAGACTCCCCCCCCCTACTGTGGATTATTCTCAATGTGATCCTCTTTCTATCACCCAAGAAGATGCATCATAACATGGTTCTTCCATTGTGGCTGTAATAATTTCCTCGATTTTTTATTTATGATTTTGATATAGCCCCTCCAATTTTATGTAGATTCTTTGTGACGAATCCATCGAAGAGCACAATATCTGCTACGTATTAAGGATGTGATTCTACGACAGCCTCATCCTTAGGTAAACTCTAACCTAGATTTATAATGATTTTTTGTTTTTGCTCTATAAATTTGAGTCTCTTATATGATTTTATTTACGATTAAAGAATGCCGCATTCCGGTGAAGTTGAATGAGATAATATGTTGATTTACGCATATGATTCTCAAGAGGGAATTCCGTTAGGTAACGGTTGTGATACAGACAGAATGGAGGATGATGATGATGATTTTGATTCCTCATTTACGGCTGATTTGGAGGAAAGTGAATTTGAGTTCGATGATGCTATACGTATGCCGAACATATCGATAATGAAATTCAATCGTTGGGTGGAAGAGATTCAAAAAATTTTGTTAGTGTCACTGCTGGATTACCAACTATACAGCAAGATAGTCATTCATCGTCCAAATCTGAGAAACGAAAAGGTTCACAAATACAGATTTATCAAGTAGACGCCAATGATTCTGACTTCGAGTTTAAAGTGGGTCTGTGTTTCAATACCGCAAAAGATTTTAGGAATGCAGTTAGATTGTATGCTACCAAGCAAGGAAGACTACTAAAATTTACCAAAAATTGTAGCGATAAAATTCAAATTACATGTGATTGTGAGTGAGTTTTATTTGTTTCATTCATATCAAATAACGAGAGGACTTTTCAGGTGAAGACAATAAAAGGGGAACATACATGCTATATGGTTGCAAACTCCATACACTGTAATTCTAAGTTTCTAGCGAATAAATATGAGCACCACATCAGTAGCAACCCAGAATGGCCTGCAAATTCAATGCAAGAGGTGATGCAGATGGAGAACCAAATATCTTTGAGTATTTGGAAGATGTATAGAGTGAAAAAGCATGCTACCAAAGAAATTAGTGGCACTGAATTGGAACAATACGCTAAGCTTTGGGACTATTGCAAAGAGATTTACAAGACCAATCCGGACACCACAATTAAGATAAAATATAAGCACGATGTAGTCTCTTAAACATGCATTTTTAAGAGACTTTACATATGCTGGGGTGCATTGAAGAAGGGATTCATGGCTGGCTGCAGACCGATCATATGTTTGGACGACACTCACATTAAAATAACTGTCGGTGGGGTACTATTATGTGCAGTCGGCATTGATGGTAACAATAACATGTTTCATGTTTCGTATGCTTATGTTTTTAAGGAAAACACCAAAACTTGGAAATGGTTTATTAGTCTCCTTATGGAAGACTTGTGTATGGAGAACAATCATATGTGGACAATCATTTTAGATAAACAAAAGAGGTTGATAAACGTTGTTGAAGAGTTATTGCCTAATGCCGAGCACAGATTGTGTGTAAGACATATGTATAACAACTTCAAACAAAAGTTTAGAGGCTTACAGTTAAAGGAGTTGTTATGGAGAGCTACGTCTGCTACCATGGTTGCTGATTTTAATGCTGAAATGGAGAAGTTGAAGGCATGTAATAAGAGGGCTTACAATTGGGTAAGGGAAAGACACGAAAGACATTGGGCAAAGTCTCATTTTAATGTTTGGTCTAAGTGTGATATATTATTAAATAATTTTTGTGAAAGCTTTAACAATGTAATCTTAAAGACTAGAGATAAACCTATTATCACAATGTTGGAGACAATAATGGTAATTCTAAAGAAAAGGCTCCATACTCAACGAGATAAAGTACTCAAAATCCTATAAATTCAAGCAAAGAGTGGCCCTTAGCCAAGAGTGGCCCTTAGCCAATTTGATTATCATCATTCCTTGGACTAACATACATAAGAAGCCCGGAAGAAAAAAAGTCCAAGGAATGATGATTTATAATGGAAGTTAGTAGGTGTGTAGAAAATAATGGAATTAGAAGAAAAAAAGTTGAAGAATTAGAGTCAGAAAAACATGGAATTAAGAGACAGGGTAAGTACACATGCTCCAACTGTGGAGCACGAGGGCAAAATAAAAAAGGTTGTCCGGAAGCATTCCAAGCAACAATGCCTTCAGCGTCTACAAGAAAATAAAAAATTCTGATAACCATTATTTTCTTTTATATTTGCTTTGCAATTTCTCTTCTAATTCCAGTGTTAATATTTAAATTGCATTGAAATGTAGGTGTGTAGGAACACAAGAAATGTGAAGCTTCTGTCAAAGCTTATCTACCAATTTAGAGCTCGTGGGAAGATGATCGTGAATTGCGGGATGCTTATCTAGCAATTCTATTTTATCATCCATTGACGTAAATTGGGAGATTCTTTATTAATAAGGGCTGGAATGAGAGTTTTATAAGGGATGCAATGGGAATTTTATCTCGTTGAGTGGGATGGGAGTTTTATCTTATTGTAATGAGAGTTTTATAAGGGCTGTAATGTAGTGGAATGAGAGTTTTATCTCGTCGAGGTATGATGGGCTGTAATGTGAAGAGGTATGCTAGGCATGAATTGGGTTGCGGATAGAAGGAATGGGTGTGAACTGGGCTGCAGATAAAAGGAATGGGAGATTTATTAATGACTGGACTGAAATACCCATGTTTTATAAGTCTAGGGTGCAAAGTGCAAGACTAATGTTAATTGGGGGGGGGGGGGGGGGAGGGTGCATTGTGCCAATCTTAATAATTCGAGGTGCATTGTGCCAAAACCCCGCATTTTGCAGGGTGTATTATGCCAAAAGGCCTTTATTATTTATACAACTATACATATAATAGTCGTTTGATTACAACGTTATCTGATTGCAGCAGGATTCAAATACTCATACAGAGGCCACGCAACATTAGGTCATTTTTCTGCTCCTCTATGTCGAAGGCTCTCCGCTCCTCTATGTCAAAGGCTTCCTTCTCGCTCTGCTTGCTCGATTGCCGAAGACATTCTTCTCCTCATTCCGGCAGTGTTCGCTCCTGCATTGTTCGTTCTGACCATTTTGTTAGGGTTTCAGATCTACATATGGAATCAATGACTTCCTCGACTGGCTTCTTCTAGATGATCTTCCGAAAGTGTTTGTTCTCTCCCTCACTGTTAGGGTTTCAAATTTAGGGGCCTCCGACGACCGCCTGGTGAGCTTATTTTTTCTGACTTTTTTGGATCAAGTTTATTGTAATCATACAGTATTGCCCATTCTTTTTCTATTCAGTGCGTCAAATCAAATATTATTGCATGCATATCTTTATTTGTTCAATTTTAATATATAATTAGACTTAAGAAATCATGAAATTATTGCTCCAATCATTTGAATTTGGTTTTTCTTTTCAAATATGCATTTTTAAAGATATAATAATCTCTGTGAATGCGTCTAATGACTCAAATTATAGAGTTATAAAATGATTAAAACTGATATGCATATCCAGGGTCGCACCCCTCACGGGGTGCGGCCAAGGCCGTGCGCCTTATGGGGTGCGGTCGAGGCCTTACCCCCCCTAAGGGGTGTGGCCTCTTGGGGTGCGGTCAAAATCGCACCCCTCATGGGTTGCGGCCAAGACCATACCCCCTAAGGGGTGCGGTTAGGTCCGTACCCCCTATAGTCTTTGGGGTGTGGCCATGGACGCACCACCTCCCTTGGACTCCCTAGGGGGTGTAGCTTAGGGCTCCTCCTTTTTATTTTTCAGTTCAACCAGTAGGTCCGCAGTCGTGCCTCACCAGTATCGCTTGGCTACGCCTCCAAAAGTCACGTTCGCGGCACACACCGAACGTCCCCCAAATGCATGACGCGCGCCGAGCATCTCCAAGTTTGCGGCACGCTCATAATACCTCTACCTGCACATTGCGCTCTATGCGTCTCTA
The DNA here is from genome assembly GCA_033032865.1 of Dactylorhiza incarnata. Classification (NCBI taxonomy): domain Eukaryota; kingdom Viridiplantae; phylum Streptophyta; class Magnoliopsida; order Asparagales; family Orchidaceae; genus Dactylorhiza; species Dactylorhiza incarnata. Next base: position 5,570,262 of record JAWHQI010000103.1, on the reverse strand, counting down.
AGTTCGCAGTGCGCATGACAGTTAATTTTCTTAACTTCCCAGATTGTAGGTTTCGTTCGTTGTTGTCATCGTCGTTAACAAAGTTGCCCAAGCTGCCCCGGGGGGCAAGACAGTCATATTCAAAAAGTGACGATCCGTGTGTTCTAGATCAACGAACGTGATTCGCCCGTTAGGTGGTTACGGTGGTTACAATAGCAAAATTATAAGGATGCCCCTGTCCAAAACTATAAAAGGAGCCCAGAGTCCTCATTTGAAGACACATTGCCTATAGCGCCCAAGAGAGCTCCTTCGAAGATTCTTCAGAGTTCACCTTTGGCGTCGGAAGAATCCTTCGAAGAACTCCTTCGGCCTTCGAATATCTCCTTCGGCCTTCGAAGATCTCCTTCGGCCTTCGAAGATCTCCTTCCCCTTCGAAGATCTCCTTCGAAGGTGACTTGAAGACCTCCCTTAGGCTCTTGGATATCTCCTTCATTCTTAGAGATTTCTCTCTCTCTCTCTCTCTCTCTCTCTCTCTCTCTCTCTCTCTCTCTCTCTCTCTCTCTCTCTCTCTCTCTCTCTCTTTCTTCTCTGCACCCCCGACAATGAGCGGTGGTCTGTCATTCTCTTGCATTCTACAACTTGTAACACCAAAAGAGATAGTGAATTTGGTCGGCACCGATTCGACCGCATGGTTTTTCACCCTTTTCGGGTTTTCCATGTTAAAAGTCTTCTTGTCAGCTGTCTCACTTTACTTTGACTGTTTGCGCGCTCAACTCACTCTAGAGCTGAGAAGATTCAATTCGACCGGACAAATGAGAGCGTCAAGCGACCCGCAACAATTTGGCACCATCTGTAGGAAAGGAGTTCCCAAACTCTACAAAGAATCTCGAAAGGCAGTATTCGCTTCAAGGCGGTACTCGCAACGGACGACAATGACAAGAAAAAGTGCCTGAACTACCAAAGGATCAATCCCTGGAGGGCGAGTTTGTAAGTTATGAGATTGTTCTAATCTTCACCTAGGGGCGAATAGGTGTTGTCGTCTTTATAAACTTAATGCAAAATAATGAAAGTAAATGCAACAAACACATAATCACAGAAAATCCACATCACAAACAACGACAGTTATAATGGTTTTTCGAGTTTGGTACGTCCACTTTCCCCCTCCGCCTATCTAGCAGTGAGCTAGCCTCGACAAACTCCAACCAAAACTCAGATCCTTTGATCCTACAACTCAGAGACCAAGTATCCTACCTCAGAAGTACTAAGTGACCTCCTACCTCAGATCACTAGGACCCTACCTCAGAAGCACTGGCTGGCCTCCCACCTTAGATCCACAACTCAGAGACCAAGTATCCTACCTCAGAGGTACTGACTGACCTCCTACCTCAGGTCATACAGAACCCTAATACTCAGGCCACATAAGACCCTACAACTCAGATTTAACAAAGGAATCCTACAACTCAGGTCTCAGAGAGATCCTACAGTTATACATGTTTAATACAAAACCTTTCTATAGACTCAAAATAATAGATCTTGATAAATCTGGAGTCTTCTTGAAGCCTGATGTGGATTGTCTTCAACTTTGATCTTGCAGAGGACTATGGGAGAATATGCATCCGTGAAAATTATCTCCTTTTCACTTTAGAAGATCCTCCCTCTTCTTCTCGTTAGAAGATTGAGCTTTAAGTAGTTCAGCAAGATGATTCGAATTCTTACTTCTAGAGAAGAGAAGATTGGCTTTAAAGAATATCTTCTTCGATATTGAGCCTCCTGATGAATAGCACATCCAAGAAGATGACGACGAAAAAAGCACTTGTTTCAAATGTATCGATTAGGGTTTTCTATTCACATCTTCTTCCTTTTATAAGACCAAGATCCTTAACGGTCAAATCTCGGACTGACTTTATGTCAAAAATCTCTTTCCTTAAAGGACAAATTTAATTGGCCCAATCAGCGACGACAATCTTTGATTTTCTGCGTCTTGAACTATCTCGACGCATTTGTATTGTCTCGACGATATTTGCATTGTCTCGACGATATTCCGTTTCTTCTCGACGATACTTGTGGTCTACAATACTATATCTGAGTTCAACACTACCACTGTATTCAAGTTGAATCATTAAGCTTATCAAGAAAATTTTGAGTTCAGCACGACCACTGTCTTCTAGTCAACGATCAAGCTTATCAAGACGATTTCTGTGTTCAACACGACCACTATCTTTAAGTCGAATGTTAAGCTTATTAAGACGTTATTTTAGCTTGTCAAGATGGTAAGACTTAACACTTAAATCAGAGCATTGCTTTGGCAACAGGGGAGTATCAAGACGATATGGACTTAAGTTATTCTCAACTCACTATACTTCTGAAATGTCGTGTAGGATCCTCGATGACATTTTCACTTTTCCTCGATGACAATTGACTTAACTGTTGGACATGTGTGTCAAATCCCTTTGTTTGAGAATAACAAATCCCATACTGTATTTGATATTGCTTATAGTGTGCAGGAACTATAGGTGCGATTCTCCACAGGTAGAAGGCAGCATGGAAACAATTTTTTGAAAGGAGCAGTACTACCGCCAGCGCTATCGCTAACGCCAGGCGCTAGCTCAGTTGGTTCCGTCTCAGCAGTTTCATCTCAGCTTCCGTCTCAGCGGTTAGCCTCGTCTCAGCGGTTCCTTAGCACTACCGGCAGCGCTAGTGCTTACCGCCTGGCGCTATCTCAAGTTCGTGCACAGCGCCACGCCTTCGACGGTTCCGCAACCGCTCAACACGACCGCTACCGCAGGCGCTATCAGCTACCGCAGGCGCTAGCTCCAAGATTTATAAAACGATGTATTCTCTCTCGTTTTGGGTGAGAACTTCTAGAGACATTACTTGTGCTCAAACTCTCGTGCTGCTACTCTGTCGAAACATCATCTCCCACTCAAAGCCAAAGAAGAAATTCTGGAGAAGGAAGCCATCACGCTGCATCCGAAGAACGATCGCTTTGACCTCGCTTGTGCTTCAGCAATCCTTCATCCTCATCTCCAGAAATCTCAAGAGGGAGTTTGCTTGTTATTTACTTCACTTCTTTATTTGTATCTTGTAGTGAAATCGCCTTGTTTTTGGCGACTAGGTCCTTGCGCGGCTTAGGGGGAATTCGCCGCGTGAGTTGGAGACTAGGTCTAGGGGATTAGATCTAGGGGGTGCTCAAGGCCATATCCGAGTTTGGGTTGGCTAGAGCGGCTTGAGGCTTTATCCGGGGAAGGATAGGCTAAAGCCAACCGGTTTGTGGGGATACAAGTCGGTATAGAAAAGGAAAAGAAATTCACTTTTGTACGCCTCTGATTTCTAGCGATATTGAAATCAAATTTTGTAAACACCCTTTTATATAATGCAATCATGATTATATTTGTGTTTATTTGATTTCTCTCAATTGGGGTAAATTTTCATTATTGCAAAATAGTTATTACTAAATTGTCATCTTATTTCCTATTAATCAAAAACAACTTAGTAATTATCTTAAAAATTATAAAAAGAATTTTATTCCTTTATTCACCCCCCCTCTAAGGGCGTCGTAAGATCCAACAAGTGGTATCAGAGGTAGGTTATTCCAAACGGTTTAAAAACCAGGAATAATGGCGTCTTATGATCTCGCTTTTTCCGAGTGTCAGGGAATTAGTAGACCTCCACTCTTTACTGGGTCAAATTATAATTATTGGAAAAATAGGATACGTTGTTTTCTAATGACCCTAGATATTGAGGTTTGGAACATGGTAGAAGAAGAATACACTCCTCCTATATTTGTAGTTGGAGAGGTTATGTTAGAAAAACCCAAAGATAAATGGGATGATCGGGATAACTCAAATGTAAAAATAACGCAAAAGCCATGAATGCTCTATTTTGTGCGTTAGATAGAAATGAATTTAATAGAATTTCTGCATGTACTACTGCAAATGAAATTTGGAATCATTTGGAAGTTACTCATGAAGGTACATCGCAGGTTAAAGATTCCATGCTTTTCCAACTGGAGTCGGAATATGAAAAATTCCGAATGGATGAAAACGAAGATGTTGATGGTATGTACACGCACTTCACCAAGATCGTCAATGCCTCAAAAGCTCTTGGAAAGACCTTCTCGAATGGGGACTTGGTCCGTAAGATCCTTCGTTCTCTTCCTCCAAAATTCAACCCGAAGGTGACGGCTATTTCGGAGTCGCACAACTTAAGAACGCTCCAAGTTGAGAGTCTCATTGGGAATCTCAAAACCCATGAGGTGGAACTCAAAATCCAATTTGATGAATACAACAAGGAGCCAAAGAAGAAGGCGTTGGCACTAAAATCAAAGAAAGAGTGTCAAGAGGATGAGGATGAAGATGAAGAAAGTCTTTTGGTGAAGAACTTCCGAAAGTTCATGCGCAATCCGGAAAGGAGAAACACCTTTCGAAAATATTTCCAAAAGGGTGAAAGATGGAAAGGGTCATCTTCAAAGAAGGAAAAAGAGAGCGACAATGAAGAAGAGAGACCTCCACCAGAATGCTATCATTGTAGGAAGACGGGGCACATTCGGAGCCAGTGCCCAAAGTTCTTGAAGGAGAAGAAAGAAAAACGACACAAAGGGAAGGAGAAGAAGAAAGTGCTAAAAGCTAGAACATGGGATGACTCCTCCTCCTCCTCCTCCTCCGAAGAATCAAGTGGGTCTTCATCAAGCGAAGATGAGGAAGCAAACATGTGCCTCATGGGACATGGAAACGACGACGACGACACCGGTGTTCATAGCGACACTGAGGTAACTCCTCCCACTTATGATGAACTCTTTAATGAATTCCTTGAAACTTGCAAAGCTTTTGATAAAAATATGAAAGATAATATTTTATTGAACCGTGAAAATGAATCTCTTATTAAAGAAAATCAAAAGCTTTCCAAAAAATTAGTTGTTTTAGAAAAGAGAAAGGTTTCTTGCCAAGAGTGTGATCACTCCACTAAATTGGCAAAAAATATAGAAGAGTCACTTTCTAAAGCCCTCTCTCATACCAAAACTCTTACAAAAGAGAAGGGGGAATTAGAAAAGAAATTAGAAGCCTCTCTTTTGCAAATCAAAAATAACAAAAAAGGTTTTGAAAATAAGTGTGTCATGATTGTGAAAGAAAATTCTTCACTTAAAGCACAAGTTCATGATCTCACCATTGCCATTAAAAAATTTGGTATATGCCAAAAATCACTAGAAATGATTCTAGGGTAGCAGTGCCATGGATCTGGAAAATTTGGGCTCGAATATCGAGGAGAGGGCTACCGCCCAGCATTAGCCACTAACGTCGGCGTTAGCACCTCATACCAGAAACCTGAATTTTCTTTAGCAAAAGATTTTTATTCAGTAAATCCAATTTGTTCCAGCAAGAAAATATTCCAGAAAAGAGCCTCAACCCCCTTTATTTCGTGTGCAAACTGTTATAGGTTAGGTCACACATCTAGTTCTTGCAGGAAAATAAAACGAAATACTTTAAAGCAAATCTGGGTACCTAAGACTTCCACTTATTTTATGGGTGGTTCCACTTGGGTATCCGGATCTTTACTCTCATCTTCTTTCTAGATGTGCAGGCAGGCTAAGGACAATGAAGACGTGTGGTACTTGGATTCAGGATGCTCCAAGCACATGACGGGCAATAAAGCAAAGTTCCTTAGCCTAGAAAGGAAGAAGGGAGGGATCGTGACGTTTGGTGACAACGGAAAAGGAAGGATCATGGGAATTGGTACAGTTGGTAACGAATCCTTCACTATATCAAATGTTTTTTTATGTAAAAGGGCTAAAACATAATCTTATTTCAATTAGCCAATTATGTGATAAAGGATTATATGTTTTATTTGAATCTTCTACAAATCTATGCAAAATATCTAATCCTATTACAAATAATATTTTACTAACTGCACCAAGAATACACAATGTTTATATAGTTTCATTTCATGATCTTTCAAAATCATCTTTAAAATGTTTTATTACCAAAAATGATGTACTTGAACTTTGGCATAGAAGGCTAGGACATGCTAGCACAAAGCTTATTGTAAAACTTGCCAAAAGAGAATTAATTAGAGGATTGCCTAGATTAAATGGAAATTTACCCTCACTTTGTTCACCATGTCAAAAAGGTAAAATTACTAGATCCTCTTTCTAAAGTAAAAATTTCATTTCTACTTCAAGACCTTTGCAAATAATTCATATGGATCTTTTTGGTCCCGTTAGCACTCCAAGTCTTGGTGGTAGATTTTATACATATGTCTTAATAGATGATTTTTCAAGATATTGTTGGACATTATTTCTCTCTTCCAAATCCGATGCGTTTTGTGAATTTGCAAAATTATGTACTCGTATTCAAAATGAAAGTGATTTAAAAATTAAATGCATTCGCTCGGATCATGGAGGAGAATTTGAAAATGAAAAATTTACATCTTATTGTGATATGTTAGGCATAAAACATGAGTTCTCCGCACCACGCACACCACAACAAAATGGTGTTGTAGAAAGAAAGAATAGGACACTTCAAGAGCTAGCACGCACTATGTTATGTGAATATAAATTACCTAAGTCCTTTTGGGTTGAAGCCGTAAACACATCATGTTATGTTATAAATAGAATCATGCTTCGCCCATCTTTAAATCTCACACCATATGAACTTTATTTTCAAAAGAAGCCTACTGTATCTTACTTCAAAGTTTTTGGTTGTAAATGCTTTATTTTAAATACAAAAGATAGCTTGGGAAAGTTTGATGAAAAATGTGATGAAGGAACATTTCTTGGATACTCTTCAACTAGTAAGGCTTATAGAGTTTTTAATAAAAGAACAAGAAAAGTTGAAGAGTCAATTAATGTGAAATTTGACGAGCTTGTTCCGTGTATAGAAAGACTTTCCGCAGGCAAAGAGGATGATCTATTACCTCCTTTGGAGCATGGTGATGAAGAACCTTCCAAAGAAGAAGAAGAGGAGGCCAGAAAGATGAATATGTACCTCCAAGCGTCTTAAAATTCACAAGGGATCATCCACAGGAACTTATAATTGGTGAACCATCCATCGGGGTAAGAACTCGCTCTTCTCTTCATGAATCTTTTTCAAATATTTGTTTTATTTCCGAAATAGAACCAAAAACCGTTTCTACCGCTTTAAACGATGAATTTTGGTTTTTGGCTATGAATGAAGAGTTAGAACAATTTGAGCGACATAATGTTTGGAAATTAGTAGAAAGACCATCTAATCACCCGGTTGTAGGCATAAAATGGATTTTCAAAAATAAATTAGATGGTGAGTCTAGAATATCTAGAAATAAAGCACGCTTAGTAACAAGGATATTCACAAATCGAGGGGATAGATTTTGATGAATCTTTTGCACCCGTTGCTAGATTGGAGTCTATAAGAATTTTTCTAGCATTTGCAAGCTTTAAAAGAATAAAACTATTTCAAATGGATGTGAAAAGTGCGTTTCTAAACGGGTTTGTAAAAAAAGAAGTTTATGTTGAACAACCCCCCAGTTTTATTAATGAAAAATTTCCAAATCATGTTTATAAACTAGAAAAAGCGCTTTATGGTTTAAAACAAGCGCCCCGTGCATGGTATGAAAGACTTATATCATTTTTATTGAAGCACGGTTATATTATGGGAAGTGCGGATAATACTCTCTTCATTAAGCACAATAATGATGATATGATTATTTTACAAATATATGTTGATGATATAATTTTTGGATCTACTAATGAAGAGATGTGTAATGAAGTTATTCTAGTGATGAAAAATGAATTTGAAATGAGTCTAGTAGGAGAACTTTCTTATTTCCTTGGTTTTCAAATATCTCAAAGAATTGATGGCATCTTTGTTTGTCAAACAAAATATGTCCATGATATGCTTAAACGTTTTGGATTTGAAAACCTTAAACATGCTTCTACTCCAATGAGTGCGTCACTTAAATTAGGAAAAGATGAATTGGGAATTTCAATTGATCAAACCTTATATAGAGGTATGATAGGATCCCTACTTTATCTTAGTGCAACTAGACCCGATATTATGTTTGTCGTATGCTTATGTGCTCGATTTCAAGCTAATCCAAAAGAATCTCATTTAAAAGCGGTTAAACGAATTTTTAGATATCTCTTTGGGTCATCTAGATTAGGATTATGGTACCCACATAATGATTCATTTACATTGCATGGCTATTCCGATTCAGATTATGCCGGTTGTTCACTTGATAGAAAAAGCACTAGTGGTACTTGTCATTTTCTAGGACCTTCATTAGTTGCATGGTCTAGTAGGAAACAAAATTCGGTTGCACTCTCCACCACGGAGGCCGAATACATTGCATTAGGGAGTTGTTGTGCACAAGCTCTATGGATGAGCCAAACTTTAGAGGACTTCGGTTTTCATCTAAAACTTATTGAATTAAAATGTGACAACAAAAATGCCATTGATCTCACAAATAATCCTGTACACCACTCTAGATCCAAACATATAGATGTGCGTCATCATTTCATAAGGGATCACATTAAAAAGGAAAATGTAAGGATTAGTTTCATTGGCACGGACTCTCAACTTGCTGATATATTTACTAAACCTCTTCCCGATGCAAGGTTTCAAATGTTAAGGTTGGAATTAGGAGTCTTAGACATCTTAGGTTGAATAACATGTAAAACGCTAATGTTTTATGCAAATTGAGCAATCAAGACATCTCTGATAAATACATAATTTCTGCATAAGACTACTCTTAAGACCCCTAATCAATATCAAAACTCAGATTTTTTAAATTCTTAAAAAATCGTGTACTGTTTCCAGTGCCAGCGTTAGCGCCGGCGCTAGCGTGGGTTTGTGATTTTTCTGTTTTTTAAAATTTCTAAAAATCAACAAAAATATGTTAGTTTATGTGTACAAATTTATTTTTGTGTTTCTATTTATTTTACTTTTATTTTATTTGCATTATGAAAAATCAACTAAAAAAATTCAAAATTCAAAAATTACAAAAATATGTTTTTGTGTTTTTCAGTTTTTATTTCACTAAAAATTTTCAAAACAATAAAAAAACTGTATGATTTTTATTGCTAATATCAAGCATGAATGAATTCTATTATTTAGAATTCTTTACAATGTTGAAATTTATTCCTTGACATTACTATGAACATTGTTTTGATTATCATGCTTTGATATATCTATTTAAGTGCATCAAATATTGAAAAATATGTGTAGAACCAAGCTTAGCATGCCTCTAAGTATGAGTAAATGTATTATGATTGATAATGATACCTTTCACTCACTTATTTTGGTAATCAACATGTGTGTTTAAATCTAAAAAATGCTTGCTTGTATATTGTATTTGTACAATGAATTAAAGCTTGCATAAGTTTATTGCCTACACTACATTTGAATTGCACTTATGAAATTTTGAAAAGTGGTTAAGTTTAAAAAATTGGGTTTGCAAAACAAGTGTATTCGGAGAATGTTGTCTCACAAATGTCAAAAAAATTATATATGTAGACAACTATAACTCCACCAAGCACTACTTGAATCTCCTGATAAGTCTTCATAAGCATTGTGAGGTTGAGCACCTTGGATAGAATAGTAAAGTGTCTTGTGCAACCCTTGATTAATACACCACTTTTTATAAAATAGTGTGCATTAAAGTGTGTGAAAGTAAATTTACTTGTGTTTTATTGTGCACTTTACTCTACATATGTCTTGTATTGTGTGATTTAAATAAATTATTAACATTGCCCAAAATACACTTATGTGCACTTCATTATCTTTCATAACACTTCTTCTCATGAGTATTGGATTCTAATGCTTTATCTATACTACTCTTTATATAAGAAATGCACTAGATAACCTAGCATAATCTCTACAATGTTTTGGTATCTCTTGAACTTAAAATTAAGTAACATTGTAGTATATTCTCTTCGTGATATGTTCATTTCATGCTTGGTATCTTTATGAAAAACTTTGAGATTTCCAAAAGGTTACAAATCTTTACATTTTTAAACTTAAACTCATATTTATAATTATGATTTCCATGCTTACAAAAAGATGTTTCTTATAATCTTTCGCTATGCTAAAACTCTTATCTATTTATTTGAAATCTCTTCAATACTATACTTAAATTCTTTATCTTTGTCTATATTACAAAAGCTCGATCATGCTTTATTTTTTTGCCTCCTTACTACCCTCACCCCACCTTCTTTTGATAATACCAAAAGGGGGAGATTAATTGAAGAAATCTATGTAGGAGAAATATGGATAAATAAGGGGAGATAATTCATGAAATCTATCATTTAGGGGGAGTAACACATAAATTGCATTTATGTAGGGGGAGCATTAAGATAGGGGGAGTATGCACATTATCATGCATATCATTTACTATAGTTGCATTTTTATCTTGCTTATCATATACTATAAACACTATTGTTGATTTCTTGCTTAGAGGATTTGTTATTATCAAAAGGGGGAGATTGTTGGACATGTGTGTCACATCCCTTTATTTGAGAATAACAAATCCCATATTTTATTTGATATTGCTTATAGTGTGCAGGAACTACAGGTGCAATTCTCCACAGGTAGAAGGCAACCTGGAAACAAATTTTTGAAAGGAGCAGTACTACCGCCAGCGCTATCGCTAACGCCAGGCGCTAGCTCAGCTGGTTCCGTCTCTGCGGTTTCATCTCAGCTTCCGGCTCAGCGGTTAGCCTCGTCTCAGCGGTTCCTTAGCGCTACCGCTAGTGTTAGTGCTACCGCCTGGCGCTATCTCAAGTTCGTGCACAGTGTCACGCCTTCAACGGTTCCGCAACCACTCAACACGACCGCTACCGCAGGCGCTATCAGCTACCGCAGGCGCTAGCTCCAAGATTTATAAAATGATGTATTCTCTCTCATTTTGGGTGAGAACTTCCAGAGACATTACTTGTGCCCAAACTCTCGTGCTGCTACTCTGCTGAAACATCATCTCCCACTCAAAGCCAAAGAAGAAATTCTGGAGAAGGAAGCCATCACGCTGCATCCGAAGAACGATCGCTTTGACCTCGCTTGTGCTTCAACGATCCTTCATCCTCATCTCCAGAAATCTCAAGAGGGAGTTTGCTTGTTATTTACTTCACTTCTTTATTTGTATCTTGTAGTGAAATTACCTTGTTTTCGGCGACTAGGTCCTTGCGCAGCTTAGGGGGAATTCGCCGCGTGAGTTGGCGACTAGGTCTAGGGGATTAGATATAGGGGGTGCTCAAGGCCATATCCGAGTTTAGGTTGGCTAGAGCAGCTTGAGGCTTTATCCGGGGAAGGATAGGCTAAAGCCAACCGGTTTGTGGGGATACAAGTCGGTATAGAAAAAGAAAAGAAATTCACTTTTGTACGCCTCCGATTTCTAGCGATATTGAAATCAAATTTTGTAAACACCCTTTTATATAATGCAATCATGATTATATTTGTGTTTATTTGATTTCTCTCAATTGGGGTAAATTTTCATTATTGCAAAATAGTTATTACTAAATTGTCATCTTATTTCCTATTAATCAAAAACAACTTAGTAATTATCTTAAAAATTATAAAAAGAATTTTATTCACTTATTCACCCCCCTCTAAGGGCGCCGTAAGATCCAACATTAACCTCGACGATAAATGATTTAGAACCTCAACCAATGATAAACAACACACAACAAAAATATTAAAAATAAATTCATGTGCTTCAGACAAGGTGATTCAAAGTACCTTACCTCACATTGTTACATTCTCCCCCTTTCCAACTTTTCAATTTCTTCTCTCTCTTTCTAAATTTTCAACTTCTACTTTGCTGGAGGATAAGAGTCCTGAAATATTCATCCCTTTTTGACTTCTTAATGAGTTCAGTAAATAATATATTCTTGAACTTGATCAACTAGGGCAGATGACTCTAGATGAGTCTCCCCTTCAACAGTTACTAATACTTTCAAACTTCTTCAAGAATCTCCCCCTTAACTACGGCTTGGACTGAGAGCTCATTATGAGTCTCCCTCTCAACTGAATCCATATCTAGTGTATTTTGATCTCCTTCTAAGCTGACTTCTACAATAATGAATCTGAGACTTGCTCCCCCTAAATATTTACATGAGGGGTAGAGCAATGATGGACGATCCCGTCAATACAAGCATGGGATTGTTCAGAGATAAGTCTAGTAGATGTCCCCTTGTTCCAGTGATTTTCCTGGAACATTCTTTGTCCAAATGCCAGATAGGATTTTTGGTTGGCCTTTGGATTATCCTATAATATAGATTAGTTTACCTTAGGAACCAAACAGGTTTGGATCCTTGGTTCTTGTTAGTCATAATCACAGGATGCTTCACAACAAGACTACTGACAAGCCTAATATTCTTTGCCCTAGGCATTGATGGATTGAATCAACAGTCTATGGAAAAGTGGCCAATTTTTCCATAACACCAACATTCATATCTATGGTACCTCCTCTTCTAAGTCACTTTCTGAATGGAGTGATGATGTTGATGATCAGAAGAGTAGGCTACTACATACTTAGCATTTCTTAGATGAATCTTGTGGCTGTGAGCATGATGGAAGATGGGCTACACAGTCACATGTTTCATCTTAGCGATAGACTTTTCAGGGATATCCTTTCCCTTCCCTTTGAGTGTTGGTGATGTAGAGCCAAACACATATGATCCATGATTTTTCATCTGGATTTCCTCATGAGGTACTTTGAGAGCACTCAGTACAATGTCTGCTCTAATCTTTCAGGTCTGTGGCTTTGGTCCATTGGTAGAGCACTCATTGGACAGAAATCTATAGGAAAGATCATGATCATAGGTATTGGTAGGCAATATGACCTTCTGAAAAATAGTCTGATCTTTTGTAAACTTTCCCTTGCGCTCTTCAGCATATCCTACACCACTTCTATATGGTGCAGAAAAAACTGTCAATGATCGGCAGCACTGTTTGTGGTTTGGAAAACCTAGTCACAAGCTTCCTCTCAATGAGGAGCTTCTCCTCAAGATCATTGATGATCTTGTTCTTTTGACTTAGTGTATCAACTTGGATCTTGGAGATCCTTATTAGCTTGCTAAGTTCATCACTCACTTGAGCTAGCTTCTCAACTTTCTTAAGGAGATCAAATTTAATAACTGAAATTGCACGGTGAGTCCTCTAAGTATTATCTAGAGGGGGTGAATAAAGTTTTAAAACTTTTCTATAAATTATGCACATAACAATAAAATACTTTTAACAAATATGTATTTAGAATTTCAATCCAGAATAAAACAAACACAAAACTGCAGAAATAATGAATAAACAACACAGAAAATTCACATCACAGATTGAGACAAGATCTATAGTGGTTCCCCAAAATATGGGTACTCCACTCTTCTACAACTTTGAAAAGAATACACTATCCAGTGCTTGAGTCTTTTGATAAGGAGACTCTTAGAACCATGGTCTGAGTCTTTTGTTAAGGAGACTCTTAGAACCAAGCTAGATCTTTTTATAAGGAGATCTTGAACCAAGGTCTGAGTCTTTTGTTAAAAAGACTCTTAGAACGAAGCTAGATCTTTTGATAAAGAGATCTTGAACTACTGAATCCTTTGAAGAAAGATTCTATGGACTATTTACTCAGTTTACAAAAGTGAAAGAAAGAATAAAGAAGAAGAAGAAGAAGAGAAGATGATTCTTCTGATTGAATCCTCCTGCAGTAGTCACTGAGGATTCAGGCACTTAATTTTTGTATGGATCTTTGTTCAGTAGATGAATCCTTGCTTGAGAGAGAGGTGCAAGGATTGTGAAATTTCTGATCCTGAAGATGATCTTTGTATATCTGTATGCTTGTTGCTGAGAGAGGAAGAAGAAAAAGAAGCCTTATTGTGTTGTCCAGTACAAAGATCTATTCTATCTTTTCTGTAAGACCAGAGAACTGACGAAGAAGAAGACTGAATTATTGTCTGAGAGTTTATGCTGTCTGTCTTCTCATGTATACTTATTCTTCTATTGAATAATATTGAATTACTTTCATCTTCTTTTATTTCCCTAATATGAATGTCCAAGAGGTAGTATTGTTCTCTTTCCATTTCTATTGACAAGCAGTCCAAATCTTTGTGAATAACTTCTAAATATATCTTTATTGTGTCTTTGGAATTCTTCTTTCCATTATTGATTATGTGATGACTTCTCAAAAAGAAGTTATTTAACTCAATTGTTTGGACCCAATATTCATCATAAGTGGGAGAAATGAGTTTAAATGAAGTAGAAATGCTTGCAAATTAATATTTATTTTATTTGTGACTAATTCGGTCTTTTTTCCAAAGTTATATTGCCAGAAACGCCAAAGAAATCGACTTGGAGAAAGGAATCTGCCCAAATCTCATGACCAAGAAAATAGGTTGCAACCTCAGAAAATTAAGTTGCAGCGCAGTCTGGGCGAATTTCAAAATTTTAAATTCAAATTTGACGCCATTTTTGATTATGAAAGGACACATCTTTCCATAGGTGTTCGAGCAAAAAATGCTCCAAGTCAACACTCGCTCAAGCTCTGAGAAGTGAGAGGAGGTAATTGTTGAGTAGCTGGTTACTTTGAGTCGCGAATGGAGAGATGAGAAGGAAAAGATAAGAAGAGAGGGTCACTAGCTTGCGGCGAGGCCAGACTTCGCCCGCCGCGACAAAAGCCACTCCCACGACAGGCTTTCCTTTTATTAATAATCATGCATTACAACTTGAGGTTTCAGATACAAAATGGTTGAAGGCTACAAAGAGAATGACGAATAGGAAAGGGAGGTTGCCAAAGCCAGCCCGCTGAGGTCGCCAAGCTGGTCTGCACGGGTCGATCAGGCTGTACGATCTGCTCCCCAGTCCGCGCGGTCTGCTACCTAATCTGCGCGGTCTGCTGCCCAGTCTGCGCGATCTGCTACCTAGTCCGCACAGGTCGTGCGGACTGCAACTCAGGTCGCGCGGTGTGCAGGTCGCGTGGCTGCACTTTGTGACCGCTTGTTCTGGTCTGTCTCCTTGTCCTCTCCGCTCCCGCCTTTCTGAAGAGGTGTGAGGGCCTATTTATAGGCCTGGGGAGGAAACTTCTGGAATCAAATGACGTCATCACCTGGGCGAACTGGGAAGGAGTCCGCCCCTGCTGCTGGCGGACTGAGGGCAAGACCTCCCCTAATGGAGGATTGAGGGAGGAGTCTGCCCCTGCTGGGCGGACTGAGGGCGAGACCGCCCCTGCTGGGCGGCCTGAAGGAGTCCGCCCCTACTGGGCGGACTGAGGGCGAGACCGTCCCTGCTGGGCGGCCTGAAGGAGTCTGCCCCTACTGGGCAGACTAAGGGCGAGACCGCCTCTGCTGGGCGGCCTGAAGGCGAAGACCGCCCCTGCTGGGCGGCCTGAAGGCGGAGACCGCCCCTGCTGGGCGGCCTGAAGGCGGAGACCGCCCCTGCTGGGCGGCCTGAAGGAGGAGACCGCCCCTGCTGGGCGGTCTGAAGAAGGCCGCCCCCTACTAGCAGTTTGAGGAAGATAGCCCCCAAGCTGGGCGGTTTGATGAAGGCCGCCCCCTACGAGCGGTTTGAGGAGGTTGTCCGACCTATCCGAGCAGGTTGAATCTTCTTAACCGCGTGACCTGTAAGAGAAAGGCAGGAAACATCTCCTAGGAAAGGATCGCCGATTTCTGGGTCAACAATAGGGGGTGGATGTTTTTAAGTAAGTAAAATCCTGAAGAAGAGAGGAGATTATGACACACTTGGAGAGAGAAGCAATTTTGGATTAGAGAGAAAGAGAAGACCTATTTTTGAAATCCTCCATTGGAGAGTGGCTAGAATGAGGAAGAAGGCAGATCTTCGGGTTGTTCGAAGGACCAATATCATGAAGAGAATCCTACAGCGATCAAGCATTAAACCAACATGTGTTGTAAGATCTCTCCAAACGTTTTGTGTGTTTCCTCCATTGCTATGAACTAAATCTCTTTAATCTTGTATTGTGAGAGTACTTGGTCTTGTGTGATGAATAATCTCTAATTTTATTATTGTGTTTGTTTTGTGAATGCTCTTTATTGAATTTATGATCTTTATTGTGAAACTTTTGGCCAAGGTTTTATCTTTTTACTACGCTCCATAATTCGAGAGATGAGTTGCGTAAGTGCGTCATAGATTTGACATACCATTTGAAGGGAAAAAGAGATTTCCTCTTGGTGTTAACAACTTTGGTTTGTATTCTTTATGCGGTTCTTTATTTCACCTGAGTTAGGGATGACAAGGGAGATAAGGGATTAGGGAGTTCCGATATCGAGAGATGCGGATTTCTATTTTAAAATCATTGCAAGGCATTTCACTACACATTTACCACAAAGTCACATTCATAGATTCATCACACTCGACTTAGGAAATCACGATACAAGATTATTTCTCAAAACTGATAAGAAATTATTTTCCAAGGTTCTGTAGTCTATTTAGTTTTAGATCTTTGTTTACTAATTTTCCAAGAGCATTTGATTTACTTGGATTTAAAGAAAAGGCTTAACTAGTATTTGCAAGCACTGAATCGTTCACTTCTCCGTGGGAATGATCTTAACTCATCTTATATTACTTGATCCGACGCATGCACTTGAGTTTAAATTACACACCATTTTCGGGCGTATCAAGTTTTTGGCGCAGTTGCCGGGGAAGTGCAACTAATTTAGTGTCTTTTCACGCAATATTAGTAAATCCTGAGTATCTCGCTCAAGTGTTTATTTCTATTTTATTTTGTTTGACTTTATTATGTGTGTTTTGTTAATGCATGTCCCGATATCGGTTATCTGAGCTATTGCCTTTAAATCTAATGATCGAACGGATGTGTAGACAAAATAAGAAAACATCTCGGGTAGAACAGAATAACTCTTCAACCATGAATCTGAATCATCAAGATGCTAACAATGAAAATCATCAGGAGGGTTTAGGACAAGAAGGTCAGGTAGATTAGAATGGTCAACCTGCTGAAATTAGGAGAACCTGTCAAGAATATAATATGCCTTTTAGGGGAGGACTGCATTTTAGCATCATTAAGCCCACCATCGAAACGAACAATTTCAAAATCGACTCCATGGCTATGAACCTAGTTCAACAAAAACAATTCAGTGGACTTAGTCATGAGGACCCAAATTCCCACTTACGGACCTTCATAGATGTATATGACACATTCAAAATTAATGGCGCATCGGATGAAGTAATTAGACTCCGTTTGTTTCCATTCTCACTGGATAGAAGAGCAAAGGAGTGGCTTGTTTCCCAACATGGCCTCACCACTTGGTTACAAGTGGTAGAGAAATTCTTAACCAAATATTTCCCACCAGCTAAAACAACGAAATTAATGCGAGACATAACTACGTTCATGTAAGGGAATGTGGAAACCCTTTATGATGTCTGGGATTGGTTCAAGGAACTCTTATGGAAGTGTCCTCATCATGGTTTAACGATTCATCAACAAGTGTGGACCTTCTATAATGGACTCCAGACATCTACTATGATTTATGTAGATGGAGCTGCAGGAGGATCTCTCATGAATAAGTATCCCGAGGACCCATATGCGATTCTCGAAGATTTATCTTCCAATAATTATCAATTTTTTGATCGGCAAGGTCCTTCTCCTTCCACATGTGGGATTTACCAAGTAGATCAGTTGACCTCTTTTGTCGCACAAATGACTGCCCAATTCAATTCTATGAACAAGCGGTTAGATGCACTAACTTTAAATTAAGCTCAAATGAACCCTCAAGTTAATAGCATAGTTACCCCTCCAATTCACATGAACCCTTTGTTGGATCAGTAGGCGCCCTTAGAGGGGGGGGGGGTGAATAAGGGTTTTAAAACTTTTTCTTATATTTTGAATATCTTGAAATAATAAAAGATTAAGATGGTGAGAAATCAAACAACCTAAGTGAAATAAAGTAGAGGCATGTTTTATTAATATGAAATATGGGTTTACAAAAAATTGATTTCTATAACGCTAGAAATCAGTGTCAAATAATAATAAACTCTTTTTGTTTTCTATCCCGACTCGCATCCCCACGAACCGGTGGCCCTAGCATATCCTTCCTTGGATACGGCCTCAAGCCGCTCTAGCCAATCCTTCCCCGGATATGGCTTCGAGCACCCCTTATACCTAACCTAGATCTAGTCGCCAACACGAGGCGAGTTTCTGCACTAAGTCCTACCCAGACCTAGTTGCCAACATGGGGTGAGTTCACTAAACGATTACAGAAAAAGATATGAAATGGAAAGACAATAATATGAAAATCTCCCTCTTGAAGAACTTCTGAAGTTAGTGATGAAAGACAGCTGTAGTATAAGCGTTGATGAAGCAATCTTCGATCGGATCCGGCGTGAAGAAATCCTGCTTCAGAAATTCGTGGAACTTTGGTGGGAGATCACTTTTCGGCAGAGTAAGGGTCTGGAATTCTAGCACTTCACCTCTCTCAAACTTGTATACAAAAAACGAGAGAAGAGGCCTCCTTTTATAGGAGTGAGCGCTAGCGCTACCGCCGGCGCTATCCCATATTAGGGAATATTCTCTGCGCGTATCTTCATTCCAGGGAAACTCCACCGCCTTGCCTCTTGTGCTCCGCACTATCGCCTGCGCTATACGCTACCGCCTGGCGCTAGCGCTTTCTAAAAATGCTGCCGGAATTGTGCTAATCATCACTAGCGCCGGGCGTTAGTTGCTACCGCCGACGCTAGTGGGCTTGTTGGAATTTTTGGCTCAATTTTGGGGGCAACCTTCTTATGTTATCCTTGAGTCATATGGACTTGTTTCCTGCACACTTAAGCACACAAGATCAAATACACGTAGGATTTGTTATTCTCAAACCTAGGAGATGCGGAAGACCATGTTCCAACAAACTCCCCCTTTTGATAATAACAAATCCATTAATGATAAATCAGAGCATTAATATATAAGCATGATGAAACCTACTTGTGTGTGTGAAAGTGATGACTTAGGATAATTGTCATTTTTGGTATTTAGAATTGCTCCCCCTAAGTGAATGCTCCCCTAATATGTAAACTATCAATTTAATTAATCATGTTAGTTTTCAATTTTGATAGCGGTGAATATTTATCATGATTGTTCTCCACCTTTTGTTAGCAAAAGTGGGTAAGGAAGTAAGAGGCACAAAAAGATTTTTGGTAATAAGATAAGACATGATCGAGCTTTTTAGAGGAAAGTAAATGATAAGGAGTTTTATAATAATTTTCATAGAAATAAATCAGAGTTTTTTAGCATAAGTATTTACATAGAAATAAATCAGAGTTTATAGCTTAAAAGAAATAATATAACATTTACCACGCAAGTCTATCATTTGGTAAAATAAATTGAAGTTTGAAGACTTGAGATAAGCATAAAAAGATCATAAGGTAAACGTAAAGTTGCGGAAGACTTATAAAAATACAACAAACATCTTTTTGCAAGATATGACGATTCATAAGAAGAGATATGAGTGAAAGTTCACAATGAAAAAGATGTTTTTGTAAATCATTTTTCTTTGAAAATCTTTAAAGATTACTATGAAGTAACCAATCATGAAAGAATGATGTAAAAAATGAACTACTACAATGTTAATGTGATTCACAAATTCAAAACATACCAAATATTGTAGAGAGCATGCTAGATTATCTAGTGCATTTTATAGATAATGAGAGTATAGAATTTTAGCATTAGGATCCAATACTTATGAGAAGAAGTGTTAAGGAAGATAATGATGTGCACATAAGCGTATTTTGAAGAGAGTAAACAAATGTTTTAATAAAAAATACAAGACATATATAGAGTAAAGTGCATAATAAAACACAAATAATTTTACTTCCACACCCATTAAAGCACATAGAAAAGAATAAGTGGTGTAAAAAAAAGTTTATGGTTTGCACAAGATACTTTACTATTCTTTCCAAGGTGCTCAACCTCACAATGCTCATTAAGGCTTATCAGGAGGTTCAAGTAGTGTTTGGTGGAGTTATCTTTGTTATTTTATTTTATTCATATTTTTTTGTTTTGTACAAAGTTCTCCGAATACACTTGTTTTGCAAACCAATGAAATTTTGAAAGTCCAACCACTTTTCTTAATTTTAAGAGTGCAAATAAAAGTAGTGTAGGTAAGATACTTGTGCAAATTTAATTTATTGTACAATTACAATACACAAACAAGCATTCTTAGATTAATAGCATATGTAGACTTTGTCAAAAATAAGTGAGTGATTAAAGATCATTATCAAACATAAAATATTTACTCATACTTAGAGGCATGCTAAACTTAGTTCTACACAACACTTTTTCAATACAATTTATGCACATGTGTTTAGATATATCAAAGCATGATAAAAACAATGTTCAAAGTAGTTTGAAAAGATGAATTTCAACATTGAAGAAGGTCTAAATGATGTTGGAACATGCTTTCCGCATCTCTTGGTTTGACAATAAAAAATCCTATTGTATTTGATCATACTTGTTTTGTGTTTATAGTATGCAGGATTCTGTGCTTTCAAATCTCCATGGCACTGTGTATTGTTGCTACCGCGCCGCGTTAATTTTACCGCTGGCGCTAGCACTAACGAACCGCTGAGATGAAACCGCTGACACGAAACCGCTGAGACAAAACCACTGAGACGAAACCGCTGAGAAGGAAACCACTGAGAAGATCTAAAAGCTCTACCGCGCCGCGTTAACTCTACCGCTGGCGCTAGCATTAACGAACCGCTGAGAAGAAACTGCTGAGAAGGGAAACCGCTGAGATGCATGCTGGCGTTCGACGAAATATACACTCTACCGTGGGGCGTCAGCGTTACCGCGTCGCACAAGTATTCGTTCGACGAAATGGAAGTTGCGTTCGATGAACTGGCGCTCGACGAAATGAAACCTGCGTTCGACGAACTGCATGCTCTACCGCGGCGCTCGACAAAATGCATGCTTTACCGCGGCGCGCTAGAACTACCGCTGGTGCTAGTATCCGTTCGACAAAATGAAGGCTTCGCTCGACGAAATGCTTATCACTGCGTTCAATGAATTTGCGATCGACGAAAGCCGAATCCCGTTCGACGAAAATTCGATCGACGAAATATAAGGCCGGTTCGACAAAGATGCTGTCCGACGAAAAGAATTGTGCTCTACCGCGGAGCATTAGCACTACCGCTGGCGTTAGAATATATGGAAACTATTGACAGAAAGGAAATAGTGGAGAAAAAGGAATATCGACGGGTCGCTATGTTTGGCATGTACTATCGCGGCGCATTAGGTCTAACGCCCGGCGGTAGCTTTTGGAAACATCCCGTCAACAGTTGATTGAGGAGCAGTTTTGGAAGAAGATTATGGCTGAAGGAAGGAGATCTCGCTAACGCGGGACGTTAGCGGTACCGCGGCGGGCTAGTGTTTGGCGCTCAGAATGTTGCCTAAACTACCACGATCCGTGTGCTTCATTGCCTTATGTGGATACCGCGGGGCGGTAGTACTACCACAGGCGGTATTGGCTGAATCTATAAAAAGACGTGCGTCGCCTCCGTTGTTGCTTGCTGATACAGAAGGAATAGAAGGCATATATTCAGAGGACCCATGAGAGCCTTCTCCAAGCAGCCCGAAGAACTCCATCAATGTTCATGAATGCAAAAGAACTTGAAGATCAATACGATCGCATCTACATCGACATCAAGTTCTACATTTGAGGGAGTCTATAGTTTGAGTTTTGTTTTACTTTCAAATTGTAACCTTTATATCTTTTGTTCGGTAGAGAAACTCGCCACACGGTGACTAGGGCCTTGCAGGGACAAGGGGGAATTCGCCACACGACGACTAGGTCTAGGTAGGACTTAGGAAGGAATTCGCCACACGGCGACTGGGTCTAGGGAGTAGATCTAGGGGGTGCTTGAGGCCTTTCTTGTGATAGATTGGCTAGAGCGGCTTGAGGCCGTGTCTGGGGAGAGGTCGGCTAAAGCCAACCGGTTCGTGGGGATACGAGTCGGTATAGAAAACAAAAAGGGTTTTCATATTATTCGCTTCAATTTCTAGCGTCATTGAAATCAGATTTTGTAATCAATTTTATAAATGTTAATCACGTCTTTTCTTGTTTAATAAAATTGATTTCATTTCTAATTTCAATATCTCTTTAATTTTGTTTTAACTTAGATCAAAATATCAAAAGTTTTCTATTATAGTATAAAGTTTTTAAAACCCTTATTCACCCCCCTCTAAGGGCGCCTACAGATCCAACAAGTGGTATCAGAGCCAGGTTATTCCAAATCGGCTTAACAACCAGGAATAATGGCATCTCTTGATCATGATCTCGCTTCTACTAGTGGGGAAAATTTTAATATAAATGAAAAAGTATTATCACCACCTTTATTTATGGGCAAAAATTATAAAGGGTGGAAAATATTAATGAAAAATTTTCTTAAGGACTTAGATGAAAAAGTTTGGAATATTACTATTGAAAAGCCACCTAGCGTACTAACTAGAAATGAAATTATTTTAAATGCAAAATCTATGAGTAGTATATTATGTGCGTTAGACCAATATATTTTCAAACTTATTTATACTCTACCTACCGCTTATGAGATTTGGAAGTTTCTTGAAAGAACTTATGATTCTCCTTCTACAGGTATGGAACAATCGCAAGAACTGGAGAATATGCAAGTGTGCAAAAGTCTTCAAGAATGCTCCTCTCATGACGGATCCATGGAGTGCTCATCAAGCGTAAAGGATGATGGAAACTCTTGCTTGGAAGAGAAAGATGAAGAAGACAAAGGAACAAAATGTTCAAATCTTGCCTCATCCACAAGCAATGTAAGGAAATCAAATTCTATTTTTTGTACCTCTATTTCTACATTGCAATTACTACAAACTACTAAACGTAAGATTAAGAAACTAAAAATGGCTAATGCAAAACTATGTTTAGAAAATAAAACCTTGAAAGCAAATGTGAATGTAGAATCCAAAAATGAAATGTTTGTATCTCCATCATGCTTTTCATTTGAAAACTCTATATCTTGTTTTGATTGTAATGATATTAAAGAAAAATACAAGGAACTTCAAAAGAAATTTATTTGTGTAAAAGAACGCAATGAAAATTTGTCTTTAGAAAATTCATCGTTAAAAAATAATTGTGATATGTGCAAAAACTATAAAATTGAAATTAAAGAGATGGATGTAACTTTTGATGACTTTAGAAATGAATATAACAATCACATTGAGTCTATCGTATCCACTCTCAAAAATAGTACAATGGCATATAATAAAGCTAGACATGAATTCAAAGCTAAAAATTATGAATTGGAAACAAAAGTTAACTTGCTTAAGGAAATCATAAAGAAAACTTCTCAACACATAAATCAACAATTTCAAGCAATTTCCAAAAGCAAGTTAAATATGAATTTTCATAATATGTCTAAGCCTAACAAAGAAAATGAAAATATCAAATGCCTGAAAATGAAATTCCAAATCATTATTATTTACAAAATCATGTTTCTCCCAACATAAAATTAAATGTTCACAAATTTCCTATAAACAATGTTTTACAAAATCATCAAGGAAATTTGACATATAAGAATAATATTAAACCAAGGTTTGAATGGAGACCCAAAGTTAACGATGAAACACAAACTCCACTCAAAAGGGCTCATTCACTTCCATCTCCCCAAAAGCAAACACGATGTTTTGGGTACCCAAAGGAACCGTCACACCCGGTCCTCTTTGGATACCTAAATCTCTCATTCATTAGTATTCAATCATTTGCATGAAGTAGAAATCAACTAAAAATGAAATATCATTATTCTACTTCATGATATGCCTATCCTTTTTGTTTATTTTCCTTTTTGTTGAACCATCATGATATGATCACTTTATATAACTTGTGATATGACTTTCACATATTAAACCAAAATTCATAAATAAATCAAATTGAATAAAGTTGAATAATAAGTCATGTCATTTTTCAAGTGATCTACCTATCCTTTTTATTTTTATCCTTCTAAATCCATTTCCTAAAAGTCTTATAAAATTTGAAAAACTAAATTTGTCATATGATATTATTAAGACTAAATGAAATAAGTGTCAAAATGGATTCAAAAGGAATTTTTTGGGGCATTAGGCTAAATCTATAAAATGCGCAAGTTT
Source organism: Dactylorhiza incarnata (assembly GCA_033032865.1). NCBI lineage: Eukaryota > Viridiplantae > Streptophyta > Magnoliopsida > Asparagales > Orchidaceae > Dactylorhiza > Dactylorhiza incarnata. The sequence continues at coordinate 5,546,205 of JAWHQI010000103.1, read as the reverse complement.
TGCTTAGGTATTTAATATATTTGCGTCATTTTGATTACCCCTAATATGTATAAGCATAATCACGTCAAACCGGAATTGAAAAATTGCATGAATATTATTTCACTCATTTATGATCATTTCAGTCATGCATATGTTGTGCAAAACTCAACAATTAAGGTTTAATGAATATGAAACTTTAATCAAGATGAAACCCATGTACTAAAATTTTAACTTCCGCATCTTCTTGCAATTTCTTCTCGTCTCTTCACTTCATTAGACAGGCCTTACATTGCACAAACATAATTATGAAAAATCAGAAGCAAAATCAAAGAAAATATAGTCTATATGATTAAAATAAGCACTCTCTGTGAGCTAACGCAGGCGCTAGGACCTAACGCCGGCGCTAGCTCAAGTCTCCGATTATCTGAAATTTTAAAATTCTGAAAAATCAGTAAAAATATATTATTTTATATGTACTACTCATTTTTGCAATTTTACCTGTACTTGTTTTTTGAAAAATTAAAATACAAAAATATAAAACAATAATAAGTATAAAAAATTGTTATTTTTGAACTTAGCTTTTCTATTTACATGTATCTTGCGAAAGGGTGATTTGGGCTATTATATCATCACATCACCTAGTACCGGGCGAACCCCTCTCAGGGTAGACCTCGAGAAGTCCAAGATCAAATTATATGAGTTCAAACTTTAAATTAAAATTATTATTCAAAAATATCAAAAATACTGGGACTTTATTGTGAAACTCAAGCATGAGTTAATCCATCATTTAGACTTTCTACAATGTTACAATTCATTTCTTCTGTTTGCCCAGAAAGCCCGCGACCTCTCCTAATGGGTCGAAGAAATCGGTCTCCGCGATCTCAAGTCTGGGAGATCGCCCAGACCGCCAGTAAAGGTCAGCAAAATCCTCTAAGTCCCAGGCAGTCAAGAGCTCGTCAGGTCGCCAGACCGCGCGGTTTGATCCGTTTGCTCTATTTTGGTTATTTGCACCTCTTTTTTCCTGCCCCAGCTCTCCTGTACCCCGAGCAGCCCGTAGTTTTCAGATCTGCCCATTTGGGCAGCCCCCTCGTCTATAAAAAGAGGGGTAGGGGTACCTGAAAATGGACTTTTTGCCTCGAGCCTCCAGCTTACAACATGTGTAAGCGGTCTCGAATTTTTGTGATCATTTTCCCTCAGCATCTTTTGTCTTCAGTAACCTGCACTCCGCAGTTTCCTCCTTTCCCCCTAGTGTGAATTTTGGAGGTACCATTTTTGGTGCCAACAGAACTAACATGCGACCTTCAGATTCGGAGTGTCCAGGTGAATTTTCTGACTTTCAAGATGCCTGAGCGTAGAGGTCGCCCAGCCTAGTCTTCCAGCGACCACCCCCAACTCGATCACGATTCCTTACAATCCCTTGAGCACCGTTTCGAGCTTCGCATCGAGCAAGCTCTCAGGGAGGCCGCTCGAGCTCGGCACGAGGTTGCCTCTGCTCAGCAAGAGATCGCGCAGACTCAGAAGGAGGCCGCTCGCGAGCGTCAAGAGGTTGTCCGGACTTAGCTTGAGTCCGCCAAGCAGATTGAGGCCATGAACCAGGTTCTGGCCGCGATCTCCCAAAAGATCTTTCCTCCTCCTAGCCAGGTCGCTAGCCCTGACTGCATGGCAAGCGGTCAGCCTTGCGATCGCTCTAATTTTTCATCCCGCAGCTCCTCAGCGATCTCAGCATGAGGAGTTCGCTGCCCGTCATAATTCTTTTAGAACAGCCGCTCAGGGGCCTCTGACCCAAGCTTTGAACTTTGAAGAGGATTTTGTCTATCCTCAAGCCCCTCCTGCTCCTTTCCTTGCTCCCCCAGGTACCTCTGGAATGGGGGAACCTTCCCCTTTTACTGATGAAATTCGTCAAGAGCCTATTCCAAACGGCTTCAGGGAACCTCGTCTCCCTGTCTTTTCGGGAGAAAGTGATCCCATGTCCCACCTTCAAGCTTTTGAATCTGTCGTTGCCCTCTGGACCATCTCAGATGGGGTGAGATGTAAGTTGTTAATAACTTCTCTTGATGGATCTGCTAGGGAGTGGTTCTACAAGCTGCCCTCCCAATCCATCCCGAGCTTTGCCGTCCTAAGGAATGAGCTCCTCTTAAGGTTTGCAACCGCCAAGAAGAGGAAGAGTGGTCCTGCGACCCTCTTCAAAATCAAGCAAGGTGAAAATGAGACTGCCGCTCATTTTGTTGACCGATTCCAGAGAGAGATCTTAGGGATCAGAGATATGGATCCTGCTCTTTATATGGCAGCCTTGATTAGTGGCCTACAGGAAGGCCCTCTCAAGTTCAAGGTTACCACTAAAGAGCCCGACTCCTATCAGGAGTTGATTAGCATTGCCAATCGTTATAGAGAAGGGGAGATCAACAACCCCACCTATGCAACCAATCTGACCAATAGGGCCAGTCAGAAAGGCTCTGCAGGATTCTATCTCGCCCCGTCTTCCTCAAAGTCTCATCAAGAGTGTCCTCCTCCCGCTCCGAAAAGAGGAAGGAATTTCTGTAACAATCATTTCAATCAGGGGAACCAGCAATTCTAGCCCAGAGGACCTCTGATTCCAACCCCTGTGGCTCCAGCTCCACAAGCCACTCAAGTTCATCAGATTCAATATGTTCAGCCCCCTCTCCTGACCTTCCAGCCATCCTATAATGATTCCCAAGAGTCTTTTACAGACCTTGGTGTCTCCATGAAAGAAGTAGTTCAAGTGCTGCAGAAGCAGCCTTTTTTCAAAAGGCCGGCTCCCCTTAACTCTGACCCAAATTCTCGTAATCCTACTCTTTTCTGTGAGTATCACAGGGAAAGAGGTCATCTGACAGAGAATTACAGAGCCCTCCGAGTGGTAGTGGAGAAGCTCCTAAAAGAGGGAAAGCTTCAGGATCTTCTTCAAAATATTGATCCCTCCAAAGCTTCAACTTCCAAGGCCAAGGAAGTAGCAGGGATCCGCTGGGAGTGCGAGGAGGTCGATTATGTTGGCCATCTTGGCAACATCGATTTTCCCGGTGAATGCGAGGATGCTAATGATGAGGGTGCTCTAGGCAACCTTTTCTGTATTCACGGTGGAGCAGGACCAGAGTCTTCCAGGAAGGCCAGCCTGAAAAGGGTCTGTCGTTCGGAGGTTGCTACTACCTCCTCAACCCCGGTTGGAGGAATAGTCACCTTCGGGGAGGAAGATCTTTCTTCAACCTCAAATCCTTTTGACGACGCGGTCGTCATAAAAGCCGTAATAGAAAATTACACGGTAGAGAAAATTCTTATTGATACTGGGAGCTCGGTGAACGTGCTCTTCAAGCCGGCCTTCGATGCTTTGAAGAAAGGTAAGCCTCTTCTCTCTACTGAAGGGCCTCTTTATGGTTTTTCAGGGGAAAATAAGGAGGTAGAGGGACTCGTTACTCTCTCTGTAATTTTGGGAGGAATAGTAAAGCTTGTCAAATTCATAGTCGTTGATGCTCCTAGCAGCTACAACGCAATCTTTGGGAGACCAATTCTGAACAGATATCAGGCGGTGGGCTTGACATACCACCAAGCAGTAAAATTTGCCCTAAATAGCAAGCAACATCGAATCAGGAGTGTTCTAAGGAAAGCCAGAGAGTGCTACGTAAAAACCATCAATATGATCATGACTTCTACCCAGGAAGCTGCGATGGCTATCTTAGCCCAAATTCCCGAACCAATCAAAGTTGCTGAAGAGGCTAAAGAAGAAGATGCAAGGGATGGAGTCCGCTTGGAACCTGCCCAAGCGACTCAAGCCGTTCCCATCAGCAAGGGAGATGAGAGCAAGAGTCTCTCCATAAACGCTGAATTGTCTGAAGCCGACAAGAGTAGCCTGATCTCTTGCCTTCTGAAGAATCTGGATGTCTTCGCCTGGTCAGCGGATGACATGCCAGGGGTTGATCCAGATGTCGCTTGTCACCACCTCAATGTTGATCCCAACTTCACTCCTATCAAGCAAAAAAATAAAGCTGTTGCAACGACTCTTGCCCAGCCCATCCGAGAAGAAGTGGAAAAACTGCTGAAGGCTAAGTTTGTTCAAGAAGTTCAATACCCTGAATGGGCATCAAATGTTGTAATGGTCAAGAAGTCTGGGGGAAAATGGAGGATGTGTGTCGATTTCAGCAAACTCAATAAAGTCTGCCCTAAAGATTGCTACCCCTTGCCTCAGATAGATTCTTTAGTAGATTCTGCGGTAGGTTATTCTTTCATGAGTTTTTTAGATGTTTTTTCAGGTTATCATCAAATCAGAATGCATAAACCAGTTATTCCTCATACTTCGTTTATCACAAATGACGGTTGCTTCTGTTATCTCGTAATGCCTTTCGGGCTAAAAATGCTGGAGCAACTTATCAAAAAATGATGGATACAGTTTTTAAAGATCAAAAGGGAAGAAATCTAGAAGTTTACGTTGATGACCTTCTAATAAAAAGCAAATCATTCTCTTCTCATCTTAGTGACCTCTTGGAAACTTTTGCAACCCTTCGAACTTTTAATATGAGGTTGAATCCGTTGAAGTGTGTTTTCGGGGCAAGTAAAGGAAAATTTCTCGGTCATCTCCTTACTCCAGAAGGGTTAGAGCCCAATCCTGACAAAGTAAAAGCTATTCTTGAAATGCCACCCCCCAGGTCTCCTAAGGAAGTTCAACAGCTGGGAGGAAGAATGGCAGGTCTGAGTCGCTTTATCTCTCGATCCGGAGATAAAAGTGCTCCTTTCTTCAAGACCCTCCGCGGAGGGGCTAAGTTTGAATGGACCAAAGAGTGTGATGATGCTTTTAATGAGCTTAAAAAACAATTGACATCAACCCCTTTGCTCCAAAGCCCAAGGGAGGGTGAGGATCTTTTTCTCTACTTAGGAGTTGGTGCTGATGCTGTAAGTTCAGTTTTGGTGCGAGAAGAAAAGAAGAAACAATTTCCAGTTTACTATGTGAGCAAAATTCTGAAAGATGCAGAGACACGTTACCCGATTCTTGAAAAGCTGGCCCTAATGCTTGTAACTTCAGCTAGGAGATTGAGGCCCTACTTTCAGGCTCATTCAATTCAAGTAGTCACTGATCTTTCATTAAAGAATGTTTTAGAGAAGCCAGAGCATTCAGGAAGGTTGGCTAAGTGGGCGATAGAGCTCAGTGAGTTTGATGTCTCCTATGTTCCGAGGGTGGCAATTAAAGCTCAAGTTTTAGCAGATTTCATGGTTGATGCAAGTGAGTTTTCATTGAAGAAGGAAATCGGAACGCCTCTAGCTTGGAAAATTTTTGTTGATGGTGCTTCGGGTAGGAATTCATCTGGAGTTGGAGTGGTTTTGATCAATCCAAATGGGGTCAGATTGGATCAGGCTTTGAAGTTCTATTTCTCAACAACTAATAATCAAGCAGAATACGAGGCTTTGCTAGCCGGTCTTCGATTCGCTAAGGAATTGGGAATCGAGGATGTTCAAGTTAAAACGGACTCTCTAGTGATGGCATCTCAGGTTAACGGAACCTTTGAAACCAGGGACCAAACTTTGAAGCAATATCTAGCTTTGGTAAAAGAAGAGATTGGAAAGTTCAAAAGTTTCTCTATCAAACATATCCCGAGAGAAGAGAACTCAGAAGCAGATGAACTGGCAAAATTTGGTCTTCTTTCGGGAGGAACCTCATCAGAGCTTTTCCGACCTGCAATCAAGGAAGGAGAAGTTATGGAGATAGATCAACGTCCATCTTGGATGGATCCATTTATCCTTTATCTTTCGACCGGAAAGCTCCACTCCACGGTAAAAGACAGAAAGAGATTTAGACTAAAAGAGCTCATTATTATCTTGTTGCAGGAATCCTTTACCGGAAGACCTTTTTGTCACCTCTGGCTCGATGTGTCTCGGAAGAAGAGATCCTGGTTGTTCTTCGGGAAGTTCATTCAGGAGAATGTGGAAGCCACTCTGGAGCTCGTACATTAGAGAAAAGAATCCTAAGGCAAGGATATTTTTGCCCTCAAATGAGGAAGGATGCAGAGAAATTTGCAAAGAAATGTGTCCAGTGCCAAAAGTTTGCTCCTCTTTAGAATCAACCTGCCCAACAACTTAAATCTATAGCAACCCCATGGCTTATGAAGGAGAGGAATTGCCTCACACCAGACTTATGAAGGAGAGGAATTGCCTCACACCTGGAGCGGTGATGATCTTAAGCGTTTTTTCTCTTAAAAATACTTATGGATTTTTCTTCTTCCTCTTTGCTTATCTTTCCCCTTTTTTGAACATTATGATGATATGGTTCTAACCATTTTCTTGGTATGTAAATGATAAGGGAAGATATCAAAAAACAAATTGGTATTAAAAGTTAAAATCCTGCCAAAAGAGACATCGACGGATCCTACATCTTTCCCCCTCGACTTGAAGCATGAGATGTAAATCTGCCAGGACCACAGATGTCGGGGAGATTTTGCATCTGTGTAGCAGTAGCTCGCCAAGCTCATGCGGTGGACGTTTAGGATGCCGGGTCCTTGCTGACATCTGACACACCTCTAGATCAAGGGAGTTCAGGTGAATGTTCAGCTCTGTCATGCTTTGTAGGACACTGTTACAAATTGAGTGATCTTCTAGGGAAAGCAATGTTGGTATAGCCTCCGCGGCATAACCGCACCTGCCCTATGGATCATTTTTGTTCTGTAACTTTCGAATACTCATTGGAGCGTGATTAGCAAAAGTGGCAAGTTTAAAACATAGTTAAATGATCTCTTGAGGAAAGCAATGCCGGTATAGCCCTCGAGGCATGACCGCACCTGCCCTTGAGATCATTCTTGAACTCTTTCTTTTAAGGAAAGCAATGCCGGTATGGCCCTCGAGGCATGACCGCACCTGCCCTAAAAGATCGGGCGGTCAGAATTTCTTGAGACCGCACACTTCTATTCTCTCCATAAAAAAGAGATCTGAGTTATTTGAGATCGCCGACTTAATTTCCTCCAGGACTTGGATGTTCAAGATTGCCGGTCATGTTATCCTCTTCTTCAGTGAAATTCATTTTAGCGATCACCGATATGATAAGATCGCCGGCTTGATCCTCTCCAGGACTTGGATTGAAGTGATCGCCGAGGTAGTTTTTCAAAAAGTTGGGAATGATCAGGATTGAACATGATTACCAGATCGCAAGCTCGATATTGTCTCTTATTAATTAGTTATATGAGGAGTATTCATAAAAATTTCTTAATTTTCACCAAGTTAGTTTGAAAAATTGAGCCATTGTCGCATGACGATTTGAAGATATTGAGATCGCTGACTTTATGATTGTCAAAGTCTATTATCCTCATAAAAACAACAAGGTTTTCGTCGAACGTAAATTTATCTAGCTCATCAGACAGGAGATTTATTCAAATGGCGATCTAAATATCTTGTGACCGCTGATTTGGAATTTATGCAAATTTATCTAGTTTGTCAGACAGGAGATTTATTCAAATGGCGATCTGAATGTATTATGACCGCTGGTTTGATGCGCATATTAAGTGATAACTTAAGCAGGATTATCAGAGACCGACAAAGCCAAAAGCATTGAGGTCGAATGCTGGTCCTATTTCTCAGGTGTATGATCGCGTAAAATGATTAGTCGTGATCGATTTACTATACATTGCACCAAAAATAATATAAATAAGAAAGGGATTCACTCGTAGAAAATAGTTATCAATTCATTTCTGAAAAGTTACAATATATGGCACGGTCTCTCACCGGCAATTACATGATTGTCAAAAAAAAAGAAATTCAGGTCTTCTTCTGCTTCTTTTTCTTAGGAGATCGCTCCTGTGATGAAGAGGAAGTCGACCTCTCAGAAGATTCATCTTCGCTGTTTGACTCCTTCGACCCCGAATCAGAGATCGCTGCTGAGCTCATTTCTTCGCCTTGGAACAAACTTCCACTAAGGGAAGCGTGATCTCTATCAATTTTATCCTCAACGATCTCAACGGATTCATCTTAAGCGGTCTCTGCGGTCTCGGGCTCCTTACTCCTCTTCTTCGCTTCTTCATTCTCGATCATCTCTGCGACATCAGGAAAGAGATCGCCAAAAGACGTATCCAGGAAATCGGCAGTAAGACTGCCTTTTTCACGAAGGACAGCGATCGTCTTATTTGACGCATCTCTCACATGAGTCATCAAAGACTTGAGGTAGTCTGGATTATGAATGTCATAAGCGGTCTTCTTATAATCCTGTAAAAAGAAAATGGCTCAGATCGCGCGGTCAAGGTAAAATAAAAAGTTAAGATCGTGTTTTTAATATTTACATCAAATCGATCTTGCAGGCGTTCTGCATGTTGTAGGGATGCTCGAAGAGATCGCCCCATATGGTGATTGAGAATTGTACTTCGGACAGCTGCTTGCGCGCATATATTAGGGAGACAATCGGTCTCATGACTTAACGCCTCAGTAGCGTTCTTCTTCCCATAAAAGGCAGCAGTGACCGCGAACGCATGGTTCGATAACCTCCCTCCAAAGAAAGGGAGATCGGTGAACACCTTCACAAAATTCCCGGTCTCACTCCATTTAAGGAGCAGTCTTCCCTTGGTATCCTTTAACTTCTTCCCAAAACCCATCAAGGGAAAGGGTTCTCCCTCAAGATCTCCCTCTTCAGCGAACTCCTTCTCCTTTCTCTGGCGGTCTTGTCGAAGCCGTTTCTCCCTTTGAGTAAGGACTTCTCCCCTTGGAGTCATGGGATCGACTTCTGGGATCGCAAAAGAAGCTGCAAAAGAAACAGTTAGTAGGGGGAAACAGGGTTTACTGAATCTATAGGAGATCGCGAAAGTTATTACTTTCTTCTGGCAAAACTTTAGCGATCTCGGGCCATATCGCCAGGTAATGAATAAGATCGAAGCGCTTGCCCGCCATCCACTTCAAGATCGCTAACTCCTCTTTTGAGATTGACTTCTCCTTTCTAAATATTCGTTCTGCTCGCGGAGAAGGCCGGCTGCTAAGACCGCCAAGATCGCCCTCAAAAACAAGATACCTCTCAGTCCAAAGAGGAACCTTGTTGGGAAGATTGAGAACTTTAATACCACTGCAGGAAAAGTACATTAATCCTTTGAATTCTTCTTTCTTCGGACCTTCTTTTAATACTTTAGCAGAAAAAGTCCCTCAGAAGATCGTCATAGTAAACTTTATCCTTACCGATCTCAAATAATTGATGAAAACATTCATCAGACCGATTGAGTTCGGGGGGAGCTGAGCGAACACGAGCCCATAGTAATCCATCACTTCTAAAATCTCCAAGGAATGGGGATTTGGAGGCCATATTCGAAGTGATCGATGGGAATGATAAATCTGTCCTCATCTCCAGAATTCAGCCCTTCATCCTCGAACGGCGGTCTCACCAAGATCTTATCGTCAATTTTATATTTATCAACAAAAGAGGAGTATTCTGTCCCAGAAAGCTGACTGGCCTTATGATCGATATCTAGGAAGACCTCGGAAGCTTTGGAGCGTGCGGACACCATTTCTTATGCGTTGGAGCATGCGTTCCGCACTCGTCCGGTTTGAGAATAACAAATCCCGAATGTATTTGATCCTATTTTTGATTAATGGTGTGCAGATAACAGGTGCAAGAATAACATGTTTTCAATTGGAGCAAAATGACATTTTCCAGAAATTTGAGCTATCAGATTTCCGACAGCCCTATCGGATTTCCGACTGCCCTATCAGATTTCTGACAGCGCGTTTATTTGATCTCTGCGCAACGGTTAAGAGCTATCGTATTTCCGATATCGCTATCGGATTTCCGACAGCCCACGATCTTCCAATAACGGCAGGACGTGCAGCAGTTACCTTAGCTAATGGATATCCGACAGTGCTATCGGATATCCGACAGCCCACGTCTCAACCACGACCTCAAGACCACGCAGAAACTTCGTTTTAGTGGGACACGTGGCAGCCTCTGGAGATATCGGATTCCGGCGACAGTAGCTATCGGACGGCGACAGCTCTTTTTTCTTAAAAGAGCTCAAAACTTCATGGAATTCAGTTCTTGAGATTTCCAGACCTTCTTCCAGAGTGCATTCGAACCAGAAAGCTCCAGAACTCCATCAACTCCCATTTGTGCTAGAAGGATTGAGATTGAAGACGAGATCGGACGCGTTTCTACATCAACGATAATCTCGAGGCTTCAACCCTCCTTTCAGAGATCTGATTTTCTAGGGAGTTCTTCACTTGACTTTGTATTTTCATTCATTTACATTCAACTTTGTATTGGTAGAGAAATCGTCATCTTGCATGCGGCGTCTAAGTCCATGCGTGGCCTAGGGGAAAATCGCTTCCTTGTGCGGAGCGTCCATGTCCTTGCGTGGCTTGGTAGGAAATCGTGGCCTTGTGTGCTACGTCTAGATCTTGGGAAGATCTAGCGGGTAGGCTTGGGCTTGATCTAGGGAGAGACAAGTGATAGCCTTCCGATCCTTGAGAGAAGGATTAGTAAAATCAAAATTAGTGAAATTTATATTATCATATTTGTGCATTGATTTTAAGCATTGTTAAGATCATTTTATTGTATGTAAATTTCATGATTAATATAATTATGCTTCTTTCATTAATTGCAAATTTGGTTGCTTAATCTTTAACTAGAAATTTGTGTTTGGTTTAAAACAAAAATTACATTGGTTTGAAGTTGTTTATAAGTAATTTTTTTTTAGAAAAGTAAAATTTGTTTAAAAATTTATTAAGTAAAAAATATATTTTAAACACACCCTTATTCACCCCCCCTTTAAGGGCGTCACACGATCCAACAAGTGGTATCATAGGTAGGTTACTCCAAAATGGTTTTACCACCGGGAGTAATGGCGCACAACGATCATGCGTTCGTTGAGGGGCAAGGCATAAGTAGACCACCTTTATTCACGGGCACAGACTATAATTATTGGAAAACACGTATGCGTTGTTTTCTAATTGCGCTAGATATAGAAGTCTGGAATATGGTAGAATCTAGTTACACTTCTCCAACATTTGTTGTAGGAGATGTAACTATGGATAAGCCCAAAGACAAGTGGGATGATAATGGTAAATTAAAATGTAAGAACAATGCAAAAGCCATGAATGCTTTATTTTGCGCACTAGATCGCACTGAATTTATTAGAGTTTGTGCTTGTAATACTGCATTTGAAATTTGGAATCAGTTAGAAATCACTCATGAAGGTACTTCGCAGGTAAGGGATTCAAAGCTATTTCAACTGGAGTCTGAATTTGAAAGGTTCAAAATGTAGGTAGATGAAGAGATTGATACGATGTACACACGATTCACAAAAATCGTGAACGACTCAAAGGTGCTAGGAAAGGTGTTCTCAAATGGAGACTTAGTAAGGAAAATCTTATGATCACTTCCCCCGAAGTTCAATCCTAAAGTGACTACAATTTCAGAGTCACATGATCTTAAGACCTTACAATTGGAGAGCCTCATTGGGAACTTGAAAACTCATGAAGTTGAATTGAAAATTCAACAACAAGAGTATACGGAGCCAAGGAAGAAGGGATTGGCTCTAAGATCTAAGAAGGAAGAAACTAGTGATTCTGAGGAGGAAGAAGAAGATGAGGAAAGTTTATTTGTTAGAAAATTTAGAAAATTTATGAAAAATCCAGAGAGGAGGAATTCGTTTAAGAAGTATTTTAAGAAGGAGACGTTTATGAAGAAAAAAGGAAAGGAAGGCGATGAGGAGGAAGAGAGACCACCACCGGAGTGCTATCATTGCAAGAAGTTAGGACACATCCGAAGCAAGTGTCCAAAGTACTTAAAAGAACTTAAAGAAAAGAAGCACAAAGGGTCGAAGAAGGTGTTGAAGGTGGAAACATGGGATGATACTACTTCTGAGGATGCAAGCAGTTCATGTTCAAGTAAAGAAGAGGAGGCCAACATGTGCTTAATGGGAAAGAGCGTCATATCTGATGACGAATGCAGTGTCCAAAGTGACACTGAGGTAACTCCTCCAACCTACGATGAATTATTTTCTGAATTTTAAAGACTTTTTTGAAAAGAGTTTAAAAGATAATGATCTTCTTAAATCTGAAAATGAAATTTTGCTTAAAGAAAACAAAAAATTGTTAAATGAAATTAAGACTATTGGAAAAAGAGATATTTCTTGCCAAGAGTGTGATCACTATTTGGGAAGAATTAAAGAACTTGAAGAATCTCTTTCCAAATCTCATTCTACAATAAAAATTCTTACTAAAAAGTGAGATTTTAGAGAGAGATCTGAAATCTTCAATTTCCAAAGTCCATGAGGGAAAGAAATCTTTTGAACGTAGATGCGTAAATCTAGTATCCGAGAATACAGAAATGAGAAACCAGATTCATGACTTAACACTAGCCATGAAAAAATTTGGAATGGGCCGAAGATTAGTGGATATGATCTTAGGATACCAACGCCATGGATCTGGAAGGTTTGGACTCGGATACACGTCAGGAAACTATCGCCCAACGACGACGACAGTGAAAATTCCAGAAAATCTATTTTTACAAATTCTGAAGTTAATAATTTGTCTAATACTGCATCCTCATCCTGTAAAAGTCCAGAAAAGTTATACTCATCTCAATACATTACATGTGCCAAATGCAATAGATTTGGTCACACTACAGACTCTTGCTGGAGGAAAGGAAAAAGTAAAATTAAACAAATCTGGGTGCCTAAGGCTTCTACCTATACTATGGGTGGAACCACTTGGGTAACCATATCTTTACTCACCTCTTCTTTATAGGTGTGTTGGCAGGCTAAGGACAAAGAAGATGTGTGGTACTTGGACTCGGGTTATTCAAAGCACATGACGGGCAATAAAGAGAAGTTCCTTAGCCTGGAGATGAAGAAAGGAGGAGTTGTTACATTTGGAGATGATGGAAAAGGAAAAATCATCGGCATCGGAGTTGTGGGTAACAAAAATTTTTCAATTTCAAATGTTTTATTTCTAGAAGGATTAAAGCACAATTTGATTTCTATTAGTCAATTATGTGATAAGGGTTTAGATGTTTTATTTGAGTCTTCTATAAATTTGTGCAAAATTATTAATTCTAAAACAAAAGAAATTGTTTTTACCGCACCTAGATGTCATAATGTATATATGATTAAATTTCTTGATTTTTCAAATTCTACTTTAAAATGTTTTTTTATCAAAAAATGATGAATTAGAACTATGGCATAAGCGACTTGGACATACTAGTGCCAAGTTAATTACAAAAATTTCAAAAGATAAATTAATTAAAGGTTTACCATTATTAAATGGAAATTTATCTTCTTCATTATGTGTGCCTTGCCAAAAAGGAAAATTTTCAAAATCATCTTTCAAAAGCAAAAATATCATTTCTACCACTAGGCCACTTCAATTAATACATATGGATTTATTTGGGCCAATTGGAATTTCTAGCTTAGTAAATAGAAAATATACATTTGTTTTGATTGATGATTATTCTCGTTTTTGTTGGACTTTATTTCTAACCTCCAAATCCGATGCATTTTCAGAATTTTCAAAATTATGTTTGCGTATTCAAAATGAATTTGAGTTAAAAATTAAACGCATACGATCGGATCATGGAGGAGAATTTGAAAATGAAAAGTTTATTTCTTTTTGTACGGAGTTAGGAATTAAACATGAATTTTCCGCTCCACGCACACAACAACAAAATGGTGTAGTGGAGAGGAAAAATAGAACTCTTCAAGAGTTAGCCCGTACGATGCTATCTGAATTTAAATTACCAAAATCTTTTTGGGCTGAAGCGGTTAGTACGACATGTTATGTAATTAATAGAGTAATGCTTCACCCTATTTTAAAATTAACTCCTTATGAATTAATTTTTACTAAAAAACCAAATGTTTCTTATTTCAAAGTTTTTGGTTGTAAATGTTTTATTTTGAATTCTAAAGATTCCTTAGGAAAATTTGATGAAAAATGTGATGAAGGTATTTTTATTGGCTATTCTTCAACTAGTAAAGCCTATAGGGTTTTTAATAAAAGAACAAAAATAGTTGAAGAATCTATTCAGGTTAGGTTTGATGAGTTTGTTTCATGTGTAGAAAAGAAAATTACAGGAAAAGAAAATGAACCCCTTCCTTCGGTGGAATATGATGATGAAGAACTTGGAGAAAATGAAGAAGAAAAAGAAGAAGAAAGAGAAAGAGAAAGAGAAGAAGAAGATAGAGAAGAAGAAGAAAGAGAAGGATATGTGCCTCCAAGTGAATTGAGATTTTCAAAGGATCATCCAAAGGAGCTTATCATTGGAGATCCGCAAAAAGGGGTTAGTACTCGTTCATCTTTACATGTTTTATTTTCAAACCTTTGCTTTGTCTCTGAAATAGAACCAAAAGATGTTTCCACCGCTTTAAATGATGAATTTTGGTTTTTAGCTATGAATGAAGAACTTAATCAATTTGAACGTAATAAGGTTTGGAATCTTGTAGAACGACCCAAAAATCATCCTGTCGTTGGAGTTAAGTGGATTTTCAAAAATAAATTGGATAGTGAATCTAGAATTATTAGAAATAAAGCCAGATTAGTTGCAAAAGGTTATGCACAAATTGAAGGGGTGGATTTTGATGAAACTTTTGCACCCGTAGCAAGATTAGAAGCGGTTAGGATATTTCTTGCATTTGCTTGTTTTAAAAGATTTAAATTATTTCAAATGGATGACAAAACTGCATTTTTAAACGGGTATATAAAAGAAGAGGTTTATGTCGAACAACCCCCTGGTTTATAAATGAGAAATATCCAAATTATGTTTATAAATTAGATGAAGCGCTTTATGGATTAAAACAAGCGCCTCGTGCTTGGTATGATCGATTAACTCAATATTTGTTAAAGCATGATTATAAAATAGGAAGTGCCGATTCTACACTCTTCATTAAGCAAATTGATCATGATTTAGTTATTTTGCAGATTTATGTTGATGATATTATTTTTGGAGCCACTAATGAAGAGTTGTGTAATGAAATAGTTCAAATTATGAAAAATGAATTTGAAATGAGCATGGTAGGAGAACTTTCATATTTTCTAGGTTTTCAAATTACACAAAAACATGATGGTATCTTTATATGTCAATCCAAATATATTCATGATATGTTAAAAAGATTTGGATTTGAAAATCTTAAGCATGCAAACACTCCTATGAGTACTTCACTAAAATTAGGAAAAGATGAAAGTGGTGTTTCAATTGAGCAAACCCATTATTGAAGTATGATAGGATCTTTATTGTATTTAACCGCCTCTAGACCTGACATTATGTTTGCCGTTTGTTTATGTGCTAGATTTCAGGCTAATCCTAAAGAGTCACATTTAAAAGCGGTGAAACGCATCTTTAGATATCTTATAGGAACATCTAAATTAGGATTATGGTATCCTCATAATGATTCCTTTATTTTGCATGGTTTTTCGGATTCAGATTATGCGGGATGTTCTTTAGATAGGAAAGCACTAGTGGCACTTGTCATTTTATCGGCCCTTCACTTATTTCATGGTCGAGTAGGAAACAGAATTCTGTTGCCCTCTCTACTACCAAGGCCGAATATATTGGACTGGTAGTTGTTGTGCCCAAGCTCTTTGGATGTCACAAACATTAGAAGACTTTGGCATGCAACAAAGTCGTGTAGAATTAAAGTGTGATAATAAAAGTGCTATAGACTTAACTAATAATCCCGTATTACACTCTAGATCTAAGCATATAGATGTCTGACATCATTTTATAAGGGATCATATTAAGAAGGGTAATATAAAAATCAACTTTATAGGCACAGAAAATCAACTAGCGGATATATTCACTAAACCGTTACCGGATTCCCGTTTTTCTATGCTTATGCTAGAATTGGGAATCCTAGACATTTCACAATGATTATATCACTACTTAAAACCTATAAAAAATTGAAAACATCACAATAGCCTTACATTTTAAAAAGAAAAACTAAATGTTAACATAAACATTCACCACATCAATCATGTCCAAATCTTAAAAATTATTACAGAATTTTAATAAAAGGGTACTTAAAAAGTCTCAAAATAGAAGTTCACAAAATTAGGAAGAGATCTGGGCTGGGCAGCTGTCGGATGGCGACAGTGAGCTGTCGGATGGCGATATCCCCCAGAACTCTGTTTCAATCCGACTCCTCCTCATTCCGACTACCTTCTCCACTGCTTTCAGGAATATCAAAATCTGATCTCCTTACTACTGTCTTCCTCCGTCCACTGCTTTCAGGAATATCAAATTCTGTTTTACACTAGTTTGTTCAATACCTGATTCTATAAATGTTCATATGAGATTTTTTGTATCTTGCATGAAGGATTCTTCTTGTGTTATTATGCAAAACAATAGCTTACCACACGATTAAGCTGTTCAATCTTAACTTATCATTGTGATGACACTTTCATATAGTAATTACGAATTGTTTTCGCATGCCTCTAAGTATAAGAAATCTTTTATCTATGACAATGAGAAATCACAAACACTTACTTTGGTAATACATGTTAATGAAATTTATTTTATACGTACATCATGATTGATCGAACATAACACAATACATTTCATAAATGTCACCTTCACCTTTGATACTTTGCACTTATTCAAATTTTACCATTTATGACATGCAAGTGAATTCGGAGATCCTTCATATATATGAACCCTCAAAACAAAAAAAAGGAGGAAAATTCAAATGCAAAACATTCATTTTGCCAAAAATGTTGAAAGACATACAAAAAATTTGAAAAGGATCCTCCACCAAGCACTACTTAGCCTCCTGATAAGTCTTAATGAGCATTGTGAGGTTAAGCACCTTGGAAAGAATTGTAAAGTGTCTTGCAAAACAAAATGGTCCTTTTATGTATATTTGCAAAGTTTCTGGTTCAAAAGTATGGGCTTTATGTATATTTATGTTATGTTTACCAATTCCATGGTCATGTATATTTTAAATATATTCATATGTATTCTTTCTCAAAGTATCACTACTACACTTCATTGTTATTTATAAAATTTCTTCTTATGAGAATTGGACAGAAACGATTCAATATTCTATATCCTCCTGTGTCTCTCTCTGATAATTGAAATTGAATCTCATCATGGTTAAGTATATTTGCTTCTATACATTATAACACATTACTAGAATGCTTAGCCTCATCTCTATGATTACTTATCTCAATATTCTATCACTTACAAAGCTTCCGCCAGTATACTCTGACTCTCCCTATATTCTTTCTTATTTTTTAAAAAGATCTCTATAATCCTCTTTCCTCGTCTCTATTAACATCTTTTGCTAATATCAAAGGGGGAGAAGATAATAAGAAATCAATTAAATCA
This sequence comes from Dactylorhiza incarnata, assembly GCA_033032865.1. Classification (NCBI taxonomy): domain Eukaryota; kingdom Viridiplantae; phylum Streptophyta; class Magnoliopsida; order Asparagales; family Orchidaceae; genus Dactylorhiza; species Dactylorhiza incarnata. Next base: position 5,528,951 of record JAWHQI010000103.1, on the reverse strand, counting down.
CTTAAAATACTAAATTAATTAAGTAAGCATACATGTAGTGGGAGTTTATATGTAGGGGGAGAATATTTTTAGAAGGAGCTAATATTAAGGGGGAGATCATATTAAGGGGGAGATCTTAAGCTCACACAATGTACTTTTCACTATCTCAATAGGATTTATTCGATTTCTTTTTATAAGGATTTGTTATTATCAAAAGGGGGAGATTTATGGAGCATGCGTTCCGCACTCGTCCGGTTTGAGAATAACAAATCTCGAATGTATTTGATCCTATTTTTGATTAATGGTGTGCAGATAACAGGTGCAAGAATAACATGTTTTCAATTGGAGCAAAATGACATTTTCCAGAAATTTGAGCTATCGGATTTCCGACAGCCCTATCGGATTTCCGACAGCGCGTTTATTTGATCTCTACGCAACGGTTAAGAGCTATCGGATTTCCGACAGCCCACGATCTTCCAATAACGGCAGGACGTGCAGCAGTTACCTTAGCTAACGGATATCCGACAGCCCACGTCTCAACCACGACCTCAACACCACGCAGAAACTTCGTTTTAGTGGGACACGTGGCAGCCTCTGGAGATATCGGATTCTGGCGACAGTAGCTATCGGACGACGACAACTCTTTTTTCTTAAAAGAGCTCAAAACTTCGTGGAATTCAGTTCTTGAGATTTCCAGACCTTCTTCCAGAGTGCATTCGAACCAGAAAGCTCCAGAACTCCATCAACTCCCATTTGTGCTAGAAGGCTTGAGATTGAAGACGAGATCGGACGCATTTCTACATCAACAATCATCTCGAGGCTTCAACCCTCCTTTCAGAGATCTGATTTTCTAGGGAGTTCTTCACTTGACTTTGTATTTTCATTCATTTACATTCAACTTTGTATTGGTAGAGAAATCGTCATCTTGCGTGCGGCGTCTAAGTCCTTGCGCGGCTTAGGGGAAAATCGCTTCCTTATGCGGAGCATCCAAGTCCTTGCGTGGCTTGGTAGGAAATCGTGGCCTTGTGTGCTACATCTAGATCTTGGGAAGATCTAGAGGGTAGGCTTGGGCTTGATCTAGGGAGAGACAAGTGATAGCCTTCCGATCCTTGGGAGAAGGATTGGTCAAATCAAAATTTGTGAAATTTATATTATCATATTTGTGCATTGATCTTAAGCATTGTTAAGATCATTTTATTGTATGTAAATTTCATGATTAATATAATTATGTTTCTTTCATTAATTGCAAATTTGGTTGCTTAATCTTTAACTTAGAAATTTGTGTTTGGTTTAAAACAAAAATTACATTGGTTTGAAATTGTTTATAAGTAATTTTTTTTTAGAAAATTAAAATCTGTTTAAAAAATTATTAAGTAAAAATTATATTTTAAACACACCCTTATTCACCCCCCTCTAAGGGCGTCACACGATCCAACATTATGATCGCTAATTCTGGCGATCTGGAAGAACTCAAGAAGCATAAAACAATGGCCCGGAGGGTTAACTATTTATAGAAATCTGGAAACATTTTCATAATGATTACATTCCTCGAGACCGATTGGCAAATAAGCCAGACCGCTGAAAAAACATGGGTTAGAAGAAAAGCGAACACATTGAGCGATCTCTTCAAGTAGAGATTGCAATAATCATAATTTTCACAAATAATAACCTAATAAGGAAGATCGCACTCACAGAATAAATAGATCGCATATCATATATCATCAAAAGAAAAATCAGAGTATCATAGGTGCCAATATTATTACAGACCATAAACAACATTGTTCCTCAAGACCGCGGAAAACAGAAAGAAAAATGTGATCCTATTTCCTTTGATCTCTCTTCCTTCTTATATAAGCAGCAACATCCTGCATCCCATTCACTGAAGCTAAAGCAGACGCCAAACTGAGATTTGCGGCCATGGCAGCTCTATGAATCTTGGACACCTCACGGTCGACCTGTTCTACCGGGATCACCATTATCTCAGAAGACGATCTTCGATCAGGGAGACCGCTGGATGGGCCCGACATCATCATGTGAGAATGACCGCCCCTTAGGGTGGCGATCTCAGCAGTAAGCGCGGAGGCCTTCCCTCTATAATATTCAGCCTCCTTTTCTGATCTCCGAAACTTCAGTTCAAATTCCTCCCGAACCTGCTTCTCTTTTTTGCGCAACTGTTCTTCAAAATTGGCATTCTGAACCCGGAGCTGATCCTCGAGAGCTCGCTCACGATCTCGCATGGTTTTCATATCCTCAAGCATCGGCCCGAGGAGTTCAGCAAACTCTGGTGGAATTGACACTTTCTTCGGAATCTCGCCTTCTTCAGGAGCCGAACTGTTATCGCCATCTGCGGTCAGAAGAAATAATCAAATAGCTAGAAACGATCACAGAAGAGGAAGGGAAATATTGCGTGAAAAATAGTTGAAAAAGCAAGAAGACCGCAGATTGGAAAGGTCTTATCAACGTCCTTTGAGACCGCAGTATCGGAGGTCAACAAAAGGCGGTCAGATCTCCTTAAGAGCTCTAGATTAAGTTTTTCTAGTTCTCTTTTTTGTGACCGCTCGCCTTCTTTTCTTCTCCTTTTTAACTCAACATTACTAAAAAGTATGTCGTCTACTTCAATAATAACGATCTCAGGACGCTTCTTAGGAGATGCAGGTCGGAAAGCAAGTTTGGGAAGAAAATCTGGCGATCTCGTAACCATCCTAGCCTTACCAGTTCAGATGGCTTCGAGAGCCATCGCGCGGTCTGCCGCTCCCAAGTCCGATTCAGAGTTTAAATACGTGAAAACATCAGCATGCTCACTAGATGTCGCGACCCCAGCTTTTTGAAGAAGTTTTTCATCTCTTATCTCCTCCCCCACTCTTTCAACATCTCCTCCGGCGATCTTCCTCTTCTTCTTCTTGTCTTTCTTACCTTTTTCTCTATTTTCTTCTGGAGAAATTCGGGCAAGTTTTCTCCTTTTTACCTCCGCGGCGGCCTTGGAAAGTTCTTTCCTCTTGGCTTTTTCGATAGACAAGGCGTTCTTTTTTTCCGCGGCCTCCTCCATTCTCTTTTCCTCTTCTCTCTCCCTCTCTACTTTGGCGTTCGTTGCGATCACCTCTTGTCTTCTTTCCTCTTCCTCCGCCTTCTCAGCCTATTCAATCCTCCTCTCCTCTTCCTTTTTCTTCTCCTCTTCAGCGATCGCCGCAAGCTTAGCGATCCTCTCCCCTTCTTTTTTCTTCTTTTATTTCCTTCTTTCTTCTTCGACAGCCTTCTCCTCGGCGATCTCGCGAAGGCGCACGACCTCGAATGGATCCAATGTATACAAAAAAGAACAAACGGTAATAAATGAATCGATCTCAAAATAAACGGCTGAGGCGGTCACTTACGGTGGTTGGTTCTTTCTCTTTGAGACTGTTGTCTCCCAGCAGTGTGTTCGCCATGACCAATTCAATCTCCGCGGTCGCATTTTTGTCATCAATTGTTCTCTTCTTCGCGGCCTGAGCAATTTTATGTTGTTCCGCTATCTGACTTCTCAACTTTTCAGCTGCAGACCTTACCTGCTGCATCCCAGCTTTAATAGCATCAGATGAGGAAATCTCCTCGAGCTGAGTCGCGACCTGTCCAAACACCTCCAGGAATTGCTATGAGAAGAACAGAATTTCAATGATCGGGAAAGTTTACCATAAGGGGACTCGAATTACTCACCTCCCCAGCAGAATCTGTGGTCACAACTTTAGCGGCAGAAACCTTGGAAGCCGAATCCGCACTACTCTTTAAACTCTTTGCTTTCGAAGTTTTTTCTGAACCCGCGGTCTGCTTTTTAATAACTGTCTTTGTCTTAAGTGCAGATTTGGGTGATTTCTTTGCTTGCGCCGCTGCCTTCATTAAATCAAGAGCATCCATTTCTTGAAAATCCTCTGCGGTCTCAAGAATACGTGATCGCTCAGAACTCAAATTATCAGCTTCTTCCAGAAGATTTTGAAATACAAGCTTCCACCGTGGTATTTATAGGCCAAGTAGCATTAATGATGGTCGCGGTCTCAGTGGTCAAAATCTACATTTTCGAAGTTCCAGTTCAACTTAAAAATGTGTGAGGATTATGTTTGCCCAGAAAGCCCGCGACCTTTCCTAACGGGTCGAAGAAATCGGTCTCCGCGATCTCAAGTCTGGGAGATCGCCCAGACCACCAGCAAAGGTCAGCAAAATCCTCTAAGTCCCAGGCGGTCAGGAGCTCGTCAGGTCGCCAGACCGCGTGGTTTGATCCGTTTGCTCTATTTTGGTTATTTGCACCTCTTTTTTCCTGCCCCGGCTCTCCTGTACCCCGGGTAGCCCGTAGTTTTCAGATCTGCCCGTTTGGGCAGCCCCCTCGTCTATAAATAGAGGGGTAGGGGTACCTAAAAATGGACTTTTTGCCTCGAGCCTCCAGCTTACAACCTGTGTAAGCGATCTCGATTTTTTGTGATCGTTTTCCCTCAGCATCTTTTGTCTTCAGTAACCTGCACTCCGCAGTTTCCTCCTTTCCCCTAGTGTGAATTTTGGAGGTACCATTTATGGTGCCAACATCTTCAAACTACTTTAAACATTGTCTTATTCATTCTTTGATACTTCTAAACACATGTGCATAAATTATATTGTAAAAGTTGTGAAGAACCAAGCTTAACATGCCTCTAAGTATGAGTAAATGTTTTATGTTTGATAATGATATTTATTCACTCACTTATTTTGGCATTGTCTACATATGTGTTTAATCTAAGAATGCTTGTGTATGTTTTGTATTAGTACAATGAATTAAAATTGCACAAGTATCTTACCTACACTAACTTTATTTGCACTTTTAAAAGTTAAGAAAAGTGGTTATGTTTTCATAAATTATATTGGTTTGCAAAACAAGTGTATTCGGAGAACTTTGTACAAAACAAAAATCATAAAATGAAGTGACAAAGATAACTCCACCAAGCACTACTTGAACCTCCTGATAAGTCTTAATAAGCGTTGTGAGGTTGAGCACCTTGGAAAGAATAGTAAAGTGTCTTGTGCAAACCTTATCTTTCTTTCAAAATAAAAACCACTTACTCTTAAGTACACCGGATCACTAGTTTCAATATTAAAATAAAATAAAATATGTGATCCCCCAAGCACTACTTTGCACCCTGATAAGTCTTAATGAGCATTGTGTGTGCAAAGCACCTTGGTAGTTGTACATTTTTTTGTGCATTGAAGTGTGTGGAAGTAAAATTATTTGTGTTTTATTGTGCTCTTTACTTTCCATATTTCTTGTATTTTTTGATCAAAACATTTGTTTACTCTACTCAAAATACACTTTTGTGCACATAATTATCTTCCATAACACTTCTTCTCTTGAGTATTGGATCCTAATGCAAATTTTATACTACTCTTTATTTATGAAATGCACTAGATAACCTAGCATGCTCTCTACAATGTTTTGTATGTTTTGAATTTGTGAATTAATATAACATTGTAGTAATTTCTTTTTGAAAACATTATTTAATGCTTGGTTACTTTATTGTCAGAATTAAAGATTAAATGCAAAATGATTTACAAAAAACATTTTTCTTTTTTTGAATTTAACTCATATTTCTTCTTATGAATAATCATGATTACTAAAAGATGTTTTCTTGTATTTCTACAAGTCTTACGCATCATCACCATATATTTTTACCTTGCGCTTTTATGCTTATATCAAGTCTTAAATATCAAAATTCAAATTCCTTTTTCAACAAATGGTAGACTTGCTTGGTAAAATTTATATTGGTTATTCTAACACATATATCACTCTTATGCTAAAAACTCTGATCTATTTCAATAAAAATTTGTATGCTAAAAACACTCCTCTAAACATGAAAATATTGTAATGCCAATAACTCTGATTCATTAATGGATTCCAAAATAGCTATGTGAGTTGTTTGTTTTTAAAAAAATTCAAATAAAAATATAAATCCATAGGTTATGTACTAATCATTAGATTTAAAATGCTTAAATGTTTCCAGTAATAATTATCCATGACTTCATATCTCACCATAGCGGGGGCATAAGGTTGTAGACATTAGATAACCTAATCTCTAAGTCATGTCTTGTCCTTAATCGGGGAGGGTTCCAGTGGGGTCTTGCGAGGCACTGTGGGGAAAAATGCTAGGGTGAATTTTGTCGAGTGTTACATATGGGACTAACACCCCAACCTACGGCATGTATGCATCTCCTTATGCCCATCCGTCACTTAGTACGGGGCTAGGGTGTAGACATATTGTCTGGGTAGATTGGTTACTTGGAAATCATTACTTTTATGCTTAAAACGTTTATAAAGCAAAATCCTTTGTGTACTTAAAATGCTACAACATCTATTTTGTTATGTCTAAAATTCTTAATCATTTACTATGCTTTACAATTCCTATATAGATGTTCACTTCTAAAAATATTTCGTCATGCTTTCCACATCTTTACTACTTGTACGCTCGATCATGAATACGTTTTCCCTACAAGTGGTTTCTTTATGACTATTTCTTCACATTCCTTATTTTCTCTCTCCTATCTATTGTTTTTTTTATTAAGCATTTCACTCTTTATCATGATCATTCCCTCTCTACACAGTTATTGCACACTTTTTATTGAACTACCTCGCCACCCTCTTTTGATAATACCAAAAGGGGAAGAATAAATTTGAAAGAAATTAACACGTTTTGGGGAGTCAAGTTCATATGAAGTTTTGTTGTAGGGGGGCCATTCACTTAGGGGGAGAATTCATTTAGGGGGAGCATTTGAACATGCCTAATTTTCATGCTTATCTCTATTATAAACATAAATTCCTATCAATTGTATTATTTCTTTCTAAGGGGATTTGTTATTATCAAAAGGGGGAGTTTGTTGGAACATGCTTTCCGCATCTCTTGGTTTGACAATAACAAATCCTATTGTATTTGATCATACTTGTTTTGTGTTTATAGTATGCAGGATTCTGTGCTTTCAAATCTCCATGGTGTTGTGTATTGTTGCTACCACGCCGCATTAATTTTACGGCTGGCGCTAGCACTAACGAACCGCTGAGATGAAACCGCTGACACGAAACCACTGAGACAAAACCGCTGAGACGAAACCGCTGAGAAGGAAATCGCTGAGAAGATCTGAAAGCTCTACCGCGTCGTGCTAACTCTACCACTGGCGCTAGCATTAACGAACCCCTGAGAAAAAACCGCTGAGAAGGGAAACCGCTGAGATACATGCTGGCGTTCGATGAAATGTACACTCTACCGTGGGGCGTCAGCGTTACCGCGGCGCGCTACTATTCGTTCGACGAAATGGAAGTTGTGTTCGACGAACTGGCGCTCGACGAAATGAAACCTGCGTTCGATGAACTACATGCTCTACCACGGCGCTCGACGAAATGCATGCTTTACCACGGCGCGCTAGAACTACCACTGGCGCTAGTATCCGTTCGATAAAATGAAGGCTGCGCTCGACGAAATGCTTATCACTGCGTTCGACGAATTTGCGATCAACGAAAGCCGAATCCTGTTCGACGAAAATTCGATCGACGAAATATAAGGCCGGTTCGACAAAGATGCTGTCCGACGAAAAGAATTGTGCTCTACCGCGGAGCGTTAGCACTACCGCTGTCGTTAGCATATATGGAAACTATTGACAGAAAGGAAACAGTGGAGAAAAAGGAATGTCGACGAGTCGCTATGTTTGGCATGTACTATCGCGGCGCGTTACGTCTAACGCCCGGCGGTAGCTTTTGGAAACATCCCGTCAGCAGTTGATTGAGGAGCAGTTTTGGAAGAAGATTGTGGATGAAGGAAGGAGATCTCGCTAACACGGGATGTTAGCGGTACCGCGGCGCGCTAGTGTTTGGCGCTCAGAATGTTGCCTAAACTACCATGATCTGTGTGCTTCATTGCCTTATGTGGATACCGCAGGGCGGTAGTACTACCACAGGCGGTAATGGCTAAATCTATAAAAAGACGTGCGCCACCTCCGTTGCTGCTTGCTGATACAGAAGGAACAGACGACATATATTCAGAGGACACATGAGAGCCTTCTCCAAGCAGCCCGGAGAACTCCATCAATGTTCGTGAATGCAAAAGAACTTGAAGACCAATACGATCGCATCTACATCGACATCAAGTTCTACATTTGAGGGAGTCTTTAGTTTGAGTTTTGTTTTACTTTCAAATTGTAACCTTTATATCTTTTGTTCGGTAGAGAAACTCGCCACATAGCGACTAGGGCCTTGCGGGGACTAGGGGGAATTCGCCACACGACGACTAGGTCTAGGTAGGACTTAGGGGGGAATTTGCCACACGGCGACTGGGTCTAGGGAGTAGATCTAGGGGGTGCTCGAGGCCTTTCTGGTGATAGATTGGCTAGAGCGGCTTGAGGCCATATCTGGGGAGAGATCGGCTAAAGCCAACCAGTTCGTGGGGATATGAGTCGGTATAGAAAACAAAAAGGGTTTTCATATTATTCGCTTCGATTTCTAGCGTCATTGAAATCAGATTTTGTACTCAATTTTATAAATGTTAATCATGTCTTTTTTTGTTTAATAAAATTGATTTCATTTCTAATTTCAATATCTCTTTACTTTTGTTTTAACTTAGATCAAAATATCAAAAGTTTTCTATTATAGTATAAAGTTTTTAAAACCCTTATTCACCCCCTCTAAGGGCGCCTACAGATCCAACAAATGATAGATTAAATCATGTTTGATTTGCACAATAAAGTCCATACAGTTTTTTGATAATTTTATGTTTTATAATTTTGTATTTGTTTTTTGCATTTAGAAATAGAATTTAAACAAATGAAAAAAAGAAAAAGAGTAAAAGAAATATTTTTTGTAATTTGGCTTTTGTATTTTTTTTGTTTTAATTTTTCAAAAATCTATAAAAAATAGAACTGTAAAACTATATAGTACGTATAATAGAGCATAATTTTAGGTATTTTATAAAATTTTAAAAATACATAAAAACATAAAGGTGCGCTAGCGCTAGCGCGGGAAACAGTACACGATTTTTTAGGATTTTAAAAAATTTAATTTTTGATATTGGTTAAGTGTCCAAAGTTTAGTTTTATGCAAAAATTTCAGAGGATTTGAAGATGTTTAGAAATGGAAAAATTGCATAAAACTATTGCGTTTTAAAAGATCTAGGACACCTAATTCAAGTCGTAATAATCGAAATCTCGCATCGGGTAGAGGTTTAGTGAATATGTCAGCAAGTTGGGAGTCCGTACCAATGAAGCTTACTTTTACATGCTCTTTTTTAATATGATCCCTAATAAAATGATGGCGAACATCTATGTGTTTGGATCTATAGTGGTGTACGGGATTATTTGTAAGGTCTATGACACTTGTTGGGAAAATGATTTCTCTTAACCCCTGAAAATGAGTCAAATATGAATTCCAAGAATGAAAAACAAGGCTAAGTAAATATGCGTCGAATAGTGTTCGACGCAACGTCGAAATGTAGTCGACGTCTCTTTCAGATTAAGTCGAAGTAACTCTAGGAAGATTTCGACGTATGTGTTGTCGACGTTACTCTGATTTCTAGTCGATGCAACTAGTGAAGTCGACGCACCTTAGTCGACGCACCTTCCTTATTCACCTCTCGACGTCCAGACAGGATGTACTCGACGCTTGCGTCGAATGGCAATCGACGCACGTCGATTTATTTGACAGACTTAAATATGCGCCAGATCTCTTTCCTTCTTTCAGTAAATCTGATTTGTATGGAATAATGTTAATATTTTATAGCCGTTCTGAATCATTCTTTCCTTTTATTTGATTCTTGGCTAATCTAATTAACTCTATTTTGGATATTATTTGAAATCAGAATTCATTCTTTCCTTCTACAGAAATAAACATTATGGAAACATTTTTTCTTTCTATTCTCTCTAACTGCTAATTGATTATCCTCCTATAGTATTATGTTGAATTAACAGAGCTATAAATAAAGAGGAGGTCGGCAGAAAATAAAGAAGAGTGATCTACCACACACATTTGAAATAGAGGAAAAGCTCCCAAGAGAAAAGAGAGAAATTGAGAAAAAGCTCTGCAGCAACATTCAAACACTTCTTCTTCTTCTGCTTCTGAAGTCATACTGCTGCAAAATCTGATAGCTCTCACAAAGAGAGAAAGGCTGCAAATCTTCTTTTCTCTATAGAAGAAAGATTCAATTCACTTCTTGTGCTTCCAATCTTTTTGCTAGGAAGAAGATTCTTTCTTATTTTTATTTCTTCTCCTTTCTTTCTTTCTCACTTAAACATTGTAAAAGAGTTTTTAGAATCTCTCTCCAAAAAATTCAGTGTACTGGTTCTAAGAGTCTCCTTGTCAAAAGACTCAGTTGGTTCTAAGGGTCTCCTTGTCAAAAGACTCAGGGTGGTTCTAAGAGTCTCCTTATCAAAAGACTCAGTGCAAGATAGTGAATTCCTACCAAGGGGGTAGAAGAGTGGACTACCCAAAGTTTGGGGAACCACTATATTTTCTTGTGTTGTGCTGTGATTTATTTTCTTGCATTTACTTTATTTTCTTGCTTAATTCTTGTTGGTATGTGGGAAGCTCTAATCTATGATCATACACACATATATATATATATATATTAACTTTGCACAAAATAATTTTTAAATCTCTATTCACCCCCGCTCTAGAGAATTCTAGTGAGGTTAATTGTGCACTTTCAATTGGTATCAGAGCTAGGTTGATCTGAAAAGGATAACTCCTTGATCAAAAAGATCCTACCTCTCATATATATATATTTTTCAAAACTATTTTATCATATGACACAAATCAAAGATTATGCTTCCACCAGACCACCAATTTGCAACCTGGAAAAGTTTGCACTTTGGAAAACAAGAATTAGAATTTATTTAAACTCTATTGATGATGAATTGTTTAATGTGATCTTGACAGGTCCCCCCAAGCCATTCAGGAAGGATTCAAGTGGAAAAGTGACTGAAACACTTGTTCCAAGAGCTGAATGGACAGAAGATGAGAAGAAAGCCCAAGGACATGATGCTAAGGCTATGAATATCCTAGTCTCAACCCTCTCAGATGAAATTTTCCAAAAGATTGCTGATTGTGAGTCAGCTAAGGAAGTATGGGAAGCTCTCACCAAAATGGTAGAGGGAAGTGCTGATGAGAAAAAGGATAGAAAGGCACTACTGATCTCCCAATATGAAAACTTCCAAAAGAAAGAAAGTGAAAGTGTTGCTGACATGTATTCAAGATTCAGCCTCATAGTCAATGAATTGAGAACACTTAAGAAGGACATATCTCTCACTGAGATAAATGATAAATTGCTGACTTGCTTTCCTAGCTCTTGGGACTCAAGAATCTGGACAATCAAAGACTACAGAAGTCAAAAAGAAATATCAACAGATGTTCTATTGGGTAAATTAAAATCCTATGAACAACTGTTGAAAACCAGAGCTGAGAAAGAAAAGGCCTCTCCACTCTCAAAAGAAAAGAGTATTGCATTGAAAGCTGTTGAAGGTGAACCATCTACTAGTGATGAGGAACTAATCAGCTTCCTGGCTAGGAAGTTCAAGAGGTGGATCAAAACAGAAGGATCCAGAGGAAGAGATTCAAAAACCAGGTATAATAAAACACCTACTAAAGAGATTATCTGTTACTCTTGCAGGAAACCTAGACATATTGCACCTGAATGTCCTAAGGAGAACAACACTAAGAAAGATCTGAAAAGAACAGATCTAAAGAAGAAAAAGAAAGAAAGAGGATTCATTGCTCAATCTTGGAGTGATTCAGAATCTGAAGGAAGTACCTCATTAGACAATGATCAGGAAGAGGTCAAGCAAGAAGAAACCTGTCTGATGGCCACTGAGAAGCTTGATGATACATCTATGGTAAATATACTTGATGATATAGATTTCTCTTCTACTGTTTTCAAACAAGATTTCAAAGAATTCTGTTTAGATCTAATCAAATCTGAAAAAGAAGTAAAAGAATTAAGAATTGAATTAAGAAATCTCAAACATGTGAATACACACTATGAAAACTATAAGCTCAATCAATAGCTCTCAAAGAAGGAATTAGACAAAATCCATTCAGAAAATCTAACACTAAGGAAAGAGCTGGCAAAGGCTAAAGCCTTTGAGGACTCTCTGAATGGAAGAGGTCAGAAGCTCAAGAACATCTCTGAGAATCTCACTGATAGATTTAGACAACTAAAGCTGAATACTAATGAAGCATCTAAATCACAAACATTCAGCAAACCTGTCTGGAAACATCCCATTCAATTCACTAGGGAGAATCATCTAGCAGGAATTAGATCACAAGTAGGTCCAGAAACAACCACTGTTTTTAATAAACCTAATCCCATTACATATAAAGGAATCTTAGGAAAGTATCCTCACAAAAATTCTGAACATACGTCGAATTATTATCCACGTGCGTCGAATTCTAATCGACGCATACACCAAATCGCATCGACCTCCACTCAACGTAATGTCTCACATGCTTCGACTAAAAGTAGACTCAGATTGAAGGAAGCGTCGACCTCATATCGACGCAACCAGAAACCTACGTCGAATTCATATCGACGCAACCATAAGTCTACGTCGAATCCCTATCGACGCAATAAATCAGACAGAAAATTTTCTGTTTCCAAACGGGTCCCTCAATCCATGTCCTTCTATTATGAACACTATTTCTGTGATATCATCCAAGAAGATTGGTATGATAAGCCAGTACCCCATAAGGAGGAAGGATATCCTGAAAAACCCACTTATTCTTTTATTAAATCTTTTACTAATGAGAGAAAGGGACCCCAGCTCAGCAGGGTCTAAACTAATGTTTAAACTTTTATGTGCAGATGTATCACATCTCCAGGATGGTGTGGTACTTGGACAGTGGATGCTCCATGCACATGACAGGTTGCAAAAACCTATTAATTAACTTTGAGGATAGACTTGGACCATCAGTAACCTTTAGAGACTCTAGCTGTGGCCAAACCAAGAGATTTGGAGATTTCAAAGAAGGGAAAGTCACCTTCAAGAATGTGGCAGTAGTCAAAGGACTAAAACACAATCTGATAAGTATAAGTCAGATATGTGAGAATGGTAAGTATGAGGTAAAATTCACTACACTATTCTGCCATATTATAGATATCAAGACTGGTGCTACAGTACTAAATGTAATTAGAAAAGGGAGAGTATATGTAGTGGACTTTAGCTCTTCACCCACAGAAGTTTGCTTATTCAACAATATTATTGATAAAAATGAATTATGCATATGAGACTAGGTCATCTAAACTACAAAATAATCAGTAAACTAGCTAAGAATAACCTAGTCAGAGGCTTACCAAAGGGTAGGTACTCTAAGGATTCTCCATGCAGACCTTGCCAACTAGGAAAGCAAACCAAATCATCCTTCAAACCCATTGGTAAGGATGACTCTCCCAGGTCTTTATACTTACTACACATGGATCTCTTTGGTCCCATATCCACTCAAAGCTTAGGTGGAAAATCCTATACCTTGGTCATTGTTGATGATTATTCTAGGTTTAGCTGGGTATTCTTTCTAGGAGTTAAATCTGAAACCCATAAAATTCTCTCAAAATTCATAAGACAGATTCAATCTGAGTTCAATACAAATGTTTCAATTATAAGAAGTAACCATGAGACTGAATTTGAGAATCAGATGATTTGTAGTTTCTGTGAGGAAGAAGGTATTAAACAAAGCTTCTCAGCACCTAGAACTCCCCAACAAAATGGAGTTGCTGAGAGGAAGAATAGAAATAGAATCAGGTAGAACCCTGCTTGCAGAGTCAGGATTACCAAAAACCTTTTGGGCTGAAGCAGTCAACACTGCAAACTATGTTCTAAATAGAAGCCTCATACACAAAACTAAATCAAAGACTCCATATGAGCTCCTGAAAAATAAAACACCCACTGTTAAATATTTTAAAATTTTTGGATGTGCTTGCTTTATTCTAAACAATGGGAAAGATCATCTTGCCAAATTTGACAAGAAGTCTGATGATGGAATATTTCTGGGATATTCATCATCCAGCAAAGCCTATAGGTGCTACAATAGAAGAACTCTTAAGATTGAAGAATCCATGCACATTGTATTTGATGAAACTAACATGCTGCTTAAGGGGGAGGAAACTCCCACCAGTTCTGTTCCACAGGAAAACAACAGCATAGAAACCCAGCTTGAGCAACTAGCTCTAGAGAACACAGAAAATGGAAAGGAAAACCAGTTAGAGGAACCAAGTGAGGAGTCTGAACAAGAAACCTCAGAAAAGAGCACTCAAGACCCTCTTCCACAAGAGGACATGGTCCAGGAAGAACAATTGAACAATGATCCCATTGAGAATGAAGTAGAAGAACAACTGACAAATTCAGGCAGAACAGGAATCAATTTGAAAGATCATCCACAAGCTCAAGTGATTGGAGATCCCAATGCAGGAGTAAGAACAAGACACCAAGTCTCCAATGGGATAATGCTCCAATGCTTCCTATAACAAGTTGAACCAAGGAAGTTTGAGGAAGCAAATTGTGATCCTCACTAGATTATGGCCATGCAAGAAGAACTAGGCCAATTTGAGAGAAACAAAGTATGGAACCTAGTTGAAAGACCAAGAAACTACCCTGTAATTGGTACAAAATGGGTATACAGGAACAAACTAGATTCCACTGGAATAATTGTGAGAAACAAGGCAAGACTTGTAGCACAAGGATATAGACAAGAAGAAGGGATAGACTACAATCAGACCTTTGCTCCAGTAGCCAGATTAGAGGCAATCAGGCTCTTTCTTGCCTATGCAGCCTTCATGAAGATGAAAGTCTACCAAATGGATGTCAAGAGTGCCTTTTTAAATGGAGATCTGCAAGAAGAGGTATATGTGGAGCAACCACCAGGTTTTGTTAATCCCTCTTCCCCTAACTTTGTTTATAGACTTAACAAAGCATTATATGGTCTTAAGCAAGCACCTAGAGCTTGGTATGAAACTCTCTCAAATTTTCTTTTAGAAAATTCCTTTGAAAGAGGAAAAGTAGACAAGACACTCTTTACTAGAACACAACTCCTCCTTGTTCAAATATATGTAGATGACATTATCTTTAGCTCAACCCATCCTAAACTATGTAAAAGATTTGCTAATCTTATGCAATCTAAATTTGAGATGAGTAGTATGGGTGAACTCTCCTACTTCCTAGGGCTACAAGTAAAACAAAGTAGTGAAGGAATCTTTATCTCACAATCAAAATATACCAAAGAACTAATCAAAAAGTTTGGTATGGAATCAGCATCTACCATGAAAACACCCATGGCAACCAATGCCATCATAGAAAAAGATGATAAAGGAAAATCAGTAGATCAAAAGACTTATAGGGCCATCATAGGATCCCTTCTATATCTAACAGCAAGCAGACCTGATATCATGTTTGCCACTTGCATATGTGCTAGATTTCAGGTTGAACCAAAGGAATCCCATCTCACCTCTGTAAAAAGGATTCTTAGATACCTAAAGGGAACCCCTGAACTAGGACTATGGTACTCAGCAGAAACCAACTTTGAATTAATAGGTTTCTCAGATGCAGATTATGCTGGATGTAGGGTTGATAGAAAAAGCACATCTGGTACCTGCCAATTTCTAGGTGACAGATTGATCTCATGGTTTAGTAAGAAACAAACCTCAGTCTCAACTTCAACAGCTGAAGCTGAATACATAGCTGCTGGGAGCTGTTGTTCACAAATCCTGTGGATGCAAAATCAACTACTTGATTACAAATTGGAAATACACAACTCTAAGATCTTTTGTGATAGCTCTAGTGCTATATCCATAGCATCCAACCCAGTCCTTCATAGTAGGACCAAACATATAGAAATCAGACATCACTTCCTTAGAGACAATGTTGAGAAGGGTAAAATAACCTTAGAATATATTCCCACAGACAATCAAAGAGCAGACATCTTCACAAAACCTTTAGATGAAACTAAGCATAACTATTTCATAAACACCTTGGGGATGCTTGATGGAAGCTTGTAAACCTCATTGTTAGGGAAATCTAAAGACATCAGAATATCTAAGAAAGTTTCCTGGAGATGCGTCGAATACATATCGACGTACCGTCGAGAAGACCTTGACGCTGGTTCTGATTTCTTTCAGTTAAAGTTACGTCGATCCACTATCAACGTACCGTCGAATTCGTATCGACGCAAGTCTATGACCACGTCGACAAATCTCTAGACTAACAAAACCTTCACGGAACGCCGACTACATATCGACGCATACGTTGACATCAATTCGACGTAACGTCGACTTCTGGTTAAAATTGGAATCAAATCCTTACTTCCTTTTCTTTTACGACTGGATTACCTTGATTTCTGTTTCCTTTCTCGACGTTTCATCTTCTTTAAATAGTACTTCTTATTTCATAACAAATACCTCTCTTGACCCGCCAAAACTGCGTCTTCTACCTCTCTCTCTTCCTGCATCAATGGCGCCTACTCCTGTTCAAACTGACCTTATCAAAGCAATGAACAATGCTCTGGAAAATCTTCTCAATGACTTCCAGACACGATTAACTAACTTCTCCAATGAATGTGCCAATATGATCACCTCCTGTGAAGCCAAATTGGCCACCCTGTCTGCCTCTCTTCCCGGGCTTCATCTTCTTCTTCAAGAGGAACCTCTGTCGCCACAAAGGTTTACATCCTTCCTGAAAGATATAAACCAGGGGGAGAGTTGCTCCAGAAACCCCTCTTGCCAGGTTTTTGATCTCAACTAAAAGCTCAGGTTTAAATCTCTTCTCTCCAACACTAAGTATTCTCTCTAACTCTCTTATAGGCTCCACTCCTCTCAAATCACTCTGACTACACTTTCATCAAACATTTTGGTGAATCCTCCTCTTACAACACTGAAGGGGAGCATGCTGTGGATTCAGCATTCAGAATTGATGATCCTTATAACCAGGGGGAGATTCCTGTAGTAAAGGACCCAGTAATCCAGGGGGAGGAAGAAGCAGCCACCTCTGATGATTGGAATGGGCAGATATGGATTGATGCACCCTTATGTGAGGAAGAACTTCAACATCACTCTTCTGGCTTCTCTGCCAGTTACATCAAGCTGAAGACACCTCTACTTGAGGACATCCCTACAAAAGAGTCTGGAGGAGACATTCATCCCTCAGCAGAGATCACCCTACCAGAAATCACTCTGCCCTCTATTGCAGAACATCTAAGAACTCTTCTTGAAATAACTCCCTCTCCACCCAAAGAGAAAACTCCTCCTCAACTTCCTCCTCTACCTTCTTCTCTACCTCCTCTGCTACCTCTACCTCCACAAGCAGCAAGACTCCCTAAACAGATCATACCTAGGCAAAGTCCAGGAGGACAGATAAAGAGAAAAAGGGAAGTCACTCCCCACTGGCAAAATTTTTCTAAAGAAGAAAGGAAGGAGTTTGCAAAAGAAAAGAAGTATAGAAAAGCATGTGAGCAAATAAAAAGATTTGAAAAGATGCCTAGTATCTGTCCTAACAGTCCTGTCAAGGAGTACCATGATCCTGACATGGAAAAGAGGCATGAAGAGATAAAAGAAAGAGAAGTGTATGAATATGAAGCAGCTAGGAAAGAAGTGGAAGATAAAAGGAGGGCCTGGATGGAGAAGATTAACAAGGGCATGACTAAGGAACAAATTCTTGCTGAATCTTCTATCAGAATTCCAAATAAGTTGTTTGATATTGAAGCTTATCAAAAGAAAAATCCTCAGGCAGGGATTATCCTGGATAAGGGTCAAAAGGACAAGAAGGGTATAGGGTGTACAGAAGAAACCTACATTCCCTATAAGAAGCCTACAAGGCCTGCAAAGCTAGACAAATGGCTTAACTCACCATGGAAAGGGAAAGGAAAAGGAAAGATGTAGGAAGTTCCTGAGAAACAGGAACCAGAAAAGAAGAAACTCTATAGGCCAAAGGTTGATAACAAAGGACCTCCTGAGCCCAAGCCTGCACAAAAAGAATCTCACAACATTACCATTGAGATGATTGATGAAAAGGCAGCAATCATCATCAGCAAAGGGTACTCCATAAATGACACTATTCCTGATGGTGATAAACTCTTGGAAAAACTGCATACAATCATCAGGAATGTCCAGGAAAGACCTGATAGAGCCAGGGGATACATTTTTGATGCCATTAATGACTTATCTAGGAAACTTTATTCTACTTTTGTCAACTTCATGTACAAAAAGAAGTTTCTAGTTTAATTCTTGTGAAAGACAAATACTTGTCATGTGCTTTCTTTTCCTAATTCTTTCCTTCTACTCAATATATTTCTTATCTATACAAATACTATGCTGTGTTAATTATATGCTAATTCTCTCTAAGAAGGGTTAAGACAAATAGGGGGAGATTGTTGGGAAAATGATTTCTCTTAACCCCTGAAAATGAGTCAAATATGAATTCCAAGAATGAAAAACAAGGCTAAGTAAATATGCGTCGAATAGTGTTCGACGCAACGTCGAAATGTAGTCGACGTCTCTTTCAGATTAAGTCGAAGTAACTCTAGGAAGATTTCGACGTATGTGTTGTTGACGTTACTCTGATTTCTAGTCGACACAACTAGTGAAGTCGATGCACCTTAGTCGACGCACCTTCCTTATTCACCTCTCGACGTCCAGACAGGATGTACTCGACGCTTGCGTCGATTTATTTGACAGACTTAAATATGCACCAGATCTCTTTCCTTCTTTCAGTAAATCTGATTTGTATGGAATAATGTTAATATTTTATAGCCGTTCTGAATCATTCTTTCCTTCTATTTGATTCTTGGCTAATCTGATTAACTCTATTTTGGATATTATTTGAAATCAGAATTCATTCTTTCCTTCTACAGAAATAAACATTATGGAAACATTTTTTCTTTCTATTCTCTCTAACTGCTAATTGATTATCCTCCTATAGTATTATGTTGAATTAACAGAGCTATAGATAAAGAGGAGGTCGGCAGAAAATAAAGAAGAGTGATATACCACACACATTTGAAATAGAGGAAAAGCTCCCAAGAGAAAAGAGAGAAATTGAGAAAAAGCTCTGCAGCAACATTCAAGCACTTCTTCTTCTTCTGCTTCTGAAGTCATACTGCTGCAAAATCTGATAGCTCTCACAAAGAGAGAAAGGCTGCAAATCTTCTTTTCTCTATAAAAGAAAGATTCAATTCACTTCTTGTGCTTCCAATCTTCTTGCTAGGAAGAAGATTCTTTCTTGTTTTTATTTCTTCTCCTTTCTTTCTTTCTCACTTAAACATTGTAAAAGAGTTTTTAGAATCTCTCTCCAAAAAATTCAGTGTACTGGTTCTAAGAGTCTCCTTGTCAAAAGACTCAGTTGGTTCTAAGAGTCTCCTTGTCAAAAGACTCAGGGTGGTTCTAAGAGTCTCCTTATCAAAAGACTCAGTGCAAGATAGTGAATTCCTACCAAGGGGGTAGAAGAGTGGACTACCCAAAGTTTGGGGAACCACTATATTTTCTTGTGTTGTGCTGTGATTTATTTTCTTGCATTTACTTTATTTTCTTGCTTAATTCTTGTTGGTATGTGGGAAGCTCTAATCTGTGATCATACACATATATATTAACTTTGCACAAAATAATTTTTAAATCTCTATTCACCCCCCCTCTAGAGAATTCTAGTGAGGTTAATTGTGCACTTTCAACACTTTTGTTGTCACATTTAAGATCAATGTTTTTGAGATGAAAACTAAAATCCTCTAGAGTTTTGCTCATCCACAACGCTTGTGCACAACAACTACCAAGTGCGATGTATTCGGCCTCCGTGGTGGAGAGTGCAACCGAAGATTGTTTCCTACTAGACCATGCAACTAATGAGGGTCCTAAAAAGTGACAAGTACCGTTAGTGCTTTTTCGATCTAGTGAACAACCGGCGTAATTCGAATCGGAATAGCCGTGAAGTGTAAATGAATCATTGTGGGGGTACCATAATCCTAATTTGGATGACCCTAATAGATAACGAAAAATACATTTTACTGCTTTTATATGATATTCTTTTGGATTGGCTTGAAAGCGAGCACATAGACATACGAAAAACATTATATCTGGTCTAGATGCTCTTAAGTAAAGAAGAGATCCTATCATTCCTCTATATAAAGTTTGATCAATGGAAATTCCAGATTCATCTTTTCCTAGTTTTAAAGAAGCACTCATAGGAGTAGAAGCTAGTTTAAGGTTTTCAAATCCAAATCGTTTAAGCATATCGTGAACATATTTTGTTTGGCAAATAAAGATACAATCATTTCGTTGTGAAATTTGAAAACCAAGAAAATATGATAGTTCTCCTACAAGACTCATTTCAAATTCATTTTTCATTACTAAGACTACTTCATTACACAACTCTTCATTAGTGACTCCAAAAATTATATCATCAACATATATTTGTAAGATAATTAAATCGTTATTATTATGCTTAATGAAGAGTGTGTTGTCGGCACTTCCCATAACATAACAGTGCTTTAATAAAAATGATGTAAGTCTATCATACCATGCATGGGGCGCTTACTTTAAACCATAAAGCGCTTTTTTAATTTATAAACATGATTTGGAAATTTTTCGTTTATAAAACCAATGGGTTGTTCTACATATACTTCTTCTTTTATAAACCCGTTTAAGAAAGCACTTTTAACATCCATTTGATATAATTTTATCCTTTTAAAACTCGCAAATGCCAACAATATTCATATAGATTCTAAGTGAGCAACGGGTGCAAAAGTTTCTTCAAAATCTACCCCCTCGATTTGAGAAAAGCCTTGAGCGACTAAGCGAGCTTTATTTCTTGTAATCCTAGATTTACCATCTAATTTATTTTTAAAGATCCATTTTACACCAACAACAGGATGACTAGATGGACGTTCTACTCGGTTCCAGACTTTATTTCTTTTAAATTGATCTAACTCTTCATTCATAGCCAAAAACCAAAATTCATCATTTAAAGTGTTGGAAACATTTTTAGGTTCAATTTTGGAAACAAAGCAAATATTTGAAAACGTTTCATGAAGAGAAGATCGAGTTCTTACCTCAATAGATGGTTCCCCAATGACTAGCTCTTTTGGATGATTTTTTGAGAAGTTCAAGACGCTTGGGGGCACATATTCATCTTCCTTGGCCTTCTCCTCCTCTTCTTTGGAAGGTTCCTCTTCGTCGTGCTCCAAAGATGGCAAAGGTTCATCATTTGTACCCGTAGGAGGTATTTCTACACAAGGAATAACTTCATCAAATTTTACATTAATAGACTCTTCAACCTTACTCGTTCTTTTGTTAAATATTCTATAGACTTTACTAGTTGAAGAGTATCCAAGAAATATTCCTTCATCACATTTTTCATCAAATTTTCCTAAAGAATCTTTTGTATTTAGAATACATTTGCAACCAAACAATTTAAAATATGATACGTTAGGATTCTTTTGATAATATAGTTCATATGGTGTGAGATTTAAAGATGGACGCAACATAACTCTATTCATTACATAACATGATGTGCTTGCGGCTTCGGCCCAAAAGGACATATGTAATTTATATTCAGATAACATAGTACGTGCAAGTTCTTGGATTGTCCTATTCTTTCTTTCTACAGCACCATTTTGTTGAGGTGTGCGTGGAGCGGAGAACTCATGCTTAATACCTAACATTTCATAAAAAGATTTTAAATTTTCATTTTCAAATTCTCCTCCATGATCTGAGCGAATGCATTTTATTTTTAAATCAAGTTCATTTTGAATACGAGTACATAATTTTGAGAATTTACAAAACGCATTAGATTTGGAAGAGAGAAATAAAGTCCAACAATATCTAGAGAAATCATCTATTAGAACAAAAGTATATATTCTACCACCAAGACTTGCGGTGCTAACGGGACTAAAGAGATCCATATGAATTAATTGCAATGGTTTTGAAGTAGAAATTTCATTTTTGCTTTTAAAAGACGATTTTGTAAATTTTCCTTTTTAGCATGGAGAACATAGTGAAGATAAATTTCCATTCAATTTAGGCAATCCTCTAATCAATTCCTTTTTGGCTAGTTTTAAAATAAGTTTTGTACTAGCGTGACCTAAACGTCTATGCCATAGTTCTAGCTCGTCATTTTTAGTTATAAAACATTTTATTGATGATTTGGAAAGATCATGAAACGAAACTATATAAACATTGTGAATTCTAGGTGCAGTTAGTAAAACATATTTTGTGTTAGGATTAAATATTTTGCAAATATTAGTCGATGATTCAAATAATATATCTAATCCTTTATCACACAATTGACTAATAGATATTAAGTTATGTTTTAATCCTTTTACATAAAGAACATTAGAGATGAGAAAGGATTCGTTACCCACTATACCTACTCCCATGATCCTTCCTTTAACATTATCTCCAAATATTACGATCCCTCCTTTCTTCTTTACTAGGCTAAGGAACTTTGCTTTGTTGCCCGTCATGTGCTTGGAGCAGCCTGAGTCCAAGTACCACACATCCTCTGTTTCCTTAGCCTTCCTGTAAATCTAGAAAGAAGATGAGAGTAAAGATCCGGATACCCAAGAGGTACCACCCATAGAGTAAGTGGATTTCTTAGGTACCCAGATTTGTTTTAAAGATCATTGTTGTATATTCCTGCAAGAGCTAGACGTGTGTCCAAACTTAAGACAATTTGCACATGAGATAAAGGCGGTTAAGAGCCTTTTCTGAATTTCTACATTGCTCTTGCTGGATGATGTTTGAACTTTAGAAAAAACAGGAGATTTTTTAACTATTGAGCTACCGTCGGCGTTAGTGGCTAGCGCCGGGCGGTAGGGCTCACTTTGATATCCAAGCCCAAACTTTCTAGAACCATAACATTGGTTTCCCAAAATCTTATCCAGGGATTTTGACCTATCCCGATTTTTTGTATGGCCATATTGTGGTCATGATTTTGTTTTTTAAGAGATGTATTTTCTTGTACAATCATAACACATTTATTTTCAAAGCCCTTTTTTATTATTTTCAATTTGTAAGAGATAGGTTTTTAGTTTTCTCTCTAAGTCCCCCTTTTCTTTTGCAATAGTTTTGATTTGTGAGAGGGCCTTAGAAAGAGAAACTTCAAGTTCTTTTGCCTTACACAAGGAGTGCTCACACTCTTGACATGAAACCTTTCTCTTTTCAAGGGAAATTAATTTTTTAGTAAGCTTATGATTTTCTTTGATGATAGATTCATTTTCACGATTTAAAATAATATTATCTTTTACACTTTTATCATAAGCTTTGTAAGTTTGAACAAATTCATCATGGAGTTCTTCGAAGGTGGGAGGAGTTACCTCAGTGTCGCTAAGAACACCGGTGTCGTCATCGTTGCTTTTTGTCATTAAACATAAGTTTGCTTCCTCCACGCTGCTTGACTCAGATCCGCTTGATTCTTCAGAGGAAGAATCATTCCAAGTTGCGGCTTTCAATACTTTCTTTTTCTCCTTCGCTTTGTATCAATCTTTTTTCTCTTTTTGATACTTCGGGCACTGGCTCCGAATGTGCCCGGTCTTTCTGCAGTGGTAGCACTCATGTGGTGGTCTTTCTTCTTCGTCTTCACTTCCTTTTTCTTTCTTTGACGAGGAGGAGGACCCTTTTCTTCGAGCATCTTTTTGGAAGAACTTCTGGAAGGTATTCCTTCTTTCCGGATTTCTAATGAACTTCCTGAAGTTTTTCACCAGGAGAACTTCTTCATCTTCATCATCATCTTCGATGCTCTCCTTTTTTGACTTCAGTGGCAAAGCCTTTTTCTTTGGCTCCTTGTTGTATTCATCGTGTTGAATTTGAAGTTCTACCTTATGGGTTTTGAGATTCCCAATAAGGTTCTCGATCTGGAGCGTTCTTAGGTTGTGTGACTCCGAGATGGCCATCACCTTTGGATTGAACCTCAGAGGTAGAGAGCGAAGAATTTTTCTAACCATGTCCCCATCTGAGTAGATCTTTCCAAGTGCTTTTGAAGCGTTGACGATCTTGGTGAAGCGTGTGTACAGCGATCTTCGGCCGGATCCAGTGTGAAGAAATCCTCCTTCAGAAATTCGTGGAACTTTGGTGGGAGATTACTTTTTGGTAGAGTAAGGGTCTGGAATTCTAGCACTTCACCTCTCTCAAACTTGTATATGAAAAACAAGAGAAGAGGCCTCCTTTTATAGGAGTGAGCGCTAGCGCCTGCGCTAGCGCTACCGCCGGCGCTATCCCATATTAGGGAATATTCTCTGCGCATGTATCTTCATTCCAAGGAAATTCCACCGCCTTGCCTCTTGTGCTCCGCGCTACTGCCTGCGCTATCCGCTACTGCTTGGTGCTAGCGCTTTCTAAAAATGCTGCCGGAATTGCGCTAATCATCGCTAGCGCCGGGCGCTAGGTGCTACCGCCGACGCTAGTGAGCTTGTTGGAATTTTTGGCTCAATTTTGGGGGCAACCTTCTAATGTTATCCTTGAGTCATATGGACTTGTTTCCTGCACACTTAGGCACACAAGATCAAATACACGTAAGATTGGTTATTCTCAAACCTAGGAGATGCGGAAGACCATGTTCCAACACCCTTCACTTACGGTTGAACAACTTATCGGTAATAATGAGGAGGTTAACTACATAGGATGACAACCTAGGCAATTTAATAATAATGCATACTCAAACTATTACAATCAGGAAATGCGTATTCATCCTAACTTCTCATGGAGGAATAATACCGGAATGTCACACCCACCCAGATTAAATTTAAACCCTCATCCATCCCAAAATAATAACTACAACAAAATTCTTCTAAAAAATTATCTGATGAGATGCTTATTGAATCCATGCAAAAGCGTGATGCTCGCATTACAAGCCTAGAAGGTTCATTACGTGTAATTGAGTCTCAATTGGGACAAATTTCTAACGCTTTGAACACAAGGGTCACTCCCAACTGATACCACACCAAATCTGAAGGGAGATAATCAACAGTGAAAAGCGACCACTTTACAGAGTGGTAAGGAGTTAGTGAGAGGACCTACAAATGAGCAAGATAGGGAGAACAATGAGGAGAAGGAGTTGAAGGATTCTAATCCTAGTGTTCCTCATGAAGAGACAAAACAAAATAATAACAATAATGAAGAAGAAGTAGAAGTATTAGGAGATAACAAGAGAGAACCCGACGTCATAGTAACGAAGAAGAAAGACAATGTGATAGTCTACCCACCGCCACCATTCCCTCAAAGGTTAAAGAAATGTAAATTGGACCAACAATTCCAGAAATTCGTAAAAATCTTTAAGAAATTAGAAATCAATATTCCCTTCGCCGAAGCTTTGGAGCAAATGCCGAGCTATGCAAAATTCATGAAAGATATCCTATCCAAGAAGAGAAAATTTGGAAGTAATGAGACGGTAGCCCTCACTCAAGAGTGTAGTGCCGTATTGCAGAAAAAACTCCCACCTAAATTAAAAGATCCGGGGAGCTTTACTATTCCATGTTCTATAGGATATCAATTTGAGGGTAAGGCGTTATGCGATTTATGGGCAAGTATCAACTTAATGCCATTATAAATATATAAAAAGCTAGGTTTATGAGAGATTTCTAAAACTTCCATAACTTTGCAACTTGCCGATAGGACTCTTGCATTTCCAAAAGGGATAGTTGAAGATGTTTTAGTCAAGGTGGATACGTTTATTTTTCCGGCAGACTTTGTTATTATGGATATAGAGGAGAATAGAGAGGTTCCTATTATTGTAGGGAGACCATTCTTAGCCGCGGGTAGGACGTTGATTGGTGTGCAGAAGGGAGAGTTAACTATGAGAGTAGACGATGAACAAGTAACATTTAATTTACTCAAGGCACTGAAATTTCCCCATAGAGAGGAAGACAATATGGAAGTGGCCAATCATATATCTATAAGTAATTACAAGACAATTAAATATCTAAAAAACTAGATGTTCTATTAACTCGGTTGTTGACTCACGAGGATTTAACGGATGATGAGGATGAAATTCAGGATTTCTTATAGATAATTGAAAAGCAAACTGCTTGGTTTCGTAAACCGGAACCTCTAGAGATTCCCGAGAAATCCTTAGCGGTCAAGCCTTCTATTATTGATCCACCAATGCTGGAGTTAAAACCTCTTCCCGATCACCTCACATATATCTTCCTAGGAGAGAATGAAACGTTATCGGTTATTGTCAACTCGAAGCTACAACCTGAGCAACAACAAAAACTAATTGAATTATTAAAACAATATAAGTTGGCACTAGGTTGGACCATTGCGGATATCCGAGGGATAAGCCCTTCATTATGCTTGCACAAGATTCTCTTGGAAGAATCTTTTAAGGGATCTATAAAACCCCAGCGTCGCTTAAGCCCTCCGTTGAAGGAAGTAGTTAAGAAAGAGATCATAAAATGGTTAGACGCATGAATCATTTACCATATTTCGGATAGTTCATGGGTTTCACCGGTGCAGTGTGTCCCACAGAAAGGAGGGATGACGGTAGTAAAGAATGAGAAGGATGAGATGATATCCACTAGGACTATTACTGTGTGGCGTATTTGTATGGACTATAGGAAGTTAAATAAAGCCACAAAAAGGATCATTTCCCTCTGCCCTTCATCGATCAAGTGTTAGACCCCTAAGACTAGGAAAAGACTACATTCACCTGTCCTTATGGGACTTTCATGTTTAGGAGAATGTCATTTGGTTTATGTAACGTGCCTGCTACTTTTCAGCGCTATATGATTGATATTTTTTTTCTGATATTATGGACAATGGTATTGAGATTTTTATGGACGATTTCTCTATTTTCGGCAAATCATTTGAGGCTTGCTTAGTTTGTTTAGAAAAGTTGCTCGCTTGTTGCGTAGAAACTAATCTTGTGTTAAATTGGGAGAAATGTCACTTCATGGTACGTGAAGGATAGGTTTTGGTCATCACATTTCTAGGAGTGGGTTAGGAGTGGATAAAGCTAAGTTAGATGTGATCGAAAATCTACCACCACCAAAAAAATGTGAAGATGTTGTGAAGCTTCTTAGGACACGCCGATTTCTACTGTAGATTAATTAAAGACTTCGCAAAAATCGCAAAACCTCTTAGTGGGCTATTAGAAAAAGAAGTAAAGTTTCATTTTAGCAACGATTGTTTAAAAGCATTTGATGAACTTAAAAGTCGTTTGACCACGACACCTATCGTAGTCACTCCTGACTGGGAAGAACCATTTGTCTTAATGTGTGATGCGAGTGATTATGCTGTGGGAGTTGTCTTGGGACAAGTACGAGGGAAGGTATTCCACACGATAGCTTACGCTAGTAAAACCTTAATTGATGCCCAAGTCAACTACACTACCACTGAAAAAGAATTATTAGCGATAATTTTTGCATTCGAGAAGTTTAAGTCGTTTCTCCTGTGCACAAAGGTTATAATGTACACCAATCATGCTGCGATCCATTATCTGATGGAGAAGAGGGATGCAAAACCACATTTGATCCGATGGGTACTCCTCTTACAAGAATTTGATGTAGAAATTAAAGATAGAAAATGTAAGAAAAACCATGTAGCAGATCATTTATCGAGAATTGAATGTGGACATCCGTCATTACATTCTGAAGTAAATGAGAGATTTCCTGACGATTGAGTATTAGCAATTTCTGAAAGTATGACACCATGGTATGCGAATTTTGTAAACTATCTAGCAAGCAATATTATACCCTCCGATCTAACTTATCAACAAAGGAAGAATTTTTTTACACCAGGTACGCTCCTATCTTTGGGATGAGCCTTATTTGTGTAAGATTGGAGTTGATGGAGTGGTGAGACGATGCGTATCCGAGGTGGAAATGAAATTGATACTAGAGAAGTGTCACAGTTCTCCTTACGGAGGCCATTTTATGGGCACTAGGATAGCAATGAAAGTGTTGGAGTCTGGTTTCTATTGGCCTAATCTATTCCGGGATTCAAATGTTTTGGTGAAACAATGCGATAGGTGCCAACGAGATGGGAACATACAGAAAAATGATGCGATGCCCATGAGCATAATACTAGAAGTGGAATTATTTGATGTATGGGGCATATATTTTATAGGCCCATTCGTGAACTCAAATGGGAATTTATACATTCTATTAGCCGTCGACTACGTATCTAAGTGGGTAAAAGCAATTGCTACAACAAAGAACGATGCTAAAGTAGTCCTGAATTTTCAAAAAAATTACATATTCAATCGATTTGGGGTACCGAGAGCAATTATTAGCGATGGAGGGAGTCATTTCTGCAATGCTCAATTCGCTACACTACTAAGAAAATATGGGGTTATGCATAAGGTCGCACTAGCTTATCATCCCCAAACAAATGGGCTAGCAGAGTTATCTAACAGATAAATTTAAAAATCCTAGAAAAGACAATTAGCACCAATCGTAGAGATTGGTCTCAAAAAATCAATGACGCATTGTGGGCTTATCGCACCGCTTTTAAAACTCCACTTGGTTTGACCCCATATAGGCTAGTCTATGGCAAATCATGTCATCTACCTCTAGAGCTTGAACATCGTGCATATTGGGCGATTAAGAAGATTAATTATGATTTTCAAGGCGCGGGCAAGAAGAGATTCCTGCAATTAAACAAATTAGAAGAGATTAGGTTGCAAGCTTATGAGAATTCAAAAATTTATAAGGAGCGGACAAAGAAGTGGCACGACCGACGTCTGAAGGAAAAACAGTTCAAACTAGGACAATTAGTTTTGTTATTCAATTCTTGCTTAAAATTATTTCCCGGGAAGCTCAAATTGAGTTTGTCGGGTCCGTTTAAGGTTAAGGTCGTGCATCTGTACGATGCGGTGACCATCCAGAATGAAAATGATGGGACATAGTTCAAGGTTAAAGGTGAGAGACAAAAGTTGTATTTGGAAGGTGACAACGACCGAGCGATGACGTGTGTAGCATTTCTTTAGTTATGTACCGTCCTGCCGAGACGGTAAATTCGACGCTTGATAGGAGGCAACCCATCTTCTATAATAAAAATAATATAGAAATAAATTAAATTAAGTACTATGTTTATGTGGTCGTTTGAACTAATCTTAATTCAGAGGAAATTGCATGATGTTACATTTTTTTTCAAGTATAATGTGGGACGTCACAACCTAAAAAAAAGTAGGTTGCAACATTATTTTTGTTGGACTAGCGTGAAGAAATTTGTTGTAAGGTGTTAAGGCCCGAATACGTCACAACCTAAAAAAAGTAGGTTGCAACTTTATTTTTGCTGGATTGCGAGAGAGGAATGACGCTGGGCTTCTTAGGACCGGTTCAACTAAACCGGCATGTTCTTTCTTAATAATTACTAAAGCGGGTGGTTCATAAAGCGAGAAGCGATAATCTAGGGCTCGCTCGCGATGCCGCAGAAGAGGCGACATGCGATTTCTGAAGCCGCGTGATGCGACATCGGAGAAGCGACGATCTAGAGTGCAATCATTCCTGAAGCAGGCGATTCATAAAGAAGCAATTGTCAACACCGTGCAAAGCGATGCCGCGAGAAGTGACGATCTAGTGCACAGGTGTTCCTGAAGGTATACCCCACAACACTATTTATAACTGGGATGAAACCTTAGTTTTCGATTTAGTTTCGTTTTATGCTACATTAGGCTATGTCTTCGAGAAAAAAGGAAAGAGCAAGGAAATCGCCCACAAAAGAGTAATTAAATTTCGGAGTGAAGATGTCGTTCAACATTTCCAATCACTACAATCTATTCCACCCATCTATGAACGAGGGTTCAAGATGGAGAAACGAGCATGGAGTGCAACCTACGCCGAACAAATCATGGCCTTGCAGTGGGAGACGTTTTGTCACCCATGAATGGAGGCAGTTTTAAGGTATATGAGTACTACGCTAACACACCAGACGTTTTGTCACCCATGAATGGAGGCATTTTGGGAATGATTTTACTCAATGGCAGGCATTAGACTCAACGTCTGCCTAAAATGAATGTTTCCAAAGATGCAGAATATCCTTCCAGTTTTGAAGATCCGAGCCATCAAAACATTTCTATACTGGGTCAACGCCATGCGTTAGCTTCTAGTCCTATAAATAGGTGGATTTCGTCTTCTTCAAGATCCAATGCTAAGGAGCCCTATTCCAGCACTCTAAATTATTTGAGGGCCATATTTCCAGACCACAAAGGATCTCCCACTCAATTTCAAAAGGAGGAATCAAAGGAGGCTTGGATCAACACGCTAACTCAACGCGAAGAACGCACGCTTGGACTACAACAATCTTTAGCATTTCTTCGTCATCTCCTTCAGATTACCTCATAGGGAGTTTTTAAATTTATCTTTGATATTTATCTTTGTAATCGGTTCGTAAATTCGCCTCGTGTTGGCGACTAGGTCTGTGTAGGACTTAGGGAGAAATTCGCCTCGTGTTGGCGACTAGGTCTAGGGAGTAGATCTAGGGGGTGCTCGAGGACTTTCTGGGGATAGAAGGGCTAGAGCAGCTTGAGGCCGTATCCGGGAGAGATCGGCTAAAGCCAACCGGTTCTTAGTGAGAAGAGTTGGTATAGAAAATAAAAAGAGTATTTTATATTTCGCCTTGGATTTCTAGCGTCATAGAAATCAATTTTTGTAATCAATTTTATAAATGATAATCATGTCTTTTCTTGTTTAATAAAGTTGATTTCATTTCTAATTTCTATCTCTTTACTTTTGATTCAATCTACTTCTTATTAAATGACAAACATTTTCTATAAAAGATTAAAGTTTTCTAAAACCCTTATTCACCCCCCTCTAAGGGCGCCTCAAGATCCAACAAGTGGTATCAGAGCCAGGTTATTCCAAATTGGCTTAACAACCTGGAATAATAGTGTCTCTTGATCATAATCTCGCTTCTACTAGTGGGGAAAATTTTAATATAAATGAAAAGTATTATCACCACCTTTATTTATGGGCAAAAATTATAAAGGGTCGAAAATATTAATGAAATTTTTTCTTAAAGCTTTAGATGAAAAAGTTTGGAATATTACTTTTGAAAATCCACATAGCGTACTGACTAGAAACGAAATTGTTTTAAATGCAAAATCTATAAATAGTCTATTTTGTGCATTAGATCAAAATATTTTCAAACTTATTTATAATTTACCTACCGCATATGAGATTTGGAATTTTCTTGAAAGAACTTGTGATTCTCCTTCTATAGGTATGGAACAATCATAAGAACCGGAGAATATGCAAGCCTGCACAAGTATTCAAGAAAGCTCCTCACATGATGGATCCATGGAATGCACATCAAGCGGAAGGGATGATGAAACACATTATTGAAAGAGGAACTTGAAGATGTCAAAGGAACTTTATGTTCAAACCTTTCCTCATCCAAAAGCAAAGTAAGGAAATCAAATTCCCTTGTTGTTTGCAATTCTATTTCTACATTACAATTGCTACAAATTACAAAGCGCAAAATTATGAAATTGAAAAATGCGAATTGCAAATTGCGCTTAGAAAATAAAAGTTTAAAAGCAAAAGTTAAAGTAAAATCAAATTCTGATTTATCTAGTTATACCCATGTCTCTTCAATTGAAAATATAAAACCTTGTTTTGTTGCAATATTCTTAAAGAAAAACTCAAGGTATATGAAAAAGAGCATCTTAAAGAACATAATGAAAAATTACCTTTAGAAAAGTCATCTATTACAAATGATTGTGCTATGTGTAAAAGTTATAAAATTAAAATTAAAGAGATGGTTGAAGCATTTGATGAATGAAGAAATGACTATCAAACTCACATTGATTCAATTGTCTTCACTCTTAAAAATAGCACAATAGCTTATAATAAAGCTAGACATAATCTTAAGATCAAAAAAGAGGAATTAAAATAAAAAAATCACCTTGCTTATGAAAATTATGAATAACAATTAACAACACAAAT
Organism: Dactylorhiza incarnata; assembly: GCA_033032865.1. NCBI lineage: Eukaryota > Viridiplantae > Streptophyta > Magnoliopsida > Asparagales > Orchidaceae > Dactylorhiza > Dactylorhiza incarnata. The sequence continues at coordinate 5,497,102 of JAWHQI010000103.1, read as the reverse complement.
TCACAATCTCAAGTAATATGTAAAAGCAAGTTGAATATGAATATGAATATCTCGAATAAACCTAATAATGGAAGTAAGGAACACAAAGTCTTTGTAAATCAAAATCCGAGTCACTATCATTTACAAAATCTGTTTTCTCCCAACATAAATTTAAACGTTAACAAATTTCCTATACGTAACACTTTTGAAAATCATTATGGAAATTTGAAATATAAGAATATGAAACCAAAGTATGAATGGAGACCCAAAATTAAAGATGAACATTAACTCCACTTGAAAGGGTTCATTCATACTCATCTCCCCAAAAATCATCTTGCTATATTTGGGTACCTAAAGGAACCGTTACACATGGTTCCCTTTGGATACCTAAATCTCTTATTCATTAAGTATTATCAAATGCATGCAGTAGAATTCCTTTATAATGAAATAAATAAATTTCTACTTCATGATATACTTATATGTCCATTTTTTTAAGCTATCATGTCATGGTCATCTTATATATTATTGGAAATTTGATTTTATCTCTTAAAGCTTAATGAGTTTATAAATCAGACTTATCAAAATTCAAAGTAATATTTTATTTTGGTAACCATTCTATCTTTCTTATATTCATTGCCTATAAATATCTTATATTATCCATATAAATCAAATAGTAAATTTGTTATGAGATATTTATCTAAATTTATGAAATCATGAACTTCACTTTTTCTCTTTCAAAAATTTTGAGTTTATAAATTTTAAATAGTTTTGGGTAGCAACCAATAACACTTAAATATCTTGAGAATGGGAGATTTAGGATGTAACCCCATCATATTTCCTAGTACCGGTGCGAACCCCTCATAGGGTAGACCTCGAGAAGTCCAAGTTCCACTCTAAATTGCTAAGTTCAACCAAAGTCTAGCAATGATCAAATTGATTATAGACTCATGCGTACTATTGCAATGGTCGAAAAAGAAAACTATCATTATCTTGCACTTTCAGAAAAATAATATAAGCATTTGGTAACATTTTCTAAAAAAAATAAAATAAATAAATAAAATATGCGAGATTTCGACCCAAACTTCAAATGGTCATAACTTTTGACCCGCTTGTAAGAATTTCGCCCACAATAGCTTTTCGGGATGAGGTCGAGATGCTCTATGCAATGGCAAACGAGCATTGCTCGTTTGAGTTCATTTCGACCCTCAAAATTGATAAAATTCAACCCCGTTTAGAAGTTATCTCAGTTTTTTTCTTCTTCGACACTTTTTATGTCTACGGATTTTATGTCACAACCTCCTTATTTGCTTGTAATATTTCCATAACATTGCAACTTATTACCATAACTTTCATTCTAGCATCATCACTGACTATAAGTAGAAGTCAATGTTTATGCTAGTTATATAATGACATGTTATGTTAAAGAAAAATAAAATAATGAAATTTGAAAGTCAAGAAAATTATATATATTGTTTAATATTCAAATTTCAAAGAGAAAATTTACAAAAGCTTTTAAAATAACCTAAAATATTCTCTCAATATATTCATTATTCACCTTACAATTTATCTCTTTAATATTGAAAGTGAGGCTAGATCTCAAATTAACTCTAGAGGGGGGGGGGGGGGGTGAATAGAGTATTAAAACTTTTTCCCTTAGTTTTATTGTGAAATTAAAATAGTGGTATATATATATGTGTAGAGAGTGATTTATAAAAACTAAAATAAAATGAATAAAGAAAACAGCACACAGCACACAGCACAAGCAACTCAGAAATTCACAGCACAGAAGACACAAGGAATTTTATAGTAGTTCCCCAATAACCTGGGTACGTCTACTCTTCTACCACACTTGGTAGGATCCACTAGGAGGTTTGATCAGGCGCCCTCACACCAAGGTGATTTTGTTCAGGTGTCCACACACCACAGAGATTTTGATCAGGTGCTCAAAACCAACAGGATTTTTTGATCAGGTGTCTTGCCACCAAAAAGGTAAACTTTTGAAGGGAGTTTTAACCCTGTACAAGATGGGATAGAGAGGGGTTTAGATGTTCTTCTCTGTCAAGATACTGAGAGAAGACTCTAGTGGATGTATGTTGTAATGCTCCCTGTCTGATATGAAGTTGTTTGACAGTAGATTGGATGGAGCCTTTTCTTGAAGAAATAATCTTCCTGCAGCAGATAAATCTGAGAGACAAGAATGTTTCTCAAATTGTTGTTGCTCTTTTGAAGATCTGAAAACTTGCAGCAAATGACTGAGAGAAGAATGTTGAAGATGTTCTCAGTATGTAAGAGCTGCTGGAGGAGGAAGGTGAAGATCTGTGTAGCTGTGTTTCTTATTGTTCTTCTTGTTCTTCCTGTCTTCTTTTCTTTCTTTCTTTTTCTCTATATTTTCTGTACAGCAATATGTTCTGTATTTTATCTATCGTGAAAAACTGAAAGTAATAATCTGCTATATCTTCTTCCTTATTTTCTTTTCTTTTGAAATCTCTGACAGCTATTCTGATGAGTTGTCTCCTGCTGTCGTGTAAAAGATGTTGTCCTCTTTCCTTTTCTTTTTGAAAATCTCTGACTGATTAAAAACAAATTCCTTATTTTAAGGAACAAAATGCGCTGAATTGATATCAGTACAGTACTGCATATCTGATACGCCGCTTACTTTTTCCTTTTACATCAGATGTCCTTTTCTGCTTGAATGTCAATGGCTATAATCTTGGAATAATAAAGGAAATATATTTTCCTTACTTGATCTGATGGAAAGAGCCGTTGTTGTTAGTGGATCTGAGTTCGGAGAATGAAATGATATAATCTTCTGAAATTTCTGAGCTTAAATAAAAACTCTTTGATCTGAACAAAATTCGTCGAACGTAGATTCGTCGACCTCAAGATTTTCGTCGAACACAAAATTTACTTAGTCGACCTCAAATGAATCTTGCTGAAATAATTAATTTTGTTGATCTGTGAGAACTTTCGTCGATCTGAAGGTGTTCGTCGAACGCAGACTAGAGTTCGTCGAACAGAAGTATTTGTCGACCGCTGAGCTTGAGCAAAATATAATTAGTCGAGCGCTGCACTTAGACAAAATATTCAACCGCTGAGACGGGTTCGTCGATCGATGAGAACAAGTCTGTTCGTCGAGCGCAGAGTGTCGATCGTCGAACTCAGATAGCTGTTCGTCGAACGCAGAGAACATGTCATTCATTGAACGCAGAGAGCTTGCCGTTCGTCGAATGCAGAGAGCCTGCCGTTCGTCGAACGCAGTGTGGAGTTCATCGAACGTAGAATCTGAATGAATTCTCTAGTTCTAACAGCCAAAATTCTTGACCCATAAACAATACATTGGGGTCAACTTTGTCCGTAGTCAACATATAGTGATCCTAGCCCAAATCAAAAATAGGGTTGTTCCAACAAATATGTTGAAATGAATGAATATGAATTGTTTTATTTTAAAATACTTACATCATTATGAATAAAAATTATGAGTACCTAAATTTCTATGTGCTTAAACTAGTGATTGCTTATAATAATCACGCAAAATCAAAAGATCTTTTAATTCAAATATAAAACATAACCACAAAAGATCCATTGCTTACAACATATGGTTTTTTATCATGATAATGTGAATGAAATATATTTTGTGCGTGCATGTATCTCACCTATATGTAAACCCTAGAATCATCCTTATACTAATAAGAGCAAATCAAATAGAATCATCACTTTATTCTAGGTCTAAAAATTGAAATACCAATTTTGAATACATGCAACATTAACTCTATTAATCTTATGATGTAACATTGCTCTCAAACTCACCATTCTAGCATTATCATCTAATAAATATTATTCATGCTAGTTATCTCATATTGCCATAATGAATTATTTTAAAATAGAAAAATTGAAAGTAAAAAATTCATAATAACTATGTGGTTTTATGATGAACTCTAATTAGAAATCAATCTCTTATAAAAGCCATAGTTTATAAATTGATTCCATAGGACAAATGCTTAGGATATCCATGATCATTCACCCACATTATGTGTCTCACAATAGCGAGGGCGTAGGATTGTATGCATTAGATGACCTAAATTCTATGTCATGTCTTGTTCTTAACCGGGGAGGGTTCTAGTGGGGCCTTGCGAGGCACTGGGGGGAAAGAGTGCTGGGTTGAGCATTCTCTAGTGTGTGCATATGGGATTAACACCCCAACCTACGACATGTGTGCAACTCCTCACGCCCATCCACCACTTAGTACGAGGCTAATGTGTAGGCATATGGTTAGTGTATTATAATCTAGGACATACCTATATCATATTTTGCATGCACTCTTTATGATTATATTATTCATGCATTCTTGGGTTGATTGAACATACTTCTCTTGTGTTTTGCATATTTTATCATTTTTTAGCTTTAATAATATTGTAAAACACAAATATTTGAAAACCAAATAAAAATATAAAAGTCATTTCTTTTAACAAATAAAACATGCTTAAACAGCCTTCTAATCGTCTCCAAATTTTATGAAATTTCAACACTAAGAAGGTCTATATACATACTACCTATTCCAAAGAATGTTTTTTCAAAAATCTCAAAAAATAGTGTTTTGATTGGGCGTTGAGTAGTTAGCGCCAGATGTTATCTCTTTTTGCCTTATTGAAATTTTGTTGTTCCTATAATGTTTCTGGTATTTTTCTAATAAATTTTCTTAGTTTATTTTTTCCGATTTCAAATTATTATGTTCTTAATTTGTTAATTTCATTCCAAAATAAAAAAAAATTAAATAAATCAAAATGCTAAAAAATAAGTTTTTTGTCATTTGTTTTTCTTAAATATTTACAAAATTATGGTTTGACTATATGACTTCACAAGAGCAAACATCTTAGTTATTTTGTTTCAAATGGTCAAAGTTGATTAGGCATACATTTAAAGATTGTCTTCAATGCCTAATTTTAATTTTAAATTTCCTAAACATTGTTTTATCTTCATGCCTTGACCTTAATTTGATTATGTGCAATGAAATAGTCTATAAAAAATTATGTATGATTGTCTAGCATGCCTCTAAGTATGAGTAATGTTTTATGCTCATCAATGATTCATTCACTCACTATTTTGATAATCTACATGTGCTTATAATCTTAGTCTTGCATGATTGTGTAGTGTAATAGTTTTAACATATTAAGTTGTATGTCTAACTTACCTACACCATCTTTCAAAAAATAAATTTATTGCACACATAGAAGTGTTATTTCAAAATTATAAGGGTTTGCAACAACAAGTGAATTCGGAGACCTTTGGCCCAAGTCTTAAAAAAATGAAAATGAAATCAATTGCCAAAGATAACTCCACCAAGTACTACTCACCCTCCTGATAAGTCTTAATGAGCATTATGAGGTTGAGCACCTTGGAAAGAATTGTAAAGTGTCTTGTGCAAACATATTCTTTTTCACTTCTATTTGTACACCGGATCACTAAAAATAAATATTAGTAAAAGTGCTTATGTAATCTCCCAAGCAATACTTCGCTCCCTGATAAGTCTTAATGATCATTGTATGGGTGAAGCACCTTGGTAGTTGTACTCATAAAATGTGCTTTGAAATTTTATTCTAGAATTGATGTGTGAAAGTAATTATAAGGTTACAATCTTAATATTGTTGTTACTATTTCATTACATATGTCATGTGTTTTGATTATTTCACTTGTATAGTTTTATCAAAACACCTTATGCACACATACTTGTTTTTCATAAAGCTTCTACTTCTGAGAATTGGATCCTAATGCAAAATTATGCAATTATCTAAAAACTTAAGTAAAAGCACTAGATTGCAATGCATGATTTCTACGATGTTTTCTTTACTTGAAATATGAATTAGTTATATTGTAGCTATTATCTTTTTGAATATGTTAAATCATGATTGCCTATTAGTTATGAAAATTTTCAAAGTTAAATGCTCAAATGTGAAGAGTCTAGACATATTGTTGGAATGGTCAAACTATTACAAAAATGTTAATCTTAGTTATTTTGTTTTGTTTTTCCGCATTCCTAATTTGATCATATATTTCTTTTACCATGCTTTATTATGCTTACTTCTAAGGTTTTTCTTCCCTTGTGCTTGTCAATCTATATTGCATTTCTTCCAACAAGTTTCTTAAAAATTTCACTTTGAAAAGCAAGTGGTAGAATTCCTTTGGTAAAACAAAAAAAAATGGAATGTTGTTCTTTCACGCTTATCATATCTTTTTTCGCTGTTCTACTCTCTCCATCAGCTTGATCATAATTTACTTTATGTCTACACAAAACTCTTAATCCTCTCTTAGTTATGTCCCAACTTTTGTCTTCTCCTTTCTAGTTTTGTTTCACTTCACCATTTTTTGCTAATAACAAAAGGGGGAGAATAAAAGGATAAATTGTAATGATTAAAGGAGTAAGATTCACTAGATTAAGGGCAAGCATGAATCTAATCTATGGGAGCATACACTAAGGGGGAGCACTTATGTAGGGGGAGCATAATTTAACACTCTATAATTCTTATTATTGTCTCAATATTGCTTAGTGTCATATATCCTTCTAAAAACACATCTCTCTTATTTATGAAGCTGATTTATCTCTATTGGATTTTGTTGGGAATATTGCCCTCAATATTCCTTTGATTTGAAGAGGCATCACTCACAATGCTAAGTACAAAGTTGTATTTGATAAAGCTATATTTGTGCAAGAAATACAAGCTCAGGTAACTTAAGAGAAAGGGCCAATCATGCCCTTAGTTCAGGAGGAATCAACTCCTGAGAGATAAAGAATTGTCTCAGCAGAACTGCTGAGACGAAGGGTCAAAACTGCTGAAATGAGCTCACTGTCTCAGCAGATCCGCTGAGACGGGAAAGGAGCTACAGATAGAAGTGATCTGGCATGTTCGTCGAACGCAGAACATAGTTCGTCGAACGCAAAACTGAGTTAGTCGAACGCTGAGACGAGACAGAAGAAATTGCTGAGACTTGGCGTGTTCGTCTAACGCAGAACACAGTTCGTCGAACGCAGACAGAACAGAAGCAAACCGCTGAGACTTGACGTGTTCATCGAACGCAGAACACAGTTTGTCGAACACAGAGACAGAATAGAAGCAAGCGCTGAGACTTGGCATGTTCGTCGAACGGAGAATGGAGTTCGTCAAATGCAGAGCATGATGAGTTCATTGAGCGCAGAGTATGGTGAGTTCATCGAACTCAGAGCTTGGCGTGTTCATCGAACACAGAGTTGTGCAAGTTTGTCGAACCCAGTATGGTGAGTTCGTTGAACGCAGAGTGCGAGTTCTGCCCGTGGCGCAAGCTGCAGAAAGACAGTGTGGGGTCCACCAGTCTCTCCCATACTACTCAGAAGGACGGCTGAGAGCCGTTGAAGGCCGGGGATGTATAAAAGGAAGAGTTAGGGCACTTTTGAAGGGGCCGACAGAGAACCAACATATTCACTATTCCATTGACGGCTAGAGCTCTCGTCTTTCTCCTGCTGCTCACTGAACAAGCAAGAAGAAGAAGAGAGAAAAAGAAAGCTCCTCTACAAGGAGCAAGGTGATCTTCCATCCTTCATCTGAAGAGGAAGATCAGTTAGTTGCTGCCATCAACATCTCTAGCTATAAGAATGCACCAGGTGTGCAGGAACTACAAGGGACTTCTTTTGCTATCTGTTGTAGTAAGCTTCAACAAATCTTTTATTGTAGGAACCTTTGGGTTCTGAGTTTATAGGGCTTCACTGCCTGAGTTGTAGAGCTGTGAGTACAGCTTGAGGTAGGATCTGTGAAGATCTGAGGTAGGGCTATTTAGCCTGAGTTGTAGGGCATTATTGCCTGAGCTGTAGGAGGAGGATTCCTCTGAGGTAGGACCTAGAAGAGGTCTGAGTTGTAGGAGATGGATTCCTCTGAGGTAGGGCTTGCTGGCCTGAGTTTGTAGGACTTGCTGTGGTCTGAGTTGTAGGATCAGTGGCTGATCTGAGGTAGGGCTGCTGTGCCTGAGGTAGGGTTGGGAAAACCTGAGAGCTCCTGAGGGATCTGTGCTGTAGGCTCTTGGAGCTGAGTTTGGAGGAGTTGGCCCTGCCTAACACACTGTTAGATGTGTGAAGGGGGAAAGTGGACTACCCATAGACACACTGTCTTGGGGAACCACTATAAATACTTGTGTGTTTTCTGGTTGTGTTTGATTTCTTGCTTAGAATAGTTTAATTGTTTATATAAAACAAGTAAAATCAAAAGACCGATTCACCCCCCTCTAAGTGAATTAGATCATATACCTATATAATCTTTCAAGTGGTATCAGAGCTAGATTGGTCAAGAAGGACTTAACAGTCTGACCAGATCCTACATAGGTATTGATTATTCTGAATTAGATGGCCTCTAGTGGAATCCAGAAGGAGATGGGCTCCATGAAGTTGCCCATATGCAACAAAGCCAACTTTGGCATATGGAAGCAGAGGGTTAGATTGTTCATGGAAGCATCTGACCCTAGGATCTATATTACTTTCAAGGAAGGTCCCTTCACTTTCAAAATTGCCTCCACAATAGATCCAACCAGAAGGGTGGACAAGGCATTTAATGACTTAACCACAAATGAACTCACTCTGTTCACTATGGACAAGAGCGCCTAGAACATCATAGTAAATTCTATTGATGACTCCACATTTCAAAACTTAGTACACTGCACTACTGCCAAGGAAATGTGGGACACACTAGTAGTTTATATAGAAGGGACTACAGAAGTGAGAGATGATAGAAAGTCACTCTTAAGCTAAGAGTATGAAGCCTTTAGGCAGATGAGCCAGGAGAGCATTTCCATGTGCTATGAAAGGTTCTTTAGGATAGTGAATGAACTAAGAACCTATGAGAGAGTGTTCACCAACTATGAGCTGAATGATAAGTTCCTTAGATCTCTAACTAGGGATTGGGACACAAAAATCTGTGCAATTAGGGAAGTGGCCAAGCTTGGTGAGACCCCCACTCACACACTGTTTGGAAAGCTTCTCTCCTATGAGATGCAACTGTCTTCAAGAAAGGAAGAGGACACCTCAACATGGGCTCAAGCAAGGGAGAATTCTGTAGCTCTTAAAGTTGACAGCTCCAAGAGAAGCAAGGGCAGGAAGGTGTCTCCTCAAAGGAGAAGTGCTGAATCAGAAACTAGCACCTCAGATAGCTCTTCCTCTGATGAAGAGTTTGGTGCCTTTTAAGGCAATTCAAGAAGATGATGAAGAGGAGGCAATGGAAGAACAATCTCTCTTCCTTATATCACAAAAAGGAGGACAACAAGGAGTCAAAGCATCACTCCAAGAATGACAGGTATGACTCTAACTCTAAATTTAATTCCTCTAAAGTTGTCTGCTATTGCTGCAGCAAGCTAGGGCATGTCATTACTGACTGCCCAGTCAAGAGAAAAGAAAAGGATGAGAAGAAGGCTCATCAGCCAAGAGGCAAGAAAGGAGAAAAATCCTTTCTAGCTAAGAAGCAAAAGAGCTGGAGTGAATCAGACTCCAGCTCATCAGAATCTGAAAAGGAAGAAGCCCATATTGGGCTGGTTGTTGTTGAAGAATTTGTTGCAGAAGAAGATGAAGATTACCCAGCTGCCAAGGTTAGAATCAGGGCTCCTCAATCACACTCAGATAGTGATATAGAGGAGGATAAAGAAGACAATGTTCAGCTAGGCCTAATGGCCATCACTGATGATGAGGACAACCACAACAATTCAGAACATGAGCAGGTTTTAATTCATTCCATATCCTCTTCTGATTATGAGACTTGTCCAGAATCTGAAGCACCTTCATCAATTGGTGGAAGTGGTTCAAAAACTGAGGAAGAAGTCAATCAATTGATTGACAAGTATGGTATTCTTTTGGAAGCTCTGAAGAAGAGCAAGAAGCTTGCCAAGAGGCAAGACCAGGAAATTGCTTCCCTTAAAATGACTAAAAATGACTACACTGAACCTACCTACCTGGTGGCTCAGATGAGTAGACAGATAAGCCATTTACAGGGGTTAACAGTTGTGCAATTAAGCACTATTTCCCTGAAGAACAAGGTCATCAAGGACCTTGAGGAGAAGCTTGTGAAAGAGAAGAGCCTGGTGGCTCAATTCTCCAAGCCCAAATCTGTGCTCCCTATTATTGACATCTTCTCCTATCAAACAAATAGAAGAGGACTAGGATTTAATAAAATGGAAGTAGGAGAAGGGAGTGGAGACAAGAGCAAGGGGAAGGCTAAGCCTCAAACCACCTTTCAAAAGGTGTTACTTCCTTCCAACAGGTATGACCATGAAAGCATTTATGGTCACTGGAAGAATGGGAGTTTCTATAGGAAGGAAAATACTCCTTCCCATAGTGGAAGAAAGGGAATGGGATTGAGTGCCATGAAGGCTCCACATGAGGAAATTCAATTGGCACAACCCTGACCTTTTGTATTTGGTACCCCAGCCCCCTCATTCAAGAATCAGGGTGCCAGCTCTTCCAAATCTGTTTCAGCAAAGAAAATTACTGATGTCAAATCTGTTGACAAGGCTTGTTGCTTAGTGTCAGATGCCATCAGATCTTGTATGGCTGCCAAGCCAAAGCAGGCTGATGACATCAGGACAAAGAGCATCAAGACATCACCGAGATTTGGTTCTAAGAGTCAAAGTGCACAGTGTAACTGTGAAAGAGTCCTAAGAATCCCTCTCCAAAGGATTCAGTGGTTCTAAGAGTCTCCTTACAGAAAGACTCAGTATTTGATTCTAAGAGTCTCCTTATCAAAAGACTCAGTTAGTGGTTCTAAGAGTCTCCTTATCAAAAGACTCAGTGAGTGGTTCTAAGAGTCTCCTTATCAAAGACTCAAGTACTAGATAGTGCATTCCTACCAAGGTGGTAGAAGAGTAGAGTACCCACATTTTGGGGAACCACTATAAAACTTGTCTTTTCAGTGTCTTGCTTTTTTGTGTTGTTTTACTATTACTGCAATCTGTGATTATTTTATTTTGTGCTGGTTTTTCTGATAGCATAGTCAATAGAAGTTTTGTATTTTGTGTGCACATTTTATATAGAAATTTTAATCGATATTCACCCCCCTCTAGGGAATACTCAGAGATTACACTGCGCACTTTCAATTGGTATTAGAGCTGGGTTGATCATAAAAAGGCTAACAACTTGATCAAAAAATCTCCTCACTCATATTTTAATATTGTAAAATTATTTTTAAAAAATGAGTTCTAAGGACTATGCCTCAACAAGACCACCAGTGTGTAACCTTAACAATTTTACACTCTGAAAGGCCAGAATAAAGTTATACATGAACTCTATTGATGAAGAAAATTTTAATGTTATTGCCTCAGGTCCCCCACTCCCATTCAGAAAAAATGCAAGTGGGATGGTGACTCAAGAACCCCTAGAGTAGAGTAGACTCATGCAGAGAAAAAGCTGAATGCATGTTATGCCAAGGCAATGAACATCTTGGTATCCACCTGAAAGTGCACAGTGTGCCTCTAAGAATCCTCTAGAGGGGGTGAATAGAGATTTAAATAATTTTTCTATCTTAACTGTACAGATAATAAAACTTACTAAGGTGTTATGCACCCAAACCAAAACCAAAGGCAAAATAAATGAAATAAAGATTGCTGAAAATAAATGCTGAGAAAGTAAATGGGACAGCACAAAAAAGCACAACACAGACATAAGGAATTTTATAGAGGTTCCCCAAAATGTGGGTACTCCTCTCTTCTACCACCTGGTAGGAATGCACCACCTGTGCCTGAGTCTTTTGATAAGGAGACTCTTATAACCAAAGATCTTTTGATAAGGAGATCTTGAACCATATATCTTTTCATAAGGAGATCTTGAACCACAGATCTTTTAATAAGGAGATCTTGAACCACTGAATCCTTTGGAAGAGGGATTCTTAAAACTCTTTTACAGTTGAGAGAAAGGTGAAGGAAAGAAGGAAGAAGTGGTGAGAAGAATTCTGCTATCAAAATTTTGATGAAGTCTTCTGCTTCAGTTTTCTCTTTTATGGATCTGCTAAAGATGAACCCCTGCTTTTGATAGAGATGATATGCAGAGGTTATGAGCTTCAGATCCTATCTCTTTCTTCTATTGAAATCTGGGTACTGTATGATATTTGATGAAGAGCAGCCTTCTGTTTTTCATTGTATTGAGAGAGAGTGTTATAATTGTTCACAGTCTTTTAGGGTTCAGGAGGAAGAAGAATAAGAAGAAGCAGAACCCTAATCGACAAAATACAGAATATATGTTGAATTGTTTAATTTCTTCTCTCTAATCTTCTTATTTATTCTCCATTCTTTAATTTGAATTTGTTTCCTCTTTAAGAGTGTGCTGAAAAGGTATTGGCCTGGACAATTTATCTTCCTATCCTCATTTATTCTCGACCCGTCTGCCAACTGTCTTGATCCTTTCCAAGAAAGCTTTTGTTGTTTTCTTTATTGCTCCTTTCTATTCTAGGCAATAAATGAGCCATTGTAGAATGGTCTTCAGTATTGTGGGCCTTGAGAGAGAGTTCCAAAACGACAGCTGAAAAAGTTTCCTTTTCAGACTGCATTCGACATTGCGTCAATTTCTCTTTCTCTCTTATCGATGCACCTTCAAGTTCTTGTAAAAGCAGCTTCGAATTCATTCTTGCTACGATTGAACTCTGCTGTCGACGTTGCATCGATTACTTATCGACGTAACCATCGAGTGGAAGGCTTGGCTCTGAATTCATCATCTACATCGAATTATAGTCGACGTTGCGTCGACTTCAGATGGCTTCGACAGATTCTTCCTTCTGCATTGTGTTGAAGTCAAAGTTGTGTCGACTTCTAGTGATACTCGATATGTCCATTTATTTTACGTCAACATCCTTTCGACGTAGTGTCGACTTGATCTACTTTGACAGAAAGTTGAGTTGCTTGGACTTCTAGTCTAAGTTGCGTCGACATGAATTCAATGTTGCGTCGATTTCTATTCGACGCAATTATTAACTTAACCCAAATTCTGCTTGTCTTGATCTGGTCTTGTCACCCTAAGTTGAGTGAGATATCCTAAGACATCTAATGACCATATTACCTTCACTATACAATGGGTAATTAAAACCTAAGAGATAAAATCACTTTAGATAATTTGTTAAGTTAAATCTAAGGAGTTTTTCCCAACAATCTCCCCTATTTATCTTAACAAATTTCACATATTATTTATAGTGATTTTACACATTCCTTTTATGTAAACAGAAATACAAACAAGACAATATAGATAATTAAAGAATGATAAATCGAACTGGTAAACAGAAAGGCATCTGATTAATTATCAATATTAGTTTATCAGAGTTTACCCAAAGAAAAAGATCTACTTCCTTCCTTTAAGAAAAGTAAATAAGTACTTATAGACCTTTCTGAACTTTCTTTCCACATACTTGAAGTTTGCAGGAGTGGCCCTCTCTGGATTCTTTTGTATTCTTTCATGACCCTTGAACAACTTCTCTAGGTCACTTTCTGTTATAGGGTGAACATCTTTTAATGTGAAACTCTGACTAATAACTTTTGCTGCCAACAAGTTTATGACATCCAGGTCTAGATCCTCTGACTCAGAGTCTTCATCTGGTTTGGTACCACAAAGGTTGATTGTGGTTTACCAGAGGTTGAACCAGTCTTGAAAATAATCTTTTTCTTCTTCACAGGTATCTGATCTCCTTTCTTTCTCTTCAGGGAAGGCTGCACTGCATCCTCTGGATTGCATCCAATGCCCCCTCTGTTGAGTTGCCCTACTCCCTCTAACATTTTGGTTTGTGGGTTCCTTGCAGTATAATCCGTGGATCAAATATAGTGGTTTTGATTGGAATTGCTTTTGCTAATTCTTCTTGTTCAACTATCTCTTTTCCCCTCTGCAAAATGTCAATGAACCTTCTTCTCTTTTCTTCAATTTCCTTTTGAGCTCTTTCATATTCATATATTTCTCTTTTTCCAATCTCCTCCAAAGTTTTGTAAAGCTTTGGATTACTATATGTTTTCATTATATTCTCTAAAATTACAACCTTCTCATGTTTTTTGTAATAATATTTATTTTTCTTGTATTCCTTCCTTTGCTCTTTTGAATACATTTCCCAAATTGGCATCTTTCCACTTCCCCCTCTTCCTATTCCTCTACCTCTATATGGAGGTCTTCCTCTGAATACAGGTGTTGGAAGAATTGGTTTAGCTGTTTGAATTGAAGCAGGTGGAGATGGAGGCTGTGTTGGGGATAGAAGCTGAGCTGGAGCTGGATCAGATGAAGCAAGATCCTGATCAGCCACCTTGACTGGAGAAGGTGTTGTTGTAGAATCTTCAGAAGGCACCCTGAATGCAAGTACATTAGGAATGGATATTTTAGTGTCCATCTGGAATTCATGCAGGGTCTTGAGATAGGCATGATCATCTGAGAATAGGGAAATCTCCCCCTGAATTGAGGACTCCCCCTGTGTTAAAGGCAGGATCCTTGGAGGGGTTGAATCCCCATGAGTTGTTGAACTTTCAAGCTACAGCCAAGATGTGATGGCTAGCTCCCCTTCAGAAACAAAGGAGAGAGTCAATGTTGTGGTGTACACTGAGTCATGGAGAGATTTGTACACACATCCTTGAGGAGACCTGCTGACATATTTCTCCCCCTGCTGTATATCATTGAACAAGGATATAAAAACACCAAAAGGGATACTCTCAGACCTTACTCTGTCATCTAGGTCCTGGATTTCAGCATTGAGAGACTACAACCTTTGATGTTGAGCTCTGATCTTCCTGTAACATACTTTAGAGAAGTCAAGATAGAGGGAAATGAAGTGTAAGAGAAGGGTCTCCATGGCTTGATCAATTGCATCGGCAATGTCTTGGGGAGATGCCATTGTTGTCCTGTGAGTACCTGCACGAAATAGAGAGAGAGAGAGAGAGAGAGAGAGAGAGAGAGAGAGAGACGTAGAAGGGAAAGAGAGGGAAAGAGAGGGAAAGAAAGAGGGAGAAAATTCGAAGAGCACAATAAAGTTGAAGGCCTAAGTTACTTTGAATAGATGAATCGTCGCAACTTAGGGTTATATTCGAAGTGGCATTGATAAGAAGTCTGAACTCAGCGCGCCAAAATATGTCCTGGGCGCGCATTTTGTCAAGTCAAAGCTACGTCGAGATGAAGTCGACGTGGCTCCGAAATATAAACATCAATTATGATGTCGACGTAAGCGTCAATATGTATTTGATGTTACGTCGAGTGCTATTTGCCTTAGCTGTCCCATAATGCTCTCGATGCTGACGTTGAGTAGAAGTCGATGGTACGTCGATTTGAATTCAACGCAGCTCTGATTAAATAGTTTGTTTTTCTTAAAAATCTTTACTGTTTTTCCCAGCAATAACTTTTTATTGAAATTAGATCATGAAACATAATAATTGAAAGTGTAATCTATAATGCTCCATCAAGATTTCCTAGTGCATTGATGAAGAACTTGTGCTTACTTTCATCAAGTGGCTTAGTGAAGATGTCAGCCCTTTGAGTGTTAGTAGATATAGATTAAAGGTTGATCTTACCTTTCTCTACATTATCTCTGAGAAAGTGGTGCCTTATCTCTATGTGCTTAGTTCTGCTGTGAAGAACAAGATTGGAAGCTATTGAAATAGCACTAGAGCTGTCACAATATATTGTGGAATTATTAAGGGAAAAGTTGTAGTCCAATAACTGATTTTGTATCCATAATATTTGTGAGCAGCAGCTTCCTGCAGCTATGTACTCAGCTTCAACTGTAGAAGTGGAGACTGTTGTTTGTTTCTTGCTAAACCATGAAATCAGTCTAGCCCCCAAGAACTGACATGTTCCTGAAGTGCTTTTTCTATCCAGCCTGCATCCAGCATAATATGCATCTGAATAACCAATTAATTCAAATCCAGATTCAACTGGATACCATAAACCAAGTTCAGGTGTTCCCTTTAGATACCTGAGTATTCTTTTTACAGAACTCATGTGTGACTCCTTTTGGTCAACCTAAAACCTAACACATATATATGTAGCAAACATTATATCAGGTCTGCTAGCTATTAAGTATAGAAGGGAGCCAATGGCTGCTCTATAAGCCTTCTGATCAAAGGACTTACCCTTTTCATCTTTATCCAAACACAGCATTGGTAGCCATGGGGGTTTTCATAACAGAGGCATTTTCCATCCCAAACCTCTTGATGAGCTCTCTGGTATACTTGGATTGAAATATGAAAATGCCATCTGCATTTTGTCTTACTTGAAGACCAAGGAAATAGGATAATTCCCCCATGGTACTTATTTCAAATCTTGACTGCATTAGGGAAGCAAACCTTTTGCAGAGAAATTGATTTGTTGACCCAAATGTAATATCATCTACATATATTTGGACTAGTAATAGCTGGTTCTTATGTGCTCCGATGAATAGTGTTTTATCCACTTTCCCTCTTTTAAAAGAGTGTTCCAGAAGAAAAGTGGATAGGGTCTTATACTAAGCTCTTGGAGTTTGCTTGATACCATATAGTGCTTTATCTAATCTATACACAAAAGTGGGAAAAGTAGGATTGACAAAACCTGGGGTCTGCTCCACATATACTTCCTCTTGAAGAGTTTCATTGAGGAATGCACTCTTTACATCAATCTGATAGACTTTGATCTTCATGTGGGCAGCATATGCCAGAAACATTCTGATGACCTCCAGCCTTGCTATTGGGACAAATGCCTGGTTAAAGTCAATAACTTCCTCTTACTTGTATCCTTCGGCCATAAGTCTGGCCTTATTTTTGATGATGGCTCCTGTTGAGTCCATATTGTTCTTGAATACCCATTTGGTATCAATGACTGGGTAATTCTTTGGTCTTTCAACCAATGTCCAAACATTGTTCCTCTCAAACTGAGTTAGTTCTTCTTGCATAGCAGACATCCAGTGAGGATCACTGTTTGCTTCTTCAAACTTCTTGGGTTCATACTGAGACAAGAAACATTGTAGCATTGTTTCATTTGTAAGCTGTCTCCTTGTCTTGACTCCCACTGTTAAGTCTCTGATAACTTGTGTTGGAGGATGATCCTTTAGGGTCATCCTTGATCTAGTTGAGTTATCTAGGAGACTCTCTTCTTTCTGAGGAATCACTTGCTTAGTGATAGTGTGGACTTCATCCTCATTCACAGGAATGATCTCTGTTGTTGGCACCTAAGGTGCTGTGATTTCCTCTACACCTGCTACAGAATCTTCATCTGAGTCAGTGTCAATCTTCTGTTTTCCCTTGTCTTGACACACTGATGAATGGTCCATTATGGTTAGCCTTTCAACTTGTTCTGCAAGCTAATCTTCTTCCTGCAAAACAGTGCTGGTGGAAGTTTCCTTCCCCTAATGAACCATGTTAGTTTCATCAAAAACAACATGCACAGACTCCTCAATTTTGAGAGAGCTCTTATTATAGCACCTATATGCCTTGCTTGATGAAGAATATCCCAAGAATATCCCATCATCAGCCTTCTTGTCAAATTTGGTAAGCTGACTTTTCTCATTGTTGAGGATAAAGCAAGCACACCCAAAAATCCTAAAGTAAGTGACTATAGGTGTCTTTCCCTTCAATAACTCATAGGGAGTCTTAAACTAAGTCTTGTGAATGAGACTCCTATTCAGAACATAGTTAGTAGTATTTACTGCCTCAGCCCAAAAGGACTTAGGTAGGTTGGATTCAGCCAATAATGTCCTTCCTGATTCAATTAGGGTTCCATTTTTTCCTTTCAGCCACCCCATTTTGTTGGGGGGGGGGGGGGGGGGGTTCTAGTAGCTGAAATCCTTTGTCTTATCCATTCATCCTCATAGAATCTACACATTAACTGATCTTCAAACTCAGTGCCATGATCACATCTGATCAAAACAACCTGGGTGTTGAATTCAGATTAAATCTGTCTAATGAATCTTGAGAGGATCTTGAAGGTGTCAGACTTTGCTTTTAGAAAGAACACCCAGCTGAATCTAGAAAAATCATCAACAATGACTAAAGTATAAGACTTACCTGCTAAGCTCTGAGTGGAGATAGGACCAAATAGGTCCATGTGCAACAGGAATAGGATTCTGGGTGAATCATTCTTACCAATTGGTTTGAATGATGCCTTGATCTGCTTTCTTAGTTGGCATACTCTACAGGGATGATCTTTATTGAATTTACCAGTTGGTAAGCCCCTTACTAGGTTGAGCTTGGAGAGTTTGGCAATTGTCTTAAGATTAAGGTGACTAAGTCTCCTATGCCACAACTCACTGTTCTCTAACTGGGAGTTAAATAAGCAGATCTCAG
Source organism: Dactylorhiza incarnata (assembly GCA_033032865.1). NCBI lineage: Eukaryota > Viridiplantae > Streptophyta > Magnoliopsida > Asparagales > Orchidaceae > Dactylorhiza > Dactylorhiza incarnata. The sequence continues at coordinate 5,478,862 of JAWHQI010000103.1, read as the reverse complement.
ACTTTGTGTACTCAAAGTCTACAACATAGACCTTACCCTTCCTAAGACCAGTTAATACTACTTGATCAGTTCTAGTGCTAACTATATTGTTTAAGCCAGGAAAATCCTAGGCTCCAAAATTCGGATGAATGCAGCCAGAGGCTACTCGCCCAGCAGTCCGGCAAGAAGGCTAGACTGGCAACGATGGAGAGGGCTCGGACAAAGAACAACAGGACCCCAGGCGCTGCGGCAGGGAGGTCCCACCATGTACCCAAAAGCTCAGAAGAGACATCCCCTCCAAAACCAAAAATGGCCGAGCAAGGTACGAGGAAGGCACCGACTTGGCTAGTACCGGGAGTGACTACCAAGGATGACGGGTCCGAGAATTTGAACAAGGGGGTTCCAAAAGCTCAAGTTCAGGTGCCAATCCAAGTACCCCTGGGGTCTTATTTATACGAAAACCAAAGGGAGGGGGGTCTATTTATACCCCACTCAGCTCGGCGACTAGGCGACATTGAGGCGACCTCGCCTGAAGAGGGGCAAGTATCACCTATGGTCGCCCACCTTTTGGCGAGTATCTGGGCTACTCGTGCGAGTCCACCCACACTCGCCCATGTCTTCTTCTGCTCCTGCTGGCTGAGCTGTCTTGTGTCTTGGTCGGCTGACTTCCGGGCTTGACCTTTTTGACCTTGACCTCCACCCATGTGGCTTTGAGTGGGCCCTACCCTCGGAGAATGAGGGTTGTACACAATCCCCGCTCTTTGCGAGTAACGTAGTTGCTCGGAAAGAATCATCCAACCTTTATTCAACGAGCTTCCGTATTGGCGAGTATCTGGATATACTCAGCATCTCGCTGGCCGACGTCTGGACTCTCTATATAGAGGGGGGTGGGTCTCTGAGCGGAACTGCCTTTCTGATCTCGCTTACAATGTCGCGCAATTATGCCGAGGAAGCTGCTGTTGCCATGGCCGGCCTTGTGAGCATGTTTGGTGCTCCTTCGCCCCCTCCTCGTGAGAATGCCGACGATGAAGACTTCCTCGCTTCTGAGAAGAGGAAAAAGGTCGCTAAGAAGAAGAAGAAGAAGACTGTTGCGGAGGATGTCGCCAATCCTCTAGGCGACCAACGTCACGAGCTGCTGGACAATTTGGGTCTCTCCCAAGGGGGCGACTCGCCTGCTCCTACTCCTCCCGCGCCAAAGGCCGCTCTGGAGACGAGTAGGATTGGGGCCCAAACTCAAGCCCAACCGGATCTCGCCGCTGCGCGAGGTAAGAACTCCTTACTCGCTACTTTGGTTTTGCTTTTACACTATCGCTGCTGGCGGGGTTCTGACGTCTTCGCTTCTACTCACAGTTTTGCCGATCACTGGGAATCCGGAGGAGCCTTTAGTCATCCCGCCGTTGCGATCATCGCCTATGATCTCGCCTGAAGGTGGGTCTCGCGGTGGTTGCTCGGTGCGGGTTCTCCACAGCTCCTCTTTGGAGAAGAGGCCGATGAGCGAGCATGGGGCTCCTCTTGCGAGTAGCATCTTCCTCCGCCACCACCCTTATAGCGACCAGACCCGGCGAGCAGCGCGCAGCTGCTCGCGAGTGGGCTTCCGCCACCACCTCCAATGCCGCCTTCTGTCGGTGCTCTGGGCGATCAATGCCCTTCGACTTCCACTGCTCCCACAAATTATCTGGGGGAGTCCTCGCGCCGAGGCGGGGTTGGGGGGTCTTCGGGTTTCTTCGTCCCAAGGGGTGGAGGGCGACCAGGAGATGGTCGCGGTAGGGGGAACGCGCCTCCTAGCCGGGAGCAAATGGTCGGGTCCCACTACGGGCGACAAAACGACCATTGGCGCAGCCCATCTCCACACCGAGGAAGGGGTTCTCCTCACCGGAATTCTCGCAGTCCTCTTCGCCAACGTTCTCGCAGTCCTCGGCCAGGTACTTGGTCTCCACCTCTGATAGTCATCGTTTTCTTTTCTCTTTTCTTTGTTGCTTATACTCTGATGCTCTTCCTTTTTCAGCTCGCGCTCATACTCCTGTGGGAGCCTTGATCGATGCCATCGGGCTTCCTTCTCACGAGTATCAGGAGAGGGCTACTCTCGCGATCTTGGAGCTGGAGGCGAAGGTTGAGCGCCTGCCGGTTAGCGAGCCTCATCGTCGTCTGACCGATCTGGAGGTGCGAGTATCGCTGCTGGAGGAGTTCGATACTCGGCTGGCTGCTACTGAATCTCACCTTCACTCTATCAGCGATTTGGAGCGCCGGGTCGCGAGGATCAAGCATCGCCAGCAGCTGCACCATGACGAGCTGGTAGGGATGCGCGCGAGTATGGGCTCGGTTGGAAGACTGGTGAGGATCGAGGACCAGATGCGGCAGGGCGAGGACGCGATGTCCCTAGCCTTCGAGCATTTCAAGCGAGCTCGCAGCATGGGCTGGGTCGGGCGACATCCACAACCTCAAGATCCTCAAGCGAACCTTCAAGGGCCTCTTTAGTTGATGTTTTCTCTTCTCTTTTTCTTTGTAGTTGCTATGTCGCCCTTGGCGGGCATCTCTTGTAGTAGGAACAATCATTTTATCAATGTAATTTTTTGGCGAGTATTGGAAACTCGCCCTTTATTACTTGCTGAGTTTGTTTTTCTTTGATGTTTTTTGAATTTTCTCTATCCTTTTTATCTCTGCGAGTACTGGTTGAATGTCGCGTGCAGTTGGCGAGCTACTTCATGTTCCTGTTTACGATCTTCATGTGTAGGAGATCGGCAATCTTGACGCGCGCTATTGAGTCGGCGACTTTCCTTAATACTTGCCACCCAATTAGTTGAAATCGTGGCATCGTGTCTGACAAGCCAGACTGTTTGACTATTATAAATAGTGGGGGTGAGTATTAAATACGCTTTTGGCGATCTTCGTCCTTGTAAGCGAGTATCTTCCGCCTTTCCTTCTTCTTGCCTTCCCTGCTACTCGCTCCTCTTCTCTTCTTTTCTTCAGGATGTCCGACGAGGCGACCATCCGACGTGCCAATTACGCCAAGAACTTCGCGGCGACCATCTTCAAAAAATCCATTACTCGTCAAAAGGATTTGGATGAGTTCTCAGAGAAGTACCTGCCACTTTGAGGTTGGCTTGCGACTACCGTTATGGACAGAGTTCTGCCAGATCCTCCGCTACTTCGGGATAGTCCCTGCTCAAATCAACCCCAATGGCATAGCGATGATCATTGGGTTCCTCTGCTTCCTGCGAGAAGAGAGGATCACCTTCGACCTCTTCGTCTTCCGGCGAGTCTTCCACTTCATGGCGACAGGCGAGGGTGTCGTCTTTCTGTGTAGCCATGTCTGCACACTAGTCTGCACGGCGAACAAGAATCATCGCTGGGGCGAGCGACTAGTCGTCATCGGTGGGGATTTTGAGGCCATCCCCAGCCCGTCCTTCCAGCCGCCAGAGAGCATTTTCGTGACTCCTTACCTGGAGGAGAGCAGAGAGAAGCTGCTCGAATCTTTCCGGAATCGCCGCCTTGACGTGCTCTTCTGGAGGAGGCGAGTAGATGTACTCGCTGAGGTGTTTCCGGGCGAAGGTAACCTTCTGCGCGAGTTTTAGCTATACTCGCTCTTCGTCTTTGATCTGGCGACTAACCGTTTATCTTGTTCTTCTTGTAGCTACTCGCACTTTATCGCGCGATCTTCTTCCTGCGGTGGTGAAGGCGACGGTTTCTACTCAAGGGGGCGCAGAGACCTCGGTACGCGGGGATGTGGGTTCCTCCCATATCGACTTGTCGCCAGTAGGCGATGAGGCTAAGGTCATCGGCGATGATGTCGGTCCTTTGAGGAAGCGGAAGGGCAAGTGAAAACTCCCTGAGTCTGCGAGGAGAAAAAAGGAGGTCGCTCACAGGGACCTGGGTGGGAAGGCGGACCCTTCAGAGGCTGGCGAGCCTTATTCCCACCCCAACTTCAACCTAGGTCGGCGTGGCGAGGATGCCTATGGTCGCCCATTGGTGGCCTGAACGGAGAGTGCCCACGGGGTAACTCTAAGCTCCAACCTCCCCGCCTGGTCGGAGGATTGGGAGGATAATGGTGAGACTTTTGGCGTGACCTTCGCCCTCTATGGTCGCGCAGATGCTGAGTTCCTCCAGGAGGCTTCTGCCGAGTATCTGGCCCACCAGAGCTCGCGCTCTTTATTGCGATCTGCTGAGCTGGCTCACACAATAGCGAGGCGACTGCTCAAGTATGAGCAGATGATCAAAGTTCAGAGCAAGAAGATGATCGCCATGGGGCTTCAGGCCAAGGAGCATGAGGTACTCGCTTCGTTACTTTACTTGCTTCTGGGATACTCGCCACCTTTGCCGACTACTTGACTTAACCTTTCTCTTTCCACATTTTTGCAGGCTGCCGAGGTAAAGATGGCGAAGAAGGTGTCCAAACTGGAGAAGGAGCTGGAGGACACTCAGCTGGCCTTGGAGATCGCCCAAGTCCGCATTGCCGAGCTAGAAACTCGGCTTGCCGAGCAACAGCCGGCGGCGGCGGGCCCCTCTAGGGTCAGCAAGCAGATCAGGATGCATGACAATGATATGCCGTACATTCGCCGAGAAATCGCGCGAGCAACCGGGAACGTTATCCTGAGCAAGCTGAAGGCGGACGATCTTCTGAAGCCGGAGGCTATGATATTGACGGTGGTGGACATTATCCTGGCGCTACTCGCCGAGGAGTCCACATCTCCTGTGCGAGCATCCTCCCCGCTGTCCAGTGATGCTGAGGATAAAGACTCTAAGGACGAGGATGGCGAGGAAGATATTGATATCGATGGCGAGGATGAGGACGACGAGGGAGGCGATGATGACGCATAGTCGCCTGGGCTCTTTTTTGACAGCTCAAAGATATGTACATCATTTTTTGAAGATGTAATTTTCGGGATATATAAATGAAAATGAAGATAGATTTTTTGCTCGCCTTTTTTCTTCTATGCCTGCTTTCTTGCTTGTATGTCGCTTAGGCTCCTAGGCTCGAGGCGAGATTGAGTGCTCGCTAGGATCTTAGGATTGAGGCGAGGTTGACTGTTCGCTCTTCATTAGTGCGACTTTGGTAGATACTCATCATGGTTGACGATCATGCTTTTACTCGCACGTGGATGCTTGCTCGTTTATGCCCGCACCTACATACTCGCACCTATATACTCGCACCTGTATACTCGCCTTTTTCAAAAAAACCCTTGATGGAGTTGAGTTGTGGAGGTCACTTGGGGGGTCCTGAGGGACAAATGCTCCTAAAAAGCTCTCTTTTGTACCTGATGAAAGACTGCCAAGATGCTTGTAATAATAATGGACTTCAGGAGGAGAAAAGTAGAGAATGACCATCGAGGTGGTCCTAGGGGATACAACATCCCGAGGTCTCCATCCTACCATAATGTTGATGCTGGTGAAGAGATCGACAAGTAGGGACTAACAGACGGGGAGGTCCAAAGACACACCATCCCGAGGTCTCCATCCTACTGTGATCTTGATGCTGGCGAAGAGATCGACAAGTAGGGACTGAAAGTCGGGGAGGTCCAAAGACACACCATCCCGAGGGTCTCCTTCCTACTGTGATGTTGATGCTATTTCGGCGAACTCTTTCCTGATACTCAACAATCAGAGGGGATTAAACACACCAACTCAAATGATTGGACAGGGTCATCAGAGAGAAAAAATGCTAAGCCATGAGTTTTGCACTCTTAAGGGTTTACGATGCCTTTATTCAAGGGTCCCCTGAGAGGTTAAGTCGATCATCCGATCGTCGAGTTGGGAGGTTGGCGTCACGACTTCTTCCTGATAATCTCTCCAGTCGGATGAGAGATGCGGTCGGAGGGAACCACAACCAATGTGCAAGGGGGGAGCTGATCTCAATCGTCAATGCAGAGGCTTGGTCTTAGGGGAACGCACTACCGAGGCACCGTCCCATCATCCATTCTGGATCTTACGAGAATCAAGTCAGAGACCCGTGTCCCTACCTGACGTGGAGGTCGGCTACATCTGCTTTCCTTCCTTTCTTCAAAAATAGTTGTTGCTGTGATAGGAGCAAGAATATCTCGCCATCCCGTGTTTCAGGGAGGTGAAGAGTTTATTTATAAACAATCAATTTACAGGGGAGGGATGTACATACTCTTGCTCAGGGGTAAAACCTTTTCAGGTCGTCTCCATTCCTGGTGTTCCCCAACAGTTCCCCTTCGTTATTCTGCAGGCAGTGTCCGCCAGTCGCTAATGACTCGTGGATGATGAAGGGTCCTTCCTGGCTTGGATTAAGCTTACTGACAGCGGCTGATCTTCCTACAGCATCCACCTTCTTCTGCTTACCTGAGAAAATCGAAAAGGGGACCGTCTGAGACCATCATCCTGCTCGCCTCGACTTTCAGGTTGTCAAATGTGTTCGCAAAAATGACGTAAAAATGACACAGACCGAACCCCCGCTGCACACCAGGATTCGGTTGATGGTGAAGTCTTCGACGACCACTTGAATCATAAGGGCATCATGGAAGGGATTCTCATTCCCTAACATGCCCTCCTCCAAAAAAGTGATCTCCTCTAGAGGGGGTGGCGCTTGAGAGGTCTAAGCGCCGCTCTTGCGGTAGATCTGGTGGAGGCTCTTCTTGTGGAAAGATCCGAACCCCGCTCCTCCATAAATCATTCCTACTTCTCCGGCCTGGGCCCCGCCTCGACATCCTTGGCCGACCGATCCTTATTCCTCCTCCGGTTATTCCTCCGGTTATGTCTGTTCCCCTGACAGACAACAACCATCGACTCCCTGTGTCCTTCCTCCTTACGCCTTTCTTGCCTACCACGATTCCTCCCCTCCGGGGAGAACCTCCTTCCCTAACCCGATTGCTGGGGCCTTCTCACTGGACTCCACGACGGTCGCTGCTCCAGTGCCTGGTATTTTCTTTCCTCCTCTAGCCATTCCGGAGCCACAAAGGGCCTTCCCACTTCCTACCTCCCTGGCTCCTCTCTCCTGCGCTTTGCCGGCCTGCGCTCTTCCGATCTCTTCCTCTCTAATCTCTGGGGCTCCTCCTTTCTTCCTATGGGGACTGTCTCTTCTTCCTTTTCTTCCTCCGTGGTTAGCTTGGTGAGCTTGGTCAGGAAGCCGCAATTCGAGGCCTCCCTCTGGATGAATTTATTGGCTCTTTCAATAAGCTCCTCGTAGGCGTCCTACATGGTCCGGATTAAGACTATATCCTCAAACCACTAGAGTTGTTGGACAGGGTCATCTCTCCCAGAATAATAGCTCATCCCGGGCTCACTGAACCCCTCCGGCATGGGGGCAGCTAGAATCTCCTCGCAGAATGGGCTCCTCCCACCTGCCTGGCGATGAACCTCTGCTTGGCGAGTATCACCTCCATACTCGCTAACCTAGCAAGTACCGTAGTACCTCGTCTGCTCCTCCTCCTCGCGAAATCAGATTCCGCCTGCTCCCTGCGAGACCTGAGGGTAGAACTGCGACCTCCTTGGTCGCTCAGGCTCCTCCTCATGTTCCTTCCCTGCTCGCCGGGATGGAACACCTTCTTCAGCGAGAATCGGACGATGAGGCGAGCTTGGAGAGCTGCTCGCACGGTCCCCTCTATTCGCCACACAAATTCCTCAAAGACCACCAAAGATACAAACTCGCCGCTGCCGGCCGAGTTTCTGACTACCTCTGCATGGTCGCCAACTACAACTATCTCGCATTTTCACCAAACTTTCCTCCTCTAGCTACGATCCATGCTCACCGCACCAAAGTGTTGAAGCCAGGAAAATCCTAGGCTAAAAAATTCAGATCAATGCAGCCAGAGGCTACTCACCCAGCAGTCCGGCAAGAAGGCTAGACTAGCAACGATGGAGAGGGCTCGGACAAAGAACAACAGGACCCCAGGCGCTACGGCAGGGAGGTCCCACCACGTACCCAGAAGCTAAGAAGAGACTTCCCCTCCAAAACCAAAAATGGACGAGCAGGGTACGAGGAAGGCATCGATTTGTCTAGTACCGGGAGTGACTACCAAGGATGACGGGTCCGAGAATTTGAACGAGGGGGTTAAAAAAGCTCAAGTTCAGGTGCCAATCCAAGTACCCATGGGGTCCTATTTATAGGAAAACCAAAGGGAGGGGGTCTATTTATACCCCACCCATCTCGGCGTCTAGGCGACATTGAGGCGACCTCGCCTGAGGAGGGGCGAGTATCACCTATGGCTGCCCACCTTTTGGTGAGTATCTGGGCTACTCGCGCGAGTCCACCCATACTCGCCCATGCCTTCTTCTGCTCCTGCTGGCTGAGCTGTCTTGTGTCTTGGTCGACTTACTTCTAGTCTTGACCTTTTTGACCTTGACCTCCGCCCACGTGTCTTTGAGTGGGCCCTACCCTCGGAGAATGAGGGTTGTACATATATGACACAAGGACTTGCTGAATACAACTTTGTATTCCCCATCGCACATCTGGCTAATGCTAATCAGATTATGTTGAAGTCTTTCAACATAAGCTACCTTAGAAAAGGAGACTTCCCCAATCCAGAGCAAACCATATCCTTTGGTTTGACCAGAGTGGGAATTCACCAAGATTACCTTAGGCCCTTCCTTGGCCTCAAAATTCTCCAGCAGTTTTTTTGCTCCAGTCATATGCATGAATCATCCACTGTCCAAATACCACTACTGGTTTGTGGTTGGACAGTCTCCCTTCTGCACATGAAATCAACCATTAGTATTGACCCTCACATGCTGGGGTCTCTTTCTTCTATCATCATATGGAGTAATGAAAGAATGAGAAGGTCTTTCAGTATACTCCCTTAGGTGAAGAAGTGCTGCATTATTATACCAGAAATGTTTGACAATATGTCCTAATTTAGAACGACAAAAACATCTAGGAATAGAGGTAAAGAGAGGTTTAGATGTTTGATGACTTTGAGCAGGAAACATACACCGAGAAGAAGACGACGCATTTTTAGAGTTGCGTCGAATGTAATTTGATGTGCCTGCACAGTCCCGTCAATAGTCATTCGAAGCATGGTATCGGTTGCGTTGAGTGCAATTCGACGCACCCACATAGTTGCTTCAAAATGATGTCGACGCATATGCTGGATTCCGTCGAGTTGTGTTCGATGCATTCTTAAAATTGAGTCGATTTCTATTCGACATATGATTCTTTTTGTTAAGACTTTTATTTGATTTTTCTAAGGGATGTTTGCCTAAGATTCATAGTTGATCACTAATGTTTGCCATATTAAATATGGTAACTTTTTAGGGTTGTTATCATTATGATCTTCACTTGATTCTGAAATGTTATTAGGTCTAGACCTAAATAATGCTACAGTTTTTTTCCAAGTATATTTGCTAGCGATTTGAGTGCTAGTGGATGGTTGTGATTCCTGATCAAGATGATCAAAGCTCTTGGAGATATTTTGTGAGATATCTTTAAGCTTATGACTCCTTCCATTGAGGGAGTTCTTAAAGGGTTTTGCCTTTGTAATTTCTTTCTTCAAGTCTGAATTTTCATTATCTAATATATATAGTTCTTTTTCTTTTTCATATAACTTATTTCTCAGATTATAGTTAACTGAGTACTGATTATCTCTCTTTAGTTCTTCTAGTTCCGATCTGATTGTTTTAAGTTCATTTTGGTTGTTAATAAAATCTTGACATAATTCTTTAAAACAATCCTTAAAATCTCTTGATGAAAAATCAAGGTCATCAAAGACTGTTACCTCATTCTCAGCAGAGGAGTCTTCCAGGGACATTAGGCAGGCTTCTTCTAGTCCACCTTCTTCATCATCATCAGATGAAGAGGAGCTTGATTCAGAGTTTGAATCACTCCGGGTTTCTGCATTGAAACCTTTTCCTCTCTTCTTGTCCTTCCTCCTGAAGGATTGCTTCTTGAGCTCCTTCCTCTGCTTGATGTTCTTGTTCTTTTCTTCCTCGGGACATTCAATGGAGATGTGTCCTGGTTTTCTTCATGAAAAACAAATAATCTCATGTTTAGGAGTTTTATCACACCTTGGCTTGCTTGAACTCCTTTCTTTTCTTCTGGAGTCCTCTGTCCTGGCCCACCTCTTGAATCTTTTGGCCAAGAGGTTGAACATTTCTTCTTCAGTGGTGGAGGACTCTGCTTCAGCAATCTTTAATGCAAGAGTCGTTTCTTTAGGAGTTGATATTCTTTCCTGGGCTTCTGACTCAGCCCTGCTCTTTAGTAGAAGCTCATAAGATTTGAGCTTTCCCAGTAGAGCATCTGTTGTGATCTCTCTGAGGTATCTAGAATCTCTAATAGCCCAGATTCTAGAGTCCCATGTGCTTGGGAAGCACATAAGGAGCTTGTCATTAATCTCTGTCAGAGAGATTTCTTTGTCAAGCCCTCTCAGCTCATTGATGATGAGGCTGAATCTATCATACATTTTTGTAATGCTTTCATCAGTATTTTTCTTGAAGTTCTCATATTAGGATATGAGAAGTGACTTTTTGTCTTTTCTCTCATCAGAGCTGCCTTCAACTAATCTGGAGAGAGATTCCCAGATTTCCTTGGCAGAGTTGCACTCAACAACTTTTTGGAATGTCATCTGACATAGTTGAGACCAAGATGTTCATGGCCTTGGCATCACATGCCTTGACCTTCTTCTCAGCATCAGTCCACTCTGCTCTGGGGACAGAGGTTTGTATGACTTTCCCACTAGCATCCTTCCTTACTAGGACTGGGGGACCTGTCAGGATGACATTGAAGATTTCCTCATCAATAGAGTTCATATATAATTTTATTTTGGCCTTCTAGAGTGTACACTTATTCAAGTTACATACTGGAGGTCTTGTTGAGGCATAATCTTTAGAACTCATTTTCTTATAAAAATATTTTTGTTGTAAAGAAATAAGAGTAGGAGGTCTTTTTGATAAAGGTGTTAACCTTTTAATGATCAACCTCTCTCTGATACCTATTGAAAGTGCACAGTGTACCTCTGAGAATCCTCTAGAAGGGAGGGGGTGAATAGAGATTTAAATAATTTTTCTATCTTAACTGTACAGACAATAAAACTTACTAAGGTGTTATGCACACAAACCAAAACCACAAGCAGAATAAATGAAATAAAGATTGTTAAAAGTAAATGCTGAGAAAGTAAATGGGACAGCACAGAAAAGCACAGCACATACACAAGGAATTTTATAGAGGTTCCCCAAAATGTCGGTACTCCTCTCTTCTATCACTGGTAGGAATGCACCATCTATACCTGAGTATTTTGATAAGGAGACTCTTAGAACCAAAGATCTTTTGATAAGGAGATCTTGAACCATAGATCTTTTGATAAAGAGATCTTGAACCACAGATGTTTTGATAAGGAGATCTTGAACCACTGAATCCTTTGGAAGAGGGATTCTTAAAACTCTTTTACACTTGAGAAAAATGTGAAGGAAAGAAGGAAGGAGTGGTGAGAAGAATTCTACTATTAGAATTCTGATGAAGTCTTCTACTTCAGTTTTCTCTTTTCTGGATCTGCTAAAGATGAACCTCTGCTTTTGATAGAGATGATATGCAGAGGTTATGAGCTTCAGATCCTATCTCTTTCTTCTATTGAAATATGGCTGCTGTAAAATATTTGATGAAGAACAACCTTTTGTATTTCACTGTACTGAGAGAGAGAGAGAGAGTTCTTATTGTTCAAATTCTTGAAGGGTTCAGGAGGAAGAAGAAGAAGAAGCAGAACCCTAATCGACAGAATACATAATATATGTTGAATTGTCTAATTTCTTCTCTCTAATCTTCTTATTTATTGTCCATCCTTTAATTTGAATTTGTTTCCTCTTTAAGAGTGTGCTGAAAAGGTATTGGCCTGGACAATTTCTCTTCCTTCCCTCATTTGTTCTCGACCCGTCTGCCAACTGTCTTGGTCCTTTCCAAGAAAGCTTTTGTTGTCTTCTTTATTGCTCCTTTCTATTCTAGGCAATAAATGAGCCATTGTAGAATGGTCTTCAGTATTGTGGGACTTGAGAGAGAGTTCCAAAATGACAACTGAAAAGGTTTCCTTTTCAGACTGTATTCGACGTTGCGTCGATTTCTCTTTCTCTCTTATCGAAGCACCTTCGAGTACTTGTAAAAGCAACTTCGAATTCATTCTTGCTCTGATTGAACTCTGCTGTCGGCATTGCATCGATTACTTATCGACGTAACCGTCGAGTGGAAGGCTTGGCTCTGAACTTCATCATCTGTGTCGAATCGTAGTCGACATTGCGTCGACTTCAGATGGCTTCGACAGATTCTTTCTTCTACGTTGAGTTGAAGTCAAAGCTGCGTCGACTTTTAGTGGTACTTCGATATGTCTATTTCCTCTACGTCGACATCCTTTCGACGTAGCGTCGACTTGATCTACTTCGACAGAAAGTTGAGTTGCTTGGACTTCTAGTCTAAGTTGCGTCGACATGAATTCGTTGTTGCATCGATTTCTATTCGACGCAATTGTTAACTTAACCAAAATTCTGCTTGTCTTGATCTGGTCTTGTCACCCTAAGTTGAGTGAGATATCCTAAGACATCTAATGACCATATTACCCTCACTATACAATGGGTAATTAAAACCTAAGAGATAAAATCACTTTAGTTAATTTGTTAAGTTAAATCTAAGAAGTTTTTCCCAACACCATCATGTCAGATGATATCTTTCAAAAAGTGGCTGACTGCAACTCAGCAAAAGGGATATCGGAATCTCTATCCAGACTGGTAGAAGGCAGCTCTGATGAAAGAAAGGACAAGAAGTCCCTTCTCATATCCCAATATGAGAACTTTCAAAAGAAGACTGAAGAGAATGTAACTGAGATGTATGATAGGTTCAGCCTGATCACAAGTGAGCTCGAGGGATTGGACAAAGAGATATCATTGACAGAAATCAATGACAACTCCTTATGTGTTTCCCAAGCACTTGGGATTCAAGGATCTGGGCAATTAGAGAGTCCATAAGCCACTGAGAAATCTCTACCGATCCTCTACTAGGAAAGCTCAAGTCCTATGAGCTTCTATTGAAGGGTAGGGCTGAGACTGAGCCAAAGAGAAGGTCTCAACCCCTAAGGAAAGAACAATTGCTCTGAAGGCTACTGATGATGTCCCTTCCCCCTCTGAAGAGGAAATGTTCAACCTCTTGGCCAGAAGATTCATAAAGTGGGTCAAGACTGAAGACTCCAGGAGGAAGGAATGGAGTTCTAGCAAGCCAAGATTAGATAAGACTCCAAAGAAGGAAGTGATCTATTTTGCCTGCAGAAAACTAAGACTCATAGCTCCTGAATACCATGAAGAGCAAAGGGACATGAGCAACAATAACAAGAAGCATAAAAAGAAGTAGTCCTTCAAGAAAAAGGACAAGAAGAAGGGAAAGAGTTTCATTGCTAAAACCTAGAGTGACACAGAATCTGGCTCAAGCTCCTCTTCATCAGAGAGTGATGAAGAAACTGCTATTGAAGGTGTCTGACTGATGGCCTTGGAGGCCTACTCAGGTGATGAAGAAGATCAGGTAAGTCCTTTTGATGACTTTGATTCAGTAGAATTTAGAAATTGTTTTAAGGAATTTTGTAATGATTACCTTAAAGTTCAAAAAGAAATAGAAATAGTTAGGGAAGAGTTAGAAGAATTTAAGAAATATAATTTATATTCAGTGACTTATGATTTGAGAAATCAAATTTATAAAAAGGAAACACTAATAACTAATCTAACCAATGAAAACTCAAAACTAAAAGACGAGCTTACAAAGGCAAAAAGCCTTTGAAGACTCACTCAATGGGAGGAGTCAAAAGCTCAAGGACATTACACAAAATCTCTCTGTGAGATTTAAGCACCTTGGTTTAGGAGCAAATCCATCTACCAGCTCAAAAGTCCTTAGTAGACCTGCCTGGAAAAATCCAGCCACCTTTGTTAGACCTAGTGATTTTCAAATAACTGAGACCAGACCACTAATTGAAACTCTAGATAACAATAACCCTGGAAAAATCACTGTATTTAATAAAGTAAATCCAAATAGTGAGAAGAGAACTCTAGGGAAAAAACAATTTAGAGAAACCAATGAATGTCAATCAAAAGGCTAAGGTCAAAAGTAAAATTATTAGACAATCCACAGACTTATTAAATTTTGATACATTCTATGCACATCACAATGTTGCAACATGGTTTTCCGCATCCCTTTGATTTGAGAATAACAAATCCCACTTGTATTTGATCTTGTTTGCCATTGTGTTTTTAGCATGCAGGTTTAAACAGATATGACACTAGGTTGCTGCATTATTGGTCTGGAACTGCCCACAAGCAGAAATTATGACTATGGTCTAACGCCAGGCATTAAGACTTAACATTGGGCATTGCCGATCGACGGGATGGCTTGCCGATCGACAGGATGGCTTGCCGATCGACGGGATAGCTTGCCGACAGAGAAAATGAAAGAGGTTTAACGCCAGACATTAAGTCTTAACGCTGGGCGTTAACTCTCGATGATTATGGCAAGGAGGGAAGCAACCGTGATTGAAGGAGCACTTTAGGAATGATTTGACCTAACGCCAGCATTAGCCTAAATGCCAGCGTTAGGGTTATCTAAAATGGATGTTTCCTAAAGTGAAGAATCTCCTTCCCGTTTTGAAGATCTGAGCCATCAAAACAATTCCATATTGGGTCAACGCCAGATGTTAGTCTTAACACCGGCGTTAGCCTTTAGCCCTATAAATTGGTGGTCTTCGACTTCTCCAAGAACTGATTGAAGAGAGTTCTATTCAAGCACTTCAGAAACTCTGAGAGGGTCGTATTTCCAGACCAACACATCTCCCACTCAAATTTCAAAAGGAGGAATCAAAGGAGGCTTGGATCAACACACTAACTCAAAGCAAAGAACGCACACTTGGACTTCAATGATCTTCAGCGATTCTTTGGCGTCTCCTTCAGATTACCTCATAGGGAGTTTTCATATTTGTCTTTTGTATTTTCTATTTATCTTTGTAATCGGTTCGTAAATTTGCCTCGTGTTGGCGACTAGGTCTGGTAGGACTTAGGGAGGAATTCGCCTTATGTTGGCGACTAGGTCTAGGGAGTAGATCTAGGGGGTGCTCGAGGCCTTTCTGGGGATAGAAGGGCTAGAGCAGCTTGAGGCCGTATCTGGCGAGAGATCGGCTAAAGCCATCCGGTTCTTAGTGAGAAGAGTCGGTATAGAAAACGAAAAGAGTATTTCATAATTACTTTGATTTCTAGTGTCATAAAAATCAGATTTTGTAATCAATTTTATAAATAATAATAATGTTTTTTCTTATTTAATAAAAATGATTTCATTTCTAATTTCTATCTCGTTTCATTTAACTTACTTCTAATAAAATATCTAAAGTTTTTCTATAAAGATTTAAAGTTTTCTAAAACCCTTATTCACCCCCCCTCTAAAGGCACCTCAAGATCCAACAAGTGGTATCAGAGCTAGGTTATTCCAAATCGGCTTAACTATCAGGAATAATGGCGTCTAGATCTCTCGATCATGATCTCGCTTCTACTAGTGGGGAAAATTTTAATATAAATGAAAAAGTATTATCACCACCTTTATTTATGGGCAAAAATTATAAGGGGTGGAAAATATTAATGAAAATTTTTCTTATAGCCTTAGATGAAAAAGTTTGGAATATTCTTATTGAAAAGCCACCTAGCATACTAACTAGAAACGAAATTGTTTTAAACGCAAAATCTATAAATAGTTTATTTTGTGCGTTAGATCAAAATATTTTCAAACTTATTTATACTTTACCTACCGCATATGAGATTTGGAATTTCCTTGAAAGAACTTATGATTCTCCTTCTATAGGTATGGAACAATCACAAGAACTGAAGAATATACAAGCTTGCACAAATGTTCAAGAAATCTCCTCACGGTATGGATCAATGGAGTGCACATCTAGTGGAAGAGAAGAAGAAATCTTATCTTCGGAAGAGGAGTGCCAACAAGATGTCAAAGGAACCTTATGTTCAAATCTTGCCTCATCCACAAGCGCTGTAAGGAAATCAAAATCTCTTATTGTGTGTAATTCTATTTCAACATTACAATTGCTTCAAACTACCAAGCGCAAAATTAAGAAATTAAAAAATGCTAATAAATAATTGCACTTAGAAAACAAAAGTTTAAAAACAAAAGTTAATGTAGAATCAAATTCTGATTTATCTAGTTATACCCATGTCTCTTTAGTTGAAAATATTACATCTTGTATTGATTATAATGAATTAAAAGAAAAATACAAAGTACTTGAAAAGGAAGTTATTTTTGTAAAAGAACAAAATGAAAGATTATGTTTAGAAAATTCATCCTTGAAAAATAATTGTGCTATGTGCAAAACTTATAAAATTGAAATTAAAGAGATAGATGAAACTTTTGAAGAATTAAAAAATAATATCAAACTCATATTGACTCTATTGTGTCCACTCTTAAAAATAGCACAATAGCCTATAATAAAGCTAGACATAGTCTTAAGATCAAGAATGATGAATTAAAAACAAAAATCAACTTGCTTATGAAAATTATGAATAAAAATTTACAATACATAAATTCACAATATCAAGTAATATCTAAAAATAAGTTGAATATGAATATCTTGACTAAACCTAAAAATGGGAGTAAGGAACACAAAGTATTTATAAATCAAAATCCCAAACACTATTATTTACAAAATCATTCTTCTCCCAACTCAAAAATAGAAGTGCACAAATTTCCTGTGAAAAATATTTTCAATCACCATTACAATTATACTCTTCAAAATAAAGACAAACATAATGGAAATTTGATGCATAAAAATAATAGTAAAACAAGGTTTGAATGGAGACCCAAAGTTAAAGATGAAACACAAACTCCACTCAAAAGGGCTCATTCATTTCCATCTCCCCAAAAGCAAACACGGTATATTTGGATACCCAAAGGAACCGTTACACTTGGTTCCCTTTGGATACCTAAATCCCTTACTCATTAGGTATCATCATTTGCATGAGTAGAAACAAATCAAAAATTAATATCATTACTCTACTTCATGATATGCTTAACCTTCTTTTTATTTGTTTATTTTTCTTTCTTGAGCCAACATGCTAAGATCACTTTATATAACTTGTGATATGACTTTTCACACATTAAGCCTAAATTTATTAATAGATAAAATTGAATAGAATTAAATAAAAAGTCATATCATTCCTCAAATGAACTATATATATCTTTTCGTTTATCCTTCTAAATCCATTTCCTATAAATGTCTTATATTACCATTAAAAATTGAAAACTAAATTTGTTGTATTTTATCAAGATCAATGAAATAATTGTTTTAAAAAATGGATTTAAGAGGAATATTAGGGGGCTTGGCTAAATGTATAAAATGCACAAGTGGTTAATTATTTATTTAATATCCTTGTGTCATTTGATTGCCACTAATATGTTTAATCATATTCATGAAAAATCGGAATTGAAAAAAAAAACGCAAAAATCATATGTTTTGTTTTTAACAAAAACCAAAATCAAATTTACAAAAATATGCGAGATTTTGACCCAAACTTCAAACGATAATAACTTTTGATCTACTTGTCAGAATTTCGCCCACAATAGCTTTTCAGAACGAGGTTGAGAAGATCTATGCAAAATTCATATTTTCATTTCAACCCTCAAAATTTTTCAAAAATCATATGTTCATTTTGATCAACTTGTCAGAATTTCGACCACAATAGCTTTTCGCAAAAATCATATGTTCATTTCGACCCTCAAAATTTCCAAAATTCAACTCCGTTTAGAAGTTATCTCAGTTTTTTTCTTTTTTGACAATTTTTAAGTCTATAAATTTTAAATATTTAGTATGTATAGCAACCAATAACACTTAAATATCTTGAGAAAGGGAGGTTTGGGATGTCACCCCATTATATCTCCTAGTACTGGTGTGAACCCTTCACATGGTAGACCTCGGGAAGTCCAAGATCCACTCTAAATTGCTAAGTCCAACTAAAGGCTAGCAAAGATCAAAATAATTATAGAATCATGTGTATTCGTGCACTGACTGAAAAAGAAAATTATCATTATATTGTGATCTCACAAAATTATGTTTAAAAGGAAAATCACAAAAGACATTAAAAGAACTCATTGTCATAACTCAAAAGAATGAATATTGAATTCACACTCGCCATCATGATCTTGTGATATCCCATGATAAAATTCTCTATAATCATATATCATAATTCATGATCTATCAAGAACTATCTTAAATCAATTACTTTTATCATACTTAGGAATTATGATTTATATGTTGGCTATTATAACTTCATATCATGGTAGGAGTATTATGAAATGAGGTTCACAATTTTTTTATCTTACTATATCTAGACCTTATAATCACCTTGACATCAATAAATCAAATCATCACTTAAATCTAGGTCGACAAATTGAATCTCTATCAATTTAAGAAACATGCATTATTCTAATGGCATAATATTAATTCATCAGACTAACATTGTCACCTAATGAATGTTATTAGTTATCATGCTAATCTCATGCATTGTTAGTTTTGATATTCTTTCCAAAATATAAAAATAGAAAATTTGGAACTTAAAATTCATGATAACTATGAGTTTTTATATTATTATTCTAAAATTCAAGCATTAAATATAACTACAAAAGATCTTTTTTGCTTCTAACATATGATTTGTGATCATGATAATTATATGATTGAAATATGTTTTGTGTGTGCATGTATCTCACCTATATGTAAACCCTAGAATCATCTTTATACTAATAAGAGCAAATCAAATAGAATCATCACTTTGTTCTAGGTCTAAAAATTGAAATACTATTTTGAATACATGCAACATTAACTCTATTAATCTTATGACATAACATTGCTTTCAAACTCATCATTCTAGCATTATCAACTAATAAATATTATCATTCATGCTAGTCATCTAATAATGCCATAATGAATCCATCTTAAAGTAGAACAATTAAAAGTTAAAACTCATAATAATTTTGTTATTTTAAAATATAATTAGAAATCAATCTCTTATAAAAAGCCATAGTTTACAAATTGTTTCCATAGTATAAAATGCTTAGGAGGTCCATGATCATTCACCCACATTATGTGTCTCACAATAGCGAGGGCGTAGGATTGCATACATTAAATAACCTAACCTCTAAGTCATGTCTTGTCCTTAATCGGGGAGGGTTCCAGTGGGGCCTTGCGAGGCACTGGGGGGGGGGGGGGGGGGGGGGGAGAGTGTTAGGTTGAGCATTCTTTAGTGTGTGCAAATGGGATTAACACCCCAATCTATGATATGTGTGCAGCTCCTCATGCCCATCCGTCACTTAGTACGAGGCTAGTGTGTAGGCATATAGTTAGGGTATTATAATCTAGGACATTCCTATATCATATATTTTGCATGCACTCTTTATGATTATATTATTCATGCATTCTTGTTTTGATCGAACATGCTTATCTTGTGTTTTACATATTTTATCATTTTTGAGCTTTAATGATTTTGTAAAATACAAGTATTTGAAAACCAAATAAAAATATAAAAAACTTTTTGAACAAATAAAACATGCTTAATAAGCCTTCTAATGATCTCCAAAATGTTTGAAATTTCTACATTAAGAAGGCCTATATACATACTCACTAATCCAAAGAAAAAAAATCCAAAAATCTCAAAAAATAGTGTCCTGTTCGGGCGTTAAGTAGTTAACGACAGGAGTTAGCTCCTTTTGCCAAACTGCAATTCTGTTTTCTCTACACCATTTCTGGTATTTTTATAATAGGTTTTCTCTGTTTCTTTTCTCAGTTTTTGAAATTCTTTTGTTCTTAATTTGCTAATTTTATTCTAAAATACAATGAAATTCAAATAATTCAAAATAATCAAAATATGTTTTGTATTATTTGTTTTGCTTTAAATATTTACAAAACTATGGTTTGACTATACAAATTCACAAGAGCAAACATCTTAGTTATTTTTGTTTCAAATGGTCAAAATTGATTATGGCATACACTTAAAGATATTCTTCAATATCTAATTTTAATTTCAAATTTCCTAAACATTATTTTATCTTCATGCCCTGACCTTAATCTGATTATGCGCAATGAAATAGTCTATAAGAAAATTGTGTATGATTGCCTAGCATGCCTCTAAGTATGAGTAATGTTTTATGTTAATCAATGATTCTTACACTCACTATTTTGGTAATCTACATGTGCTCATAATCCTTATCTTGCATGATTGTGTAGTGTAATAGTTTTTAACATATTAAGTTGTATGTATAATTACCTACACCATCTTTCAAACAATAAATTTCTTGCACACATATAAGTGTTATTTCAAAAATTTGCTAATGTTTGCATCAACAAGTGAATTTAGAGACCTTTGGCCCAAACTTAAAAAAAAATCTATGAAATAAAAAGCCAAAGATAACTCCACCAAGCACTACTCACCCTCCTAATAAGTCTTAATGAGCATTGTGAGGTTGAGCACCTCGGAAAGAATTGTAAAGTGTCTTGTGCAAACACATTCCATTTTATCACTTCTATTTGTACACCGGATCACTAAAAAGAAAAATTTTATAAAAATGCTTATGTGATCCCCCAAGCAATACTTCTCGCCCTGATAATTCTTAATGAGCATTGTGTGGGTGAAGCACCTTGGTAGTTGTACTCCTTTTTGTGCTTTGAAGTTTTATTCTAAATTGATGTGTGAAAGTAATTATAAGATTACAATCTTAATATTGTTGTTACTATTTCATTACATATGTCATGTGCTTTGATTATTTTACTTGTATACTTTTATCAAAACACCTTATGCACACATCATTGTTTTTCATAAAGCTTCTACTCATGAGAATTGGATCCTAATGCAAAGTTACATAATTATCTAAAAACTTAAGTAAAAGCACTAGATTGCAATGCATGATTTCGACAATATTTTCTTTACTTGAAATACGAATTGGTTACATTGTAGCTATTATCTTTTTGAATGTGTTAAATCATGCTTGCCTATTAGTTATAAAAATATTCAAAGTTAAATGCTCAAATGTGAAGAGTCTAGACATATTGTTGGAATGGTCAAACTATAACAAAAATACAACTCGTCATGTTTTTTGTTTTTGTTTTCCGCATTTCTTTTTTTTGGTCATGTATTTCTTTTACCATGGTTTATCATGAGTACTTCTTAGGTTTTTCTTCACTTGCGCTTATCAAACTATATTGCATCTCTATCAACAAGTATTAATCTTCTTTAAAATTAATTTGCAAAGCAAGTGGTAGAATTCTTTTGGTAAAATCATGGAATATTGCTCTTTCATGCTTATCATATAGTTTTCCGCTGTGCTACTCTATCCTTTAGCTCAATCACGACTTACCTTATGTTTAAACAAAACTCTTAATCCTCTCTTAGTTATGTCCTAACTTTTGTCTTCTCTTTTCTAGTTTTGTTTCAACTCCACCCTCTTTTGCTAATAACAAAAGGGGGAGAATAAAATGATAAATCGTAATGATTAACTGAGTAGGATTCACTAGATTAGGGGGAGCATAAACCTAGTATATGGATGCATACACTAAGGGGGAGCACTTATGTAGGGGGAGCACAACTTAAACAATATATAATTCTTTTTATTATCTCTATATTGCTTAGTGTCTTATATTATTCTAAAAACACACCTCTCTTATATGAATCTGATTTATCTATATTATATTTGTTATTATCAAAAGGGGGAGATTGTTGGAACATGGTTTTCTGCATCCCTTTGATTTGAGAATAACAAATCCCACTTGTATTTGATCTTGTTTGTCATTGTGTTTTTAGCATGCAGGTTTAAACAAATATAACACTAGGTTGCTAAATTATTGGTCTAGAACTGCCCACAAGCAAAAATTATGACTATGGTCTAACGCCAGGCGTTAAGACTAAACACAGGGCATTGACGATCGACGGGATGGCTTATCGATCTACGAGATGGCTTGCCGATCGATGTGATAGCTTGCCGACTGAGAAAATGAAAGTGGTTTAACGCCAGTCGTTAGGTCTTAACGATGGGCGTTAACTCTCGATGATTATGGCAAGGAGGGAAGCAGACGTGATTGAAGGAGCACTTTAGGAATAAGTTGACCTAACGTCAACATTAGCCTCAACGCCAGTGTTAGAGTTTGTTGGAACAATAGCTTCTGATTTGAGTTAGGATTCACCTTTAATATCTAAGTTTATATCATAACATATTGAATAACTTAGATTAAAATCTCATTAAGAAAGAAAGATGAAAATAGACATATTATTAATAAGCAGAAAAAGAGAAGAGAAATAAAAATATCTTTTGTTCTCTGCGTTCGACAAATGTCGAACAGCGCTCGATAAATATTCATCCGAACAGCGTTCGACAAATAGCGAACGGCGCTCGACGAACTTATCCAGACTTAGCAGGTCGACGAGATAAATCAAGATCGACAAAATATCTTATTTGCAGAGAACTGCTCAGCACATCAAAAGGCGCTCGACAAATGCAGTTCAGTGCTCGACGAAATTCTAGCCAGAGCTCGACTAATATTTTATTTTGCTATCTTTCTTTATAATATTTAATCTAGCCGTTAAAGCATTAAAAGCATATTGCCATTTCTGTATTGTCAAATCGGCAACTCCTCTTTCCAAGGAACAAAATTAATAAGATTCTATCTCTTTCCTTTTTCCCAAGCAGGGATTCAAAAGCCTTCTCCAGACTATATATTCATGAGAAGAGCAGAAAGAAATACATAGATATAGGAGAAAAAGAGAAGAATATACATAGCAGCAAATCTATTTTTCTAGCTAATATTCTCTTGCAGATCTCATACATCCTGAGACAACAATCACGACCAATTGCTCAGGATCATCACTGCAAAAGAAGGAAGAAGAATTTGAACCATCAAAAGGAAGAGACCTCCAGAACTGTCATTCATCTATACCAGACAGGGGGAGCTCTTCACCATCTGATCCTTTCAACACCACATCAGGATCATCAAGAGTCTTCTTATACAGAGAAGAACAATTTAATTTCTGTTTTTATTTTTCCTCTCTTTACCCCATCCTGTACAAGGGTTATAACTCCCTTCAAAAGTTAATCTCGGTGACAGGGCACCTTAGCAAAAACCTGCAGTTTGGTTAGAGCACCTTATCAACAGCTCACCTGGTGAGAGGGCACCTTAACAACAACCTCATAGTGGATTCCTACCAGTGGGTAGAAGAGTAGATGTACCCAGTTGAGGGGAACTACTATACATCTTGTGTCATCTGGATGATTGTTTTACTTTTCTTTGCACTCTTACTGCTTGTGTAAATTATTCTTTCAGGAAACACACATAAATATACATATCATTTACAAAACTGAATCAAAATCTTTTACTGAGATAAATAAGAACTAAACCCTCCACTTTCAGAGTTGCCTAAAATGGATGTTTCCTAAAGTGAAGAATCTCCTTCCCATTTTGAAGATCCGAGCCATCAAAACAATTCCATACTGGGTCAACACCAGGCATTAGTCTTAACGCCGACGTTAGCCTTCATCCCTATAAATTGGTGGTCTTCGACTTCTCCAAGAACTGATTGAAGAGAGCCCTATTAAAGCACTTCAAAAACTCTAAGAGGGCCATATTTCCAGACCAACACATCTCCCACTCAAATTTCAAAAAGGAGGAATCAAAGGAGTCTTGGATCAACACGCTAACTCAACGCGAAGAACACACACTTGGACTTCAACGATCTTCATCGATTCTTTGGCGTCTCCTTCAGATTACCTCATAGGGAGTTTTCGTATTTGTCTTTTGTATTTTATATTAATCTTTGTAATCAGTTTGTAATTCGCCTCGTGTTGACGACTAGGTCTGGGTAGGACTTATGGAGGAATTTGCCTCATGTTGGCGACTTGGTCTAGGGAGTAGATCTAGGGGGTGCTCAGGGCATTTTTGGGGATAGAAGGGCTAGAGCAGCTTGAGGCCGTATTTAGGGAGAGATTGGCTAATGCCAACCGATTCTTAGTGAGAAGAGTTGGTATAGAAAACGAAAAGAGTATTTCATAATCGCTTTGATTTCTAGTGTCATAGAAATCAGATTTTGTAATCAATTTTATGAATAATAATAATGTCTTTTTTTGTTTAATAAAATTGATTTCATTTTTAATTTCTATCTCGTTTGATTTAACTTACTTCTAATAAAATATCTAAAGTTTTTTCTATAAAGATTTAAAGTTTTAAAAAACCCTTATTCACCCCCTCTAATGGCGCCTCAAGATCCAACAACCAGTACCAAGGTAATAAATCTAGGTATAATAAACCTATTCTTAGTCATCCAAAAGGATATCATGAAAGACCATTTTATTCCCTTATATCATCCTATAATGGTAAAAGCAAAGGGTCCAAGGTAACCTGGGTACCTTCTAATGTTTGAATTACTTATGCAGGAAAATGTATTGTTCTTCCCATAGAAATAATAAAGGGAAATGAAGAATTAAATCTTCAATAAAGAACTACAAATATTCAAAGTGATTGATCTCATCTCTAAAACCCAAAAATGTGTTTACAGTTCATAAAAATAGTCCTATAAGTGGTAATTTCAATAAATACTATCGCTGGAAAAACCACCAGGAATTTTCTAAAAGAATATAACTATATATCCAGAGTTGCGTCGAATAGATTTCGATGCACCATCGAGTTCTACTCGACGCCAGCTTTGAGAGCCACTTAGAATAGATTATTCAAATAACATTTGACGCAGAGTTGAATTCATATCGACGCATGCGTCAATTTAATAGTTGTTGTACATAATCAAAGTCACGTCGATTACAAATCGACGCAATGTCGACATGTCAAGCATGCACAGTTTTGCTTATAGAAGCTACTTCAACATGATTTGGCGCGCTGAATAATAATCCTTGTTGACGTTACTTCGAATACAACCCTAAGTTATGATGAATTGTCTTCTTTTAAGCAACTTAGACGTTGAAGTTATTACACTATCGAATTTTCTCTCTCATGCTCTCGTGCGTTCTTGCTCCCTAGTTCTCATGCTCTCTTGCTCTCTCTCCCCCTCTCTCTCTCTTTCTCTCTCTCTTTCTCACTTGTTTTCTCTGCAGGTAAGATTCAATGGCACCCCCTAAAGTCAACTTTGGATTTGATGTGGATATCGAATCCTTCAATGCGGGAGCTGAAAATTTCAAGGCCATTCTCGAGCTCTTCCAAACTGCTTGACAAAGCTGATTTCAACAAGGTGCAAGATCTATGATGTCGAGTTAACAGAGCTTAAGGATAATATTCATATTGGAGATGATGGATCACTCCATGGGAGAATTTTTGGGAATGATATCAACATCACAAAAGAGATGCTATGTCAAACTTTTGATCTACCAGCTGGTAGTGATTCAGATGAACTTACAGTGGAAGAAACAACTAGTGCATTACAAATAATGAAATTCAGTAAGGAGAAGCTCATCAATCTGAAGAAGAATGATGTGTCAGGAGAATATAGGTTCTTGGCAGACATTGTGGGGAAAGTGGTGTTATGCAAAATCTCAGCACATGATGTTATCCCCAAGCAGCAGCTGTAGATTATGGGAATCCTAGTACTTAATAAGAAAATAAATTGAGGGAGATACCTCTTGAAGCTGATTGTCCACAAGTACTCTCATAAGGAGAATGCCTATATGAGAATAATGAGCCAAGTATTGTATCACCATTATCCAATGGCGTGCAAGTCAAAAGGAGTGACTATTCCTCCTAGTAAAAGAATGAACATAAGCATTTTCTCTAAAAGGGCTAGGCAAATTCTGATGCCTGGTCAAGCAACACCCTCTTCTCCTCTTTCTCCTGCTCCTCTGGATCATGAGACAGTCTTAATAGACATTCTAGATGATACCCCAGCTCAAGATCTCCAGTCAATTCCACCTTATCCAACACCAGAGCCTGCACCACTGATTCTCACCCCACAACAGCAACAACCCTTCATCACCACTACTGCTAAAAATCTCCCAGATATCCAATCTTCTCCCTTACCATAATCTGTCATAACTCCAGAAGATAATCAAGGGCAATCCCCTATTAACCATAATTTCACAGACACCAATATTATTACAACATAAATTCCTCCAGTTATCATATTCACACCTCCAGTTGACACACCTCCTACTTCTACCCACCATTCTATATATCCATTTGATGCTGATCAAATAATCTCTAAAGCAATGGGGTTGGCCACTAGTACTTTTGTTGATCTGCTGCTGACCCAAGCAAGGAATTTTAATAGGAAATATTCTCAGATGGAGATTGAATTGCAAGAATCAAAGGAGTCTCTTCTAGCACTCAAAACCTTTGTGTATTCCTCAATGGTAACTAAATCTTTCTTAACCTCCCTTGTAAGTAAGGTTCAGAAGGGGGAGAATATCCATGAGGAGGAAATTCCTGATCAAGAAAATGAGAGTGGCCAGGAGAAGGACAAGAATGCTGAGAAGGACAAGAATGCTGAAATTCCTGCTCTAGAAGAGGAAGTTGCTGACCCTAACAAGTTAACTATATTCCAAAAAGTAATACCAGAGGGAGGTCCAGTTCCTGTTCTAGATGCACAAATCCAGGGGGAGCTACCTGCACTAACTCAGGGAGAGCTTCTTACAACTCCTTAGGAATATCTTGTAGTAAGCCAGGGAGAGCCTCTTATCAATGAACAGATCTTAGCAGATGAACAAATTTTAGAAGATGTCACCAAAATAGCTAAAGAGGCTATTCAGTTAGCTCAAGAGGAAGCACAAATTTTGGGGGAGCCTCACAAAGAAGAAGTCAGTCATCAAGAAGCCAACATGGATGTTGAAGAGGAGGATGCGCCTGTGGTGTTTGCATCAAGAAAAGTAACACAAAAGTTTTTCTCAAGGAAGAGAAAAACTCCTCTAAAGGAGTAGTACAATACAGGTAACTAGCTAATGTACAGTTTCTATGATAGCATCTTACTAAACATATTTGAGGATATGGTGATGGAAGACAATCTGATTAAATTGGAAGTTTATCATAATGGTCCATGCTGCTGTACAATGATGCCATTTTGTGTCTTTATATATTTGTTTGTACTCTGTTTATTTAGCAACATGTTTGAAATCACTTAAATTATTTGTAAAATTTGTTAAAATAAATAGGGGGAGATTGTTGGGAAAAACACCCTTGTGATTTATCTTACAAATGATCTTAAAGTGATTTAATAGTCTAGGATGTATTACCCATATTGTATAGGGAGGGTAATTTGGTCATTAGATGTCTTGGGATATCACACTCATACCAGAGTGTCAAGGCCAGTCCAAATTATGTACAAAAATTAGTTGAGTTAAAATTGCTTCGAATAGAAGTTGACGCAACTTTGACTGAAAGTCGAAACAACTTTGAATACAAGTAGAAGTAACTCAGACTGAAGTTGAAGTATAGTTGAAGTCAACACAACGTCAAGATGTACTCGACGCAGAAGACAGGGCTTGTCAAAGCAATATCAGAAGTCGATGCAACTTCGAAAAGAATTCAACGCAGAAGATGAAGTTCAAAGTCCAATTCTTCAACTCGATGGATACGTCGATAAGGACTCGACGCAATGTCAATATGTAAGTTTATTTAATACTGAGAAGGAATTCAAAGCAGCTTCAATTACAACTCAGAGGTGCATCGATTAGAAGGAAGATGAAGTCGACGCTACGTCAAATATAAATATAAATTGAATATTTTCTGCTGTCTTTTCTGATGCTTTTCCAGAAGGTAACCAAGGATATAATTTAAATTCTAACGGCTCATTTATTACCAAGAATGGAATGAAGTACTCCAGAGAGTCAACAAAGACATTCTTGAAAGTTATTCAAACAAGAATGATGGGTCATGAATAGAAATAGAAAGAAATCTTTATTATCCAATGGATATTCCTTCTAGGTACAGAACAGAAGAGGAAATAATTTCAAATGCTATTCGACAGTGAATAAAGATTACAGAGGGTAAAAGACAACACAAGAATTGAAGTTATTCAATCATCTTCTTCCTCAATCTCTTTCTCTCTCAGAAAGAACAAGGAGAATATCTCTGTACAGGAATATACAAAGGCTCTGCCTTCTTTTTCTTCATCTACAATAGGAAGCCATCAAGTGTACAGAGAGATAATCAGGATCACAAGCTTACAACCCTTGCATTCTTCTCTACCTTAATCAAGGGTTCATTCAAAACAGATCCTGAAGAACACCAACAGAAGAAACTATAACTTCTACTTCTTCTTATTTCTTTCCCGTCTTATTCTGTAACTATGAAAGAGTCCTAAGAATCCCTCTCCAAAGGATTCAGTGGTTATAAGAGTCTCCTTATCAAAAGATTCAGTATTTGGTTTTAAGATTCTCCTTATCAAAAGACTTAGTTAGTGGTTCTAAGAGTCTACTTATCAAAAAACTCAGTGAGTGGTTCTAAGTGTCTCTTTATCAAAAGACTCAAGCACTAGATAGTGCATTCCTACCAAGGTGGTAGAAGAGTGGAGTACCCACATTTTAGGGAACCACTATAAAACTTGTCTCTTTTGTGTCTTGCTTTTCTATGTTGTCCCTTTTACTATTACTGCAATCTGTGATTAATTTATTCTGTGTTGGTTTTTCTGATAGCATAGTCATTATAAGTTTTGTATTATGTGTGCATATTTTTTTTTATAAAAGTTTTAATCTTTATTCACCCCCCCTCTAGAGAATACTCAGAGGTTACTTGTTTGCTGAGAAGATGTAACTCTTCATCAGAAAGTTCAGAGCCTGAAGTGTTGGCTTCAGATTCATCATATTCAATGTTTCTCTCTTGATGACTTGGATAGTCCTTCCTACATCTTCTTATGCTATCAGCACTGAAAGCTACTGACTTGTCCTTGTTGTATTCCTCTTCAGCCTTCCTTGTATTTAGCTGCAGCTCACGGGACATCAGTTTTTCAAACAGATTTTGGGGTTGCATATTGGTCAAGTTCATCATCTCTCTTATGACACATATCTTGATATCTCATTCTTTATTTAGTGATATGAGAAACTTGTCATTCAAATCATAATTGGAGAACTCTCTCCCATGTTCTCAGACTATTCACTATCTTGAAGAACTTCTCAGAACATTCTGAGATGGAGTCCTTATCCTGCTTGAAAGCCTCATACTCTTGATTCAGAAGTGATTTTTTGTCATCTCTCACTTCTTCTGTGCCTTCCATGTAGACTATCAGAGAGTCCCACATTTCTTTGGCTGTCTTGCATTGAACCAAGTTCTGGTAAGTAGAATCATCAATACAGTTGAACTGAATATTCTTAGCCCTCTTGTCCATGGTGACCAAGATGATTTCATCATTGGTCATTTCATTATATTCTTTGGTAACTTGTCTGTCTGGATCTATTGTTGAAGCTTTCATAGGGATGAAAGGACCTTCTTCAACAGTTATGAAAATCCTTGGGTCAGAGTCTTCCATGAGAGCTTGACCCTCTCCTTCCATATGAGAAAGTTTTCTTTTGAACAGATGAGTAATTTCATAGACCTTAGTTCCTTGAAACTTCCTCCCGAAGTCTTGGTGGTTAGACTTTGAATCCCTTTTTTAAAGATCTTGTTCAAGCTGTTAAGCTTTCTTTGAACAACCTCGCTCTGATATCACATGTAAGTTATGAGATTGGTATAATCTTCACCTATAGGGGGGGTGTAATATGTGTTGTCGTCTTTATAAACTTAATGCGGAATAATGAAAGTAACCACAACAAACACACAATCACAGAAAATCCACAACACAAACAAAGACAGCTATAGTGGTTCCCCAAGTTGGGTACATCCAACAAAACATAGTAGCAAATCCTATGCTACCTTGGCGTGCAAGCTGGAACAAAATAAAAGAAACATGAAAACAAGGAGTAGGTACACTTAATGAGGCTTAGGCCTTTTTTGGCCGGCGAGCTGGGTCCATCTTGCGATCATTGCCCTACAACCATCACAGAAGAAGCAGTATAACAAGGATCAGCCAGGGCTGACCACAAACTACATAACAACACCCCCTCCTCCCGGACGTCCTAGCGGACCCTGGGGAACTACATCACCCTACAAGTCAACACTTCATATGCAAATGTAAATAAGCATAAACAACATAGAAACAAGCAAGTAAAGGTGTCACAAGCATCATCCACATTTCTATAGTGAGCAAATAAGTAAAGGGGCCTAACTATGCAGTATGTATGCAAACCTGGGTTTCACCTAAGGCACCCTATAATATGTATGATTCTAGCACACCATAACACATCATCACAACATCGTAGCACATCAACATCATGGGTACTCACATTTCCCCAATGGGTACTCTCATTTCTCCAATGGCACAATACCATGGGTACTCACATTTCCCCGATGGGTACTCACATTTCCCCAATGACACAACAACATGAGTACTCACATTTCCCCGATGAGTACTCTCATTTCCCCCAATGACACAGTAACATAGGTACTCACATTTCCCCAAGCATTCATCACACATATTTTTCCTGCCCTAAGCCAACATTCATTCTTACACGAAAATAAGGGCATCGCAATGGCATATTCGCCACAATCGGATTTCCAATAAAATCCCTAATATGCATGTCAAGCAACATCACTGAATCGGACCACCAGTCCTGATTTCGACTTCACCCACAATGCCTAATCCACTAACAAAGCAGATATCTAATGCAAATAATGTCTGGGATGGACTCAATTGACCTGATGGTTTCTCTTGAATCAAGGCAACTCAGATCCCTCTCACTTGAGAGATTCAGTGCCAGAAATTACAAGAAAAGAAGGCATAATCAGAAATGATGCCATGCATGCATCCTAAGACCAAAAGGAAGAGGGAGGTTACCTTGTTCAATCTCTTACTTGCCATGGAGATCTTGAATAGCATGTATGGAAATGTGCGCATTTAAGCCCTCTCCACGAAGTCGGTCACGGATCGACGAACGGAGCTTTGAAGCTTCAGCAATGGAGGATTTAGGTCTTCTTCCTCCTCCGAACTCTCCCGCTCACTTAGCCGCAAAAGCACCAAATGATTTTAGAATGAGAGGGGAGAACTCCTCTTCCCTATTTAGGGTTCACGAGCGCAACACTCAGAGCTATCAGATCAATTTTTAAAAAAATCAGACACTGAGAAACCGCTGACTTACGGATCTGGTTCCGTCAACTACCACAAGGTGGTAGCAACTACTGCACTGCAGTAACTCCAGAGCTAAAACATTCTCCGCCCCATTTCATCTAGCCAATCTAGTAGATGCGCTTACCGCCAGCATTATCGCTACACCCCCTTAAAAGAATTTCATCCTCAAAATTTAATGAATTACCAAAACATAAAATGCATACCTGATGCGAACAGTTCCGGGAAGTCTTCCTGCATCGCTTGCTATGCTCCCAAGAAAATTCGTCTCACCCGCAATTATTCCAACATACTTTTATGAGCCTGACTTCTTTGTACCGCAACCATCAGATCTCCGAATCCTCCATGCAAACAAGATGAACTATCATCCTCGGATCTTCCACTGCCGGCACTGATGTCGTCTCAATCATGTCACTCGGCTCCACTGAAGCTTTTCTCAGCACCAAGACATGGAAAACATCGTGTAATCCACTCAGCTTTATAGACAACGCCAACCGATAGGTTGCTTCACCTATGCGTTATGTAACCTTGAACGGTCCCACATACCTCAAACTCAACTTTTTGAGTGGCCGAATTCGCGAAATGCCTTTAAACAGTATGATCTTCAAATATACCATGTCGCCCACTACAAACTCCACATTTCTGTGGTGCACATTGAAATACTTTTCTTGCCAATCTTAAGCAACCTTCATGCACTCCTGGATCATACGCACCAACTCACAAGCATCTGCCACCACCTCTTCTCCCAAATGCAAGGTGTCTCCCGCCTCTATCCAAGGCATCGACGTTCGACACCGCCTACCATACAAGGCTTCGTATGGCGCCATCTTGATACTCCCTTGAAAACTATTATTGTAGCAAACTCTACCATGAAAATGTGATCTTCCCATCTCTTGCCAAATTGAGCACACACATCCTCAACATATCCTCCAAAGTATGTTTTGTTCTCTCGTTTTGACCGTCGGTTTGAGGATGGAACGTTGTACTGAACTTAAGCTTTGTGCTCAAAATCTTCTGCATTAACCTCCAGTCCTTGGATGTGAACCGCCAATCTCGATCACTAACAATGCTCTTTGGAATCCCATGCAACTGCACAATGTTACAAACATACAACTCCACGAGCCTCTCCATGCTATCCTCCTTCCGATTTGGATTGAAGTGAGTCACCTTGGTCAGGAGATTCACAATCACCCAAATTGTATTGTTACCCTGCTGCGACCGAGGAAAACCATGCACAAAGTCCATGGAGATTTCATGAAATTTCCACTCAGGGATAGGAAGAGGTTTCAAGAACCGGCCCGACCTTTGTCACTCAGCTTTCACTAAGGCACAAGTCTAACATCGACCTACAAACAAAGCTACATCGTGCTTCATCCCAGGCCACCAAAAGGATTTCATCAAATTCAAGTACATCTTTGTACTTCCTGGATAAATGGAGTACTTCATAAGGTGTGTCTCAAACATCAACTCCTCTCAGAGCTTGCCAAAGCGCGGAACACACATCCTTATGCTTACGATATGTTTAGGATTGATCACTTAGTTATTTTATTTAGGAGTGGATATTGTCATTTTATAGTGGTTTAAATACAATGTAATTATTCTATATGCTTAGAAATTTTCTTTAACCTATTTTTATTCCCCATGGGCATGAGACTTCTCGGTCCACTTTCTTATTTCAATTTTTTGATTTGTAATTAGCCTTTCTTACACTCCATAGATCGATGGATTGCTCGGGACGAGCAATAATTCAAGTTTGGGGGTTTTAATAAGCAAATTTCATATGGTGTTTTAGGCCCTTTCCTAGCTTAGTTGTCCTATCGTTTCGCTTATGCTTTAGTTGTTTTCCTCATAAAATCATTCGTAATCAAACTGTATGTCATATGAGCGCATTTGAGCTAGATAGAGCATTTTTAGTTATTTCATGCATGAGGGAGACGTTTTCTCCCTCTCATTACATTTATATATTTAGTTGTTATATTTATGGCCGTGTGGATGCAATTCCTAGAGGTTCTGGGAATATTAAATATTTTTCATGCATGTACAGTGGTAGTGGTATTGTCCCAGCGCATCTCGGTCATTATTCAAGGAGGAGGCCAGTACTCATGCATTTTTCTTCACGCACGAGCCGTGCCCCCCTCTGTACATGACCACTGATAAGTAGTTTTTCTATCACTTTAGTATAAATTTTAGTAATTATTTAATATGAATTCTTCTTTTTCATGTCAATTTTAACTTATAAATAGTTTGTTTATGAAATTTGATTCTAATTTAGCTCATTTGTATTTTTGCAGATTTTGGGAAAAGTTGGGAAAAATTTGCATTACACGCCCTAGGTCACGCCCGTGACCAAGGGCGTGTAATCTTAATATAAGTCTAGAGTTGATGACGCACAGTTTGAGCTTATCCACAGTGAGTCACGCCTGTGTTCAATTGCACGCCCCTCAGTCATGCCCGTGACCGAAGGCGTGTAAGCTTTAAAGATCCTCCCAGCCGCTGCCGTCAAGAAGTGGAGATGCCGTCGAGAAGTTGACCCCAGTCATGCACGTGTCGATCAATGTCACGCATGTGATTTCCCTGCGTGATATATGCACCCCGCTGCACTGTAGTCAAGCCCACGCTGCGTTAAATTAAGCCTCCCATGTACATGCCCGTAAGCAAAGTTACGCGGGCGTGTAATGCCTGATTTTCTCGGCGCCGTCACGCAAGCACCACGCCGTTGTCCCAGCTGAGATGAATAGTACTTACATGCCCCCAGTTACGCCCGTGATTGGGGGCATGTAAATCGGACATTTTTCCTGTAAATTCCAGAGGTATCCTTGAGTCCAGGGTTCAGAATTTTGGAGAGGGGGAGGTGCTGCTAGAGCTCTTAGTTGTTATTTTCATGTTTCTTTCCTTATGTTCTCTTCCTTTCTCCTTTTCAAGTAATGTGCTCCTTATTTTCTTTCATGCAATAGTTTCTTAAGCTTGTAATCTTTATTTTCCTAGATTTGCAATCTTTCTTAAGACTTGTAATCACTTTGATTTTCAATAAAAAATAGTTTTATATTCTTCACTTCTCTTTCTACTTTAATTAGCTTTTCTTCTTGCAATATTCTTTTTTTCTCTTTTCCCCTCCACCATGATTAACTAATTCTCATTAGTGCTCGATCGAAATGATCCGAGGATGAGATAATCAAGTTATGATCTTCTAACTCTGTTTTTCCATTTATGTAAATACTTGATTTACCCTTGATTTTTAATTAGTGAGACCATATTTTTGATATATGGTTTTCGCTTAAGTTTTCATACTTAGCTAGCTGAGAGGCTCAAAGTATGAATCGATCACTCACGGTTAAAGAGAGTTGCACGCACCCCTCGAGAGAGGATGGCATAAATCTCCCGAATTGGAGTTAAATCCAATAGTGGGGTTCACAACGTAAAGCAAGTTTTAGGTAATCGATTATAGAACGAGAGTTCGGTTGATTTTTCCTAAACTTAGTTGGACATTTCCCTCGAGAGAGGCATGTTCAAGCTTCGGGAACCTCCACAGTCAAGTAGTTTATTTAATTGAAATTAGAATTATTTTTCCTTCTCTTGATTATTCTCACTCCAAGGTAATTTTAGATTGAGCACTAATCCTTTTTTACCATCTTTTAAACCTTCTTTAGATTGTAAATTGTCTCGTTTAGCTAAGTAAAACAAAACCTAATCATTAGATAAGATAATAGTGACCTCCTCGAAGTAGAAGTAATCAACGTGCCCCGAGGAATACGACCTTGGTATTTCTAAAATATCATATATTATAGATGATAAGGTACACTTGCCTTCATCGGATATAGTTTTGAAAAACATCATCAATCTCTTCGCATTTTCATAAATCCAAATCCCTACGAAGTAAATTTTTCCCTATCATGTTTTTGGCGTCATTGCCGGGGAACTTTGCGTAGATATTTTAAAAAGAGGATAGCTATTAATTTTATCATGTTTCTTCTTATTTTATTTTACTTTCTCTAATTTCAAAAAAAAATCTTAAAGGTGTAATTTAAATCTTGGCAAGGGACGTTTGGGCTATCATCCCATCTCATCTCCTAGTACCGTTGAGAACTCTTCACAGGGTATACCTCGGGAAGTCCAAGACTAACTTAATTCGCATAAAAGAAAAAAAACTATATAACAATTGATGCGCCCGGTTTTTATAGTAAATTCCGGATTCATCTGGGCCGTTTTCCTTGTCGTTGCACTACACTTTAGTCCCATTATTTCTTATATTCGATTACATTGTCTGTTTCACTCTTAGTTCACATTTTCAGCCCAGTATGGTGTGGTTTCTTATTTTTCATCCTTACAATGATGCCTTACTATTTCTGTTGATCACTTGGAATGCATCTGCTTGTGGTTTAGACTGTTTTCCTGTAGGTTTAGGGGTTGTGTTGGCTTGAGCCATTTTTTAGCCTAAAAGGCCACTGGTTGTGCATTTTTGTTCACGCACGATCAAGCGCACGACCACTGGTCGTGCGCATTCCCTCATTTTCCACCTGAGCGGTTCGCACGATCATTGGATTTCTTCTCGCACGACCACTGGTCGTGTGCCAATGATTGTGTGCAATTTTGGCAGTATGGACTCTGCTTCAGGTTATTCTCGCACGGGCAGAGGCATTTCTTAGGCACGACCACTAGTCGTGCACCACTGCTCGTGCGTTATTTTGGCAGTATGGACTTTGCCACAGGTTGTTCTCGCACGATCAGTGACATTTCTTCACGCATGACCACTGGTCGTGCGCCACTGATCGTGCGCCCTGTTTATTCTGCTCCGTATTTAAATGCAAGTTCCGCAATTTTAGGGCAGACTCAGACATTTTACCGCCAGTTCCTCCCGCGCACTTGCATCATTTTTGTTCTCCATCCACACCCTTCCATATCCTTCCATTGGAAAGCTTCCTCTGGTGAATCCTGCTACATCCAAGGTTCCGGAAGACTTCATGGCCATCTATGACAAGTACATTAAGGTGTTGGGCATTTTCCACTTGGGGAAGAAGAAGACACCGCTGCAAGCTGAAGAAGATGGACAAAGGTCAGAGGTAGTGACAGCCTCGAGACCCCAGAAGCAACCAAGGACTGAGCACAGAGACGTCTTGACAACCCGCCATTCCGACCACGATCCACGGCGAGACTTCAATTCTATCAGTTTACTCTACCCTTCTTCCAATTGTGAAATGTACTTCTAAATGCTAGTAATGAACTAGTCACTATTATGTGTCTATGAATGAAGGATTTCCATGTTATTATCTTCCTTGAGTTTGTTATGTTATAAATGCACCTCGCCTCCACTCACATTTACCCTCACCAGCACTTGTTAAGCTACTCTAGCAAAAGCTAGAGGTGAGACCCCGAAGAGGTGCCTGCGACCCTCATTTCCGCACTTGAGATCACTCCATCCACCTGCCTACCGTCCATCCTCTCACCGAAGCACGACATCGCGGCCTGCACATCACCTCGCCAAGTGAAGCAGTGTTTTCGACCCGCATTTTAATTTTATTGTCGTTAAGGAGGAAACCAAAATCCAAGCCCTTTATTTTCCTCCACTCGGCGTAGCAATCTTCTCATGACACAATCATTTCACCCACTCTGCATTCCTTGAAAGAATGATACTCGGGGATCATATTCCCAAATTTATTACTTGACAACGATCGGTACACTGCCGTTTGGACCGCATTCTGCTCTCGCTTTTAGCGGTGTAGAATCTGCGCGTCATGTTTTTGGCGCCATTGCCGGGGAATGCAGACGTGATTTGATTTTTTGTTGTTCAAACGGTTGTCACGTGAGTTGTTTTTTTGTTTTTTTTCTTCTTTTATCTGCCTAAGTAAAAATAAGCCTATGAACTATTTTGAGATTCCAGCAAAGCTCATTGTTTTTGTTTCTCAAGGAAGTTTATTCAGTGGAATGTTCGAAGAGGATGCTCTCGATCAGTTACAGAGCTATTCCAAAATCTGCAATACATTCAACCATGTTGAGGAGAACTCTGACAGAATCAAGATTCAGTTATTCAAATTTACACTTACCGGAAGGGCTAAGACTTGGTATCGTGAGTACTTGACTGATTCAGTTATGATATGGAGCATAGTAGAGGAAGAATTCTTAAAAAAATTCTATTCCAGAGAAAGCCTATTAGAACTGAGGCGTAAATTGTTGTTGTTTACTCAAAATGAAGATGAACAGTTGGTAGGAGCCTGAGAGATATTTCTAAGTCTACAAAAGTTCTGTTCTGTGCACTATTTGTCTGAATCGGCACGCCTTCAAATATTCTACTTCGGAGTGTCAAGTAATAATAGATAGTACTTTGACTTTGCTGTAGGAGGATCGTTGTTCAGTAAGAGCAGTGTGGAAGCCAGGGAAATCATCGATAGAATATCAAGGGCTAGTGGAATGTTGGGCATGCCAGCTGAAAGAAGAGAGGAGACCAAAGCAGTCAGAGCTGCAGATAGTATGAAGGAAGCATCTCATCTGGAGCTGAATGATGAAACTTTATGCAAATTCACAGACTGTGTGTTGCAATGTCTAGAAGCACATAACGAGACATTCCATAGAGTCCAATCAGTGGTAACAGGTTTTATGGCGACAATTGCCATAATTATACGGCATCCCGTAAAAACTGTGAGTGCCATGCAACTCCAAAGCGGCAAGTCAACTATAGACAACTCTCCTCAACCTGACTCCTCGCCGAGGCAGAGTAGGGAGTCAGGTGAGCACGTTGATGCGGAAATTTACATCGACACACATCGTTCTTATGTCCAGATGCCAACGCAAAGCGCCAACCGCGCCACTTTCCCTCATAGATTAAAAAACATAAGAAAGGAGAAGAAATTTCTGAAATTTCAAGAAATGATGAAGGGAGTTCAGGTGATTATCCCACTCATGGAGGCCCTAACTCAAATTCCTCAGTACACAAGGTACTTACAAGAATTGTTGGTGCAGACGAAGCGCTTAGAGAACGCGAGTTCAATTTCGACATTGGGGGAGGGTGTTATTTTTGCTATGGAGCACTGGCCATTGAAATTAAAGGATCCAGGGAATTTCACCATCCCCTGTTCAATTGGGAACTCAACTTGTCATCGCGCATTATGTGATTTTGGGGCATCCATCAACTTGATGCCCCTTCATACCTTTTTAGAGCTGGGGTCGGGGACTTTGAAACCTACCAGCATCATTATTCAATTAGCTGATCCGTCAATGAAAAATCCCTTGGGAGTCATTGAGGATCTTGCGGTAGCGGTCAATGAACTTGTTTTCCCTACAGACTTTGTTGTCATGGATATTGCTCCAGACCCCTATGTCCCTATCATTTTGGGGAGACCTTTTCTTGCTACCGCACGTGCCATCATCGACGCGGAGAAAGGCAGGTTAACGCTGCGTGTTGGAAATGCACAAACAACTTTTGATATGTACAAGGATGCCTGTAAGCTCATGAATGGTGAGATGAATGAAGTGGACTTCCTAAAAAGTACCAGCTATGAATCACCTTCACATCTTCCCGGAAGTGATGTGGAGGAGTCCCATTGGGATATAGGTGAGAGGGATCTGAACCAAATTGAGCATGAGTCAAATCACAGTTCCAAAGGTTTGACTTTTGAGTACCCTCAAAACCCTGCCTCAATATCTCTTAAACCTCTTCCTCCTACACTAAAGTATATATTTCTGGGAAAAACCAGACTTATACTGTGATAATTTCTGCATCGCTTTCCCCTGAGCACGAGGATCGTCTGAGCAACCTTTTGCGCTCTCACAAAGGAATTATTGGCTGGGATATCAAAGATCT
The DNA here is from genome assembly GCA_033032865.1 of Dactylorhiza incarnata. Taxonomy (NCBI): domain Eukaryota; kingdom Viridiplantae; phylum Streptophyta; class Magnoliopsida; order Asparagales; family Orchidaceae; genus Dactylorhiza; species Dactylorhiza incarnata. The sequence goes on along the minus strand of JAWHQI010000103.1, from coordinate 5,440,008 downwards.
AAAAGGCATTAGTCTGACTGTATGTATGAACAAAATCCTATTGGATGAAAAGGTCAGACCTTCCGCGCAACCGCAATGACGGTTAAATACGAAGATGCAGGAAGTAGTCCAAAATGAGATAATAAAATTGTTGGACGCTAGAATTATATACCCGATAAGCGACAACAAATGGGTCAGTCCCATTCACGTGGTACCAAAGAAAGGGGGCATTACCTTGGTTGAGAATGGGAAAAAATGAACTGCGTCCCGCCAGAACAATCATGGGGTGGAGAGTGTGTGTTGATTATAGAAAGCTTAACGATGCGACACGCAAGGATCATTTTCCACTGCCATTTATTGACCAGATGCTGGAGAGGCTAGCCGGAAAGGAGTACTACTGTTTTCTTGACGGATAATCTAGGTATATTCAAATCCACGTCGACCCAGAGGATCAGGAAAAAACATTGTTCACATGTCCTTCTGGCACATTCGCATTTAAATGGATGCCTTTCGGACTTTGCAATGCTCCAGCGACATTCCAGCGATGCATGCTAGCTATCTTCCATGATATGGTAGACAAATTTTTAGAAGTTTTTATTGGTGTCTTTACCTTGTTTGGTGCAGACTTTGATGCTTGCTTGAAGAATCTCTCAACTGTGCTAAAACGTTGCGAGAACACGAATCTCGTGCTTAATTGGGAGAAATGCCATTTTATGGTCGAGAAGGGGATAGTCTTGGGACATGAAGTCTCGAACATGGGAATGGCAGTTGATCACACTAAAGCAGATATTATCAAGAAGCTACCTCCTCCCACGTCTGTGAGAGGAATCTGTAGCTTCCTAGGACATGCTGGGTTTTACCGGCGTTTCATAAAAGATTTCTCTTCCATCGCAAAACCTCTAAGCAATCTTCTTGGTAAGGACGTGCAATTTGATTTTGATGAAAAATGTTTGCAAGCCTTTTGCACATTGAAGAGTTGCTTGACAACCGCACATGTGCTTTCTTCACCTGACTGGACATTACCTTTTGAGCTTATGTGCGGCGCAAGTGACTATGCTTTTGGGGCAGTGTTGGGGCAAAGGAGGAACGAAGTTTTTTATACAATCTATTATGCTAGTCACACTCTAAATGATGCTCAGCAAAACTATAGGACTACTGACAAAGAATTTCTAGCAGCGGTCTTTGATATGGAAAAATTTCATTTGTATCTTGTTCTATCTAAGGTAGTGGTGTACACCGACCATGCAGCTCTGAAGTACCTAATGAGGAAGACGGACGCCAAACCAAGACTCATCTGATGGATATTGATGTTGCAAGAATACGACTTGGAAATGCGGGATAAGAAAGGAGTTGAAAATGTTATTGCTGATCATCTCTCCGGGTTAGAAAACAATGATCATTCGCAGATGGAGATTGATACACTTTTCGATTCATTTCCAGACGAAACTCTCTTTGTTATTAAGACTGTCGCAAGCCAGTCTCCATAGTATGCAGATTTGGCTAATTTCCTGTCTTGCAATGAATTACCCCCAACCTATCATACCAGCAGAAAAAGAGATTTCTTTCGGATGCCAAGTATTATTTTTGGGAGGACCCATTACTTTTCCGCACATGTGCCGATGGGATCGTCCGAAGTTGTGTCCCTGATGCGGAAAATGAGTCAATTCTTCAGCATTGTCATAATGGTGAGGCAGGAGGGCACATGGGAGCAGCCAGGACTGCGCATAAAGTGCTCCAATGTGGATTCTACTGGCCAACTCTATTTAGAGATGCTCATATTCATGTTAAGGAATGTAATGAGTGTCAGCAGCCTGGAAATATCTCTAGACGAGATGAAATGCCCCTTAACAATATGCTTGTGTGCGAGCCCTTTGATATTTGGGGAATTGATTTCATGGGACCATTCCCTCCTTCGTTTGATAAAAGCTACATTATTGTCGCGGTTGATTATGTATCAAAATGGGTTGAAGATGAAGCTGTGGCTGCAAATGACGCGCGAACCGTGCTGAATTTCCTGCATAAACACATTTTCACTAGGTTTGGGGCTCCACGCTCTATTATCTCTGATGGGGGAAGCCACTTCTGTAACAAGCAGTTCACTAATCTTCTGAAATGCTTTGGAGTTCATCATCGCGTAGATATGGCTTACCATCCACGGACATGTGGGCAAGTAGAAGTTTCAAATAGGGAGTTGAAGCGGATTCTGGAGAAATCTATTCTTGGGAATAGGAAAGATTGGGAAAAGAAAGTTGATGAGGCACTCTGGGTCTACATGACCGCTTACAAGACCCCTAAAGGGATGTCTCCTTACCAACTTGTTTTTGGGAAATCTTGGCACCTACCTATGGAGTTGGAACACAAGGCACTATGGGCAACCAAACTTCTAAATATGGATCTCACAATTGCTGCCAGCAAACGACTGACGCAACTGAACAAACTCGAAGAATTTCAACTTATGGCTTATGAGAATGCTCGTATCTACAAGGAACATACCAAGCGTTGGCATGACCGACACATTACACCGAAATAATTCAAGGTTGGGGACAAGGTACTATTATACAATTCACAATTGAAATTTTTTCCAGGGAAGCTAAAATCCAGATGGAGTGGACCATTCATAGTGAGCGGTGTGTCGTCGTTTGGAGCTATTGAAGTTAAAGGTGAAAATTTGGAAACGTTCTAGGTCAATGGGCATAGATTAAAGCACTACTTTCAAGGAGAAACTGTAAAGAAAGAACGACACATCAATTTAGAGAGTGCGGTGGGAGCATAGTACTTCCCTTTTTAACCACTCAGCATACCATTTGTTTTAAATATTTTACATCGAGACTCTGTTTCTTGATGAATTGAAAAACTGCTATAATACAGGTATTTGGTCCACCTAAAGGACATTAAACAAAAGGTCTCTTGGGAGACAACCCAGTGGGACCACTTGGTTCCATTCAGTTTCTTTTTCTTTTTCTATTCTATATATTAGTTTATCTCTGTTTTGTCTGGCAGAATGCTTTAATCGCAGGGTCAAATCTATTTAGAGCATGCGGGACTGTCGCAAGTGGACAAGAATCACTGACCTTCTGGTAGCCTCATTTATGAGGCTAGGTACGCTTTACCCATAGCACCTTTTTTATTATGCAAATGTTTTATTGTGATCTGGATCACTTTAAGTCTGGGGGAAGAGCCATACCGAGTGCTCACTACACGTGCACATGTTTCAGCTTACTAGTAGTACATTTCTTTTTCTTACTATAATTTCATATTTTCATCACACACCATTTCACCCACAGAGCGCGCACTTGCTTGTTTGTATGCTTCTGTATATTCAATTCTTGGTTATGATGTTGGAATTGCGGTATTAGCCTACACATTGCAAGCTGGAGTAACATGTTGACTCCTGTAGTGCTCTAGTTGAGTACTCATGTCTTGCTTAGAAATTTGAGTAGAATTAGTTTTATTTATGCTTCTAATTTACAATTAGTTGATTTGCGTAGATTTTAATTTATTTTACTCAAAATGGTGAATGTGGTTGAATCTACTGGTAGCGGTGTATTGTGTGCAAGCAAGCACGAGATTCTTGTTGCTCGGGTCGGGAGGAAGGATTACCTTTCTCGGGGGCTAAGAACTTGCCCCAAGCGACTCTCGAAGCATGGGTGCGAACAATTTGCAATTTGAGTGTGACGTAGGCCATCTATTTGGTAAGCTTGAGTTTTGTTATACCATTCATATACGCTAACCGTTGCTATACCATTTTGTGCCTAACCGACCTTTTGGTTCAGCTCCACCATACTTCATCAAGGCCTAAAAGCTAATCCCATTATCGAAACAAAAATTAAGCCAAAAACATTAAAGAATTGTAAGTTTCCAACGCGGTGCGGTCTTGTGAAATTTTTGTGTTGATGTGGATATCGTAAAAATTTCTATATGCTGAGATTCTTGCTAATTGTTTTGGGGATAAAAGAAAAAGAAAAGCAAAGAAAAAAATATATCCATAGCATTGTAATTGACACATCTATTTCTATTGTTTGGTGTAGGCCATGTGCACACTCGGTTTCAAAGTCAAGTCTGGGGGTGTGTTACACGCGTGTTATTGGGGGCTGCTATGAATTAGCACTTTTGTGAGCTCTTTTGGGTTGCGATTAGCCATCATGTTTATCTTTGCATTCCAAACCGTAACCTAAGCCTCGTGAATACCTAAAGTCCTATCAATTCATCTTGTGAGTTCAGTAGTGTCATGGAGAGAGTGTGACAGGGCGAGCTTGTGGTTCTCGGCATTGATGGATTTCAATGGAGATAATTCGGAGTTCTGGCCTTGGGTAACAATTCCCTTCGTGTTCTGCTTACTTTTGTACTACGCGTGACCTCAGATTCACCAATATTTCATTTTTGAGTAAAAATAAATTCCTTTTTATGCCTTTACACTTTTTATGAATTAGCTAGCATAGTTTGAAACTTCTTCTAACGAATTTCTACGCGCACAAGTATGCAACTTCACATTCTACTCCATGTTTGCAATATTTTGGCTAACTATGCTTTTTTCTACTCCGCCGAATTTGTTTGCTCGGGACGCGCAAACAGGTAAGTCTGGGGGTGTGATGAGCCCGATTTTTATAGTAAATTCCGGATTCATCTGGGCCATTTTTCTTGTCGTTGCACTACACTTTAGGCCCATTATTGCTTATATTCGATTACATTGTCGGTTTCACTCTTAGTGCACATTTTCAGCCCAGTATTGTGTGGTTTCTTATTTTTCATCCTTGCAATGATGCCTTACTATTTCTGTTGATCACTTGGAATGCATTTGCTTGTGGTTTGGACTGTTTTCCTGCAGGTTCAGGGGTTGTGTGGACGCCTGGTGTTGGCTTGACCATTTTTTAGCCTGAAAGGCCACTGGTCGTGCGTTTTTGTTCACGCACGATCAGGCGCACGACCACTGGTCGTGCGCATTCCCTCATTTTCCACCCGAGCGGTTTGCACGATCACTGGATTTCTTCTCGCACGACCACTGGCCGTGCGCCAATGATCGTGCGCTATTTTGGCAGTCTAGACTCTGCTTCAGGTTGTTCTCGCACGAGCAGAGGCATTTCTTCACACATGACCACTGACTATGTGTCACTGCTCATGCATTATTTTAGCAGTCTGGACTCTGCTATAGGTTGTTATCGCACGATCAGTAACATTTCTTCATGCACGACCACTGGTCGTGCGCCATTGATCGTGCACCCTATTTATTCTGCTCTGTATTTAAATGTAGGTTCTGCGATTTTAGGGCAGACTCGGACATTTTGCCGCCAGTTCCTCCCGCGCACTTGCGCCGTTTTTTCTCTCCATCCACCCCCTTCCATATCCTTCCATTGGAAAGCTTCCTCCGATGAATCCAAGCTACATCCAAGGTTCCGGAAGACTTCCCGACCATCCACGACAAGTACATCAAGGTGTTAGGCATTTTCCACTTGGGGAGGAAGAAGACACCGCTGCAAGCTGAAGAAGACGGACAAAGGTCAGAGGTAGTGACAGCCTCGAGACCCCGGAAGAAATCAAGGACTGAGCATGATGATGTCTTGACAACCCTCCATTCCGACCACGATCCACAGTGAGACTTCAATTCTATCGGTTTATTCTACCATTCTTCCATTTGTGAAATGTACTTCTAAATGCTTGTAATGAACTAGGATCACTATTATTTGTCTATGAATGAAGGTTTTCCTTGTTATTATCTTCCTTGAGTTTGTTATGTTGTGAATGCGCCTCGCCTCTGCTCACATCCACATTCACACGTACTTGTTAAGCCACTCTAGCAAAAGCTAGAGGTGTGACCCTAAAGAGGTGCCTGCGACCCTCATTTCCTCACTTGAGATCACTCCATCCACCTACCTACCGTCCATCCGCTCACTGAAGCACGACATCGTGGTCTGCAAATCACCTCGCCAAGCGAAGCGGTGCTTTTGACTCACATTTTAATTTTATTGTCGTTAAGATAAGAAACCAAAATCCAAGCCCTTTATTTTCCTCCACTCGCCGTAGCAATCTTCTCATGACATGATCATTTCACCCACTCTGCATTCCTTGAGAGAATGATACTCGGGGATCATATTCCAAAATTTATTACTTGACAATGACAAGTACACTATCGTTCGGACCGCATTCTGCTCTCTCTTTTAGCGGTGTAGAATCTGCGCGTCAACAATCAAGTTTTTCTCTTTCTTTGTTTTTATTTTATTATTCTCTCTTTTCGCTTTTCTCTTTCTTCTTTCTCCTTCTTTCTTTATAGTGCATGACCCGAGGTAGCGCTTCGAATATTCTTTTTGATCTAGAGATCGAGCGAACCCTTTTTCGGCACCGCCATTCTCGTGATCAGGATACTCATTTAGAATTCGAAGAGTCGATCGAGGACACTAACACAACAAATATGGATCCTAATCTTAATCCTCCTAATCCTAACGCGCCAAATCCTAATGAGGCCCAACAAAGGACCATGTCCTATTATGCGCGACCAAATTTGGAAGGCACACAGTCGAGTATTATTCGCCCCACGGTAGCGAACAATAACTTTGAGATCAAGTCTAGCATCATACAAATGGTGCAACAATCAGTAACCTTCGATGGTCTGCCGGACGAAGATCCAAACTGTCATATTTCTAATTTTCTCAAAATCTGCGATATATTTAAAAGTAATGGCATCACCGATGACTCCATTTGATTACGTGTTTTTTCCTTTTTCTTTGCGGTCTAAGGCCAAGCAGTGGATGGTCTCTCTTCCTAGGGAGTCCATCACTACATGGGCCAATATGGCGGAAATATTTCTCCCTAAATATTTCCCGCCTGCAAAGACCGTTAAAGTGCATACAGATATTGCGTCATTTATACAAATCAACTCGGAGACTCTCTATGACACATGGGAGTGCTTCAAGGAGCTTTTGCGTAGATGCCCTCACCACGCACTTCCTACTTGGCAACAACTACAAATATTTTATAATGGCTTGAATTTTCAAACAATGCAAATGATTGATGCAGACGTTAGGGTACTTTAAATAAAAAGACCCTGGAGGCCGCTCAAGAGCTTTTTGAGGAAATGAGCATGAATGCTTATCATTGGAATTTGCCCCGAGCATGACCTAAGAAGACAGCCGGTATTTTTGAAATAGACGCTACTTATAATTTAGCTTTACAAGTTGAGCGCTTAACAAAGCAAGTGTCAGAGATGTCTACTTCCTCCGCCACTCCTCGTTGGGTTAATAATGTTTTAATTGAAGAGCAGGTTGACTACATGGGAAATTTGCCTCGGCCTTCCTATAACCCAAACTCCGCTCTGTACAACAACACCTACAATGCGGGTTATAGGAATCATTCGAATTTCTCATGGAGCAACCAAAGAAATGCTCAGCATCCTTTAAATCTGAATCAACCTCTTAATCAAAATCCCACTCTAAATTTTAATCCACCCAGTTTTCCACTGCAATAACAAAAACTCTATCCACTTGAAGAGGTCTTTGCAAAATATGTTGCTACAAATGAATCGAACATCCGAAACTTCACCGGATCGATCAAAAATTTAGAGAATCAAGTGGGCCAGCTAGGAAAAATGTTCTCCGAGCGTCAGCAAGGAGCTCTACCGGGAAATACAGAGCCAAATCCAAGGGAGAGCGCAAACGTGATTACCCTCTGCAACAGAAAGGAGGTGGTTTCAAAATAAGGCGAACCCAAGGTAACTACTTCTCCTCCTCCTCCTCCTATTTTATCTTCAAATTTACCCGCTACGCTAGCTCCGCACGTTTCTAGTTCAAATATTTCGTATCCGTATAAGCTTAGGAGCGAGTGCGCCGAGAAAAATTACAAAAAGTTTATAGAAATTTAAAAACAAATTCATATTATTGTACCCTTCTGCGAGGCTATCTCTCAAATCCTGAAGTATGCTAAATATCTTAAGGAGTTGCACTCCAATAAAAAAAACTTGAAGATATTTCGCATATTTCCTTAAACGCAGAATGCTCCGCTGTTATACTTAACAAATTGCCACAAAAAGCAAATGACCCGGGACGGTTCTCCATCCCATGCCTAGTTGGCAATTCGTTAGTAAAACACGCCTTAGCGGATCTTGGAGCAAGTATAAATCTCATGCATTTTTTGTTATTTAAAAAGTTAGGGCTAGGAAATCTTAGCTCCACCCGAATGAGTATTCAACTCGCAGATCATTCATTAAAATATTCGGTAGGGATAGTGGAGGATGTGTTCGTTAAGGTTGACAATTTCATCTTCCCAGTGGACTTTGTCATTCTTGATATCGAAGAGGATGCCGAAGTACTCCTCATACCCGGCCGCCCCTTCCTTGCCACCTCCCGCACAATTATCGACGTAAGTAATGGAAAGCTCCTCATACGGGTTGGAGATGACGAAGTTACTTTTAGTATAAGTCCCTCGATGTGAAACACCTTAGAGAATGACGATTCGTGTTTCTACCTAGAAGAATGTTTTGAGAACAAGTTTTATTCACTTCCCGAGTTAGTATCCATATCGAGTAACGATTCCGAGCTCGCCGAGCTCTTTTGTCTAGAAGAAGTCTCTCGCTCCACACCACCCGAGCCATTAGAAAAATTAAAAATTAAAACTCCATATGAAGAGCCACCTGTTTTTGGAGTTAGAACAACTCCCCCTCACCTCAAATATCTATTTCTAGAAGAAGATTCTAAGCTACCCGTTATTGTATCATCCGAACTGAGCGATTCAGAAATTTTTGAATTGACTCTAGTCTTAAGCAATCACCGTCACGCAATTGCGTGGCGAATTTTGGATATCAAGGGTATTAACCCTTCCTTCTGCACTCACAAAATTTTCCTCGAAGATAATTACCACAACACGTCCCAGCCTCAACGACGACTAAAACCGAATATGAAAGAAGTCGTTAAGGCTGAAGTTATCAAACTTTTAGACGCGGGAATCATCTACTAATTCTCAGATAGTACTTGGGTAGTCGTGCCAAAGAAAGGCGGCGTAACAGTAGTAGTAAATGAAAACAATGAAATGATCCCAACCCATACCGTTATGGGTTGGCGGATGTGCATAGATTATCAAAAACTAAATGATGCCACTCATAAGGATCACTTCCGGTTTTCCTTTATCGATCAAATCTTAGAACGCCTTACAGGTCACTCCTACTATTGTTTTCTCGATGGCTTGTCGGGATATTTTCAAATCCCTATTTCGCCCGACGACCAAGAGAAAACAACATTCACTTGTCCTTTTGCCACCTTTGCTTATCGAAGTATGTCATTTGGTCTTTGTAACACGCCGACTACATTCCAAAGATATATGCTGGCGATATTCGACGAGTTAGCAGAGGAAGTGATGGAAGTTTTCATGGACGATGAAAGTGCACAGTGTGCCTCTGAGAATCCTCTAGGGGGGGGGGTGAATAGAGATTTAAATATTTTTCTATCCTAACTTTGTTCAATAATTTATTCTAAAGTATTATGCTTAACAATCCAGACAGATAAAGAAAGTAGAAACTGAAGTGCAGAATAAAATAATGGGACAGCACAGAAATTCACAGCACAGACACAATAAATTTTATAGTGGTTCCCCAAAATATGGGTAGTCCTCACTTCTACCACCTGGTAGGAATGCATCACCTGTGCCTGAGTCTTTTGATCAGGAGACTCTTAGAACCAATGATCTTTTGATAAGGAGATCATGAACCACCAGATCTTTTGGCAAGGAGATCTTGCACCACCAGATCTTTTGGTAAGGAGATCTTGAACCACTGAATCCTTTGAATTGGGATTAATAAAACTCTTTTACATAAATAGAAAGAGAAGGGGAAGAAGGAAGGTTAAAGGAATTCTATTCTCAGAATTCTTATGATGGTTGTATAAAGATCAGCCTATTAGTTGTCCAAGAGATCTGCTATTGATTAGCCCCTGGTTTTGATGGTGATGGATTGCAGGAGCATTGGATTTTCAGATTCTCTCTTCTTCTGATTCAGATCTGGCTGCTAAAAGATGGGGATGAAGAGCAGTTGTTCAGATTCTTGTTCTATCAGATGAAGAACACCAGATCTTTCTTTTCTCTTTCACAACTCTGTATTAGGGTTCCTGAGAGAGAGGGAGAAGAAGACAGGAAACCCTAGTTTGAGAAGAGATTGCTGATTGTGATTAATGTTGTATTCTTCTCTTCCTTCTCTATCTTTATATACCTTGTCTCTATTTTGAATTTATTTCCTTCTTAGGTAAGACCCGAAAAGGTATATCTGATAAACATTCTCTTTCCTTCCTTAATTACTTCTCGACCCGTCCACCCAGAAGTTGTATGCTTCCAAGAAAGCCTTTATCTCCTTATTTAATGTTTCCTTATTCTTCAGGCAATTATTAGGCCGTTGGAGAATGATCTGAAAGATGTGGGCCATGATAGAAGCATCAGAATGACAGCTGTAAAGATTGAACTTTCACGGACTATATTCGATGTAGCGTCGAATTAACTTCCTCTCTTATCGACGCTGCTTCGAATTCATCTAAGAGCCGCGTCGATTTCTTCTGTGCTCTGACTGAACTCAGCTAGTCGACGTTGCGTCGATTACTTCTCGACGCACCCATCGAGTTGAGTAGGATCCACTTTGACTTCCATTAACTCCATCAAAATGAAGTCGACATTGAGTCGACTTTAGATGGCTTTGACATGTATTCCCTTCTGCGTCGAGTTTGAAGTAGAAGCTGCGTCGACTTCTCAAGTTCCTTCGTCAAGTCTCTGGTCTCTGCGTCGATATCTATTCGACGTAATGTTTACTAGTGTTACTTCGACAGAAGGGTTCAACCACTTGGACTTCTAGTCAGAGTAGCGTCGACATGAACTCGATGTTGCGTCGAATTCCATTCGACGCCATTATTAACTTTGCCCAAATTTGCAGCACATTAACTGCTATTGACACTCTAGGTTGAGTGTGACAACCTAAGACATCTAATGACCAAATTACCCTCACTATACAATGAGTAAATTAAATCCTAGTGAATAAAATCACTTTTAATTAATTTGTTAAGTTAAATCAAGGGTTTTTCCCAACAATCTCCCCCTATTTACTTAACAAATTTTACATTTTGTTCTAAGTGATTTTATACAATTTTTTATAAACAACAATACATTTCATACAAAATAATGCGGTAGAGACATAAGAAAATGAACAAGCTAGATAATATGATATCAGCACAGATGACAGATTAATGATAGTTAGCAAATTCATCATAGATTACCCATAGTGTGAGTCACTTCCTGTCTTTGAGAAATAAGAATAGATCTTCATACACTCTTCTATACTTCTTCTCCACATACTTGAAGTTTGTTTGAGTGGCTTTCTCTGGATTCTTCTGTATCCTTGCATGCCCTTTGAAAAGCTTCTCCAGGTCTTCTTCTGTACTGGGGTGAACATCCTTGAGTGTACAGCCCATTCCAATCACCTTGGCTACCATCAGATTTATGAGTTCCAGATTCAGATCAGCTGATGTTGGATCTTCCTCAAATTCTGGTTCAACAGGCAGTGCTTGGGTTTCACTGACTGTTGTCTTTTCTTGCTTAGAGGTTGATGTCTTTGTGAACATTATCTTCTTCATCTCCTTCTCCTTTTTAGGTGACTCTTCCCTTTTCTTCCTTTTCTGAGAGAATTGTACTGCCTCCTTAGGGTTGCACCCAATGCCTCCTCTGTGGAGTTGTCCAACTCCTTCTAGCATTTTGGCCTGAGGATTCTTTGCAGTACATTTTGACTGATCAACCCAACTAGGTTTGATAGGAATTGCTTTGGCCAGTTCCTCCTTTTCAACTACTTCCTGCCCTCTTTTCAAAATATCTAAAAATTTGTTTTTCTTTTCCTGAAGATCCTTTTGAGCTGCCTCATACTCATATTTTTCTCTCTTCACCAATGTCTTCTAGTATTGCATCCAGCGTTGGATCAGTATATGTCTTCATTGTATTCTCTGGTATCTCAACCTTTACATGCTTCTTATAATATGATTTATCCTTGCTATATTGTTTCCTTTGCTCCTTTGTATATTGTTCCCAAATTGGTATTCTTCCTCTTCCTCTAGCTTGATAAGGAGGTCTCCCTCTGAAGATAGGTGTTGGAAGAAGAGGAGCAGTTGTATGTTTTGGAGCAGGTGGTGGAATTGGGTCTGTTGCAGGAAGATCTGGAGCATAATCAGTGGAATCATATTCTTGAACAGTAGCTTTGTCAGGGGGAGGTGCTGTAGAAGAATCACCAGAAGACACCCTAAATTGAAGAGGATCAGGAATGGATGTCTCATTATTAGCAATATATCCATGAAGATGCATGACATGGATCTGATCGCCTGAGCAGACAGGACTCTCCCCCTGTGTAGATGACTCCCCCTGTATAATAGGCAGAACTTTTGTGTGTAAGGACTCCCCCTGAATCTCTGCATTGACGAGCTGTAGCTTGGACACTACAGCAGGCTCTCCTTCAGAAATGAAGGAGAGAGGAATTGTAGTTGTGTAAACCGAGTCCTGTGGAATCTTCGGCCTGCTGGTAGACATCTCCCCCTGCTTTATATCCTGGATGAAGGATGTAAAGACATCAGCAGGCACCGCTGCCGATCTTACTGCACCATCGAGAGCCTTTATTTTAGAATTGAGGTCTTGCAACCTCTTATATTGACAACGTAATTTCTGGTAACAGTCATTTGAGACATCAAGGCAGAGGGAAAAAAACTTGGACAGAACTGCTTCAATTGCAATATTAATTGCCTCTTCCACATCCTGCTGAGTTGACGGGAATGCCATTTGAAATTGGAGAGTACCTGCATGAAAACAGAGAGAAGAGATGAAGAGAGGGTAGAGATAAGAGAGCAGGGAAAGAGATTTCGAATAGCACCAGAAGAATTTGGCACAATAGTTGCTTTGAGTAGACGAATTGCCACAACTTATGGTTGTATTCAAAGCAACGTCGAGAAGAGCTGAATTCAGCGCGCCAAAGAGATGGAAGTGCGCGCGGCCTATCAATGTCGATGGAGCGTCGAGTTGATCTCGACGTGGCTTTGGGAAGAAGTCATCAATGATGATATTGAAGTAAGCGTCGATAGGAATTCGACGTTACATCGAATGATATTCGAAGGATCCTTTCCAACGTTCTCTCGAAGCTTGCATCGAGTATAATTCAACATGACGTCGATTTGTATTCGACACAGCTTTGATTATGTAGACATGATTCTCTATAAAATTACTGCTATTTTTGCCTTCAATGGTTTGTTATAGAAAAGAGGTGTGCATACATAATATAGGGAACCTACAAAACTCCATCAAGCATTCACAGAGCATTGATGAAAAACTTGTGCTTTCTTTCATCAAGGGGCTTAATGAAGATGTCAGCCCTTTGAGTGTCAGTAGAAGTGTATTGAAGGTTAATCTTGCACTTCTCCACATTATCTCTGAGAAAGTGGTGCCTTATCTCTATGTACTTAGTTCTACTATGAAGAACTTGATTGGAGGCTATTGATATAGCACTAGAGCTGTCACAAAATATTGTGGAATTGACAAGTGAAAATTTGTAGTCTAACAACTGATTTTGCATCCACAGGATTTGTGAACAGCAACTTCCTGCAGCAATATACTCAGCCTCAGTTATAGAAGTGAAGACTGTGGTTTGCTTCTTGCTAAACCATGAGACCAGTCTAGCACCCAAAAACTAAAATGTCCCTGAGGTACTTTTTCAATCCAGCCTGCATCCAGCATAGTCTGTATTTGAATATCCAATCAATTCAAACTCATATTCAGCTGGATACCATAAGCCAAGCTCAGGAGTACCTTTTAGATATCTAAGAATTTTTTTGACAGAACTCATGTGGGATTCCTTTGGGTCAACCTGAAATCTTGCAAAAATACATGTAGCAAACATTATATCAGGTCTGCTAGCTATTAAATAGAGGAGAGAGCCAATGGTTGTTCTATAAGTCTTCTGATCAAAAGACTTACCTTGTTCATCTCTATCTAAGACATCATTAGTGGCCATGGGGGTTTTCATAACAGAGGCATTCTCCATCCCAAACCTTTTGATGAGTTCTCTTGTATATTTGGATTGGGATATGAAAATGCCATCTGAATTTTGTTGGACCTGGAGTCCAAGGAAATTGGATAGTTCCCCGATGTTACTCATCTCAAACCTTGACTGCATTAAATATGCAAACCTTTTGCATAAGGTTTGATCTGTGGACCCAAATATAATATCATCCACATATATTTGTACAAGTAGTAGTTGATTCTTGTGTGCTCTTGTGAATAGTGTTTTATCCACCTTCCCCCTTTCAAATTTGTATTCCAAGAGAAAAGTGGATAAGGTCTCATACCAAGCTCTTAGAGCTTGCTTGAGACCATATAGTGCTTTATCTAATCTCTATACAAAAGAGGGAAAGGTTGGATTGACAAAACCTAGTGGTTGTTCCACATACACCTCTTCTTGTAATTTTCCATTGAGAAAGGCACTCTTGACATCCATCTGGTAGACCTTTATCTTCATGTGGGTAGCATATGCCAGGAACATTCTGATTGCCTCCAATCTTGCTACAGGGGCAAATGTCTGGTTGAAGTCAATGTCTTCTTCTTGCCTGTACCCTTGAGCTACAAGTCTAGCCTTATTTCTGACAATGATTCCTGTTGAGTCCATTTTATTCTTGAACACCCATTTGGTGCCAATAACTGGGCAGTTCTTTGGTCTTTCAACCAATGTCCGCACCTTGTTTCTCTCAAACTAAGTCAATTCCTCTTGCATAGCAGATATCCAATTAGGATCACTGTCTGCTTCTTCAAAGTTTTTGGGTTTATATTGTGATAGAAAGCACTGCAACATAGTCTCACTTGTGAGTTGACTCCTTGTTTTGACTCCTGCAGTAAAGTTTCCTATCACTTGAGATGATGGATGGTCTTTTTGAGTCATCCTGGTCCTTGTTGAGTGATCTAGGATCTGCTCTTCCTCCTGGGTTGTCACTTGCTCAGAGACAGTTGGGGTATCAGCCTCATGTACTGGAGCATCATCTGTGGCTGGCACTCCAGGTGCTGCTACTTCCTCTTCAGCTGCTGCAGATTCCTCATCAGTGTCATTGTCAAGCTCCTGATGATCTTTTGCATGACCTACTGAAGAATGGTCTACTAAGCTCATCCTTTCAACCTGATCTGCAAGCTGGACTTCTTCCTATAGAATAGAACTGGTGGAAGTTTCCTTCCCCTTGTAAACCATGTTAGTTTCATCAAAAACTACATGCATGGATTCCTCAATTTTGAGAGAGTTTCATCAAAAAGTTTCCTTTTCAGACTGCATTCGACATTGCGTCAATTTCTCTTTCTCTCTTATCGATGCACCTTCAAGTTCTTGTAAAAGCAGCTTCGAATTCATTCTTGCTACGATTGAACTCTGCTGTCGACGTTGCATCGATTACTTATCGACGTAACCATCGAGTGGAAGGCTTGGCTCTGAATTCATCATCTACATCGAATTATAGTCGACGTTGCGTCGACTTCAGATGGCTTCGACAGATTCTTCCTTCTGCATTGTGTTGAAGTCAAAGTTGTGTCGACTTCTAGTGATACTCGATATGTCCATTTATTTTACGTCAACATCCTTTCGACGTAGTGTCGACTTGATCTACTTTGACAGAAAGTTGAGTTGCTTGGACTTCTAGTCTAAGTTGCGTCGACATGAATTCAATGTTGCGTCGATTTCTATTCGACGCAATTATTAACTTAACCCAAATTCTGCTTGTCTTGATCTGGTCTTGTCACCCTAAGTTGAGTGAGATATCCTAAGACATCTAATGACCATATTACCTTCACTATACAATGGGTAATTAAAACCTAAGAGATAAAATCACTTTAGATAATTTGTTAAGTTAAATCTAAGGAGTTTTTCCCAACAATCTCCCCTATTTATCTTAACAAATTTCACATATTATTTATAGTGATTTTACACATTCCTTTTATGTAAACAGAAATACAAACAAGACAATATAGATAATTAAAGAATGATAAATCGAACTGGTAAACAGAAAGGCATCTGATTAATTATCAATATTAGTTTATCAGAGTTTACCCAAAGAAAAAGATCTACTTCCTTCCTTTAAGAAAAGTAAATAAGTACTTATAGACCTTTCTGAACTTTCTTTCCACATACTTGAAGTTTGCAGGAGTGGCCCTCTCTGGATTCTTTTGTATTCTTTCATGACCCTTGAACAACTTCTCTAGGTCACTTTCTGTTATAGGGTGAACATCTTTTAATGTGAAACTCTGACTAATAACTTTTGCTGCCAACAAGTTTATGACATCCAGGTCTAGATCCTCTGACTCAGAGTCTTCATCTGGTTTGGTACCACAAAGGTTGATTGTGGTTTACCAGAGGTTGAACCAGTCTTGAAAATAATCTTTTTCTTCTTCACAGGTATCTGATCTCCTTTCTTTCTCTTCAGGGAAGGCTGCACTGCATCCTCTGGATTGCATCCAATGCCCCCTCTGTTGAGTTGCCCTACTCCCTCTAACATTTTGGTTTGTGGGTTCCTTGCAGTATAATCCGTGGATCAAATATAGTGGTTTTGATTGGAATTGCTTTTGCTAATTCTTCTTGTTCAACTATCTCTTTTCCCCTCTGCAAAATGTCAATGAACCTTCTTCTCTTTTCTTCAATTTCCTTTTGAGCTCTTTCATATTCATATATTTCTCTTTTTCCAATCTCCTCCAAAGTTTTGTAAAGCTTTGGATTACTATATGTTTTCATTATATTCTCTAAAATTACAACCTTCTCATGTTTTTTGTAATAATATTTATTTTTCTTGTATTCCTTCCTTTGCTCTTTTGAATACATTTCCCAAATTGGCATCTTTCCACTTCCCCCTCTTCCTATTCCTCTACCTCTATATGGAGGTCTTCCTCTGAATACAGGTGTTGGAAGAATTGGTTTAGCTGTTTGAATTGAAGCAGGTGGAGATGGAGGCTGTGTTGGGGATAGAAGCTGAGCTGGAGCTGGATCAGATGAAGCAAGATCCTGATCAGCCACCTTGACTGGAGAAGGTGTTGTTGTAGAATCTTCAGAAGGCACCCTGAATGCAAGTACATTAGGAATGGATATTTTAGTGTCCATCTGGAATTCATGCAGGGTCTTGAGATAGGCATGATCATCTGAGAATAGGGAAATCTCCCCCTGAATTGAGGACTCCCCCTGTGTTAAAGGCAGGATCCTTGGAGGGGTTGAATCCCCATGAGTTGTTGAACTTTCAAGCTACAGCCAA